>CM076262.1:27542908-28816629 GCA_038380795.1 Pyrocephalus nanus
TTGTTGGTCTTTATCAGGAGAGTTCAGACTTGAATCCAGTATCAGAAACAATAAATACAGTCATAAAAATCAGGGATGGTGAGAAAGTCATGAGACAAAATTAAAGACATCCTATCACCAGTTTAGCAGCTCCTGGTTTCCTTCTCCGTTGTGGAAGAAGTGTAAGTGTTTAAGAAGGGGTTTCGAGGGAAGTAATACAAAAGCTATGTGACTGTTAAATGAAATGAAGGGCATGATGGGCAAAAATATCAAAAGTCACACGTTTCAAAATTCATAACAATTGAAATATGGGTGGTAAAATAAGACTGGAGATGAAGCTGGTGTTACAATATAAATGATGACAGGAGTACTCTTAAAATTAGGGCAAGCTAATGTGATGCTTCATATGGCAAGGGAGGTCACAAGCAAGGCAAAATGGCAGTGCAATAGCTATAGCAGCACATTTGGTATGTAAGACTACATTTGCCAAAGCATGACAAAGGGTATTTGTGATAGAAGTGCAAGATGATGAAAGTCTGGAAAAAACATTCAACAGAAGATGGGTAAGAAAGGAGGTAGCCTATACTTGCTATATGCAAGGAATACAACCACACTGTTATTGTTCAGATGTGGTGAACTTCTATGTGAGTGAATATGGCTATAACCAGGCCATTGACATCATTCTGACCGTCAACATGATTGAGAAAAGGCAGCACGGAACATATGACATTGGCAAACCCAGGATCAAGCAAAAGGAGGAACAACAACTACAGTTTGTACATTCAGAGTATGTAACTCAATTTGTATTTGCAGAAAAAAAAAATTCTTAAATACAGAAAGTACACTGAGAACCTAATCATAGGATCAATTAGGCTGGAAAATATCCATAAGACCACCAAGTCCTGTCATGAACTCAACACTGCCAAGTCCACCATTAAACCATATCCCTAGGGGCCCTGTTTATATAGACTTGTAAATGCCTCCAGGGGGTAGTGACTCAGCCACTTCCCTGGACACCCTGTTCTAATGATTCACAACCCTTTCAGAGAAGAAATTTTTCCTAATATCCAATCTATACCTACACTGGAGCGACTTGAGGCCTTTTCCTCTTGTCCTATGCTTTTAACCTGGGAGAAGAGACCAACCCTTACCTGGTTATGGCCTGCTTTCAGGTAGTTGTAGAAAGTGAGAAGGTCGTCCCCACCCCCCCCCTCCCTTGAGCCTCCTTTTCTCCAGGCTAAACCACCCCAGTTCCCTCAGCTGATCCTCATCAGAATTTTGCTCCAAACCCTTCAACAGCTCCATTGCCCTTCTCTGGATACCCTCCAGCACCTCAACATCCTTCTTGTAAGAAGAGGCCAAAAACTGAACACAGGACTCGAGATGGAGCTTTGTCAGTGCTGAATACCCAGGGATGATCACTGCCCTGGTGCTGCTGGCCACACTGTGTCTGAGATGAGCCATTGGCCTTCTTGGGCCCAGGTCTTTTCTGCCATGCAGCTTTCCAGCCACTCTGCCCCCAGCCTGTAGCACTGCATGGGTTTGTTGTGACCCAAGTGCAGGACACACTTGGCCTTGTAGAATTCCACACCACTGGCTTCAGCCCATCAACCCGGCCTGTCCAGATCCCTCTGCAGAGACTTTCTACCCTCCAGCAGATCAATGCTCCCACCCAACTTGGTGTCATCTGCAAACTTACTGAGGGAACAGTCAATCCTCTAGTCCAGATTATCAATAAAGATATTAAACAGGCCTGGCCCCAATACTGAGCCCTGGGGAACCCCACTGGTGACCAGCCACCTGCTGGATGTAACTCCATTCCATACTCTCTAGGCCTGGGCAGCTTTTCACCCAGTGAACAGTGCACCTGTCCAGGCCATGAGCAGCCAGTTTCTCCAGGAGAAATGCTGTGGGAAATGGTGCCAAAGACTTCACTGAAGTCCTGGTAGAAAACACCCAGAGCCTTTTCCTCATCTACTCAGCAGGTCATCAGGTCATAGAAGGAGATTTGTTTGCTCAAGCAAGACATGCATTTCTCAAACCATTGTTGGCTGGGTCTGAACCCCTGATTGTCCTACACATGCCACATGATGGCACTCAGGATGATCTGCTCCATGACCTTCCCCGGATTTGAGGTCTGACTGACAGGTCTCTAGTTCCCTGGATCCTACTCTGACCCTTGAAGGTTGTCCTACCCTGATATCCTTCACATTTGATAACTTCCAGTCAATTAGGACCTTCCCAGTTAGCCAGGACTGCTGGTAAATAATTGAAAGTGTCTTGGTGAGCACTTCCTCCAGCTTCCCCGGTAACCTTTGGTAGATTCCATCTGGTCCTGCAGAGCTGTGTGTGTCTAACTGGTGTGGTAGGTCACTGACCATTTATTTCCCCTTGGATTACAGGGTCTTCAGTCTTCTGCTTGACCCTGTCTTCCAGCTCAATATCCTGGGTACTTAGAGGAGAACAACTGGTCTTATTATTAAAGACTAAGGCAAAGAAGGCATTAAGTACCTCAGACTTTTTGTCATCCTTTTTCACTATGGTTCCTCCCACATTCAGGAAAGGAGACTCTTCTTAGCCCTCCTCTTGTTGCTGATGTATTTATAGAAACATTTTTTTATTGTCTTGTACTGCAGTAGCCAGACTACGTTCTGTTTGGGCTTTGGCCCTTCTAATTTTCTCTCTGTATAAGCTCATATCCTTTTACTCTTCCTAAGTTGCCTGTCCCTTCTTCCAAAGGTCATAAACTCTGTAATTTTTCCTGAGTTCCAGCCAAAGAAATCAGCCAGGCTAGTCTTCCCTTTCCTTCTTCTTCTTTTAGCACAGGGGGACAGCTTTCTCCTTTGACTAAAATTTTCTTCTTGGTAAACATCCAGCCTTCTTGGACTCCTTTGACCTTCAGGACTGCCTCCTGGAACAAAAGGATCTGGAAGAATGTTCACAGGGAGTAGAAAGGGAAAATGAGAGAAGTATACAGAAAGAATTGAATGAAAAAAGAGACAGGAAAAGTTAGGTTTCCAAAACCCAAAGGAAGAGAAGCTTTCAAGAAAAGCAAAGGTAACAGTACTGAAGACATTGTGGGCAACATCAAAGAGGAGGACACAATATTACTTGAACAAACTTCAAACAGGTTGTAGAGGCTGTGGTTAAACTCCAAGGGAGGCTGTGGAGTCTCGCAGCGTGGAGATATTTAAAAGCTATTTGGAGATATCCCAGACAAGTGGCTCTAGGTGACCCCACCCTTTGGGGGGGGGGGGGGGGGTGTGGACTGGATAACCTCTGCAGGTCCCTTCCAACCTCAACTGTTTTGTAATTCTGTGGAATTTTTTTTATGAATACTCAAGAAAACCCTTTGGATGTGGTCTTAAGAGAGTGAAAAACATGCTTTAACTGAGAGAATTCAGGGCAGATCTGGCGGATGTGACTCCATAACAACATTGCTAATAACAACTGGCGTTTAACTTTTGGTAAAAAGAGAGTATAAGCACATTTAAACATGGACTCAAAGATTACTGAAAGTAAATAAGCAGAAAAAGAGCAGGCAAGCAAATGGATGGTCACCTCAGAAGACTAAGACTAAGGTCCCTCAAAGAGAGGATAATGAATGAGAAATATCTACACTTATAGTAGGGGGAGAAGGAAGAAGCAAGTGCTATGTGTATGCCTGTATGGAATTTTGTTGTATTTTTTCTACTTTCTAAAATAAACAGTCAATGACAGGAGTGGGAGGTTTGAGAATACTTCACTAAAACTAAAATTGCATACATGTTTGGGATGTCCTACTTGATTTTGAAGTTGAAGTACTGAAAATTCCAGTGCAGGTTAACTGAGGCTGTTTCAATTCAGGTGCAACTCTTACCATTTGACTTGCAAGGTCCACATGTGAGCTGATTGTGCTAGACTACTTTCACAGTCAGTGAAGAGAAAGTCATACTTCTAGGGAACAACTTAGGCTGATTTATCTTTTACTCCCATATTTGAATAAGCTGTTTTTATTTCTGTTTCTTTCCAATTCCTTGCAAAAGGAACCTTGGATAACTAGTTCCAGCTTCAGTGTCTGTCATGGAGCTCTGTATTGTTGCTCTACAATGGCTTTCAGCCAGCAGAATCAAAGCTTTGAACTAATATTTTTAACACATCAATAATAATGAACACCTCCTTGGTCCAAAATACTTTAAAACAGTCTGAGATTTGTTTTGAAATTTTTGAACAAGTCATATTGATTGAAAACATAGGAATCCACTGGCGGCATGAATTATATCCCTTTACTGATAAAATATCTAGAGATATTTACAGCAATATTGATTGACTCTTTTACGTCTAATGGTCCCTTTTGCATTTGATTATGCCCAGATATTGTACTGTGAAATCCCAGCAAATTAGGGAAATGTCTGTCACTGTACAAGATGGCAGTAAACAGAAATTTTATGGTAGAAGACAGTAGGTTATTTGTTTTTGCTTATGCATGTCAACTTTCACATATCAATGTACATATTTAAAATTCATATAAATAAGTATATACCTTTAAATGCACATACTATTTATATTAAGGCTGCTTCTCTATTCCAGTAGTGATAGCAGAACCAAAAACTCCCTTGATCATATCTTAACTTCTGCCTGCCTTTTTATACATACACATTTGGGACAAAGTTTTTTGAACCTATTCACCTCTCTAACTGCTTTAGTCAGCCCAGAGAGTATAGAAAAGGGGAATTTCATGCAAGAGACCTTGAGTGGAGATGAATTAAAAAAGCATGAATTATGTGAGTTATAAAAATAGCAATATAAACCCTCCCTCTTGGATGTGTATTTCTCATTATTCCTCCTATATGGGTTCAAACTCAGTTTTAAAAAGGAAATTTAAGAAAGTACAGATACTTATGTTCCAAATCTGTATTTGTGCTGCACCAATTACATACTGGGAAGAATGGCTCAGCATGGCTGTTTGCATTGGAACAACATACTTGTCCAATTTATTTCCTTTTATTCAGGCTGGAGTGGCTCTAAGAATCCTTTAGCTTGTGACCTGGAAGAAACTTGAAACTATTGCAGCAGGTTTGGATTGCCAGACTGGTAGGCTAGTGCCAGGCATTAATGACTCCGCACCACAATACGGTCTCCAGCTATTTGCATTGGCTCAGAGCTGCAGGGAGAGCTGTCATTTGGCCATTTCCACCAGTTTCCCTTCACCAAAGAGGCAGTCTAGCTCTCAGCTCTCAGTGTTTACCAAGCACCACTGTTTTCTCTTTAGAGGTGAGGGAGAGAGTTGAAAGCTTAGCCTGGTATTCTTCACCCTTCACTGTGCAGAAGCACTTCATCTCATTAGCTCAGTATCTGCCAACACACTGGCATACTGCATAGGAATACTCATTACTTCCAAAAATAACAAAGCAAGAACAAGGGAAAAGCCTATATTTTACACAGAATAAAGCAAGTTTTAGTCTGTAACATGTACTCCAATCTAAATCCACAGAGCTGTGAAGTATTTTCTTATGTCTCTCTGTTGTGGTTTTAAGCCCAGCTGGAGATTAAATACCATACAGCCTCTCCCCTCTTAACACCATTCTCATTCTGAATACAAAACAAAGCACTGTAACAGCTACTGAAGAGAAATTAACTCTAGCTAAAATCAGGACATTCTCAAAGCAAAAATGTTAGACATTATAGAAATACAAAATAAAGTAAACCTCAAAAGTGACCATGGGTTGCCGTTAGTAGTTAGACACCACAGTATTACTTAGAGAGCAATGTTCTGACACAGAAACCAAATTTTTACAGCAGATAAGTAGCCTTACATCAGCCATAGGACTGAAGAATTGCAAGGATGAGGTTTGTATAGCCATGTGTTCAAACTCAAGACCAACAATAAAAGACCAAAAGCTACAATGTGAAACAGAAAAGGTCAGAAGAAATTCAAGGCACCTTTCTTTATCAGAAAGCAACTCAGATCATCCAACTGTTGATGCAATCATAGGGATAAAAATTCCTCTGAGACTTGATTCTAAAAGTTACCTAATCCGGAGTGTGTCAACCAGACCTATTAATAAGCATCAGTAATAACTTGATTTACCAGTAGATCAAGAACCTCTCTACCTTCTTTTCTCTGCTATTGATGTAATTTCTATGATTACTTTTCACTTAACTTCCTCTCAAGCTTTTTTATTTGTTATTTTTCCAAGTAAATTATAGAAACAGAAAAATTGATTTGGAAAGAATTGTGAAGGTTTCTAATCCACCCTCTTAATAAAAGAATGGCTAACTTGATTTAAAAAAAAAAAAACCAGTTGTTTTGAAAGTTTCTAAGGACAGGGCTTCAACAAGGTCTCTAGAAAATCCAGGGGTTAAATCTTTCGTCTTATTGAATACAAGGAAAAAAGTGATTACAGTCAGAATCTCTGCTATTGCTAATTGTGACTTTTGTCTCTGCTTTCCTTGCTGTGGCCTTCTGAGCAGAATTTGGCTGTCTTCTACTTCTGTCTTCAGGTATGTAAATAGGAGGTGTCCAGATTTCCTGGTGAAAGGGTGGGTTTGTATGAAATCAGGCACAGTATTCCAGTATTCTCGAAGTTTTCAGTGGATACATTAAAATACCAGCCACTTAGGAACATTATTTTTATCCCAGCACAAGTCAGATTTTAAACAGTAGCTTGTTTTATGTAAAGTACTTCAACTCTTTGAAATTATGCCCAGATGAAGTGCAGAACATAATCCCAAATCCAGCAACTCAATCAGTTTTTACCCTCCAGTCCTCCTGTTTAGTCCATATATATCCGTTTTGGCTATAATCTGACTACAGGGCTGTTATGTGATACACTATCAAAAACCTTACTCAAGCCTGTCTCTTCTTGCTGCTTCTGTTACCCCTCTGTTACCAATGTTCTCATTTGTGATTCCTGTAATCTGGTTTCTTTACGCTCATGCTCTGTGTGCTCCCAGGCACATTTATGTTGTTTAGAATTCAGAAATAGTTATTTCAGAGCACATGTAAAGTCTATAGTGATGAATGTGCCTACATCATCACCAAATAGTTGATATCATCATGTACTAGAGAAAGAACAAAGTAGAACTACTCCAAGGACACTGAGGGCTACAGGTCTAAAGCTTATGTAAACAATCCTTCCAAAGCAGCCCTAACTCTGGTATCTTCTCCCAGAAAATGCCAAAGAAAGGTTTCTTCCTTACTTTTTGTAAGGAAGCTATTTTATGTAGCTGCCCAAAAGAACTGTAGATTAATTTTCTTCCTTCAGTCTTTAACTGAACACTGTTCCTAAAAAGCTAGTCATCATTGTTTTCTGAGCAGAGCATCAACATACAGCTTAATGAGAAAATAAAAAAGGAAGATTACTTAAAAACAAGACCAAAACAATGTTAACAACAACAAAAAGATCCAACTCCAAAAAACCCCATATACAAAAAATAGCAAGAAGTTGCTGAACATCCAGTCCATGAGAATTCATTCAGGTGACCCATGTCTCTGAATTTGTACTTAGCCTGATATGGAAGAAGCATCACTTGTAGAAACTGTCAGTTTAAAACTAGAAGAGATAATGCAGTATGATACTGTCACAGCATATCCTCCAAACTATACATTAGCAGTGAGGCATGAGGAAAGCTAATTTTACAGACAGATAAGAAGGGCTAGGAGGATCCCTTCATGCTTTAGGAGAGTAGGAAAAATGCAGCACAGCAGAATGGGAAGCAGTTCTGGTTCTTGACAGAAGTGTGAAGCATGTGTTCTGCGTGTGCTCTGTATGAAAGCAGGGAATGCTCAGTGGAGCTCTGAATCCTCTCAGCCAGAGCCCAGACACTCTGTGAAATAAAAATCCAGACATCAGTCTGGCTGAAAGCATTGAAACTAAGCTGAAAACATATGTGATTACTTGTATAGGTGACAAGAGAAACTGGAATATAAAGTGCTCTAGACAGTCAATAAACCTGTCTTACAGACTTCCTTTTGTCCTCGGTGTAAAAAAAAAAAATAAACCAAAACCCCCCAAAAGCCCAATCAACCAACTAACCTAAGAAAAAAACCTGAACCTCAGGTGTAGCTCGACATAAATGTCAAATATTTTAGAAAATATAAGGTTATTAAGGTTTTCTCCCTGTAAAAAACCCTACATATTCAAAATATGCAGAAAATATTCCCAGCTCTACACCATAACTGTGCTTTCTTTCAGCTCCTGCAGAAGTTAGCACATTAAATAATTTTTTGGTGCATCACTAACATGTATTCTGCAAACTATGCTGCAGGGTTCAGATGACCACTGACAGCTGTAAAATCTAGCTTCTCTCTCAGAATTGTGTGCTTCCCTACATGATTTTGAAAGACTCAAACACCAGAGTAATCCTTCATCACCATAAACATCCTGAATTCAGATACAGATAAGAGAAGTTTTGCATGAAAACAGTTACTACTCTGGCCATTTTTCAGCTTTCAGTGGAAAAGGTTGTAAGAGGGAAAGGAAAAGGCTAAGAAAATTGCATGTTTCCTACTGTCAACAAGCATCCTTAGTAAGGACTGTCATGATGTGGTGTTGAGTAGTATCTGTGATCATTACAGCGAAAATAAATGGACTATTTTATTTTAAAGAAGCAGCTGATAGTGTTCTCATCATAATTGCCATGAGTATCTTTTTCAAGGGAGACAATGTAAACATTCCAAATTCATTAAATTACAGTGATACAGTGATTTACAAGTCTACATGAGATACTTCCCACAAGTGATAATTCATTTCAAATTCAAAAGAATTTCCTTCAGTCTCAAGAAGACCTAGGTTTCATGGCAGAGGAATTGTTGTGAAAACTCCTGCATCTGCTGGCTGCAATTTAATGAAAGAGGAGAAGGAGAAACACAGTAGGTGTTAATCTATAACCAAGGCTGTCATCCCTGCAAGAGGAGCCGGGCTGGGGACACCTTAAGCTGTAAATTAACTACTTTTAGCTGTGCTGGTAGGCACTTCTCCAAATTGTAAAGTAACAACCAGCTCTTGACACAAACCTTCTTCTTTTCAAGCTAAGGACAAGGATTTGCTAAAAGAGAGTATCTTGAAAAATTAATGCACAACTAACAACTCATAGTGTTTGTCACTCCTTTACAGAAGTTCCAGAACCTGCCAAATCATAGATCATGTGTCTCACCTGAGACAAAGCTGGTCTGACAGATTGAGGGCAGTCAGAGGGCAGCAAAGGCAATTACACAGATAGGCAATTACAGAAGAAATGAAGCAATAAAACCAATGTTGTGATGCATAGTTTCTCAAACAACGAGAGTGCTATAAGCTAAGGAATATATTGGAAATAGAGTAATCAGAAAAGCCAGCTTTTGCCTCAGAATCTACCTAAGTTTTGTTATACTTTCCTTGTGATATTCTTCAGGTACCATTTGTGCTAAACACTTAGTTCCAGAAATTTAACTGATTGCTTCAAACTGCCATGTGTTTGCCCAGTCTTCTGATACCTTTCATGCTGCATGAGTTAGTTTGTGTGCCATGCTGTAAAAGCTCTGCTGTAGTCAGAAACAATATTTTCCACTGAGAAAAGGAGTCTGGAAATGCACAAACATTAGATTTCAAAGACTACTCTGCAGAGAAGTGAGAGAATTCCACATATCCATTATGTTGCAGCATGTACATGTGAGAGGAGTCATCATCTCATTTGGTTTTGTGGATTCATTTCACTGTTGACACTGATTAGTGTGTTCAGGTCTAGTGCAGATGAAAAACACCAAATACTGTGCTATTATAATGTACTAGGAAGCACCCAGTCCCATGTGATTTTAATTGTGAAAACAATGTCAAAAATTTTCTCTAACCTGATATGCAACTCATGAAGTCATAGAATCATAGAGTATGCTGAGTTGGAAGGGACCCATCAGGATTATCAAATCCAACTTCTGGTCCTTCACTGGACACCCTCAAGAGTCACACCATGCGACAAGAGTATTGCTCAAATGTTTCTTGAACTCTGTCAGGCTTGATGCTGTGACCACTTCCCTGGAGAGCTTGTTCCATTGCTCAACTACCCTATAGGTGAAAAACTTTTTTGTGATATCTAATCTAAACCTCCCCTGACTCAGCTTCATGCTGTTTCCTCAAGTCCCATCATTGGTCACACTTACCCCTCTGCTTCCCCTCATGAGGATGTTGAAAACAGCAGTGAGGTCTCCCTTCGGTCTCCTCCAGGCTGAACAAAATAAGTGACCTCAGCCAGTCCTCCATACCCTTCCCCATCCTTGTGGTCCTCCTTTGGATGCTCTCTAAGAGCTTAATGCCTTTTATATATTGTGGTGCCCGAAACTGCACACAATATTCAAGGTGAGGCACCCAAGTGTAGAGCAGAGTGGGACAATCCCCTCCCTTGCCCAGTTGGCAATGCTTTGCTTGATGCCCCCCAGGACATGGTTGGCCCTCCTGGCTGCCAGGGCACTGCTGACTCGTATTCCACTTGCCGTTGACCCCCAGTTCCCTTTCCACAGTGCTTTTCTCCAGCTTCTTGTTCCCCAGTCTATGCACAAAACCAAAGTTTCCCTGTCCATGTGCAGAATCAAGGACTTGCCCTTGTTAAACTTCCCACAGTTGGTGATTGCCCAGTCCTCTAATTTGTCAAGGTCTCTCTGCATGGACTCTCTGCCCTTGAGGGAGTTGACAGTTCAGTTCCTTGCAATTTAGTCTCATTGGCAAACTTAGTACTCCTAAGAGTCCTGTGTCCAAGTAGTTAATGAAGCTTTTGAAGAGAACTGGGCTGAGGATGGAGCCCTGCAGAACCTTACCAGTGATTGGATGCCAGGTTAATGTACCCCAATTCACTATAAATCTTTGTGCCTGATCTCTGAGCCAGTTGCTCATCCATCACATAACACGGTTATCCTGCTGTATACTGGACATTTTGTCCAGAAGGATACTGTTAAGAGACAGTATCAAAGGCTAAAGGGCTCTTCTGCTGTAAGTTCAGTCAGAACAGTCAGTGCTCAGCTCTTACAGCAATTCTGGGAGAAACAAAGCAAAAATGAGGAGAATGAGAAACAATTGAAACTATAAACTATTATTTATAGTTCCTTGGTGTGGATATTAAATCCAGATTGTCAGAATGATTGAATTGTGCCTGGGATTTATATTGCTGATCTGGTCTGGCATGGTAGCCTGTATAGAAATTAAAAAAAAAAAATAAATTTCTTTTTGAATCTTGCACTCTCAGACATATAATATATGCGTCTTTAACCCTCCTCAGTCCTTACAGGAATTCTGTTTACATTAAGGTTGAAAGGCTCGAAGTGCTGTTTGGATGAATGACCCGAGGGCAGCCAGTCCTTTGCTCCGTGGTGCAGCAGCAGCAGGCTGGGGCACGGGGCTGCAGGGAGCCCCTGGCACTTTGTGGGGTGTGTGGGAGGGCTGGGGAGAGTGAGAGCAATTTTGCTAAATGAGTGCCAAAAACGACCAAGTCCTTGCTATCTGATGAGAGAAAAGCACCATCCCCAGTTTTTGTGGATAGCTAAGCGACATAAACACTTCCAAAATGAGGAAGTTTCACAGTGGTAATTTTCAACTTTTTCAGGCTGCACCTAAACTGTGCTCCCACACTGCTGAGAAACATAAAGTCATAGAATCATAGAATATCCTGTGCTGGAAGGGACCCACAAAGACCACTGACTTCATCCCAGCCCTGCACAGGACAACCTCAAGAATCACACCATGTGCCTGAGAGCATTGTCCAAAAGCTTCTTGAACTCAGGCAGGCTTGGTGCTGTGATCACTGCCCTGGGGAGCATGTTCCAGTGCTCAATCACCCTCCAGGTGAAGCACCTTTTCCTAAAATCCAACCAAAACCTCTCCTGACCTAGCTTCATGCTATTCCCTTTGGTCCTAAGTAGGATTTAACAATTGATGTTGCTGAGATACCTCCTGCAGAACAGTCACAGCTTTAGATAAACTCTGCTTCTCAACTGAATGTAATCAATGTGCTGTACCAAAAAATCACACAAGTCAGCCATGTATCTTTGTACCAGTTATCAATTCTCAAAGCAGTTTGTAGGGCTTTCTACCACATCACAGGCAGAGATGGATTCCCTTCAGAGGGCATACAACTAAATCCTTTTTATGGGGTAATAGCTACTACCACTTTACAAATTAGTCCTATGTACTGAGTATTCACATCTGTTGTTAGCACCATCAGAAACTGCAGGAAAACAATATAGGTGTGATGAGCTTCCCAGCTGAAGGCCACCAGGCTTTGCCACTTAGCTGTGTATCTTTTTTTTTATTTGCTGAGGAACATGGGTTTCTCCCAAAACCCAGCTATTAGGCCTATCCAAGCTACTGATCACACTATGTCTACGCTTCTCACTCCAGGGTGTTGTTCTGGGGTCACTGTACTGTATTTCTGTAAATATATAACACTTTAACTTGAATATAAATTGTTGTAGATATAATTCTTTAGTTTTTAATTTATTAGTAGTTCTTGTTTTACTAGTAATAAATGTTTATACTATTTTCCCCAAATCCTGTCTCTCTTTTGTCTGCAAAAACCTTCTCTCAACTAGTCGTAATTGTGTGGGGGGTGGAAAGCAAATTAAGCCAAGGCAAAACCTCAACAAATGCATTCATCCTGAAAAAGAAATAGGACAAGGGAAGCTCGAGAGGAAATAAAACAGAAGAAATAAAGATGAATATACAAAATGTGCTTCTGAGCAGAAATGACTTGCTGTACACTAAAGCCCAATTCAAATACCCTTTGTGATCAACAGCAGCATTAAGCAGCTGGGTAACGGAGAGTGTATTCAAGGGAAGGAAAACAGCTGCAAGAAGCAGAAATTACTGAGGATCCATTAGTGAAATCTGGACATAGGTACTTGGCATAAAGATATCTTACAGTTTGTATAAATGTAAAAGGCATGCAAAAGACAGATCTGTCCAGTAGAAGGCCCCCCTGAGCCTCCTTTTCTCCAAGCTAAACAACCCCAGATTCCTTAGCCACTCCTCATAAGATTTCTCCTTCCTTCCTTCCTTCCTTCCTTCCTTCTTTCACCTGCCCAGTTTTTTAAAGAAGAATTAGACAAAAGAAAGAGTTTTAGATATGTTTGTGCATATATATATATATATGAAAGAAAAACCATCATTAACATTAGCTTCTTTTTCTGCTATGAGGCAATATCACTTCAAAGCACTGGAACTCATATTTGCCCCTCTCTTCTTATCCATCGCCTTATATTTTTTTGTTAAGATCAGTCTAGAAGTAAATGATGGAAACAAAGGCTAAAAAATAGTTTCAAAGTTAAAGAAAGTGTAAAACTATCATTTTTCTAGGACAGCACTGAACTAAGAGCAGAGAGGAAACTATACATCCTAGAATTTCCTTCATTCTCCTGCTAGAGATGTGCCCTGTGTTTGGCAACTACCAAGGTAGAAGCTGCCATGTTTATGGCTTAACCATGGTCCTCCTTTTGACATTCAGGGAATCCTGAACTCTGCAAGTCTATTGCTGTGGCATTTTCAGAGGGAGAGACAAGTAATTCTTGTCTTGCTTTTGAAGTCTGTAATTGCAAATGCACAGACACTCATTTTTTACACCAAATACAAACAAGATCTTCTTTATTAGGTGGATTTATACTACACTATTTATTTCAAATCAAACAGCTAAGGCACAAATGATGAGAACTATGAATACAGTTGAGTTTTCAGGTGAAAATGATTCCAGCAATCAAGGAAATCTACTTTAGATTTTCAAAGCTCTGGATAAATTGCTATATCCCTATCTGAGAGCTTCAAAATAATTACTATTACTGGTGTTAAAATATTCTGGCACTCAGAGAGCGAGCGCTAAGGGTTATCAAGCACTACCAAAAGTGGAAAATCTTGTAGGAATTCCTTCAAGAATGTTGTCTTACCTTCACTCAGATTGCATCTGCAGTCTTGCCGGTAGTACGCCAGATTTTTTTTTTCAGATGGATGCTAAAACTGCTTGAAGCTCAGTAAGAGACTGATTTTTTTCCACTAAACAAGTACTAGAGAGTTCCAATTGACCTCAAGCTCTGTGCTGACATAATACAGCTTGCAGTTAACTGTCAAATTTTTTAGAGACTTGTATATATTTTTAAAATGTGTTTTACGGCATAAGAGACTAAATATATAGATTTTTATTGGAGTACATGTGTGTGTATAGCCTGGTTAGTCTATTATAGAATACACTGAACTAAAATTTTATGCTCATATATTGGCTTAGAAGTGCATTCAAATATTTCTTCAACCATTACCTCCTCCAGATGTTATTTTCTCTGACATTTTAAAATACATGCATAAGCCATTCCTAAGCTATCCCTCAAGGTAGTAAGTTTGAACGCTTTTTCTTAATTCAAGAAATTGAAATAATTTATATTTAAACAATCTGTGTTTTCTGTATTGAGGCATATGTTTTGGAAATCCTATTTGGGATAAATTTTCCTGTAAGCTAGCACAAGAACAAAGTGAGTTTCTAAAATAGTTTATTGCTATGGTTTTAGATAGAGCCATTCTCTTTCTCAATTAATTTTCTAAGACCTAAAATAACTGTAGTAGTCTTCCATATAGAGCTTCCAATGCCTTTATTCTAAATATAGTTTTTCAGATTTTATTTTCTCCAAGTGACTAAGAAATACTCAAATCAATAACACAACCCTGCCCACACTATGCACACCAGACCAGATTGTCTGTTTCTTTTTGTTTGTTTGTTTGGTTTTTGTTTGGTTTTTGTTTTGTTTTGTTTTGTTTTTCTTTGTTTTGTTTGTTTTTCTTTAAACACAATGTATAAGTTACTATTAGAACAAAACAAATTCCAGACTGGCACCAGGCAGAGCTGGGCAGGGCAAAAGCAGACACATTGCCATGTTGGCTGCACATCAGCAGCAGCAGGCAGGAGCTCAGGGAGACCTGCTGTCCTGGAGTGAGTACTTCAGAAGTCAGAACTCTCTGTACTAGTGTTCAAACCAGGAGGATTTCACCCTGAGTGTGCTATCATACCACTACTCTTCCCATGGCTTCAGAGTCACAGCTGGCTTAAACTAATCATAGTCAACCAAAGGGAAATCCCCCCCTTTTGCCTCCTCTGTGCCAGCACAAGCATTTTTATGGTTGAGTGAGGAGCCAAGGCACTTCTAGATAGAAGTTTTTTTCCTGTTTGCGTCAGGAAAACAAACAATGAAAAAAAAAAAAAAAGAGAAAAAAGAAAAAATTAAAAAATAGGTTATTTGTAGCTTCAGCTCTGCTTCTGCAAAAGGAAGAATCAGGCTATGGTCAATTTAGAAATAAGCTTTTGCTTACCAGACCTCATGTGTGGAGGACCATGTCGTCTCTGACTTTTCTGTGAGGAGAGAAAAGCTGTCTCCAGGCTTCCTGTACACTGTATACTTTTATTTCTCATACCATCAGTTGTATGTGACCTATATGCGGAAACTCTAGTGCAGAGAGGAATTTGGGTAGAATTCAACACTGGAATTGTCAGAAGAAAAACAGAGTAAAATAACTTTAACTGAGACATTTAGGAAAAAAGTGAGAGCAGCCAGAAGCTTGGTGAAAGCAATCAATAACTAGCCAAGCAGGCAGAAGGTTTAATTCCAGTTTTATATCTAGCTGTCATGTGATAGGTTTGTTCAGATAAAAAGAAAGGAATCGTTTTGATCCATAACTGTGTAAGTCAGTATAATTGTAGGAAGGAAAGGGAAGTGAGGTTTCTTTTCTCCATGTGAATATAACATGGCAAAATTCATGTGATTCCTCAAATAGGTCTTGTATAAATCTAACTTTTGGCTTGAGAAAGAGAGTTTCAACAAATTTTCTCAGAATGATTTCCAAAGTGTATATATATTTGATTCAGCTGGACTGATGCTGTAGGGGTTCCAAGTGACACAAGCATAGAAGCATTGTCACCAATTGCACAGTAAATACAAAATCCACAAATAGTTTCATGCTCCTTGGATCACCTTAAGTGATTTCCTTTCCTCCTCTGTTATAGAAACTCAATGACATTTTTGTTGATTGCTTCTCTTTTAAGTATTTCAATTAAAAAGAAGGATGGAAAACTTAATAAAGTAAGATTTCACAGGCAAACAGAGTTTTATACAGAAAGACATTAATGTAGTGAAAATATCTCCTTAAATAGTTCATCTACCTAAGTGAGTCATTTTGATCCAAGGTGAGAGAACTGCCCAGAAACAAAATTGAAGATCTAATGAAACTAAGTGTATACAGAGATGACCCCTTCCCTACAATTTCAAGTAAAAGGTCAGAAGGTCACACAGCAGAGTGGGAGTTAATGAAATGAAATCCAGAATCACTAAAGCTAATAAGAACAAATAGATTCAGAGCTTCTTTTGCTATGTTCAACCCTGTCAAGCATAATTTCATGTTTCCAAAGAAAAATACCCTAAGCCAAAAAAACACCCAAAGAAAACAACACCAAACAACTTTCCTTCTCTACAAGAGTATGATTCAGACTTTTAAAAAATACCTGAAAAAATTTGCCCTTCTTTTTAAGGACACAACATAAAATAAAAATAGTTAATTAGAAACATTATGTTGAGCCACTATTGCAAATTTCTTGGGTTTCTTGGACACCTGCAGAGGTCATTTTATCTCCATTACTTGGAAAGAAAACCAGAATGTCCAAAAGGCTATTGGAAGCTGGAAAGATGAGGTATCACACCATGGTAAGTGACAAGATAAAAGCACATTTTGTTTTATTTTAATATGTAGTCCTGGCCTGCAATGTAGTGCTTCAACATTTAAAAACTTTTATATTGAATTATCAGCTCAGTTGTGCCTCTTGGTCTCTCCAAAGCACTTCTCCCCTTTTTGTGGTGAAATATAAACCTTCTCGCATTCCTTCTGTAACCTGAAAAAAACAATATGGTGCTGTTAGAAGCAAAACTTCTTATATTTAAGTAATTCTCATAGACGAAATTCACTAAGCGAGTTGAGACCTGCCAAATGGCCAGCTGTTGACAATAAGACGAGTTTATTTGTAGGTGAATCACAGCAGACAGACAAGGTGAAGAAGAGTGCAAACAAATGCACGTGGCCCAGGTAAGCACAAAACAAGGGAGGTTTGAAAGCAGAGATTTCTTTGGTATTATCTGAGCATGACTTGTTCAGGGCGGTATTGACTTTAAGCTGGGATAAAAGTTTCAGAAAGAATTCCTGCTATAGACAGTTTTGGAACCTCAGTTTCTCTTCAGGAAGTGAACATGGTGGAATTATGATAAAATGAAAGCAAAACCCCAAAATGTGTTTTTCACCCTTTCAAAAAACCTTCTGTTTGATTTAAATTTGCAATTGCATTTTTATTGGATTTTTATTTTAGCCAGGCTACTAGAAGTGACAAAGTGTTGTTAGATAAATTAGATACAAGTTTCCTCAAATACATGAAAGTGTGAATTTTAGCAGCTTAATGCTCAAAGTAACTTCAATGCACACCATTGTAAAGAAGCAAATGTCTTGAAGGCACCTTAGGAATAGATTGTTTAAGTGATTTATTTTCTGAACAGTGTTATTCACAGAGACAAGGAAATACCCAAGTAAACCATTGCATTTTTTTATAATGTTGCAATATATGCTACAGATGAGTGAACAATCTTTATTTTTTGGAAAGTCAAGAGGACTGAGGTCTACTAATATTACTGAAAATGTCAAAAATACCCACTTCATTCAGAGGGGGAAAAAAAGAGAAAGAAAAAAAATGCCAACACAATAAAAGCCAAACAAGAGATTATCTCAAGACTTGTCTAATCAACATTAAATAAAACTAGAGATTTTACACAACCTTTTGCTTAGCAATTGGTTAACATTGCAAGCGACTGTTGCTGCTTGTTTAAATATTACTTTTGCAGGAGCTGGGAAAGAACACTTGGCATATTTCTGCAGAGTTTACAGATCTTTAAATACCGGTGGTTGAGCTGATTAATGAACACATCTGTAAGTTAAATTCTCAGAGGCTGCTTTCAGGCTGGCTGAAACCACAAAGTGTTGGAAATCTATTGAGAAGGCTTAAGATTCCTAGTTAAAAATCCAGGTATTGAGAGGGCTTAAGATTCCCAGTTCAAAATCCAAGGCACACACATTTGCTTAAGGATCTGAATGGAATTATTTGAAATCAGATTGCTGCCACTAGTCTATCCATATTCAGAGCTACAGAATCTGCTGGGTTAGGACAGGCTTAAGTTCTGAGGTCACATTGTGCACTGTTCAGCCCAAACCACATGATACACATAGGGGATAGGATTTGAGGGTTTTTTTCTATAGTTTGTTCTTAGTCTGCTTTCATTTTATGTGCAGTCTCATCATCTACAGCATCAAGAAATACATGAGCACTTCCAGTAGAATATGGCAACATGTGATTCTGGCATCTGATTATATTCCTGATGATTAAAGTAAAAGGAGTAATTGAAATTCCAAGTGATGCCAGGATCTGAGTAGGGTAAAAAATGCTACTCTACCACAAAGCAGGAGAATGAAAAGCTAACATAATTTCAGTAGAAAAAAACCCATATTAATAGTTTGACAATTTGCATTTCTCGTAATGATTTCCTGGCTTTAATGACTTTAGAAGGTTTATAGTAAAGTTATTTTCCTGCTCAAATAAGCTATTGGAAAAGTTAGAAGAGAGACTCTTCTAGTTTAATTGACCTTGTTCCCTTGTTACACCTAATACTTTTAGAAGACAAAGCCAATCTGATGGGAAGGTGGCACACAGGAATTTAAGAACATTTTTCCACAGTTGAACGCCTTGTGAATCATAGGTTATCTTATTGAGAACCGTTCCTTTTTTGAGTCCAATTCCAGTTTAAGATATGAACAGCTCAGGAGCAGTGAAAATCACAATGTTCCTTCTAGAACCTGTACTGTGTATTTGGTTGAACCAGACTCTTTCAAGGTTCATTTTTATCTAGCTTTGTTCTGGCAAACAATCATCATGGGAACACTTTAAGATCTCAGGCTGAATGAATTAGTGAAGCATGGTTGTATTTATTTCTTTCGAGTGCTTCCTATCTTGTCCAGTGGCCAAGGCAAATCCACTTTTTTATAAAGACATTTAAATTAACTGACCACATGCTTTCCAGTGAGAAACTTAGCTTAACTTAAATTCAAGACCTGCTTTCTCAGTCTTTTCCAATTTTTGATGACAATCTCTAAAACTGAAAACCCCCCACACACACTATTTCTCATTCCCTTACTCATTTAAAGGTGTTCCTTACCTGTACTGTGATGGCTTCAGAGAGAGACATGAATATACCTAAACCACTAGATAAATCTGACCAAAAGTGTGCATAAGTTTATTAGCCAAAGCTTCACACAGGGAGTAAGCAGCATGTCATGGGTCTGAAAGCCTCTTTTCTAGGACAGGAAGTATATAGGAAATAAGGAGCAGATATAACTAATAAAGTTTGTCCTTAGACTGAAATTCAGACCTTGATCTTCGCAATTGAAAAACAATTCTACAAGTTCAATTGCCAATAATGTTTCTTATTGGATTCTAAAATAGGATGCTTTGTGTGAATCTGTACTTTGAATGTCAGTGTTACTCACCTTGATTCACTCATTTTCAACAAATGAAACTGGCTGATAACCTTAAGACTTATGCAAAGAATTTACTATTTCAGACATTTTTGATTACAAAAGAAAAAAGAAAAAAGGAAAATAACAAAGTATATAAATGTTTAGGAAAAGAAGTCATAAACTATATTCCTCATGCATTGTTAGGCTTTTTTCAAGGGGGTGAAGGGTTAATAGTGAAAGAAACCCTACACTGAAGTAACTCACAAAAACACTTGGCTAATGCAAATGTTTAAATCAAATTATGTTTGTGTTTTGAGGAAAAGGCTCAAATTCAACATTGATTTGACTTTGCTAATTTCTTTGGTACTCTGGCAGAATTAAATTACTAATTTCATTTACTAAGTGACACATCTAGTTACCATACTGCCAGATCCTGGAACCATTCCAGAATCTCAGACCAGCATGCACTGAGATGCATATTCATTCTGGGACTAATGCTGATCATTCTTGCCCCAGCTTACATCCCTGTATTGTTGATGAAAGAAACAAATGATTTAAGTAGATGCAAAATTCAGGCTTTCATGCTGTATCAGCCTTCAGTATTATGAGTTCCTTCCAAATCACCATTAGGGGAATAGCTAAGGCATTCCCCTTCATCTGAAAAGAAAAGAAATTATCTTTGTTTCTTTTATTAAGTGGTTGGAGTTTTTTTTCAATATACCACTTGCTGAATATTTAAGACAAAATAAAAGATGAGTTTCATTTTTTCATGTAATTGACAGAACTAATTTGAGTTTATATGTGAAATAACTTATAGTTTTAATAAACACTTCTAGTAAACACTTTTCATAAACACTTTTCCCTACTTTCTTCACATTGCTGCTTCCAAGAGTGTTATTAGAGTTTGAGGTTAGAGCAATTCACTATAAAAGTTGAAGACAATTGAAAGAATGTCTTTAGGAAGGCAGTTTGGGTCTATATTTATAATGAAGTATGACAAGTGATCAAGGTAACGCAATATGTCCAGCTGTGGGAAAAGCTAAGATGCAAGGAATATGATAGCTTGAGGAACTGAAAGGTTCTGATGTAGGAAGTGTTATGTGAGCCCAATGCATTGCAAAAATGCCTAACTAGAGAAAATACAGGAAACATTTACTGAAATAGTGGTGTCTCTTCTATACTAAAACAATCTGGAACATAAAAACCTTTTCTGGAGTTGGTGTTACAATGGAGCAGGTTCAAGAGTAAATTGCAGCTCAAATACAGATTTTTCTTTGTTGTACCCCAGATGTGTCCCTGGGAGGTGGCTTACTGCTCCCCTTTGGTCAATTGGCAGAAGCTGACCTGGGTTTTAAGTTCTAGGTCCCAGAATGGTTGTGTTAGCATGAGGAGCAACAAAGTGAAATAGTCCATCAAAAAACCCCCAGTATATTCCCAGAGAATAAGAGAAAGATAAGCTTCCTGACTCAGCAATACTTGAGTCACCTCTTGCAGATATGCAGTGTTCCATCCAGATGAGCCACCATTTTACTATAAACAAAGAAAAAAACATATCAAAGGCTTAGATCGAAGACTGTATAAAGAAAAAATCTGTAATGCAGACCTACTAATCCAAACTAGCTCTCTTCACTCTGCCAAACCACCCTTCTTAGCTTGTCTCTGTTAGTAAGTGTGCAAAATCTAAAACACAAGTCATATGACAGCAAAAATAGGCAAAATGCCCACATAGAAAGGATATACTGGGGATAACCAATTACACAAGGGTTTGGTGGTTTGGGCTGGCAGTAGCTGAGTGGAGGAAGGGGATCATTTTGCCAGCTGGAAAGGCATGGAAAAGACGATGAAAATATGGAAGGGTTTAGGAATGAGGGAAAGAAGTTAAGAAAGTGTGGAAACAGTTGCAAAATCTGTGGTCTAAAGAAGAAAGTTCTTGGATTGGACAACAAAAGGAAGTCAAGAAGTGTTAGTTAAGGTATAAAAAAGCTTCAAAATGCCATTAACATCAATCAAGCAATCAGTTGTTTCTAGAATTAAATTTTTGGTGGATGATAATAAGACTTCAATTCCAAAGGAAAACCTAGCCACAAAAGGTGTCAGAGTCTGCAAATGCTTAACCATGAACACAGGAAATCTTCATCTCTAGATTCTTTTTCATTGTCAGACAAAGTAATACCTGTTGCACGGTAGTATCATGTATAGTTCAATATAAACATCTAGCTCTTTAAGCTTCCTGGAAAATTAACTCTAAAATTTCTCTAGAAGTAAGAATGTAAATTTTTTTTCTTATTTTGTTGATTTGATTTCTTATACATATTTTGATGAATAAAGTGTATTTTTTGTAGTTTCTCTTTTTTTTTTCCTCCTTTATTTCTTCAACACTACGAAAGAGAACAAATCTCTTCAAAAGAAGAAATCATTCTCTGAAGGGCAAAGCAAACGTTGGCTCACTTTGGAGATCACTATTCATGAATCACAGAGACTTTCCAAGATACCTGCCCCAGCTGACTCCCTTTTTAAGCATTAAGCATAGTCCATAAATTCTATTTCAAAGTTGAAATTTACAAAGGACTCCATTCATAAAACTGTCATGGTAGGTTTTCTAAGAACATTTCACACTGATGTGCAGAATACTTCCAAGCTGAGTAAAAGCTGAGTGGTTCATACATATCAAAGCTTTCTCCTTTATAGACAGATGGTCAACTTGCCATTGGACTCAGAGAGAAGGAGGGGGGAGAAGTGTTAGCTCAGAAATGCCAGACTACAATGAAACTTGTTCATAAAGAGCTGATCTGTGCTCTTTGCTGCCTGTTCAGGATCCATTTTAAGAACGTGACCTAACTCCCATCGAATCCAATAGGCCTCACAAGGAACTGGAACATGTCTGAAAAGGAGCACTTCTCTGGCATGAAGCAAAACAACTCATGAGTGGGAGTTAAGAGACCATGGCAGAAGGAAAGGAATTTCTGTCCTATTAAATTTCCTCCTTGCTATTGTATCAAAAAATATAACTAATGTAGTGCCTTAAAAAAGGATCATGTCAAACTGACTCTTAGTTGGTAGAAATTGTCACAATTGTGACTTCTTCACTTACTGTGACTACAGTAAGTTCTAATTTTTTTTGTGTCATTATCCTTTATATTAAGTAGAGTATACTGAGGAGATATATAATGCATAGATGAGGTAAAGATCATCACAAAGTGGCAGCATTCTGCACTGAATTTCTTGGGGTTTATTGTTTTATGATTAATTACCTGTCAGTTTCCTGAAATTTTTTAATGCTCTTTTGTCTTTTTTGGGGGAAAATCAAAACTACCAAAAAAAAAAAAAAAAAAAGCTAGAAACTACTACACAATCATTACAGAAACTGAAACTGAAAAAAAGTCATGTAAATTTCTGCATTGGAACCCAAATTTCTATTCATGCAATGACAGTGGAGATACAAGACTTGTATAAGGTGGTTTACCACATACTGTCAACATAATTTAACTTTAGAAATTCAAGTGTAGATCAAGGTTGTTATTTTTCATCTTCCCTCTGATCAAATAAAAATAAAGTGTCTTCTTCTTTGGTTCACAACCAGAGCTGGGAAAAAGCTTGACTTAAACCACTCTAAATATACTATGATAAAACCCAGTAGCTTTATAAATTTTGTGTGAGTTTTCTTTTTAGATACAATCTGTAAACTCTATCACCGTAGTTTTATGAGGACTTAATAAGTATGAGGAATTTCATAAACCATAGTTGTGTTAAATTACCCCAAAAGAATGTAAACTTCCCAAGAATACTCATATCGATGCAAAGATTCAAAATGACAAGAAGAAAAGTATGTGCAGGAAGAAGTTCCTTTGTAATGAACATGACAGTGTATGTTCTAGGGAAGAAAAAATACCTCATCTTTAACTGGTGATGACTTTTCTCATGGTCTTGAGAGAGTTTTGAGACATAAATCTCTGTGCACTGAACAGAATTTCAGATCCAAAAGACCTGAAATCTACCTGTCCATGTACTCAATATTTGAATTCATTTACAGAGCAGCTTCAAGTTCTTTAATTTCTTTTTAAAAGCATCTTTTCCTGGTCTAAATCTTTTTACATTCCTTGAAGTTTATAGTGTCTATCACATAATAAGCATTTTGAAAAAATGCCACAGCTTAGGCTCTAGGGAGAATTTTGTGATTTTTTTTTCCTGTTTTTAATGCTTATGAGTAAGTGTGCTTGTATATGTGCATGCATTTTATTTACTGTTTTGAATTAAAATTACATTCTCACAGCAGCTAGAGTAGGAAGAGATCTATTTTTTTCAAGCCCTCTTTTCTAAAAGGTAGTATATTTTCTCCCAGGCACGGGATAGGTTAGATAGAAAATTATTACATTTCATCTTGACCAAAACACCCTTACAGATTTTCTCATACAAAATGCCATTTCTACTTTTCCAAAATATCCTTTTGGTTGAGTCTCAATACACATTCACCTCTCATTTCAATGCATAAACTCTTTGCAGATGATTTTATGTGCATGGAGGATATAAGAGATTTTGCTATTCGAAGTAGTGCATTAATGTATCTGGAGGTACTTTAATGTATTGCTGGCAGACTATCTTTAAATTCTGCATACTTTTTCACTGATCACAATGGTTTTGCCTGTCAGGCATGGATTTTCCAGGGCCATTGACAGACTTTTTCATGTGCAATATGCACAGCTGCTTTATCTATAGATTCACTACGACCATTATATCTCTGCTTTCTCTCTGATCCATCTACAAAACCAGTCTAAACTTTTGAAGTTCCTGTCTTAACAAGCCATGTAAGGCCAAGCTCAGTTTAAAGTAGTTGCTTTAGCTGTATTATTACTATTTATACTTAAACACAGGCTTCAACGGAACAATGTGGAGAATAAACTGTCTGCTTTTCCTGGAGCAGGGAGCTGAATTTTGCTCTGTTCCACCTTATGAAATCTAACAGGAAATATCCAGTTGAAACAGATTTGATTTGTTTCAAATGGTCTCTGAATTTTCTCCACAGCAGATCTTAATGAAAGGATAGGGGTAACAAAATTATATCAAAATATAATGGTACATTTAGTTTAAAATATAAAATCCAGTGGATGAAAAATGTTTGTATCCTGCATATTTGGAAGCTTTTTTTGCCAAGTAATGCATTTCCTGCTCATTCTGAAATAAAGCATAGCCTGTAATGTTTGGTTTCCATATGGGTTTTCAACCAAGAATTCCAAAGTGCCAAACTGTAGTTTAGAATAGAAGGTTGCTCCTGTTTCATCTACTATTCCATTCAGTCAAATGCAAAACTCTTCTCCTGAGACCAATATTTTATGTAAAACTCAGACTTCCCTACAAAAACAAATGACTTAAATAGTTTCCATTCAGCATTACATTTTTTTTTTTTTTATTTCTTATTTTGATTTTTTTTTTTCTTACTACACTTCAGGAAATTCATTTTGGAAACCAAGTGAGACTTCCTTCTAAGTCTAAGTTCTGAATTCTGGTGTTCATTCTTTATTGATAAGTACATATCTCATGCAGGAGTTTTCCTTCACTGTTCTTTCTCATCCATCATTAGCTGCAGAAAAAATAGAAGCAAAATAAAATTCAAGCATCACATTCATTAATCACAGGCTATATTTTAACTGGAAATATGTTTGGACACCTTAAGAAATAGATGGATCAAAAAAATGTCAGAACTATGATGGAATACTAGAGCTCTAGAGCATTTCGGCCCAGTAATCTCAGGATTTCACACAATTAAATGTTTTAAATTCATTAGAGTAGTTATCAATTATCTCTCCTGCAAATGGAGTAGAAAGACTACTGGAAAATAACTGTACCCAAGAGAAACTTAAAAAGGTATGAGAAAAATGAAAAATGAGAATATTCAAATATGTTTCTCTACAAGACTTGTTACAAAAGAGTTATTTTTTACATAAGAGTTATTATAATGATTTGGGAGAATAAAGTCAGCAAATAAATGTAAAGAGGAGTTTTCAAATCTCCTTTCTGTGTAAATTAGAATGCAACCTTTACATCGCTTGTAATATCACAGAGGCTCTGAGCCTCCTGTGCAAGAGTGCACAAGCTTATTGGAAGGTATAGGCTACATCCAAGCAATTTAGCCTTTAATTTAAGTGCTAGGAGAATAAATTTAATTTACAAAAATTCTCCTTCTAATTGTAAGAATCATGGTCAAAGATTAAGGAGTGGAAGATTTTTCAAGTTCACATCACTGGATGGAAGATACTGCCTCAGCAGGTGGCACTATTCCCTCAAAATCAATGTATAGCTTTTTCTATACAGGTATTTTGGGCGTTGACAAAGTAAAAGTATTCTGTTGATAATGTAGAAAATTCTTCATCCAATCTCAGTGATGATTAAAGATATTGTCCTTGCAGGAAAATATACATAGTATTACCTTGCCAAGTAGATGGCAAATCAGGGAAAGAATAGTATGTAATTTTGGGGTTTTTTGTGCATACAGTATTTGTTTTTATTACTTTTCTTTATTTTTTAGACATTCCTGCATCCTAGTGGGTTGCTTTGATTAAATAGCTGAATTTCGTGCAAAATACCATTTTTCACTACAGCTTGATGTTCCATTCTTTGGTTAATGATACTAAAATTTATAAAATAAAGTCCCTTTTGAAGTCAGAGAAAAAATCATTTAGGAAAAAGTATCACAGCCTAGTAGAGTTTTGTGTGAAAAAAAAGTTTTTTGCAATAGAATTTTTTTAAATATATCAATATAAAGTAGAACAATCTCTCATACATATGAAAATGTAACATTCTAAAAGTTAACACTCACAAAGCGCTTCAGAAAATTAACTCTTTAAGAAAGTCGGATAAGTGTTAATAACTAGGGAAAATACTAGACTCCTTTGCAATGCCACTGTACAATACTCTTTTATGGTATATTCAATTAAACCTTCTTAATATTGAAAATAGCATCTCTGAGATCTGCATGAACTTCACAATCAGTGTCTAGTGTAGTATAAACTGAAGAAGAATGTTAGCTCTATAGCACCTAATTTCGTAGGTGTCTTCCAAACCTACAAAAGCTTCCAAAATACATCTATATCTACATATACCTATTTGTAATTGCTCTCTTAGACTAAAATTCAATGCATATAATGCACCTTCAGATGAAGGAAATTTTAATTTCCCTTAAAAAATTAATCATGAATAATTGAACTAGACAGATGATTTCAATACCTAAACTTGCATTTAAAGCTTACAAAGGACTCAGGAAACATTTCACAGAAAATCTTTTCTATAGTCAACTTGTTAGTGCTGGTTTTTCTGAATAGAATATCCACATATCATTGATCATCTCAGAAGAGATTAAAGGTCTTAACTTGGCAGGATATTTCTCTGAAGTGCTTTTAGGAAAATAAAATCACATGATATAATAGGAGCAATATTGGAATGGTTGATCCCTTAATTGCAATTGTTTATTTTTCCATCTTGTAATCCAAGCATTCAGGCACTTTACAGCTTACATGCAGATTTTGCTTGTAAAATAAACCCTCACATGTGTAACCTATCACACTGAAAGTGAATGAAGCTTTATGGTAACTTTGAGGGTCTTTTATGACATAGAGAAAAGCCCATAACTACCCTGGTGTTACAGATTGTTAACAGTTGCTATTTGAATTCTTCCTAATGGATAACACCCAATAATTGGTTTCCACTGTGCTTGCAATCCAATATCTCTAAGAAATCTTAAATCTAAGAGTCAGCCTGCAACTTTACTAAAATATTAAAGAGAATGAATAATAAAGTATCTACTGTTTCTAAAAGCCTTTATTTTTAATGTCCTAAAGTTCAAGTTATCCCCAGTTTACAATAATGTAAACTGCTTAGGTTCAACTTCAGATTAAATATATAAGCAAAGCAAAAAAAGGAGTATCCTCACACTAACAAAGGTGATGATGAGGAGGATTTCAGCAATGATTTCAGCTTTAGGTTTGAGAGAAATATGGCTCTATAACTAAAAGCAATTTCTCTGATGACACAGGGATATTTAGCAACTGGGTCATCTTGGCTGGTTCCCAGAGGAAAAAACTGGATTCAGTCTACATTGCATATTCAAAACAGTACCTAGAAGTAAGTGCAGGTTCAAAAAGCACTTAGTGGAGAACAATTACTTGAAGCTCAGCACTTTCTACTGCATTCTTTCACAGTAAGTCTGTCCACACATTTGAAGAATGCAGCAGATATGTTAAGTAGAACTAAAATGGATTATTTTTCAAAATCCTATTTCACAGCATTAATTTATATTTATGCAGGGCTTCCAGAACTAGATAAATGCAAATATTGTCTTATCAGGATGCAGAACATCACATAATCCCCTTGTCTTTACATATATTTTTTCTAAATCTCACTGTTTAATAATTTTTTGATATTTCTCCATCAAAACAAAAGTAGCTTTGCTTCCAACTGTGGTGTACAGAACAGAATTCTAGATTAGCTCAGCTTGTATCTATATAATCTGTCATTAGCACAGGAATCTCTTTGACAGACTGACCAGGAAAGATGTATTTCACGATTTGGTTCCTGTAATTTAGCCGTTTCCTCCAAATAAAAATTTAGAAACAATCCCAGGATGAAACATGAATAAAAGCATATTTCTATGCACTGTGTGTAGCCTGGAGGTAGCTTGAGGGTGGGGTTTTTTTGTTCTGTTTTTTGGTTTGTTGGTTTGTTTGTTTTGTTTAATAGAATAACCATAAATGTTAGATATTTTATCACTGGCAGGCAGCATATAAACAGGTATGTAACATTCTCTATAACATATATCTGGTACATGTGGTTCAGTTTGCACACAATGGATGGTAGCTTGTATTAAAAAGCTCATTTTACAGCATAGGGTTGGTTTCTTGTGAAGGAGAGGCAGACATATTTTCCACCTGATGAAGCAATTGATCCATCTCTAATTGGTTACCATTAATTTTAAAAACTAAACCTCTTGTTTTGTTTTGGTTTTGGTGGTGTTTTGTTTTTTTTTTTTTTTGTGCCTGCTAGACACCTGCAGTAACCTAGTTGGGATTTTATGTAGAAAGCTGGTCGATTATTCCAACTTTTAAACACGAATATTATAAGAACTGGTAAGCTGTTGGACTAGAAAGTGTACCTATACAGTAAGCTTCAGGAATCATTTTCAAACATCCATGATACTGATAAAAAAATCTGGAGGAAACTGCTCTGTTGGAAAATATCATCTTGTTAAAAACACACATCTCTTTTTATCACTGTGGATAAAGGCCCTTGCTGAAGTGCATGTAATTTATGCACTGGTTGTTACAAACAGCATGTGGAATTCCATACGTTGTGCTTCATAACACTTAGGCAAACTAACCCCCTATAGCAGACAGTGGAAACTCTGTTAGAATGAAACGTGCTGTGAATGGGGTCCAGTGTTGGAAGGCAGTTCAAAGAAACTTTATCTAAGCAAATTGGAATGGTTGATTTCCTTGCAGTTTTACAATAATTATCAGGCATATGCCAAGCTTCTCAGGAAAATTTGTACCTTTGAAATGAGGTAACACAAATATTAGTCTCCCCTACTTGGGAAAGTTTAGTAGTATGAAAATATTTTTTTTCCATGCTGAGCCTTTCTCTAAAACCTCTTTGCACATAATTACTCTTTCCCCATAGGCAGAGGCTTTGAATATTCCTGAATTTAAACACTCTAGCTGGCCCATTAACTAAAAAAAAAGTCTATCAAATATCCATCATTAAATATCTTAATAAATCCTCTGCAATCTTTTACTTCAAAGTCCTAATTCCAAGTAAAAGAATGAAAACCTACAGCAATTGTATAAAGAGAAGAAAACATCTAGATGCTTTTAATTTAATAGCTTTATATAATTGTTCATTTTCAAGTGTAGCATAAGAATTAGAAAATTCCCCAAACAGCTCTTTAAAGAAAAAAATCCTTAGCAATATTTTAATTTCTCTGTTGTGGTGATGGGAGAATAGAGATTATTTATCCAGTCCCACTCGAGGGCAATGGCAAAGCTGTATTTAAAACTATTGAATCTAATTCTGCATTCCATCTACATGTTGTATTCTCTAACACTTAAGAACATTACAGACCAGAGCCTCTCAGCTTTTCGTAGGATCCACAAGACATATTGCCACTCTTGGAGTGCCTGCACATTTTTTCTAAAGTGATTAGTAACAAACAGCAGCAATTTCAAAATCAGTTTTGCAATTTTCCCACCTGATTAAAAAAACAACGTCAGAAATGCTCTTTTATTGTTTTTAGGAGTCACTATTAACCAAGAGAAAGGAAATGAGTACCCACATCCAACCTTACATGAAGCATTTCAGTGCTTTATCTCACTTGAGTTGAATATTCCAACATTTACAAACACTGTAAAATGGTTAGAAACGTGTATTAAAGAAGCTGTTTCTTAGGCTGAGGCTATGGAAACAGTTACACAAATCTCAGGACCTCTCCTTATATTTTAATTCAAAACTGTGAGAGACTTGAGGGTGTTGATTAAGGGGTAAAATAAAAAAAAAAAAATAAAAAAAATTAAAAAAATTTAAAAAGATAAAAAAAAATTAAGTTAAAAAAAAAAAAAGGAAAGAAAAGAAAAATTTGGTGACACTTAAGTTCCATAAATCAGTAATTAAAGCTTCCAGTCTAAAAAAGAGGGACTTGTGTCATCTAGGTGTGAATGCCTACAGCTGACCACACGAAGTCTAACTTACAGTGTGTCCTTTTCTAGTCTGCAGAGGGAAACATATCTTACAGTCTGATTCAACCACTTCAGGTCAGAAGAATTCCCTTTTTGAAGGTGTCATTTTTGTCTCTATCAGCCACTAAAGACACTCATAATATCAAGCTTAGACTTAAGCATCTAATTCTGGATGGTCAAGATGATTCCTGGGCAGGTGAAACTCTAGCTGCTCATAGTTTTTTTATAACCTCTCTGCTTTCTGAAGTGAATTGTTCTCTCTCTGATAGTCACCCAGCAACTGCTAGCAATAAATCTGTTTTAAATCTGAAATAGTGCCATGAAAGAATGATTAACATCTAAAGCAGTTGTAAACAGACCTTAAGAAACCCTTCTCCTGTAATCTTCAGTATCAGGTACTTTCAACACAAGAGGGTTTTGGTGGAGGAACCTCTGTTTAGTACTGTGGTAGGAAAATACTGGCTCATCCTTCCTTTCTTAGATGAAGAACTAAATTGCAGTAAACTGGAATGTTTTCCAAATGCTCTCTATGGGATTTGGATTTATGCTATAACATAATCATTTCTCATTATTAAGTAATTCCAGTATTTAATGTATTCCATTACCTTCTCCTTCCTGATACGTTATTTGATTCATGGAAAACATTTTGTCATAACTTTACAGAAGAGTTTTGTAATAGAAAGAATAAGAAAGTCTATGATAATTTCTATACTTTTATAGTAGGTTTTCTAATTAAGAAACACTATGTGTGATAGCAACAGGACCACAGACGTCTTCCAAAATCAGTAGTATCAATTCACCTCTACACAGAATTTGGCCTCACAGTCCCAACAAAAACTCTGTAAATAACAATGACCAAAACCTGACATGATTGTGCAGTGCCCTCTTAGTAGTTACATTATCTTTATGCAGATGTTCTCACTTCTAGAATTTAATATCAACTCCAGTTTGCTCTCTGATTTATTCAAGTCTTTCAGATGTAATGCAGCACAGCCCTACTGCAAACATGCATATGTCTGCTAGTATATAAAAGACATTTTATTATGTCACATAATGTTTGTAGGCAAGCACACCAGTCTCTTTAAGAGCCATGTACCTGATAATTCATGCAGTCAGCACACATGCAACATCTGCTTCTATAAAGATTTAATACTTCATCCATGTAGAATTTGGATCTCATTGTTCCTAAGAGAAGTTAAAAGCAGAGAAATAGAAGACTGCGTAAGTGCAGAAAATAAAAGCACGTGGGTTTTACAAATAACAGATCTTTGTTGGTGAACATAACAGAGACAGGTCTTAATTAGACCAGGCAGAGTTACAAAGCCAAAGTAACCCTTGTATATAATTCTTATAGAGAAGACAGAAACTTCATGAAGTTTCTCTCTTGATGTAATCCCTTGAAGTTTTCCTGCTTGTGAAGCAAAGAATAATTTTCCTCTAAATGAAGTTTTCTTAGCTGTAAAAGGCAAGAAAGCTAGAATAGAGGCCTTGTACCTATAAACTATTTACTGGCAATGGTTTTGCCACTTTCCTATGGCTGAAAATGTCTCTCTTAAACATGTGCCTCCAGAACTCTCTCCTTTAGAAACCGTTTCACAAGATGAAGACAGGTAAATTCAAAACTACAACAATTTTAGGAGCATCAGTCTGCGTGACAGGAGAAGTTACAAGAGTCAAGAAAGTAGGGTAAATATTTCTTACCAGGAGAGCTGTTGTCATGTTGCTTTTTCCTGAAAACTATTTCAGAGCTTTAGGGAAGTCAGAATAAAAGTTTTTTTATAGAACTCTTACTATATCAAGGCCTAGCTTCTTGAAGCATTACCATGTCCTTCTATTTCTTCTAACTCTCCATAAAAACTGATGTCCTTCCACTGAAGCAAAAATTAAATTGAGTTCCAATTATTCCATTTACATCAAACAATAGGCAATCACAAAAACAGAAGAACTGTTGTAGAATTCATAGTATCACTTTAAGAACGAGTATTTTACAGAATTATCTAGATATAGGATTCTTCAAAACCTGAACTTTTCAGACAGTGCAGAACATGTTTGTTCACTAGAAATAATCATAATGGAGAGACCAATTCCACAATACAAGCTATTTCAGATAGGTATTCCTCTTTCTAAGTTCCATTTCTTCATCACTGTCACTTTTGACAAGTTTTTGCAAGATGAGAAAGCTACAGTAATGGCATTCTGCATTTTCAGCATCCCTGGGTTCCGTGTAATCAACATGTGGTTGTTGATGAAGTCAACAATGTCATCAGGTTCATTATCAGTGAATCACTAAAGGGTAGAATACAATTACGTACAGGGTTTTGAGAACTTGTACAAGTGAAGCCAACTGGATTTGATTCAACCTAGCTCTTACTTTTATCTACTGCTGTCACCTCAAAAGTTAGTGTTTTGCTACATTTCTGTTTTATCAATGGCATGGTCTCTTGCTGTTTAAACACTAGTCTGCAATTATTTTGTATAGCACTGCAGGGTTAAGTAGTCTGACATTCTAAGACAGCACTTAATCAGAACATGTGGACTGGAGACTTCGGAAAGTATTCTAGGATCTCTGAAAAAAAATCAGGACAAATTGTTTCTATCCTTCATCCAAAATGTAGCAAATTGAGATCATCAGCTAATGTAAATCAGCAGAACCCCACTGAATTCATTACAGCTCTTTTGGTTCACATCTGCAGACAATCTGCATAATCATGTTGTCGCATGTAATAGTTATATTCTGTTCTCATGATTCCTCCTTAGCTGGATAGAAATGGCTTTCCTGTCCACAAAAATGTTAATGCCTTTAGAAAATTCCCATTCCATGTTAGGGTAAGCCTAAGAATAGACTTGTATGTATAATATCTCTAAGTTTTTTGGTTCAGATACAAGTGGTTAATGAAACTGATTTTAGTGGTATTTTCAGACAATTATAATTTTTTTCTTTTTGGTGGAATGAAATGTTTTCTTCAACTTCTTGGAGTACAAATTGTTATGTTCAGTTATAGGCCACTTTAGATAAAAGTAAAAGAAAGCAAAGAGTGTGTTTTGTTAAAATATTAGGGGATTATATTCCTTTTAGACAGAATGGGGAGAAAGATTCTCATGTCCTGCCTACCTGAGGGGAAATCAAGTCATTTTTTATGATGGGTGATTTCCATCTTAACAAACTGTTTTATATGGTGTAAAATGCCTTTAGAGTTGCACTGCTTTCCTTCCTTACTCCTCAAACACTTCCCAACAAAAAACAGAAGACCTGACTTTTATCCCATACTCCAAGCTGGACTGAGTACATGAATACAGGGTTCCTACATCTGTTGAGTTCATTAAATGCTGGATAGCTCTTCTTTTAATAAATTATTATATTTGTTAGAGAATATTGGGGATCATTCAGAGATATCTTGCAATATTTACATTTCTGACTGCTTCCGCTGTGTAACAATTATCCTCCAAAGAGAAGGAAGTGGCTCAGAAACTCAGTAACAGAACCTGCCTGTGGTAGAGAGATTCAGGTTCAGGTCTGTTTTGTTGTTTTTCTCATTATTATACAAATGGGAATAGTTAAAAGAACCTTTTAAAGTAAACAGCTTCATCAGAGTAGTCTGAGTACTTTATCATCATTGACTTTATTGGATACTTTCCTAATTTGGAATAGGTGTTATTGATACACATAGCTAAAAGCAGAATTGGAATATCATTACCATTCCTGCTCCACCAGACTACTTCAAAACCCTCTGTTATTTCCTACCTATTGCATTAAATCAAAGTCTTATGCAGCTGGAAAGTCTTCAAGATCTCAAATGTTAAACAATAACTGGCTGTCCCATGTTTTTTTCCAGCAAACAAAAGTAATTGCCAAGCCAGGCTGGCAAGCTTTCAGATCCTGACTGCATACACCTAAGGGGTCAATGATCCTCATGCCTGTGCTCACAAAAAGACAGGAAAAATTAGCTGTAAAATTTCAAAAATCAGTGAATATTTTATGGCAACTATCAGCCGTCCCATATGCTTGAACATCCTTCAATTAGTTGGCACTTGAAGATCCAAAAAATGATACTGCTCCTTGTCAGTGAATTTTTATGGTGTAAATCAGTCCTCTGAGGTCAACAAATCACTAACTCATAGAATATGACAAGTTGTAAGGGGCCCACAAGGATCATTGTGATTCTGCACAGAACCCCAATCAATAGTAAGATCCAGCAAACAGAGAAAAATAATTGTCTTTTTCTAAATCTGGTTAGAGAAATTGGATTGCCTGTATAAGATCTCTTCTTTAAGAGGAATAAAACAGACCAAATAGAAGAAATATATATATATATATATATATGGCTAAGTAACCAAATTAGACAATGGAGAAAAACCCCAAAGTTTAGGATGCCCAGTTCTTATTGTTCCCTGATTGTTATGCTGTTATCCATGTATTGACTCCAAAACTGTCCCAGCAGGCAGTGCTGATTACATAGAGGTTAAGACACATTGCAGTGTCTGCATTCCAGCACTGGCTTTCAGTGTGGCCACATGGCTCTATGCAATGCATCAAAGTGTTCAAGATGACCACACCAAGACTGGCAGCAAATGCACAGCATTCTGCTACAGCCATGATTTCATTGCAACAGGAAAAAAAGAGTATAAAATTTTTAGTGAAATATTATGAGTCTCACTGATTTCCATACTGTGATAACATTTTGACTAAACTCTCAATTCTCACAGCTCTTGCTTTCCCTCAATGCAATTTCATCAGAGTGCTGTGATATATATTGCCATTTTCTTTGTGGACAGAGGGGTGACTGTCCTGCTTGAAGAACCTTGTGAAACTACTTTTGTTTTAATATAATCATATAAACACAGAGCCATAGGATAGTTTGGGTTGGAAGAGATCTTTAATCATCCAGTACAACCCCCCTGCAATGAGCAGGGACATCTTCAACTAGATCTGGTCACTGAGGACCCCGTCCAATCTGACCTTGAATGTTTCCAGGGATGACGCATCTATGACCTCTCTGTACAACCCTCAGAGAAGCTCTGGAGCTTCACTGTTAGAGAAAGGTTTTGTCTCTGAATCTTGATTCTCCTATTTGTCTCCACACTCAAAGCCTATTGTTTTTAAGCCACAGCATGACATGTATATTTTCTAAAGTATGAAGTGAGGAAGTACAAATAGATTAGTGCTGAGAAGGGAATGAAAAAGTTCTTTAGCACTGGAGTTAGATTCTTACTGTATAATTTTAGCTTTTACATTGTAAGCAGGTATTTAGGTTTCCTGAAGAGCCACTAGAGTAGAAGATGGCCCCACTGGGGCCAAGTCAACCTCCATGTATTACACTGCTTATTTTAAAGAACAGCTTTTTATGCAAGTATAGATTAATGCTTTCTGTGTTTTACCTATACTTTGAATATTTAACAGTTATTATCCTTAAAAGAGGCTTGTAGAAACTGTTGTTTTTTCTAGAAAACTTTCTGATTTATAAAAAGATTATTTTAAGAATGTATTAAGGAGCCTGAAACAATGCTGTGACTGTCTGAGGTTGGTAAAAAAACTATACTGAGCTTCTTCTAGAGAATTTTATTCATATCTGTATTTTTTAAGTGTTTTTTAACTTTGTGGCTAGAGTTGTCATACCTAAGTTGAATTTGCTTCAATTTTGATGTTTAATAAACTACAAACTTTTGAAAATTTACTTACATAATCAGCAGCTGGAAGTCAAATACTATGAATGGATATGTGTTTTGTCACACCTGTAGCCCACTATATCTTCTCCCATGAAAAACATCTTATATTGATAGGAAATTGATGTAGTCACCACTTTAATCTGATTTGAACTGCTGCAGAAATTTGGGAAAAAAAGATAATTTATGTTTTATTTCTCTAATGTTGTGTTCCAACATTCCAGCTTCACCTATACAAATGGAAAACTACATAATTTAATACACATTGTAGATTTTCTTTGGTAGTGGCTTTCTGACTGAGCCCAGGGAAATCACATTGCTTCCCTATGTGTAATAAGAGCTTTAATTTTGTTAATTTTGTTTTTAATTAATGATGTTCTAAGATTATAAGAACTGTAATGCAAGCATATCATTAATCCCTTCTTATTATGTTTACTTAGCTATGTGATGCTTAAGGAGTGTGGTTCTTTGAGAAATTTGCTGATATCAATAATTGTTGTTCTTTTGAACTCTGACATGATTGGAATAAGTGAATTTGAATTGAGAAAACAATGACTAATTTTAGCAGAGCTAATAAATCTATGACTTGAAAATAAACATAATGTTAAGACTTTGAGGTAGTAACAATAATTTATTACAGCTACCCAGTGATGTCTTCACCTCTCCATTATTTAGGCCAAAAAGTACAGTGAGAAATAGATTGTGAAAAGTAGTATTTCACTACAAATGGGCACTTAAAAATCTTTTGGATGGGAAAAAGTACAGGTGTGGGTATTGGAAAAATCAAAAGTTGAAAAAAGTTTCATTAATTTCTGAGGTTTTTTTCAGCTTTGGGACAAATTAATTTTGACTTGGTCATTTTATAGCCTGCATTCCTATTTGTTATAACTTATGAAGTAAATTAATGAAGGGTGATTTGCAGTTTGACTTTCAGTCATGCTGTAGTCTAGGATCCCATCCTATTTTTTATTTTTTTTTAATGAGAACTTTTCAGTACCATTTTTCACTTTGGATATTCTTTGGTAATTGGCTCAGAAACTCAGCTCAAGGAATCTGCATGGTGTTCACTGTGTGAACTATGTTCCTTATCTGCTGTATACATGTTCTCTTTTTAAGTATGTAATATAGGAATGATATTTTTATATGGAGAGAGAGAAGTAGAAATAAAAGAAGGTTTTAAATGGTAAACTATCATCTGTTGAAAAATTTAAACATTATTTCCCAATTTAGTTTTTTATATAGATCTATGTATGATTCTCACAGTTCTTCCAATTAAGTGCATTATTTTGTTGGGGAAATAAAAGAAATATTTAAATGTACCATTTCAGTTGATTTATAAAATTATGGGTTCCAACCTGCATCTCATATTCCTTTGAATTTTCTTAGGAACCAAAAGGAAAATAACTTTCTTTCAATAATTATTTTCATTCTACTGAGATCATAGTAATAATAACATGCAGGTAAGAGTTCTTTCATTCCAAACTTGCTTTTATTTGTGTTCACCAGTGTTTTCTAACTCATTTTGCTAAACCTTTATTTTTATTCTATGCAAGTTTCCTTTTCTGTATAAAACCATTGCCAATTATTCATCCCTCTTTATTCTAACATGGTACCTAGATAAAATAAATTAAAAAACAAACAAACAAACAAACAAACGGCAAAATTATTGATCACATATTTTAAAAGGTTAGCCCACATGGTCAGTTTGTGCAATCCACTAGCATAATCAGATCTGAGAGGAATGACCCAGCACATCCTACATCAGATCCAACACACAAATGACACACAGTTCATCTTCCTTTGCATAATCCTCAGGTCAGCTCCTGCCAAAGAGGTGCAACCAACACCTGCCAGAGGAAGCAATACTGGCAGGAATGTAGCCAGTAAAGTGCTTTTGAATTAAACAGATGTTTCATCAGGCTGCAGTTATTTAATCTCATTGACTAAACATATAGCCTATGCATCCTCCCCAAGATTTGAATCCTACCCTTAACTGCACTGCTCAGTGTATTAGATTATATTCTCCAAAGGGAAGGAAATTTAGGTGATTTTTTAAAAAAAGAAAGATCAAATAAATTGCTGGGCCTACTAAACTGGTAGACATTCATCATAACTGCAGGAAGACTGTAAATAATGACGTTTTGCCATGTCAGCAAAAACTCTAGCAATCTTTAACCATATCCTGGAGTAGATTTTCTCCTGGCACATTGGTGGAGAATATGTCAGAAAATGATTCTGCTTAATTTAAAATATTTTGAAGAAGCATCCCACAAACAGTTTGCTCTGTTGGACATACAAATCTAGGTTTCAACTTATCTTGAACTTCTGCAGAACAGGGCTGCAAACTGTAGGAAAATGACATTTACAGCAATTTTTTTTGTGTAATTTGCCAAGGATGGAACACAAGCATGTGTTCTGATTTCAAAGCATAACAGGAATACATAAGGGCACAACAGAAATGGAAGTGACTACTTACACTTACTTCTTTGAAGTTTAAAATGCTACGAAGTGGTCGCAGCACCAAGCCTGCTAGAGTTCAAGAAGCATTTGGAAACGCTCTGAGGCACATGGGGTAATTTTGGGGGTTACACTGTATAGGGTCAGGACTTTAACTTCAATGATCCTTGTGGGTCCCTCACAACTCAGGATATTCTGTGATGATTCTATAACAATTTCTTTGCTAATCTAAATATTTCCCCTCAAGAAGTAATAAATTTGTCCCTCTCTAGGCAGAGCTACCCCAGGAGTCTGCGATCCATGCTGAATATTATAAACTAGTGAATATGCAACCCTTTTCAGTCTCTGTAGTTAGAAGTACACTCTTTATAGAAGGATCTTAGTGGGGGAGGAATGCTGGAATTTTCTACTGAAGTGCTTTTAAAGCAAACACGCCTTGAGCTGTTATGGATGAAAGGTGTTTGTTAAATTACTTGATGTTACAAATATCTGAAACTGAGTGGGTGATTGATTTAATTGCAGTTGTCAGACTGTTTTAAAAGAATATTTTTCTTTTTGTTCTATTTTTCAGATCTGCAGAACAGTTGGATTCTGAACATAAAGAAAAGAAAGTGTCTGAATATACTAATCACAAAATATAGCTTCTGGCTACACCAAGGCACATTGTCAAGATGAAGTGCTGCATAATTTTTAAAACAATCAGTCTGGCCAATGCATTCAGTTTCAGAATAGCAATACCGCTGTTTTTCCAGTCCCTGCTATTTTCTGAATAAAAGTATCCAATAATTGTGATACTGTGTTTGTCCCAGTTTAAATGGGACAAGGGTCTTCTGCTGAGGATGGATTAGGAGGAAAAGACCCCAAACTTTTTCCTAAGCAATTATTAATCCAAAACTAAGGAGCTTTGATTGAAGGGAAAAAAAACAAATTATGGAAAAGGGAAAACAAAATAACAGCCCTTTATTAAAAGGTATGTTTGTATTAACAAGAACACAAAAAGAACCCAAGTAAACAACCAAGCAATACTACTATACCCACCAATAATCCCCTTCAAGAACAAAACCGATAGCCCGGCAAAAGGAAAATTTAAAATAGTTCAATTTTTAGCACCCTTTGGTGTAGTTCCAACCACAGTCAGCAGGGGGCGCCGTCGGGTCACTGGAGGTGTAAAACTTGTAATGTCCTGTACCATTCACCAGGTGGCGCTGTTGGGTCGTTGGAAGTGCAGAACCTGTAGTGTCCTATGGTAGTCACCAGGTGGCGCTGTTGGATCACTACAGGAGCAGAGCTTGTCACCAGTGCCTGTCACCAGGCAGCGCTGTGGGATCCCTGGTCACTGCCACGTGGGATGGGGAAAACAAAAAAAAACAACAACAACACCCCCCCCCCGGGTATATCGGAGAAAAAAAACAACAAAAAAACTGATTCCTCTTCCCCTCCCGAGGAAAAGGAGGAAGGGGGGGGGGGGCGAAGGGGAAGGGGGAAGCGAAAAAAAACAACACCGACAACACAGAAAGTTCTCTCAATGGAAGAAAAACTCACGAACTCCGGGGGGGCCCCGACAAACAGGAATAGTTGGGAAGGAACCGCAGCAGCCAAAAAAAACTTCCCTCCAACAGGAAAAAAAAAAAAACAACAACAAGAAAAAAACCAAATGAACCAGCGTCTGCCAGCTCACAGCAGCCTCTCCTCCTCCCCGCGAGCCCGACTCCCCCCCCCACACCTCCTTCCAGCCCACACACCAGCCCCAACCCCTCCCCCTTCGTTGCTAGGCAACTAATGTTCGACCATTAGCGCCCCGGCTAGTTCTTTTGTTTTCACCTAAATGGGTGTGCTGCACACACACACACACAGGGGGAGGGGAAGGGAAGAAAAATTCCTTGCTAAAGTCAGAACTATGACATTATCCACCCCTAATTTTTCTTCCCATTCCCATGCCACTATACATCTATCAAATTGAACCCTTTTTCTTGAACTCCATACATACATACATTATTCTAAACTACATACACATTCATAAATATATAGGTACAAATACGGGTACAATTATAGCCTGTTTACCCTAAGATAATATCTCCTTGGGGTATGCACCGGGTTTCTCCATCTTCTTGCATCACCCACCATGTGGAACCAGGTCCTTGGGCAAAGACAACTCCACGAATGGATTTGCCTTTGCTCGAGGCATGGTTAACCCAAACTGTTTTACCTAACATACCTCTCATGTGAACCACTGGGACCTTGTCCCCATCTACAGTGTGAAGGGACTCTGATTGGGCAGGGCCGGCTCGATTGACAGAGCCTCTAGTGTTGACTAACCATGTAGCCTTTGCTAGGTGTTGATCCCAGTGTTTGAAAGTCCCTCCACCTAATGCTTTCAGGGTAGTCTTCAACAGTCCATTGCACCGTTCAACCTTCCCGGCAGCTGCTGCATGGTATGGTATGTGATAGACCCACTCAATGCCATGCTCTTTCGCCCAAGTGGTAACTAAACTATTCTTGAAGTGTGTCCCATTATCTGACTCAATCCGCTCTGGGGTGCCGTGCCGCCACAGGACCTGTTTTTCGAGGCCCAGGATGGTATTTCTGGCAGTGGCGTGGGGCACCGGATGCGTCTCCAGCCATCCAGTGGTGACTTCCACCATGGTGAGCACATAGCGCTTACCTTGGCGGGTCTGTGGCAGTGTGATATAATCAACCTGCCAAGCCTCCCCATATCTGTATTTATTCCACCGTCCACCATACCACAGGGGTTTCAGTCTCTTAGCCTGTTTAATGGCAGCGCATGTCTCACAGTCATGGATAACCTGAGAGATAGCATCCATGGTTAGATCCACCCCTCGGTCTCGTGCCCATCTGTAGGTGGCATCTCTGCCCTGATGGCCGGCGGCATCATGGGCCCATCGTGCTAAGAACAGTTCGCCTTTGTGCTGCCAATCTAGGTCCACCTGTAACACCTCAACTTGTGCAGCTCGGTCTGCCTGTGCATTGTTGCGATGTTCTTCATTGGCTCGATTTTTGGGCACGTGGGCGTCTACGTGGCGGACTCTCACAATCAGTTTCTCTAGCCGGGTAGCAATGTTTTGCCATATATCAGCGGCCCAGATGGGTTTTCCCCTACGTTTCCAATTGGTCTTCTTCCATCTGTCCAACCACCCCCACAGGGCATTGGCCACCATCCATGAGTCTGTGTAAAGGAAAAGTTTCGGCCACTTCTCTCGTTCAGCAATGTCCAATGCCAGCTGGACGGCTTTGAGTTCTGCGAATTGGCTTGATTCACCCTCTCCTTCTATAGCTTCTGCAACTTGTCGTGTGGGACTCCATACAGCTGCTTTCCATTTACGTTTCATTCCTACAATACGGCAGGAACCATCAGTAAAGAGTGCATAGCGTATGTCTTCTTCTGGTAGTTGGTTGTATGCTGGGGCTTCCTCTGCCCGTACCACTTGCTCCCCTTCTTCTTCTTCTGCTAGACTAAAATTCTCACCTTCCGGCCAGTTCGTGATGATCTCTAGGATCCCAGGGCGATTTGGGTTTCCAATGCGGGCGCGCTGCGTGATCAGGGCAATCCATTTGCTCCAGGTGGCATCAGTGGCATGATGTGTAGAGGGCGTCTTCCCTTTGAACATCCAACTCAATACCGGTAGCCGAGGTGCCAGGAGGAGCTGTTCTTCTGTGCCAATCACCTCTGAGGCAGCTTGTACTCCCTCATAAGCTGCTAGGATCTCCTTTTCTGTTGGAGTGTAATTGGCTTCTGACCCTCTGTAGCTTCGGCTCCAGAACCCAAGTGGGCGGCCTCGGGTCTCACCAGGCACCTTCTGCCAGAGGCTCCAGGAGAGGCCCTTATCCCCAGATGCAGAGTAGAGCACATTCTTCACATCTGGTCCTGTCCTGACTGGCCCAAGGGCTACAGCATGGGCAATCTCCTGTTTAATCTGTTCGAATGCTTGCTGTTGTTCAGGACCCCACTGGAAATCATTCTTCTTGCGGGTTACCAGATAGAGAGGGCTTACGATCTGGCTGTACTCGGGGATATGCATCCTCCAAAAACCTATGGCACCCAGGAAAGCTTGGGTTTCTTTCTTGCTAGTTGGGGGGGCCATTGCTGTGATTTTATCGATGACTTCAGTCGGGATCTGACGACGTCCATCTTGCCACTTTACTCCCAGGAACTGGATCTCTCGGGCAGGTCCCTTGACTTTACTTCTTTTGATGGCCAACCCAGCATCCAGGAGAATCTGTATGATCTTCTTTCCTTTCTCAGAGACCTCTTCTGCTGTGTCCCCCCATACAATGATGTCATCAATGTACTGAAGGTGTTCTGGAGCTTCACCTTTCTCTAGCGTAGCCTGGATCAATCCGTGGCAGATGGTGGGGCTGTGTTTCCACCCCTGGGGCAATCGGTTCCACGTGTACTGCACGCCCCTCCACGTGAAAGCAAACTGCGGCCTGCACTCTGCCGCCAAGGGAATGGAGAAGAACGCATTCGCGATGTCAATAGTGGCGTACCACCTCGCTGCCTTAGACTCCAGCTCGTACTGGAGCTCCAACATGTCTGGAACAGCGGCGCTCAGTGGCGGGGTGGCTTCATTCAGGCCACGATAGTCCACAGTCAATCTCCATTCTCCGTCAGACTTACGCACAGGCCAGATGGGGCTGTTGAAGGGGGAGTGGATCCTGCTGATCACTCCTTGACTTTCCAGCTCACGGATCATCTTATGGATGGGGATCACAGAGTCTCGGTTCGTTCGGTACTGCCGACGGTGCACTATTGTAGTGGCAATTGGCACTCGCTGTTCCTCAACTTTCAACAGTCCCACAGCAGAAGGGTTCTCCGAGAGGCCAGGTAGTGAATTCAACTGCTTAGCCACTTCTGTCTCTACAGCAGCTATCCCGAAAGCCCACCTATGTCCCTTGGGGTCTTTGAAATACCCATTCCTAAGGTAGTCAATGCCCAGGATACATGGGGCATCTGGACCAGTCACAATGGGGTGTTTCTGCCACTCCTTCCCGGTCAAGCTCACTTCAGCTTCCAACACGGTCAACAGCTGTGACCCTCCGGTCACCCCAGAAATGGAAATAGCCTCTGGTCCCACATGTCCTGAGGGCATTAACGTGCATTGAGCGCCAGTGTCAACCAAAGCCTTATATTCTTGTGGGTCTGATGTGCCAGGCCATCGGATCCACACCGTCCAATAGACACGGTTGTCCCGTGCCTCCACCTGGCTAGAGGCAGGGCCCCTCTAATACTGGTCTCTGTCTTGCTCGTCACAGTTTTCCGTCTGCAAATACCGGCGGGAGGTACCTTCTAGTGGGTCAGATCCCTGCCCACGGGATACCGGCACTGCACTCACTTTCACGGACGTTGTTTTTCTCTGGTCCTTAACCTCTTGTACTCGGGCTGCCAAGGCATGGGTGGGTTTCTTGTCCCACTGTCCCATGTCTTCTCCAGAGCCAGCTAGGAAATACCACAGCTCGGTTCGTGAGGCCTGTCTCCCCTCTCTGGCTGGGGGGCGCCTGGTTCTCACTGGTGCCACCTGGGAGCTGTTCTTCTCCATCTTTTCTAGGATTTTCTCCTGTTGATCTTGTAGTTTTGTAGCTATGGTAGTGAGGTTGTTGATCGAGGTCTCTACGGAGGAAACGCGGGCTTGTAGTGATTCTTGGACCATACTGTTGTACATCCGAAGTTTATTTGTTATAAACGCCACTGGCTCTCTCTTTTCCCCAGCCTCCAATGATGTCAGGTAACTGATGTGTGCAGATGGCCCCATACGTATGAGGGTCCACCACATGTATGGTGTACATCTAACCTTGTCGGGATCGTGATTAGCTTGCATATCCCCTCCAAACAGTACCTCCAACAGTGCCATTTCCCTCAGGCGTCGGATCCCCTCCTCCATGGTATTCCAGCTCTTTGTAAGATGGTCTGCTTGGAAGGCCTCTTTGTGAATGAACTTCTCTCTCACAGCATCCAGCAGCCGTGCCCAGAGAGACAGGGGCTTTGATTCTCTCACAAATGCCTCTTCAATGCCCGCATCTCGGGCAATAGACCTCAAGGACCTTGCTTCACCACCATCAAGGCTTATGGCATCACCCGTGGAATCCCAAACTCGGATCATCCAGGTTAGTATGGACTCATTCGGCTGACGAATGACGTCTTCCCGTAATTTCCGGAGATTGTCATACGATAAGGACTCAGTGATGATTTCTGGCTCCGGGTTGGCTGCCTGTGAGGGTCCTGCCTCCTCATCATCATCAACTGGGCGGGCTGATTTGGTCTTATATTTTCTCCTTTGGATAGGTGCAACCTCCATTGACTTGTTTGGTTCCTTGGAACTGGCCTGATCTGGAGTCACCCTTGTATCAGACCTCTCGTTTTCATCTTTTCTTTTTCCCTGTGAAGGCTGCACCATACCGAGCACCTTTTGGTAGGCAACGGCTAAAGCCCCACATGCATCTGCCACCTGCCTCTCTATGGGTTTACCATGACTCCTCTCCCTTGCAGCTATTATTATCTGTGTAGGGTCTGGGAGTTTTTCGAGAGCGAACTTCCATGCTGTAGGAACTGAACCACTTTCTAGAAATTTACCCAAGTCTTCCCATGGCCCATGCCATTCGAAGTTTCCCACCCCTGGGGCTGGCTTCTGTGCCCGTGCCTGGTTAATCATGGGCCTAACTACAAATGTTAGATATAACACCGTGGCACAAGCTTGCACGAAAAACCCCAAAAGGAAAACGTCTCTTACACCTAAAGAGAGTTTAAATGTCTCAGAGGCCGTTGTATTAGAACCAAAGAGAAAATGTAGGAGGGGTTGGGTAAATATACCTCCCTGTGTTTCTCCATAGGGATAGGTGCCATTATCCTTAAAACCCCAAAGGAGACAGTGTAGGCTAGAGCAGTAATATATCCTTGAGAACATGTCCCGAAGGAAAATAACAGGTGCTGAGTTTGCTATGTCATGAACCCAATGCGAGATCTCAAACATACTTATTACAATGAGGGTCATAGTGTCTGAGCTGAAAAACATCGACAGGTGAGACATAGATTTTGGCATAATTATATACCACAGAAAAGCAGCGAGCTTAGACTTCATGGTGCCTACAGGTTCACAAACACGTATAAAGTCACAAAAGGGCAGTTATTCCTTTTCCACTTTTCCTCTCTCAAAGCCTCGCGTTGGGCGCCAAAAATGTCCCAGTTTAAATGGGACAAGGGTCTTCTGCTGAGGATGGATTAGGAGGAAAAGACCCCAAACTTTTTCCTAAGCAATTATTAATCCAAAACTAAGGAGCTTTGATTGAAGGGAAAAAAAACAAATTATGGAAAAGGGAAAACAAAATAACAGCCCTTTATTAAAAGGTATGTTTGTATTAACAAGAACACAAAAAGAACCCAAGTAAACAACCAAGCAATACTACTATACCCACCAATAATCCCCTTCAAGAACAAAACCGATAGCCCGGCAAAAGGAAAATTTAAAATAGTTCAATTTTTAGCACCCTTTGGTGTAGTTCCAACCACAGTCAGCAGGGGGCGCCGTCGGGTCACTGGAGGTGTAAAACTTGTAATGTCCTGTACCATTCACCAGGTGGCGCTGTTGGGTCGTTGGAAGTGCAGAACCTGTAGTGTCCTATGGTAGTCACCAGGTGGCGCTGTTGGATCACTACAGGAGCAGAGCTTGTCACCAGTGCCTGTCACCAGGCAGCGCTGTGGGATCCCTGGTCACTGCCACGTGGGATGGGGAAAACAAAAAAAAACAACAACAACACCCCCCCCCCGGGTATATCGGAGAAAAAAAACAACAAAAAAACTGATTCCTCTTCCCCTCCCGAGGAAAAGGAGGAAAGGGGGGGGGGGCGAAGGGGAAGGGGGAAGCGAAAAAAAACAACACCGACAACACAGAAAGTTCTCTCAATGGAAGAAAAACTCACGAACTCCGGGGGGGCCCCGACAAACAGGAATAGTTGGGAAGGAACCGCAGCAGCCAAAAAAAACTTCCCTCCAACAGGAAAAAAAAAAAAACAACAACAAGAAAAAAACCAAATGAACCAGCGTCTGCCAGCTCACAGCAGCCTCTCCTCCTCCCCGCGAGCCCGACTCCCCCCCCCACACCTCCTTCCAGCCCACACACCAGCCCCAACCCCTCCCCCTTCGTTGCTAGGCAACTAATGTTCGACCATTAGCGCCCCGGCTAGTTCTTTTGTTTTCACCTAAATGGGTGTGCTGCACACACACACACACAGGGGGAGGGGAAGGGAAGAAAAATTCCTTGCTAAAGTCAGAACTATGACAGTGTTGCTTTTGTATATACCTAAGACTAATAAATATAGGAAAATTACTGAATGGCTTGATGCTGTAATTTGAGCTGGGTACCCTTTCCCAGGTTGCCAAACCCTATCAGTGACAGGGGGTCCATCAAACTCATTGCCTCACTCTTGCATTGAAGTTTTCTCTTCTAGAAGCAAAAGCATTTAGAGCAGCACTCAGAACGTGATTTGGTTAAACCTGATTCTGTGTTAAAGCACGCAAGTAAATGCTGCTGGGTCATTAGTGTGCTATGCTCCTGCAGATCCTACTGCTTCCAACCTGCAGTGTTCAGGGTTAGCTTCATAAGAAGGGCTTTAGTTAGGTGATACTATTGCTCAGATTATGCTAAGCATTTGTGTAAAATTTAGGCAGCTACAGGAAGATTTCTCCTAGCAAAACATGCCAGATACTGAAATTTCTGTTCAAAGACATCTACAATGTATCTAAGCACCAGTTTCAGTGTTTGAACTTCTCAGTATCTTCTGTTGAAGCTGTGTCACTTCTATATTGTGTACAGTAATCACAGGTTTATTAGGCTAGAGAAAACTTTAGGCAATTTACCATGAAAAGTATTGTTCCATTCTTTCTAGTGAAAGATATATGTTGTAGCATTTCAAAGAAAGCAGAGCAGTTGTAATGGGAGAAACTGTGAAAAAGCCTACTCAGGCAGCACAGGGTACCCTTCAGCCTGAATCTCAGTCTTTTACAATGTTAGAGTAGGTGAGGTGAATCCCTAGATGAAGTGTTGTGGATAAATGATCTTCTTGAGTCAGAGTGGCTAAAAAATAATTAACATTTTCTTGTGAATTCATAAAAAATTAAGATTGTGCATACTGTCAGTTACTATGGTTCTGTTAATGAGTAGTTACTCACTAAATGAGTAGTTATTTAATTGTTTTTTGTTGTCTGCCCATGTCCTAAATTTCTTCTCAGACACCTTTGAAAATACAGGCCTTGCATCCCCAAATCTGTTTTGAAACACTTACTAATATGAAAATTCCCCATTGATTTTAGTGGACTTTGGATCAGCCCCATGAATAATAGGGAAAAGCTGTAATTTCTTTCATGTGGTTTGTCACTGGGAAGCAAAGACAACTACCTTCATGCACAGTGTGCTTGTATTGTTTGGTCTTTAACTCTCAGTTAGAGGATATTATTGTCTGGCATCAAAACAGAGTTCTGAAGAAACAAAACCAAATGAAAAAGCTCATAGGAAAACATTTATTGAAACTCAGGATAATCTTAAATTCACTTTTGTTTCACCACACAGACTTGTATGTGTAGGAATGTGTGTATCAGCAAAGTCCTGAGCTGACAGGTTGCACATAAAATGACAGAGAGATGCTAAGAACCATTAGACATCTCCACAGCTTTAGGCATAATTAACCAATACTGTTTAAAATGTGTAGGGTTCAGAAGAGGCTCTCCCAGCGGAAAACTGTTCATCTCATGTTTCAGGGCACTGCACCAGAAATTACTAAAGAATCGAGGAGAGACTTCGTGACCATCTGCAGCTTCCTCACGAGGGCAAAGAGAGGGGCAGGAACTGATCTCTTGTCTCTGGTGAACAGTGACAGGAATGGCATGAAGATGTGTCAGGGGAGATTTAGGTTAGATATTATGAAAAGATTCCTAACTCAGAGGGTGTCTGGGCACTGGAACAGGTACAAAGCCCAACAGAATTCAAGACAGACTTCAAGAAGTACTTGGACAATGCTCTCAGGCCCATAGTGTCATTCTTAGGGCTGTCCTGTGCAGGGCCAGGAGATGGACTCAATGACCCTTGAGTGAGCCTTACAACTCAGCATAGTCTATGACTCTGTAATTCCATGATTCTACAAACTCTTTCTGCCTTCAGTGGGATCTGGATTAAGCCTATCAAAAACAGTTTAAACTGAGCAAGAATACCAGGAAGAAATTCAACACAAGTGTTGGAAACAGCATTATGGAAGTGCCCCGCTGTCACTCCTTAGGTACAGTTACAGCAAAACAGACATGGAAATTTGTCTTTAAGAGTGGAGAGATGTAGAGGTACAACACTGGCTATGGCTGTGTGCTATTGTACTTTCTGTCATTTAAGAGACATAAAAAATTATGTTAATTGGTAAGAAAAGGATGATACGTGCATGCAAAAATGCAGTAATTATTGATATCCCTAGAGAAGGTCCAATAAAAGAAAGAGAAAAAAATTACATATTTCACTCAAATGCATGAGTTAAGAATTCAGGCAGCACTTTATTTATTCTGTACTTCTGCTTAAAAGGTTTTCTATCCAATACAAATTTAAAGCAGGGCTTTAGTTATCATTTGTGTTAATATTGCAGTTTCATCAGCATCACAAAGTGCAATACTGTGTTTCTGGTGTCAGTGGGTGTTCCTAACTCCTATCTGGACCTTTCCTAAGGTCTTCACGAAGTACCTTAGAAGGGAAAATTCCTATTTAATTTTTTTTTTTTTTTTTTTTTTTTAAATCAAGGCATTTCAATAAGAAATTTCTCTCCAGCTCTAATAACTACTCATTTATAACTGAGCAAGCATATGGTAGGATGGAAAGGTTATAGACTGTTGAGCTCTCCTGGTGGCAGTAATGTCAGCTTCCCTCCTTCTCACATGGGTGGTTCTCTAATCCTTGACACTGACCCTGAAAACCAAATTGTTTTGTGTAATGTGCCCATTGCTGCAGGTATAGGAGCTGGTAACTCGCCTCACGAGGAGCTCTTTACTTGGAGTCAAACTGTGCTTTGCCTTCAAAGGTAGCTGGTGAGAATATCTGCCAAGCAATCCCAAAAAGAAGGAGAAAAGGAAATTAAACCCTTCTGGCAATATTTGCTTCTGGCTGTGGCAGCACACCTGAGGGATTCCTTTGTGCAGGGCAATTGCCAGACTGTTCGAGAGGGGTAGTGATGGAGTGTGATGAGAACCTGCACAAGTGGCACCATGGGGTGTGCTGAGGGCCCTCCCTGGGGACACTGGCAGGAGGGCCAAGTTCCTGCCAAGAGAGGATGCCTGGAATTAAAATATTGGTCCTGATACAACTACTGAGACCCAAGGATGCTCAGAGGCTGGGAGAAACCAGAACATGCATGCCCTAAGTGGCAACTCTGCATTTTACTGCATTTCCTACCCTTTCTTTATTAGTTTTAAAATGTACAGGGTTTTGATGAATGTTATTCATAAAGGCCCAGTTAAGCACTTCATCTGGACCTTTCCACAGAGTACAAATTTGGGCTCAAAAGAGCAGATGCAGGGGATGGCATTCTGAGGCTGAATAATCAAAATCACATTTTCCTCTCTGATCCTTTCTGACACTCGTTTCCTTTGGTAGAAATTAGTTTATCCAGCTTAGCACCCTGGGCCCTTGAAACCAGCTTTGACCTGCCTTAACCCAGAGAGAGCATATGCCTTGGCTATACTTTGACCTCATGAGATATTTTTGGATTTGCAAATCATCTTTAACAAGGAGGAAGGTAAAGTGATGTAGGTAAAAGGACACGCTGGGTGTTTTTAAAGACACAAAACCAAGGCGTAGGCAAGTAACCTGGTCTGGGAAAATCCAACCTTACAAATTGTTAGAAAGGTCCCAAGTACAGCAGTTGCCTCCAGCCTGCCTTCCCAAGCAGTGTTTGGATGTGATTTAAAGGTAGTGTCAGACAGAGACTATTCCCAGTAGTCTTTCCCCTGAAAGGCAAGGATGCTCCCCTGTGTGGGCAAGAGCCATGTCACATCGAGGTAATGTCTCACATGATTTAATCACATTGATGTAGCCTTTAGTACATTACCTCTACTTCAGCCTTATCACTTGATTTTGACCCAGAAAAAATTAACAGATAAATGTATTGTGTAAAAAGTATTTAACTATCTACAACCTTGAAGTCTTCATTAAGGGTATTATTAAAGTTATTTTTAATGTATCTATGTTCTAAGCACCACTATCTTAACAGACAAATACACTTGAATATAATTTTTTCAGGGTCCAATGCCGTCCCCAAGGCTGGGGAGAGACAAATGCCTCTAGGGACAATCCGGAGAAACTGAATTAGGAGCCTAAAAATTGCCAAAATGAGATACAATCATCACCTTCAATAGAGCCCTGCAAAATCATCTACAAAGTAGGAATGCTTCCCCACTTTTTCAGCCAATGAAGGGCTCCTTTTTTGTCCAAAATAATTTGTGATTTGAATGTCTCATGTTATATATACCTGATAAACAAGTTTTTAACTTCTGCTCCAAGTCTCATTTTAACTTTCTTTTGGCTATACACAGATTAATTTTTAAGAAATTGAGGGTTTGTATAGGTTTATGGAATTAGTTCTACACAAATCAAGGCCAGTACAGTTTCAAGTGAGAAAAGAAACCTGAAAAGAAGGAGTGAATAGCATTTATTGAAGCATTTTTATTATATCTGCAGTCAAATATTTAAAGACAAACAAACAAACATAAAAGAATCCTTCTCAAAAACTCCTATTATAAGTATCAGGATATTATAATCCACAGTGTATATCCCCAAATAACAAAGACATCTTTGTGAAGTTAAAGGTTAAAAGCTTTGATAGACCAAAAACTTAATGCGTGGACTACATGGAGTATAATTTTATTGTGCCTGAATTTTCTTATGAATGAGGCTGGAATATCTTATGTAATGGAAACAGAATATGAACAGAGAATTTATATTCAAAGAATACTATGAAATTTCATATTGTCCCCTTTGGGTTTTCTTGAGTGGGGCTTTATAATTCTAGCCACATATGCAAACACAGATAAAGTATCTGGCTTCTTTTTTGGCCAGGAGACAGACGTATGAGTCATGGAAAGCAAGATTTATTGGTCTACCAGAAACTTTTAGTTTAAATTTTCTCCTGTCAAATTCTTTCAAAGAAACTGAATCTGCATGTAATTGCACAAAACCATGAAAAGTGCAGCTTACTCTTTGACTAATTTAATTCACTGCCTTTTTGCTGGAGTTCTGGCCTGTGGCTTTGCTCTAATAGACACAAATCTTGTGTTGACTTATCCGAGTCTCCTGTTTGATTTACTATTTTAATGTATCAGTGATAAACAGCTTAATATACTCCTTGCAGGACTTGAATATACTGTCTAATTACTGTCATATTGCCTAGAAGTGTGAGCTGACACACAGCCTTTTCAAAAACCTGTGCATTGAACGAGACTTTTGAACAAGATGTGTTTGAGAATCACATGAAAATAAGAGTTAAATAACGAGATGGGTGGCTGGTCTGTGAAACTGGCATTCAGCTCAGTGGAGCTTGAAGGGACAATAACACCAGTGTCACAGAGCAGCAACAGAAACTCCAAGGATCTGGCTCCCTGCCAAGGAGGAAACCCCACAGCCATATGCACTTGGAGCTTTGAACACTCTGACATCAAGAGGTCAGCCAGGGGTGTCTTGTCTGTGACAAGGGAGCCCATCTGCAGGGTCAGGAGTTAAGCTTTAGCTGGAGTGAGGTCCACCCCATTTCAAGGAAAAATCCTGAAAACTCTAGTAAGCCCTGGTGCTACAGATCTCATAATACCTGGTCCCTGGTTGCAGGGCAGATGCAATGATTTTCTTGGCGAGGGACTGTCCCCATTTTCCAGATAGATCTGCCAAACAGATTGGACATTTCAGCACTGTGGCTTTATGGGCTATTTCTTCAATAAATGAGGCTTTTTCTACATTTAAAAGGATCTAGAAATCTGGTGTCTTATGTGGAGGTATTCAGCCTTCCAGGGAAGCATTCATTTAGGCACAGAAAATGGGTTAATTTATACAATAATGTATGAGAAGGCAGCTTAGGGAAAATTTGATTAACTTCTTTAATTGATCAATAAGGTCTTAGACTTAGGGAAAAAAAAAAAAAAAAGACTTCATCAGCAACCTAAAACAGTGTTAGTGAAAGTACTAGGAGATAAGTACTTGGTAGGCCAACTGCCTAGCAGAATCCCTGGTGGGAGCACAGTGCTCTTAGGCATACTAGGAGCATAATACATTGGCTCTGTTTGCTTGCAGTGATGACATCTATGTGGCCAGAACATTTACTGAGAACTAAAAGACCTAAATTCAATGATTTCTTAAACCTGAGAAGGTTTCAGCACTATTTATTCACATAGAAAAATGCTATAATGGTCAGATTACAAATTATAAGCATTTAAGAGGTTATCATAACCTTACATCCCCACCAAGTCATACTCTCAAAAGGAGAGAATACTTAAAATATGCCAGGACCTACTGCAGAGATTAGAGCATTATTCTATATGAGAAGCAGCAGAAGGCTCTGCTGTCAAGATTAATTATGGATTTTATTCCAAAATTGTATAAAAATAAAAACTTTAAATGACATCTAAAGAAGAGTATCTGGACTCAGTACTGAGAAATGAGTACCTGAAGCCCAGTGCTAGTGAGCATGGGTTCCCTTCAGTCTTCACAGCCCTTTAAAAAAAAAAAGAAAAAGAAAGAAAAAAAAAAAAGAAGAAAAAAAAAAAAAAGTAAAAAATGCTGTTGATTGAGTGTCCTAATTGGAGTAAATCATATTTTAAATAGACATTTCTATTTGCATAATAATGAATTTACCTAAACTTTTGATGAAAAGGTTGGAATAAAAGAGAGGTTAGAGTTCTGTCCAGTGTAAGAAAACATGATTTGGGGAATCTCCAAAACCAATGGGTTTTGGACTTCTTTGTTGTTTTGTTTTTTGCTTGGGTTTTTGGTGTTGGTTTTTTTTTTTTTTTATCACTGACTTTTATATAAGGTAGTGTTCTCTTTCATTTATATTCTTAGCCTCACAAGTACTTTAAAACCTGCTGTTCAAACCTTTATGCACATGCCTGCTTGCAGAAGTGCTCACCACATTTTCACATTCTGGAAATACTCTTGTGAACAAATATTTGCTTGTACAACAGTTCTCAAAAGGTGAATAAAGGAACTTACGAACATTATCAAAGCAAATACATGTGGCGCCTGGTATATGAACATTTACGATCACATTTTTGCAGGACAGAGCCAATGCTATCGGGGTTTCAGTACAACAGCAGTGAATTTCTGCAGAATAAAAGATATGCATTACTTCAGTGAGAACTAGAAGATCACTGTTCTTGCAGAGTTCCCTGGATGATATTCGAGCCCTGATAAATTAGGGACAACTCTCCTACTTTCTGCCATCAAATTAACTTCATATGTTCAGATATTATTTCATTCTTTACTTTCACCTTATTCCCAGGATATAACATGCTAAAGTTTGCTTGGATAGTTTGTTGAAAACAAGTAACAGAAATAAAAAAAGTGAGATAAACTTTACCAAAAACTAGTACAGGGCAAAGCAACCAAATTGGAAACAACTTATGCCTATTCAGAGGGCTTTCAGCCAGCTGCCGATGGCCTACAATGTATCTGAAATGGATTAGCATAGGATTTATGGTGTAAGAACTAGGCTGGCTTTGTTTTATCTCTTTTAATAAAGTTGAATGCTCCAGAGGAAAATGTTCAAATTCAGATATCAAGTTTCATCCAGACTAAAGGTAGGAGCTGAGAGCTTGCCCTTGGAGACTGCGCAGCTAGCCAGTACAGTTAGAAATACACTTAATGGATTGTGATATCGTCTGTCCCTGGTTGTGTTTGCAGCATTAGGAACAATCCTCCCACTACTGGTACTTCCTTTTGACAGCAGAGGGAGCATTTCATCCAGTAACTCATTTCTTCTCTTAGGTTCTCATGAAGATACTGGTAATGGTTAATAAATAATTAATAATTAATTATTACATTACCAAACCAAATATGTCTAATCAAGCAGGTCGAATAAGTCAAGGTACAATAGATAGAAAATTGCACAATGTAGGAAAACCAGAAGGAGTTAATGGTGTAGATCAGAAACTATTCCTCTTTTATTTTCTTCTTGAGAATTTCCCAAAGAGTAAGAATCTAAATTAGAGAAGGGGAGTATTTTTTCACTACTGGAAAAAAGAGCATGAGAGGTAAAGCAATTGGCAAATATGAAAAACCTCCAACAACTAACAAACAAACAAAATCTAAGTAAGGAAAGTTCTCAAAGTTCAAATTTGCTCTTAAATTTTGTTAAGGTCTGGCTGCTCGGAGCTCCCCATGAGTTTCTTTCAGATGTGTCTGAAAACACCAACTATTTTGTTAATGAATCCAGGCTTCAGCTGCTGGGGGCATAAGGGCAGTAATATCAAACTTAGGATACCTAGAATAGGATGCACATCACTGATTTAATCTCAAGCTGTGTTAGGATAACAGCTAAAAAGGGCACTGATAGAATGCAAATTTCAATAGCTCTGATCAGATGATAACACAAACTAGTGATTTCCTATTGTAGTAGTTATTTAAGGAGATGTTTCTTGCTTTTTAAAAAATTTCATGGCCCTGTCTCCAGCCATTTCTGGTTAGAAAAATCATTACTGAGTACATTAACAAATGTACCCTGTACACTGCAGCCACAGCCCTGACACTACTAGCTTTTCCACAGGCTTTCCTGATTTGAGAGTTTATTGATCACCTAAGTGATGCTTGTTTCATTTAACGGTCGTTTTATTTTTTCTTTAGTATTTACTCAGGCAGACTCTCATACTTCAAAGAGATTTTATTGAATGAAGACCACTTGCCTCCAGGTGATACTAATAACTTTGATTCAACTGTGCTATGAACTGATTAAAACCAGGCTGCATTCATACGTCAGGTTAAACCATGAGATTCAAAAAAGTAACAACTCCTTCTCTAAATCAGTGGGAATTTTGCCTGTTCAGGGAGGTGGTCACAAACACTAAAATAGTTTTATCTATTCATTAACTTAGGCTTCAGCCCTGAGTCAAGGTCAGTCAGAATTTTAAGCAAAACTTGTAATACAACCTGTCTTCAAGGGATATAGAATGTTTCTGATTACATGGAGAGCCACCAGAGTATAGAGTAATATAGGTGATAAAATACATTTTTAGCGTTTTAAAAACTCCACACTTGATCAGAAACAAGCTGAAAACAATGTCTAAGAAGACTCTCTCCAAAAATGAAATGTTACAGTTTAGTCAGAAATTTCATTTCAGGGACTCTTACCTTCTTTTTAAGAAGGCTGCTTGATTGGTCAAGTTAAGGGTGAGGCTGTAGATGTACCTGATACCTCACTGAGCACAGAATCTGACAATAGTTACAATTAGAAAAGAACACTGGCGGGGTTCATCTGGTCCAACCTCCCCACTCAAGCAGGGTCATCCTAGAGCACATGGCACACGATTGCACCCTGACAGTTCCTGAATACCTCCAGTGAGGGAGGCTCCACAACCTCTCTGGGCAAGAGATGTCTTAAAATCACTTACTCAATTTTTACATTCCCTCTTCTCTTTATTGTATCAGATTTACTTTCTTTTATTTTTTCCTCCTATTCTGATTTTTAATTGAATATTTTCACTGTGATCTTTTTCTACTTGAACCAACTTTTCCTAAAAATTGGTGTGACTGGCCAGGAACACATTTGAAATGAGGTGAACATACCCCCTGTAAGTATTGTGAGGTGACTCAGCCAGTCTCATAAGCATGCTGTAAAGCTGGAAGGGAGAAGTTTTTTATCTACAATGAATATAGCAAGTTTCTGGATTCACTAGCCTAAATACTCATGATCTTTCATTAAGCCAGTTTTCTAAGTGGAAATGACTATGTATCTAAGAGCCACTCGTGCTAGCTAAACAATAGGAATATCAAAGATTGCCCTCACTGAAAAAAACAAAGCAAAACCAATAAACAATTAAATAAACAGATAAACAAACAAAAACTAACAAGCAAAAAACAAACAGCAAGAGGAAAAACTGTTCGAGTATTTGTTACTTGAATTTTGAAGGCATTTGGAAGGACCCCTGTGGCCAGCCTTTAATTCCATAGTTGTCCATCTCCACTCAAAATGAAGTGTAGAGAAGAGCTGTTATTTTGAGTAGGCAATATGCAGACCCTGAAATTTGTGGCAGGCACATGCTGGGCTATTTTTATTAAAGAAACTCCAGAATCCATGGCATGTTATGATAAAAGCTTATCCTTGCACATTCTTAGAGCTGAATTTAAAAGAAACAGGAGAACGAAGCCAGCAGCTAAGATACCTGTCTAGAAAGGAGACTTTAACTTTCAGCAAGTGGTAGGAACAGATCCAAGTCCTGTCTTAGCTTACACCTATTTGAGTTGATGGGTTTGCACTTGTATAAATGAGAGAACTTGGCTTGTAAACTTCAAAAGGCTCACAATAGCAAACAGAGGAAAAAAGAGAAGAAATGAAAAAGCAAACAACGCCATGTGGAATGAATCTGAGATATCCTATCACAGTAAGAACACTCAGCAGTCCATTATATTTATTCAGATCAAATGCAGACTGTGAGATATATAGACTATGTTAGGATAGGGTGGGAAAGTGAAAATGTTCAAATAAAAGCATTACTTTGGCACTGCTGCTGAGATTAATGTGGGTTATAAAAAGAGTGCATCTGAGACTGGCACTGAAACTCCTGATAACTAAGCAGATTCATAGGGATGAAAGTACAGCAAGCCTAATACTGAGGGAAGGAAAATACAAAATCAGGATCTATAATTTCACATTAAGTAATTACTGTTTCATTAAAAGGGTTAAATTCAGATGGAAAAATGGTGTTTGAAATCGAACAGGGGGAATCCATTAAATAAAAAAAAAATAATAATAACTGAATAATCAAAGCACAAAAATAAAAAGAGACAATTTTTCCTTCAATGCAAAAAATACTTCATGGATTCTAAGCACTGAAGACGTGAATCCCCTATGCAGGACAGGGAAGTGTAAGTGGTCCGCACTTATGCTCTTAATATCTTTTAACTATGAAAACTATGGCTTTCTAAAGCTTCTTGGAGATAAATTAATTTGGAGGTTAAACCTGCAGAAAATTTTCTACTTGGTCAGTATGGTGCTACCCTGTAACCATAGGGTTAACTCTTTTCTTCTGAGCTTCTACCTCCGAAAACTTCTTCAGAGGCACAGGAGCTCTACCATTTCTTCTTCATTGCTTAAATTGTACAAATCAGTTACTGCTGTGAAGAGTTCAGAGGGGAAGGAAGGCATCCAATGCAGAGTTGTACTCAAGAAAGACTCAGTTCCCCTGCAGGGTACAGCAATCCTCTGACCATCAGTTGTATGCTTCAAATGAAGTTTTTTAATGTTCATCTGTTTTTCAGCTGGTTCCTGTAGTGGTTTTTGAGTTAATGGAGAAAAATTTGCTCTTCCAGAGAGCTACTCATCATATCTGTAGCAGCATCTTTACAATGTCAGATGATTCACCTTTTGAGGTTCACGTTTCCTGTGTGTTGATTGCAGAGTCAGCCTAAGGAGTCTGGCTCAGACACAGATACCTCAGGCATTTTAAGTGGGAGGAAAGCACAGGTTTGACCTGAGATACTGAAAGCTACCTCTCGGAAACATTCTTAAAACTTACTATTTTGTTCTTCTTTTTCAAGAAAAGTACACAGCAGGATAGCTGATCTGAGTCATCTGGTAACATTTGCACAGGTTGGGCTGTGTTTGCCCACTTGCCATTAATTACTATGCATGAAACTAATCTAGATGAAGTGAATAATAACCACAGACCAAAAGGGAGGTGAACTTACGTCATGAAGGTTATAGCAATTCCTGAAGAGAAAAGAGTCTCCAAAGAGACTATGTAGATAATCCTCGTTATGACTCACAAGAAAGTTGCTTAATCTGAGGAAATATATAGCATATGTAGAACCTATTTCTAATAGGATCATCCTCTAAATATTCTAAAAGTAATTTCAGCTAACTGAACTTTAAAACCATTTAGAGCCTCTCTCCCAAACTTGAGTGTTAGAACAAAGTTCTGTTTGCTTGAATGGAAAAATAAATAAATAAATATGTCATCATCCTGAATATTAGCTCTACCAGCAGAATATCCATTGTTAGTCCATCAAAATTAGGCCTTTGTGTTCGTAACTTGAAATATGACTCTCCTTCTAAAGACTATGACTCATAATTGAAAAATCATGACATAACTTGGCTTTGTTTTCAAAAGTTTGTAAAGGAGAGGTGGATATAAATATTCAGTATAAAAAATTTGAAAAAGAGCTGGATACAGAATTTTTAATGTCTGTGGGAATGCAAGCAATTTTGAACTTGGATGTATTTTTCTCCTTTATACTTAAATTAGATGAAATTCCAGTTGACCATTGTTATTTTTGAACTGTAATTTTACAAGACAAACTTTGTTTTGGGAAGCAACTTATGTGTTTTGATAGAGTTTCCTAATGTCAAATTCTCAAGCCATCAGAACATAATTTCACTGGAATCAGTACCATCCCTTCCTTCTTGAGCAGCACTAGTTCCAAAGCATGAATTACTGGGATTTTTTAAAATATCTTAAGGTTGTACAGAAGCTCCTTTTTCTATATTTTTATTTGGAAACACTTTATTCTTTATGCTTTATTAAACATTCTTCCATATTGTAGTAAAAGTCTTTTCCTTGATGCCTTATGCTCAAGCTATCTGTTTCTGTTACTATAGTGAATGTATCTTTTCCATAAATTAAGCAAGCTACTACACTTGAAAAAACTGAAGAGGGTAACTATTTGAAAAATCTTAGGTACAATTAAGATGTGGCATAACTTGAAAATGTTAACAAGCTAATATAAGTTACATTAATTTAGTTTTTCTACATTTGTACTTCAGAATTTGGGTAAAAATTAGAGATAATTCAAAGGGAGTTTTCTTATTTAGGGTCTATCTGACAGAGCACATGGAAGTAGGAGGGAAGGGTTAGGTAAGTCTAGGGTTATAATAAATCATTTGAACATATGTTCTCTATTGAAAAGGTGAAATAAATATAATCAGTGAAATCAAATATCCTTCCTGTAATAATCCAGAATTAATTAAAAGATGCAAGATTGAACACACTATCCATCACCTTAGTGTAAACCTGATGGAAAATGTTAGCAAAATATCAGTTCTTCACCAGTGGTAAAAACGATGTTGATCCACAATGTTACAAGATACTTTTTCAGTAAGTTCCATTTTCTGTATTACTTTATAGATTTGTATAATTATCCATAACTCTGAAGAAAACAGGCACTGTTGTGAGTTAGTGAAGACATTTCTTCTGTATTCTTTATTTTTTTCAGACATACTCGAAGGCTTTTTTTTTTTTAATCTTTTATGCATACAGTGACTTAATTGATATTTGCATCATAAATCTATCATTAACTCTTAACTTTCTGACACTGGGTTTTACTCAATTTTACAAATCTATTAATTTCTTTGTGCAACATCTGTTATGTTTATCTCATTTGAAATTAAATCTAGCAAAGCTTTTCTGAAAATGTGGGAGAAAAAAATAGATAAAAATATCTTCCTCTCTTGCAAGCAGTAAATTTTACTGCAAGCAATTACTTCTACATTGTCATGTATATTAACACCCACTGAGAAAATGGTTGAGGAGCAATAAACATTCCTCTATAAATAAGTTTAATTTGCCTTTGTTTATAAGACTAAAGCAATTTGTAGATTGTAAAATTAATTAGTTTATTATTAATTATTAAATGTGGTATCTCATCCTGACATCCAGCTATTATTTATGGTTATAGCTTCATCAGGATTAAGAACAAATGAAATGCATTACCAACCTGGAAAGTACAAAATGCCCCTCTTGGCTTAAAGGAGAAATGGTGCAATGCTCATTGTTGTAAGGCCCATGCCAATCACTACAGATGGAATGTCATCTTCAAGCACTTTGAAATCATTACTATGTTCATGATTATTTTTACTTTTGGTCAGGTTAAAACAGTATGAAGAAGATCCTGCTGATTTTAATCACTCCACACTGATTCAAACTCATTAGTATGCAAGGTTTTTCTATATCTTTACTTCTCCTTATTCTTTTAGCATTGAAGGGATAAAAAAAAATCAGTATATCTGAAAAAAAAAATTCAAAACCAGACACAGAAGAAATGGTTTGGTTACCGTAAACACATTATGAACTCAGGTCTGAAAGGAAAAATAGTTAAATAATCTGTAGAAGTCTAAAAAAAGAGACAGAAAGATCATGTATAGTATTGTTGCCTCTGACATATAATGATCTTGTCCTCCTTAGGAGCAAATAGCTTGGACAACCTGCTTGTTTCTTAATTAAGTTCAGTGAGAGTGACAAGCAGGAAAATTGCATTAATGGATGAGGCTGCATGGAAACTCTATTTTAATATTGAATTAAGGTAGCTGAAGTCATACCGTAGAACTAGCTTGAGCACCTGAGTGTGAGTGTCCTTCCTACCTACCAGAGGAGGCTGCTTAATTTCAAAGCATTCTCACAGACAGGATGTCCTTCAAGGCAGACAGCTGAGTAAGTTGGCAAGAATTTAGTAGCTGTGTTTGACTCACACAAACACACGTATTAGAGATGACCACAGTGAGTAAGAGGAACAGGTGGGAGTAGAACAGAGATATCTCAGTTCTTTATCTAGGATTGTCTCTGTGTGTCTTCTTAGTAAGTACTTAAAATCATTAAATGCTGACATATTGTTAGACTTACATTTTATAAGGATATTGGCACAAAAATCTATTTAGATAAGATTTTTTCCTTCTTCTGCTTCTTTTTTTTAATAGAAAAGGAAGTGACTATTTTAAAAATTTATTGACAAATATTACAGTGATATATGTGCATTTTCTGGGGTTTATATCCTACATGCTATTGAGAAAACAACAAAAAAAATTGTTAAGAAAAAATGGATTTTAAATGTGGGCATATTCAATAGCAGACACTTCCATTCTGAAGTGATTGGAGTCAATTCATGCTGACCCCAGAAGTGAGGAGCCAGATGTGATTTTTACTTTCTTGCATGGCCACTCTTTGGTGGCTGGAAGCTGCAGACTGAAGACAACAAAGAATGAGCTGCAAACAACAAATGCTTCTTACACTCAAGTCATCAAATCTGGAGTCGGCATGATTCCTTTTTCTATTTATCCATTTATCCTGATACCTATAAAACTCTCTTTTATATCCAAAAATGTCACAGAATGGTTTGGCAAAGTACTTAAAACCAGTCCAAAAAATCTATTTTAAAAGTTATAAATTAGTCATGGAGTACTACAGGTTTTTTGTTGCAATGTTAAATAAAAAAGTAATATGGGAGCAGTATTTCTTCCAGGAATTAATATGATGAATTCATCTCTAGCTGAAATGCATTAGGTCACAAACCTTTACTGTATGAAAGGGGAAAATGGATTTTTCATCAAAAAGTGTGATCAGTGAAATAAAAGGTTTGTTTCAAACATATTTACATTTTTTAACAATTTTGAGCAACAATATATAATTAAAAAGAATTAATTACCAAAGATATCCATGTCATATCAGAAATATTTCAGAATATTCGGGGAGTAATTCTTGCATTGTAATCATGGCTTTATCCAGACTTTGCAGTTTTAGTGACTGCAAATGAATTGACAGAGGTCATACTTACTAGGATCGGTTTTTAGGAAGAGGAGTCAGAAAAAGTATAATATTAATTGTTAGGCATTTAAACACTTGAGATCTAAATTCACTGTGTGAATAGTACATGACTCATTGATCAAAATTTAAAAAAATAATTCCTTTAAAGAGGGCCAAGAACTTAGGTAGATATCTATGTCCTTTCCTGTAGTATTTGTGGGTTTGCCAATAAAAATTGTACTTATAGCCCAAATGTGCTGAAGGCAACAGTCTTGGTTTTATAAATGACATCAATGAAATTTTGGGAGTTCAAACCAGGAGCACAGGTAGCTTGGAACAAAGTTCTTCTGTGTTCATGCCTGAGGAAGAAGGAAGGTATGCCAATAAAAGCTTTTATTTTCTCTTGTGATCTCAGTCAGACCAGAGCAGGTCACACACAGCTTTCGTGTGGTAGTCAGGTTTTGGCATTTCTAATTTATAACAATCTTGCTAATAATCCAGTGCTGGCACCAGAAAAGTATAATCAGGGATCCGCTATAAGTCAAAATGACACAGTGCCTCACAAAAAAGTTAAATGTTGTACCTTCTGAAATGCCATAGAACATTTTTTTTCTGCATTAATAGCCTTTAATAGTAGATCATTTTGAAACATAGCTGCAAGACTAATGTTGACCACACATCAAACAGGACAGGAACATAAAATATAGCCTGGAAGACTGTCTGGTCTTCCTTCAGTTAAATTTGGTGCCCCACTGTGGCAGGGAACAGCAACCACTATGTTTCTATGTGCTTTTCTCTGTTCATGTTAAAAGTAAGATTTTTAACCGCAGAAATCTGCCCAATAATCCAAAGCCCTTTTAGTGATTATATCACTTTGTTCTTATTATGTCCTTTTTATGTGTGATATTGTGGGTTTTATTTTAAACACTTCTACTAGCTTCATTTCTTCTTTTTATATATTTATGAGCATAAAGTATTTTCTTTATTCTCTTTTTTTGTTGTTAAGAACCTCAGCTCCTCAAGTCTCATCATATCTCACAGGTTCTCTGTCTTCCCTGATAACCTAGTAGCCATTCTTGGCACCTCTTCTGGTTTGAATTAATTTTCTTGATCAGAGATCTGTCCAAGTAATTCCAGCCTTCCGCTGTAATTATGTTGATTCCCAGTACCTACTGGCTTACAATAAGATGCTCTTAATTAGGTTTGAATTTTCATATAAGAACTTTAAAACAGATTTTTCTAAAGACTACAAACTGAGAAATTCCCTCAAAAGCCTAATTCCAGCCGGATACTATCTTCCTCAATTACTGTCTCCTTCAGCCATCCCTTTGTTCAACACTCAGTTCCTCTGCTAATTCCTATCTCCTCCAGTTTCAGAAGGAATTTCCTTTGTGCCATTGCATCAATTCCCTTACCAAAGTAGACAGAAACAAAAGCTGCAAAGTTTCTTTTGGCTTGGAAAATAGTTTCCTTACCAAGGAAGTTACCTTTTCAAAGATCTCCAAGATCTGTCTTTGAGAAACACATGTTTAAGTTTACCTCATTTATTATTGTCTTATGTATTTAATTATTCCCTTCATCCACAGCTCTCTCTAATATCTGTGTGCAATTGAGTAATATATCTAAAGTGGTCTTTTTTTCTCTTTCACTACTCCCACTAGACATTACAATTTCTATGTGACCATTTAATTAAACAGTCCTTGGTACTGTATCTGTGATTTCACATGCCAGTTGTTTTATGACTCTGGAATGAGTTTATTCTGGCTTCCCATTTCAAGAATATTTTACCGGCTTAGATTTTGTTGCTACTCAACTGTTGTTTTTATTTTCACATTCTCATTTTCATTTGCCTTTGATTCTGTACACAAACATAATTACTCTCCCTGAAGCTGATGTTAAGTATTCATTTGTCTTCCCACCTGTAACTGGGATATGCTAATGTTCAAAGTCAGTGTGCTGCACAGTTCTTCTCCCTTTCTGCTTCCTCAGTCTGCGTATGGCAGAAAAATAGAGGTAGTTTTAATTAACTGTAGAAATATGGAAATTCAATGAAGTACAGGCTAATCTCTGATAGTGCTGGCTATGAATGATGGGACATTTTTTATTACCTCTCATTCTTTCTTTGTTAATTCCATTAATTACAATTCTTCTCTGTCACACACAACTATTCAGCCTTAGCATTAAATCCAGACCTCCTCTCTCCTAACTCTTCCTGAGTTCTGACAGATTTATTCCTGTCTGAAACATTCTACCCATTACTGTTAAAACCTTTCTTTCACAGACCATGTCTATACTATTTCCATCTCCACTTCTCCAGTTGTATTGACCTGTCTCTCTATGATCTGAATCAACCCAAAGAGGAGTATTTTCTGATCCTCTATAGAAGATCTCAGGGGTGACCTTATCACTCTCTACAACTACCTGAAAGGAGGTTGTAGCCGGGCAGGGGTCGGTCTCTTTTCCCAGACAATCAGCAGTAGGACCAGAGGGCACAGGCTTAAGCTCTGCCAGAGGAGGTTTAGGTTGCATATTAGGAAAAAATTTTTACAGAGTGATCAGGCATTGGAATGGGCTGCCCAGGGAGATGGTGGATTCACCATCCCTGGAGGTTTTTAAGATGAGACTGGGTGTGGCACTTAGTGCCATGGTCTAGTAACCACAGCAGTGCTGGATCAAGGCTTCAACTTGATGATCTTGAAGGTCTTTTCCAACATAGCTGTTTCTCTGACCAATCAATTTCTTTCTTCTTCAAGTGCTCAGAAATATCATTTGTGAAACTACAACATTAAATCAAATGATGTTAAATTTAAATAAAAAAAATATTCTTAATGATCAACAAACTAACTTACAGAACTTTTCAAAATAAAATCCTCGTACAGGAATTAGGCATAACATTGGCAATTAAATGCTTGTATCTCCTCTCTGCATGATGGATGTGAGATTTGAAGATGAGGCAGCCACAGACCAGGTGAATAAGCTGTTCACCAGGCAACAGATTAGGGAGCACTAAATTTTATTCCCTCACTGAACAATGAAGAGAAAACAATCTTTTGAATAGTGTTGAATCATCACTTTCTGTTCAATGGTCCAGATGAATGCCTTTGTCACATGCCATGTCTATAGATGTAGAGTAAATATTCTTCTCTCTCCCTCCCTCTCTCTGTCTCTGGGAATATAAATTAGTCCCTAAAAATGGGACACCACCAACACAAACTGCAGTAACTTCATCCAATAAAAGTCTCAAATCATACTCATATGGTTGGAAATATGCCAGATAATTATTCTTATAAATCCTTACTCATTTAACCAGTGAGCAATGGCAATCCCTTCTCTTCAGCTTCCCTCTCCTTCACTTCCTCATCTTACTCTGGTACTTTCTTTGATAAGCATAAGCTCTTGGTTCATGGAAAACTTTCCTGAGAAAAATAAAATATCATCTTCATTATGATTCCTTGGGAAGGGTCAGGTTTAAGTAACTGGTATTTTCTGTCAAAATTGTTTTGGTGGAAAATCTCCAATCGGAAATAGTGTGAATAACTGAATTGAATTAATGTTAAGGAACTTTACTTATGCGATTTAGTACTGGCAGCCCTGGGCTGTTTGCTGACTTCAGACAATTCTCTGAAAAAACATTCATGTTCATTTATAATTAATCAATTAAATTAGTTAAGTGAATTTAATTAATATTTTAAAAGTTAAAGCTATTTTGTAATTCTGCATTCAGATTAGGAAAGGGTGCAATTAAAATTCTCTTTTTAATTTGTTCTGGTGTCCTTTATGTATTCATTGCCATGTAGACTTTAATTACAAAATCTTAATTGTATTTATTCCATGCAGAGAATGGGGAGTGCTCACTTATGAGCAGCTAATTAACACTGTGTATACAACGTTGTGTATACAGTGTGCAGTGTTTACCATGTAGCAAGTTATGTTTGCTTCCCCCAATATGGGAGTTGCAAAAGATTATTAAAATATGTATGTGCTTTGTCATGACATTCCTCACCATGACATCCAAGTCTCTTCCATTTGTTTAGTGATTTTCACATCCTTGGTGAGGTTGGCGGCTGTGAGAAATGGGAGAAGGTCATAAAGCTTGAAGCTGATGCACACAACAAATCAAATGGATCTATTAACCTGAGGTGTGTATTACCTGTTTTTTAAGTATATACCATAATGCAACACTATCACTGTTCAGAACACACTAAGTGCATCTGCAAATTTCATACCAGAAAATAGGCATGAACACACAGAAATAAATATAAAGAATGTGGCTAGTGACATCCGAGACAAATCTCACTGAAGCAGAATTCTAACATAAATGTCCTCAAGGCAAATGCAGCCAAGAGCTTCTCAAGGCAAAATTCAACCACACTTTGTTTTTCCACACTTAAACTTTGTCATGCAATACTCATCTTCCACATCTGTGGAAATGTTAGGATGCAACATCAGTACAGAGGTCTGAATGATTTTGTAATGAAATTGATTCAGTGCTGTGACTAAGACATGGCTGCTTTGGAAAAATTAAATATGGGATTGCATGGTAGGACTTTGTCATATTGAGACTGCACAGGAAATACTAAATAACAGAATTACTTAATTTCATATTTCCTTATTTTGGAGCCCTAATTCTAGTCAATGGGAGAGGACACAAGTTCCTCATATTGCTAATGAACTGGCAAGAAGATGAAAAACTAGTAGTCACTTTTCACAATAATGGGAGATAACTGATAATCTGATGTTAACATAACTGAGTTGCAATGGAGAACAAATGGCAAGTTGAAAAAATTTGCATATGTATGGACCCTTAAAGTGAAAGCTGACTGAAAAGTTTTGCAGAAAATACTTGCAATCCTCAGTATCTGAGGGAAGATTAAAAAAAAGCAATCCCAGCTTTACATGTACTGAGAGTAGCTCTGGTCTACCTATTATGATGTTGAAATGAGATAATAGGAGAGATCCTGTGGTTACCAGGTGGCAATCAAAACAAAGAACATTTATTTTACCTATGCCAAGATCCTTAATGCATCATCTTTAGCAGTGTGTGAAAAAGGAAGATTTAATGAAACTGGGAAAAGTACAGGAAGTAGAGAACAGTTTCTGGATGAGAAGGATGGTTCAGACACCTATTAAAGCTTGCTCAAAAAAACCACCACAATTCTAATATGTAAAGAAACTTACAAATGGCTTAAAAATGGCTAAAGGAAGTGTGATGGAAGTAGGATAGAAATACATTAAACTATGGATGGAAGAAATTATTAATTTCTTTTATTTATTTTTATTATTATTATTTTAATTTTTTATTTATTATTACTTCAAGGTAAATTTTCATAAGTTCATGGAACAGAAATCCCTTGAACGCTACACCAGAATTCAGAGTCATTTCATCTGGCACAGCAGGACTCCAACACTTATTAGAGAGTGGTGAAGTATCATATATACTTCCTTTGTTATATTTTCTCATGTCTATGTCCTGCTTTGAGTGACAGCACACTGGGCTAGAGGAAGAGTGCAAATACTGTATTTCTTTTGTTCCTGGTCTACTTTTGTGTGTGATTCTATGTATATATATATAAAAGGGAGCATAAATACATATAAATGTTTGCATACATAAGAAATGATCAAGGTTTTTTTGGTTTGTTGAGGTTTTTTGTTTGTTTGTTTGTTTTATTTTAAAGTCTTTAGATAACTAACTCAGATTTAAAATAAAATCAATTCATTATTCTAAATATATTGTGTAGCTGAAGCTTGCCATCATTGTTCACATAAAGAAAGAGATGGTTTCAAGACCAAACTACTCTCTCCCATCAGTCAAACAAGGTATCCTGTGGAGAGATCTACATACTGTTGCAAGTGCATAGTTTATATGTGATCACTTTCAGCTGTATTTAGCTTTTGACATAATTTCAGACCTCTCAGTTGTCTTTTTGCTCCTAAACTTGTGCCATTGCTGGCCCTTCACCTATTTTAGCTGGATTGTCATAGATTATAGAAGGATATTCACAAATATTAGAACAGCAAAGAAGGTAGAATTAGCTCCACCAGCATGACTCCTGAGATGAACATCTCTGCCATATTTTGTCACCTATGGAAGATAGAAGATTTGGACTGGATATTGTAGCATATGTTCTAGCAAACAAACTCAGTGGTCCTTTGTCTTTATCCCAGCAGGTGCCCAAAGAAACCAAAATTAAGCATTTTAGAATCTTTTTCCTTATAAAAACCCCAAACAGTTAAAACACCTTTGGGACAAGAAAATCCATAGATAGGATCCTTAGTGCACGAAAGTTAATGGACATACTTTGCAGTAAGATTATCTCCAGTTCTAGCAGCTGACAAACTGACCACTTCTATTTAGAGCAACTACTTCCAGTGTTGTAATCTAACTTAACGAGACTCTGAGTCTGTTTTCCTGCATCTGATTTCAGAGTCCAGTGGGGAGATGAGATAGTACTCTCCAGATGCTTTTTGAGAAGGCAAGAAGTAACTAGGCTAAAAGTAACTGAATCATGAACTCTAATTCTATATATTCACATCAGCAGGATCCTACCCAAGAGGAAGCTGTGATTTCCTGTCTTTAAGAGGCCACCTTAAATATAGCTCTGAACTGTTCTGGTGAGATTGTTATTGCATAGTCTTTTGGAGAAGAATTATTATCTTACATAAAGTGATATCTTCAACAGGAACAACATTTAACTGTATACAGATTTTCAGTCACCTAAAATCTTCTATGAAGTTCAAAGTTGAAATCCTGTCTAGGGAAACAATTTTCTTTTCCAGTGTGTCTTAAGGCTGAAATAAAGCAGAGTTAGTGTCTCCGCAAAGGCACAAACTGCAAAGGTTCATGATGGTATAAGTAGAAAAAAAGCCTTATAGTCACTGGGAATTTTAGTTTTGGTGGATCTGAATATGTTGACTTGTAAATCTTTTCCTTGGAAATTCCTTTCATTAAAAAATACATACTAACTTTATATATTTTGCTTACATATATTTTAATTTTAATTTTACTTTCTATGCTTCATTTCTATGTTTTGTTGCAAAGAAAAAAACCAACAAAATATGATGTCATAACGTTAAGATATTAAGAATATTTGATTTAAGATAATAAGAATAAAACTTCAATTTTTAGGCATATAGCTATACAGTTTATGAAAATTTACATCGTTCTACAGTTGCCCAGTGTTACGGGCCTGGACTTCTGCACCAGAGACAATTTATCTGTTAAAATTTAAAGGCAGATTTAAATGTTATTTGTGGTGCCTCTGCCAGAAGACAATTCCTGTGTGATCTAGTCAGTAAATGCTCTTCCATCTGCTGTAATCTCACTGGCTGGCAAGTACAGAACTGCCATTGCAGCAAACCACAGCTCTGCACTAAGCTGAGGCAGACCACAGGCCTGGGGCCATCAGCTGTGCTTTGTTTGGACTTTACTTGCTTTGCTCTAGCTTGTTTGGCTTTAACAGCAACTGATTAATGACCAGGTGGCTATTACTTAACTTTCGTTTGTTTAGCGTTTCATAGTTATCTGGTCCAATGCCTTTTGTTATGCTATACAAGAGTAAACTCCTGGAGTGTAATTATGATGAATTTTAAAGGACAGAGCTAGCATGACAGTAGAGGCCTTGAAGATTTGGGCACCAAATCCAATGGTATCAGGGCTATCAATAACTCACCATTAATCTGATAATGAAAAAACTCTTTGGAGCTGGACATTTGGGGGGAGGGGGGGGAGAACAAGGAACAAGTATCCAATGTATGTAAAGTGATGAAACAGCAGGGTGTAAAGCGCATAATAAAACATCAAACTGGCAGCAGGGAAACAGGAAGAAACCATCAACATTGTGCTCCTCTCCTAAAAGAGAATTAATTGACCCACATCATTAGAATCACTGTCTTTCAGCAAAGGTTTCAAGAAGGTCATGAATCCCCATAATTCCCCCTTGGTTGAACTGTCAACCTTAGGCAGCAGAGAGCAGTGAAAAGGTGAGTCTAACAATAGAGATAATAAAAGGTTGGTGTTAGGAGGTTTACCTAAACAATAGCTTTTGAAAAAATTGTATTGTTAACAAGATTTGCTCTCTTTTTAGATTGTATTAACAATGTATCTGATTAATAATAATACAGTGTTTGTTTCATTTTGGTTAGACTGTTAAAGATCTCAATTTCTCTGCCAGTAAATTCTAGACTTCACATAGAAGGTCCCCTTTTAGCCATAACAAGATCCTGAGTGTAACACTGCTAAGATATAGAGCATTGACAATTTTATACAGCTAGTCTCTGGCTTCTGGAAAGCCAGATGGAAACTCATGCAGCTGCTGCAATTCAGAATAGCTTTAATTTCCTGTGAACTGTTTATCAGACCAGATCAATACTGGCCATTGACAAATCCTGGAATCACCAAACCAGAGTCCTGGAATATTTTTAGAGCCACTTCATTGCCTTACACAGCAGACTAGACTTCAGCCTAACCAGTCCTAAAACATACAAGGTGATACACATCCTCCCCTTTTAAAATTGCAAGTTGTAAATGAGAGAAAAAGAGTTAAAATGTTTATAACCCCTCAAAATTAAAAGAGAACAGATAGAAGACTTGGATGTCTAAATAGCTTTTACCAAACTAGGCACATCCTGGAAGCCTTTAAGTTTGTATTGATTACTGTTCACCAGCTCCTATGAGACAAATACAATTGTCTCCTCTGAGACAAACCCACTTTACAGTTGAAGAAGTGAGATACCCAAATATTTATGTATAGCAAGAAATCCAGTGACAGGGTAAGGATACTTTCAAAATAATTGTGCCTGCTATATTTTATCAGCTGAATAGTTTCATTATCCTGTCTTGACTTCTGGTTTACAATACACAAAATATATACAGTGTGAAGCATAAAAAAGGACTGATGTAAGAAAACAAAACAAAACAAAAAGAATAAGAAAAAACAGGTTTTGTCCTAAGCAATTTATTTAAATGCTTCAAATTAGGTGGGATGGCTTCATGATAAAAATAGGCATGCCAGCATCGGTCATAAGTTTTATTTTCACACAGTCATCGTGAAATTTCCTTATTTCTGACACTGACTTAACATACCAATTTTCCTTCCTACTACTTTATCCCAGTTTTACTATGTATCAAAGAATAGCTTCCTTACCTGCCATTTGGATAAAGAACATACACACTTAAGATCTCATTAGTTTGCATCACTAAAAGTTACCATATCCTATCTGAGGATTTCTTTACTGAAGAAAAAGCCTAAAAGATTAGCAGAAATGTAATTGCTAAATAATAAATATGGTTCTTAAAGAAAAAAACAACCAAACAAGCAAACACCAGCCCCTGCCCCCCAAAAAACCCCAGCTCTTTCATATTTCCTGTAGCATCACAAATATTTTTGTTTGCAGCATAGAAATGAGTACTTGCACATATATATATAATTTGCATGACATTGATATAGGATGCTACATTATACCTTCTTTACAATAAATTATACCTTCTTTACAATAAACTGTACCAAAAATATGATACTGAAATATACTTACAGCCATTTCAGGTGACAATATAACAGTGATAGAGCATAATCAGTCTTGATCTACAATAAAATCCTGCTTTGTCAGCAGCTTGGCCACTTTCTTTAAAGCAACAATAGTTAAATTAGTCCCTATGGATTTCTGTGGTAGAGTGACTTTTCTAAAACCTTTCTATTAGGGAACTGTTTTTAAAGGCACTTTAAAAGACTTTAAAAACTGTTATTGCACACAGTATTCAATATACATCGTAAGTGATTTAAGTTGCCCCAAAGGTGTTCTCTTACTTATACCCTGATTTTTGTGGGCAATTATAAGAGGTTATTGACTTCAGCATTTTATATACTTTGACTTTACAATAAATGCTCTTAAGAGTTACACAGGCTCCGAGATAAATGTGATAGTTACGACCTTAACCCTGGAGTGCTGAAATTTGTCTATTGACTTGAATGAGCTCATATCAGTCACAAGATTCACAAGGAAGAATACATTCAGGGTGGGGATGTATGAGCTTATTCAAATGAGTTTTAAATCAATATATCTTAATTTTTCCTGCAGCTTGTAGGAATGAAAAAGGAAAGGGAAATAAAATAATTGCAGAGTAAAAACAAAGCACCAAAATTGATAAGTTAACTGTGAAAATTACTCCTGCTATCATCAGGGTCTTAAATGGGCTCAGTAGCCTTTCTCCTAAAAAAAAAAAAAAACAAAAAAACCACACACAAACAAACAAAAACAAACAAACAAACAAAAAACAACACACACACAAAAAAAGAAAATCAAAACAAAAAAACTCCTTGCCCTTAGCAAAATTTTCCATTACTTGATGTAATAAAAGGTAATGAGGTAAAAATAAAGAAATTAGTATTCCACACTAAATATCAAAAATCAAACTCCTTGGCTGAAAACTGGAGGCTTTCAGTTTGTAGCATTAGCTCCACTTCTTACCTGCTTCTTAAAGATTCTTAGGAGAAACTCCTAAGGAAACAAAAAGGAAATTAGTTTAAGAAAGAACAGATTACAGCTGCATTGGTCCCCAGCCTTCTTGCATGAGGGATAAATGAAAGGTAGTAAGTGTTTCCAGCCTATAAGCTGCCTCTTTATGGTAAAGAAAATAGAATGGTGTGTGGTTATAAGTGTTTTCAAGTGTAGCCCATCAACTTCCATTTTGAGATAATTTCTTCTTGATCATGGTAAGCAGCACTGCGTACTCTGCATAAGCAAGAAGAGTATTAATAGTGGAAACTTGAATAATTAATACAAACAGATTATTTTCAAATCTAGCAAGATGTCATTCTTTGGGATAATTCCATTTTGAGACTACTTGCTTGATGTGAGGAGAACAAAAAAATTCAGTATCTTTGAAAACATTAGGGTGAAACTGATTGGCTTTGTTGTGGTTCACATAACAGAAATTTCTGTTTGTTTACAAGAAAATAGCTATTGTCTTCCCTGCAATAAAAGAAAACAAACTAATAAATTGAAGGTTTCTCTGGATCTCAAAGGCATACAAGAAAGGCATCCTGTTAAGTTCAGTAAGAAGTGGAGTAATTTTTACTTTATTGATAAATAAGGTGAATACACAGCACAGTTCTTTCTGACTTCTGAATTCAATTCAATTATTTTAGGGGACATGTGCTTCAGCCATTCTTATTGTTCATTAGAATACTTACTTATTTGTTTGAATAATTTTTAATGAACTTTTTTAATTGTTTTTTTTTTAATAAAAATCAAGTTACTGTAATAAAACTCTTGATAGGAAAATCTGGAGATGAGTGAAATAAGTTGTAGGAACAATCAATTTGAGAAATGGAAAAAATAGGCAATTGTTTTCATGAATATTCTGACTATTCTGCAAAAAAAAGGCATTCAGACCAAAATCAGGCCTTAGACTCAATGCACCTCCACATGAATCTGTGAACTCTGAATACTGAAAATTCACTGTAACTTTATTAGTGGTTTATACAAATTGTAGCCTGTGTGCTTAAAATTCTGCTGCCCAATCAGCCCAACCACTGCTGATCTGTTGAACATATATAATCTAGGTCTGTTTGATTTAAATTTGTAATATGTTTTTATTGCAATGGATTGTAAGAATATAAAATAAGAGAACTCTGTAAAATGACCTCTGTAACACTACTTTGTTATATTATCCTTTGAACACAGTGTAAGGTCACCCAGGAACACGATGGAAATGAGGCCCACAATATATAGAGGGTATGATTGATGTATCATGTTTAGAATGTAATCTGAAATACAAGAGATTTAATTTATTCCATGAAATACGGCCTAAAGTTTGTTTTCAGTTTGATCTGAAATAATGAAAATAATGTTTCTGTTTGCAGCTGCCATTGATTACTGTAATCCACAACGAAATTAAAAGACGCAGTGGATCAAATCAAGGTATTGGAAAGATAGCTCATTTACAGTGCAGAAATACAGGCAAGCATATGCATGAGAAATATGTTAACTATGCTGACTTTTCCCCCCATGCTGCTAGAAAGGAGAAGTTATGATTAATAGTTTAAATACCAACAGTTAGGCCTACTCACCATGCTATCTTATCTCACTGTCTGAAATGGCATGTGGTGTTAATGTGTTAAATATGTTATCTTATTTTTCTTGTGACCTGTTTTTTAAGAAGTGACATATGTATGCACACATATATGAGGTGTAGGCAGTCTGCTGTTTTCTCATACAGAGCCTAATACCTCACAAGGGTGAGGTTCCTTTCTTCCAGAACAAAGCTGGGATTGTATGTAGCCTATAATTTTTCTTGCTCCTCTGGCTATTTTTCTTTAGAAGATCTCCATCTGTCTATCATTATAACAGTTTGGGCTATGAAATTCACTCTAAATCATAAGGCTTTTTGGAGCTGGAAACAGCAGTAATAAGGAAAACTCAAACAAGTTCACTCTCTGCTCTGTCCTGTGAAATGGAAGGAGGATTTTCAGTATTGGGTTAACAGGAAGAGACATAGGATTAAACATGCTTTTAACTTCTGTTGAAACAGAGTATGTATTTAAAGGTTTCATATGTAAAGATCAAAGCACATAATTGCTAACCTTTAGTAAGACAAAACTGCCACTGAATCCTGTTTCTGTTGAGACAGAAATTCTAATTCTCTGTCAGGATCTAAATGTTGGACCCAGAATATAATTTGCTGCTCTTTAAGAAATATTCTGTGGAGCTTCTTCTCCACAGCTAGCTTTGTGATAAAGGCTTGTTGCTTGGGAGAAGTTGCAGGAACTAGAAAATGAGATCTTTAGGAACATAAACTTTGCATGATGTCCTTCACACTGTGCAAGCTTGGTGAGTTCAGTGTGCTGCAATCTCAAACATTTATTTGAAAGCATTTAATTTTCCTTATGTTTCATTCATTCTGTATTAGCTGGTTACCTCACTTAGTTTCCTTAAATATGATTTAATGATAGCTTTATTTTTACAGAATATATGTTGAGGTTTGGTTTGTTTGGGGGGTAAGGGTGGTGCCAATTGATGGACAAATTTGCTTAGAGTCTCCTATCTTATACACACCAGGAATGGGGGAACAGAATTAATATGCTGGTCTTTCCCATGAATACTCCAATTGCATAAATAAAGCATGACCTTTCCCTTCCATTAGAAGACTAGTTCATCTAGCACAACATCTTTCTTTCACAGAATGCAGAGACTTTCCTCACTTCTCTGGGAACCAAGAAAATGCTGCTGATCAAAGAGTACTGCACATATGATCAATTATCCAGTTATTCTTCAAAATGACAATTAGTATTAAAACTTGTCATTTTTGAACATGAACCCCAGAAAACTATTCTCTTAGCTAACCTTCTATTTATAAATTATTGGGATCATGTTTTCATGATGACTTCTTAGGTATTGGTAGGCAAAGACACTGATAAAACATTAAACATCAGTTAAATGGACTGCTGGCTAAAAAAAGCTATTGCTCAAAGACATATCAGTGATGGCAAGTACTGATGTGTGTTGCCCAGAACTGCTACTGGAAGACATGTTTTTGAGCATCTTCATTAACATCCTGAATGACAATTTAGACTGCATCCTCAAAGAAAGTTTCTGTGGGGCCCAGTTAGGGTAATAGGTGCTTGAATCCACAGGGACTTTAAGGACTGAATCAAAATAAACCTTATGAAGTTCAGCATGAAGGATTGCAAAGCTCCACACCTGGGACAGAATAACACCACTCATCAGGACATGGGAACATAACAACCCTACTGGAAAGTACTGAAGTGGTGTGTGGAGGCCAATCAAATGCACAAATGACAAAAGAATGAACAAATCAGAAGTTATGTGAACTGCATACTGGACTATATTAAAAGGAGTGTGGCAAGCACTGAAATTATTTCTTTTAGTCATGGCAAGACTGCTACTCGAATATGGTGCCTGGTCCTGGGCCCTCTTACTCCAGAAGGATGCCAAGAAACTGGAGAGGGTTCAGTGTAGAGCTACCAAGATTTTGAGCATCAACTGCACCTGACTTGTAAGGCAAAGCTGAGGGAAATGCGCCTGTTTAGTCTGGTGCAGATGAAATTAAGTGGCCATCTAAACACATGACTTTGAAGGCTGACAGAAAAATAAGGGAACCAAATTTTCTCACTATTATCAGAGCTTATAACAAGGCCTACAGACTACAACTTGGAAGATTCAGACTGAGCATCACGAATATTTCACTTGGAACAAGTCACCCGGGTAGGCTGGGGACTCTTGGAGATTTTCAAGATGTGATATGCAAAGCCATAGCTGAACTGCTTTACTATTGTTACTGATAGTTCCTCTTGAAATTCAAATAGGACTAGACCTTCTCCAACATTTTTGTGATTCTGTAGTTTATTTTCAAGACATGCAATGTGGTTCTTGTGCAATCCCTTAAATATAGGGGTCAGTGTGCTCAAAGAATTCACCCTCAAACAGTCATGATAGAAAGAAAATGTAGTTTATAAAGTATCGCACTGCTAATCAAAATTATCTAGGTGTTGAACATTTCTTGATCTTCTTTTAGTATGACAGAAGGTTTATAGAAGCTCATTTTTACAGATGTAATTCCTATGATTCTTCCTGCCAAATCAAGACAAGTTATAGGAATTTTGGCTTGCAGAACTCAGTGAAACATGCAAAGATTTAATCTGTCCTAATGCACACTCACCTGACAAGTCTCTTAGGGAATTTTTCTGAGAGGCAGGAGTGAAATCAGCTCTGAACAAACTCCTAAGTTCAGTCTGTTACAGTTTAGCACATCCTGCCTTCCCATATACAATTTTTGTGAGCCAAAATGCAAAAACAGAGGTGTGGTGGTTATAAGAATGTCTCTCCAAGGTATTGTAAGGCATAAAGTACAGCCAGAAAACATTCATCATATAATTATCTCAGTGCTTTGGTTTCCATATTACTTAATAAAATGTGTTTTAAGAAAAGATGAGATAGAATTATTTTCTTTTCTTTTTTTAATGCAAGGGTGATTCAGTGCTCAATTGAGAATGTTAAAGCAATAAATTCCTAGCTTCTGCCAAAGATCAGTGCACTCTCTCAAAGATCACCAGCAAACAAAGCATTGTCTTCATGTCAATACTCACAAAAACATTAGAGTCATTATTCCAATTATTAGAAATAAATTAGAATTTAATTAGAATTAAAAATATTTTGGATGGTTTCCTGCAAATGTCTCACTCAATTTACCTAAAGATCTGATCTTTATATTTCTTTTCATTTTATTTTGTCAATAATCATCTGAAAAAAACTGCTGTTTTTTCTAAAACCTAAAAAAAAAAAAAAAAAAAATTCTTTATGCAAAAATCACATCTTGACTGCTCATAAACTTTTAAGAGCCATGATTATAAAGATCAGTGGACATTAAGTGTTAAAGATTAATGCTGTGGATTGATTGCTGTCACTGAGAGGTGTTTCACTTTAGGAATTATTAGGGAAAAGTATATATCTGGTGATATCAGATGAAAAGATCATAATGGTCCCATATCGTCTATAATCCTTGACTGAATCAATTGCATGAATGCTGTACAAAAAAAAAAAAAAAAAGAACCAAAAGGACATGAAAACACATTCTGAGTTAGATGAAAACATGTCTGTGAATGTACATTAGTTAGATGCTGAGTACAAAATTAAAAAAAAAAAAAGGAATAAAATATAAGACTTTTATAATAAATAATAAAATAAGATCTAAAATAACTGGATTTGACATGCGTCATATGTAGATAAGTTTGATTAGCAGTGATACTTTATTAGCTGTCTCTTCTTACAATCAGGACTGTTTTGAGGTGATTTCTTGGATTCTTAAAATATTAATTTTATTATCTGAATTCTTCACTGACAATGCAATACTGCCTACTTCAGCTTATCTTAATGCTTCTTCAATTTATAAACACTAAAAATTGTGAGGGATGTTGTTTATTTGTGATTTATAATCAGAAATCACTGAGAGAGGTTGTGCTTTCTTGAGGTGGACCTGCTCTGAATCCCATCTTTCATACTGTCCTAAGCATGCTGTGAATGTCAACAATCATGAACAACTTATAGTCTAAGCTGAATAGTTCTTTTCCACAGGCCAATTTGTTTGGGCATGTCTGTATATGCATTTGGTTGCCCCATGTCAAGGACTGATTGAAGTGGACATGAGTGCGATTTCAAAACTGCATAGACATAAGGCTATTAAACATGTTCGTGACCATACTGCCACTGACTGTCTCTCTCTGACAGCAACTCTTTTAATATTGAGCCCAGGAATTCATATAATTTCGGAATCATTTAGGTGGGAAAATTATATAAGTGCCATATATATATATATATATATATATATATATATATATATATATATATGACTGCTTATTGTAGCAAAATGTTGTGCCAAACCAGGGCACTCAAAGAAGTTAGAGGAAGGAAAGGTTTTGTCCTAATTTTCCAAAGCAGTATTTTGGTGCTAAGCAGTCAGTGCTTGAGTGAGGATTAAGAGATTTGGATTGAGAAAGATAACAGCATGGAAAAGAAAAGCTTCCAAAATAAGTGGGGGAGTGAAAAAAGGGAAGATGGTAAATGCTGGAGGAATACATCTAAGATAAACTTTCTAAATAGATGAATAAAGTAAGTATTTAACTCTTTCTATAAATTAAAGAACAAATAAGCCTTTGTTTCATTTTTTAACTCCAAATGTGAATGCAAAAATGGACGCTGGAACAAAGAGTGGGGAAAAGGCTGTGTGAATATGGCAGCTACCATAACACTATCTGTGATGGAATGAAAACCTAGAAAATCTGATTGTGCCAAAAGTGTGAGACCAGATACTTTGCACAACAGAATTAGATAAAAATGGCATGTGGAATAGTAGGCTCATAGAAGAAGACCTTATGTCTGTGGACAATTAGGAAATGCTCTAGATGTACAAGAAAGAGAAGAACATGATCTGGGCATACAAAGCCAGTAGTTTGTAAAACAAATTTGCAGGAAAAGTTTTTTTGATGTACTAGCACTTTGAAGATCAGGTATTCCATAATAAAAAATTTTTGAAGCTAAAAGCAATGTTAATTACTGAAAAAGTGAAGATTTTAGAATGGGTCAGTGGAAATGCTTTCAATTAATTACAACCTCATGATGTGCTGCGATGATAAAGTGGGACGTGCAAGACACATGGTCGTGATTACACCAAAAATCTTCCCTCAGAACTGTGGAAAAAGTTCCTCCATTTCTCAATTTTCTATTAAGCTGACAACATTCTTCCACTCCCAATAAGTGGTGTGCTCTCAGCTTGGTTCCAGTCACCTTTTCCAGTCACCCAAAGCTGATTCCTTTGACAAGTTAAAAGAGTCCTTGATTGAAGTAGAATATTTAATACGGAGAGAGTTATTATGGAGTTTCTATTCTTTATGTAGGAGTGACACGATATGGAGTAAAAATAAAGCAATGTCCAAAACTGGTACTTCTGTAATCCATCACAATGAAAGATAAACTAAGAAAACCTTACAATTAGTGTATTTCAAGTCTCAAGCCAGTTCGAGTTTGTGTACTTCAAGAGAGTTGAACATTTATTTACTTGTGATCATTCACACAGCCAGGTGCTAGTTGTTAGCCCAAGTAACTGTTGGACATGATACACAAGGTGGAGTTTTTCCTAGGTGTTTTTTTGGCTCAATTTTTTTCTCTTTAGTGACATATATGTCTACTTTTACCACTTCTTTAGAGAAACAAAAAAAGAAAACAAAGTAATTCTTTTCACTGACTGCTCCACCTGTCTTTGTCTTTCCATTCTCTCTTTTTGATAGAATGGTGAACTTTTTCATTTCTTTTCTTTAAGAGCCACATGTTATTTCCCTTGTCTCCACAGAATCAGTGAACAATCAAGTTCACCCTCTAAAATCAGCTTTTCAATAGTGTAATTTACTTGCCTTTCCATGGTGTAATTTTCTTCCCTTCATTTCAGGCAGAATCTGGAAAAAGTTTGTAACAAGGCAGGAAACTGCAGAAAGAAATTACTTAATGTGGCAGACACAAAATCACAGAAGCACAGAAGGGTTGAGGTTGGAAGGGACCCCTCAGGGGGTCGTATGGTTCAATCCACCTGTTCAAGCAGAGCAGCTAGACCAACTTGTCTAGAAACATGTCCAGATGACCTTTGGATATCAGTTCTATCTGATGATACATGTAACTGGGTTGCAGAGGACTGAAGAAATACTTCGTACTCCTTCTCAATGTGTTAAAAGAACTGAAAGCTCTTCTAATAATCCAGAGGGTGGATACTCTTGAAACTTTGTAAATTTTTTTAAAGTAAAACCCTTTGCTGAGCTCATAGCTCCAAGACTTGGGGTCTTACATACCTTACTGGAGGTGCTGAGGTTTTCAAACAAACGTGTAAAAAGCTGTTTGAGGAAGGATACGAGTTAACACAAATACGTATAGACTGGAGAAGATATTTCAGAGGTAAGATGGATTTGTGTTGAGTTAGAGGTGGTCTTCACTCAGAACTCATTTGCAATTTAGTCTTCCTGAAAGCGTGTACATAGATATGGTTATATACATGTATCTAAAGAAGACTCAGATTTTCCTGTTTAGTTTCAGTTTGCAAAGACTAGCAGGAAGTTTGACCACAATCATCAATCAACTCAAGGCAGTGGTTCATATTACTTACTATGAAAAAAGTTAATATACAGTAGCTATGACAGATGTAAACAAAATGTATTCCATATTGTGAAAAGATTGGGCGTGTGTGGATATGAGATTACATTTGTATGTCACCTTCTCTTTCTGGGACTTCACTTGGCTAGAGCAGCCTGGTTTTGCATAAAATGTTCCATGAAGTCTTTCTGTTCCCATAAATCTACATATTCAAAATAATCTAACTCAGTTTAAAACCTCTTCCCATACTGTGTTTATAGTATATAAGATCACGTTAGTTCTTGGGAAATACATAGGTTTGATATTCTTACATTCACAGCGTGTGTGTGTGTACTCATATTTATACACATACATATTCACTGAACAACATGATATCCTATATTCAAAGGGACCCTTTGAGGCAGTCTAGTCCAATTCCCCTGTCCCAGAAAAGTCTGCTAAAGCAGCTTCTCCAGGGCCATCTCCAGCTGGGTTTTGAAAATCTCCAAGCATGGGGACTCTACAATCCCTCTGAGGAACCTGATTCATTAGATGATCACTTTTACAACTAAAAAAAAAATGTTGATTTCTCTTCTTCAGATGGGATTTCAATTTATGTTCATTGATTCTTATTCTGTCACTGGACACTACTGAGAAGAATGTAACTCACATCTTTTATTAATGCAAATGTTGATCACCAGTGGCCCAAAATCACTCTCTGAGAAGCACTGCTGGTGTTTGGCCTCAAACTGGACCTTGTGCCATTCTGGACACAAGGGGATCACAGTCCTCTGGGACCAATCATTCTGCTAGTTTTTAATTCACCTCACTGTGCACTTGTCTGATGATACTTTGTCAGCTTTGTCTATGATAATGTTATGGAACACAGTGTCAAAGTCATTACTGCAGCTGGGGTAAATAACACTCCAAGTGTGGTTGCCTAATCTTGTATTATGAGGTTTTCGTTTGACAAAGATAGGAGGAGATAATATAGTTTTGTATAATATTCTTCGGATTTAAGCACATGATCAGGATATGTGAGGCCTGAGAATTATATTCTTCTCAGTTTAAGAAGATTAACTTAAATTTGTTGTTTCTCAAGGGGAAACAGCTCTGGTTACCCGGGTATATATTTGGCTTCCATGAGAATATTCAGCAGCCTTTTTGTTGAAAAGGGTCTATGTCTATAATTTTTAGTGATTTGAGAGAAGGAAGAATGGGTTCCATCCCAATGTTAAAATTTAATGCAATGTCTTCTGAATTTCTTTAGCCAGAAATAACAATAAGTTTCCTGCATTGTAATAGGCATTTTCAGTGGGTATTTATTTTCCATATAGAGGAAATAAAAACGAAGTACAAGATGACTCATTTTTAATTTGTGTCTATTACTGATTTGCTTTTGAATAAAACTCATATCCAATTTCTTTAAATTATGGATAAATACATTTCCTTTTCACTTAAAACAGTAATGTCTATTTAATCTCACTGAGGAGAACAGAGTCATTGTATAAGACCTAGTCTCAAAAAAGTCCACTAAAAAATTCTAAGAGCTAGAATATAAAACTAATTCAGAATATTTGGACATGGAGGAATGTTGCAGAAAATAATAAATTACTTTCTCTTTGAAAAAGACAAGTATTAGAAAGTTAAAACATGAAGAATGTTTCTTCCTTTTCCCTTCTATTTCTGTATGTCTGTGTGTGTTTTTCTCTTTCACTCCTTTTCAATGGTGATGAGAATAAAGCTAACAATATTATGTAATGACTAATTATTGACTTCATATTTTAAAAAAGTAGATATCAGATTTTATATTGTAAGTACTTTAATTTTAAAAACTTGTGATATTTCTTAGTATGTTATTGGGGTTTTTTGCTAAGGTATTGTCTTTATATCAGTAATGCTTAGAAAAAAATTGTACTAATCCACAAGTACAAGAATCAATAGTGAAACACCTTGCTTTTCATAATTGCTTTACAAATGTTTCAAGTGGCAATGAAAATGTTCAGAATAGTTGACAAGCTCAAGTGATAGGCTTCATTGCTACATCCACACACAAAAGCAGCATAAAAATATATGTTTAACAGCGTACAACTCAGTGAATTTCACAAAGCCACAATTAAGAAGGGAATTTCCACAAGTTAAAATAGCCTAAATTATACAAAGCAAGTATCATTCTATGAGGAATACTAATTTAGATACATCAATAAGAACCCCTCTTCTAAAACCATGATTTTAACTTAAGGATGTTAAGACTTTGCACAGATTAACATTCCTGAAGTACAACAGTTTTCCTTTTAGTTGTTTTTCATACTTGGAATGAAAGTTAATCTGAATCACAAAGGAATTGTGATAAACTGTGAAGTAAAGAAGAAGCATGGACCAGATAAATACATAAAGATCTATATAGTGGTTTCTTCTGATATTTATCTGAGAGGAAGTGTAATGCCAAATAATTAAAAATAAAAATGGCTGAAATTATTATATTATTATATTGGATACACTTAAGGAAGACTCAGCAGGAAAGAATCTACTTCCTAAATGAAAGGAGTTCCTAAATTTAAAAGTGTTATCCATTCTGTAGAATGTGAATTATTCATTATATATAGTGTTAAGAATAATAAAAGCAATTAAGTGATTAGTGAAAATTTTTGCCCTTCCTTTCATTAACTAGAGCCTGGATTTATGTAGCATGATACAAGGTGTGTCTTTATTGCACAGCAAATTTTAAGGCTTTTTTCTGCCAGTGGAAATGTTGGTAAGTGAGATAGAGACAGTAGGTGTCTTTGGTCTTGCAACTACTGGGGAAGAGTAAGAAATAAAAAGCAAGGATGGTTGTTTAGGGGGTGGGAGGCAGAAACAGCATATTGTAAGCCAGAAAATATCTTAAATTGCACATTAACAGGTTACAGGTGATTAGGTATATGTATGCATGGCAGGAGAATGTCAATAATTGAATCTAAAGTGGCCTCTGGACTAAGAAGTTGCAGGTGTGAGTTTTTTGATTAGCAACAAGACATGGGACAGAACCACATTAGCAAGACATGCTGTGCTTCTGTATATAGACCATTAAGAAAACTAGGGCTGGGGAACCTCAGAAGAAGGGAATATGACAGAAAAAATTTTAAAAAGTGTTCCTGAAAGAAAGTGGCCTTGGAAAGAAGGGTACAGGGCCCTGACTCTCCTGCTCGACCGCTGGGCTCCCTCCTAGTTTAGGACTGGCAGGCAGGTTGTGGCATACCTCTAAGTAATCAATTAATTAATTAATGAATAAATAACCTAAAACAACAAATGTTAATCAAGTCCTGCCTATTGACGAGTTTTGTTGGGTTTTTTGGTTCTGTTTTTTTTTTTTTTCATGTGAGCACGACCAAAAAACTAGGAACAGGCTAAGCCTTGAAGGTAAAATTTATTGTTGCTTTAGAAGGGTTAATCAGCTGATAGGTTTGTTAAACCACTCCCTTTCCTTAAACCTTAAGAACAGAGGTGAAGTTAAGCCTTGCAAGATCCACACTGAACATTTTGTCTGTGTTCCTGATTTTGAGAGCTGCTGGTGAAAGGCCAGGCTTTGCTGTTGGGTGAGCTCATCCATCTGGGAATGAAGGGCCAGCTCCTCAGATTGAAAGAGCTCCTGCAACTGCCTCCAGAGGTGTCTGGGTGTAACCAAGAGCAACAGCTGGATCTAGGAATTAAGCAAAGAACATTTTCCTCTGGACTGACACTAGACCTTTACTCATAGTAAAAATATTCACACTGTAGCCCAGCATGCATTTAAAAAATCTACAGTCCATTGTACATTGAAAAAACCCTCCCTGCAAAGCCAAACTTCTAATTCCATAATGTCTAAATGCATTTAAAGGCAATTAAACACTTAAGTCAGGGTAAGTTTTTGGCACTTTAAAATGTTCACTAGAAACATTAAATTTTTAATAAGGGAAGATAACACATTCACCTACCTGCACCTAAAGTTTTTCCTCAAAGACAATAATTAAATTTAAATCTAGTCCTGTAAAGTACTGTGCTTCGTGACGATAAATATGATGGGTTTAATTGCAAGAGACCACTAGAAATCTTCAAAGCTTGGAGCAGTCAAAAATCTGATTCTGTTATGGTCTCCCAAATCTTTTCCACACCAGACCTTATGTGGTCCTCCAGGTGATCTTTTGGTAGTTCAAGGAGTTAACTCCATGATTTAAAGATGTGTCCTGTCCTTCTGTCCAGGCTGCAGCCATGCCTTCTGTAACCAATGAAGGTCTTATATAGAATAATTGCATCATAAAAAATGTGAGTTTGTGTATATATTGCTAGTTTTTGTCAGCACAGATAATAACACCATTTCTGCATAACAGCACTATAGCTCAGAAAGCTACTGTAATTTTCATAGAAGTATTGCTGCATGTATTCCATAGCAAAAAAAAAAAAAATATAATTTAGATACTTATAAATATAATTTAAATACTATATCTAGATACTTAGATACTTATAGCTTGGAAAACACAAAGCTCCTCCTGCTAAATTTCATAAATTAATTGATAAATTAATTATAATGTTCAAAAGACTCCATTTTAAAATTCCCTGCAAATCACAATCTAATGTCAAAATTAAAATGTATTTTGTTTGTCTAATTACCAATACTTTGAAAGTCTCAGAAATGCTAAAAAATGAAAAAGGTCAGTAAGTTCCATGGTTAAAATGAGTTTTCATTGTGATAACAATAAAATGTACCTGGTATTTTTGAATTGAAAATTCAAACTAATGGAAAAATTAATTTGAAAAATATGGTATTTTTCAAATTACCAAACAGGTTGCAGTTAATTTTCATAAAGCAAATAACTGGAAATAACATTTATGTTGATACTTATTGTCCTACTTAACCTGATATGCCCACAGCTAATTAACAGCTGCACTTGGTTCTTGTTTTCTATAGATATTGTACAGAAATCAGCAGTTTCAGGGGACAATTAATTTATTTAACTCTGATTGTCATCAACAGCACAATTATTGAATGCCACTCTAGAAGGGCTGTAAGACACCACACCCAGATGCCCATTTCTGGTCAGATGATTTCTTGTGATACCTGTGAAAGAGTTTTGCAGAAACACAGAAAGTGTAGTATAGAGGATCCTGGTCCATGGTGCAGTGTGAACTTCCATAAGATGCAGATTAAGCCAGACAGAGCAAGGATATTTTTATGTATGCTTTACACCTAAAGAAGTACTTTTGAATTTCAAGGCTTTTATTCAAACTGATGGGAAGCAACCTCTTTCTCCCACCTCTCTAGACTTAGTTTCCCCCTGTATCCAAATATCTTCTTCTTCTTCTTACTCTTTGGGACATTTGAATTTAGCTCCATGCTAATGGATTTTAACAATCTCAATCAAAATGCTGGATTCAGCTCTTTTTCTACCTCTCCTCCTGCCTGCCATCCCATGACTTTCTGTTCAAATCAGTGTCCCACCCTGAGATTCAGGCAATCTTTAGTTTTAAAAAGAAACAGGTGATGTTTTCATAGCTGAGCTGTATTAGAATTCAAAACAACCATGCTACATAAAATGAAGAGTTGTGATTTCTGATGTTACTTAATACACAGAAAAAAAAAATCTTTTGGATTAATATTTTTATGACTAGCTCCAGAACTGCTGACTGTGATCAGCTGTATATCAGGTCAAGGCCTTTCATTTCTGGCTCTCTCCCATCTTTACTCTCAATCTGTTTCTAATGACTTGTTCTTTTTGTTTTTAAGTTTTACAACATTGGAAGTGTTTAAACAGACATCTCTTTGGAGTAGTGAAGTCAATAAAATTCAAACTGATTTTCAAGGATGCACAGAATCATGAGCTTAAAAATGGAAAAATAAAAATAAAAGTCTGAAAGCTCATAAATCATAATGTTTGCCACATAAAGAAGGGACAGGATGTTGCTCTCAAAACTCCCTACGAAGGGATATTAAAATAATCTCTAATACATGTTCCTCTGATTTTTTATTAGTTACACCAACGCAAGATTATACGAAAGACATGAGGTGCTGGAGTGCATCCAAAGAACAACAAAGTTGGTGAAGGGTGTAGAAACCCAGAGGAGAAGGTGCTAGTGTGTATGTCTCACACACTGATAGCTGATGGTTGTGGAGCCAGTAAGGGCCCAGGGTTGCTGGTAATAACATGCCATGAGAAGGAACAGGATGTGGCTGGAGGGACAACATTTTTCGACGCAGACCAGTGCAAGCACAGGAATGAGATCAAGAAATGGCCATGGACTGTAGGGGGGGATCAAGACCACCAAAAAGCCCAACAGTATCTCTTTCTCTCTTCCCTTCCACCCTATCCTTTTATTTAAAATCAACCACCATGTGTTCATATAGGAGATGAGGAACTAACGTTCCGATTTCCACACCAAGTGTGTTTACTAATAAAACTTCGTAAGTTTTTGCCAATCCTCTGGCTTCTGTAACCAGCATCTACAAATCTTGGGTGCTCCCTTCCCCTTAAGAGTTGTACATCACCTTACTCTTCAGATATCCAAGTCCTAATAGTTTTTCCTTTCTTCTGAGTTGCAGTAAGCACTTGAATGTCTCATAGACTGCTTTTTACAGTGAAGAAAAAAATCACAGCTCTAAAGTCTGGGTTTATTTGAAAGATAAGCCATTTTTATCTTCATTCACATCTGCTATGGAAAAAATGGAAAAAGAGAAGAAAAAAAAGCAGGCCAGGCACACTCTTCTTTAGGCTGCTTTCTTTTCCAGACACTCAATACCAACTTCTCAGGGATTAGCTCTACCTCAAGAAAGAATTTCAACAAAACTCAAACTGATACCTCTGCTTTTACTTACACATTTCCCTTTATATGGTACTTTGCTTAACTCGGATTTCACCTTTTCATACCTTTCCATCTTTCCATACCTTTCCATCTTTCCATTTTTTGGATAGAATTAAAAAAATAAAATAAAAACAATCCAGACCGAAATACTAACTCAACATTAACTCAAGTACATTAATTGCTTCAAATTTCTGAAGTACTAATTTAAGAATTAATTATTATCTAGGTCAGTGCACAGCTATTGACATACAACAGTTTCTACTAGCTCCCTCTGCTTCTTTCTCACATACTAGATTTTTCTATTTTTGCCTTAACTGTACACATCAATAGTGACTGTATTTGCCATGCGATTTTTCTCCTCTGCCCATTAGTACGTTAGGGTAGAAAGCAAGGAAATACAGCAAGAGAAAAAAGTTATACACTATGGATTAAACTGTACAAACTGCTCACTGGTTGTAGTAAGGTTCACTTCAGAATGCATAAAGTAAGGTCTTGATAATGCAAGAATGTGTGGTACTGTTCAGTGTTTAAGCAGCACTACTACAGCCTTATATCAGGTACAGACTTGCTTCTCTGAACTCTGATGTTTTTCTGTGCTGCCATCTGTTTTCAGGGAGGACAGCAGTCAAATTTCATCCTTCTTAGCTTTTAGGGAATATAACACATCAGCATCTTCATGGGATTTTTATTTTATTAAAGTTAATGACATCTCCAACAAAATACATTCATAGGAAAAATAGTGAACAGCCCTTAGAGGAAACTTATAAACAATTTTTTAGTTTACATTCTCAGTTTGCCATTCACTTTAAGGATTTCCTTTTTATTTGGTTTCTCCTAATTGTCACAGAATCGTAATCCCTTTCATGGATCTCTATATATTTGAAAATGATAAATAGATCACTGTTATCTCAAGGATAAGAATGATTTTCAATAAGTGTTAACAGTTGGAATGCTCTGCTGGAAATGAACTTGTTCTAAATCTATCCCATATGTATTCAATCTGACACCAACTGTACAGAATCTTAGAAAACAGTTCTTGTGAAGGTCTGCAGGGTTCAACAGTGCTGCCTCTTGGGAGTTCACTGTGTTACTGTAACTTTGTTTGACGTGGGCTCTACACAGAGCTCATAAATCAGTGCAGAAGAGCATGGTGAAAGGAGATCTGTGATTACTTGGCTGACAGAGATAACCCTATTCCTGTCATTTCATCACCAAAGTCTATCTTTTTTTTTTTCTTTATAAGGACTGGATTTACCAAGAAACACGTGCAAGATGCTGATATGTGTGGTAATGATGATAGAACAAATCATGGGTTCTGTAACAGATTCTCTTTATTACTTTTCTGGTTTAGGGGAGATCACATGGAAAGGCTATTTTAAAGTATTTCAGGTAAAAATATGTTAAAATAGATATTATTATTATTATATGTTGATACATGAATATTAAAAACTAAAGGTTAACTTGTGTTCTTTTGAAACTAAGGAATGTAGTTTTAAGAACGGGCTACTAAAAGTTTATAGTAAGGTAAATTATAAGCCAAAAACCTTTTTAATATTTCAGTCTTTAAATACTGTTAAACTTTAAGATACATACATTGACTCATCTCTTAATTATATGTTTTATGGCATTGTATGATGTTTTGGACTGATGCTGAGTAACACAGTGTGATAGCTCAGAAGATGATCATAGTTTCCCTTAGTGTCACCTCATTCTTCCTCTACTTTGTATACACTACTGAAATCATGGTGGCTTAAAATACTGGCTATTGTTGGACAAGTTGTCTCTCACGATTTGAGTAAATTCAGAAAGTTCATGTTGCTCTAGCAACTTTAATCCTGAGGGAATCCCACTTCCTTTAATTAATTTCATTGTATCTTTCCAATTTAGGAGCAGATAACAGAATATCCACTACTCCCCTACACTTACACAGTGTATTTCCAACCTTACAGAATTTCAGTATGTTCATTTATGGAACCACAAAGCTCATTCTCTAGAATGATTTTAATACTCTTTTAACTCTGGATGTCATGGCACTTGGTTCAAACATGATGTGGTTCTTTGGATTACTAATTGTTTTAAAAAGTCAAGACTGAGTGAAGTGGGTATTTTGTTCATCTACCTGTGTCTTCAGCATTTAACTTTCTGTTAAATGCAGACAATGGAGAATGGAAAACTGCTGTGTTTTAAGATATGCAGATGAAGGACTGACATATCTTTCAGTACATCTAGATACATATTTAAGTACATCCTTATGGAGGTTTTTAAAAGTCTTGATTTATTTTCAGTTTTATTTTTTATCTTACACTTTTAATATCCTTATGCTTCTAATCCAAGGTGATGGAAAGCAAGTGTAATTAAGTGAATAAGATTGGAAGGCTAGTAGCAGGAGCTGATTTGTATTTAGCACAGTTATGACATTCAATGTTTTAAAACTCTGTAAGTAGGTTCTTGCTTCTGAGTAAAATCTATCTGGAAAACGGATGTTGGCCTATGTGCCAACACGTTATGTCAGAACAAAAAATGCAAATTTTTTTGTGTAAATGCTTGCTTCTTATGTTCTTTTCTTTCTATTATTGCAACTGATATTTGAATTCAGTAGCATTGTGTATTTTCTTCGCTGTAATAATAATGGGCTATTAATTCACCTTGCTAAAGGACATAAAAAAAATATCAAAAGACATCTTTTCTCAATTTGCAGCTCAACCACTATTTGATTTTTTTTTTCCTGATCCTGCAGGTGAATTTTAGTTCTACTGATGGTGCTTATTCCAGTGCATTTGGAGTTAGTTTCACACATGCAAAAAGATAAAATCTCAAATGCACTGAATTTCATTTAAATCACCACAGAGATCAAACATTTATTTTTCAAAGTGGTATGTTTGAGAAATAGGCTAACTTGTTAAATTTAGGAAAGGGGTGCTACACATCTTTTTTTGCTTCTTTTACTGTAACATAATCTTTATATGTATCATGAAATCTGCAATATTGTAAATGGAACAAATCAAAACAAGGCATTGGCTAACTGGTTAAAATTCATACAATAATAAAAAGAAAAGGATTTTGTTCTGTGCATTATAATTAGCCATATGTGTTTACAATAAAAATCCTAAATAAGGTGCTGTTAGCTTTACCAGCTTTTTGTAGTGTGGAAAACTCTCTGCATATAATGCTATGCAGATTTGAGGCTGCTGTGCATGTCTGGTCCTGACTGTAATCATTTAAATATCTTTTAAAGTAAATGTTTGGTCTCTTACAGTATGACAAGCAACAAGGAAATGATCCTTCCCCTCTGCCCAGCACTGGTTAGACACATCTGGAGTACTGTGTCCTGTTCTGGGCTCCCCAGCACAAGAGAAACAGAATACTGGAGAAAGCCCAACAAAAGCCATGAAGATTATGGACTAGAGCATCTCTCCTATAATGAAAGCCTGAGAGAACTGGGAAAATATAGCCTAGAGACAAGAAGGCTCAGGGGGATGGAAGATGCAAAGAACATGGAGACAGGCTCTTTCCAGTGGTGGCCTGGGACAGGACTGGAGTCAATAGACACAAACTGAAACACAGGAGGTTCTGTCTGAGCATCAGGGAGCACCTTTGTGCTGTGAGTGTGACAGCACTGGCACAGATTGCCCAGGGAGGTTGTGCAGCCTCCATGCTTGGAGATATTCCAAAGCTGCTTGCACACAGTCCTGGCAACCTGGTCTAGGTGGCCCTGATTAGGCAGGGGGACTGAAACAGATGAACTCCAGAGGTACCTTCCAAACCCAAAAATTCCATGATTTTGTGATTCTGTATGACCCGCATTAGGTCAACATTTTACCATTGTCAAAACCTACAGATGACTTGCCGATGACACTGATGCTCACTCAACTTCATGGGATACGAAGGTAAAATAAAACACTTGAAAAGCAGCAATCATAAACATAGTATTCCTTGAACACCAATAAAACTACTATTTCCTTCAACAATTTTCCAACCTTGACATTTTCTTCCTAGGTGTCTACTAGGTGTAGTACCTGTTCTTATCAGTTTAATATCTGATACATCCTCGATGTATTTTTATATTTTTAATATTTTATATTAAAGTTATTTTGAAGATAATTTATTATATTATTATGTTAATTATATTACTTTTATTATTTATATTATTTGTATCTGGACCATGGTACAGAGTATAGGGAAATCATGAGCCCAGTAACTCGGTGAGGTGGATCTCTATCAACAACAGTATCCTGTTGAAAAGAAGAGAAAAATGACAGATTCCCAGATTTGTAGACTTAAAAGAATGAAATCTTTGTTTCAAGATAAATATTGCCGTAATACAGTGACGTCTCTCCTCCAGTATAAACATTTCTTTGGATGTAGTGTAAATATTAAAAAAATAAATAAATAAAATTGTTTGTAAAGAGTGTTCACCTGGGGATTTATCCCTTAATGGTTGTAGGAGTGCAATTACACCACTTCATATTATAGGAGAAATACCACTTAATTACAGTAAGTGCCTAAAGATATGTCATCCATACTTGTCTCTTTCAGATCCCAATCATTTAATGACTATCCCAACTACTTAATGACTACAATAAATATTTTTATGATGGAATGGTTAATGGAGAGGATACTAACCCTATGCACATGTAAGTAGAATAGATATGAGAGTGGGTTCTTGACAGAAAAGTAAGGGTTACTCATAGTAAAGAAGGATTCAGCTCTGGATTTATAGCTCTAAAATTAGGATAACATATTTAAATTGATTGTCTGTATAACTTTGGCAGATAAGCTGCCTAGCCTGCAGGAGACACTTGCTCTTCTGAATAAAGGATAATGTGGCCCCTAGGACATCCAAATGGCATTAGGCACATATGATCACTTCCCACCGCAGATGTCAGTGGTCTGTAAACTATGGAATCAATGAATTCATGTGCTGCTGGAAGGTGCAATGTAGAATGTCAAAGAGAAACAACTACCTTCTGGAGTGGTAGCAATGCAGAATTACCTAGTACAGCTTGAATGACACCAAACATTTATGCTGAGAAAGGGAAATCCACTGTCCAATTAATCTGTGAAGAAGACCACATGTACAACTAAATTTTGTGTTGACTCACCTCAAATTAAATTCTTGTGGCATTTGCTTTGGTATCACTTTAATAGATCTCTAAGCTCTATTGTATTTTTCAGCTTTTCAGTTCAATTTCTTAAATATAAAACTCCAGTAACATTATATATATATATTCTGTCTGAATTCCACCCACTACTCCAGAGGCACATGGTTCTTCCATAGCTCCTGTATCATATCTGTCAGCTCCATGCATTTTTATGTGCTCCATATACCCCTGTGTGCTACTGCTTAAACACTCGGCTAAAAAATAATATCCTAAACTATACCTACAAATTAATAGATTAGCAAAAAGTCTTAATAAACTTTAGTGTCATCAGAGCCTAAACAAAAAGTGAGTGAAGAGATTTACATGAAGATTGTCGAGATTTCTGTATTTTTCCACATCCAAAAGAGGCACTTCCTTCTTTAAAGATACATGTAGAGAAATAGTATTTGGAACAGTTAAATTAGCAATGCTATTTTTATGAGGTGAATACTGACAGTATTATGGAGGTAATTTTGCCTATATCTAGCATATGACTTTGCTGCCTTCTAGCAGCCAGCGTGGCAGTTGAGGGAACACTGCAGTCCACTGTCTGTATTTCAAAATTCATTTAATTGTTTCTTTATTTCATTTATCTACACATGTTTTGATTTGGGTTTTTTTAAGAAAAAACAAATTAGACATGTGGTACTTCATCCTCACAGGATGTGTGCGCCTATGCCACGTGTAATGGAATAAATTCACAACACTTATTGTTTCTAAGAGTCGCATGACTAATTCATCATGCACACACCAACAGAACCAATAGAATGTTTTAATGGTTTCAGGAAACCCAGCTTTTGGTTTTTATGGGAACATTCACTGCTCACTCCTAACAAAAAATGAGACACAAAATTCCATTTGTTAGAATAAATGTTTCTCAGATTCAGGAATAACAAGATAATGAAGCTAAGACTTAATGATGCCTCCTTTTTCTTTGTAATGCTCTTCGTACACTTACTTCATGTTTCAGAAAAATGAAGATTTTTACAGATATCATCAGATATCTTTGTATATTTTTTCAGAAATCTTAAAGGGAGAAATTAATAGTAACAATATAAATGCTCAAAGAATTCAGAAAAAAACTCTCCCAGAATGCTCAGAAAAGTTAAATAAAAGAGAATGTGAGCAATGTGAAGTCCACCTTATCTTTTAATTGAAAGGTACTGCAAATATTTCAACCATTGTGCAGACATGGACAGGTAAAGTTTCTGCTAAGTAATAATTAACATTTATCTAAGAAGGAATTTCATAACCTTCCTTAATCTAGGCACTGAAACTTTGGGAGGAGGTGGTAAATAGAAAGTGAACATACCTTAAATGAAGTTTAACAAAGAAATTATTGTCACTGAGGTTTTAAACCCTTTCTTTCTTTAATCACACTGGCATAGGAGCTGGTTCAAAGCAAACTGAACACAGAGGAAGATTTCTTCTTTTGTTCATGGACTTCTGATTTGGTCTGACATAATGAGAAATATTTAAATAAGTGCAGATACTCTAATGTTAAACTGAAAACAATCAAATGAGAACTGAACTCATTGTCCCTTAACATTCTCAAGTTCAATGTACAACTGGAAATAATTTTCATAGCCTATTTGAGCAAAAAGGTCTATTTATTCTTTTGTTCATGGTAGCTTTTATTTTTCCTTCTTCTTTTTGCTGTTGCTGTTTTGTTGTTTTTGTTTGGTTTGGGTGATTTCTTTTTCATCTTTGAACTCATATTAAAAGAAGATGCAACTTTAACTGGATATGAAATTTGTTTGACTGGGAGCCATATTATAGACTTAGAAAACAGTGCCAGTTCTTACAATTAATTGCAGATTTCTTAATTTACTCTGGGAAAACAAGGTCACGTGTATGATGGGGATAGAGACTTTGAATGCATATGCTTAGAAATAATGTTAAAAACAACAACAACAACAAAGCATATTAAGGCATTTAAAAATAAGAAGGAATATTTATGTGTTATGCTAGCAGACCTTTCAAATAGACCGTGAAGGAAATGTTCCAGAATTCATTAAAAAAGAGAAGAAAAATCCAATTATTAGTTTCCTTATGTCAAGAATGCTTATAGTCTCATTTTTTTTCTTTAATGGATTAAAACTGAAGATGAAAAACTTGGATATGGTACAGATTTTCTAACTTTAAAGAGGGATGTAGTGATCCACTCTTGATCTGTAACCAATGAAAATGCTCCCAATTTTATGTCCTCCTTTTAACTAGTTTAAAGAGTTCATCATTTGAACACTGGCTTAGCTGTTTTCTTAATTGTCTTAGTTTTTTCACCACAATTTTAAGTCAGAGGTTGCATTTTTAAATTTTAAGGGATTTTTCTGAAAGGTTAAACCAAACAAACATCTATCACTGACAACTGACTGCCTGATGTCAGCTGTAGAAAAAGTTCTGTAAACATTTTTTCAAGTTTCTTTTCTTTCCTAATGTTCCTCTGACTGAATGGACTGATGAAAGCCAGTCATTCAGTGGGGTGGTAACCTGGAAAAAAGGAATCAGTATCTAGATCTGGCTGAGAAATATAATTGCCCAAGATCGAGGAACCTGCTGTTTCCATGTGTGTTTAGCCATTAAAAAGTTATTACACTCATATTGGTTGTCAGTAGATAACACAATGTTCTCAGTGTGTTGGGGTATTATATTAGGAACCCATAGGCCTTCCATTATTGATAGCCTAAAAAAAGAGAGCAGAGGTAGGACAGGAAGCACAGTTCCTCTGTGGAAGACCAGGCAAGAAGAGGTAGCCTCAATTTACAAGCACCAATATAAAAAGGTCTCATGTCTTGTCAAGGTTCTGTAGATACAGATTTTATGAACTTATATGTATGGTCATAATGATTGAAATACACTCTTTCTGTGCAGATATATTACCTTACAGTTTGTTCCTCTTTGATTATTGTTTGGATTTCTTTCTAACTTCTTCAGCCAAATGAAATGTTAAGGAAACCCTCTTCTTCCCAAAGAAAACAATTACACCCACCTTTGCCCGACATGATGAATTCAGGGGAAGGTACTAATCTTTCAAGTACTCCTGTATTTAATTAGGTTTATGAAAAATATTCCTGAGCTTATTGTGGTGACTTGCACATACAAGGGAAAATGTATGGGAGAGCAATTACAGAGTTGGGAACAGATTTATTTGAGTTTGTATTGTACATTTTTTAAAAAAAATCTTACAGCACACTAATGGAAAAAATAAACACTTGTAAAATTAGAAATGCACAATATTATATATAGCTAAGTGCAGTGTAAAGAACTGACAGAGATAAGAAGCAAAAAAAAAGATAAAAAGAGGAAACAATAAGCCAAACAAAAACAATTACTTTAAATTAAGTACTGTCAAGGGAGAAAATGATTTTGCAACCTACTCAGTACAGGCATAGGCCAAACAAATTCTGGAAAACATTTCTGGGAGAAATGTGAAGAGGTATCAAAAAATGGACATAAAATAAAATATGCATTAGAAAATAATATAATCAATATTTTGGTTTTTGCATTTTAGTTAGAGAAAGCCCATGTTTAAAGGCAATGGCAATTGATAAAGCCTCATTTTTTAATTTTTCCAGCACCAGCATCCCCTTTCCTTTTCGGAGTGATATATTCAGTATTTTTTAAATTACATGAAATAAAATAATTCCTGTGCACCTGGTTGCTCATGAAGTGTGCAGTTGTGATCTTTGTGCAGTTGTGATCCTCCGCACATTTTTTGTATGCGAGTGGGATACTGATATCATATTGTTTCTCAACATGCTTTAGACACTTCCTGGAACAAGACAGAATGAAGAACATGGCTCAGACAATTAAAATATCAGGTATTCATTTTCCTCTGTGAACAACTCTTCCCACTCCAAATATCTGTTAAACAAGGAAAACCACACTGTTAAAAGGTCTCACGGTTGTAAAGTGAGTAATAGATTGTTACAGTGAAATTAGTGGCACCCTGTAGAAAAGAACATTAAAAGACTGTGTTCATGTTATTTGGTCAGAAGTGAAAAATAATATTAATAGAAAATAGAACTTCAACAATTTACTCTGCTGTAGTATTTTCTAAAATGCCAGTTAAGCAAACGTGTAGAAGAATTTCCAAACCGAGTAAAACTTCTGTTATAAAAAGAAAGCAGAGAGACTTTACATAAAAAGTTTATTTTCCAGAAGTACAACTCAGAGACCAAAGGTATTCATTTATCTCAAGTTGCACCTGGCACCCAGTTCTTTTGTTTGATAACTTCTTCTGCCAGACTTATCCACTTCCTCAGCATATTGCTAAATATTGAATTAAGGCATGGCTGAAGCCTTGCCTATCTGTTAATTTCCCATGGGGCAAGCTACTATAGACTCGTCTCCAGGGCACAAGTCCACGTGCAGGAATTAAAAGGCGTTCCACAGCGTGAATAACCAAGTGACCTGTAACAGCACATATGCTGTTCCCATATGTTTCCGAAATACCTTGTCCAGCTGCCTCAATGTGAACATTATGCTAGGAGACAGCTGGCCAGCCTTCTAAGAAGCAAGCCAAAGCACATAACTGCTCCTTCCTGACCCCTTATATACGTGGTGCTACCCTGAAAAACACACCTTGGCACTCTGCTTGTCATTTAGTGACCTCCTGGATGGATAGGCTTTTCCCCCTATGCAGAGGGAAAAATTGAGGGAATTCTTGTGTTAAAGTACCATTAGCTGCATGGCAGAATGGACAGGAAAACATTCATTTTTCAGAAAGGGATGAACTCTATTCCCACTGGGATTGTGAGGAAAAATTTGAGTAACTAAGATTTGCCTTGTGATACAATTTAGTAATCTGCTTTAAAACTTGTGAACTAAAACCCCTAAATTCTGTTTTCACCTCTACCATCCTTTCAAGCTTTACAATGGGCCCAGGCATGTAATTTAAGTGACCTTCATTTGAAACAACAAATAAACTGTGAGAACTGATGTTACTCAGCTTTGAGGGATGTTGTAAGAACTCTTTTTCTGCACTTCAACTAGGTAAGGATCATTCCAGAATATTAATTCTGAGCATGTCTTTGTTTCTGAAGAGGAGAAGGCATCACTGACCCCCTTTTCAGAATAAAATGATTAGATGTTTTCCTGAATTAATCATCAGTTTGTAATTGAGTAGGTCAGTGTCTAATTGCTTTTATTCAGTGTTGAAACAGATCCTCTCAACTTTTAATCTTTCCTCTTCTCTACGGCACCAAATGCATTCAGTGTCACTGCCTCCCACACACACAACTGTTTCACTTTCCCTTTTGTTTAAACACAGTATTTTAAACCCATTTATTCTGTCCATTGATGGCAATATCGGATACATTTTTATTGGCTTCACTTTATATCTTGCCATTTTAGCCATATGACATAGCTTGCCTGTACAAACCACACACCATACAAACTGTGCTTTCATTCCTCTATGAATGCATTATACTATATAAAATATAGTGCCAGAAATTCAAATTTCAAGGGTCATAACACTGTATTTGGTGTTACTGCCCTGTAGGTTACTGGAGATAGGCAGGAAGATATTCTTACACTGCTGTACATGACCTACCTGCTGACATTATATATCTCATATACACAGTTCAGGAAATCATAGATGGATAAAATAAGCAATTATACAAATAAAGAGCATCATGATCACAAACAAGACATGCCTACAGCAGACTCAAAATGCCACTGACTATTCCTGTGTTTATATTTATATATGGGGTAGTTTACTATCATAGTCTTTCAAGTTAGGAAATATTTAAACACAAAAAGCAAAATGGTCTCTGCAAAATATTGAAGCAACACAGAGGGAAAATAATTCCTTAAAGTGAAATATCTCAGAATTATGCTGAGGGTACAAGAATCAGCCTATCTAAGCAGTATTTAATATTCAGCCACATGCTGATATTTCAAGTGTATGATTAAGTCTCCACGCTTTTATTATACTACTGACTTGTTTCATAAAAAGATGCACATTTGCATATTCTAATTACAGTCAAGTGCAAAGCTTACTGAAATCAGTAGGAGTTTTACAACTGATTTATACTTCTGCTGGATCAGGTCCAACTGTGACTGGATTAATTTCCAAGATGGATTTTAGAAATGTACTAAATATATAAAAATCAACCTTTCCTTTGATACAAATTCCTAGAATTACATCTTGAGATTGGTAACAATCTACAGGGTATCTCCCACAGGAGCTGAAGGATATTATCCCCTGTAGGCTGCAGGTGTTGCCCGTTCTGAAAAAAATGCTGATCAATATCCCATCTGTTTCTACAACATGAAAATCCAGATGCTCGTAACATTTTAAAACTCACTTTTAGCAGTCTTCCTTTTTCTTTGAAGTTCATTTCTAAGCCTTTGTGAGCCTTTATTTCTAAATTTTGTTAACAAAACATGAAAACTAAAACAGATCAGAGTGGAGAAACAGAATAGCTGTGTTGATCTAATAAACATATGTCTCTAAAAGAAATCTGTTATGTTAAACATCTAGTGAATATAAATTTTTAATTCTATATTTTCATAACCATAATTTAATTATCACTTTTCACTGTAGGACTGTAAAACAGAAACACCTTGGAACATGGATATTCATTCAGATAGCATATAATGGGGTATAAAAGTGTAAATGATGGTTTTGAAATATTTCCTCGGTCACAGCTATTGTGCCATTTTAGTAGCACATGCCCACATTGACAGAAACTTGGTAATGACACATTTGGATAACAGAATTTCTGAAGTAAATATCAAATTCAAAATCAGGGAGGCAAATAAAGGGGCAGATGGGGCGTCCTGAAATATGTTTATTTTACGTTTATTGTTGTGTTGTGAGAGACCGGTTCTGTTATCATAATGGTCATGTCATAAAATTGAGAATGTTTTTACACTGTAATAGCATATGGAGTTGAAATCACATAACTGAAGAATATGCCTGGGTGGTGGCCAACGTGAACTGAGCAATAGTTTATAGCACTGATATGAAAAAAATTAAGACCAAAGAAACTACAGAAGGCAGATGACTTTGTTTTAGAGATTTCTACCGATGGAGAATAGGAAAAGCTGTTTGCTAGTCTCATAAGTTGAAGGTTACTGCATTAGCTGAAGAGTGTTGGCCACATTTTTACTAAGAACTGAAGGAACAAAACCTGCTAACAAGGCTAAAATAGCTGATCAGGGCAAGCCCGAGCAGGGAGAGAAGTGATAAGGAGTGTTAACAGGAGCAGAGCAGCTTAAATTGGGTCCCCTATCTACAAAGGTTTGACAGTCTCAAAGTGTGAGTGAGGAATTATCATAGGAAGGGGAAGGAAAGAGCTCTCTCAGCAGTTGCCTCACCAAAGAAGACTGCAAAATGGCATTAGTTATGCATGAGAATTAGACATTGTACACTGCTCTGCTTGTGGCTTAGTTAGTACTTTTTTTTTTGTTTTCTTCCTTTTATGCTATTGATAATTGTCTGTTATACCTATGGATTTTAAAGGAGACAACTAGTGAATGTATATAATAATTTTTTTTCTAGTTTTCTGGGAATTCCAGACTGCCTTTTTAGAACAAGCATTTGAGCCAGTGCCTAATTCTACCAGTCAGAAATGCTTTTTTCTAGCTAAACAAAGAGTAAACTGCTGATATGGAGTACACATCATCTCTTACATATCCAAAATGTATTATATCTTTCAGAACACTGAGCTATGACTGAAGAGTGAAATCTTTTACTTCTTGCTCAGATCAATGAAATACAGGAACTACCAGTAAGGATAAAACCCAGAATAAATCCACTCCAAAAGCTTAGCTTTAACTTGGACTAATTGCTGCCAGGGGAAAGGGCATACCTGGCATAATTTGACAGTATATTTTATGTAAGTGTATGGTTATAGATTGGCATAACTGTTTCTCTCAGTCATTTTCTTCATTTTTCCTGTATTTTTTCCTTACTCAGCTTTTTTTGAGGGTTAAAAGAATTAAGACTATTAAATGACATTCCTCAGAGCAGTCTAGCATATACTTGACCCATCTTGTAATATTCTCTGAGCCAGTTGTCATCGAACAATACCTTCCCCCAGCCTCTTGTTCTTGTGGGTGACCCTGAATGACTTGTGATGACGTAGATCCATCAGTTTATGTAGAGACAATTGACTTCTCTCCACAGTCTTGCCCTTCTTCTTTCTAAAGCAAGATTACAACTTGTGCACTTTTTAACCATAGTTCGCACTAAGTAGAGGGTTACAGAAATAAAATTACGTCCTTTTACCTTTTGAATGACAGTGTTATATGTTTATGATGTAAAGAGACATAGACACCATAGATGGTGAGTAAAGTACTATAGGTATTAGATAATGCTCTAAAGGTCTTAGGTCTTTAGTGTTGCCAATATCTGAATAGACTTTAAAAAGTAAAATCCAGACCACAGGAAGTGTTACTCCTATCTTAAAATGGGAGATATCCTTTAATATTACTCCTTATAGCAGTACTGCACCATCAGTATGAAGAGACAGACAATTTATGTTGTCAGAAACACAAATCTAGCAAATATACTGAAAGAAATGCTTCAAAAGAGAGAATAAATGCAGTAAATCGAGCTTTATCTTCTTTCTGAAGATTTTTTGCAGGCATACTGTAACCTTCTCAAAAGTAAAAATGAATTCCTTTTGTTCTCATTTTTACACGTGTTAAATAATGTTGTAAGATTTTACGTCAAGGTACTTCTTAGAAAAACCAAAAACATTTTGTCTTTAAAAAAAACTCCAAAAAATATTCCCCCTTCGAAAAACCAAAACAAATCTAAAAACAGTGCACTTAATAGAATATTAATTTTGAATTGCTATGGAAGCAATAAATTTTATGAATGGATTCTGAATATCTTCAGTATAAAGGTAGTGCTTAATTGCAAAGGAAGATAATTCCTGAGAAAAAAAGTATCTTACTTCAAACAATTGTATTCAAAGCTATTAGATAATTCAAGGTACATCTCCACCAGGAAGTACTATTTCTAATGACAATTTTCTTTATATTATTTTCCCAGTTAGTGATGAACAAGCAAAACACCCAAGGCACTATTACTTTACTAGGAAACGTTTTACACAGCCCAAAGCACTCCCAAAAATTTTACTTTTTATTTTACATTTTTCAGTTCATATTTTAAATCTTTTAGTCCAATTCACCAACTGAATCATTACTCTTAGTGTTTCTTCAGTTCACATTTCCCATATCCACTTACTAGTCGTGTTCTAGCTCTGTCTTCTCCTCTTTATTTCTGTATCATTATATGTGTAGGCATTCAGAATTAGTTATCAGAGTCAGTCACATCAAAGCTTCATACACTCTGTATTAAGTAAAAAAAAAAAAAAAAAAAAAGAGATGTCCTAGCATACTTTCTGCCAAGTCTACTCTGTGTTCACAACAAAGAAATTAGGGAATTAAGTTACTGCAGTGCTGCTAAGCATGGTGTTTTATAATCTCACTAGTTCCATCAATTTGACACATATTAGGCACATTCTTTTACCAAGAAAAATTCATTTTTGCATTATAGCATTAGCATAATGTTCCTCATGTCTAATAGTTACACTTATTGCATTAAAGAAATAAACCCAAGTATGGATTTCAAAAGCTAAAAATACAGTTACACCTCAAATTAGTGTTCAAACATTAGAAAGTCCCGTCTTGATGAGCGATTAGAGAATAGCTTCCTACGGTGAAATTTAACAAAGAGTTACTTAAGTTCAGAATGGAAAAGTGTAATATTTCATTGGCCTGGACAACAACATATAATATTCATAGTTTTATAACTCAATATGGTTCCCTAATTAAATACAGATGCTTGTAACAAGTCACTCAGTGTCTGAGTGACACAATTAACATTTTGCTGGTCAGCTAAAAATCTTAATAATTGCTTCATTTATTCATCATGGGCTGATGAATACTGAAATGGTTCCTGATTTAAACTTGACCTTTCCTTTCAGTCATCAGTCATTTGTATTAATGACCAATTGTATCACAAATATGCCTTTCATTCTGTATACGTATGTGAAGTTAACCCATAGGATTCTCAGTAAGAATGTTTATTTCTTTAAATATAAATTAAGTGATGAAGTGTCACAGGCGTTACTTTTGTAGCGTATGACAAAATGAGAAAACATTATGCCTATCACTTCATAGAAAATCAAAACCAGAAAGATTCAGACCCCCTAGATTCCATCTGTGTTGGGATTTACACAGAAAAGAAGTGTCAAAAATATACAGGGTACACTTTGCATTTCTAGTGGTACCTAAGGGCTAATATTCTCATTTTGACATGTGATTCTGTTTCCCCTTCACAGAGGTAGAACCACTGCATGGGACAAACCTTAGATGTGGTTCCAGTTATTAATGATTTTACAGACCGGGTTCCTGGAGGAGGAAACAAGACCTAGACCTCCCTCCTTTCAGAGGGGTAACCCATTTCACTGAGACACAGAAATGGTATTTTCTCTGCTTTTCTGGAATGTAAATGTTGGTGATACTTCTATCTTCAGCTGTCCGGAAATGGATACCTCTAAGAAAAGATCTCAGAGTAATTATGAATGATGAAAGAATCATTAGAAAATAAAGGTTTTACCCAGGTACTCTAAGTTTTAAAGAGGACAACTCACATCTATTACCATGTATGTTTTTATTTTGCAATTTTCTAATTGTAACTAAGACTGTATTCTGCTGAAATCTCCTTACTGAGAACCTTAAACTCAGAAAACAGTCAAAAAGAGATAAAAGCATCTTGAATCACTCCACACAATTAGCAAACAGAACAGATATCCACACTGAATAAATGTTCTGCCCAGATTAATCCAGCTGACATGAGATATTATTCTGGACATCGAAAATAGGCTACCTGAATCTGAATTCTATTTTTAATTAAACAGTGTTTTTTTAATGACTCTTAATAATGTCCTTATAAAAATGATGCATAAGTTTGCTTACTACATAAAAATAGAATTTTAATCTCATATCAAAGTCCTTTCTTATAAATTGAGTCCAAATATATGTGGGTTTAATGTATTGTGGGAATATAGGAGAAAATTTCTAGTTCTTGCCAGCAATAGTACACATTGCAGTTCAAAAGAGAAGTGAAGAAAAATTTCCTTTAACGAGATTGTGGATACAGAAATAACAAGAAATATTACCCCATTGGAATTGCCCTAACAGTTTTAAATTGCCCAAATTAAAGCTTGTCCCGAAGCCAAGTTTAACACCTTATGTACTCCTGCAAGCAGTGCAATGAGATTTTTTAATGATCAAAGGTACTTGATTTCATTTTGATGATTTACTTATAGTGTGTCATGCCCCAACACCATTGCAGGTCAGAGATGCAACATGAACAAAGGCTTCATCCACTAAATTGCTCGAGCTACTCCTTTGTCATTTGGATCTTCTTTCCAGAAATACACCAGTCAAAGAAATATTAAGCTTGAGATTGTATGACTTTGATAAATGATCTGTTTAGAAACCTCACGTCTCATCCTCTTATAATTCACTATACCTACTCCATTCCACACAGTGGTGCAGTCAGAACTGATTCCATATGGTGCAAATACATACATACATATACATATATATATATATATATATATATGCATAGGTACCAGGAGCTTCCCTCCACCCTTCAGCTATTCTCCCATACTTACCTCTATCATATCAGGTGCTTGTGTCTTATTATAAAGTTATGAATTGAATTTCTGTAACTATGCTGGATAAGGCAGCCAAACTTAGGTTTAGAGGGAACTCTATAAAACATGTAATTGCTTATGTTTGAATGGTAACCTGACATTTTTCTTTTAAAGAAGTCAGGTAGCACACATGATTGGATAGACCTACAAGTTTTGACAATATAGTTAATAGTTTCCAATGTGAGGTGTCAGCAAAAGTGCTTCTGTTATAATTGAATGTGAATATATATTTAGCAACTTTTAGTTGGCAAAGTGTTAATGTCTTATGTAATGCCAGTTCTTTTCAATCAGGTCTCTCATTGTGTCATTTATTCCGTCATTAATATAACTGAACATCAAAGAGATAAAATTTGCAGTAGAGAATGCATATGAGATTACTAAAGACTGAAAATAACATTTTGTTTTCCTTTAGAGAGTGCTGTTTCATACAGTGAAATTGAGAAGAATCTATATTGATTTTAACACATATTAGAATGATTTCTTTTATTTTTAATCCGGGGTGTGCAGTGGAGACATGGTACTTTCATGATCCCTGGAAGTTCCACAACTGCAGTTGGCCTGGCAGCAATTGAAGTAGTGTGTGTGTGTGGAGAGTTAACAAGCCACAGGGGACCTGGAACATGAGCAAAGGCATAACCATCACAACAAGCCTATGTTTTCTTACAGCCTGCTTGCTGTTGTAAGGTCATAGGCTGTAAAGCTGTGGTTAGTGAGAGAAATTAGTCATGAAAACAGCCTAGCCCAGTGGGGATTCATAATACATGAATCAAGCACAATTTTGGTTTGTTTAAAAGACGCTGGCTTGAAAAAAAACCCTCTCTTAATAGTATTCTAGTGGCACAAGCCCATGTTTGGGAGTATTTCTGTAAAGTGCATCATGTTAACTAATTTCACTTAGAGGACATGAAAGTCCAAAAGTAAGAATAATAGAGAGGACTTCAGTGCTTAGGACACTCCAGTCAGGAAAACAACCACACCTAGTACAAGAAACTATGTTGGCTTCCTCTGAAAGCCACTAACCTTTCTGGATGCAATTTTTTTCATGGGGCGGTGTCCACTGCAAAAGAAAATGCAGAATTCTACAAAATTTAACAGCTGTCAAAGAGCTCAACCAGAACAAAAAAACAGTAATAGTTTGGGATATCTGTGAAAGTGTGCTGCTAATGGAGTGTTACTGAGATACCTACTCCGTGATGATTCACTGTCATTAACACCTACAGCAAACTTGAGTAAATCAAGAGGCCTCAACTGCTTATATTTTAGATTGGAAACAAAACCAAGCAGCACGAAGCAGCAACCTGACATTAATTGTGAAGCAGCAGCCTGGCACTAGTTCTAGTAGTCGTGTCTTGAGGATATTCCTCGTGTGGAAATATTAAGATAGCAAAGATTAGAAATCAGCTGTTGTCCACACTCACTGAGAACAGGACAAAGGTGTAGGGACATATGCAAAGACACTAAGATCAAAGAAATTAATAAACTATATTCTAATAGAAAAATAATAAAGTATAGGAATAATTTACCTAGGAAAGTTGCTGAACTTCTATTACTGAATTTTTTAAGACTAGACTAGAACAATGCCCTTTGGAATAGCCCTGCTAAAAGCAGACAAGATAACCTATCAAGATATCTTTTAGCCCTTTTCTATTTATTTAAGATTAAATACAGACAAGATCAGGATAAGTTATAACTTTGCACAGTTAATTCTTTGAAGATGCAATATTTCATGCCAGTTAATTATTTTATCTTCCTGGCTCACAAGTAAAGCACTAGCACTGCCATGGGCAAATCTGTGTTCAAAAGATCTTCATCTGCCCATCAAAAAGTAGGTGTCAAACTGAGAATCTTTTTTTGCAATCAGCAAAGATCCAGGTAACAGGACCAAGCACTAGATTACACCACAGAGAATTACACAGCACAGCAACAAAGCTTTTCTTTGTCATTCTCAGTGGGATGTGGAGAGGTAGAAATCAGAAGGGCTAACTAGGCCATGTACACATTGTAATTTCATAACCTGGAAATACGAATGCTCCCCTCTTGTACTGGTATAAATTATTGAACATGGCATTACCTACCAAAGATTGACAATGGTAATATGGCCTAATAAAAGACAGTTAAAAGAGCAAAGTGACAAAATCTTTTTTCTCTCTTTATCTATAAGGGCATCTTAAAACTACAATATAGAATACTTTTCTCACAAGTTTTTGCTAGATCTGGTTATTTTTATACAAATAATGTTAACTAGAGAAGATTGTGATAATTTCAAATATTTCTGTAAGAATTTTAAATTATTAGCATACATTCACAATATTAGGAATGTACTGATAAATACAATTCAAAACTTTTCTTTTGAAGGTGTACTGGGTCTGGCTGAGCTGGAGTTCACTTCCCCACAGTGCTGTGCCTTCCACTGGTAGCTAGAAGGGTGTTGATAACACACTGATGTTTTGGCTACTGCTGAGCACAGCACCTACACTGTAACATTCCTTCCTCAGTTGAGGGCAAGATCCTGGGAGGGGACCCAAGTAGGTCAGCTGACCCAGACTGACCAAAAGGATATTCCATACCATATGATGTCAGCTCAGATACAAAAGCTAAGGCAAGGAGCAGGAAGGGGGCATTCACTGTGGCTGCCTGCTTAGGAACTATTATATGTGCTGTGAAGCTCTGCTTCTCCAAGGTGGCCAACCATCACTGCTGATGGGAAGTAGAGAATAAATCATGTTATCTTTCACTTTGCTTTTGCTCACACAAGCTTTTGCTTTGCTTCTGCTTTAATAAACTGCCTTATCCCAGCCCATGAGTTGTTTTTCACCTTACTGTCTCCCCTGTCCGGCTGGGAAGCAGAGTGATAGAGCGGGTGGGTGGGCAGCTGGCATCCAGCCTAGGTCAACCCATCACAGAAGGCAATACAATTATTGCATCTTGAAGGTATGGGAAAAGCATAGAGGTCAATGATAAAGGTTCTTTAGAGCATGAAACAAAGGAAATGAGAATAAATAATTTCAGTATCTTCAACAACAACAAAAAAACCCGACTGAATAGCTCAGACTTGTTTTTGTTTAACAAGCTTTTTATAACACTACCTCAAACTATTTGAAAAAAGGCATTTAAATTTCTAATCTGATTATTATAAAATCAGAAGTCCAGTGGAATTTTCCACACTATGTACTCTGACCATCTCATATTATTACAAAAATATTCACCATCTGTCTTTGCAGTAGTGCTGGAGGTTCCCCCATTATAATATACCCATAGAATATTTTTTTATTTTACAAGTATGACTAATAATACCAATTTCCTTTATTAATTCTAGAAGCATAGTGACTGTAAGGCAATTACCATGTGCTTAGCAGTATTGATTCATTCTTTTAGAGTCACAGAAGCTGTAATTGTTAAATATTATTAATTTTGATCTCTCTCAAAAATGAAGGCCTCATGGGTATATCTAAGTTCATGATGTAAATTGAATAACTATAGCAAATGATCGTAAATGCTTCAGATAAAGTACATTAGACTTGCAGAGATTTATTCATTAGTATTCATAATTCAGTGGAATAGATTGTTAGAAAGCTAATGAAAAGCTTCTTATCTTTATGTTGGATGGGTTTACTAAAAGCCTGACAGAGATTAAATATGTCTAAGTTCCAGCAATTTATTCAAGGAGCTTTACTATTCCTGTTAAGCAACACATTATAACAAGTAGCTACAGGATATTATTATCTTTAAGCTGTTCAACAGAAGAAATGTTATGAGAAAGAAAGTTCTTTTGAAATGTAGTGGAGTGAACAGAGTTCAAATTCAGAAGGACTGAAGAAAAGAGTAAGGAACAGTAAGCTCAGATAAGTGACAATGATATTACCACCTTCTACAATTTCCTTAAAAACATTCTGTGGAATAAAGGAGATAGTAAAGTTACAGTGAATTTTTATGACTGTAATTCATTTTCCAGGGCTATACTTAGAGGTGTCACTATTTCAATTATAAACTTAACTTTTAAAGGAGGTATTACAAAATAAACAAACTGTGGGGTTCTGCCCAAAACTTTGTCATATAAAAGCTCATCTTGGGAATCTATCTTATAATTTATCTTTGGAAAACATTAGATATTCAAAATAAATTAAAATGAACATGCTAATTATTGTTTTTAAGGATATGACTAATTTTGAGTACATCTCAAAAGAAACTTGATAGTGGAATAAGCCTTAGCATCCAGTTTGGAAATCAGCCTTTACAGGAATGCTGACACTGAGAACATAAAACTAGATAAACTCTAAAGAGTTCAGCCAACAGTTTTTATTACAGATGGCCTACTTGCCAATGTGAATAAGATGTGTTATGTATGCATTTCTTATCAGTGCATGACCCCACACAAAAGACATAGCAATGAAATGACTAAGAATTAACAGTAGGCTGTGATTGCATTGGCTAATTTTGTATCAGCAACCTTAACTCCAGGAGTGCAATAAGGTTGAGAAAGAGGATATAAGGTTGTTAGATTATTGGATGACAGATGTATTATCCAAAAGAATATTCTTGTATATTTATCATTTTTTACAGAAAAAAATTATTCATGTACTACAGCCAGATTAAAATAACCAGGAAAGAGTGGGTTGATGAGTAGGAAGCATCAGTCTTTCCCAGTTGATGCTGTATTTCATTGAAATTGCTTGTAATGTGACATGCCCTGCAAACTTGCCTACTAGGGAGTTATCCAGCAGAGAAGTGCACCCTCATTTCATGGCGGACACATCATCTCACTGCATAACCCAGTGTAGAGTAAATATTCCCCTATTACAGTTTCCAAATGTATGGCTTCCACTTTGCTACTGAAATTGAGACTGCTTCTGTCCCTGACAATATTAAAATTCTTCTGTCTTTTTTTTATAGTTCTAGTTATATATCTGGCAAATGTTGAAATTGTAGACTCAGTTTCTTTCCTCTACTATCTTCTTTGGTCCTCACTACTCTACAGTCTGCTGGTAAACTTCAAGCTCATTATTAAATATGCTGTTGATTCACTTACATGCTCTGCAATGTGCTAGCAGTTCTTTCTGAGTGATTGTACCTTCCCATCTGAGGAAATAACATCTGCTTGAATAACCTCTTTTATTAAACCTCAGACATTTTCATCACTTTTATTTGGTGTGGATATGAAACTAATATAGATGATGCAAGATAAATTGAACTGCAGATCATAGAAACATAGAATCATAAAATGGTTTGGGTTGAAAGGGAGTTTAAGGATCATCTAATTCCAAACACCCTGTCTTGGGCAGGGACACCTTCCACTGGGACAAGTTGTATAAAGCTCCATTGAACCTAGTTTTGAATACTTTGAGGGATGAGGCAGCTACAACCTGTCTGGGCAACCTGTTTCAGTGTTCCACCACCCTCACAGTAAAGAATTTCTTCCTAATCTAAACTAACCCTCTTTTAGTTTAGAGCCATTTCCCCTTCTCCAATCCCTATATGCCCTTGTAAAACAAGTGCTGCAAGTGTACATTGCCAGGTCACATTTTGCTTCTTATCAATGAACACCTCCAAGTCTTTCTTCTTAGGTCTGCCCTCAATCCATTTTCACCCTGTATTTGTGTGTGGGATGGCCCAAACCATGTGCAGGACCTTGCACCTGACTTTATTGCACTTCATGAGGTTTGCCCAGGCCCACCTCTCAAGCCTGTCCAGGTCCCTCTAGATAACATCCTTTCCCTCCAGTGTCCACACAGTTTAGTGTCAGCAAACTTCAACTCGATCCCACTGTCCATGTTGCTAACAACATTGGTCCCAATACCAACCTCCCACCTGGACACTGAGCTGTTGATCGTAAATTTTTGCGTGAGACCATCCAGCCGATTTCTTATTCAGTGTGTGGATCCATCCATCAAATCCATGCCTCTCCAGTTTAGAGACAAAGATTTCATGTGGGACAGTGTCAAATGCTTTACACAATTCCAGGTACATAATGTCATTTGCTCTTCAAAGAGGCGATCCTTGAATAATGACCTGCTTTCTTGGGCCTCTCTTTCCTCCAGGGATTTATCTCATGGTTCTCTACCAAGTCCCTGAAGAGGCAAAAGTCTGCTCTCCTGAAGTGCGAGGCAGTGAGATTACTGTGCCTCCTTCTCTCTGTCCTAAGGATCTTGAGCTCTACCATTTCTTGGTCACTTCAGCCAAGGCTTCCCTGGAGCTTCACATTCCCCACCAGCCCCTCCTTGTTGATGAGATCAAAGTCTGGCGTAGCACCTCTACTTATTGGCTTCTCTATAGCTTGAAGAAAAACTTATCATCAATACTTCCCAGGAACCTCCTCGATTGCTTATTCCCTAGTTGTTGTCTCTCCAACAGTTAACAGGGTGATCAAAGTTCCCTGTGAGGGCTTGTGAATGTGAGGCTGTTCCAACCTGTCCAGAGAGGCCTCATCCACTCAGTCTTCCTGGTCAGACAGCTTAGCAAACCGCCACTATGATATCACCTGTCCTAGCCTTCTCTTTAATCCTGACCCCTAAGCTGCCAGTTGGTTCCTCATTCATCCCCAAGAGGAACTCCAGTTGGCCACTGACATAGAGGGAAACACTGCCTCTTGTCTCCTCTGCCTGTCCTTCCTGAGGAGCCTGTATCTTTCCAGTTCAACACTCTAGTCATAGGAGACATCCCACCATATCTCAGTGATGCCAATAATATCATCCTAGAGGCATACACAAGTCTCTAACCTCTGTTGTTTTTACCCCATGCTATGTGCACTTGCATAGAGGCATTTAATTTGGACTCCCAATGAAGCTGATTTACTGGAGTGGTTGGAATTCCTTTGTACTGCTCTTGAGGTGCTTTCCTGCTGACCTGCAATTTTTTTTCAGCCTTTGAGGCTCTTGCTGGCTCTAGCATCAAATGGATAGGAGTGGGATGGATAAACGTTCTCCTCCCTCTGTCATGTTGGTTGTCATGTTATCCTCCCAATTTATTCTCCAGAATAATTTCTTTAATTACCTTCTAGCTTGGCGATGCCATGTGGCCTGAAAATTTGCTGAAGCAGAAGTAGACATGTCCCACAGACACCTGCAGGAGGCATACCTTGGTTTACATTTTATAATTTTATAATATTTTATAATTCATAATTCATTATTCATTCATTTTATAATTAATAATAATTTCCTATGTAACTTGTTAATTAAATACCCAGAAAATACTAGACTAGTTTAAAATGGAATGCTTAATGGAAGTGTGGGAGAAACAGATATCTTCATGAAGGCCAGAAATATGAGGGGAAATAAATATGATCTAAACAGAAACAAAATTACCTGGAGAAAACAAGTGTGAAAATTTAGTGCTTGATTCTCAGAGTAGTAAAAGCAGTAAGCATCCTCAGCAATGGGATTGCTCAGTTGCAGTTTGGTGAATACTAAGTATCTTACCACACAGAAACTTTTAACAGGTAAGAGCTTAGTAGAAAATATGCTAATGATGGCATCAGTGATTCAATAAATAACTTTAAATTACTTTAAAGATGCACTGAGTGGAATCTAGAGACAAGCACAAATGACACAACATTCAAATTTGAGTAGTCAGATTGACTAGTCCTGACATAAATTCAGTGTAGTGAAACAGGTAATTCAATATTTCTTTTAAAGTAAAGATAGCCTTTTTCTTCACAGGGGGACATATATGAATGTGAACCAGAAATGTAAATTGATTAAAACAAAAGTGAAAAACTACTAGTGAAGGGGATAAAAGGGATACCAAAGCTCACTTTGATATAAACTAATATTTTTCATGGAGCATTATAAATAATTATCACCTAACCCTCCTTCAGAGATTCAGGCCAGCTCTCACATAGTATTGTGATGGTGGAGGAAAGCATTAGTTTATCTTTGTAGCTGAGGTGGAGCGATGACAGAAGTACATTCCAGCCCACTCTGAATTGCTAATAGAATTACATGCTGAGTCAAAGCACATGGAGTGATTTTTTCCTTATGTAGCATTATTGATATTACACTCAGAATGTTATATTAAACATGCAAAAATTGTTGATGCTGTGGTGCAAAACATGAGATACTCAGTATCCTGTCATAAAAACAGGATTATAATTCCATTAGAGGTTAAAGAGAGGTGGATACAATAAGCATATTCAAGAGAAAAATATGTAAGAATGTAAATATATAGAGCTTAGCCAAGTCATAATGAATACATAAAATATTTGGGTTTATTTATTTAATGAACTATGTGTGAGATAAGGTTATTTTTGCACTTAAATGGTAAAAAAAAGATTGAAAAATTACATTAAGCCAGGAGCATTTTGTGTTTACTCTCAAAAGTAAACATACTAATGTATGTTTAAAGACTAATATACCCCTAGAAAAAGGTCTGAAAATATTATCACTATATATTATTCACCTCTCCCTTAATTTTAGAGTATGGATTCTGGGAGAAGCACAAAAGATACAAGTTAACAGGACAAACATAATCTTTGAGTTTATTGAGCTCCTCAGATGTGCCTGGAATCTGCATCAGGCAGCTTGGGATGGCTGGACAGAGCCATGGGGACAGGGATGGGGTGAAATCAGAGCAGGCTGGCCAGCAGCACCAGAGTGACATGGCCAGGGCTAGAGCTCAGGTGAGGCCCAAGAGCTTCCTCTGGAAGCAGCTGCCCCCAAGGAGGTCTTGGCCCTCGCTGAGGGCTGCAGCTGTAACTTTCTGCAATGTTAGACACATCTGTGTGCTCCTTTTCATTTGTCCAGGCACTCCTTTAGCCACAGGAGACCCAGAGCAGGAAGGTTATGCTGGGTCCTTCCCCATCCATGTCTTTCTTTTCTTGGTAACTTTACAAGGGTCCACAGCCTTTTTGGACAGATTGCTAAGCAGATGCTTGGTCTTGATCTTGCAGGTGTTCTCTACATAACACATGGCCAAAGCAAGATATTTAGGCTTGGATTTTCACATCTCCTTTGGATTCTGCTCACACAGAGCCGTCCAAGGTTCTCACATAGAACCACACACAGAAAGAGCAACTCAGACTTTTAAACTGAGCCCTCAGCTACAGGGGAAACCTTCTATTCTTGTGTTCACCTCAGTACAAGTTTGGATTTGTCTATAGACAATAATCTTTGGATTAAACATTTACCTAGCCATTGGATTAGTAGCTCAAATGAATGATGTCCACTACTAGGAGAAGAGTCCTAGCACTGAAAGATTGTAATTTCCCTCTCCCTGATGTACACCTCTTTTTTTTCCCCAGTTCTTCCATTCACAAAGAAATTTTTAACCAACATGTTATCACCAAGGTTTTCCACATACTCTGCGGTCATACACCCAAGCTAACCCTATGCTCTGGAGAGAGCCATGGGAAAAACCTCCAGAGCTCATGCTTTTTTTCCTCATCTCCTGCCAGCAAAGCTGTTTCTTTTTATTGCCATGGTCCTGGGAACCCTGTATTTGATCTTGCTTCAGCATAAAAGACGAACAGTATCCACAGTAACCTTCCAATGTGCTCTGGTTTCAAAGATATAACACTTTTCTCTGATTTAGAGTACCAGTGGACTCATTCTGAACTGTTATTAATCAAGTGTGTTGTGTTGCATGACTTTATATCAGACTATAATGAAACCTCTGTGGAATCGTCTTGTGCCCCAACTGTGAATAAAGCAGAAGCTGGACAGAAATGCATTACCTACTTCTTCAGGCTAATGTGTGGCCCACAGCAAACAGCTAGCTGATGTTTTCAGTAGTCTCTGAGACTTCAGTTCCTATATTCTGACTTAAAATTTAGACAAAATGTAATATATTTTGCCCTGAGTGTCCTTTGAAGAAATGAAACTTAAGCTTCAACAATTTTACTGTTTCTTTCTTTTAATTTTCTAATTAAAATATCAATTTAGAAAGGATAAAATTATAAATCCTGACATACATCTATCCCTTTTTATATAACCAAGCTCACTGACTTTTTGTATCAGTACAAAAATAGACAAAGCAGATGATGTATGACAAAATGTCTTTTTAATTTTTTCTTTGTATACTTTTGGCATTTTCTTTGTAAATTATTCTAAATGTGCAAGAGAAACTTAGAAAAATCAGAATCCTCTTCCAGTTCAGCATGTTGGTAACTATGCTAATTATTCTTCATTTTAATGGGGATGACTTCACATTTGTCAGTATTACATTTTCTTTGCCACCTTTCATTATCTCATTTATGAAGCAGGTCCTTAGTCCTTTGAAGCTTGTTTGTTAGAGGCTCAGTACTCATCTGTATCAGCCCCCCTCCTCCTCCCTACATACTTGGACATGAAAGCTAAATAATTAATCAAGACTAAAATCTGGAGAGAACCAAAAAACCTGTGATGTGCTCAGCAGGACAGCACTTCACCATTTTCCACTCCTAATAATAGCACCTTCTGAATAGATCCCTCTGTAAGCTTTTTTAACAACTTTCTTATACCTTTTTTAATTTAGGCAGAGATGTGTGACTTGTATCTTCTACGTGAATCAGTGACAGAGTATCTCAAAGTTCAAATTAATTGTCTAGTTCAGCACAATTAGTGAATTTCTGTAACCTAATTGATAGATGGCTACAAATGCTTCTGGACTGGGTCACAACTGGGTTTTTGTAGGCACACAGTTGCCTCCCATGTACTGGTCTGCAGCAACTGTTGATGTATTCTGTACTTGGAATAAGTTAAGGGGACAAGGAAAATGGGACTTAAGAATGAAACCAAACTTCTGAGTCAAGTACTTCTAAGCTTATCCTGGCAATATACAAATTTATGAGAATATAACTGTGTTGAATGCATCTCTCATTGCCTCTTCTGTTTCAAATATCTGTTCTGAATAAAGACAAGCCAACTGATAAAATACACCTTTTTCTGAGTAAACAAAGAAGTCAAGATGGCATTTCTGAAAAAAAAAAAAAAAGTTTGAAATAAATAAAAGTCGTTCTTAGATTTGCAAATTATGGACCATAATCAGCTTGGTTTTATCCAGAAATAAATATATACATTTACAATATTTTTTACTTTCAAGTTTATCAGCCTTCCTTAAAGTGCAAGCAAGCTATAATATACACTAATTACTATGTTAGTATTCTTAGAAGAAATTAATTCAGCATGAACACACTTTTCATCAGAATCCTACTACTGTACATCAAAGGATATCTTTAAGTTTTAGAGCAGTAGAGCATCTAAGTGCCTCGTTGCATAAGCGAAGTTAGCACACTTTGTCCACATGTTGCATTCCTTTGTGATTTTGACTGAGTTTCTGTTCCTAAAATGCCTTCCAGATGCCATCATTGCTATTACAGATCTAATCCAAGTTTAGAATACCTAAACTGAAAAAAAAAAAAGAAGACTATAGAATCAATTCTTCAGGGACTAGGGTAATAATTTGGTCTAAGACTGTCTTACATTTATACTTACTGAGATATAAAATCCAAGAAGCAAAAGACTTGCTTTATCAGGATTTTATGATGATCTTGATATGTGTTTATACTCTTTTATGACTATATAATCACTCTCACAGAAAAACAGAGATTCTATAATTTGGATTTATTCAAATAATAGCAGTAAAAAAAACTTTAAAAGCATATTTCTTTACAATGGAAATGAAATAAGGAATTTGAAAATTTTATTTGTTTCTCTACATAATAAAATAAATGTAATACTGTTCAGGTACAATTTTGTTTTCAGTCCTATGAATGCCATTTACAACTGAGCTTTACCAACATGTTAGGTTGATAATACAGTCGTATATCAAAGTGGTGTTGTCAGCTGACTATAAGAATGATGCTGACTCTTGGAAACAGATGAAAACCCCAGATTTATTTATTCTTAAATGAACTAAAAACAAAGAAATAAATATGTTATAATATCAGAATTTTTAAAGGAATGATAGAAACAATTCATGCACACGAAAACATGCTACAATATTTGTATATATTAATTAGGTTATACTTCTTTCGCAAGTTATATTTTTGTGAGTAGGAGTTGCTCAAAACATTCTCCTGCAGAACAAAGTGTATTTGAAAATGTCGTGTGTTGTACTATTGAGATAAATGTCTATAGCAAGGTGCTACATAAAAGAAGGATAATTGTTTCATATAATTTATTGTAAAATTAAATTTTAAGACAAAAGAACATTTTAAGACATTAACTTTGATTATAATAATATGACATTATTCTTCCTATGTGTAATTATAATGGTTACATGAAAGGCTACTTTCCCTTTTATTGAACAGATAGGAAATTACTGCTTTCTGTCTGCATAGTAAAAGACTGCAGACCACACAAATTCAACTCACACAGTATAAACAAGCAGAATCTGTATGGAAATCTTAATATTTGAGCTGCTGTAAGTAAAGCAATGGATCAGATGGCGCCACTTAGTATTTTACATCAGGCCAGGCAAACAAAGGGAGATATACAGTTTCATTATTCTTTTTTTTTTTTTTTTGTCAGAGGAAGATTAGAGATACAAGAGCTGCAGAAAAACCAAACTGATGATACATATCGGTTTGTTTAATGAAAAGTACTTCAAATGTTTAGTACAGCAAGGGGCCTGAAGCCTACCATTTTGCTGCAGTATGATTCACCTAAGCATGAATGATCATCTGTCTAGGACAGATGTCCTCCTCGACTCCTACATGTCTATGATAGCACTGGACAAATCATCACTCAATAATGCATTTTGTTTCAGAGTTTAAAAGATATCTTTTTAATGATGAATCAACTAAAAAACAAGTTTGATTGTGCAAAAGTGACTTAAAATTACTTTGGTAATTTTAACACTGAGGCTGAGTTGCAGGTCAGGGTTTAAGCTGAATCATTGCTGACTAGAAACCTGTATAAGGGCAGAAGTGTGATGATACATGAATTCCAAAAATCTTCCATTTCTCACTCACATTTCTAAACTCATGGAGATCTATTAGTGTATCAACATTAAAAAAAAGCTCAAAAAACCACATGAATACAAGTGATAAAGTGAATAAAGTGATTAAGTTAGTATTGTAATTATATCGTTGTATTTTTTTAATTACATCTTTTGTATTTTGTATTGGAATTACATCTTTGACTAATATTAGGAAAAGTAAAAAAGAGAGGAGCTTTTTTCAAGATATTTTGGAGAAATTTTATATACATCTATATGTATGTATATATATATGCACATGTATATATATACATGCATATATACACATTCATACATATATACATATATATGTATATATAGAACAGGGAAGAAAGTTTATATATGTATATATATTTATATACACATATATATGTATATAAATTGGACAGGATAGAAAGTTTATATACATGTACATACATATATACACACAAACACACACACATAGACATATATCCAGCACAGCAGCTTCACCAAGGGGAAGTCCTGCCTAACCAAACTGGTGACCTTCTGTGATGTAATGACTACATCAGTGGACAAGAGAAGGACTACAGATGTCATTTCTGGACTTCTGTAAAGCCTTTACCAGCAAAAGCCATCTTCTCTCTAGATTGGAGAGAGACGAGTTCGATGGGTGGACTGTTACGTAGATAAGAAATTGCTTGGACAATCACATCCAGAGGGTAGTGGTCAGTGGCTCACAGTCTCAATGAGCATCAGTGAAAAATGGTGTCGCTCTGGGGCCTGTACTGCGAGAAGTGCTAATTAATATCTTCATTAATGTCATAGACAAAGGGATTGAGTGCACCCTCAGCAAGTTTGCAGATGACACCAAGCTGAGTGGTACATTGACATACCTGAAAGATGAGATGCCACCAAGAAGTGGGCCCACGGAAATCTCATGAGTTTCAACAAGACCAAGTGCAAGGTCCTGCACTTGGCAACCCAGTCAAGACAACCCCTGATATCAATCCAGGCTGGGGGATGAACAGATAGAGAGCAGCTCTGAAGAAAAGGACTTGGGGGTGATGGTGGATGAGAGGCTGGACATGAGCCAATAACGTGGGCTTGTACCCAGAAGGGGAATGGTATCATGGGCTACATCAAAAACAGCATGGCCAGCATTTCGAGGGAGATGATTCTGTCCTTCTGCTCCACCCTTATGAGACCCCACATGGGGCGCTGCATCCAGCTGGGGGGTCCCCAACACAGGAAAGACATGGACCTATTGAAGTGAGTCCAAAGGAGGGACACCAAGATGATTAGAGGGATGGAGCACCTGTCCCATGAGAAAAGGCTGAGAGAATGGGATTTTTTCAGCCTGGAAAAGAGAAGGCTTCAGGGTGAACTAATTGTGGCCTTCCAGTACTTGAGCCTACAGGAAAGATGGAGAGGGACTTTGTACAAGACAAGAGGCTTTAAATTGAAAAAAAGTAGATTTAGATCATATGTTAGGAAGAAATGCTTTACTGTGAGGGTGGTGAGGCACTGGAACAGGTTGCCCAGAGAAGCTGTGGGTCCTGATCCCTGGCAGTTCAGGCTGGATGGAGTTCTGAACAACCTGGCCTAATTTAAGGTGTCCCTGCCCATGCCAGGGATATTGGAACTAGAGGATTTTCAAGGTTCCTTCCAATCCCAACTCTTTCTATGATTCTATGTCATATATGAACATATACCTAATTATTACATCTATTAAAATCTGCACATGAAATGTATACCATTTTGCCATTTTCTTTCATTCTTATTTTTAATAAGACAAAGAACATAATTAAATTTATCTAACCAACACTATTTTTATGTAGCTATCCATGTTTTTCTGTTCATGTTGTGCATATAGGTCTCAACACCAGCACTTCTGTTTGGCAAATGCAAGGGGAGATCTCTTACAATCAAAGCTAAATCTGCTTTTATTGCACACAGTAGATAGGTGAGCATGACATGATCAATGCTTTGAAGGACTTGATATAGCTCTTGCACTGTCACTGCTGTCTTCGCTTTCACCAGCTCCCTGTTCTGAGCAGCGTTTCCACTGAGCTCTGTAATTTTACCTTTTAAAGGTCTGGAGTGTTTGTTTTGAAGGACAATGTACAACTACGAGAATTCACCTAATTTAAGATGAGATGAAACATTTCATACAGATAACATTTATTATAACATGTAAATTACTTTTTAAAAGATATGTCCTACAACTCATATACATCCATCCATCCAGCTGAAGGGTAACAGTTCCCGCTTTTAGAATGTAATTCTTATCATTGGAACCCATTTCATGCAATATTTCTAAAAGTCTTGTATGAAGACTGCATCCCATGTCATCTACCATTTAAAAGGATAAAGCATATTAATGAATAATATCTGAGACTTATATTTTATATAAATTACTATAAAATCTTAATACACTGGCTATTGATATATGTAAAATATATTAAACTTTGTTGTTGGTAGGTGAAGAAGCTGTACACTGAACCTTGCTAACAATCAGAAGAAAATCTTTTCCTGAAAATAAGATAGAAAAAATAAAAACTGTTAAAGTTGTCTAGGCACAAATATTAAAAATAAAATCATTGAAGTTGTCTAGACACAAGAACAATCTTTTACCTTATTTCACTTTATCTGCTGAAAAGGTAGTGACTCCCACCCAGGTCTAAAATGAGGTGGGAGAGGTTAAGAAAAAGTTAAAAAGTACATCCTGACTTTCTGTTAGGCAAAGGAAAGGATAGAAGGACTTATGGACTAGTTTAAGACCTAATTGTTTACAATGAGTTTGTGATGGTTTTGTTTGACTTGCATAAGTCCTAACCTTCACTAAATATGAAAAGTATTGGGTAATATATTTGGCAATATAAGTCAGTATAATAAGCAGTATGTTCAGCAGAAAGAGGCCTTTAAAAACCCAGATCTACTACCTCAAAACAAAACAAAACAAAACAAAAAACAATGAAAATAACAAAAAAAAACCCCAAAACCTATTTCATAGTGGATCAGGAAAATAAGCAGTCATTAAGCTGATGGAGATATTGTGCTCAACTGTATCAGAGGAACAAAACAGTTTTCAGCAAGAAAACTTGCTGGCAGTTTACTTCTTAAATGCAGTGATTTCCAAATTATAAGATGGGGAAAAAACTCAAAACCAAACAGCAAAACAGAAAAAAAATAAGGTGTGTGACTTTCGTTTTTCTGGTTTTTGCAGAAGTTGCTTTTTATTATCAGTTTTAATACAAAACTTGTGTTTCACCCAGAGCTAGGCTATTAAATAGCCCTGTATCCTTAGTTCACCCTTCAAAATCTGAACTCCTTGATCCAGAGTTCTCATCAGGCCTCTTGTCGTCTTGTCATAATATGAAGCTTATATTTCCTGGCATAGAACTAAACAATTCCTCTAAGTGAGATTCCAAAATACTTTATTTTCCACATTAAATGAGTCATTTGTTAGCAATTGAAATCCGTATCTGGAATTCTTTTACCATTCTAATTTGCCAGCACTTGCTGATTTTATTACCTTGCAGAGGTAAAAATAACTCCTCTTTCCATTTCTTAAATCTCTAATTGAAAACTTTAAATAGGCTTGCTTATACTTCTGGTGTTACTGGTCAGCACTGCAATGGGAAGCCTGGATTTTATAGGTACTGATTTCCAACAGTCTTCACAGATGTCAGAAGATGCTGAAGTTCATCTGGTTTTGAAGCAGATCTGGAAACCAGCCTAACATATTATTGTATCCAACTGTAGGCACTTATCTTCAAAGTGCAACTGAGGACAATTAAAACTGGCCACTCAAGATATATGTAAAGAAAATAAGAGAGGCAGAGAAAATTAATATAGCAATCACAGTGTAACAGACAAGGGACATGAAAATTAGGAAAGCAACTTCTGGACTGAGATATAAACTGTAATCAAAGAAGTCACTATGAAAGTCACGCATGTACAAATCCCAGGCTGAGTGAATAGTGACAGAGAAGGGCACGATGACAGGTTTCTGTTTGTAATTTATAATAATTTAATAATTTATAATTATTCCAAGATGTCCTTATGTGCATGTTATTTAATGTGGTTAGAATGGGAGGGAGAGGAGAAAGTGGATTTTTTGTTTTAGGTTGGCAATTGTTGCAGATATTGTGCTTCTGCCCATAAATTAACTGATTCTAATCTTACTCTCTGTCTGTGATTATTATATCCTAATACAAATTACCTTTATTTTGCATCCATAGAAACTTCATTATGCAAATGGATAAACTCTGCTTGCAGCTCTGCTTTTCAGTAGAATTAGGGACTTGACCAGAGGATGCATTTTGGAATGCTACCAGTTCACGTTCTTTCTCTTCTCCTATTACAGACACACACAGAGCCACATAGGCAGTATCTCTTCTCAGAGGAGCAGAGACAACATGTGCACTGTATCTGTTTGAAACTTCAAAAATATGACAGAGAAGCAAGCTCAAAGCAGCAAACCTCATAGCTGAACTTGTGTTCTAATTTCTATGCTGAAAATTGTAACATGTAAATATTATTTCTTGACTGAAGTGAAAGTTACTAAGTATTAAAACTCTTGAGGTGCCTCTTCACTCCAATTTTAATAAACTTTAATAAAACACCTTTACTGGGTAATTGAAGCTTGCATTGTTGTTATGAGAGATGTAACAAAAGAATATGGATATCTTTTCACATGTTAGAAGTTTCGCAAGTTTTATTAACAGAGCTGAATTAAATTAAAGGAATTACTTCTTAATAATGATGACTATTTAAGATGACAATGAAATCTAACCAGTTTATGGTTGTTTTCTAGGGTGACTGAAGCTAATTACTTCTACTTTTTAGCTTTTAATTTAACAATAGTCTTTTTTCCATACCAAAAACTGAATGGTAGGTAAGGAAACCTTTATAAAGGAGTGCTTTAAACCGCTGCAACACCTTACTTTCAGCTATGAGAAGGTTGCTATTCTGGAGACAAGTGAATTTTCTTATGGGGTGAAGAAAATACATCTTTTGGAATCTGCTGGTGAGCAAAGAAAAGGGTGGGAATGACCAAAAATGGAGGAAAATTCTAAATGGGTATTTATGAACTTAGATTCATGGACCACTAAATCTAATACCAATTTTTCAATTTAATACCTGCTTAAAACAAAAAAGGCAAATGAAACATGGTGATCTCCCTTCCCTTTAGAAATTTCTATGGGAAAAAAAAAAAAAGCACTTTAATATTGCCTCTCCTCTGGGCTTTGACGTTCAATGCAATGCAAGATAGGAGCATCATAGTTAAATATATATATCAAAATTTAGAGGAGCAAGCTTAATAGTAAGGTCTCTGTAAGTCTTTGCTAAATTAGCACATCAGTTGAACTGTTCACTAAGTATTTTTAAAGTTGTATTTAGAAAGTGAAGTATATCCAGCTGGCTATAAAATCACCTGTGCTGTCCTACTGCATTTATACCTTCTGCTAACGGATGCTGTAGTATAAAAGCAAAAGACAAGAGCTCCAAAAGCAATCAGCCTGAAAGTTGTTCATAAAAAGCTAGAAGAGTAGCAATATTCTCAGCAAGATGAAGAATTGAAAACCACAAGCAATAAGTACATTCTTTCTACTTCACTACATTCTACTTCCTCTCTGTTAAGAGTTCTGATTCAAGACAAAGCTAATATAAAAAGGGAAAATCAAAAAATAAAAAGCCGATTGCCTTTCAAAAAAACAATTACACACTGCAGCCAACATGTATAGGCACGGCAACTGTGATTCTTTTTCTTTATTTATTTCTTCTTTTTTTTAAATTATAAAATATGAGATGAATCAATCATGTAACTCAGAGAAAAATACCATTCTTGATATTATTTGTAAGACATATACATTATTTACTATAGTAAGGCAATGGAGCTGGATTTACTAGATGTTTGGACAAAGTGATAGATAGCCATCTTTTGTTTTCTTTTCTTTTCATTTTTGTTTTCTTTTTTCTTTTGTTTTCTTTTTTCTTTTCTTTTTTCTTTTCTTTTCTTTTGTTTTATTTTTTTTTGTTTTCTTTTTTCATTTGTTTTCTTTTTCATTTTCTTTTTTTATTTTGTTTTCTTTTCTTTTTTCCTTTGCTTTTTTATTTTCTTTTTGTTTTGTATTCTTTTGTTTACTTTTATTTTCTTTAATTTCTTCTGTTTTCTTTTTTCTTTTATTTTATTTTTTTCTTTTTTCTTTTTCCTTTTCTTTTCTCTTTTTTTCTTTTCTTTCCTTTTCTTTTCTTTCTTTTCTTTTCTTCTTTTTTCTTTTCTTTTCTTTTCTTTTCTTTTCTTTTCTTTTCTTTTCTTTTTTTTTTCTTTTCTTTCTTTTCTTTTCTTTTCTTTTCTTTTCTTTTCTTTTCTTTTCTTTTCTTTTCTTTTCTTTTCTTTTCTTAACAAACCTCTTTGTCATCTTGCAGCACCATTCATACAGACTTGATTTTACTTAATGGACCACAAATTTTTTCACATTATCTCTGCTTTACAGTTGAGGAATAAAAAAAGTGCAGCAGTGCAAAAGATCGACACTATTCGAGGGAAATAGAGGCTTGCTCTCCTGTGGACAGAATAACAAATATTGATTTAATAAGCATTTATGATTTTACATAAACACATTTCCAAAATTTTCTTAGCTTTAAAATGAAGTGTCCTATAGAAGTAGCTTTGGTGTATCACAGTCTTTGAGAAGAATTTAAAAGAAGAATTTAAAGATCTGATTTAAAAAAGGACAGTGGGCAGGTCCTAGGAGTGCTCTATAATTGCGTTCTTTTCAAACTATTCTAAAGTCCCATATTTTAAACAAGGTAGTGATCAATTTATTTGTGAGATTAAACCTTTTTTTTAGCACAACAAGCCAGGAAGCAGTTTATCCTTAGCTGTAAACAAGATGCTATAAGAAATGATTTCTCAGGCAAGAGATCAAACACTGTGGTGCCCTAAGTATACTACAGATCATTGCTCTGGCAGACCAAGGTTACTTTAGATAAACATCCCTGCCTAAAGTGAGATTTGTTCCTGTCTTACAGAAGTGTTTTATTTACTGCTGGAACAGTTGTTACTGGAAAAAAAAGAATGGCTGAGGCCAGGTCATTAATCTAAAGAGACAGCTCTTTTATGGTCCAAAGTTACGACACTGATTATTGGGAAAAAAAAAAAAAAAAGCAGGGAACTCTATTGGATGTTCAAATCAAGTCTATTCCTAGATAGGCTTATTCTGCTTATACCATTTTGGCATTGTCAGAAACATCTAGACCAAACTCAGATCAGCTCTGTTGCATAGGTCTTGCTGTGTTTGATAGGTGAAAGGAAACAAAAGGGCAAAACTTTGGGGCCTGTCACAGAGACTATATACAATGTCAGTCATGCTACAAACATCCTTGCCTTGAATCTGTCAGCTTAGTTGCATTGCATGACATACCTGTGGGTTGTCACCAGATAAGGAAGAAATTATTGAGGAAGGAAAGCTGTTTTTCTGTGTGGAATCTAAGGATCTGAAAAGGCTTATCCCAGCAGAGTCACATCACTGTGAAGACGAATAACCAACTGGATCAACATGTCCAGAATAAACTAGAACTGTAAAGATGATACAAAGTCAATTTAGGGAATAAGAAGGAAAGGAAGAGGGCAATCCTCCCCTAAGCATCCAGTCCAGAAGTTCTTTGGCTAAGTGCTTATCATGTATGTTCATACTCTCTAGAGTAGAAAAAAGAAATGTCAGGGTGTCAAGATATGGAGAAAATGATAATGAAGTATTTGACATATCCTCATGGCTGTGAGACTTTTTGCCAGAGCACCAGCCTATGACCATGTCAAGATATGGACAGTTATGATGTGTGCTCTTTCCCCAGACAGTTAGCAACAGACCCAGGCTTGGTCATTTCCCAGGGCTGATCAAAGAGCTTTTTACAGTATTGTCACCAATGTCAGCTGAGAAGAAAATATGGAGTATTGATAAGCTTGTTTTGGCATCATCTTATCTTGAGACAATTAAAAAAAAGATTCTCAGGCAGAATTGGACACAACTTTTGAACACTGACTACACAGGAAGAGACAAGGGAAGATTGAGTCTCAAATTTCACTCTAGCACCAGTACCGTCACCCAGGGTTTTTGCATGGTGTAATCATGTGACAAGGCCACTGACATGAGTCTTGAAGTGAAGGATCTTTTCCACCCTTCAGGAGCCTGAAAAGAAAGAAGTCAGCATGGAGAATTGCAGCATGTGGAAATTCTGGAGCAGTTCCCACAAAAAGGAGGATTTCATGTGAAAGGAGAAGGAATAGATGAAGTAACATCCCAAGGAACTGCAGCAATTCATCCAACTTGTTTAAAAGCTTGTGCTAGGAGAATAAGAAGGAAAAAAACTTGTCAACATTGCAAATTTTAGGAAGCAGTAATTCAGCTGTCAGCACTAGTGGAAAGTCCAAGTTTTCTTGGCCACAAGTAACTCTTCATGTTCTAGAGATTTTCCACAGACAAGACAAGTGAGGTAGTTGTCTCTCCAGCTGCAGATCCAGGTAATCAGCTGGTCATGGAAGTCACCAACTCAGCAAGAAAACTAGCAGCCATAAGGATGAAGAAGGCGATGGCCATCATTTTGGAAATTGTATGTCAAGTGCTAAATAGAACACTTTATTTCTCAGGAGCCTTGCAGGACCAAGACAGACTTTCTCTGTTTTCATAATCTCATTGTTTTCATAATCTGTCCTATCCTGAAGACAGCTTCTGAGTGCATTTTTTCTGAATAGACTGTAGAAAGTTTTACATGGGTATAGCAGGGAAGAACGATGCAAAACTTGATTACCTGCCACAGCCTTGTCCCCGGCTTGATATGGCCCAATAAGAACTTGACTTTCCTGTTATATTTGGACTGCACTTAATTGTTGCAGTAGGCTTTTGATGTATAAGAAAAACAGAAGTTTTAATGTGGTTTAAAGTGAACATGCTTCCAAAATGGCTTTGTAACTCTTTGTAAACCCCCCTTTTCTTCTTCCCAAGGTTCCTTAGTCTTACCTCTGCCTCTGGAATGTCTAAGAGATAACTGAGAGCTCATCTATTGGTTGTTAACCCCTTATTGTCATTGGTTGTTTGTGAGACCTCCTGAACCCCCACTGGTCACTTTGTAATCCCCCCAGGAGGTATTTAAGTGGCTACCCAGAATAATAAACTCTCTCTGCCTTCACTCCCTGCTGCTGCTCCTGTCCTGTGGTCTCTGCTGAGCCATGGGAGCCACGTGGTGGGGGGGAGGAGGGGAGGAGCACCTTCCCTTCCTGGATTAGAGGTAAAAGGAAAGCCTCTAGCTTGGAGTTCCCCTCCCTACTCCCCTCCCAATCCCCACCCTCAACATTCATCACTTAATGTATGTTGTCTACAGAAATAAGGACTGACCTACACAAGTACTTTGTTTCTCTTTTCAAAAATATTTCAAAGGATCAAGAAGTCGCTGCCTGGTTTGCAAAATTTATTTTCTGTCAGTGGCCTCACTGTATGAGACCAGTAATGTTTGCTTATATTTGGCAGTGCAAAAAAAGGTTTTCATACTTGATGACAATAAAGTATTATAGTAAATTATAACACATGCCTGATCTTTTAACTCAATGTTTTCTGGGAAATCTCTTAATTCTGTAATGGCCCTAACTGATGACTGAGTAATAAGTAATCATATAAAATGAATCAGTTTATTAGTTGATTCAGAAATCTATGTCCTGGTTAGAGCAAGGAAAGCAAAGAGATGCTTAAGCAAAGGCAGGCACAACACATAAGTAGAAGGGATTAGATGGCAACAAAACTTAGGAATGGCAAAAAGGGCAGTTTAGCTGAATCATGGGAAATAGATTTCTTAAGGATAGCTGGAGAGCCAGTAAGGAATGTGTTCCCCAAGGAAATTCTGTGCTTTTTAGAGTACATGTGCTCATATCCCAAAAAAATACCTCACAGTGTTGACCTGTCATGGCAGAGACAAAAGATCAAAACTAACAGTAAGTAAGAGTTTCAGTTCTCTGGAGGTCATAGCTGCAGTTTTAGAATTACTCTTTGCTGTCCAGGCTAAAGATGCACTTTCACTATCTCTACTTTTAAAGTGGATGTTTTGTGCTACACAGGAAAAAAAATTAACTTCAGCTCATAAGGTTGTCATACAAATTCCTATGGCAAGTATTAAGTTTACTGACATACATCTATTTGCTTCTCTCTAATATTTACTTCAACAATTTTCAAATTTGTTTATTTATAAATTTGCAAAGTATATGTCATCACTTACTTCACGTGTCCCTTTATATTCTCAGTGACAGATTTTGTTCATTATGCTTTTAATAATGTCACAGAAACAATTGGTGTACTATTAATGTTGGGAAGGGGAACTGGAAGTATAATTTGATTTCAAGAGAATATTTGGTTAACTAACATGTATACCAACATGTGCAACATTCATATTGATTCACGTTGTCTTTATCAGAAAATATTAACTGAATCTGAATTTTTCCCAGATGATGGTCCTCATTTCTTGGATCTGTATTAATGTTTTGCTGGCTAGCTTAATGTATTTATTTAATATATATTTTCTGTGAGGACATATTATTGGACTCAGTCCCTTCAATGGAATACAAGTGTGCTGTTCTTCTGGTCCATGTTCTTTAATCAATCCAAGTTGGTAGTTTAAATATCTTCCAACACACATCTCAGGACACTGGAACATAAAAGCCTTGTAAACTCATTGAGACTTGGCACCCAGGGAGAGAATGCCAATATTAGTAACAATTGGAAAACTTGGTGGTTTTTTACATAAATTAGATGCAAAAGCTGAAGGTCCCAAACTGCATAAGCAGCAGCAGGAGCATATAGAATCTCTGGCATCTCTGAAGAAGACTGAGCTATCAAGACTCCATCACACTTCAGTAACCTTATGGAAGATTATGTTGTTATAAATAACTAACTTTACTATTCAGAAAGACATAAACTTATATACTGTCATGCAATATTACCCTCTTTGTAAATGTGCTCATTCACCTGTGAAAAAATTTGACCTAAGGATTCATCTCACGGGAGGAAGTGGCACCTACTTGCACTGCTTAAAACATACAGGAGTGACCTGTAGATTTACCCACTTTTTGTAATTTCTGTCTCTAGTAGTTGAAGAGGATTTTGATTAAGCTTTGCTGAGTACAGAAAAATGTCTGTGTACAGAAAGGTTCTGCTAGGCCCATGCCCACTTTTTGTCTGATATAGAAAGAATAAAAATAAATAATTAACAACTGTAGTTAACCGTATTTTAAAGATATATAGACAGATAGAGATACTCTGAGATATAAAGATAGTTTTCACAGAAAAATAATTTAAAAAAAGAAAGACAAAAATCCCACCAAGTTTACAAATCACCAGAGATGCTTTAGGGTCTTTAGAACTAGAGATTATAAAGATAACAATGGAGCATCTCCATAAATTCTCATCAAAAAGTATATATTGCAAATCTGCAGGCTGTTATAATTTTATTTATTTCTCTTGCCATAAAGCATTTGGGACCGAAATTCATAGCTTCTTCATCTCATTTTTTGGAATGTTTTCATATAGTTAACACTCCCTCAGAAACATAGCTAACAGGAGGGAAAAACTCCTCCTATTAATGAATGTTAAGAAATACTTAGTTAAATTCTAAGGATTTAATCAAAAGATTGAGAACAAATGTCTATTTTAACAGAGTATAAGATTAACTGTAACATCAAAGGCTCTGTAGATTAATATGCAATAACTTACTGACTACCAGAGCCTTACTGTCTGTGACACAGATGGAATTAAAGGCATGGACACATCTGGATCAGTTTAATCATTTCTCAGTTATAACATGGAATAAAGGAGACAACTAACTAAGTTCATTTTTGTTGCTAATGAACATCTGGACTTTCTAACCATTCTAACTGTAAATAATATCTGATCCCAAATATTTCGCATTCTGCTTATTAAAATAGTATATCCAAAGATCTAAAGAGAATAACTAAGGGGCAATAGCAATAAAACTCAATGACATTAGGAAAGAATTATCTGTTAAATAAGAAATGAGCCTAGCTTCCTGCCCCATTCAAGATGTAGTAAAAGGGCATACATGATAACAGTGACACTGGCAAGACTAGTTAAAATTGTTCACCCAGCAGATTTGTACTGTTCCTTAGGTAGGAATCTGACTTCTTGACAGTGAATATTTCTATGCTATTCCCCATAAACAGGTAATTTTATTTCTCTTATTTTGCTTTTCAGAGAAAAGCTGAACTTTTTTACTGAAGAAAACGTAGATTAACTATAATAATATTCTGAACTGTATGAAAATTTGGAATATTAACATTTAAACTCCTGAATGTGATTGGGATGATCAGTGATTTGCTGCTAGAATTTTCACTTGTAAAACTATTTAGGATTTGTGCACTCTATGTTTGCTGCCATTTATCTCCCTATGAACAGGATCTCAACCAACCTCCAAGCATAAGTTGTGCAGAGTTCCAAGATTTTCACTCCCTGTTAAGTCTTTATTCTCTTTGTTTTGTATTATTGAAATTCTGGCATCTTCTTTTTTCTGTAAGACGTCTTCTTAAATAGATAAACCTCCTGCTGTTAGTCTTGAACTTCTTGTATTCTGTCTTCCTTGAAAACAATTCAAAGAATATTTAAGATTTTCCATTTTGTGGGATATGCATGCCTTGTTAGTGTCAAGGACACATTCCATACATATTATACTACTCTTTGGTAAGAAATTTTCTGTGAAGTAAAATGCTATGACTTAGGTATAGTGATTCCCTCTAAAAATATATGTGGAAAGGAAGCTTTCGGTTTGGGGTCTTCCTGAGTTGCTTGGTTTGTTTGTTGTGGAGGGTATTTTTTTAGCAGATAAAAATAGTCCTGGATATTTTTACTTAAGGAAAAAAAAATAAAGAGAAATAGGCACAAACTGCAGTAAGATAAATTCTGGCTAGATGTTAGGAAAATTTCACTATGAAGCTGCTCAAACATGGGAACAGATTCCCCAGAGCAGCTGTGAAAATTTGAATCTTTGTGGGTAGAATACAGTTCAAAACTCACTTGGATAGAACCCTGAGTAAGCTGATCTTGAAGCTGGTACTGCCTTGACAGGAGAAAGTAGGTTTGGACCAGATGACCTACAGAGATATGTTCCAAGCTGGATTTCTTGGTTAGGCCGCATTGGTTGGAGCTCAGTGTAATCTGGTTAGGTGAAAGTTGTCCCTGTCCATGTCAGGGGGTTTAAATGAGATAATCTGTAAGGTCCCTTCCAGCCCAGGACATTCTGTGATTCCATGATCTTTAATGTGTCACTAGCCAAATCCATCTACTATAAGTGGGTATCATCACCATAATATTTTACAATTTACTAGAAGAACTAAAGTGCATTCTTCTGATAAAATTTTATATTTTCTATTTTCTCTCCCACATCCTCAATAAATAGTATAAATAAAGTTTGAACATGACTTTTTAGATAGCAAAGTCCAGCCTAGGTAATTTTTGTTAAATGAATAACTGAATTTAAAAATTGTCAGTAGATATAGACTCTTTTTCTGAGGGGAAGTTATAAAGAGAATGCAACAAACACTTTGACATCATTTTATTTCACCGTTCAATTTTTTAAAAATTGTGAAGATCACATTCTCATAAAGACAGAAAATTCATAAGTACAATATGAAATAGTTTCAACATAAAAAGTATGTCCTACATACTTATGAAACAGAAATGGAAATTCTTGGACAAACAATTCTAATATTAATTTTTGATGGAATTTACAGAAGTGTACTGAAAATGTTAAAGATTATTTTAGCACAAATATTTCACTAAATTTACTGGCACAGAATTCATTCAATCAAAAAATCCTATTTTCCTTTCTTTAATCTTTTATTTGCAACTGTGTGAAGAAAGGATAACTTCAGGAACCTAATGAGCCTTTCAAGTTTAGAGAGTTTCTACATAAGGTCAAATTATTCTATTTTACAAATAAATAAATTCTCCTAGTCTCCTGTCTACAATATAGTTATATGAATGAATGTGAATAAAGTCTCTCTATTTGCTGTTGTAATTTCCAGGACCATGTAACATACTTCTGGATCCAGTAATTTCACTTTTTTTCTTTTTGTTTCTTTATGTGGGCTTCCCCCTATCCCTGTATGAAGTTTAGATATATTTAAGATATATTTCTTCCCCTTTTAAGCCTGCTTTTAAAAACTTCTACTTCTACTCCATTTGAACCATATGTTGATTCAACATGTGTTGTGCAATTACTCTACAAGACAATCCCAAATCCCTCTTCTGTATGCTTGATAACTGCCTGGTATTTAGTGCTCCCTCTCGTATTGTGTTTGAGTAAATCTAACATATTTGTAGCTGATTTCCCCATCTGAATAGTTTGCGCAGATAAGAAACATCAAAAGATTTGGAGCCGTAGCACCTGTTGGATTTCCTTCTATATTTATTTGCAGATTGACACACTTCTATTTGTCATGTAATCTGCTTTCTGTTTCAAAATAGTTTCCTTTCCATTGACACATTTGATCCTGAATCATTCCCTCCTCAGCTCTATTTTCAATATCAGAAAGCACCAGGGACAACAAACATACAGAAAGGACCATCAATAAAAAGTTGTGAAAGGATGTATGACAGATTTACAGCTTTCAGAGGAATTTGCAAAAGAAATCCTAATGATAATACTCACTGTGCCTGTCCCCAGTTTTGTTTACATTTGTACTACGCTGAAACTAGGACAATTATCACTACAATTATCATCAATGTTGAGATTATTGTTATTATCACTGTTAACAATATTTCCAACCCTCTTCCATTACATAGCCCATTAGGGTTTACATAGACATCAAGTGTGACTAGTTTTTATTTGGCAACAAAAAAAAATCTGAGTTGCAAAACAGTATGCCTCTGTCTACAGTTTGGGACAGAAGAAACCTCAGGAAACATTAAAGACCACATTTTCCACCAATCCCATGCTATTTAACTGTTGGATGGCCTTGGACTTGGACTTCATCCTGAAGACAACTCATGTCACATGATATACATTCTCCTATTCCATTTAGAATGCGCTTCAGGATTTGTTTTACTTGACGCTAAGCTTTGATACTATTTGGCTGACCTTGAATCCTTCACAGTTTTGTGCCCTTAAAAGGAAAAACATAAGATTGGGTGCAAGTTTTTCCTACCTGATCTTTAATGTCACATCCTGCAAAGACTGATAGACTCTGTGGGTCTTCTCTGTTCACATGGGAAATCTGAACATGATATAATAGGTTTGGGAAGAGCCTGGGCCTTCAGAGATAAACATAACCATAGAACCCCTGCCAAATCAACAGTATCTCTGGTTAGAATTGGGAAATTTCAAGGAATGTGCATGAGAAACATGCTTTCTCATGCTTCAAAAACTCTTTTCTTACTTATTCCACAAGATCTTACCAAAATACAATGGATCTGTTTAGCATGGTGGTGGAAAGTAAAGTGGCAAACAATGCCTGAATTATGAAAGTGAATAATCTACAAGATCTATGAAAGATCAGAATTACCTGATCATGAGTCTCAAAATAGTATTTATGCTCTGAATAAGATTAATTGTTTTTCCCTATTCTCCTTTTATTCTTTCCATTTTGTTAGGATCATGAGTAGTTTCTAAGGATTCTGTCTTGAGATCTAGACACTACTCTGCTGGGATGAGTCTTTCCAGATTTTGTACTGTTGTAGAAAACTGTTTGCATTTGAGTGCTACCACCACACAAGCACACAAGAAAGCCAGGAATCATCAGAGTTTTCCATTTCAGAGAAAATATTTCTAAACAAGATGTTGTTCTTCTTCTGATTGACGTATTTGAACATATAAAACTTGTAGGTTATGCTGGTAACTGACAAACTGTCACTTTCAACTGAGTTTAAACAGTTTGCTGGATGTGTTTCATTTGCTTTTTATATTTATATGTAAAAGTATGTTTCAGAAGATCTTTCATCAAGCTTCTTTATAATTATCAGGGAGATTTTCAAAAAGTAACTTAGTTTATATCTGTTTGTGTTAACTCCAGGAAGGAGAAATGCTAGCCATGTGAAATTCCTATTCTGGTTTAGGCACCTTTTAGATGAGAATTATTTCAAGAAATTGTATAAATGCTACTAAATTTTATATTATACTGTCAGCTGTTTATATTAGCTCTGAAAAATACAGGAAGGAAATATTCAAGCAAATAAATATAAAAAGACAGAAGCCTCAAGAGCACATTATATTTAATATCACATCAAATAATGTCTACTCAGTAATTTGTTGTCTTAAACCAATCATATTGAGTGCATATATGTGCATATAATTCAGCAAAATGTGGGCCTAAGTAGCCACAAGACAGCACAGAATTTCATCCACTCTAATCTGCCTCAGCTTTTCCTTATCCTTGTTCACATTATATTAGGAATTATTTCAGATGCAATGAGCTGTTTACCCTGACAAACTCAGTGCCAAAGAGTCTTAATCTAAAAATACATCTGAATCTTTAGTGCCTATTAATAGGATACAAGTGTGATATGCAATGTAAAACATTTAAATTCTTCCTAATGCAACACAGATTTTAAACCGCATTGTCGGTACATTTTGGATGTACACAGGCCTCATCATGATAAGCAAATATTTTTTAAAAGTCCGTGGGTGCTTCAAATGAGGCTGCATGGGGTCGAAGTCAGAACAGTACAGGCCCCAGGAGTTTTATGCAGCACGACTTTCTATAAATTGGAACTTTTTTATATCATTCTACTGTTCGTTAAGTAAAATAAAAAAGAATTAGCTTCAGAAAAGCCAATTCCTGTTTTCAAGGAAAGACCTACAGCCAGAAATAAAATATTAAACTACTTTTTTTTCCTTCTCTCTTACCATGATTGATTTCTTCTGTATAAAACGGAGTCTAAAACACATTTTAGACATTAAAAAGATCTGAGGATTTAAAAGAATTTGTCATAAAATCATCCAAATCTATTAAACGATTACAAAGGCATTTTTTCCATGAAACAATGCAATTTTTCCATGAAGAAACATATTTTTGGAAAATATGAAAATATATTAATGTGCTTTTTTTTAATGACACCTATTTCTAGAAATTGGATTGGTATTTTTTGTTTATTTTCAATAAGCTTTGTTAAATTGCTAGAAAATATATAGAATTGAAAGAAACTACTTTCTATTTAAGCAAAAATGGTCTTGGCTAACAGAGTTTTACACAGAAACCACCATAGTTATGTTGATTTACATCAGGCAGGGATCTTGGTCTTATAAACAATTTGAGTCTTGTTTTTACTAATACTATATATGCTCAGTTTCAAAAGGGACACTCATACACTTGACGTGAAACACATGTGGAAATATTTGAGATATAAAAATAGCAATAGACAAAATCACTTTAGAATGTAATACAAAGGGTCAGATTCTGGAAATATGTTGGGATTCTTTGCACCTAATAAACAGGCAATAGACACCCTATGCTGTCACATAGGCCATTTCGTTCTCTTAACCTGGAAAACAAGCAGCTGTTAGTCTTTTTGTAGGAGAAGAATATCTGTGATGGGATTGAAAAGCTGTTATAATGGAAAGAATTGCCATGTAAAAATTGTTGGAGCTGTACTGTGAGATTCTACCCTGACTAAACAAACTGACGTTTTGAAGTATAATATAACACTCTGTGTAGAGTAACTGGTGGTTCTTAAAGATGACACAGTGTCACAAACTTATATTTAGGTACACAGGAATTGGGAATTTGGGTTCTCAACACTGATCTTCTTGATAATATCATATAATTTTTTTGTAAACTAATGAAAAACTTCAGCTTAAACTTAGGTTAACATTAATTACCTTATTTTGTCGCCTATAGAAAGAATGTTTCTGGGGCACATTCTTATGACACATAGGCCTTGTCTTCTGCTATCAGGCTAAATTTATTTACAGACAGATTTTACTGAATTATACTCTTAGTCCTTTCATAAATCATGTCTTCACTCAGCTTTTGATTTTAGAGGGTGAAAAAACACTTCAGCTTTAACTGATGGAACCAGATGTCGATTTCAAGTTAGAAATCCTTTCTGCCTCTGTTCCACTGTGAACTGGTGTTCTGGATGAGACTGGGGAGATGTCTGTAGAATGACTTCATAGGGATAGGGACACTGAAAGAAGGGATTTGAGTATTTGGATGGCCAGTTCCCTTCTCTGTTCAACAAGATGAACAGGACATCGAGTCCTGCTCCGAATCTTCCAAGCAGTTTAGATAGCATTTCAATAATGTGTCAGCGTGACTATGCCTACATTAGTGAGTGAATCAACACAATGGTTTTACAGAGCACTGCTCGTGCTGATGGTGCAGTGTCCACACTACATGCATTTCAAGGGTTATATTTCAGAAATCCTCTTGTCTGGTCTCATGTCCTCAATACGCTGATTGGAGCACATCAGGCATCTTTAATGAATTTCTTTTCTAGAATAATTTGCTCTGAAAGGAATCCAGTTTTCATGCTTTGAGGCCACTCTCTGCTGCCAACCACAGCACAATAATTTAAGCAGCCAGGATATCTCCCTCAAAAATATGTTACTGATTCTAATTAGAATGAGAATACTAGATCCACCCTTCCTGTCCCTTTGCTACAGTAAGCTATTGGAGTTCTATTGAGTTTTGGTAGCAGCAGAATTTGCGTGATGTTGCACGATGTAGAATAAGCGATATGGGACAATTCAGAAGAATAAAAGTTGTGATGCTGAACCAGTAAGGTATTGCTGGTGATTTGAATGAAAATGAATAATGAATAAAGTTTGAAATAGAGTTATGTGAGCAGCACTTTTTTTTCTTAGTTACTTGCTAAGGTGCAAGGACTTTCTTGATTTGCTTATAAAAATAGAAAGCTCAACTTTGAATTTATTCTTTATTTCTTTCTCCATACCATCAGCATCTACTGGTCAGCACAGTAGGAATAGAAGAATAGATGATGGAATGCTGTGTTCCAAATGACATATGCAATTCCTTAAGAAGTATATTTAGGCCTACACTGCAGTATTTAGACACAACCCATATGTAGGGTGTGGTATGGATCTGGACAAGATTGAAGTTTCTTGGCACCTAAAGTACTTGGTTTACATTGGCCCTGTACAGTTTCCAGATTTCTTGGAAATTCTCCTGCAGTTCATACTGATCTGGATGAGGAAGAACATATGGAGATATTAATCCATACACTCACGTGAGCTTCATGACTGAAAACAAAGCTACATGCCTACTTCTTCAGGAAAAAGCTGGTATATTTTTAAGTTTACTGGAAAGGCTAGAAACCGAGTTCTTATTCTTTAGTCATAAACTGTGGGGCTTATCCTTTACAAACCTGCTGTGCAAGCACTGCTCTGCAACATTCCTTCTGTCAGGGGACCATTAGGGCATTCCTGTGCCCATTCAGCAGCCCAGCAAGGCTGCCCTCACTCAAGAGATGCCTCCAGTGAAAAATAGCAGAGAAAATAATACCGTGGGGTCCCAAAACATTTTGCAGATTTATATTTAGATAATTTTATTTCCCTTAGAGTTTTTATTAAGATAGTTTTTAATATGCAGTAAGTACATCCAACAAAATATTCTTATGTGATATGAATGTGCACTATGTCTCATATTCTTTAATCTTTCTATCCTCTACTTTCAGCATGAGAGTGAAAATATTCACAAAACTTAGGCCATAGAATGTGCCAGTGTTTTATTCTTTCTGCACTGTCCTGCAACTGGAGAAGAGCGGGGACAGGCATGGGAAACTCCCGCCAAAGTATTTAAGAATTCACAAATTTATCTTCAACTTTTTATGTCATTAATGAAGTCCTAAACCCAGGAATCAATAACCAGATTTTTCTCTCAGTAACTCTTATAATTAGGAGTAAGTTCTTTAGGATTGAAACTGATTCCTTGAGTTGAATTCTGATCAACAGTCAGCATTCCCTGTATAAATCCAGTACATTTCTCTCTAAATTTTTGGTCTATATTTGTATACATGTGTGTAATTGTCATATATTATAGTTGAATATTACCCTTTTATATTCTATGACTGCAAAGACTGTAAATCCTACTGTAGTTCTAGCAAATAATAATATTTTTGCATTTTTGGGTCATGTTGATTTACAGGTTCTCTGATTTTGGTCTTGTGGGAGGCACACAAAAGTGTGACTGGCATTGCCTGAGAAATAAAATGGAAGAGGCATTCCATTCCAGTTGAAAGGAGATTGATTTGTGTGAAGTTCTGCACCTACTTTTAGAAGTTAAACACTGAATATTGTAACGTCCTCATTGATGGTCATTGTTAATCATTTGAGCAATGATTGTGCCTAAATAAATGTGTAATTAACCACAGAACTCAGTGAAACAATATTATGTATAAAGTAGTACAGTAGGTTTACTTATGCTCAGAGTTTTCCAGAACAAACAATGAAGTTTGTTATTACAAGACTATAAATGACCCAAGTCATCTTTCTTTACAAGAAATGGGAGCTAGCTGTCATGCCTAAGACACATTTTTCAGCCAGCAGCGCTTTTATTTTGCCAGGAATTTTGTATTGACTAATGTTCTAAATAGCTTAAACTTTAATTGATTCCTTCTTTTTTTTTTTTTTTTAATTACACAACCTTCCAGTCAGCTATGACTGAATGTCAACAAAATCAGCTCTTGTCATTTTCTTGTCCCTGGTAAATAAAAAAAGAATTTAAGAGAGAAAATGTATCACATAAATCAGCCAGCTACCTTTTTTTATGCATCACCCTTATTGCAAGAGTTTATTCAATTCATTTTTAAGTAAACATATCACACTATTTAAACTTTATTTAAAAGATTCATGGAGTTTAAAGGCAGGGGGTAACTTCAGATCATCAAGCTCAATTAATGAGCTATATGATCATTAGCTATATATATCTATAAATGCAGTCTGAGTTATCTATTAGAAATACATCCCGTTTTAATTCTAAATGTGAAAGTGATAGAGAGTCTTCAAAGTCACAGAATATACACTGTCAATGGGAAATTGTGTTCACTATTAAAAAATATTATCTTTATTTTAAGTTCAGAAAAGACTTTTTAATAAAAAGGAGCTCCAGCCATAATTTTCTGACTTAAAAAAAAAAATTAAAAAAACAAAGAGCAAACAAAAAACTCAACAAACACAAACACTTTTATTTCATTGCATAATACAGTTTTGGATGCCTAATTTCCACCTTCTGTGACAAAATAAAATGGATATGATACTGTTACATCTCTCAGAACAGAATTTAAAACAAAAAGCTCATGCTTTCACCCCTTCTCAATGCTTAAGTTCAGAGTTACTGGGCAAATCGGACCTTACTTCCCTCAGTATACCCCTCTCAAGTTTCTAGCTGTTAGGTATTAGTACAGAATCACATAATTCTCTGCTAAATCTGGGTGATGGTACTAAGGACCATTTCTCTGAACAGACATGGCTTGGCTTCAAACCCCTCAATCTGCTCCCTTTGGCCATATAGCTTCCTTCAAGTTAAATGTCACATATTTAGAAGAAAACCCCAACTCAAAACCCCTTAAGCAGACTGCACCCGTTTTCAGAGTGTAAGATGTTCATCTGCCTTCCAAGCTGTGCTCAGTAAACCAGTTGCCTATAGGCTCTTCTTGTCTGTGCAGCTCTTTGACCTGGTATGCCAGTCATGGTTAAAAAGATGTTTTCAGCTACGTGGAAAGAGGAGGCAGAAACTGATTTGCTGCTTTATCTTCTAGGAATGTTTTTGACAATTCTTGGGTGTCGGTGTTACACCTTTATTCCTGATGCTTTCATGTAGCATTATAAATTAATCTGTGAACTCAGAGAGAGAAAAAAACCTAATAAGGCCTCATATCATCGCATTGCTGCCCTGGCACACCTCATGTACTCTGCTCATAAAACTGTGCTTATCAATCCTCACAATATTCCTCTAGAGTAGCTCCCATCTGTTTCACACCAAGATGCCTGTTGTTACCCTCACACAAAGCTGATTTATGTGATAATATTTATGAAAAAGTTACCTTCCTAGAACTCCTAGACAGATGTAACAATCTGTTGATGCCTCAGCTGCCTACTTCAGGGATCTTTAGAAATTATGGTTTAAAGACCACTTCCAACATGCACAGCTTTTTGTTTTCTAAGGGAAATTTAAGATGTTTCTGTTGAACATAAGGGTATCCCACTACACATAAGTTTTTTGCAGTGGTCATAACCTGAAATGACCTTACTCATGACCATGATCTTATTCATTAGCTCACAAAAACACTTTATTTTGGAAAACATGAAGAACATAATTCCCATTTAAAAATAAAAAACAAAACAACCCTGTATTAATTATGTAAAGAAGTAAACAATAGGCTATACCTACAGATTATACTGTAGTAACATTTACAGAAACATAAAGGGATGGAAGACATAATTTCCTGTATATACATATGAAATTAGCCTATACTTGCTATGATAATAGGCAAGTAAGTATAGGCTGGAAGGAGATGAGGATGTTTGTTGACAGATAAATCTAGACAGAAGCAACTGTGGTTATAAACCAGGAACCAGACCAGTCTAGGAGAATACTTTCAGAAATAATGAAAGATAATTTTTGAAGGCTGAATGCAATGGACATGGTTATCTTAAGGACCTGAAGTTTCTTCTTAGCTCCTGGATTGTAGGCAGAGAAAGAAACACTCACAAAAGATGCAACAAGTTTCTCAGTCATAATAAAACTAAAGTAATTCTTCATTTTTACCTGATGTAAATATATGTATAATGAATAATAATGGAAGTAATGGCTTGTGTTATTTAAAAATGGGCTGTGTAACTTGCAATAAATATTCTTTAGCCTATTTGACCATTGTAGGTTGGGATTTGGCTGTTTTGTGAGTACTGCACGTTTAGACTGTCCTATTCAGACTTGCCAAAATAAATGTTTACTTGCTGGCAATGTGTTTTACTTTCTGTCAAAACATGAGCTCTTAGAGTGATAAGAAAGCCCTTTCCTATGTGTTAGAAGTCTCTTGAAGAGTTTTAGAACTCCTGGGCCTGATTTCCCTTTTGCAAAGAATGGAGTAAAACAGGCAATAGCAATGCAAAACTGCTGGATTAACTAATATACAAAAGAAAATTCTGCCAATAACTTCTTAAAATTAATGAGCCTCCATTACCATTTCTTCTCTCTATATTCATTGTTATCGCTCTCCCTGGAAAGCTTTAGAGAGAACAAAATAGTCAGATAATTCTAAGGCCAATAGTTCTTGTTCTATGTACTCATAGAATCAAAACCAGACAGATAAAATAATACCTCTACAATCATCTGACACCTAAACCATTATTGTTTTATTGTATCTAATGATTTGTTAAAGATATATCTGACATGATAAAAACACTTCTCTGTAATTTAGTAGTCACTGTGTGAGGTTGACTAAACGGTCTAAGAGAAAATTTCAGAGGGGACTGAATGTCTTCAAGATCCACATTTGAAAAAAAAAAAAAAATACAACTTTTGAGCTTCTGGTCAAATGCAGACTATAAAAGGCAATCTTAGTATATGGAAATCCACGTGCTGCCATAGATCTGAACACGTATTAAAACTTCAAGCGAGACACCTTTATCAGATTTTGGTACCTTCACCAGACACTGTTAACACACAAACATACACTGGAACTCACAACATTTTCCATCTAACTGCAGTTACTGTATTTCTACACTTCTTTGGCTGTTATTAGAGGTACCCTTTTACAGCTTCTGCAAAATTTCTTATAGATAGCCTCTGTATGTTTTAGGAATTGTGAAACTGTAGTCTCTGGTCTTTTTGACTGATTCTATATCTTCACCTAATTATAAGAAAGTTGATCTATGCTTGAGGATCACTATGCAACTAGAAAAAATAGCATTTAACTGCACACTTTCCATTGTGAAAGATATTGAAATTCATTATGCTGAAAATATGTCAGATTCCAACGTGTGTCTCCTTTTTTAAAGGGTTTGTATTATTGCATTATAAACTTGGATTAATAAATTGAATAAAAATGGAATTGAATAAAAATCCAATGCTCCTTTTTATTTCCAGTTTTCATCCTTTTCTTACTCTATACAGCGCTATAGTACTTCTTGTTTAATCATTTTAGACTTTAAAAAGGAACTGTGCTTAAAACAGTCAAAAGAGAAAGTTTTGTCCTTAAGGAACAGTGTGCCCAAAGAAATTGGACATTTACCTCTTTTGCGTAGTGCACAATTTTTGAGGAGTAGAAGTCTTTTAAATGGCTATATCACTGAAGTGGCTGCTCATTAGCTGAACATTAAGGAAACTCTTGATTTTTATAAGGTAAATCGTTTGGCAATTCATTGAGTTAAATGGATTTATTAAGTCAGCAGGAGAAGTCCAGGGTATGAGAAGCGAGAAATCAGAGGTTTAAAAGTCTGTCTTGAAAATTCATCATCATCAGTGCTTGAGAAAAGACGGGCACCTGGAAAGATGCCCCCACAAAAATTATGTGGAAAATGGTTTTATGTAGGTTTGAGTAATTTCTTCATCTAGTCTTATTTATGTTATTCACATTGGAAGATGGAGAAAAGTAGTAGTGTTCAATCCATCTAGTAGCACATTCTCCTGTAATAAGATTGCTGCAATTTCTTTCCAAATTAGTGCCCTTGAACATTCTTCACTTTCTGACTAGCACATTTAAGGAGCTAGAAATGTCATTTAAACCAGCTGTGGATTAAAGCTGTTAATCCAGTTATTAGCTGACAATTTGGGCTCAAATGAGACGTAAAGCTAATTTGAATATATTTATCTGATAATTAATTAGCTGAAGTAGAGCATATTATTTTTAAAAAATGCATAAACCTAGTTCACAGTACTGAATTTCAGGTAGCACTATGTTACAGCTGTGTATGCTATGGCCAAGATCATAATCGGCCAAAGCAAAATAAGCAGCAATGTGCACAAGAATCCTCCACCAACTCTTGAAAACTATTATGATGATACATGACAGCAGGTTAATTGTTAGGTGATTTCATTACTGTGACACCTTCACATATTAGAAGGACAAAACAACCATGTCCTGAGTTGCATCACAAGTAGAGTGAGCAGCAGGTCACGGGAGGTGATTCTGCCCCTCTGCCGCACTCTGGTGAGACTCCACCCAGAGCACTGCATCCAGCTCTGGGACCCTCAGTAGCAGAAAGACATGGACCTGTTAGATCAGGTCCAGAGGAGGGGTGCAAAAATGATCAAAGGGCTGGAACACCTCTGCTACAGAGACAGGCTGAGAGACTTGGGGTTCTTCAGTCTGTAGAAAGGAAGGCTCCAGGGAGACCCTATTGTTGCTGTTCAGTACTTAAAGGGGGCTTAAAAGAAAGGTGGGAACAAACTCTTCAGGAGAGTCTGTTGTTTTAGGACAAGGCATGATGGTTTTAAAGTAAAGGACCATCAATTTAAACTAGATATAAGCAAGAAATTTTTTATGATGAGCTTGGTGAAACACTGAAACAGATTGCCCAGAGAGGTGGTAAATGTCCCATCCCTGGAAAAATTCAAAGTCAGGTTGGATGGGACTCTGGGCATCCTGGTCTAGCAAAAATGGCCCTGCCCAAGGGGTTGGAATGGGATTATCTTTAAAGTCTCTTCCAACCCAAACCACTCTATGATTCTATGACAAGACTGAAAGGCAATATTACAAGCATAAACATGTAAAATCAATGTGTTGCATTGCTTGCTGAGTGCCTGATCTGCATATAAGTGTATTGCAATGCCTATTAACAAGGCTTATTTTAAACCTTAATTGCTCGGTGTCCAGCTTTGAATGACCATGATTCAATGCCAGGTATCATCTCAGGTGGTGTTTATATTTGCATATCATTCATCCTTAGAAGTTATTTCTTATTCCCAACATCTGCATTCACAGAATGTTTTGATAAAGCCTGACCTCTAGCCAGTAAATAATTTTTGCTTATCCTGCGCAGGTTGACTTGAAAAGTATATTATTATAAGCAAGTTCCAGAATACACATAATACTTTTCTGAAAGTGGATTTTTCGGTCATCTCAGAGAATCGAGGTGCAGAAAATCTACTGGTCTGGATTTCATGAGAGGATGCAGGATGTTTCTGAGTCACATAATGTAATTCTTCTTTCTGTTTCCCTCCAGATACCTTTACAGATAAATAAAAACACATGCTACAACTGCATGATACCCTTTTGGTTCACTAAATAAATCTAGTTTAGTTTACTTAAGTAATAAAGTATGGTTTTAGTACAGGAAATATAGGGTTTGTCACATAATATATGAACACGTAAATCCCAAAGAGTGCTTTACACTGAATGCATTTCTAAATTAACCTTTTGGGACAGAAGATTGGTCTACACACCAATGGCACTCTGATGATTTCGATTCACCTTGTTAGTTCATTGTCCTCTTTAAATCAGATTCCAGCCACTGAACTGAAAAATGGATCAAAAAAAATCAGGACAATAAAATACAAAATTAAATACTAATTTTGTTTTTATTCAATTAAATGTTTTGTTTTACTAGGAGGGAAAAAAAAGAGAAAACCCATCAGGTATCTTTTCAAAGAGGAAAAGTAAAAATGAACATGGAGAATTTCCTATTATTCACAAAATCAGTTGGACTGTGATTGTCCTTTTTTCTGTTTCCCAAGCAGCCCACTTGCAGAGAGTGCATGAAAATAGAATTGTAAGAAGACATTTTACAGACATTTTGCAGACACTATGAAAATGCAATGAATCCTTCTTGCCAATGTTGCATCAAATATTTGAACAGCTATTGACAGTTTTATTCAGATCCTTGTTCTGAATCCAGCAGAGTACATTCCATTTGCATGCCAAAAATGTACTGGGTGTCAATAGCAATAAGGTAGAACATCTCCTCCTTTAATGTATACCTGTAAATTAACTGCTTTCATATTTTAATCCAGGATCAGAAAGTAGGGCTGATTTCCTTGCTCGGTGTTTAAGATATTCATGTGTAAAGTAGCATCCTGTCTTTTTCTGAGATAGGCTATCATGTAGTGGCTGAAGTCTTTTTCCTGGGTAGTGGAAGAAAAGGAATAAAACTTTTAAAATAAGGAAAGAGAATACATCTCCAACTCTAAAGCTAAGTGGAATGCTGCTTTAATACAACAGTACTAAAACTCTTATTTAGGAAGAGGTAACTTCAGTTTTTTGCTCCTCTCGATGAAAAAAAAAAAAAAAAAAAAGGCCAAATGTGGATTTATTTTTTTTTAATTCATAAATGGCTGAACTGTATTGCTGGCAAGTAAACTACTGACAAATAAAGTGATCCCTGTCCTGCCATAAAGGCAAAGCCCCAGTATGCTTCTACTCAGAAAACGGCTCTGTAAAATCTATATTATGAGGCTCTGTATTTATTGTCTCAAGAACTGCAGACAAAGTTTTCTTAGGTATTTCCTAAGTTTCAGTCCTGGAAGCCATGAGAACTGCTTTGATTTCTTTCTGACATACATTAACAATAGTATTAGGGACTCTGTCAAACCAAGTCTACTGGGAACATCTTCCTATGTTTGATTTCTGACTCTGCTTTAAATGTCTTGAAGCAGGAAAGTATAAAACTGAAGGCAGAGTCTGGTGCTGCAGCTGAAATTTTGTTCTGATCCAGTGATGATGCAGGATGTACATCAAAACCTGACTCATTTTTCCATAGACATTTACTCTTCAGTGTTTCACTGAAGATTAGTGATAAAAGAACTTTTATCACTAACATATTCAGCTCTAAAAGATTATAAATAGGTATATTAAGTTTTAGAAGAAACATTTAATGATGCTTTAGTATGAGGATTTATACATCAAATACTAAACTGAAAAAAATTTTCTGTAAGCCTGGTGACTACAAGAAGTAGAATATCATCACAAATATTTTTATCAAGGTTTTATAGGTGGTAAATACATCATATTTGTGTGTCATTTGTACATACCATGATGTTATATTGAACTTTTTCCATAAAACTCAAGGGTTCTTTAGGGCTCATTAGATAGTCAAAAGTGTAATTTTAATCACAGTAGTGCCAAACAAAATTTAGGGGCTACACAAGAGCCCAAACACAACCAGTGATGAACATCTCATATAAAGAATAATGTGAAGGCACCAAAAAGCCTGACATGGTCTAGAACAATGAAGCAGATTTGAGAAATGTCATGTTCTTCTCTTCACATCACACTGTGCAAAGAACTAAAGACCAGAATAAGAACACAAGAAGCAGCTAAGAAAATCAGAGAGGTCAAGTGTGCAAGGGGAATATTGAGGTGATTAAAGGGATGGGATGAGAATGAGAATTTACTAATAAGGGAGAGATATCATACCTGAATAGATAGAGAAAGATTTGGAGATTGAATAGGATAGCTAGATTGGAGAGGCAGAGCAAGCTATTGAAACCAAGGCAGAAAAAAACTACCAACAAGGGTATATTGGCAAAATTTGCTTTTATAACAAGAATATTTACATGTCTCTATGCAACAAGTAGTCAGAAACAGGTAGGTTGGAGGCTTAGTTTGACTGAAAATTCCTGACATAAGTGGCTAATCTGAAATTAATTATCATAATTTCTCCTTAGAAATGATACCTTGGTACTTTCAGGTCAACTGAACAATGACTTCCTTCTTCACTAGATCTTGGTATGGGAAGAAGAGTTCTGACTCACAAAAATTCTGCAGTCTAAGAAGTCTCATGTCATCCTTTTTTTTTTCTTTTAAATATTTTAGGTCAATTCAATAGAATGTATCATTAACATACAATCCATCAAAATATGTGTTTAATTTGGAAAGTAGATTGACTTCTTTGACGAGAATGTAAATGTGCTCATATTTAATAAAAGCACCTGCTACAGAACTCAGAAAAATCCATTTTGCTTTTCATTTTTTCTCTTCTCCATTTGCCAGTTTCCCAAAGTTATGAAATTTGTTATCTACATTATCAACAGTTGTTAAAACAGACACACAGAAATGGAATTTATCATGCTCTCAGTTCCCCACAAGAATTAAACATTGCATAATTCTTTTGTTCTTCCACGGACTTTGTCATTCTGATATCAACATTATACCATCTGAGTTAATAGATATGCAAGCTACAATGAATTTGATAAACAAATCATCTATCAAAGTTAAAAATTTGTATTAGGAACATCTTTATGTAAATGAAAAACAATTCTTTTGTGTGTGTTTTGGAAGTCAAAAGTGTAAACTTTATCTGTGTTTTTAAGGGAATCTTGTCTTTTATCAAGGTCAACAGTGAAGAATACTGGACACAGAAGATACTGGCATTTATAATCTCTTCTATTCATTGTTATATAAATATCAAGTCAGTAATCATAAATAATCCTATAATTCTTTTCTAATTTGTTCCAGATACATGAAGAACTGCTTCCATGGAATTTAGCAAAACAAATTAATTATACTGACAAAAAGTCCTAGAAACTTGGCAAGCCATCTCCCTCCTTTCCTGAGATTTGATACACCTAGATATCGCCATTGGTCTAATTTGTTAAACCCTTTCTATTGCAGGGATTTCTTAGCTTCCTCAAGAATGTATTTCTATGCCCACCTATGTCTCTACCAGAAAAGAAGTATTATTAAGATACAGAGCAATCGATCCTTGCTATGAAGTAAGGCTTATTATTTCTTGCCATACTCAAAATGGGCATAGGGAATTACCGCTGATAGATGTCTTATTTTTTATTCTTGTCTAAAAAAATTTCTCAGTTCCTTCAGCTTTTTCTTGTGAGCCAAACTTTTATTTTTCTCTTGAATTACTCTTCTCATGAATCTCCACTAGATTTTCTCCACCTATTGCAGATTAAGCATGGTCTGTGCTGGGCTGAGGCTGGATGGTCCAATGTAAACTGGTTGTCAAAAACCAAGGGGAGACAAGGGAGGGAGTTAAGAGGTGTCCAAGGAATGGTTCAGCAGGGTCATAACTGGGGGTCACAAGGGTAAAAGAAGGATGAAGATGCAAAGTCTCTAGAGCTGAGCATGCTCTTGAATATTTAACCCAGGACTCTGACCTGAATTTGTCAAGTGAAATTCTGGAATAATTTGCAGACTTTTCTTTTTAATTCCTTGTTTTCAACATCTGAAGTGTGCAAGATGGCTGAGTAAAAACTCAGGTAGTGACCTGGTCAGGTTAATACTTACCCATGATCATAAGAAATGTATTGATATTAATTCTGATATTATTATATAAACTCAGAAACAAACAAACAAACCCAAAAACCCAAACAAAATCCAGTGCATTGTCTTTGTATTGTTGTGATTGCCAAAAGAGTATAGGTGGAACCTTCCCACATAGTTGTAAATCACTTACAAAACTAATCAAGTACAGGATTACAGTGCCTGGGCGCATCAAATAACTCACGGAAAGGCTGGCAAAATTGGAAAAAAAAATCCACAGAGAGTCCTTCAAAGAAACTGGAAGTCAGGTTTCTTTCCATATTTCATGTTTAATTTGGCTCTGAAATGTCTTCAAGTGAAGTTTTGAATAAAAACCAAACTGAATAAAAAAGATAAAGCAGTTCTTTCCAGCTAACCGTGCCTGGGTTATGACTCAAATAATTTTTACTGCTCAGGTTTCAATTTTAGAAAATTTGAATGATAGCAAAACTCCTGAAATACCTGATACTGTTTATGTGAATTTTCACAATAAAAGAATTTCTAATAGTCTTGTATTAAAAGTACCCATTGAGCTCAGCTTTTATTTAGCATGAGAGGATTTTATCACAATTAAAAGTGTTCTGCAAAATCACAAGGCTGTTGAGTGAAACCAAGATCAAAAAAAATCAGTTGTTTGAAGTTATAAAAGCTTCCTAGAATTATGTTACTTCCAGAAAGTGTAGCACCCTCTGCACCTTAGAGGTACTATGAAAAAATGCAGTATGGCCTTAAACATCATCAGAGAATATCTGAACTTTGCATGTGTTGTAGAGAAGAATAAAAAAATTATTTAAACATACTTTAGATTTTCAAACCTATTTTTTCTGTGGGATTTTTTTTAGAATTTTAAAAAAGCCAGATAATAATGTTCCACAGATATCTAAACCTATTTTGGTACTTATGTGACAAAGACAGACAGAGTACTGAAATATACGAAATTTTTTTTCTGAAATATGACACAATTATTCACTTTTGTACAGCTTTTAAGGGGACTGGAAATAATTATTGGTCCTAACTAAATCTAAGTCTGGAGCTTATGATCAGGCCACAAAGTAGTGTATGCAATGAGTCATGTCACAGTGAATAGAAAGGGCAAGTTTGAATATACAAGCACTCATAGATGTAATGTTTTTCTTAGCAACAACAGACTTAGTTAACTTCTTTGGCACCTCTTATTGTCCCTGACAGAGTTTATCTACAAGAAAAAGAAGTATATGAACCTTTACAGCAGAAAAGTCCACTGAAATTGCGCAATTTCTTGAAAGTTAAGGTTTTCAGCTGCTGTATTACTCCTTTTTAGTACTGGTTTTGCCTGTCCATATTTTCTATTCTTTTTTTCTTCTGTTATCAGAATCAAGTCAACCTTCAGGCATACAGAAATTTCACGTACTAAAGGTTATTTACTTTAACATGTGCCTCTTTCAGTGTTTAGCCATATCAAGGAAATGAATTACCTTGAATCTTAATGAGCTATCCTTTATGTTCTGTTATTTTTCTTCTCCAGAAAAGAGTCAATTAGAATTGAAGAATGCAATTTTACTGAAACTTAGAAAAAATAATCGTGGTTTCATTTTGCTTTGTTATCCACTAAAGAAAAATTAAAATGAACTTTATAAAGGAAAGCTTCCTAGTCTTTTTGTGCAATTCTGAGCTTTATATACAACCTCTAGGTGCTGGACTCAGTGGATCTTTATTGTAAAATCTTGTGTATTGACAGTTTATACTAATAGGCTTTCCAAATTGCAAAGTAAAACACATTAACTTGAGCTAGAGCTAGTAATGAGCATAATTTAGATTAAATGCACCTTATTTCAAGCCTCAGGTGAGGGAAGAATATGCACAGTCAGCTCCTATTGCACAGCTGATGAGTGGTAACTCATTAAGATTCAATTACTTTTGACTGTGTGGCAAGACCTGAGGGAATTCTTTCAAGTGGTACCTGGCAGTAACTTTCTGCATACCTCTGTAATTTCATGATTAGTTTGAAAGAAACTAAAAAGGTTACACAACAAAGTTGAGCATAAGAAAAATTCAAGAGTGGAAATGGAATAGGACTATTTGTTTTCCAAAGAGAATATATTTAGAGATTCATCGAGTAGAGCTGATCTTTTCCTCTTTCCAGACAGCTATCTGTGAAAACATGCACTTGTTACATCATACCACAGAGCCCAATGATCCTCTAAGAGTATTTGGAAACAATAGAACATACCACTAGTATTTTATGTAGTGATCTTTGAAGAAATTACCTTGCAAAGCCAAAGCTTTATAATTTCAGTATAAATTCTTTTACAATGCAGTTTAAATATTCTGTGGAATTTGTAGCATGATTGGTACATTTCGCCGTCCCCAGTCCAGAACTCAGATTGATGCTTGCCGGACTGACAGATTTTTCCAGTGATTTTAAAGGCTCCTAATTTTTGGAAATGGGAGGGGTTTGGAGCAGGGTGTTGTACCCTTAAAAAGTTGCTTGATCTAATATGCTTTTTTTAGCAAGATAACTCCCAGTTGTTAAAAGATTGGAAGAGTCTCATATTAAGTTGTCTCTCTATAGGTTTTTTCCATGAAATTTTGCAGTTTTGCAATGACAAGGGTATAAACTGAGGAGAATTATGTTTGGATTTGATGAGGGGGAAATAATCAGAACCTTTTCTTTGTGAGCAAGGGGTTATTTTTATTCCTGATCTTGGTGGGCTTTTTTTTTAATATATCCTTCATCTCATTCCTCTCTTGGACATGAATCTTGCTCCTCCTGTAGCGCTCTCTCAAGTTCTGGGGCTTAATTTATCTTTGATGTAAACTGTGCTCTACAGCAGATTTCAGCCATTAATGCTGGGTTTTTTTTTTCCCTTTCCCTTTTTAAGAAGGGTGCTAGAAATAAGTGGCTTCTGAAATTCATTCAGTCAGATCCCGCTCATCTCTTACATTCTTTCTGCATTTTCTGTCCTACTTCATACCAGACTGAAACTGTAGAGCCAGATAAACTCAGCAGGTCCTGCTGGCAACGTGAGATGAGTAAGAAGATATCGGTATGTCTGCCAGATTTATGGTTGGGGTTCACTTCAGGGAAATGATTCTACTCAGCCAGGACAGTCCATCTAGGCTCCTAACACACTGTAGCTGTATCAATATCCCACCTGAAGCCATCTCCCAGTGTTTTCCAGTCACCTCAGTGTATGCAATGTCAATAACGATAACTGTTACCATAAAGTTTCATATCAAGTTCAGCAAATCAATGCTCAGCAAACAATATATAGAAGACAAATTTAATTAATTCAATGTTCCATAATTGGGCTGATAAACTTTTGAAATATCATCAATATATTCCTTGTAATGCAAAATGCGATCTACCAAATCTTCCCCTCAATAATAGGGAATGTCATACTCTGGAAAAAGCACTGGCTGGAAATTTTCCAGGATTTTTTTCCTGAGGAAACACTGATTTGATAAAGTCTTGTCTCATCAAGACCTGTCCATATGATAAAAATACTTTTAACAAAAAATATGATTAATAATTGATTTATAATGATTTATATTACTGTATAGCTGTTTGCTTTAAGTTCACAATAAGAATGAAATCTTTCTGATTATAAAGAATATTGTAACTGAATGTAAAATACACTAGGTTTCAGTGTATGTGTTTCAGAGATTGATTGGTATATATTTTGGTGTAGAGAATTTTTTTTCATTCATAACTCAAAAATTTAATTTATTTTTGTGACTCCTCTGTAAAATTAGATTAGCAACGCAGACAGAGACACATCAAATACATGATTTCTGGACTGTAGGAGTTAAGAATCTTAGTTGTGGGCTGGTAATGCCCACATTTGATTCTGAATTTAATGCTTTAGGCTGCTTTTCTAGTCCCTGGAGCACAATGGGCAATTTGTGGAAGCAATGCTGAACAATAAGATGGCTTGATTAAAACACCACAGACTGCAAAGAGATTGTAGAGAAACTATGGTCAAAAGAAGACATTTAAATTCTTTTAACTGCACATGTATATCGTATATATAAACTTCTGTAGTCTATAGGGAAATGATTTTACACTGTGTTTCTACTGTAGCAACCTTGGTGTGAAATCTATCAAAGATGTATTTGGACTTTAAAGGCAAATTAGTGCAACAATTTTATTTTAAAAGCATGTGCTTTTAAAAATGTGATTGAAACATTGCATGGTCTATATTTATGCACGTATGAGAAAGGAAGTGTATTTATAAAGATGAAAACGTGAAAGCATGGAGGAAATATTCAGCCTACATATATATATTACATAAAGGAATTATATCTATATAAATATGAATTCATCTCTCTCTCTATATATATATAGTATAAATATCTCCTTCATAACCATTGATCTTTGGCAAAGCTGTTTATACTGGCCATTTGGTTTATCTGTATGAACTATGCAGCAACTGTTTTTAAATATAACTAACTTTAATAAGATAATTATTGTAGAATAATGACATTCCAAAGGTTTATTGAAAACATGTATGGTTTACAAAATTCTGATGATTCTTTTGGAAAACTGTATCTGTTAAGTTTCAGTGAATACTTGTTTAAAATCGTCCACTGGATTTTCATATACATTACTGCCAACCTCCATATTAGACATATTCAGGCTGTGAGTGATTCATCTCTTTTATTTTTTACAGATGTAGAGTAGTGCTTATTTTCATGCAATGAGGATGTGCTAAAATGCAATAGACAATTCAAGCAGGACAATAATTCCCACATTAAATATTGATAACTTACAGTAATTATTTTTTTCACAAGGATAATAACAATGCTATTTAATATATTCAGTACCTCACATTAATTCTATCACAAGCTGTATAAACACACTAAAAAGAGACTTTGACACAAGTGTCTTACTTGCTGTCCAATACTACACTGCACTGAGCCACACTGTGGGGAGGTATAAAATTATCAGACAGTTGAAGTCTATTGCCACCCAAAACTGGATAGAAAGGTACATCTGATATTCTCAAGAACTGAAATTTCATGATTACATGAAAAACTAAAATGCAGGTTTGTTGCTCTTTACCACTATAATAACTCCCTGAACAAAACATACAGTGATTCCTAGAAGTGAAACTTTTGTTGTCATTTTATCAGAAGAAAATACCTGATCAAATCCATCTTCTTTAAGTTTCTCTACTATTTCCTACAACTGCTGTTTTCACATAATGGATGAAAACACTTTCCAGAACTTGATGGCCTTTTACAATCTTCCCACGTTTTATTTCTCGAAGTGTATGAAGAGATAGAAAAATGATAAATAAAAAAACCCGAAACAACACATGTAAAATTTCACATTGGAAATTGACTGTTTGGATCACTGCATTTTAATCCCTACATTAAGTAGATTCTTTAGAGAGACAGAATGCTAGTCTGACTGCTTGTGTTGCCTGACTAGTGAAACACTCTTTAATACCATTTATAATTATTAATACAGGCAATCGTTTGTTTACAGGAGACTTTAATTCAAGAAATGTATGGTGAAAAAATTGTTACTGACACAGTATTCCTTGGAATTCTTTAATTTTGCCATTGAAATCTTTTCATCTAAAAATTCTTTGGTTCCTTTTTTCTCTCCATAAAGCATGAAATTCTTGCAAAATAAAGACAAATACAAGGTACAAAACAAACTGATTTCTGCTGATAATAGCTATAATAAATAATTTATTAATGAGTTATTTCAGATGTAATTCAAAATTAGGTGTAAGGAAAGAATTTAAAGAAAAAAATCAGGTAAGATTATCAAGTAAGGTTTAAAGCCCTAATAAACTAGGAAGGCAGTAAGGTAAATAAACTGGGAAAAGACACTCAAAGATTGAAGTGTGGAAAAGGCTTGCAATTTCTCTAAAGCAAACATGCATAAACCATCTGGAGTTACCACTGCAAGTAGGGTGAACAGAATGTAGAGGAGGGCTCCAGGCATAGCTCCATGAATCATCTCAAGAAGGATATTAGGAGTGAGTAAGGAATGCTACACATGAGAGATCAGGAAGCACAGTGAAACGATTCATTACAGAGGAATAAACACTAATGGCAAGTGTTCCTTTACTGATAGCAAATGAGAGCCTGAAAAGAAGCAAAAAAGATCAAAGTCAGGATTGGTAAATTTTAAAATAGCTTTGATAAGATCTAATAATAACCTTTTGGTCTCTGTGTCCAATAAGCATGTTGATGCATGATATGAGAGACAAAGTAAGCTGGTTGATAGAAATGAAGATGGAAAAGTGATATTAAATAATTAAAGAACTAAATAACTTAAAATACCATGGTAAGTGGCCCCAGCAAAGGAGGTGAGCACGCACACAGCCACTTGCTCTCTTCATCCCCTCAGTGGGTTGGGAGAGAACAAGAGATTCAAAACAGTGAAATCACCCACCAGTTACCATCACAAGCAAAACAGACTGAACTTGCAGGATTTAAGTTAATTTATTTCTACTTAAACTAAACATTTAATTACTGATGCAGATATAGGAAAATAATGAAGACAAACATTTAAACACTGCAACCCTTGTGTGCATCCCTTCTCTGTCCCAATACCAAAATTTTGCCTTTTATACAGTATATACATAGGATATGTATATAGATACACACCGCTGAGCAAAAAAATAAACAAATTAACAAACAAATGGAAAAAATGCCTCTCCATTGTTTTTCCTATTGCTTTTTTTGTTTTGTTTTGTTTCCAATAAACTGAATTTGACATACACTGGAGGGAAAATTCTACCAGCTCTTGCCCAGTATCTTCAGCAAAGTCTTGTTTGCATAAGAAATTTAACTGTTACTTTGCTTCAGATCCTTTTATAGTTTTGGCCTACAGAACTTTTCTTACACCTGAAATGGCCAAGGGTGAATAGGTCAATCCTTCTAACTCAATGGGCACATTCAACATCTGAAGAGAAAAAGTCTATTAAAAATTCTTGAAGAAATTGGAGTAATCGTGGAGGTTAGTTGTTAGACAAGAGGGAATTCTGTTACATGTTCTCAAGTTCTGCAAACATTAGAGGAGGATCTAATGGCTCCTCTTTTACAAGGAGGTTGCTGAGGTAGCCTGCTCAAGATAGATTTGATGTTTACTTTTGGTAGAAGTCAAGCCATGAGACCTGTAAAAAGAATTATGATGTTTCAGGCATTTTAGTATCAACACAGTTGGTGTATCTATTACCTTGCCTTCTTTGATGGAAGTTTGAGGGCTTCTGTTACGAACTTCATTATATTTCAAACACTGTGTGAGCACACATCAACTGTGGATATTCCCCATCTGTGTATTTTCATTTGCTAGAGAAAGAGAACTCTGTTTTCACTTACTGAAAAAACAAGATTTAACTAATGGAAAATGCTGCTAAATGGAAACATGGAGGAACTAATTTTTCTGGGAAATGGGTAGATTTAATTTTAATCTCTCTCAGACACCCTGATTAGAGCTATGAAATTATCAGATCTCGCTTTTTCAAGTCATATCAGAACACTTCTAACATGATTTGACAAATACTTTGAAGTGTGTAGGTCTCTGCAGAGCACTTGGTTTCAAGAGAGGGCTGTTGTAGAGGATTCAAAACTAGTCAAATAAAACTATTGCATTTTTACTTCAAGATAACTTATACTGCAAGAAATATTTGTCTCCAAATATGAATTTATAAAGATAGATGTACAAGTTAATTATTACATTTAACTGTTTATTTCATAAAAGAAGGCTTAAGAAAAAAGCCTTTGCTTGCTTACTTGAAAGGAAATCCCTTGATTCATTCAGTTATGTCCTGCTGAAATAAGTCACCTAAATTTAAGGATAACATTTGGCACAATAATATGAACAGTGTTACCAGTCTGGAAAAAAAGCAACCTTTTAGAAAGCCAGTGCCTCAGATGCCACCAGATAATAAGTCAAGTAAGCAGAGAGAATCCAAAGTCCTCATGTGTTATATCAATAGGACTTGTGTAATGCATGCAAAGTGACTTTAATGAGAGTAGTTTGGAAGCTTACATAAGAATCCATGCTTTAAAAAAAAGCTGATTTTTCTTCTGTTTAAATATATTATTTTTTCTTGCTACTGATAAAAACAAATGAGCTTGAAATTCATACTTTTATTTAAATCCTCAAGTTTATAAAACATGCTTGAAACTCTTATTCTAAAAAATTCTCTTTTTTTAACAGTATTGTAGGAAGTTTACTAAATGGAAGAGATATTTAATTTTTTCTTGTTTCATTTTGTTTGAGAGGAAATGCTGCATAAAATTAATTTACTCAGTGAAACAAAACTGTAAACTCACAGGATGCAATGTTGCAGGTCAATAAGACAGGGAAGTTGTTTTGCCATCAATCATCTGGTCAACCCCCATATGGCCAAAACACAACTTTTTACTTATCTGCTTTCTCATTTCCTACTCTAAAATGTCTTTAATTACGGCTTTTCTCTTCAGTTCATTGTAAAAAAGGTATGCAAAACTTTATTTTTACAGATTGTGTGTATGTTATTGCAATGTCCTGTTCAGTGTCCTTGAAAAACAAAGTCCTCCCTGGCTAATTTCCTTATGCTTCTTCTGTTTGAATCTCTCCCTTTTCCCTCCTGCATCCAACATATACAGCAAGAAGTAATCAATCTTTGGCTTATAACTAGATGACCTAAGGCCTTGTCATTCTCTAATTATTGTCACCAGTCCAGCAATTCTATGAAAACCATCATTAACTGCATCAAACCATTAGGCTAAAATTATTGAAATAGAAAATTAAGCTGTGATTGCATTGTTTATAGTGCTCTTGTTCGCAACATGAATGAAAATAAAAACTGAGCTTCAATTGAAGAGTAACAGCATATTCATTGATCTTTCTTTTTAAAGTTACTACATGTTGAGTATGAAATTTGATATTTTGAAATGTCTTTAAGGGATTAACTACAAAACAGAAGGAATTATTATTTCAATCCAATACATGCTTTTTAGCAACTAGTTCTTTCCAGTTACTAAAATAATTTAGAAAATAATGAAGGCTATCTTGAAGAAATCAAGAACAGGGACTGCTACTAATTGTGGAGTAAATTCTGCCATTTTTGATTGTACAAAGTGACATTTTTTTAACTAACTAAATTAAACATTTTTTTCTACCCAGCTGTTCTTCCACATAAGGAAAACCCTTGATAGAATGACTGTTCACTGCTCACATCAGTGACTGTTCCATCCCTTGAGACATGGATGGGATCACACCACGGAGGGAGAGTTTCTTGCTGTGTTTAACATTTCTAATCTGGTCCAGTTCCACTCTGACTAAGCAAGTGCAGTCACAGTGTATTAAGGATGCCTAAGATGCCCTAGGATCAGTATGCAGGAAGGGTATGCAGGAAGCATGCAAAAAGCTAATCCTGAACAATTTTCAGTGAATTTCTCAAAGTGAAAACAATGACTCAAGTCCTTTCTTCTTAGTGTTCAACTGCATGTGGTTAACCTTGGAAAAATTCCTTCCTCCTTTGTTTATGCTATTCCTACAGTTTATTGCTGGTGTTGCCACAGACCTCTCTCCTGCCATTTTGCCTGGGCACAAAGCAGTATTTTGGGTGTGATACAAAAAGACACTACCACTTTGAGCATCAAGCAGGTGAATTGCAGAAGGCCAAAGTCAGCAAAGAAGTCATAAAGCCAGTTCAAAACTACAGTAATGGTAGGAGTACACTGATGAAAATAAAATAATACTTATTGGTCTTCATTCAGTAAGCACAGACACATGCAAAATGCATATTTTAGTCTCATTTAAATCTTCAAAGGAAAGCTTAAATAAGATTTGAATAATTCCTGGTAAAGGTTCTCTGACTAGAGAAAAACTTTCTGCTGCATGAGACAAAGTAGAGTAAACTAACATCTCTCAATATCCTTCATCTAAACCTAGCTAAAACCTAAACTACACCCCTGTTATATATGTTATTGATGGAAAATAGAAGCTGTTTTTTTCTCAGTGTCTGGTAGCAGATGCAGTCATTTAAAGTGCAGCTTGTTCTTTTATTTATAGAAGTTTCTCAGCCATTACAAATAATAAATAAAAAAAAGCAAATAAGCCGAAAATTGATCTACACTTACAGGTTATGAGTGCTGCTTTTATGAATTCTTATTTTTCACACATTTTGAAGACTGCCATTAGGGCAAACATAGCTGTCAGAGCTGAAAATGCTACATTTTGCAATTATGTCTCTACATATGCAGATAATAAAGCTGTTTTGTCAAGAACTGATAAAACAATTTGGTCATATAATCTTTCAAATAAAATCTTTTCAAACAAAACATACTGAAAAAAAAATGTGATGTGTTTCAGCTCAGTCTTCATGTTTTGTCTTGAATTTATGAGCAGTATGCTGTTAATCAAGGTATGGGCAAGTAAACTGAGTCCCAAATGACATGCCTGGTTTACAGTGATAAAGGGATTTTGTGGAACTGCAAAATATTTTCCAGACTTAGTGTTGGTGGTATTTATATTATTTCCTCAGCAGGTCAGATTTGGAGTACTAGCCTTAAGGTCGGTGCTTTCATACTCCTTGCTAATAATTCAAATGCATTCTTTTTGACTTTCTCCAGTTGATTCATTCAATATAAATTCTTATGATATTTGAATTGGTTCAGATTATTTCTTCACCTAACCCACTCATTTGTTTACAGAAATGTTTAGGATAATTAGAAGAAAAACAGACCTATAGAAAATAGGTTGTAAACCCCTATGCATTGCCATATAAACAAATATCTTTCATCTTCATAATTTGTTTGAATTTACAAGGGAAAAGGTTGAATATTTTGTTCCCTATGAATAGATAAGTAGTCTGCAAGCATTTAGTAACCCTTCTGGCTAACTGGCTCAGATAAATGAAGTCCATTAAAGCTGTTGCCAACAGTTCCATGCACAATCAAGTTTTGTTGATCAGAGCAGATGAATCATTAATAAACTGAGGAATCCAGCAAAAAGCCAAAAGTACAACCAGCTGGTCAGTGATTCCTGGCTGATCTACAGTGTCTACTGAGTCTGTGGGCTTGTTTTGCAAGCGTAATTCACCCACAATGTAAGATATCACAAGAATGAGGAGTATCACCGGTACCTTAGTGTCTCTGACCCACACAGTATGCTTAAGGTTTGTATTGTGTACAGCAAGTTTTACTGGATACTCCCACTACTTTATATAAATCAAACAATATGGTAAACCTTTCAAAAATTCCAGCTTAATACAACAGCACAGGTAATATATGTTGTTTGCTATCTTAGTATATAATATTACAATGTCTGCAATCTGTAACATATGTCCTCAAAGATCTGAAGTTTCCTGACTTTTAGGGTGTATCATATTTATATTTCCTCCTTGCAAAGTCCAGTTGCTGCTAAAGCAACCCTTTATAAGCATGTCCTGCAGGCTTGGCCAGAGAGTAATGGTTGGAGCTGAAATAAACAAAGTTTCATCTCTCTGAACAGAATGAGTTTTTCTAAATGTTTTTCTGCCAGATTCTGAGTCTTGGTCCCAGTCCATTGTGACTGAAATCAAGGGAGGAAGGTTTTCTCTCAGTAGGTAGAGATTCCTGCTGTTCTGTCAACTCACCAAAGAAAGGTAGAATTGGTATAAAATCAAAGCCTGTGACTATCCTATCTGTGACAAATACTGAATTTCCTACTACTTGCTGTTTAATGTGGTCTATGGCACCAGGATAGACATTTTTCCTTAAGAGATGCTGCTGAATTACTGTAACAGCTACTTGTCCCTTTTATTTTAACTTTTCTGATTAGATTCATATATTGGTCCCTAGGTTGTTCAAGATGAGGATATTATATGTAGTTTTCCCCCCAAATACCAAAATAGCAATGTTGTATTCACTTTTAATCATCCGCATTTCATGTTACTTATTTTCTAAGGTATTTTTAGAGTAAATTAGCTAGCTCACTTCTTGACAAAATCTGGATACAGTTCTCAGTGCAGTTCAAAGTGAGCTCTTCTTCCAATGGACTTAACCATTTAGTCTTAGTCTCATCTGGGAAGGTGTAATATTATTTTTCATTATGTGATTTGAACTAAATCAAACTGAAATTCCTAAATACATAAAAAATGGTAATGCATACAATAAATGGATCAAACTGAATTGCCACTGCCCTTCTCTCTCATATATGGTAAAGCTGCCTGTTACCAAATCCATCAAGAAACAAAAAAACAAGAGTCTTGAGTTAAGGTTCCTGCATAAGTTATGGAAGGAACTGAAGAAGAAAAAGGATTTCTAGCGTATTTACAGTGAAATTTTGTGACTAATACCCTGGCCCAAGTTCAGTTATTGTTACTACAAATTTATTATATGATAAAATAGAGTGGAAAGTGGAAAATGTCCTGGCTTTACTGTGATAGAACTGTTCCCCAGAAAATATTTTTTCATCTTCGTGGTCATTATCACCTAAGCTATTCCATTCTGTTCCAGTTTCTGGAACTAGATTTTATTTCCATTCAAGGTGAAGTCTTAAAAGAAAGGAAAATAATGTCCACAGCTGTGATCCAAGAACAATAGCCACTGTTTGAAAAAGATTTTTAGGCTCGTTAAAAGATATTTGCTTGAATCTGAATATTTCATTTGAAAAATAATCCTGAACCTGGAATTAAAAAGAATCCAGGATAATAAACAAGGCTATGGCTATTTAAGGAATATATTTTTCACTTTTACTCAAATCCTGAGTCCAAATAATATCAGCAATATAAAACCCACTAAAAATCAGCATTTTATACTCCCTGTCTGCCCCATTTTTCTTTCATAGTGTGGTACATGTTCTGATAGTTTAAAGTCAAAGCACTCTCTTGATACTTATGAAAATGAGCAAAGAAAAACCTAAGTTAAATATCAAGAAACATTTTAGTAGTTAGGAGACCATGCCCCTCCCTGCCATATGGGTACTTTCTAACACTGCAGGACTTTAAAGAATGCAATATGTAAAGGAATATGTAAAGGAAAAGAGGATAACCATCCCTAGGGATTTTCCTTGTGCTAGGGATATGTAATTGCACAAGTGCTGTCCACTCAACACACTATCACCTAAGGTTGAAAGATGTCAAACATTTGGATGTGTTTTGGAAACTGTAGTCTCTATTCCCTGTTCCATATGCACATTTCTTATGCAATGCCACAAAGCAGATACTGCTGGATGATACCAAGTCTGAAATGTAGCCCATTCTTCTTGAAAAGGTAAGGAAACTACATGTCTTAGATATTGCAACTTGATAACAAATCCAGCACTCAGAACCTGGTAGTGAAATGTCCAGCTTCCAGGTCATGGCTAGGGTAGGACCCTGAGAGGGAAAACTAAGTGCCATAAAATGAGATCTGAAACAGTCTTGTTTCTGAGCTGGAAACAAAACTGAAAAATCCACATTGTCTGAGCTTGACATGCTTGATTGAAGGCTTTAGGAATCTGCCCTTATCCATTTAGTATTATCATCTGGTGGTCCTCTCCAAATGAAGAAAAACTTTCCCTTTAAAAATGTGATTGATCAAAACATGCCACTATTCAAATGTATGTGCTACTTATGTCACTGACACCAGCTATAATTGGGAGACTAATACCATTCACAAATGAAAGGAGTTCAATCACAAAGCACTGGCTCACCTTCAAATTTAACCACACTGAGGTGATCACCTGCAATAATTTCCACAACAGAAAAAAAAGTATTTTGAGTGACAAAAAATAATTTTTATGTCATTTTATGCCCTGGAGTAATTATATAGAATTTTTTTCTAAAAGAAAATATGTAGTTTATCAGAAAATCCACAAAATATCTATGCAAATGGATGTGTCTACAGAGGGATACAGAGTCAGAGGCATATTTCTATATAGGATCTTTACAATATTTTTTCTGAACTTTAGACATTTCTCCTTGCAGACTCAAACTGCCAAAAATGTATTGATTCAATGAGAATTTTTTTCATATTACAGTCTACTTTAGCAACACTTTGTATTTTGCAATGGTTCTTTTTCTAAAGTCATTTCATTGCAAAAGAAGTTCTTAATTTGAGAATGGACCAGAACTTATTTTTTGGGTTTTTTTTACATTGATTACTTGTTTTTATTTTGGCAGTCAGTGCATTTCGATTTGTATCTCAACAGCCAAAATCTACAGCTGAGTATTTGTTAGAACAAATCCTTCTCATGCAAGAGGACCAAAAGCCCATATGATAGTGATCAAATTCCTGTTTCTTTCAAAGCCCAGATAAACAAACAAAAAAAACAAACAAACAGGCAAATAGAATAGTCTTTTATTGATCACATAGTTGTGAAATAGTCTGTAATAGAATATTTTAAAATTATCTAGATTCCAAATCAATGGCTTAATGGTCGGATAATCGGTCTAGAAGTTGTAAGTAATAAATTACTATTTTGCAGGTATAAGAAATGGACTGTAATGGAGACACAATTAACTCCAGTACTAGAAAGGAATACAACTATCAGAAGAAACCCTTCCATAGGTCGATATTACATTTTCTATCTACCTGGCCACAGACAGTAATCAAAAAGCACCAGTATCGTTCATGATCAGCCCCATTAGGAAATAATCTCCAGTTGAAAGAGATGTTTCTGTCCCCGCCCATGGGTCATCAGAGCATATCAGAGCAGTGAGTTGTGTTCAATCATCCCCACATAACTGTAAAAGGCTCTAGCAAGCTCTAAGAACTCCAATGCTCTGTTAACATTATTAGAGAGGTATGCCACTAAATTTGTCTTACCAATATAGGCTTGGAACAGATTGCAGTGTTTAGAGAGCCTGACATATAACAAGAGAAAGTGAGAAAGAAATGGCATTTTGCCATGGATGCCAAGAGAAGAAAGAAAAATGTAAAGTGAGAGCAGAAAGTAAGGTACAAAGCTAAGTTTATGGTATGGCTGCCTGCCTAGTGCATGCTCTTATTTTTATTCTTAAATACTTCGCCAGTAAGTAAACATTTATATGTACTTTGACTTAGTTCAGCAAGGAAAACTGTGAACTCAAGTGTCTTAACTGCAGGCCTGGCAGAATGCTACCTGCCATGACACACTGGATTCCCTAACTCTGTGGTTAGGGAATCTTTAAGGCCATTGAAACAGCAGAAACAACCCTAAGCCATGAAAACCGGGAAACTCATGCTCTTGCACTGATAATAACAATTCAACCTTTTCATATCCTTTCCTTACTCATAAGAAAGATCTGTGATTTACCAGTGCAATAATAGGCCCTAAAGAAACCACATGTCTCATATAACTATTCAGTCTAGTGTGGCTGCTTGGATGAGATTGTGAGAAGGGGATAAATGACTGAGAAACAATCAAGTAAACACTCCTGCAAATTTTCTCTCAGAGCAAATATAGGTTCAAATGCAAATTAGCCTGACAAAGGACAGTTCTCATTTACCAGTGTAATCACAACACTTACTTTTTCACCCTATCCTAGAGTTATTTCTTTTCAAGGGAGCTCAACAGAATTTAACTTCAGGTCAGGAAATCAGATGAAAGAACTAAAAGAAAAGAGAGCTCTTTGCTCTTAATTTTAAATATTCCCCTTATTTTTATGAAGTACTAAATGTACAGAAATGGTGAACTTGGTGACCCATGCATGACTATTCCATACCTTTTTTTTTTGCACTTCCCCATGCCACTGATTTCATGCACTCCATGTAGGCTAGAGGGCCTTTATATGGGAGTCAAAAGGAGCAGAAGACAAAATTCTGAGACTCAAACAATTGTCTGAAAAATTAAACATTGGAAACATGTCAGATTGGAATATTTTTCCCTTTCACAGAGATTCAAGGAAAAAAAAAAATAAAAGGAGATGGCTTTAGCCTGTACATTCAAGGAATAAAAATACATACAGTAATGCATTTTCCTGGTAGGATGCAATTTCAGTTCAGGTGGTTATCTTTGCAGATTTCCTTTTCTTTTGGTTTTAGTGTGTTTTCTCCAGCAATGGTTCTTTGCCCACTCCCTTCCTTTTCACTCTGATTATTCCATTAAAGTTTGTCCAATCAAGTTTCAGTCCAAATACTCATTTTGGTGATATTCTGGTAACAAATGGCTCCAGATTTGATTTCTAAAAAATCCTGTGTTTAAACTTGATTTTCCAGGGAGATTAGGTTAGAAAAGTAGCCATTGCAATGAAGGGTATTTATGTTCCCTGAATTGGAATGAATACAGCTCAGATTTTTCCTGATATCTATAATCACAATGTAGTCCAAATTCCATTACTATCTCTAGTACTTTTGGCAGACCGAAGACTGAATTGGAGACAAAAAGCAGGATGCCATCAAACAAAATGTTTTTCTTTTTCTGCATGTGCACATTTAGCCACAGATACCTAATCAGTGCAGTATAACTGACTAAATGCAATGTTTACAGATCAGAAATGACACGAGGCACATTTATGCAACGAAACGGATGCCTCCTGTAGAGCAATTCCAAGATATTATTCCTGGAAGTACCATCCATTAAGCACAACTTCTTTGGGCCAAACTACTTTTTTTTTTCTGCTGACCAAGCAAAATGCATTACTTAAAATTAATTTGAGTCCAAAATTGTAGATATTACAAATCTGTAGTTGTGTAGTGAGAGCTGAGGTGCGGGGGTTAGTCTGTCAGACCTGATAATTTGTGAAGGTTCTGTTTTCCTCAGCACCTACAGGACTGTGACAGAACACACTTACCTGAAGGAGCCAACCATTCCCTTTTTTTGAGAACCATTTTCTAATTGGATTATAAATTCTCATACTTCTTGTTTCTTCCAAAAGTGAATAAAAAGCTCTACAAATAAATTGTTATCTCTGGAGAGAAGATTTTGATTTTTTTCTTGCTCTTTAAGCGGAAAACTTCCTTGAAAAACTTTGCAAAACTAACAGAAAAAGTTTGAGTTGTAGTTCAATTCCTTCAATAACTTCTTCTTCTTTTACCTTTCCAGTAGCATAATCAGACTTGGTGACAACTGCCTGGATATTGATGGCAGCTTTGTGAAGTGTAAGGGAAAGTTTTGTGCTACGAGGGAACTGAAGCAGTCAGTTGATTTGCAGTAAGTCTCCTAAACAGCCATGAGGGATTATTAATTTTTTGGTCACTATTACTAACTTGGAACTGATTCTAACAAATAACCCATATTCAATTTATAAATATATGAATAACTCAATAACTTTTCCATATCTAATCTAAAATATTGAGAACATATTTATAATTTAACACAGTTATTGTGATTCTGTGCCAACTATTAACTCGCATAACTAACTTGAATGTAAAGTTATAGAATAACCTGAAGCAACAGAAATGTAGATTTCTTTACCCATCAAATCTCTACAAATTACCAAATCTCTACAGATTAAAACTTTGTGCCATGCTATAAGTGAATTAATTCTTGTTTTACCCTTAATATAAAATAAGAGTAATAGTATTTATGTTTAGCAGTACAAAATGCAGGAAACACTGCCATCATGTGAGTACACACACACAAACAAAATATTTAGTATAACATAAGCTTTTTGTCTCCAATATTTTAAAAAAGGCACAATGCACTTTCATTTTTGGAGGCAATTAACAAAAACTAAAATGCTAAATCAATTGTGAGTATTCAGGTAAAACTGGATTTATTCCTCGCTCATGACAGAAACCTGGGCCCATTTCAGGTCCATGGTAATTTTTATTTTGACTTGGCTTTACTGGAGGCAAGATTTTATCCGATTGCTTTAAAAGGAAACCAAAGAATGTGGCCTGGTTTCCAGCACTATGGATTGTCATACAAGGATTATGGAAGCAGCAGTACCATTTTGTTGAGGACTATTCTAAAGAATCCCAGCAATCTAGAAATGCATAAAATGTCACAGCTGTTACATCTGTCTTTACCCAAATATTTTTTCACAACACAGAATGCAAACTGCATTGTGCAAACTGCCTTTGAATTAGCAGTTGGAAAAGGCACTGCAAATCATTTATAACACATTTTTCATTAAGTACAGATCTCACTAACGTATTTTAGTTTCTGTATCAAAATAACACTCTGTCTAGTTTCAGCAAAACTGAAGATTGGAAAGCTTGAGAAAAGACCATTCACTCACTGAAACATTATCTTTGCACTGCAAACATAATAGAAATTGTAAAAATCAAACTAATTTGCTTCATTGTCTAATGCATTCAATTATCTGAAACTTTTTTGTACTTGAATTTTTTTTATATATAAGGTCTTGCAATGCAGAAAACAAACAGCTTCTCTCTCTTTAAGGTTAGAACAGCAGGATCAAAAGCCATATTCATGTATCAGAAGACAAGTTAACCTTCAGTTGATGGGTTCTTTTCCTAATAATATAGCCACTGACTGAAATGCTGCTTTTTACAATGTAACATTATTTTTCATTTGTCAGTCGGAAATCACTGTCATATTCCCTTCAATTCTGTCATTGCTCCCAAATTTACCGATTGTCCAAGTTTTGCTTCTGAAAAGAAATGACTTTCCTTATTTGAATCTGAATAGCAGCTATACAGGATTTTCAGTTATGTAGAACACTGGCTTTTTCTTAGTGCAGAGGTTTTTCTTTATTTCACCTTTTACAAAGTCACTTTTCACAACATTTACAATTCAAGACAAGAGGTCGGGTAGCCTGATAAAAGGGATTTGCTGCCATTGAATACTGGAGAAAGGCTAATAACCAGTATTATGAGAAATTGGAATGTGTGATTTAATTCTCTTTTTTTTCCTATTTTATTCAAGGATTATTGTCATGATAAATCTCCTGATTATTGTGGGGTTTTTTATGAAAAAAAGGTAACAGTAGGCATCTCAAACCTTCCTGTCACACTTTGAATTAGGAGATCGTGTTTCTATTTCTAGAGTATTCATTTGCCAAGGATAACCTATCCTAGTCCAAATTTGGTACAGGAGGGTTTCCTTTTTTCTTATATAGAGTTTGTCTAAAACATCATCTTTATATTCTTTTGGTGATGAGTTTAAAAAACACAACTTAATTTATTGAATCTTTTGAGAAAAAGCCAATAGTGTTGTACGCTAGGAGAGCATGTGATTCAACTCAAATTCATGCAGAAGGCTGAAATCATTATAGCATTTTGATTTCTCTTCCTTTTCTTTTGTTTAAAGAAAATAGCTTAATTTCTAGTGCAAAATGTCATTTTAAGACCTCAGCATGCTCTGGAAGCATATCATCTCATTAAACTTTACAGCAGATACTGCCATTTCAAATATTTCTCTAGGACTGAAGTTGAAGGGGGAAAGGACAATATGTCCCTGTGTGCCTGTGATGTGAAGAAGCCGTGAAACACATTGTTACAGTAGTGCAGCTGGCCATCCACTGCACAAAGTGTACCTCTGCCATAAAGAAAATTCTTCTGAAACTCATCTTGAAGGAGCTCATATCGGCTCTGAGAGACACCAGTATGAAACAGAGTGAGACTGGGTCTGGGTCATGAGGATCATGCAAAGAGAAATGGAAAGACATGAGAGATTAGGAACAATACGTGGGGTCCAGAGGAAAAAAAACCCCAACATTACCAAGAGAGGGAACGAAGTTATAGCATGATCTGCCAAAGATTTAATACAACACAGTTTCTGCTAAACCTTTGTTAACTTCCCGAAATTTGAGGCTCAGGTCATTGCTCACCTTGTCCTGTCGTTTCTTGGTTAAACTTTGACTGTTGCACCAGAAAGTCAGAGGTTTCCCATAGACTACATGACATGGAAGCCCAAAGCTTGCTAAGGTGTGTCAAACAGCAGGAAATACCAGTGTGTGGGCACCTGAGAAAGGTCTTCAGGGTCAGTTTTGGGTCCAGACCCAGATACATGAAGGTGTCCTCATTACATGTGAACCTCGGGGGCAACAGAACTGCTCATTCTGTGGAGGTCAGAGAGCTGCTCAGTTCACCCCCAAGCATTCTAGCACCTCCCTGGCAGGTGCTCTATAGACCTGACTGACTATACTGACAAAGGGCTGGACTTGCTTGCATGGGCCCTGGCAGGCAGTGACATTTTGCTTATTCTCAGCCCAGAACATCTGCACAGGAGGGGCACATAGAAGCCCTACAGCAGCCCTGGCCTCAGCAGAAGCAACAGCAGACCCAGGCTTGGGACATGTCTGCTAGCAGTGACCATCTATACCATGGCATTAAAATGTGGGCATTTTATTTTGCGTGGTGAATCCTGCCTTTGATGTTTCCCTTTCATTATTTGTCTGCACTGCAGCTAAAGCCACCATGAAGCCTGTTTTAGCCAGAGTGTAGCCTCCCACCTCCTTTTACTCTTCTAAGGGATTATCTCCTGCTTTCATTGTGCTTCCATGTACCTGCAATAGCAGCTTCATTTCAATTCCTCCTTAGAGATAAACATAAAGTTCCCCTCTTGCTCAAAACTGGCTCTAACACCTGGCTCTGGCACCATGTACCTGGTGCCTGTTCGATGCAGGAAGGACAATGCGTCACATCAGAGGGATCACAACAGGAAAAGTTCAGTGTTGTTCACGTGTGGTTGTTCTTTTGCATTGAGTACAGTGCTACACTGCCTTTAAAAGCAATCACTACCTCAAGATGAGCATCAGTGGGCAAATGTATGCAGAAAAATTTTGAATAGTTTTACCTTCTGTTTGATTCATACCACTCTGAACTTCTTAAGAATTAGATTTGGATATACAAGCTACAAAATAATCTTCAAAAATCTTCAGATCTTCAGAATCTGCACACTGTCATTGCTGTTTTTTATATAATATTCATGAACATTTTTTGTAAGGAGCTTTTTGTCCCTTTTGATATAAATGAAATTGACTTGTGTCTTTCCTATTACAGAATCATAATTCTTACTTGAAGAGATGAATTGCTATGCATAACTGACACTGATTATTTTTATTTGAATAGACCAGGTTAAAAGATTTTAAATGTTTCTGTTTCAGTGAAGGGAGAACTTTAGACTCCTTTTTTTTTTTTTTCTTAATTTCTACCCCTCCCCTATTTCTTCTATTCATTTTTCTGTGTTCAAAAAAGTCTATCAAAGAGAATAAGCAATACCATGTGGCTTGGCTTGTCCATTGCTGATGTCAAGACACATACTGAACTGTAACAGTCTAAATAAATAGCTCGAAAACAACAATTCAGCTCTGAAGTATAATACTCTTTGATAGTTCATTAATTATTTGAGGGTTGCATTTACACAAAGAAAGTTTTGGCTTCTACCAACTGTTGTCCTACCAGACAGCGCTGAGAGTCCCAAAAGTCAGCACAAACAGGAGTGCTCTGTCTAGCAGTGTGGACATACATTATATAAATATGGTATCTGAGGGCCAAATGAACTCTTTTATTTTCAAATATAGATGAAATTTAAAGGGAAATCAAAGAGAGTGGCTCAGACTGCAAGTAATAAAACTTCTACAAATAAACCTTCACAGAATCAGTATTTGTGTCTTTGTGACAACTGCAAGTTTAAAAGAATTTTTGAGAGAAAATCATGCAGAGTAAAAGCTGCTGTTATCAAACAGATCTTACTTGTTCATAATTTAGCCAGCATTAAGTGTGCTTCTTTGCTTCATTAAGAACTAGGCTTGTTTATCTGCAGGCAGAAGATGTAAATGTTCTAAAGAACTTACTGAGGAAGAATTATACCACAGAAATGTTAAACATGATATACTTCTATAATTATGACAAAGGAATGTTTTGTACAGTGGCAAATTTTACATTAAAAACAGTGATTGTAGGGCTTAAAATTTATTTTCCCTTTAAAATGCTATGTAAATTTATAACTCTTAATTAAAGCAAGTTCTAGATGATTTGAACATGATTTAGTGTGGTCTCTTCATATGCATTAAATGCTTCAAGGACTAAAGGAAATAAGAAATGTGTTTAAAAACCAAAACTCTTCAATGTATTTAAAATATTCATGGGTGGTGGGTGAACTTTGGGCTGTAATGATCCTAAAAGCTGGTTACAACAGATTCTTCCAAAACAGAGAAATTTTTTTTATTCAGATGAGTTTTCTTTCTCTTTTAGCTAAAGACACACTTCCTCCATATTGCTGCCTAAATTTTAAGTAAGTTGAATAGATGTCAGTGGAATTTAAAAAAAAAAAAAAAACAAACAACCAAGACATACATTTTAGTCATAACTACTTGTTGACTGTTTATCATGATAACTGAAGTTAATCTTAATTGAAAGACAAGAATTTTACAAAGGAAAGTCAATGTTGTGCTTTTTTTTTGAGTAACCACCTATTGACCCAGAGTAATTTATACCCTTTTACTGAAAATATGATAGAAGGTAGTAGGAGTAAAATTATCAGATGCTATGGTATCCCTTTAACAGTCCTTTTAATAAGATAAGTAAATAAATCAAGCAACATAACTGCCTTGGGATATTGTGAAGTTCAAATATATAGCAATTCCAGGAGGTATTACACAAACTCCCAGAGGAGCAAGGGCTCTGAGGACTTTTAAAACATGGGGTAAATTTCATATGAGGAAGTGACAAAATCAACAGCTGTCAGAGTCTCTGTGGCCATGGGAAATGTCAGTCAATGTTTTCACTGCTCTTTTAGGCCTCCTATGAACACTGATAGTGACACTATTAAACATAAGATACCAGAAGAGGTGGACCTTTCACTGAGCAGGATAAAGCTGATTTATGCCGGTGAGGATGTTCATCATTTACTCTTTGCCTGCCAGCTGTTACAGATAAACAACATGTAAATATTTGTTTTGAGTGGTTGCAAAATATATACAAAATATGGTAGAGCAGACTCATAAGTCTCTTCATATTCAATACACCTCTGAACTTATATATATTATAAATTTATAAATTAATATTTAAAATTAAATATTATAGTCAGGGAAAAAAAATTACTAGTTTAGGGAGGAAAAAAAAGTAGTTAGGACAAAAGTAACTAGATAGGTTTGCTATAATGCTGAAATTTACATCTGTCTGTCCACCAGTGGAAACTAGGTAAGATGGGACAAACGAGACTGAAAGAAAAGTTGAAAAAAATTGAAAACAAGCAATAAGTTTTTCCCCTGTATTTATCAAAATTAGGAAGGCAGCAATAGATTCCATACAGACAATGATGATTAGGCAAAAATCACATAAGGAAAACCACTGGAAATCACAGTGGAAGGAAATAGTTAAAGCAGAACCTTTCATTGTGGGAGATTGCTCAGAGAATCTGCCTAAAATTTAACTGACCACAGAGTATGGGATACATAAACAAAATCTATAAGAAAATGCCAGAAACAGAGCTTGGTAATTACCCAAGAATTCTATGGGCACTCCAAAAAATGACATAGTTGAAATGCTAGTAGTAATGTGCAATCCCTGGTAAAAATTGCTGTGATATATCATGACAGAAAAGTGGCAAAAACTTTCAGAATGTCTCCAGGCAGTCCCAAAGGATACAGTCTTCCAACTCTGATATTTGGTCTTACCACATTACTAGAAACACTAATAAAGAAAACAATCTGTGGATCCATTTATATACAGTCTGCTTAGAAAGTGTCAGAATGGCTTTTACAGAAGGATTCAATGTCTTTAAGACCTAATAGAACACCTTAAAACAACCAACAAAAGTATGGGAACAAAGTATGTTGCTGAAAAAGTTTTGCTTGGCTTTCCAAAGTCTCTTGGCAAAGCCTCTGAGCATTAGCATCTAAGGAAACAAGGAGCAAAGCAAAAGAAAGAATGTCCTTGCATAGATAAATCATTCGCTGAAGATATGGTAAACATAAGGCTGAAATACACAGCCAGTCCTTTCAACAGAGGGACACCAGTGCAGTTCTGCAGGGACCTGTACTGAGATCCGCATGTTTATCTTGCAAATAACTGAACTAAATCAGGTGTTGATCAGCAAGGTAAGAAAGTTTGCAAAGGTTGCTAAATTAATCACATAAATTGAGATGAGCACTGGCTGTAAAGCCTCACAAAAGGACTTTATGAGACTGAGCTGTAAAGTAATAAAATGGGAGGTGGAATTCAAAATGGATAAACATAAAACAATGCACTCAAGGAAAAAGAATTTCAGCATCACATAGAAGAGGATGGGCTCCAAGTTGATCATTGCAATACAGGTTGCAAGAATTTGGGGTTATGATAGAGTCATAAAAAGTGAAGTTCAAAGCTCGATCAAAAAAACAGAAGCCACAAGAACACACACTTAAGAACTGCTGAGAAGGAACTAGAGAATAAATCAGAAAATACTGCATAAATTTATCTTGAAGGCTGTATATCTAACCTCTATAAACCTTCCAAAATAATATAAATAAAGCTGGAAAAGGTGCAAAGAAGGGCAACAAGGGTGTTCAGTGTTTTGCAATCATTTCTGTAAGTATTTTAAGACCCTTTCTATCTCAAAAAATTATATCTTGGAAGGTATAGTAGAAGACTATACAATCATGAATGTCAGGGAAAAGGAGATTAGGGACAGATGGTTCATTGTCTTCCAGGATAAAACCAAGGTAGTACAGATGAAGTTTAGGGAGATCAAATGTAAAACAAAACAGAAGGTAATACTCCAAACAGAGGACAGCAGATGTGTAGAACTCTCCAAAGAATGGTGTGCATGTTAAAAATTTCGTAGAATTACTAGATAAGTTAGTGGAAAAAAATCATCACTAAAAATACGTAACCTTCATATGTCTTAAAAAACTCACTGAGCTGAACACAGCCACACTCTGGGAGAGCATAGGAGAAGCTTCCATGTAGTGCTGCCTTGTTCTTATTCTTATCTTGATTTCAGTGTATGCTCATTGCTGGATGCAGAATACTGGGTTAGGGGAAGGGTTCTTCCAGGCTGATACCATAATGCTTATGTTTCCTTGCTCACACATATTTTCAAAAGGGAATAATACGGACCTAATTCCGTCGATGAAGAGATACCCTTTGTGAGAGGATGATGGACAAAGATGCTGCCAAGCTATGAATGGCAGCAATGAGTATTCATGTGGCAGCACTGAAAGTAGATTTTATTATAAGAGCTCCAGTCCTTTGTCTCCCCTAGGATGGTCAGCAGATGAATGAATGTAAATTTGGGATTTTTCTTCTGCAATTTTCTGACAGATTTCTTTTAATCGTGTCTTCTTAGAAGCAAATTCCCCAACTGTCACTGCTGGTATGACAAATTTTGCAGTAAGTCTGTTGAAAGTGTGTTTTGCATGCACTAATCAATGTAAAAAAATGTTATCTTTCTTTATTGCTTGTATATAGAACTTCATGCTTGTTGGTTTAATTGTATTCTAATCCCATTAGCCAACATCATCTTTTTTGCTCTGATAAACAAACAATTTGGTAACAGAAAACATAAAAAGACAGTTAACTGGCTCAAACCTCATAATGTTTCAATGTCTTGGATAGTTTTCTTGATTTTATTTTCCTTGACAATCTAGGCAGTTCAGGCACTTAAAATACAGGACAGCAAACAATGTATCAGACCCAAAAACTTGACTATTGCTATGAGAAGTTCAGAAAGGGCAGGCATATAAGGTCTTAATTAAAAAATCTCCACTACTTAAGAGTAAAATTTAAAAATGTTTTTCTTTCATCATTCTATTTTACAGTGTCATTTGTTTTTTGTCTCTAATAGTGGAGAGAGGGAGAATAAAAAAATTCAAAGGCAATGGAAATGCATTTCTTATTTTTTCCATTATATATTTTAGCAAAAGCATCACAAATATAATTCTATTCCAGTCACTGTTCCTAACTCTTTCAGAATACTATTGTATTTGCTTTTAAAAATGAGATATGGAAGATGTTTATATGCATGTATATATTTTAACAGGTTCAGTGTTTTGAAAAATATTTATGGAGCCACTTTCACCATTTTTTAATACCTTTTCAGAAGTATACAAAGAATTTAGGAAAAAGCAGAACCAAAAATTTGTTGCTAACAAGGCATTACCTTTGAGCTTTCCTTTCTCAACTTTACATTACTTTTCTGGATGCAAAGAACTACAAGAGGTAGTCTTACGAATGCCCTTATAGTTTTCATAAAATGTGTTTTACTTGGTTATTTTGAAGTAAATGTACTAGTAACTTAAAGCTAAACATAAGCCCAAAGTTAATTCCATATGTGATCAGAATTAGCTATTTATTTATTTATTTTTAATTGTGGCAATTGTACTTCTTCTACGGGAATTTGTAGCTGTTTGACTCTTTTTTTGAACACTTAGTGCCTACACTGACCTAATGTTAAACATCAGGAAACAGCTATGAAAACTGTGGACTTGGAGCTATGCCTCTGGAGTATGAACCATTATGTCACATGAATGAGGAAAGAAATATCAGCAATCTAGACAGCTGCCTTGTTGCTTCCCTTGCCTCATCCGTGAGTTACAATCCAGACTGTGGTATCAACTCACTGAATAGCATTTTTAAACAGCACTGTGTAACTTATCCTACTTCCACATGTGCAGCAAAAATAGCCTGGAGTCACCTTTCTTTTCCTTTTTTTAACTCCACAATCCTTATGGGTCTCTTCCAACTTGAGATATTCTATGATTCTATGACTCTATAACTATCTTTTTCATTTTAAAAATTAATTTGAGACTAGATAGTTTTTAAAAATATGTAGAAAACACATCTGAGTTTGATACAGAACTTGCAGGGAAGGACTGTGCAGTTTTTATCATGCCAGAGATGATATCGCAAAAGTACAAAATGCACAAATAATTAGTCTCATTTTCCTATCCTTGGTGAAATCACTTTCAGGCTGTAACCTGCAGCTGAAACATAGCAGGAGTTGAGAATACACCTTTTATGATGGTAACATTTAATTACCTAATTTATGCCATATCAGGTCTGCTCAGTAAGACTATCTTTAAAAAAATTCAGAATTAAATGTATCTCCCAGAAAGGTAGTCAAATGGGATACCAACACATACACTTGTAAAGATCTACATGAACCAAACATTTGCAACAGTAAACATGTAAATATAAGTTCTACACATTATAACTTTTTCTACATACTGCATTCGTGCTTTTCTGAATGGAACAGGTACAGGAAAATAGTTAATAAACTCCTTTATAAATCTCTTTAAAAAATGAAGGGCATATTTTCTACCAGTTAGCTGTTCTATAGCAAATTATTAGGTTGACAGCCCAGCTAATCGGTGGAGAATAGAGAGAGAATATGTACAGAGAGCATATGCACTCCAGAAAGTAATCCCCCCTCTCTCTAAAGGCAAAGGCACTTGTCTTTTGACCAAAGAACATCTACTTTGAAAATACTGAAATATTCTGCTGTTTTCTTTTTAAATGTCTCACTGATCCATTTTCCTTATTTTATTGATAATCCTGCACACATATTGCGCCAGTCAGTGTCCATAAATGTCTGCCTCTGTTGTATCTACCATGCATAGCCTTTGTCAGTTCTCTGATTATTGATTGGCACCAGTTACCCTGAAAGACCTCACAGGCAGCTGAAATTGGAGTCTGCGGTTCCGTTCCTGATTTTGAATTCTTTTACTAAGCACACAGAATACGGCCAATTTGCCAACTAGCAGCTATGCAAAGCTCAAGCGCACACCAGTAATTTCGTTTGAAATCGTGTTCACTGTAAAACAAATTAGTCTAATTTAGCAAGCAGAGCACTGTGATTCTATAGTATTGCCTGTTTCTGAAGTAAAGTACCTATGCCTTGTGATTTTTTGTGCTTGGAGCATGCTTTTCAGGCTTGCTCAGCTTGCTAGTTTTTCTTCTTGCTTCAGCCGCCCCTCCCTGAAGCTACTGCTTCACATTCACCTTTTCAGCAGTGAGTCTTTTTCCTGAGCCACACATCATAATTTTTTAGACATAACAAGAAATGCAGAGAAATTAAATGTGTATTGTACAGGAACATGCATAATTACATTTTTACAAAGTGCATCTTTCCTTCTTTTGTAGCATTTTTCTGTTTATATATTGAAACATCTCAGTGATGTCATAAAGGGCTTTTTGTGTGTGTGTGTGTGTGTGTGTGTGTGTGTGTGTGTGTGTGTGTAATCAGCATTTTACTTTTTATTTATACCTGTACAGTTATATTTATTTGTGCTTGTTATCAACTTGTATATATTTAATGTAGAATATGAAATAAAGGAATAAAGAGTGTATGTAATATTTATTTGTATGCCCTCAGAGAGCTTCACTTTCTCTTTCCTGCCTGTGCCTTTATCAATACCAGCTTTATTTCAAGCAGGCTTCTCTGAAGTACCATAAAGAGAGTGGCTTTCTAGAGCTGGATAGCTAAAACACATAAATCATACATACTTCTGAGACTTCCCCCCAGCCCTACACCCAAAGAGCCTGCAGTTTTGTCCGGGGAAGTAATTTGCATGGATAGCTGGCCAGGTCAAGTCGAGAGATCCTTTCTGAGCCTCTGATGATATCATCATATTAATATAGGGGACCTTGGAGAGATCCTGGCCTGAGTTTAAAGTCTGAGGGTCTTGTAAGGTTTTGGGGGAGAAGACAATGATGAAGTCATCAGACAAGCTCTCATTTCAAAATTTCAGCTGTGGAAATCTGCTATGAAGAATCCAGTGTATTTCTCAAGGTCTAATCCTGCTTCAGATGATGTTAGACCCCTTAAAACCTAAGAGCAACAATAAAATTCACTAGAGAAATTATTCAGCCTTACTAACCTAAGACATACCTACAGTGTCAGCTGTGAGCAAATTAGGTGGTTGCCCTAAATTTCAGAAAAAGAGGAAAGGAAAATCTATCCATAGCCCCTGACCTCTCTCCTGACATCCTCTGACTCCTTCTGCCCCTTTCCCATCCCCAAGAAAGATGACAGATTTGCCTCTACTGCTGAAAGAGTTTCTAACTCTTTCTATCCTTTTCTGTCTTCAGCACCAGCACAGTGTGTGCTGTGACCCTGCAGCTGCAAGGCAATTCTGCTCTGGCAACAGCACATTTATGTCGTGCAGCATCCTGACAGAGGAGACTGATACTAGCCTAGGGAGAAGTGTGGGGTACAGACACACACTTATATTTCCATATGTCTGCTGACAGCATGACTTTTCTTTCATTTTTGTATGAAATCATCTCATTCATAAGCATGGAATGAAATGCCAATATGTTTATAATTTTTAACTCTCTTCAAGGTATTAGGCAATGTCTAGACAGAAAAAAACTCCTGCAAACCAATCCAAACCCCCTCTTTTCCAGTGGCTAGTTTTGAAAATTCACTAATAGTTTTAGCAAAGTATAAGATCTAATGGTTTTTTTTGAGGGCAGCACTATTAAACTTCCACTAACTGATGTCAAGTAAAGTTGTGCTGTTGCAGCTTCTAATGGCATTCAATTCTGAATCAATTTTAGTGGATTCACTCAGCAAGTTTAAAATTAGGCACATAAATATATTGTTACAACTGCCATGTATTTAGATCTGTAGGAGAGTTAAAAAAGCAGAGCAGCTGAGTGAAGCAATTACAAAGGATCTTCTAAATTAAGAGATGGTGAAGAGATAGGATGATAAAAATGCATGTGAAATTTAATATTGGGAGGAAATATATATATATATATATATATAATCTCACATATTAATAATGCACACATACCAGTGCTTGAAAAACAAAGCCTGAGCTGAAAAGCAGTTCTTGAAAAATAACTATTGTCTATTGGTTCTATGACCATGAGAAAATTTGGATTCAAAGATGATGTAGAATAAGGAAGCAAATCCAGTATATTCTAAATGCATATTGGCTCAGAAGTTTCTAATGTTTAACTAGTGATGAACCCAGTGTAAATTAATTCTCAATTTCCTCGTAGCCCAGGTATCAATATTTGATGCCTCTCTATAACAGAACAAGGGCATTAGTGAAATTTAAAAAAAAAAAAAAAAAAAAAAAAAAAAAAAAAAAAAGTGAGTAAAAGAAGCATTTTGGAGCTTTCCTTGTTCAAAATTCAGTATCTGGTGAAGCATCTGATGATTGTACACAGTGAATAGTATGTCAGAGAAAGAAGCATAAAGATTTTTGAAAGAGTCTGGGATCAGCCAAAGGAGTTCCTTAGGGCCATCTGCTTCCCTGTTAGCAAAGCCTGGAGGGCTGCTCTAGCCCTATCCAGCTCTGTTCTCTGAGGAAGCTGCATCAGCTGTGAGATGACAAACAGGCCCATGTACACATTCATCTATTCCAGTATAAAGAATGAGGAATTGGCTGGCTGCCTAGAATATTTTCATAGAGAAGAGAACATGGACAATTTCTGGTTGTAGATCTGACCATAGTAAATAAATATTCTGGAAGAAGACAGAAGACACCATATGACACTGAGGTTTAGACAAAACCATCTGCACAGTATTCATGGGAATGTCACAAGATAGCCATAATCTTTTACTGTCAACAGTATATGAAATAAATAAAATAATTAAGTAATATTACAATTTTTTAAAACTGTGGAGTAATAAACTCCACACCTTAATCAATATCACTTTTGCTTTGCATTTGCTGATATTTGCAAAGATTTAGGATAAAAACTGTGAAGTATACAAGTAGGTTTGAAAGTGCATTTGGTTCACATACAACTGACAACTGGAAAGTTTTGTATTGAGAGAAAATCTTGCAGACTAGGGATGGCATTGGTCCTCATCATTTCTTCAAACTAAAGATGATTCTGAAACATTTACTTAACATTTATTACTGTTTTTCCTCATAAATGGTCCCTTTGAGCAGTTATATTTCTTTACTCTTTCCTGAGCATAGTATTATATGTAGCCATGTATAATGCAGCACTGTTTGCCTAACCTCTCCCTGTCTGCTTCTGTTGCATTTTTATTGGAAGGCTTCCAAAAATCTTTGTTAAACTTTGTTCACAATGAGATCAGCAGAACACTTGAGCTTTGTTGGACTACTGGTTGGGAGGCATGCATGAATTGCATTCCCTATGTAAAAATGTGTTAAATACAAAGCTCAATAAAACAGAATTCATGAGGATAGAGCACATTCACTCAGCTGAAATCTCAAAGGTTACAAAATCATACGACCAGTGAAGCTGCCTGTGTTCCAAGTACAAAAGAAACCGCAGCATGGTGTCAATGAGTAACTCTTGGGTCACCATTTTCTGAAGAACACTGAGACAGTAGACTGAAATTGTGCATGGAAAAACATGTCAAAGAGATAAAAGTCATTGTTATGGGCAAAAAATGAAAAATTATAATTGATTGCTTAAATGTATGCTATGGATTCTGATGGATCATTGAATTAAACACAAGCAAACATAATAATAAAACAAAGGTTGGGCTACAATTCTTGAATGTTATAATAAATTTGATCAAGATCAAACTGCAGTTAAAAATAATAAATGATGGGTTATTAATCACTTAATGATCTGTACAGCCACTCTAGAAATTTCTTTATTTACCATTCCACGGACCATTATCACAGTTCTTTGACATCAATGACAAATCACAAGGTATCCAGCAGAAAGGGAAAAAGGATTCTCCCAGTCTAAAAGTTAAGCATCTAATCTATTCTTGTTTTAAACCATAGGTCCCTCAGTACACTGAATGAGGCTTCCTGAAAAGGCCATTTATGATATACTATGACAGGCATCTAAGAAAAGCCATGTAAGTAATTATCTGGAGCTGCTGGTGGAGAGGATATTGTTAATTTAGCTGGGACACCTGACTTAAATATGTTCAGAATAAAGTAATGAATTAAACCCACCTGAATATTTGACCTCTCTGTCTCTACTGAGTCACTGAATGCAGGGCGTCCTCATCTTTCATCAGGGAGCAATAAACAGGGTACTTCAGAGGCCAGTGCTGTAAGTTTGCCATTATCTATTGTAACCTATTAACTTAGAGAATCAGTTTCTGCTTTCTTATATAATCACAATTCAAATATAAATACTCAGCGTTACAGTTTCCTAATACTTTGAGCCAAGAAAACAAGCCCATCATCTTCTTGAGAGCTTAAAAAGGAAGAAACGAGCTATGGAGTTTTGTACATTTCACTTTGAAAACAACAATGGAAAAAGTTGGAAATCTGTCCAAAAAACCAATATAGTAGTCTAGACAGGAAATATCTAGGGCATGAACCATTATTTTGGCCCTTGATAAAGTAAAAAATCTGAATTGTTGCTTTATTGAACTTACTTAATGTGAATGATCTGGCAATTGTACCAGTAAGAGTAGCAACGTTTAGACTAGTGTGAAATCGCTGATTCTTAAAGATGAAACATGAATTAGGTGTGAAGAAATGAGTTTGAAAAACTGTCTTTGACGTTGCTGGAGCCAGGATTTCCCCTGTGAGTGGGAGCCATACCACATTCTAACAGAAGCATTATACGTCTGCTTACACTCATTTTACGCAGGTGTGAACTGATTAGAGTTGGACTCATAAGTATTTTCTAGGAAAAATTGTACACTCAGCATTGCAGAATTGGTTTGTATATTTGGTTTCATCTTGTTAAGAAATAAATCGATTCAATTGCATTTGAAACAGTTTTCTATCTGAGTTTCTTATAAGTTTTTTAAAAGCTTTTAAGAGCTGGAAATTGAAGCAAAACATTTGCATTTTATGAAACAGAATGTCTTAACATATTTTAAATTAGTATTTTATTCTTTTGCTATGTTAGAAATCTCAAAAAATGTTGTTTTTTTCCTTTGAAAAAAAATTTTATAAAGTTTGAAATTGACTATGAACCTCCTAAACCTTGTTTGTTGTTCCTGTTATTTGCATTTTTTTTTCTTTTTCAGAGTTATACCAGATATAAAGCATCAGAGATGCGTGGCTTATAACTATCTAAAATTTGTTTGTTTTCTTCATTCTTCTTTTATGAACTAAATGATATTGGAGCTAGAAATATATAGATGCTTTTTTTCTAGATATGACATTGGAACAGAAGATACAAAAGGTACCTAAAGAAACTTTTGAAAATATTTTAGTTTAATCCTGTGAGCAGTATTATGCATTATTTATTTAACGTTTAATGTATCCAACTTGCACAGGACCAAAATACATTTTCTGAGGAAAGGTCACAGTGAAAGTAGTTTCAAAATGGAGTTTTTTAGTTAAGGATTAATTGGATATTGGCCAGAAAGTCCTAAGAAAACACCTACGTGCATGTGCATACATCTGTGCAAATAATGGCCTTGCAACAGCTACTGAAAGACCTTGCTTGACTAAAGGCCCAGAAAATGGGTCTAGTTTTTATGGTAATAGATGTGTAACTGTGGCCACAGCTGAACTGTCCCTCATCTGAGCCCTCCCCAGCACAATGTGTCCCTTGGTGACTGCTGGGCTGGCAACCCCAGCCACATCACAAAGGAGAGGAGGACTCTTAGCATCTCCCAGCCTTAAGCCGAACACTTGCTACTAATTAATAGTGGAGTATTTCTCTAAAAACCATGGGAAGTAATTAGTGGTGCCATATATTCATTGATACTTGATCCATGCACTAAAAGCAAAGCAATCTGATCTTGGTCTGGTGTGAGTGTGTGATTGGGTTTCAGCTGTGGTATGTGAGCTGTGCCAGAGAACATCGTATGCTGCTGGGGCTACATTTGTGTGGCTGCAGCAGAACACAGGACACTTGATCTGATCCTGAATCTGCCAGGACAAAATTACCCTACCAAAATATTTTGAATACATCTGAAGCAGCAGCATGAACTTGTACCAGTTCTGTACTTGGTGATGTGTGACTTCAACTCTTTTAGTTGGTTACTGGAAGTTTCTAAACTGTTTTAATATTCTTTGAGGAGCTATTTAATTCTTTGGAAAAGATGCTGAGCTTCATGCATAAAAATCCAGAAAAATATGATGCTTTCATTGTAGAACTGAAAAGGAGGGAATACCCTTGATCTAGCTAAGCCACATTTTCATCCAAAATAAAAATCAAATGAGGACTTCCCACTAGATGTATATCCAAAGTGAGAAATTCAGATTTGAAACCTAGACCTCATTTCTTAAATGACAAATTTTTCAGAACTATACCAGATCTCCCAGAGATTAGGGAGAAATTTAGATTTTTACTTGGGTCTATCTCCTTCTTGTAGAGCTTTTCTAAAAAAAAAAAACCTGCTGCTGTTTCTTCCTCTTCATATTTATTTTTATTTATTTTTTTAAAATTCTGTAATACTGCATTTTATTTGGTAAGGTCTGCAAAATCAGAACTGGAGTCACACTTGCAGCCCACGGATGCAATCTTCTCACCTGGGATTTCCAGACTAAGGAAAAATTCTGATTTCTTTTCTCTCATGCCACAAATTCTTTAAGCTTTTGTTTAATTTCAAAATATTTCAATCAGTGCTCAATGGAGAATGGGAAATCATGTTGGATTTCAGATGTGGCATTCCTGAGGAACTCAGGGATAGATCACATCCAGGTAGAACAGGAAATTAGGGTAGGTGAAATCTCTACAGAATATGCCTGTTTTAACCATAGCCAAAGTCATTAATGTTTATTTTATTTTCAAAACATACCTACTAATTTTTTTCACTCCAATTCATTATTTTGGTACTTGACTCTTTTATAGTAGAGCCCTTTTGAAGAGATGGAAATATCCACATAATCAGTTTCTGAAGGGGATGTAGCTGCCCAGCTTCTTTTGGCTGCTACTCATTTGTTTCCACTGTTTGTTTTTCTCTATCTTGTTTATTTAAATACTTTAACGAGCTTGATTTTAGGATCTACACATTGCCATATGTGGCAGCAAGCCAGAATTACCTCTCAGGTCATGCACTGAAGAGTCTGGACCACTGAGTACGGTGGTTAATGTCGCTGAAATCTAATCCCACTTTTGTTCTGTCAAGTCTTGCATGGCTGACAGCAACTCAGCAGTGACGAAAGGTCAACTTGGAAGTCAAAGACTTAAAACCTCTAAGTCTCATTTGTCTGCAGACCATGGAATTTTTATTTCTTTCCCAATATTTAAAAATGAGAAAGCCTATAAGAGAAACCACCTGCTTTACAAAAGGCCCATATTCATTCCCCTGCAAAAATACAATTCTGGATTGAAACTGAAATAAATTAAATGGGCTCAAGAGATAAGATAAAATTGAAAACCAAAACTTTTGCCACTGTGGACAGACACACTGCCTTCTAGGCTAATGCTCGATGGAGTTTGGTCAGTGCTCTCTAGTCTCCCCATGGTTTGAAGTAAAATCCTTGACTCTGGGTAATGTACACATTGCACTGCACTAATATATAGTGGCCTATGCGCTTATTTTGCCTTAGAGAAATAAACTTGATGTATCTTGCCTGTTCTGAACTGCACTGACAGGAAATTACAGCACTCTTAGTTGTTGGCTCCATTCTGCCAGTGAGTGTCTTTTGAGATGGAGTGGAGGTTCCTCTCATTTCCACATTTTTTACCCGTTGTAAGATCAGAGAAATCTGAAAAAAAAATGCTGGAATGGCTATGTGCAAGAAACAGATGTAAGAATTCACGTAATTCACCTCCCTATACAATTTAGGGCAATATTAGCTGTTTCAGGAACAAATCTGAAACCAAACAATATCCTTAGTTGCACCAGCAGGTATTATTTGGATGCTTTATAGAAGTTCTATGCAGATCCCCAGAGTTGATAAAACAAAAGAAGGGATGCACATGCTGCTTCTGCTGATTACCCTGGAAGCTGTGTACACACCCAAGCAGACACTGCACAGTGATTGTTCCTATAAGGTCTTTCATAACAAGTGTACTTTTTCTGCAGTATATGGAAGTTGGATTTAGTTCCCAAGATCTCTTACAAAAGGCTTTGTATGTGCATTCAGGGTTTTGGCAGAACAACATACTTCTATCTAACTTGAAATAAACAAATAGATAAAATAAATGGCCTTATATTTTGCTGTTACTCACTAGATATTTATTGCACAGAATACTCAGGACAGTATATCATTTTCCATTTTATTTTCCACTCTATTTGTTTCACACTATATTTTAAACCATGATGAAGGCAAAGAATTGAATTTTGAAAAGTGAAACAGCTGTACTAGAATCAGGATAATGCCATGGTACATTTCAGTCACTCGCTCAGTAAAAATTATTAATGCTGTTCTCTTCTTGTGGATGTTTAATTTGGAAATTATTTAATTTAATTATTATAAATGATCCTGTTAAATAAAGAAAATCACCATGGTCCAAAAAAATCATGACGGTATTACAGCTTCTTAATTAGAAAAAATCACTAGTCTCAATTAAAAATGAATGTTGGTATCAAGAATCAAATAAACTTTTATTCCTCACTCATCTTTACATTTAGGAAAACATCTGATGTGGTTTAAATACATTTTCAGTGCTAAAAAGAGGTAAATCTTATTATTCTTTAAGTTCCCAGTCTGCCTTTTGCTATGAGGCTCTGAGCAAGCCATGATCCTGTGATGAACTTTTTGGGAGAAGGCTCCTACAGAGATGCTATTAAAAGAGTAAACAATGGACAGATATACACAAGGTGGGTATAAGGATATGGCTAAAGCAACATTATGCTGTTTCCATTACACTACTCTGCAATGAAGAGACCAGACAGCTCCTGCCCCTTGCACAGGGGAAGGAGTTGGGATCTATGACCCTCATGGGTCCCTTCCAGCTGAGTATGTTCTCTGATCCTATAAGTGATTCTAAGAATTATTCAATGATTCTCCTCCACAGCATGCTAGATTTGGCCTCAGGTGCTACAAGACCACATATAAGACAATCTGCTTTCAACCAGTTTAGTGCAGAAGAGCCTTGTGGCATGTCAGGAGCACACTTAAAGATACGATTTCTCAATTTTTTTATAATAGCTGACTGAGGCAGAAGACTAGAAGGGAAATTAAAGCCTCAGAAATACTATTTTAGCAGCTAAGAACTTTAAGGTAGTGAAGAGACACAACACAATGGTATTAATAGGGATTTGGAGGTATTTGACATGTGTGGACAATTAATTGTTTTCCTGAAAGAGTAAGACTAATCTGCAGAGAAGAAAACATGTGAGAACAACCTGACATCGTGTGAAGTGTTTTCTAAAGAGAATAAGATAATTATTCTATGAAAAAATATATTCATACCTCCTCTAACAATGAAAGGTCAAAAGCAGAGGTAAAAGGGGCAGAGGAATCCTACCTGGGAATGAATAGCAATACACAGTTTGGGTACATTTTCAGGAGGAAAAAAACAAGTAAAAAAACCAGGAATAAACTAAATTGATGTAGTGGAAGCTGACCAAATGTAAAATAAAGGCAAAAGAAATCCAACAAAGCCTGCCACTCTTTTGGACGGGAAACTGACAAAAGCCTTGATTGAAAGTGTGGGAGTAGCAAAGCTTGAAAGTTTGAGGATAGATTGATAAATAGATAAATATGTTCTTACATAGATAGGGAGACAAGTAGGCAGATGGAAGACCTCTGTTCTTTTATTTTCAATCACTAGCAGTACTGCTTCAATGAAGAACTTATGGAGTCAGTATTTTTCATGGGAAACTATAAGAGTGTAAAATGGAACAGAATAATTTAGATAAAAAGACATGCAAGATGTTTATTTAACTAAAATAGATGAAATGTGTCATTTTATTCCTTCTGCTAGTACTGAAACATATGGACTTTCCTGAATAAAACTTCACAGAAACCTTCCCTTGGGGTAATCGAGGTCAACTACAAGTCCTCATATAAATACACAAATGTTTACCACAAATCATTCCCCTCAAATATTTCAAACTAAATGATTCTTCAACTAGAAACACCCATTCATCTATTCCTAGTATGACCTTAAACTGCAGTAGTGAAGACTATATGGATGAAAGAAAAACTTGATTAGTTAAATAGGAAAGAGGTCCTATATCTGTATCATATTCTGAATAACTAGAAAAAAATATTCATAATGTCAACAGCAGGCAAGAAATATGCAGGACCACACACATGAATAAAATTAACAGAATAATCCCTAATACTCTACATGATATACTGTTGCTCTAGGCCACACAGCTTGATCACTTGATTTTTTATAGGTAGCTCTGATCATCCAAAGCAGCCTGGACAGACTCCTTATAGACCTTATTGCGACCAAGGAGGGTGGGTGAAAAGAAAGATAGGTAAGGAATTCTGATCCTGAAATGTTGCATTATTCATTCAGGGTTTGCATACGCTCTTACAGCCAAACTTAAATCAAGAGACAAAGCTACAGGCTCTATCCAATTGAGCATCAAGATTGGATTGTGTCTTTTAGTGTTTCATTACTTTTTACAAACTGATGAAAATAGGGAAGCCATCAGATGTTGAGGAAAAAAAATACCCAAATGCAAAATGAGAACTTAAAAAATTGAGGCAGGTTTTTACATTTTACTGTATATGAAATTCTTCTAGAAAAGAGACTGTTAAAAAATGTATTTTAATTAGCAATAGTATTGCACATCTACTGCATCTATAATTGTTATATTGATGTTTAAAGTTTATCTTCCCCTGAGGATAAGGAGTGTTTTAGGAAGCTTTGAAAAGTGCAAGGCATTCAGTGGACGTCATTTTTCTCAGCAAAGATTTTGCATATATTTATAGTTCTATTTACATGTCTTTGCAGAGCTCTACTGTGTATATAAATTCCAAATGCTCAGTAACAAAGCAAAAGGCTGTATGTACTACATTCTTTATCCAAACAATTTCTATCAGTATTTTGTAGGCAACAGGGGACAATATATATCAGATTTTATGACAAAAAAAGTTTTTTCTCATTGGTTAACATACACTGGAGATTATAATTTGATCCAGAATTAGTACTCATAACCTCTGTTCAAATTTTTAATTAAATCTTTTATTTTTTTTTTTAATTGGAATGCCTGGATCTTATCTTAATTAGTTTCTGGTGTATTATAGCAAAAAAAAAATCTCCTTTCAGATTAGAAACTTAGTCTCTACTATGAATAGCTCCATTTACCTTAAACACTCAGTGGATTCATAGTTGAGGAAGGAACCAGTTACTTTCCATGATTTGCCTCTCAACATGGAGGCTGAGAAGGTCATACCCTGAACTCTTAGTAAACTCTTAGTTAAAAAATGAATGAGCTATTTTCCAGGGCTTTCACGTCCAAGGTCCTTGCAACACAAAAGGAAGCTGAGTAGGAAGTTCTATTCAAACTATGTACTGTGTGCAGCCAAGCCCCCTCCATCTCCCAGAAGTCAGGCTCTGGAAACCTTATGTAGCAGCTGATCTTAATCTGAAACACTCTCATATTCAGTGGCATTTTACACAAATGTGACCCAAGAGACACTTAGCCCTACATCTCACCTTTACAGCTACTTCACACTACAGCACAGAGATTACCCTGGCAAACACCTGAAAAACAGGCAGAAAACTGTAGGATAGGTACGCCTGTGGGCAGCACATCATGCCCATTGAAAAAAAGTTAAACCAGGCTGCACTTAATAAGGAGAGGTGGCAGAAAAGTTCATGCACTGTCCTGGAAACTGCAGGAGTTTCTCTGCCCTTTGTCCGCTCTCCATGCTGTATTTTTCCTGGTAAGTAGTGATATCTGCTTTAACAAATGCCACAGCCAATTGCCAAAACACCAAGCAGATCAACAGTTTGTAACTGTCTGTATCTTGTACAGATGTGCTCTTAACCATTTGCAATACATTACTTGCCTTGTGTCACAGATAATCATCAGCTGTTAACCCTTCATAAACAACATATGAAAAATAATATAAAGCATGAGGGATTTTTAATAATAAACATAATATAAACCAGAACAAGTTCAGAATGCAACTGTAGAGGTATGTGATTTTTCCTATTCAGGGTAAGGATACAGGGGTATTTCTGAAATTTTCAGAATACCAAGCAGTCTAAAATGAACCACCAACAGAAGCAAACTAAGCACCACTGGTTTAGAGGGTTGCTTTGATCCCATCAGTCTCTGTTATTTTACTGTCCTAAGATTATCCCTCATCCAGAGCTTCGTTTGAAGTAATTGGTTGAGGCTTATTGATTTCTTGATATAAATACTTTAATCTAGACACTGCTGATCTAAGCATATCAGTTGTCACACACACTTAGATAAAACTCACACGTCGTACTAAAGGATGGGTTGAGTCCAGAGTTTGCTTTGGCACGATACTTTGGAGTCAGCATTGCCATATATGTGGTGAACCACAAAGCTGAGCCGCGTTACGCTTGCCTTCTTCTCAGTGTTTGATTACACAGTGCAGGTCATATCGGGGTGGATCTGTGTGTGAGGAAGACTGGCAATGTGGAAAGCACAAAAAAGTCTTTACCCACAGTTTAGGATGTGTTCTGAAAACATTCCTAGGAATAACAGAGTCTAACCCAAATGGATACTATCTAGTAAAAAAAGAAAGAGCATTTAAGAAGCAGTTAGAGTCCTTGAATCCAGTGCATTTCACTTCTTTGCCCCAGTCATGTAGATGAAGTTATGGGGACCTTTGGGCTTAGTCCAAGAGGTAAGGTTCCCAGAGTAGTGGGAGAGCACAGAGTCCCTGCTGCCTTTGCTGCCCTGGAGCTCAGATATGCCTGCGAGAGAGACAGTCAAGTCTCATACACTGACTGCCTCAGCCTTTACTCAGGTTTCCTGAGGTATGGTACACTTTCATGGCAGGGTTAATCATCTTGCTGTTACTCACAGGCACATTTGTTCTATATGTTCTTGGTCTAACAATGTCCCAGTCATATGGATAGAACCATAACATCATAGAATCATTAAGGTTGGAAAAGACCTATAAGATCAGTAGGTCCAACTGTTAACCTAGCACTGACAAGTCCACCTCTAGACCATGTCTCTCAGTGCCTCATCTACAGGGCTTTTGAACACTCTCAGGAACAATGAATCCACCACTTCCCTTTCAATGAAGACATTTTTCCTAATATCGAATATATACCACCCTGGCTCAACTTGAAGCCTTTTTCTCTTGTCTCATGATGAGATACACAAAGTCAGGAAGTAAAATGGGGATGCAGCTTCCTCCAGCAAAGGCTGTGCCAAAGTCAGGCTCCATATTCAGTTCCTGTGTGTGTATGGCTCCCAGCTGTATGCATCACATGAAGAGTCAAATCACAGGTGCTGCCCAAATTATGGCCATTAGACTGGGAAAGTAGATACCTGTGAAAGATACGTGTTATTCCTGAGCTGTTCCCAAAAGGCAGAATTGCATCTGTCTCCTGGTGACTGCACAGCTGAATAGGAGGGCACAGCTTTAGGAGTGATGCCAGAGTGCCCCAGGAGCACTTGCTTCCTAGCATCAGCAGCAGCACTGAGGGGGAAGCTGTGCAGAAGCTTTTAATCAGCAGCTCCTGAAGGCACGCCCAGGGGCTGATGAGGTATTTGGAAAAACCCACAGGTTTGGGACTGAAGTGTGAGGGGAGAAAAGTTTCCTTGAAGCTAAATCTTATTCTGGTTCTGGAAAGTGTTGAAAAAGCCAAATAATCAGTAGTGAAGAAATCCTTATGAAAGGTTATTTATTACAGAGAGAGGAAAGGACTGGGATGAGAATCATGATCTTAACAAAATCCAGTCCAGGGTGGTATTTTTTAATGGAAAACTTCTGACAAATCACAAGGGGAAACAGCCTGAAAAGTCCCTCATGTGATTTTGATTTGAGAGCATGAACAGTGCTGAACCCAAATGGCAGGACATCTGCTGACTAAAGGCTAAGAGAGTTCTTTCAATCTCTAGTAATTTCTCAGTTGTGATGAATTTCTCCAGAGTTTACAACATTTCTGTTAAATGTTTCACTTCTATTATCTGAATATACATGTAAATAAGAAGTTCCAGGAAAAAGTTTATTTTACTAATAGTGTTAATTTTTTACTAGATAATTGCAGCTTTTCCACCATCTCATATCCAGGTTAGCAGTGTTATGAAGCAATGGTTCTGTTAACTTATACACAACATACCTAACATTTCTGTGACAACATTTTATAGTTCCTTAAATAACATACAGCATAAAAATATCTGCTGCCTGGTGACTAGACAGTTAAATTTTCATTCTGCATTGCAGTTCTAAAGGTGATGAAATGAAGTAGGCTTTCACACTCATTTCAGCATTCAACTTGTGCCTGAGCCCAATCATATGCATCTGCATTCATTACATGCTGATGATTTTGATGCTGTAGGGGAAAAATGCATATGCCAAGATTTGTAACAAAATTGTGAAGCATGATGTCTGTATGTCCCAGCAGAATCTATAAGTTACTAGATGCATCTTTTTTCAGCAACTTTTTGATGTGCTGAACAGTTTCTGTTTCATAACACAGTTGTAGTTTCAACCTTAATGAAATAAACCCAGCATTAATCTTCACCTTCAGTATCTTCTGAAGACCTTAACACTGAGTAACTGCAGCAGGCTTGCTCATTACAGACTTGGGCAGACCTGAGACCTCTACCAACAGGTGATTTTGCTCTGCAGACCCCTGGTACTTGTACAGACCCCCTCTTCTGTCCCTGTCATGTCCCTCTCTGCCACTACTCCTCCTGCTTTAGTTACTTGGGGACCAGATGCCTTCAGAAATGACAATTAATAAAGGTGTCATTTAACAAGAGAAACAACCAGTGTGTGTCTGTGAAGCCGACAAATGGATCTGATTTGCACTGGTGTAAATCAGTGATATGCCACTGGGTGAGTGGACAAAGTGGGAATATAGGAAGCAGCAGAAGAGGCCAACTCAGTGTATCTGTGGCTGTTTGTTTAACAGCCAACAACTGGTGACTATCAGAGACTGTAAATTTTCTGAGACAATCTAATTAAGGCCAAACTTGAATAAAGTTCATGAAAAAAAGAAACAAGACAAAAAATCCACACCCCCTCCCAAACCTTCCCCTTCCACTAAACAGGGGAGGGAGAAAGGGAGTGAAAAAGCACTAAGAGTTGCAACTCATTCTGAGAGACAGGAGCCCATCACGTCTTTTCAGAAGGGCAAAACCAGCTTTTATAGCAGACATTGTGATTTCCTTGGAAAAATTGCTACAGTGCATCTGCCTTGTAGTCAGATACACATAAAACCTTGATAAGAAGGAGTACACCCAGGAATATACCCAGGACTTGCCTGGTGCCTCAGAGAATTACTGTAACATAAATGAAAACTGGCACTTTTGCCACAGGGAACTTACAGAGACACACTAAAATGACACAGAGGTGCCATGGTAGCATGGTGTAGCTCAGACAAATCTTTTACAAAGTTTCTCTTCAAGATATTTATATGTTGCCAACTTACTTATTCTTAAGTATAATATTATATTTTCTCTGTCTTAAAATTTCAAACAGAAAATTAAAGGAAACACAAGCCTGTATTTATCAGATTTCTTGCATCAACCGCAATCAAAGTGTTTGCCCTAATTTATTCTAAACCATCAATTTATAAAAAAGCATCTGTTTACCAGCTGTCTCAGTAGCTGCCCAAATTAATCAAAATGACCTCAGCTGGAACAGGCCTGACCTCCATCAAGTTGAAGAATTGATCTCTCCCATGCATACATATTCTGTATGGGTTTTGAACTACAGTCTAGAAACTTATCTTCTGCCCTCTGCACCGTATTAGTTCCATTCATTGTTTAGGAATGTTGCTACTTTTCTTGCTTTTTAAACCTACATTTTTAGGCATGAAAAAATAATTGACAATTTTCTTATTCGGAAAGTCATGTTCCTCTAACATGTTCCTTTGTGTAAGTGGAAAACAATAGCATCTAACTTTAACCTTACTTACTACTGTCACAGTATAGAGATCTTTTAATTATAGTAATAAACACTATACTGGTGGCAAGGGAAAGAGAAGCTTTCAGGGCATCTGCCTTGGAATTTTTAACAGTTGTGTCTTGTTCTTTCAAACTGTTCTTTGAGTGGGCGGAGAGGTTTGCATTCCAGGTGTGTGTTATTTCTGCCTTGACAGAGAAATGAATGGAAATAATAATAGGACAATGTCCACCTTTGTGCTGAGGTACAAATGCTCACTTTCTTGTACAGTGATAATGAATGGGAAAGTAGTGACTAATGAATTTAGAGTTTAAAATACATATAAGAATAATTTCAGCTCCTATTCAGGCTGCTCCTTCGTAGTGGCTGCTTCCAGACACTGATCCAGCTACTCATAGTTGTGAAAACTTTCAGTCTTAAAGACAAGTTAACATAGGGTCCTTTATCCTGGAAACACTCTCCAAATATATTATTAGGTTTTGGGGGCTGATCCAGTTGTGAGTAACCTCATAATTTCCCTCTCTCTCACCACTGCACATGTGATTGGATGTTTTGCAATGGTAAATGACCTCAAAAGTCATGGGGTCACAATTTCCCTCCATACACGTAAAGCATACATGAAGTTAGAAAGTTGCAGATTTGCCTTCCAGTTTCTTTTAACACTTGTCTCAGTGGAAAGAAAATTGCAAAAGTGATTGAAAAAAAGAAAAAAAAACCCTTCAATAAAAATGTTCAATCTGGTTTAGACAGACAAGTAACTCATTATACAGAGTGTAAAAGAAAGAAGGGGTCCAGAGTGTGCTCATTTCAGTAACCACCATGATGTGCTCACATTGCTGCAGTAAGACTGTCACACACAGACCATTTGGGTTTGGTTTGTGGCTGGTTTTTAATTTTTCTTTTGGGTGTTGATGGTTTTGTTTTTTCACGGAGGAGTTAAAGGAGGGAGAGAAAGAACAAAGGAAGGAAGAGAAGAGGAGGAAGAAAAAAGAAGTCATAGGGAGGGAAGGAGAGAGACAAAGAAGGACAGAAAGAAAGGGGAGGCAAAGTTTGTTTCAAGGAATATGTCTTGTTTCAAGCAATGCCTACTTTTATTAACTGGAAACACACTACAACAGTTAAAAGGATCCTGCAATAGGAGATCCAAATAAGATAAGTAACTCAAAATGCTGAAAATGAAAACCAGAAGAAAGTTCAGTATTAAAACCTTTGTTGGCTTTAGCTGGACATGAAGTGGTCTCTTACGTTTGTTCTTTCAGCTAATCCTGACTCCCCAAAGATTCAGTAGGCTTTGCTGGATAGAGGTTCAGCCACTCAGTGACTTAGTGCTGAATCCTACAGTATGTTGTCATGGTTAGAAAATCTCCACTGGTGGAAATTGCTCCTAAACAAGGGCAACTCCTTTTTTATTTATTGTTTGAATCTAATCATATGGTTTCCTGCCTTGCACATCTGGTCTTAGATAGATCTGGAAACGCTAGCTTTTTACATTGTTAACCCCACCCTGTAGTGTTGTAAGGACTTGATCCAAATCTCAGTCAGCGTCTTTTCTACTGACTACAGTGGAACTGGATCAGCCCTCCACTGAATTGCTGCCTCCAGTGAATTGGAGATTAAGAAAAAAAAGATGTGAGGAAAAAATCTGTGCTTTCTTGTGCTGGTAAGAAACCAGGCATTCTTTAATTGAACTAGCCCTACTTTTGTGTCACAGAAATCTTCGTTTGTCCCTTGGTATTTCTTAACCTATCTTTGTGTACTGAGGCTGTTAAAATATGATTAACTTAGGATATAAATAACACACTTGATGCTTTTATTCTGTGCCATTCCATGTTTGACTTGTTTGTCTCATACACAGAAATATCTTATCAATAAAGACTTTAAAAGATTCCCAAACCCCACCATAGTTCAGTAAAGTGAGTTTCTGGAAGGCAAAAAAACATTTAAAAATCATCTTTCTTGATGCTCTCAGTTGTATAAAATGACCACCATAATACATTATTAATTCAGGATACAATTAGATTCAAAACCTAAGTCAGTTATGTTCGTTCAGAAGAGCACCACAGTTTTCATCTGTTCCTCTATCATAACACCATTTTTTACAAGTAAGAAGTAGTCTACTTTTAGGAACAAGCAGGCCAGTATAAGCAGCATCCCATTGTGGACAAGAACTCAGGTTTAGTTGATTTCTGGGTAGTTTCTTTTCCTACAACCAGTATTCCAGGTTGAGGGAGGAACAGGGAGAGGAAGTGTTACATCCCTCTGGAATTTTGCCCATGAAGAATAGATAAATGCAATGTCCCAGGATGAATGTAAGCACAGGGTGTGAGCCAACAAGCATGATGTTAGTACTGTTCTGAAGTCACCTGAATAGAAAGAAAAAAAGGAAAAAAAAAAAAGGAAAATAAGGTCCAAATTCTTGTGCAATAATTTGATCCTGTTTTAAAGTAAAATTCTGTGTTTATATCACAGAGATCACATATGTCCCATTTGTTAACCATTCAGCATGGCTGTGTCTGGTACTACGGAACAAAAATTATTTTCATGTTTACCTGGGCTGCGGTTCAAAAAGACACAAAATTTGTCTTTGAGGCTCTTTCTATCTGATCCAAAATTCTGTGGCCAAATGCCACAAAGCACTGATCCACTCTAAACCCATTCTTCTGGTTCAGATTTGTTCAAAACATTTTGAAGGTTCAACCAGGGAGCTATGTGCTGGGCAGAGAGCATCTGTTCTCATATAGTCAGCAAAAATCTGCCATAAAAGTACAAAATGCCAGCTAATGCAGTTCTAGTTGGTGTGGTTAGCACATGTTCTGGATTAAATTTGTGTGTGGAGTGCAGTAGGTTTGCCACAATCAGGGATTGCAGGATTGCAGTGGGGAGCAGGCTGTTCACTATCATGGCACAATTCTCTCTGAACACTTTTGCTTCTGCACCAACACCACCAAATATTTCCATTTTTCCCCCGCCCAGTGAACACTCCATGCAGACAAAGTGTATCAGAAGTGGGCTTTGACCAAGGTAGCAAGTGTGAGCTCAGTGAGCTGTGCTTATGAGGGTACAGAAAAGGGAGAAATGGGTTTAGTTGCATGAGATCTGCTTGTTTTGCTGAACTTTTTTTTTTTCCCCTACTTTTCAGCTTGAAACTCCTTCTTGGGTGCCAAGAAAGGACATTCAGCTGTTTTTGTAACATTACTCAGGACTTCAGAGAAACTACTGACTCACTTTCATACCAGTAAAGTGTTTTTAAATATTTCACCAGGGGCTAAGCAGGAAAAATATGTTGTAGTTCTGGTGATTCAACCTAGGATTTCATAGCTACACATCATTAACACTATAAAATGATCTGTTTCATTTATTTTTTCATTTATATTTCTCTCATGTCTCTTTGTCAGATCTCCAGAGATTTTTTTCTTACTATTTCCTTGTATTATTAAAGAAGGGAAAAGATAATTTGTCAACGAACGCTTATTCACCTGACTGCAAGTTTTAGCACTTAAAAAGTGAAAAAGCTTAAGTGAGCTTTTTTTTTCCCCTCATGCTTATCTCAGTCTGTTCTTTGGAAAATTTTTCACACTTATTTCAAAACTAAAGAATAAAATGTCCTGTGTTGAGAAGAAGATGACTTTTATGAAGGAAAACTAAGCAATTTTGAAGCAACACACTAACATTTTAAGTTATGTATAAAATAGGTTGAAAACTATATGGTTTGTTTAAGGTGCCTAAATTTTAATTCATTTCTCGGTTCTTGATATTTTACTGGATTTCCTTTATTCTTACTATTTATATACATATTTATAACATAAAGTGGTAGTGTTACAGGGAAAGTAAGCCAGTAATTATTATGGTAGGTCTCAAACAAGGAGTGAAACACAAGACACAGCTTTTATAATAAGAAGAGTCATCATTAATTCAGAAAGAGCACTGCTCTCACATGGTGCTACTCTTCTGGGGCAAGCTGATACTATTCTGGGATGCACAATGTGGTGCTCTCTGCCTTCCGCCCTACGGACTTGATTTTGCTTGAGTGCCCCTGGAGCACATTAAATGTGTCCACAGCAGAAATTATAAGTTATATTTGCAAGTAAACTGAGGGTCTTCAATGTGTTTTATCTAGGAAAAAACCCCTAAAAATCACTTATGCTACACAGGACACCTCCACCCCCCATGTAAATAATGGCCCTTATTATCTATCAAGATAAAGAATTTGTTTTCCATGTTATTTTTCTTGAGTAGGTCATGCACATTCTTATTTCCTTGTCTGTTTTCATATTCTGTTACAGTTTTCCCTCCACCATTTATATTACACAAGGAAATGCTTGTAAACTGAATGATTCCAAGTGATTCTTTTAGGTTCACAGCTCTACTGGTGATGCCAAAGACTGTACCCTGTTGAATGTCAGAAGTACAAAGACAATTTATATAACACCACTTCCCGTGGAAAGCAAATAATATTACTTTTTTAAAGTTAGCTGCTATTGTCTCCTTTCTGAATATTTGTCCATAAACATTGATCTTAAGGAAACAAGCCCCTCTATGTGTGGAAATTGCACTGTGTAAGTAGAAGACAGTCCTATAATGACATCATCCGGTATGGAAAAATCTGATCAAGACTAATTCCAAAAGTCTGAACTATAACTATTTTACAGTTTGGGAACTGGGAACCATTCTTCTAAGAGACTATTTCTTCTTGTTTACTTGTAAACTTCTTTTTTACCTAGTTGGAACTTGTCTATCTGTCTTGCTCATTTTAGGTAAATAGACACCCACTTAATAATCTCTGTTTATTGTTTCATTCTGGCTTTGTTGGCTAAATCAATGCAAGGCAATTTCTTTCCCACCTCAAGATGTTTGTTCCAATTTTCATATCACAGCCTTGCAGCTGATCCAACCGATGCATCTGTTTGTATGTCTCTGATGCAAAGTGGATTACTACAATGATCCAGGTTAAAAATAACTTCAGCCTGAATTTTTTTAAACTTTCTTTCTTTTTTTTTTTTTTTGCTGATGAAGCTGGACTAGTATGAACATATGTCTTTTTTGAGCAATAGCTTGACCTTTATGCTTTCCATGTGAAGTCCAGCATGTTTCTGAATGACTTCTTTCTTGACGGAAAATATTAACAACTCACTTTTTCAATACTCTGAACTTTTTCTATGTTCAGATTCTTGGAAGGAAAACCAAAAACTTTGGTACACACTGCTATCAGTGACCCCATCAGAGTCAGTAGACTCATGTAGAATAAGTATCTGTCCATAGCCCACCTTCCTTGAAAGAGTTGTTCATTGTCTGAAAGCCATCCATAAATCACGGTCAGGAAAAGACCTGTTAGTGAATAGATTGCAAAGCAAACATGCAGGGTAGGCTGCCTTTCAGTATATGCCAGAGTGAACATGCCCTGTAGGGGACAATTAGCCCTGAAGCTTCAAGCACTGCACATGGTACTGTGGGGCTGGTAACTAGCATCTTGGTTAGCACAGCTGAGACTGCACAGGCCAAGGAGAACACACTAGGTGCCTGTTCCCAGCACCTAGGACATCAGAAGCACCATAAGAGATGGTATGCTGTTTTTGTGGCTGTTTGAAAAGGTTAAAGTTGAAAAATCAGTGTTAGAATTCTTTATGCACTTCCACACTGGCTGACAAATGGAGAGCAGTGGGTCCTGATCACTGTGTTCCTCCAGCCTGCAATCTGCTGCTTGGATTCTGCCATATGACTGATTTTGTGCATGTTACATGCAGCACCTGCTGCTCTGTGTAGTACTTTGGAGGAAGCCAGGAAAACTGAATACACATTTTTTCCTCATGACTTCATATTAACTAAAAGCCTGTGACATACAAAACTTGATGTTGTTACAAGAGCTGCTTCTGAGAAATAACCTCTCCCTCTCTCAAGGGGCGACAGAAGATTTAGCTGGAACCTGGACTCCTAATATCTCCTAATATGATTTTTTGTCACAGACCTATGCAAAAAAAATTATGTTGGCTTGCAATGTATCAGAATTGCCACATTAATGCATGGGCATTTTTTTCATATCAGCAAACTGTAAGTTGCTCAACACTTAAGTTAGGATCTCGAAATAGTGGCTGGAAATACACCTCATAAGAGGAAACTTTTTGACAATCCCTAAGTGTTTTGCAGATAATAATTATGCATAATTTTTGTTTTGTTTACACTGAAAAATTTGAAAGTACCAGGAAATAGATAATATAATAAATCATGCCTTTCTTATATAGACAAGAAAGAACATTGAAGTTTTATTATCTGGCCTTTCAAAAACAAGACTAATACTGTTTGCAGTCATAAACATGTGTCTCATCAGCATCTTTGCAGTCAGATTAAAAAAGCTGTGATGCCCAAATTGTAAGGCCACAAATCAGCATGCATAAAAGTTTTAGTGCAAAAACCAGCTGCAGTAGTAAAGCCTAAGGAAAAAAATATACTCCTGAAATCACAAAGCGTGTGTGGACTTTTAGTTTCCTTCTTTTTTCTTATAAACACATTAAACCCAGTTTTCATTAACAGTGGTTAAACCAATTATCATAAAGCTAAGCTGCTACAGTCTCACGGATGAAGAGACAAAAGATCTCATTCGTCTTCTGTCCCTTGCTGTCCCAAATGTACAGCTACTCCTGCTGATCTCTGCAGCTGTGTATGTAGAGTTTTGTACACACGCTCTCAAGTATTGCAGCTATGGAGTTTCAAAGGAGCACGTGAGTATGATGGGGGATAAAGACAGATGACGAACCACCAAGTCCCTGCAAGTTCAATGTGAGAACTGTATGTAAGTTCATGCAATAAATCCACTAAGTTGGGAACCAGAAATAAAAAATGGATTTGCCTTTTTGACAAAGATGAAGAGTGACTGATTTACAGCTATGAGAAACAATGAAAGCCCTTTTGTCTTTAAATAAGACTCAACACTGTAAACAACTTTCTAAAACAAATCCATAATGCCAAGAAAAAAAGTTGGATAATCCAGCTAGCCTTTTAGATAAACTTATATGATTGTGGAAGAGCCACCAAATAATATGGGGCCAAAGGTTCATTTAATAAACAGCTGACACATAAATGTATAAGAAAAGGGCATTCATGTAACTGTGCTAAATTGCATTGCCATAGACTGCATTTTCATGTTAAGTTATCAAACATATCATTGCATATCTAATTGTTTTGAACTCATATGTAGTTTGGGGTTCCTCTGCCCCTTGCCTGCTACCATTAAACTATGGAATATATGGAAAAGGAGCTCTTATGGATTGAACCTCCATTAGTTTTCATAAATTATGCCACCGACTCAGCTATGGGTCGAGTCTATTTATTTGATGAGAAGTTTTGTGGTCAGTGAGGCAGCACAGGGGCACGAAGGGCCCTGTCCAGCTGACAGCAGTAGTCCATCTCAGCCCCTCCTTTGGGGCCAGGAGCTGGAGCTCTTTCACTGCCAGAGTCTCAGCAAAGCTGTATCTCCTAGGTATTTGTAGGTAGGTCACTGATTCTGCCCCAGGCAACCTGCAAGCAGCATGGTTGAAATTAGCCAGTATTCCTTCAGACTACTTCTTGCAGCAGAATTACTGAGTTGGGATTAATATCACATAAATTGCAATGCTCCAAGAGATTACAACCAAATGCACAAAAAGTTGCAAAAAGAGGATACAACAAATGTTCTGGCATCACTGTGTAGTTCAGATTCGGTGCCCAGAATATCCTTTCCAGAATATCCTTCCTATCAGTTTCTTTTCCCTCTCCTTCAATTCTGCAGAGCATTTCTAATTGTGCTCTACTCCATCTCTGCGTGCACCAAAATCACCAAGTCAGCATTTCTCAGAAATGCCACCAAAGAGTATCTGATATATCATGTTCCTGTCTCTGAGAAGGACATAATTGCTGAATTGCTACACAGAAGTTCTTTTATGGCAGCTACTATAATTTCAGCTCTATCCTTAATGTGGTTTAAAAGGCCTGGTAAAGACAGACATATTTTATGTGTTTAACATGTTTTTTAATTTACCAAGCTAATGTTAAATTTAATTTATATGAGAGATAAATGAATTATTGCATCCAAGAGACTAATAAAATCTCTTAATTTCTTTTCTATATGACAGTAATTGCTCCAAAATAAGCTTTAATGGAAACAGATGACTCCAGATAAAAATGTGTTTCTGTGCATGCAGATACCCAGCACCTTCCTTTGGAGTGCTGATCCTCACTGAACTGGCCATGATGCAGGTTCTTGGTGCCTTCCATAAAAATTCTTGTCTCATAACTGATTTAACATACAGTTTTACGCCCAGGCAGTTTGACTTTTCAAAAGACAGTTCATTTAACACAAATAGTTAATGATTTGGAGTGAATAAGCACATCTAAAACTACATTCAGAGATTGTGTCTTCTGAGTTGGGAATTCAAAGTTGGAAAAAGTTGGGAATTCAAGTGCAAGCACAGTTTTCAAAAATTTGGGCTTCAAAATACTTAGGGGCGCAAAGTCTGATTTGATCATCTTATCTTTCTTAGACCCTCCAGTCCTCCTTCAGTCATACAGTTCACAGAATCAATAAAACAACCTTTTTCAAAAAGTTTTTAATATATAGGTTGTGTTTTCAGATTGTAAGAAATGGTAACTTTAAAGATACAGAAGCTGAAACCTGCAAGACATCCTTTGTACACCTTAAGTCTTACATAAGTAAGACTTAGTTCTTATTGTGGTGTAAACACCAAGGAGAAGAAAAAACCCCATGAAAGTTTGATGAAATCTACACAGAAAGCCCTGCACATGCATGAAAAGGCCTCACAAATTGATGCAGATGCCTCAGGATTAAATGATTAACTGCAGAATCAGATGCAAAAATAAATTACAGGCAATACATACAGGCCTAAAAAGGCCTGCTCTCCAGGGAAATAATTTTCTCTGTTCATTGTCACTTCATATTACCCATCCATCATTTGGTCATCAGTTTCTGCTATTTCACTTGTTGCCAAGTCTATTTTCAAGTTTCCACATTCCTTCAGTGTCACTGCATCTTCCCTTTTTCCTGGAATGTACTGGTGCTCTGTCTGCTGGCTCTCCAGGCTGAGTCAAATGTAAAGAGTGTTTGGGGTCTTGAGGGGGTGTGTTGGTTTCTTGCAGTTTTTTCAACCCATATTTTTTTCTTCTGTGCTTGCAAAGCTGTCCCATTACTTCACCCAAGAAAAGCTAGCGTTATCATAAGAGTGTAGAGAAGTATCTGTGCATCTCCTATAACCCCTTGGGTGGGATGATGCTAACTAATGTCACCTTCTTGAGGTGCTAATTAACCCCTGTATATTGGCTTACAGTAAGATACAAATGGTTTTTTCTTTTCTTTTTTTTCTTTTTTTTTTCCAATTAAAGAGAATATATTCTGTCTTACACTTTCTGAGGATTTCAGCCAGAATTCTGTTGCAGCTTACTGCCATGTATCTGGAATTTTTCCACCATATTAAAACAAATTGTAAATTTTTGCTCTTCAGGAAGCTCCTTCGAAGTCTTGTACAATATTAATATATTGATTGGGGCACCATTTTCTAAGACAATATATTATGTTGTGTTACCTACAGCAGAACCACAATGTAAAGGTACTCTTTAAAGGAAGGTCAAGAACTGACTTAAGGTCTACTGCCCTGACCATACCCATTTCAGAGAGATTTTCAAGGATTTTTTCTTGTGAAATTGGTGAATAAACAGCACACTTTCCTTCCACTGAGTGCTTCCTTTACTGCTTCTGTGCTCTTCTGTCTGCTTTCTCACAGTTTGGTATCCTAAGAAAATAAGTATAGTCCAAGCAAAAATGTCAGTATTAAAAATAATATCAAAACCTGGTTTCCAGTCCAGTTGCACTTGAAAACAAGGTTTTCCATAGCACAGATAAGTGCCAGAACACTTAAATTTTGCATTCTTCCCTCAAATGAGCCCACAGTGCATATATTTATAAGTTCAGGCATTACTCTTAGTATTCTTGGTTGACAAAATGCATAGGTAAATAAAACATAAGCAAATAAAAGAGTGCTGTAGAGGAGAAAAAACCTTTATTTTGATTGAGTGTATTTGTTTTTTTGCTCTCGAATAAATCCATCTCCATGAGCACGCATACTTGCTCATAACCACACAATTAGCCTTATTAAGTGTAGTGATTGATTTTGATACTAAAAAGATAATTATTTCCCATTGACTAATGCTACCTTCCAAGGAGCATTATCATAACAAACTGAGACCCAGAACATAGTAACTTATTAAGGTTGAGTAAGAAAACTGTGATTGTACCAAAAATGTTAAAAGTAAGAAAAAATAAAATCAATTGGTGCTTCATCACTTCTATGCCCATACCAAAGTCATTGTCAGCAGGATGACCTTCAGCCACCACAAAAAGGCCCTTTCACTCCCAGGATGCTTTGCTAGCACCCATCCTGTAACCAGATATCCCATACTTTCCCTGTCCTGCTCATCTAGGATCCCTATTCTGGTAATTCTTGTCACTAAACAAAATTAAAATAAAGATGACTCTGCCTTCATTTGGTAGAATTAATTTAGCATGAAAGCATGTCTCAGTGGTGGCATCATCTGTAATAATGACTTGCTAGCATTTACTACTGAACTGGTTTTGGCCTGGACCAACTAGCATGATGACTTACACTGTAAGGGCAAGTTTTGGAGATTAATTCACACCTATGACCATGCCCAAAAGACAATTTTGATGAAGCCATCATGGCTTTGGTTTTAGGAGTTTAGCAACTAAACAGAGCCTGCATCATGATGATTGGTCTCAGAGAAAGAATAGCCATTCACCCTTTTGATTTTCAAGTAGAGGAACAGCCAAAATCAACTAGAGGTCATCAGAAAACAACCAAGAGTGCTTCATTCATTGCCATGGAATTTGGACATTTTTTTCCTTCAGACTTTGATTACACAAAGAATATGCCATAACTTAAGAAAAGTTGTCTCTCAGACTCTGTTAGTGTCCTCCAAAAATTCTGAAAATAAAACCCAGGGTTCAAAGCTCCTCAGGATGAAGCGTCAGGCAACAAACAGGGAGTGTGCATAAGTCCTTGCTGGGAGAACTGCTCTCTTTAAAGAAGCAAATTTTTCTGTGCCATTTGTAGAGGTATAAAGTGAGAGATGGGCAAACTATTTAACTTCTGGTTGTAAACAATATGACACCACAGTTTTCAGTCTTATTTGCCGGCCTGGAAAGATGTGTCTTTTTGCTTGATCATTGTTTTGCTAAGTCATTTCTTCTGTCTTCATTCTTCCACATTATGTATATAGTATATGTATACACATTAATTATTCAGTGATAACACTAGAATGTTACTCTTTCAATAATATTATTGATACCTGTGTTTTAGTAAAACAGACTTCTCTCAAGTCTTTTGTACCCACAAAGAAAAAATCCTTTTCATTTACTTGGTTAGTTAAATTTTTTACTGGCTTTTTTCTCTGCAATGTGCCCTATAAAATCTGTTTCCAGATATAAATTCTTATCTCCTTTCTTTTATATTGGATGAAAAAATAAAGCAGACATAACAAAGAGCACACAATAAAAACATATAAACAGGGATCTCACAAAATTGGAAACAGTGGAAGACTGGATTGCTTCCAGTCATCTTCACTTCTTAAAACTTGGGTAATTGTCTCCTGGAGGTAGAGTCAATAAAAAATGAAAGCAAATGCCTCTATTACCAAATTTCGATATATTTTATGTGTAGCAGGAAAGATCAGATATATACTGAGCATCTCAAAACGTGAGGTCTCTGAACAGGAATCCTCCTTTTTCCATTCAGAGCAAAAAATAATCCCAAACTTTTTCTTGTTTGCCAAGATGATCTTATATAGATCTTGAAAAATATTTTTTGCTCTGTTCTTAAGCAGTTGGGTGGAGTCTTTGTTGTTTTGTTTTTTTTGTTTTGTTTTGTTTTTTTTTTTAAATTACATGACAATTTATTTCTGAACCCACTCCCTGCTGCCTTTTTAAAAGATATACATTTGGCAATTGTGTTTTGACTTTTTTTATTTATAGCATTTAGAGAAAAAGAAACAAAATTCAAGTACATCCCCCAATGAAACTTCAGCAATGATAATGTTTTCATTAGTATTTCCACTGACAGCAGTCACACGAAATTTTAACTGTTAGATGCAGTCCTGGCTCAGTGCTTCTTACCAGCATCTGTAAAAATGTACTGTCCCACAGGATTTTGTTCTAATCGTTATGGTATTAACATTCAATTTTGTGGCTTGGCAAAATGACCAAGAGGTGTTGGCTGCAGTAATAAGCAGCTGAGATGGTGCTGCCCACGTGCCTGGCTAAGTTCAATGCTTGCCTTTTTACCTCTTCCCCTCTTGCCAGACCTGAAGAGCAACAACCAAATCTGCTGTGATCACACAGCCATAGATACCATCATAGCTCAGCTTCAGCACTCAGAGAAAAGTGATGAAAACAAAACAGCTTGCCTTGGCTTTACCCACAACTTTTTATTATATGTGGAATATTCCCAGACAGCATCTTCTCTGAAGGAAACCTAAAATTTTGCTTTTCCCACCTCATCAGGGAAACCCAAAGCCTTGTTTTTCCTAACTCTACCTGTGTAAGGAACTGCCTTCTTTCTCTCTGCTTGAAGTCTGCCCTAGAAATATATAACTGGATGCATAATAACATGCAAACATAACTGGATCTCTTTTTGTGGGAAGTTCTTTATTTCCCTAATATAAGGAATTATAATTATTCCTATTAAATGTGCTGTTGGGTTTTTTTTTTTTCTTGTTGTGTTAATTGCCCTATTCCCAGCTTTCACACTTATCCTTTTGCCCAACAACTTGTCATAATTTAGGCCACAACTGTCTCTAGTCTCTGGGCTAAACCCTAAACTAACTGATTTTAGTAAAATTACTAATTCTGTTTTCACAAGTAACTAATCAGAAGCAACCAACCAGAAATCTCATTGCTTGGGCTCATTCTCTCAGTTGCCCTTGTTAACATCATCTGGTTCTTCCCTTCACTTTTCTGTTCTGTTTGTCTTTCTTCATGGGGCACCTATTTTATGACTTTCCTTTCTGTCTTCTTCACTCATCACCTTTTCCCTAATACCTGTCGCTACTTCTATGTTCAGAGCATTGCAACCATTTATTTCAATTTCTAACCATTATAAAACCTGTCAATGCAAATCAATCCAGATGCTTTTAAACAACTGCAGCCCCACATTAATTAAGCCATTAAGATATCCTAGAAATACTATCTGAGGAAATTAAGCTGCTATGAGCATTGACTTCTACATCGCTGAATATCAAAGCCACATTTTATTTTTATTTTTTTTTTAATCCCTGGGGGTTTTTTTGTGGGTTGGTTTGTTTGTTTGATTGGTTGAATGGTTGGTTGGTTTTGGGGGATTTTCTCTTTTTTATGGAGAGGGTGTTAAATATAAAATATGCATTAATTTGTCATGCTCTACTTGAGTCATTGTACAAAGGCACTTCACCTGTTTCATATCTTCCATCCATCATTCGGACAGTGAGACATAACCCTTCAACCCCTAAAGTGGTTGCTACATGCAACTGGAATTCACAATGCAGGGAATGTTCATCATATCAACTGGCCCTGATCTGGTTTACAATATGTCAACACTTTCTTCTGTGTTTATCAAGTGCACATGAGAAGCAACTGATGGTCAACAAAAGGGAAGAGGAATATACAAGTTTTTACAGCTAATTTCTTAAATCATAGGATCTAGGGAAAAAAAAGTTCAAACCAAAAAATTAGAAAACAGTCCAAACAGCTGAATACTGCTTTTCACTGAATAGAGAAAGAGCTGATTTACACTACTGACCTCAGAGGAGAGGAGAAATCTTCTTCTCTGTATCCTCTTCTCTCTAACTGCACTAAGTACAACCACGCTCCTCAACCACACTAATTGAGGTAAACATGAGTTTTAAAGCAGAGATTTAGTAATGCTCTGTAGCTTGAATAAAAGTACTTTTGATTCTGGCAGTCTAATTAGGAAATTCTGATTTGAGCAGTGAGTTTTCAAGGTCTGTTCTTTCAAACATCAAGAAGCACAAATGTCTGGATATGCTAAATGCTAATTTGAGATTCTGGCCTATGTAAATTCAGACCTGAGCTTACAGAACTCATTTTAATGTCCAAATACAAAGGCAGGAGAAAGAGAAGACACCATGAGGATAACCTTGAAAGAAATGGTGGAGTGACCTAAAATTAATTTCAGAATTTACTTTCTGTCTCTTATTTTTGACAGGTATTAATATTCTTTTTTAATTTCTCTGTGTGTATATCATAAATGCCTCTATTGTTCTCTTCTGATCTCTATTTCTCTGAGATTTGAAGATGAAGGAGCCACATAGTGATTTAAATGTGTCCTTTTCTTTATTTTTGCCATAGTGGTCCAGAACTCATGATGTAACCCATGAATTTGGGTTGGCATTTCAAAACCACTCTTTATTGTATTTTTTTACAAGCTGTGGAAACAATTTTTTTTTCCAGATTTCTGGTATGAAGCCTAAAAATTATGTTTGTAAAAATGATTTTGCAAGACAATTTACATTAGAACTATTTTTGAGACATCCTAGAGGAAAAAAACAGAGCAGAGCATGGTTTCGAAACATGGGCTGCTGAAGCTCCACAGAGAAGGAAGAGTGAGGCAACAATGAAAGCAGATAGCATACAGTCTGCAGGCCAAAATAATGATTTGTTAACCTATAATTCAGGAAGAGGACAAAAAAAGGAACTGAATATGTGGTTTATGACTAGCAGTCTACCCAGATCAAGAGTAACTGAGTACGTGCCTAGGCAATAAATTCTGTATTTATCAATTCTGTGTAGGTAGAAATTCTTTTCTCCTGTATTTTCCCCTCCAGCAGGAAAATTGGATCAGCACAAGCAGATCAATGCTAGTGAGCCTATTACTTTTTTTGTATATCTATAAAGCTGCTGTTCTGATGCTCACAGTCGTATTTATTGTTTAGTATAACAGGATCCATACGCAGGGAAATAACAATTTCTCAAAAGTGCATCACTGGCAAACCTCATCTACCTAAAGCTGTTTCCAATGTAAATAAGTAAAATATTATGTTAGAGATGCATTCATTTTTAGTTTCTTTTAAAATTACCTGAAGATTGAATTTCAAACTATGCTGTTTATTTTCTATTTGTTAGCTTATCAAAACGATATTTTCAAATGCTTTTGCAATGAAAAAGTCCCTCAGGAGATGAGAGATCGTTTATAGGATCTGCCACAGTAGAAAGGACAATGAAATTAATTTCACTTGCAAGAGGAACTTTAGAGTGTAACATTTTTTTAAAAAGAAGTTTAAGATATCAAAATTGTAACAGTATACAAATGTATCATATGAATTAATTCCACTATCTGTGAAAATGTCCAAAGTTTTCTTATCAGGAGAGCAAATACTTTCCTGGACCAACCCACACCTTGGGGAAATTGTTACTCAAAAAGACATTATCTGCCTAAACAGCATTGTTAGAGCTCCTTGAATCCTCTCTATAAAAGAGTGTATTTTTTTCCTTATGGCATTTATCCAAAATCAAATTTATCTCTGAAAAATCAATATTGAAACCAGATAATTTACTATCAGTGGTAAAGATTAAGGCTTTTACCTATTTTCTGACTAAATCAGAGCAGCTCAGCCAGTCAGGGAGCAAGAATCAATGATCATCTAAACCACACACCTCAAATGAGGCAATAAAAAAGCACCAAAAAGAAGATCCAAGAGGAAGAGCCTTCTATATGCCAAACGAATCATACAATAAAAGCAAAGTAAAGTAATAAAATTTTCACTGAAGACAGACCATATGTAATAATACCTAGGATGTCTTTGACTTTTCAAGATAAATATATTGAATCCTTATTTCTGTGGTGTATAATCTGCTCTTTTGATGCTTATATTTGATGTACCAGTGACAATAACCAGTCTATGTTAAAGATCATTCAAGACATTGCTCTTGTGTCTCGATTTTTTGGAACAAACAATTACATTAGGATGACATCTTCAGTTTAATTTTTTAGAAAAATCTTTTATTTTTTCCTGAAAGTGAAAAACAGAGAAATAAAAAATTTAAACTTATAAACTAATAGAAGCATTTCAGAAGGGTAGGACAATCTTATGATTTTGGAGGAAGAATGTGTTTTTTTCATCAGGATGAAGTTGGTTAAGTCTGTCTGACTTTTACTGCAGGTTTATGATCTAGGGTTTGTCTATGGAGAAATGACAAAACAGAGACAGATTAGAACACCTACTCCTTAATAACCCCCTACTTAGACACACACTGATTCTGTGATGAAGGTGTCATATTTTGGACTAGTTTACTAAGCTCAAATGACCATTACAAGGAAACCTATTAACAAATCTCTTTTCCAGGACTATGAGATGGAGCTTTTTTGAATTCTCTGCCTTCCCTCCTAATCCAGTTTTCTGGGCAAAATGTAAGGTAATGGAATTATTCTACATTTTGATCATTTTTTTGAGTAAATATGTTTTTTTCTGGCCAAAATAATTAACAAGGACACTTGCATTATTTTTACTCTTCACTACAGTCATACTGTATAAGAAATCTGTTTCTAATTCATGTTTAGGGACCTGAGAGACACACTGAGTAGTGCTTAAGAAAATTTTTTTTTAAAATAAACATTCTCATTATTCCAATTAAGTGATCATAGAGAAATAAATAAACCAATGCAGCAGGCAACAAAAATTATGCTGCTGAAACTGGGGTTTTGTTTTGTTTTGTTTTAAATTTGGGCTTTTTTGCCTTGAGAACTCTTTTTACAACACTTTTGACTAAATCTCTAGTAATGTAAAACAATATTATATATTTGAATTTTAAATGTTTACATAAAGCTGTACAATCTTTTAACAAAATCGGTGTAAAAAATTAAAAATTTAGCAGAAAAAAAATCTATATTTCAGCATTTATTGGTTTTAAAATTAACATTTAAGCAAGGCAGTTTACATACTAAAGCTTTTTTTTAAGCACATATTACAGATAATGAAAGCAGAAATTTATTTTTCAAGATTTCAGAATGCAGCAAGCATTAGAATTTGATTTCTAACTTTTTCTTTTAATAATATGCTGGTTTTTTCACTGAAAAAAACCATGCAAGTGGGCCAGGAGCATTACAAAAGAATCATTAAGGTGCCCCAGAATCAAAAAGGCACATAATTCCAAATATTCTCCCAACATTACCTCCAAATATCAACAGGCCCCTGCTTGAGGAGTGAGAGGGAGCCAGGTATGGTGCTCTCTTCACCTGAGGAACTGCTGAAGTTTGGCTGGTGCAGCTCCTGGTCCTTCCTTTGATGGGCTTGAATTAGGTCAAAAATCTGACTGCTGCCATCACATGGCTGCTTCACATCCTTCCACTTACAAAGCAAATTTAATCAGCTTATTCCAAGTCACAATCAGACTTGCTCTGGAAGATAGTGTTAACTATCACGGAAAACAGTTCTTGATCTTAGTTCGCTTAGGTGTTCCCTGCTGAACTGGGTCAGGCTGCTCTAGCTGTCCAATGCTCATTTCAAGTACATATTTTGCCTGCTACAGGGTGTATTACATTATAGCTGTTACAGCTGTTCAATGTTTTCCTACTGGTTATCATAATGGAAGAAAATATTTTCACTGAAAATATGTCTTTCCCTTTTAAAAACATTTTAAATAAGGAAACAATGAGGCAATTTAAAGACAAAAATAGTTTTCATTTAACATTCCCTCTTTCATTCCTTCTTTCCTTCCTTCATTCCTTCTTTCCTTCCTTCTCTCCTTCATTCTTTCCTTCCTTGCTATATTTGACTAAGCATTTTTTTTTAAATTGATATAAAATCCTCATTATAATTACAGTCTGTGTAATTTTTCCTTTCCCTAATCAATTAGCCTTTGAAGTCCCTATGGAGACACTGATACAGGTCCTTTCCCTACTGAACTGCCTTACTTGCCCCTGCCTTCTGTGCACCTGTGATGCCATAAATTAGTCACAGATGGCCTGCTAAAATATAATCACTGTAATTTGTCATGAAGTTGATAGCTATATCACTTTCTCTTGCTTTGCAGAATCTAGACAGGTCAGAATTTTGAACCTCTGTAAGTTCTGTTAGGAGAAAGAACTCCACCTCCTTGATATGGAGTAACAAATCTTATAGTAGATGCCCAGAATCCCTCTGTGCTGGGTGTGCCCAAAACAGTGAGCCCTGTGAGATTTCCAACTTAATGCTGTCCTGCAATTACCCAGAGCAAGATAAAAAACACAAAATATGAGAATATTTTAAATTCCAGAGCCACAATGAGATTCCTTTCTTGCCAAGTTCTCCCCTCTGGCAGCGGTTTTTTTTTAAATTATTTTTCCCTGAAATACTGGCCCAAGACCATGTCAACAGAAAGGAATTTCCTTGCCCTTGTAATAATCTATTAGTTGTGGTGTTTTCCCAAGAAGTCAATAAGATGAGTAGAGTGTTTTCTTTTTTTTTCTCTTACTAACATATAGGAACATCTCTCAGCTTTTTCAGGAGGATCTATTTAACTTTTCAGGAAAGGGCCACAAGCATCCACCCACCCCCTAAAGTGCTGGTGGGTGCTGCCATGTGGGAAACAGCTGAAGACAAAGAGGAGAAAAGGCACAGCCAGTAGTGAGGATGCCACCTCAGGAGATCCAGCCATTTGTACCATTTTCCTTCACTGGAACTGCTCTGCAATTTGGATCAGACCACCACTAGCCTGTAGAGCAGGACAGGAAGGAAATGAAACCAGAGACTAGATCTTAAAAAGTCTTAGGGTGAAACAGGATTAATCTGTCTATCCTGAGATGCTGCTAGACCTGCATGGACTTTCAAAAAGGCTTTGCGGCTACAGCAGTTCTTTGTTCTTGGACCTTCTTGCAGGTGTTCCTGTTTCACTATAAAAGCTATTCTTTTATATCAGCCTAATTGTAATATCAATTTTAAAACTACACAAATTCTTTATACTGGTAGTTTGCTTTTACATAAATTGCCCTATTAAAAGAAAGATTTTGTAAATAGCAACTATCTAAGGGGGTTTTGGCCTACTTAAATAATTTTCATTAGAGAAGTAGCAAATGATCAGATTTTCAAATTAAAATTTAACAGCAGTAAGATGAAGCTTGGAATCAGAAACCAGAGACAGGTCTTTCGGAGTGTGGCAGTTAATTTTTGGATGCTCACTTTGAAATATTTCCTAGGCAGTAATGTCTGAAAATTATAAACCTTTAAAATCTGAGCCTATATGCCCTGGTTTTCAGACTTTTACTGCTAGATCCCTCTGCTATCACTCTGCCTCTCAATCTTGAATCTCAAACACTTTAGAAAAAAAAAAAAAAAGGAAAGTTTCATCTTATGAGCCCAGTTAAATGAATTGCATCCAAACAAACCAGAACTCGACATAAAACCAGCACAAAATTGACCAAAAAATATTTTGGGACCTTATGTCACCCTTTGTCCTTACTAAGTTTATAATTAATGTGAAAGAATAGATAGCAGTTGGTGCTTGTTTTTAGGGCAGCCCGTTATATGGGTGGTACTGTGTGTTGCGTAGCTGAAGAACAGTTACTTCCTTACTCTCCTACAGTAACCCCTACTGAAATATTTTTTGGTTTTTTTTCAGATTAATTTTCATTGATTGAAAATGTTTTACTTTGCTACAGTACTACTTTGTACAAACAAACCCATTTCCCTAAACTAAAGGAAAGAAGCCAGATTCCTACGGACTGTATCAGTGTCCAAACCACCAACTAACAAAATCATTATGTTACATATTTCTGTGTATCTGAATGCTCAGTCCAAAAGGAAAAACTCTGTCAGCTCCACTGTTATATACACTGCAACATGGTAAATAGAGAGCTTTCTGGCAAGGTCAGAAACAGAAGCTCTCTATCCACAGAAATACTTTCAGACAAATTTAGGAATACTGTGACTATTTTGAAGCCTGTCTTATAGAAAAAAAGGGGTTTTCTTTTCTTAACCCTTTCCCTTTCCTTCTTCTTTCTACATTTTAATATACTAAAACTATTTGAAAATGTTAAAAATGTTAGTCTGTGAATAGAACTGAAATAGTTTAAATCATATTTTGCACCAATTAACTTCAGGGTGAACAAATTCACACAACTTAAGAATAAAACTTTTGTAATCGACAGGGAATTTTTAAGGTTAGAGAAGACCCTTAAGATCATCAAGTCCAGCAGTCAATCTAGCTCTGCCAGCTGACCACTAAACTATGTCCCTAAGTACCACATCTACAGATCTTTTAAATGCCTCCAGGCATGGTGACTCAGCAACTTTCCTGAGCGGCCTGTTCCAGTGCTTGACTACCCTTTTGGTGAAGAATTTTTTTTCCTAATATCCAATCTAAACCTGCCCTGGTACACCTTGAGGCCATTCCTCTTGTCCTGTGCTTGTAACTTGTGAGAAGATACCGACTCCCACCTCTGTACAACTTCCTTTCAGGTACTTGTAGAGAGTAATAGTTTGCTGGTAATAAAAATTCTGTTCCCGCACATGGACAAAATATCAGCCCAGTGCTGTATTCCTCTTGGATTCTACCTTCACTTTGCATGTGGAAAGATTCTTGCCTATTACTTATTGTAGCTTAGTTTTCTTAGGAGTTTATTGTCTTGTTCTGAGAGCCACGACTTCAAAAAAAAAAATAATGGTGATTCATTTTGGTGACGTTCCAAGTAGGTGAATTTAATTGTCATATTTTTGGTCAACATAAACTAAAGCAGAACAGAGAGAAATTTGAGCATATTTAATCACAGAGTGCTGTCATGCTGCTGAGGAAAGCCATAAACAGTTGACTCCAAGCTGGGAACATCATGCCAAACATTTGTATCTGGAACAGGACTGTAAGTTCCACCAATGTGCTGCAACAGGGAAAGCATTAACACAGGGAGTTCAGTACAAGTAGAAAAATGTTTTGAAAATGAAGGAGGTCAGGACAGGGGGAGTGGAATAAGGTTGGAGAGTGTTGTGTATCCAGAAAAGAAGAAAATATTGTGTTTCCTAACCTGGGACAACAGTGAATAAAATTATTTCCTATATAATCCTTTCAGAAGAGAAGCAAGTCAAAGTATTCCTGAAGGACAATTTTTTCCCCATCATACTCAAAATAAGCAATTTTGAGTGACAGACAACTTAATCCACTACAATTAGCATATATCTTCCTCACTGGCAACAAGATCAAACTGTATGAGCACACTATACCCATCATATTACTAAAAGTTTTCTAAGCATAGGAAGGAAGTGATACTGCTTTGATGTTACTTTTGGCTTTCAGTCCCAGGACTTGGATGAAAAAGGACTGTAATAATATTTTAACCTGCTTATAGGGATTCAAACCCATATCTCTCAGCAGAGTGCCCTAATCACTCTGTGGTTCAGGGAAGGAAGTACACTCCACATGCCTACTGCTGAAATTGTTCCAGGATTCACTGGTGGAGGGAGAAGAGGTCAGAGAGGCAGATGGAAAACAGATTGTATTCCCGTGGTAAGGCATTAACCTTGGAGAAACACAGTCCCTCTGCTAATGTTTGCGCTATCACAGGGTGTGGGTGGAATGCATGTCTCCTTCCAGGCTGCAGTCCCAACATCTGGGATTGCAGCCCAGGTCAGCTCAGTACCATAACTATGAAAGTTTTGTACTGAGCTCAACTACCAAGTTCCACACCTTAAACACTGAGTACAGTCACACTTTCTCTTCAGCTATCTGGCTTTGGCTACGCTTTGATCTTTCCCTTTCAGCAGGTAAGATGAAGTCTGTCCTAAACATTGCACTTACCATATAAACAGTCAGAGGATTTGGGACCCAGTGTGCTGAGCAGACAGGGAAGCCTGGATCTGGATCTTTTAGAGGTGAAGCATGTGTGCAGCTGCAGCCCTGTGCTAAATACATTTCTGCTTAAGAGCAAGTTCTGGGTCATCATCCTGATTTCTCTTACTCTCTCCATGCTGTAACAGAAGTCATGAGTTTCGTTCAGAATTTTGGCTTGTTTGAGGGCCAGGCTGATAACTCTTCAGAGCACCACACTACCTCATTTGTAGATGCCTGCATCTGTGCCCTGTTCCTTACGCTTTTATTAATCACTTATGCAGCACTTATGTGTAATTCCTGATTGAGCAGTTCTTGTGCCATGACCTTCATTTTTCTTGCCCTTAAGATCTTCATAGGTTCATTCATACTGCTAAAGTTCATCTTATTTCTAGCTCTACAGCAGGATTTCCCTCTCTTGTGCTGCTTCTGCAGCTATTCTGGTCTTTGGCCAACTCTTAGTCAAGTATGCTCAAATTTATGCAGGTGGCTTAAAATCTATTTAAATTAGTAAATGAATGAAAAGTAAATCAAAATCAACAGACATTTCCCCTTACCATACTGTGTATTTTCTGTTATCAGACTGTTTAAATTATAGAATGTCTGGTCTATGTCTTCTTCTGTTTCTTGAGCAGCACTTAATGCAAGTAAACAGGAGCATTCAGCAAAAACTAATCTAAACAGAACACTCACTCCTCAATTTACTCCAAAACTACAAATTAGAATAAAGACAAATCTATATTTTCTTAAAGCTCTGTTTTGATTAATGTGCAATGGCTGTATGGGCCTTCCTTAAATTAGAGCTGTGAATTGTTTTTGCATTCTAATGACCACACACAAATTGCTCTAGTCTAGTGCCCAGATAGTACATAGATTTCTTCTAGTAATTTCTTTATGAATGTTGATTTCTGAATTTTCTATCTTTCTTGTTATTTCAGAAATTAACTATGTCTTTTTTCTATGTAAAGTACATTTTCCCAAGGGGATATTGTTACTCCAAACTTCTACATAAGAAGATCTTTTGCTTTTGTTTCCCTTAAGGGCTATTTAATACAATCTTATCCTTTCAACAGTTCAGATTACGTTTTTTGGTTCTTTCATTATCTTTCACCAAAACTCAGTCCTCTTATGAGACCAAATCTCTAGATAGATGAAAGCCATCATTCATCACATGAGCAAGAACATAAAACCTAAAATGAATATAAAATCAAGTATCTTTTGTGATCATTTAAGATTTGCCCAGTCAGAAAACTGCCTGCTAAATATCTGACAGCACATTCAAAATCTCATTTATTTTAACTTCAGCCAATCTATGTTATTTGAATAGAAAAGGCTAATATTTTTTCTTTGGGAACAAATACATATTACATATATACACATATTACATGATATTAAATAGATAATATATAAATCAATGTATATTAGTGTAAGACTTGCATTTCCTCATATATTAACACCTACATATGCTCTAAGACACAGCACTTTTAATCCCCGCCACTCATTCTGTCTTATCCCTACCTGTCTGTATGATGCTGACTGACACCCCAAAACTTTTAGCCATATTGTCTCTATTTCCTCCTTCTTCGTTTGATTACTCTGTAGCTGGTTCAGCAGCTAACATAGTTAGAATCTCAATTCTAATTTAGTGCCAGTGATAATATAAATGGTAATTTATCCATCCAAATAAATGAGAAAAAAAAATCCTTACAATTTAGAAGTACATGCTAATAATACATTTTTACATGTCTTCTTGCTATTATTTGATTTACATCCTGTTTGTTTGGAGAAATCCTGTAGCTCTCACATATAACTCCAAAAATGGGGAATGTTGCCTAGGATTTGCAGAATAAACAATTCCTAATCTACACAGTGTTTTTCCCCTGCTGTACACACCCTGTAACTTAACTATATCCCAAACATGCTACAGTCATTTAAAGGACACGTGTCTCGGCTTTTATTCAACAACTTTTTGAGCTTGAAAACTATGCATCTGTAAATCTGACTTAGAACAGAACCATTTTAACCTATTTTATTGAGGCCAAAAGGAAGACAGAAGAATGATAATTATCTACTCTTACCCTTCCTGACCTCAGCAGTGTCTTTGGGAGTTTTATCAGTGAGTTCATGGAGTTGAAATTTTGACCTGGGTTAAGTCCAACCTTTGAAGAGAAGAGGGCGAGCAGCACCTGCAGTCTCTTTTATATGACTGGGTTATTAGGATATGGAGAAAAAGATATTTTTCCCCAAATAAAAGTCCATCTCTGATATCTTTCTTGAGGCACCCTTATGATTCAGATAGAAAAAGAAATCAGAATTACTCCAAAAACAATTAAAAGAATTAGATAAAGTTATCTGACAACTGTGTTTTACTTTATGTCACTCACAACTGAACCACAGTGAAAAATGTCCCTCAGCATCCCATGGAATTATGACCTCACAAAGGAAAGTGATGCAGAGAACCTTTTCTCCAAGATTTTCTGTATCTTTCCTCTTCCTGAAAAAATTTGCCATGAAAAGGCAACATAATGATGTAATTGTGCCAATAAAGCCCACTGAAATCAGTGCCTGTGGTTTCAGCTCATTCCCACAGGGTGTGACCACATATTGCTTTGAGCAAGAGCAAATTTTAGAGGATCAATTGCAAAATAAAATTACATTAAATTTTTAAAAACACTCCTCCCTTGTTCTTTTTCTTCTCTCATTACAACGGTAATGGCTTTGTTATCTTTCTTTTCTGCTCCACAGGAACCATGCAATTTCTCTCCCATGATAATTAAATAAAATAATTAATGAAATAATATATTAAATAATAAAGGAAATAATTAAACAAATCCAAGAGTAATCATTCTCAACCTTTTTTCCCCCCAGTGATAAGATCTTGTCTCATAAAAAAAATCTGTGGTTTCACACCTTGCCCTGATTTGGAGCATCTTTCTAGGTATTCAAAGGCAACTTATTTCACATAAATATTAGCACTTGACTTTACGTTTGTAAGTTACTTTAAATCTGAAAGTATTCCTCCAAGTTTAAGTATTTTGTTAATCCTCTGGTTTGTTCTCTCCAGGAAAACTTGGCTTAATAAAAAAATATTTTATACCATGGCTGCATTTCAGCAACTGTGAAAGTAATGATTACTGAAACATCAAGGTTGCCTTTGTAGTGTTTCACCCTTCTGATCATGCTGAAATGAGTATGTCCAGAACAAATATCTATATGTTCTGACCACTTGACTACATGGCACTATTTTTATTTATATTATTATTTCTGTATGCTAGTACAGAAGATTTATTGTCTTGTTTCATTAAATTGTTTTAATACAACAACCAAAAGCTACTAAAGTGGTCTGATTTTATCTGTAAGAAAAATAGTTAATCACCAGATACGGAGTTAAATTCTGCAGTTTGTAGCATTAAACTGCAGTTATTGGCTTAACCTGACAGTCTTATAGGAAAGGACCTTAAGGGATTGATTCAACACCTCAGACACTTCCATAAAAGTCTACTCTCAGTTCAGTCCCATAATCCATGAAATCCATACTGTAGCCCTGCAATCCATGCTCTTCAAACACTTTCCAATTCATCTTCCACATTTCCTCCCCATCCTTGCCAGCACAGGAGCATCCTGAGTTATGGTGCTCCTGCTATAAGTCCAACTGCAGTTGTGAGCGGAGGGAAATATCCCAATTGGCATGTCCATGAAGAAATATTGTTCTTTACTAGTGCCTCCAAATCCATGTTTCAGCATAAACCATTGCTTTCACTTTGTTTCCCTCTGATAGTGACCTTCTCCCACTATTTGCTTAACAGCAGTGTGGTAAGTAATTTTAAAAAGTGAGACATCTGATTTCATTTCCAATTTGAGGGAGTTCAAACCCACCCTTACGTTTTCTGAAAAGTGTTCTAAGAGACATGCTGTTATGAATATTTGAGCTTCTATACTAACAGAAAATGAAGGTATATAGAAATTTTGGGAAGAAAACTTTTCTGATTTGTTGAAGCTGGGATGCTACACAGTTAGTGAGGCAGGACCCAGAGATCCAAAAGAATGACAGCATCCTGGCAATTGCTGGCAAGAAAAGAAGGATATAGACAATTACCTTAAATTATTTCTATTTTTTTCCTACAGTTTTTTAAAGTGAAATATATTTACCATGTAAGAACTGATGGTGGAGCTAAAAAGGGATGGAGAAGTTCAGAAAAATTTCTCTTCTTAGTGCATCATGTTGGGTAGCCTAGGATGATGTCTTGCTCAGGCAGTAACCTTCAGAGATGCCTTAGTCTCAGCCACATTGGTTTTTCTTAATTTTCGTGCTGGTTTACAACCTAGGTGTCTAGTTTCAGGAACTGTAGCTATTAGCTGTGTTACTTGGGCAATTACTCTAGACTTTGACCTCTGAGTTTGGCACTGGAATCATTTTTAAAGCCTAGCTTTCAACATTGTGTGATATTTTATAGCTCCAGCTCTAGTAAATAACTAATGCCTTGCATTCCTTTTAAAATAAAACAGCCTTTTCTTCTTGCAGGAGGATGAAGACAGATTGACCTTCTCTTGTTCTCTTAAATGACGCATATGTCTCATTTTAATAATTTGTTTATATCTTAGTGACTTCTAATAAACGGTGGCATTGAAACCTTCATGGACTGAGCGTTTTTCCCAGAGAGAGATGGAAGACAGGCAATAAGGATTTGTTGTTTTAAAGCTGTCATATATGGGACAGTCTCTAGATTTGCCAAGCTGCATATATTTATTTAAAAAAATCCCTACATGTACTAGTCAGGTACCAGAGTTATAAGGCGTTATTTCAGATATAAAGCCAGACGTCAAACAGTAGGGCCTTGTTCCCAAATAAACAGAGGTGCCTGTCAAGCACTTTGTGAGGTAACACATTCCCTTAATAAAATACTCAGTAGATTTTATAATTACTCCATAAGAAAATTAACAGCAGGGGAATGAAGCCTTGTTCAAAAAGTTACGTTTCTGACACAAATTGCAGTTTAACTGGCAATTCATGGAGACAAGCACCACACACATTAAGCAGCAATATAAAAATGAACACAAGCTTATGAAAAACATGTTTGGGAAAAAACATGCCTCGACACATTGCCACTGATAGGTAATTTCAAAGCAATCTAATAGAACTGAATATGTACTAGGACTGAATTTTGGCAGTAATTATGTTTACTTGACAATTTCTACAAATATTCTCCAGTTTAATTTACAGTAGGAATAATAGCAATAATCACAACAGCATTGACAGAACAATGACAATAATATCAATTATAAAACAAGCTATAATAATTATAATATCTATTGGCTTAAAATCAGACAATAAATCTCAGCTGCCTAAAATGATAACCTAATTTCTATAAAAGTCTCTGAGCTTTTATAGTTTCTACTTTTGTTTTGCATTATCTAGTTCCGGCACAGGAAGAAAAAGTTGTGAAATAATGAAAATAGGGTTATTTTTGAATAGTTTCCAAACTGGATCGAGGAATAATCTAAGAAAGCTTAAAAGAGCCTTTTTCCATAAGATTTGCAGTTCAACTTTCAGAAGAAAGTGATCAACACAACCCACTAAAACCTTTGTTTTGTGAATTCTTAGTTTGAGAATCACAATTAAGTGATAAATGTATTGGCTTCAGAAAATTCATTATCGAATGCCTATTGGTGCTGAAAAAAAAAGCACTAGGGATAGTCCAAACTAGTATAGTTATAATACTTGAACCAAAAAAAGTCATCATGCTGAAGCCAAAATATGACAATCATAGCAATGTGGTTTAGTTCTAATGCACTCTGGCAAATGCTAAACATGTAAGAATTTAGAAACATCAATTTAGAACTATCAAGTTCAAGCACCAAATACTTCAAATCAGTGGGATATACTATCTGTATGTAATTCTGAAGTCAACTATGCTGATGAACTATGACCAATTTCTAATCATGTGGGTGGATCTGTTTAAAAAGTAAGTAAAGCCAAAAAGACTGAAAATTGTTGCTATATGTCTTAGCTTATTTTAAAAAGGCACTTTGCTCTGATATTTACAAGAAGAGATCCAAAAAATACGTGTCACAATAACAATAATTTACTGCATCTTTTCTCATTGATTAATTCTCATTGTTTTATTCTGACTAGATAGTTGTTTAAAACAGCTGTTGTTGCCTTCCACCACAGTCTCAAGGCAGAAGTCTAAGAAAACTCAACTAGGCCATTCTTTGTGAAGCTCCAAAGTAGAGCTCACTGAAAACTTTCAAGACGTGAATCTCTCTGAGAATTGCAACATAAACAAGAGTTACAGATTAACTGTGAGAAACAGACCAAGGGCATCAAACCCAGTCTACCATTGGTTTTAATGTGTGTAACATGCATGTATACCTGTATAAAAATATACTTGTATAAATGTATGTCTGTGTATGCACATACATATACACACATACACATTCACATACATATGCACCCACCATTCACATACACTCATCCCCGGAGCTGTTTGAGGCCAAGCTGGACAGAGTTCTGAGCCACCTGGTCTAGGGAAAGGTGTGTCTGTCCATGGCAGAGGGGTTAGAACTACATGATCTCTAAGGTGCATCCCAACTCAAATTATTCTGTGATTGTGTGATATATACAGAAGCACATATATATATATGTGTGTATATATACATATATATATATATACACACATACAATTTTTACATATTTAGTGAGTCATAGAATCACTTAGGTTGGAAAAGACCTCTAAGATCATCAAGTCCAACCATAAACAGATAGGGTTGCTCATGCAGAAAAGTGCCAATACTGTTCGATACAACAATATATTGGACTTGATGATCTTAGAGGTCTTTTCCAACCTAAATGTCTCTGTGATTCTGTAATATATAAGCACTCTTTTTTTGATCAGGAAAACATGTTTTCTGTGATGGAGAAAATGAAAGACGGAAAGATTTGCTTTCTTCCATTAGCACACGTTACATACCAGTGAAACATTTTACGAATGCAAATTTTGGCTTCAACTTGGGATGTCATTGAAGTTTTGACAAAATAATCAATCCACAGGCTGGAAATGGAATATTATTTTCTAAGCACACTTTTAAAAATCCAGGTAATTTGATTTTTAATTTTTTTAAATTCCCTTTTTCAGTGCTTCTCACTTTTAATTATCTGTACTCTGATCTATAAAATTCTGTACCTTTTATAAATGTGCAGTTTAAATGAGATGCAGAAGCTCCATCAACTCACTTGAAATTTCAAATTCAGACACCCTTTGATACAAAAACATATTCAACAATATTGACGCTTTTTTCCTCCCTTCTTTTGTTAAAGAAATGGTATATATGTCCATTTCATAACACCATTAAAGCAGTTTATAGCCAGCTTTGTCTATATTCTAGCCGTGTGAACCAACCACTTTTCTACTCCTTGAAATTTTACAGCTCAACTGTTGTGCAAATTATTTCGTCTTCCTCTCTTCTCACTTAGAGTGTCCATCCATGTGTTACTCTCCCACTTTTCTATACAGAAAAAAAACCATGAAATGTATTGTTTGTAGTGGTACTCCAGAGCTGTTTCTTAGGTTAACAATGAAACTCTGCACAAAAGGTGTCTGTATGGTTTACAATAATCCACTGTGGATGTGAATTACAGTATTCTGCCAAAAAGCATTCTCACTGTGAAACTGCAGTGTCCATACACAAGGAGGCTGGAAGAGTGCTGCTGTTTCACTAAAACATCCCATATAAAACATCTGAATCCAAATCCTTGTCGTCCTCTCCAGTCCTGAGGTCATGATTGAGCAGTTTCAAATAAGCTTTCCATATCATAATGGTATGGATGAAAACTCTGTTACTCTTCTTGCGTTGCACCAAATATTTATTACTTCACATCCTGGCACTTGGTTATTTGGAGGAATTTTTCTTTTTAATGGCCCAATTGTTCCTCCCCTCTGAGCACAACATAGAGCTTGCCTTGGTCTCCCGCACTGCCAAGTCTATAGGCAGCTTCTGAGATACTGCACAGACCACTGAACTAAAAATGAAAAATGTGTAGTGTAAAATAACCCTTTTTTTCCTGAAACAACTGCTTTTTTTTTTTTTTTTTTTTTTTTTTTTACTCCTGTTCACCTTCTTAATCCCTGATACATAAATATACATTTTGAGGTCTGGAAATCCCATATCTGTCTCAAACTCTAATTGCTCAGACAGAGTTTAGAAGATCATTCAGCTGGCCTTCAGCCTATAGGTTTCCCAACTGCTTTCACATTCAGCTCAGCATGAATACACTTCTCCTTGAACATATTTTCATATGTCTTCAATTAATTTTATTGGAAGACAAAAATCTAAGAATTTGGAATTGAGATTCAATGAAAAAAAATAGTTTGGGCTCCTTTGGTTTTATATCTAAAATTCTCTGTATTTGGATCTAAACTTAGCATGACAATCTAACATGGCTTTTAGTTATAATAGCACAATTAATTTATCCATTCAAATTAATTCCTATATTGAAGAGTAAAAGAAAAATTGGGTTTTGCTTCTTGAACTTTTTATGTAAATCAGATATTTTTTAATTAGACTAAAGAAACTGAAAATCTGGAACACAACCGTCTTTCAAGGTTATATTATTTATTCCACCACTAAAACATTTAACAAAACACTTGTAGTCCAGGAGATTGTGGAGAGTCAGACCACAAATGGTATTCCTAACCTTTAACTGTTTCAGATATTAAGAAGCCCCAGGAGTAAAATATTTTTTATTAGACTCTTCAAGATGTAGTATGAGACACGGGTTTAACTTGAATTTACTACCACATAGTCCTGGGATACTGCTCATCACAGGTCAGGGTTTTCAGGAGACAACCACACAACTTTAATATCCATTTTTTTTAAACAAGCAAAAATATTTTAGACTCCTCTGATGTAGGATATGCTAAAGTATGGAATTAAAATTTGAATCAAAACTTGAAATATATAGAAATCATTGATATAAGGGAGCTAATTTGTTATTATTTTAAAAGTCCCCAAAATAGCCCCTAAAAATCCAACAGCATAATAAAGAGATTAATAATTTAAACTGACATTCAGGTTATTAATTGGCTGATCTGAAACAAAACTAAATTTTTTAAATTAATGTATTTTTTATTTTTATGTAATTTTCATAGTTAGACAAAATTTCAATAGAGTTACCATTTCTAAATCTTGGAAAATACATGATACAGTCCTGTCTTGGGAAATTACTAAGAGGTTTTTTCAGACACAAAAGGTCCAAAGAGTTCTTAAGTGCTAAAAGACATCCTAAGTTTGAGATTTTTTCTTCAAAATTAAAAACCTTCAAAATTTTGATTCCTATTAATCATACTGTAAACAACCTGTACCAACTGCAAGGAAACACTATTAACATTGTTTTCTATTACAGAAGGAAGATGCAATCAGAAATTAAATCCTTTTCATTTTGCTGTTGCACTGCCTTTCTTGCAATCTCCCTTTTATTAAAATTAATGGAGGTTTGGAGCCTCGTGATTTCTAATAACACTTACAGAGAGGTATGTCACAGTGCTAAACTGACACACTGTCTGCATTGCAATTCCTTGAGTGCAAAACATCTGCAAAAAACAACTAAGGGTCCATTTACCAACTATTCCCCATCCTTGTCTATTTCCAAACCAAACCCATGTTGGTTTGTTGTTTAAAATTTTATAAAAGCTTAGAATGTTCCTTATTTCGTTTAAAACACATATAAATTTACCTATTTTCTCCTCTTAAACATCCATAAGGAAACAATTGGAAAAAACAGCCTGTAGACAGACAGGCTCGTGGCATTTTTTGGCTCAGCTGTAAGCAATAAAGAGCTAAAAATCTCACAGATGCAAGGAAGACAAGGTCGGGGACTGTGATAATCATCTCACATATCTATGCAAGTATATAATAGTTTTCTACACTTGATCTTGTCACTTTCTACAGAGTCAATACAAATAAACAGGTAGGGTGCAGCTCATTTACACTAGCTTTCTTCTTTACCAAAGAGATTAAGTGTTTTCTGAGTTTCCATTCTTCAAAGATTACAAACAGACCTTAGTTAACTATCTCAGGTGTCAGGTAGGAAGAAGCAGCTGCTTAAATAAATCCCATTCAGACTCTCTGCATTGCTTGCAACATACGTGTTGGCTTCTGTGTCGCTGCAGCAAGGCTGAGCCTGCTAACTTAATGACAGCTTTGAAATCTCCACATTGCTCTGCAATGTATAATATGTATAAACAATTTCCAGTAAAGCTGCATAGTTTAAATCAGCTTCGTTTTGGGTATTCTGTCTTTAAGGGATGAAACTTATATTTTCTCTGACCTTAGGGAAGTGAGCATGCCACCCATAGCTCTCCTAAGTGATTTTTTAAATATATTCCAATTGAATAATAGCTTGCAAGTGTAATTAAGACAAAAATTAACAGTAAGTTGCATCAGACTGTGAGCAAGTATCAAAATCAAGCATCCCAGTTTTTAAGGGGGGTTAAATCTGAAGAGACCAATGTTTATATTTCCATCTTCTCTCACTAAGGTCTATCCCTTCAAATGGATTGTACAATTGTTGATTTTTTTTGTCAACTGACAAGTCAATCCTCTCCCTCCTTTCAAATTAAGTTTGAAACAGGATTCTTGTTTGTTTAAAGTGGGGGGTGTTTAAAGTTATGATTACAACAGAGCTTGGGCTGAAATAAATATTTCACTTGGATCTCCACTGCATTTACAATGGTGTCTCAGACTAAATTTTTCTTTTGAGTGTTGAGCTAAATTTTCTACCTTCCAGGAAAGTGCCACAACTACTAGAGCATGGGTATTCTGTCATTCAGTCTTATTAATGTCTTCTTCTGACATGTTTTTATCTTGAAGAAATTATTAACTATTTAGACACAGAAAGCATTCTGAAGGAATATAGTAATGCTTAAGCTAACAAAAAATTCTCCTTGGTTTTGCATTCTATTCAAAACAAAACAGTTAAAACATGAGAGGCAGAGGAATAACCAGCTCAAGAAAGTGAAAAGCATAAAGGATAAAGGATTATTCTGAAGGGCTGAAAATCCCTGTTCAAATTTCTTTAGGAGAGTGGAAATACCTGGGAGTCATGGATGAGTGCCTTGTCCAGATCATAAGAGAATGCACTGCCTCCAGGTCCCCACTTCCAAAGCTAGCCCTGACTTTTTCCAGAACAAAATAGTTGGTAAACTCAGGGTCTAAATAGCTTTGGGACAAATGGCATTACATTTTTCAAGAAATAAAGTATTTACAGATGCACACATGTGTGTTCACACTTCTACATACTGTTTCCAGCTTTCCTTTGTCATTCAGTTAATGAAAAGTGCTACTTCTTAGGCAGATGCTTGACATCCAAAGCTTCCCTTGAGACCTATATTTCATAGTACATCAGCTTTTGGCTGGGCCAAATGAGATTTCAGAGATTCAGTTCTTCCAAAGTTTACAGTTCCCTTTCTAAATAGAGGTAGCCAGAATGGAGTAACCTGAATTAAAGGTGTTTTTTACAACCCCATCTTAAATATGTTACTGCTGTACTTAAATGAGCTGGATGCTTCTGCCAGGCAGCAGTCCCTGATTTCCCCAAGCCAAATGATGCAGCATGGCTTGTGAACAGACTAATACTTTCCTTAAAGCACACTGGTGAAAGCACACTATACAGCACTGGAGGGACACTCATTTTTCTGGCTCCATATGTTCTGATGTTCTGTCTGTTCTCTCAATACACATTTACTGTATGTGTGGGTTTTCGAGTAAAGAGAGTGTGAAACAACATTAGAACCGTGTAGCTGCAAGCATGCAAGGATGGAGGCCTGCTGGGGCAGTATGAAAGGACTATCTAGCATATAGGGAGTTGAATCTGGTGTAGTTTCATCTATGTGGTTTGTTGGAGCAGCCCTGGAGCATGTTCTGTTCATAATAAAAGCAGAAAATTAATTGACAGCCTTACAGACTTACCAAATTTTCCTGTTCTAAGTCATAAATTTGGCGGAATTACTTTGGAATTGTCTGGTACTGCAGATCAAGATAGTTCATTCCTTCAAGTTAACTTTATTTAGGGTAATGTATAGATGACAATTTTTTTATTTTTTTTTTTCTGAAACACAAAATGACTGCATGACTTCATGATCCTTCCACAAATTCACATTCTTCCCCATATTACCCCCATATATCTTTTAAGAAGATGTCATCTGAGTGTTTTCTGACACACTTAGGTGTTTTTGACATAATTACAGCACAATTAGTTCCCCTTTCTGACAGTATGCTTTTGTTTGACATCTATTGTTTATAGGCTTATTAACATCAGAAGGAGGTGGGCTGGATTACACCATCAGATACCACAGTGTAGACGACCACCTAAAGCACAGCTGTTGACACCTGTACTAAATATATAAACTGCCAGATATACCCAGGAGATGTGTCCTGAATAATCTAAAGGACTTTGAGTAAATTTGTCCATTTTAAGTTATTATCAGTTAAAGACAAAACCACTGTCAAATGAAATCAAACACAACTTCTCTATTGATTAAACAGACACAAATGGTCCTTAACTTCTCTAAAAGCTATTTTAGAGTAGCTTAACCCACTACTGCTTGAAGTTTAGATAGCAAGGAAATGAAACCACGCATAGAAGGCTTTGATTCATTTTTATTTCTGCCCCTCCCCAGCCCCCCCACCTTGTGCAACAGAGGAATAAAGATGTAGACCCAGATTGGAAGTATATCCATACACGCCCTGTGGAGATTTTGATCTGGCCAGACCCAACCCTTTTTTCAGTCTCTGGAACTATGAAGATGCATGAGTCTGTCACGGCTTCTCAGCGATAAGTGCAGAGCCTCAGCAGAGCTCAGCAGGTTCAGTGCTGTGCTAACACAGCCAGCTCTCTGACAGATTGGAGCTGGCTCACATCCACCTACCCTGGAGTACAGACAAAACAAGTTCACGTCTATCTGCACGTGTTCATAAAAGCCAACGCACAGCTGCACAGCCCAAAAGAGGAAGGGAGTGGCTCAGGCCAGAGGCTCACCCTGCTCCCTGCACATTCGCTGCCTAAAAAAGGAAAGACAGCTCAATATTCTGGAGATAAAAAAAAAAAAAAAAAAAAAAGGCTCTCTGGCTTGGCTTGTTTGACGACACAACACACAGAGAGTTGTGCAAGAAGTTAGCCTTTCAGAGAGGTCTAGAGCTGCACTTCCCTGCACAGGGAGCTAGTGCTAAATAGCACAGCTAATCCTTCAGAGTATGATTCCTGCACTAGTCTTTGAGCCTCCATTAGGTCAGCCAGCTGTGAATAGAGGAAGAAAATTCTTGGTAGGAAGGGGAAAGAAAACTAGGGCCATGTGCACATATATTTGGCTCCATATTTCCCCCATATGAACACTACAATTTTATTACTTTCAGGTAGGAAGGAAAATCTGTTAACAATTTAACTTTGTGTGTCTCATCTCTGTGAATTCAATTTTATTCCCTGTAATGGTAGAATTTATAATAAACAGATTTTTTATATAATTTTAATGAATTTCAGGTCAACTTCTTGGTTTCAGCTTTAAATTTTCCAGCCAATTTAAACTAATTGCAAAGAAAAATAGTGTTATTGGTACTACCAAAAGAAAGACAAACCAAATGGCATCTGTGGAAGAAACATATACTAATTTATTCTTGATTGGCTTGTTTAAAAGCTATCTTTCCTTTAACAAGTGTGGATGCAGTGACATTTTATTAACATCAGCTTCAGAAAGACAGAAAATTACTAGTAGAGCCTAATGTTTATCAAAGCATCTAAAAGTTTGACATACATCTTCACATGTAGAAAATAACCATATACAAAGACAGAACTATTATAATAGTAGGCACTATATGGAGTAAATCTTAATGTTTTCACTCTGATTTCATATTTATCATTTCTTACCTTATGTTCTTATAACATTGGTACAAATGAATAGTAACCCCAACGCTTGCCTGAGACAAACACCAAACCCATGTTAGGGATGCTTTTCTGATAGTATAGAAACTCCTGAAGTCAGCTGAGGTATATGGTACAGTCACGGGAGAAGAGAAACAACATTATCTTACATGACATTTGTGACTGGAAAGATTAAAATAAACTGTTTATCATCCCAGCAAATGCATTAAAACACACATAATGTTACTAGTTGTCCCTTGCCTTATTTACCATGTTATTTTACAGCACTAAAACTACCACTTTGGAGAACAAAATTTGTATTTAGCAACAGAACTAAAGACTTTTCTCCTGTATGTTCATTTACAATTTTTCAGTAATAAAATTAGATTTGCATTAGCCTGATGGATTAAAATTGTTCAAATTTAAAATTACCTTCCTCAGAATTTTCTTTTAACACAAAAAATGTGAGCATAGTCAAATTAATTTGACATGGTTTTAAGTATTTTATGAAAAAAATGCTCTTGAAACTGATGTGTCATTGTTTCACAAGGTCTAACAAAAATCCTGTGCACCACCAAAAAATTCTGTAACTGCCACAAAAGTTTAACTTAAGCCATCTTATTTTTTTTTATCTAATTCAGAGCTTAGGAAAGCTGTGTGACAATGCCAGGAATGGCAAAGTTAGAAGTCACCTGCAGATGTTCAGAGAAAGTATCTATTTTCCAAGGTAGAGAGGCTAAATATAAAACTGATGTTCCCCTTCAGCTCTGAATGGTGAAGGCAAGAAAAAGCTCTATTAGTAACTAAAAATAGGAGCTTAAAACTTTCCTGAATTTAGCGAGTGGCTTTACATTATCTTTTGGAACTGCCACTGGACAAAAATGTCACCTGGGCTGATTGAAAAAGATCAGCACAGGTCTAATGAGGAGCAGCTGAGGAGGGTTGGGTGTTTAGCCATGAGAAAAGGAGGCTCGGGGGTCCTTATTGATCTCATCAACTACCTGAAAGAAAGTTGTAGCCAGATGGGTCTCTTCTCCCAACTAACAAGCAGCAGCACAAGAGGAACAAACCAGGGGAGGTCCAGCTTGAATATTACAAAAGATTTCTTCAAAGAAGCTGTTGTCAAGCACTGGAACAGGGAAATAGTTGAGTACCCAATCCCTCAAGTATTTAAAAGAGGTGTAGATGTGGCACTTAAGGACATGGTGTAGTGGTGGACTTGGCAGTGTTAGGTTAACAGTTGGACTTGATGATCTTAGGGATCTTTTCCAATCAAAACGATACTGTGAGTCCATGATTCTATGAAAGACTGGAACAGTGGATAAGGGAAGATCAACTGATGTTGTCCACCTGGACTTTTGTAAGGCCTTTGATGAGGTCCCTCAGCAACATTCTTACTTCTAAATTGGGGAGATACCGGTTTGATGAGTAGACTATTAGATGAACAAGGAATTGGCTGCAGGGCCAGTTCAAAGAGCTGCTTCATTCAGTGGCTCTGTATCCAAATGGAGATCAGTAACCAGTGGTGTTCCGTAAGGGTCCATACAGGGTCCAAAATTATGCTCCTCTAATCTGTTCTTGTGAGACCCCACCTGGAGTACTGCATTCAGTTCTGGGGTCCCCAGTATAAGAAAAACATGGACCTATTAGGGAGCAGGTCCAGATGACTACCATAAAAATGATCAGACATCTGGAGAATCTCCCCTTTGAAAACAGGCTAAGAGAGCTGGGCTTGTTCAGGCTGGAGAAGAGAAGGTTCTGGAGAGACGTTAGGGCAGCCCTTAATATATAAGGGGGCTTATAAGAAAGATAGAGTTTTTTACTAGAGTCTGTAGTGGAAGAAAAAGGCAAGATGGTTTTAAACCTAAAGAAGGTAGATTTAGAGTGAGAGGCCTGACTCAGTAAAGCAGTTATTGTTCATCAGTGAAGGTTTTGCTCTCAGGAACAAGCAGTTGAAATCAATGCAATATCTGAGTACAAAAAATTTACTGCAAGAATTGGTCATTATAGTCTCTATGTCCTTGCATAAATTAAAAAGGTTATTATGGGTTGAAAAGTTAGTAATTTGACTGCTTCATAAGATGATAAATTTGTTTAATATAGTGGTTTGATGTCATGTAGCAAGGGTTATATTTTCTCATGAAGTTGAAGGTGTTTGAAGTTGCAATAATTTACAAATACCCTTTTCAAATTTTCTAGAAATTATATCAAGATTTATCACTTATAGTTCCAAGCAAAATGGAATTCCATCCACTGCTGGACATAATTTATTATCCACAGAGATCTGCAAATACTGAGGAAGAATCTTAAAAATAAAAAAATGTACTTTTACTTCTTAAAGTTTATAAGCTCAAGAATCACCAGGAGTAAGGTAAAAGCAAAAATAACTAAATGGTTTTTAAATGATGTATTTTAAAATGTATTTTCTTTACCCAGACTTTCTTAAATTGCCCTCTCTCTCAGTTTCTGGGGTTTTTTGTTTTGTTTTTGTTTGGTTTGTTAATTTGTTTGTTTTTGTTGTTGTTGTGTTTTTTGTTTGTTTGGGGTTTTTTGTTTGGTTTTTAAATTTCTTTTTCTAACTCTTTTTTTTTTTTTTTTTTTTTTTTTTTTTTTTTTTTTAATAAACAAGATTTTGGACCATATTTTATAAGTGTGTTGTCTTGCTGGTCTTGCCAGGTTTGCAAGTACACATCCTTAGAACTATATATACACTACTCATTGTATAAAGGAACATTTGTAAAAAGTGGAATCAACACTATTTCTCTTTTGCCACTGCTGGAAGAAAAAGCTTAAATATCCACAGTGCATATCTGAAAGACTTCTTTGTCAGAACACTGACTGTTTCTGAAGGCATGTTCTTAAGAAAAAATTAGCAACTCACAACCTTCTGAAAAAGGGTAATGACAAATGTAAAAAGTCATTTTCAAAGACACTGGTTATACAAAGAGCTGCCTGTTATTTCTTGCTACATCTGTGATCATAAAGGCAGTTTTTGCTTCTTGTTTTTAGTGAAGATTTCCATGAGGGTTCTTTTTTTTTTCTTGTATATATCATACACACAATTATAATAAGCTCCAGACCTCTGACTTGGCAATAGTTTTCTAAACAACACAAATAAAAGACAACACCATTGCAAGACATTCAGTGAGTCTGGAATGATTTAGATCCAGCTACTCTACTGCACTATTATGGGCTGCCTTTATAACCTGGCTGGTGAGCAACTACTATATGTTCTACCCTGAATTCTTCATAATCAGGAAAACTTGTCTGGACGCTTCTTTTACATACACTTTTACATCAGCTGTCCTCTGCAAGAGATTCTAACAATTCTGCATGTTGATGTTCAGAGACTTAGAGCGAGGCTTTTCACGGAAACTAGGCCAGCTTGTATTTAGTCTTAATGCTACAGAAATTTAGCATATCACTGATAAATCACTTTTATGTTATCACTGAGAACAGAAGATTTCTGGAGACTGTTTACACCGCTGCTAAAATGTAAAAAACCCCCAAATCAGCCAGGAATGCAATGAACTCTCAGGTCAAAAAGAAAAGATCTGAGCATTTGTTTTTATATTCAACCATAAGAGTTCTTTCTTTCTACCAGTCTGTATTAAAGCTTACAGAGATCTCAGTGCTATTTTTTTAATTCTTGTTATAGCCCCTTCTACTTGAGTAATAACACACAAAGAAAGACAGCTTGAATTATGGATCAATCCTGTGACACACTGAGCTTGCTACCAAAGATGTTGGGAGGCAGACACACCTTTTTTAATGCTTATCAATATGAGCTGAGGGAAGACTTTGGATAGTGAATACCCGTGAAAAAATCAGGAGTCTGGGCACGTCAGTAAAGGTATGGAGAATGTTCAGGATTTGGTCTCAAAATTTTATTATGAAATTACTTCTTGGAACAAAACTGAATTGTAGTAGAGGGCTTGTTTTTTCTTGTCTTTCGTATGTGTGTGTGTGTGTTTCCTTTCTATGGCACATCAGTGCCACTAAGTAGCTCAAAGCAACCTAGCAACAGTTAGTACACATTATATGTGTGACAGGAGCAACACATTCCAGTTCTTATGATTTCTGGGATATGGCCATGAGAAAGAAAATATGCCCAGATCACTGCTGAGTGTGTATGAACCGGCTTCTCACAGCTGGGTATGTCAAAAGAGCCAGAATAATCTCTGCTGTCTTGTCAGCTGCTTTATAATAGGACAAAAAATTCCATATCAGCACCCTTTCCTTGCCTTTAATAACCCTACTATTATATTCTATGAAGGAGGCAGCACAGTAATTCAAGTAAACTTTATAGACTTTAGCATATATTTGCATATTATGAATTAGAAATTGCAAAGATTAAGGATTAGCTTTGATTGGAGCAATTGGTTTATCTGTGGGAGCACAAATCCAAGGGCAAATAAAAAGAAAATTCCTCTACTACTAGAATGCCATTACACATCTACAGTAGCACTTCCCCTGAAAAGCTGCAGATATTGTGATGCACAGCAAATCATCATGGGAGACGAAGCCCTTGGATAGGTTTAAGAAGTGCAGAAGCATTCACTTTAAGAGCACATCTCTAACTAGCAGAACTGCGGGGAGGAGAGGAGGGAGAGGACCATATCTCTCTTTTAAAGAAGATTCTCTCTTTGGCAATCTGCTCAGAGGAAGATATAGCAGTATGAAGTGGGAGTATGGGGGTATAGGGGCAGAGAGGCAGGAATAACCAATCTTTCAGTACACAGTACATGATCACCAGATGCAGGTGCAATTCCTCAGATGCCTGAGAATTTCTTCACTCTGAAAAATGCCCAGATAAACTCTTCTGCTTACTCCTTGATTAGATTCAGTTAGCTTCACTTGTCAATTTTTCACTCTGCTGTGAAAGGCCAAGGGAATCACTCTTATCACCTCACCTTACCAATTATCAGGAAAGGGTAAGGCAAAATGGCAATTAAAGAAAGAAAGAAGATACTTTTACAGCATTTGCCCCAGATGTGTTAGCAGGCTTAGTCACTAACAACCCGAAAAAAAACAGATGGAAAAAGAATACAGAAATATGAAGAATAAATTAAGGAATAGTCCTCCAAGAGAGAGATTTAATCCAGATTCCCTGAGCAATAGTGTATAAATATAATGAGATTAAATACTTAGAGTCGTAAAGCCAAGGTTTATAACACATTTTTGACAGGGGAAGCTGAAAACAAATCAGTGCCTGGTGGCCTACAGATGCCTAGTAGGAAGGTCCTATATCCCAGTGAAATCAGGATAAGTCAGAAACTTCTGAAAATCCCACTAAGTGCCTTGGTAGTAGCTCTGCATGTCTACATAGCATTTGAAAACCTAACTCTCAGCTTCATCATCAGTGAGAAAACAGAAGACAACAGACAACAAAGGATTACAGTTCTCATCACAGTTTCTACGTCATTCAGGAACAAGAAAAAAAAAAATCTTAAGAGTTTGTAATGACACTAAAAATTTCACATCTATGTTTGAGATACAAAATGATGCACTATATCCCCAAAAGCAAATAAAATCCAAAATGGCAATACCAAAATATTGAAGCACTTTAAATATTTTTACAAGTCTGATTAATATCCATTAAACTTAGCTGACATGACAAAATTGAACATAGTAACAGAAATTTACTGTGATTCTCAGTACTACTAGAAAAAGCAGCATGGCATTTTTTCCATTATCAGTGGAAAATTTCAGCATAGATGTCACTGGTCTTTCCTAACTGTGTCATAACCAATATCCCCATGCATTTACTGGATACACAGTTTGATACTGGGCTCAGTCCTTACCCTTCAAAATTCCCAGCCCAAATAAAAACACAGTGCTTGAATCATAAGATCAGTGACTCATGCCATAAAATCAGGCTTCCTCTTTATTTGGACATTGAACAACTGGCTTGACCCAAGTTGTAACAACTGTTTGCAGAGGAAAAAAAGCTGCAATTTCCTTTAAGTGCAAGGGGAGCTGGTAATAGCAGACAGTAATAATAGATTAAATGTGTTAACAGGGTCACAGGATCATTTACATTTTGCTCAGTGTGTGAGTTTTTGAATTTCTGTGTAGCTTTTAAACAAATGCAATTATTGTACTGGAAAGGAAGAGAAACAACCCCAGTAACATTGTAGAAATAATAGGTCTGTTAGCTAAGAGAGTTTAAAAATCTCACTCCTTTATGCTGGAAACTGTGTTACTGACTACAAATAAAAATGCTGTCAAAATCTTAGGGAGCAACCAATTTAAAGTATGTTGCAGATGTAAAGATCAATACTCATTTTAACCTCAGCAGATATCAATGCTTCAGATATTCAAACTGATATTCAACTACTACTTTTACTTTGAATTTCAATTTTATATTAACTTGTGAAGGTATTCATTGCTGCCAATCAAATTTCCCAGCTATTTCTTACTCTCCTGTCCCCAGATTCAGCTAATGCCCTGCATGCTAATTTGTGCTTTTCATCATTTGTACTTTTCATCATTTGTGCATTACCAATATTCATAAATATTCAGCAGGTAAATTTCTCTTCTCTTACCCTTGCATTTTTCCTTTGCTTACACCTGCACAGCTCCCCTGCCTTCTTAGTACATCTTCAGATACACCTGTGCAATGTTACAGAGGATAATGGCCATGCCATGCCAACTTAAATAGAGAAGTATTTTATTTATGAAAAAGCAGAAATCTAAGCCACTCTCTTTTGAAAAAACCTGAAATTACTATCTCAAAGACAAAAGAACATAACAATCTAATCCTAATTAAAGACAATCAGGAGGCTTCTCCTATGAAGTCAGGCTAAGAGAGTCAGGTTGCTCAGCCCGGAGAAGAGAAGGCTCCAGGAAGACCTTGGAGCACCTTCCGATACCTAAAAGGGCTACACGAGAGCTGGAGAGGAACTTTTTGCAAGGGTTTGTTGTGACAGGACAGGGGGGAATGGCTTCAAAATAGAAGAGGGTAGGTTCAGAGTGTATATAAGGAAGAAATTCTTCATTGTGAGTTGTGGATTCACCATAGATCAGTTTAGATAGGGCTTTGAGCAGACTGTTATGGGGGAAGGTGTCCCTGCCCATGGTAGGGGGTTTGGAACTAATTGATCTTTAAGGTATTTCTAACCCAACCAGTCTATGACTCTATGATTCTAGGAATGTCAAGTATTACATAGTTTATTCATATCAATCCAATCCAATCAAACTATGCCCAGAACCATAAAATGCTGCAGAAGTATGGCATAAAGAGAAACCTTTTTGTTCTCTACCAACAGTAAGTAAGCGCAAGGTACCTGGGGGGGGGGGGGGAAGGGAGGTGGTATTTCAGTAGAGTTAATAATTATTTCTGAAATAGAAGGGGGATTCAGTGAAAATTAAATCTGTCGAAAAATAAAACACTGGAACTATCAATAATCTTTAGGCTTCAAGTTATCACTGTGATTTGTCATAGTGAACCAAACACAACCACCAAACAGAAATGGGGTTTTGGCTTTCAACAGACACCTTGCTGCCAAACATTTCAAAGAATTCACATGATAAAGCATACAGGTGTATAATAAAACATCTTAAAATCTTTTGCATCTCTGCCAGACAGATAGGAATTGATTATGTAGAATTATAATTCTTCTTTCCCCCTTAGAGCTGCCTGGTACAGAGAACTGTCTTTTTTATAAAAACAATTCAAGCTTGAAAGTTCAAACCTACATCAATGCTTGCTGCCAATACAGCGAAGTGAGGAATATAAGAGTTAGACGCAGCAGTGGAGTAAGGGGGTAATGTAAAACTTCTCCTTTTTGTTCACCCCCAGCATTCCCAGCATAGGAGCCCAAACTGCCATGGAAACCTGTGCTGAGTCAGGCAGGGGAAAGCTGCCGGGCTGCTCTCACAGCCACATGGGACACGTCCTCTCCTCCCGCACCAGCAGAAACTCACATTCATCCCTCTGTCTTTGATTTAATGATTAGGCCTGTAACTGGGCTTGCTGAGAAATTTTGGCCTGAAAGATCTCAGATCTTATTTTGGTAATCACAAGATTCCAGAGATGGCTTCAAAAAAAGGGTATATTTTTAATAACTTCAGCCATCTCCTAATATTTTATTATATCATTGCAGTGTTTTCTCCAGAGGAGCTTTTTGAAATATTCAGATGTCATGTGAAATATATATCTGTTTCCATGGTCCAGACAGATTTCAAAAGCTCTAAAAATCTTACCCAGACTTCATCAAGAGTAAACTGACATCATACTACTGAGCTTGCTGACTGCACTGTCTGCGGTCAAGATGCTCAGAGCTGCCATTTGGGAGATACAGTCCATCATCTGCAAATATTATACATCCTTTTATGAGCATATAGAAAAAATCTGCCAATACATGGGAGGGAGGAGAAGTGATTTAATCCTTTTTTTCCTAGAATTATAGGAATGTTTAATAAGTGATCTTTATTTTGATGTGAGGATTCCTATCCCTACTCCTTTTTTCCAATGTTCCCTCAAAAGCTCATGAAGCATTTTTATGAGCTGTATGAAACAGGGTTGTTCTTATTCTTTCATACTCAAAATGCACGTCTATTGTCACAGGCTATGATTTTAAGCCATTCATAACTGTCTATATGTTAGATACATGAGAAGAAATTTGTTTGGATCTCTTATACAGAGTCAGTGCATTACACTTAATAGTTATCTGGAAGAGATCACTTCTGCAGTAGTGCAATCATACTCAGGATTTCTGTTTTGTTGGAATACATCCACATATAGAACATGAAACATGACTTTTTCTAACTTAGCACACTACTTTTCTGGAGGATGTTTGAAAAATATTGCATCTATATAAAACCACAGGGAAAATATAGGCATCACTATATACAGTACTTTCAATTATTTGGAATTTGCCAAGGACCATAGAGCTAACAGCTCTGTTCTTGCTAATCACCAATTTGGATAAGTGCTAAGCCCTGCAATTTTGCAAGTCTTTAAATGTTGCAGGAGTGTTTTCACTTTTCAAGATCAGACTGTAAGTAAATTATGGGGTAATTTAATAATGGCACATGATCAGCTCTATGTCTCATGCAGCTTTATGGATCATCACCAAACAACCAGAAGAGAGTAGGATCAATTTAATTGCAGAGTTTGAAGAAGACTTACTTATTAATCCTCATTTTCAAAGCTTCTATGTGTCTGCCTTCTGTATGAGTCAATATCCCCAGGCATATCATGCTAGACTTCTGCACTAAATTGGTCTTCTTGAGACAACAAAATGAAATGCAAGAAAAGTGATCCCTTTCCATGTGGAAAACTTCCTGGTCACACATGTTTAGACACAAAATATTATCCTCACTTTACACCTCCTCTTTTTCTCTAAATTCTGGATGACTAGGAAACACAAATTCTTTGATGGCAGCATCACTGCAGGTAAGTACTGCTAAGACACAGTTTTTGTGATAGTTTCCATCACATATAAAACCAGCCACAGTGCTTTGAGAGTCCTCCTAGCCCAGTAATGTCTCCAGAAGTCTCCATCTGTGGAAATACAAGAAAAAGAGAGGTATTTCACCTATAATATTCTGTTTGTCTTCATCTACTTTCAGATTTATTTTCTAAGTGCCCCTTCAATCTGTCTGTTAACCCATATAAGTGTCTTGCAAACACAGCATCTTTTGGCAAAGAATTCCAGAGTCATAAAACCTGTTGTAATGAAGTATCACCTCTTTTTGTTTGGTTTTAGATTCTCTGTTCCAAGATGATAGTAGAGGAGGAACATCTGATGGATTTTATACCGGAAAAAACATGAATAGATCCCTATCTGCCTTCTTTATGGTACTCGTTATTTTGCCGAGCTTTATCATACTCATAAACTGTCTCTTTTGTAGGCTAAGGAGGTCCAACCTACTCAGCTGTTGCTTGTGTGAAAGTTGCTCTATATCTTTTTTCAGTCTTATTGTTCCTTGTTTCTTTCTTTTGATATAGCAAGGTACATAGATAATGAAAAAAAAATCATGTACTAGCTTAATTATGATTATTTGTTTCTCTATTTCTTTTCCTAACAACTCTTCATATTTTATCTGCTTTTTTGAACACTGACTCATTCTGAGCTCTTGTTTCCATAAAACTATTGTATCAGTGTGGCTAAAAAAATTATAGAAGTACATCAGTGTATTTTAAACCTCTGAGACTTTACTGAAAGTCGTTATATACTAAGTAGTTCTGTTACATAGTAAAACTTCTATTGTTGAATTTATCTGTCATGTTTCAGAGATGGGAGAGAAACATTCAGCTGACAAAGGATCAATCATCTATAGTAGTCTGGATACTGGAGTACTCATGACTGGCTACATTCAGGTGTGGCACTATAAGAGGATAAGGTAGCATTAGACTTCCCTGAAATGAGGTCTGATAAATGGTATGTTACTATCACACATTTGCACACTTATGTGCCATCCACATTTACAACTGCCCTGGCTGCATCTTTTATAAAAAGTTCCAAGAGCTGATTTCTACCTCTTTGCCTTTAGACATCTGAAGAAAGCAGCAGCACTCTCAGCAGTTTGAAATTCTCATAGTAAGAATTTCTCTGTTGAAACAAAAACTCAGCCAAAAATAGAAAGAGAGGTTTAGGAATTCAATCTAAAAGTTTCAAGTGTTTGCTTTTGTGCTAAAACCCTGTAGTATAAGAGCCACACTGCCACATTAACAGGGCCAGGGATGTCTTGATGTGACGAATTTTCTGGTTGTTGCAGGACTGTGCTGGTAGTCACGAAGTTTCTATGTGCTGCAAATACTGGTTTCTTTGTTAGTTAATCAATCCACTTATTCCAGAAACTTTCCATACCTCAGTTCAACACTTTGTTGCACCAAACTGAACCCACAGTGCCAGAATATCCGTTTTATGCTCTTTTTTTTTTTTTCTTAGATAAAGAAGGCATAAGTTTATGCTGTTTATCAGAGACATTGGTCTTTGGAATTAGAATTGAGGAGAAGGGGTAAATACTTGCTCTTGCTGTAAGAGAGAAGTACGATAACACCTGAATTATCAGAATATTTCACTACCCTGCTTTTAGTTCTTCTTGATATAGCTCCTCCAAAGCTTCAACAAGAGCTTTTGGCAGGAATTCCTTTTCCCATGCATAGGCTATGCAATGTTATCACTCCTCATTAGGTCCTGTTGATTCACTTTGGTTTAAAAGAAACCCAGAATGGATACTGATCGTTTTAAAGGAGATCAGTGACATACTTTCTACTTTTACAGCTAATAGTGTAGCTGTTATAATTCATAGTGTAAAGACTTTTATTCAGGGACAGAGAACACAGTCGTGAAAATATGAAATATGAAAAGGCAAAACGTAGACTTTTTTTTCCAATGGACAAAGAAGTTCAGAGTACTGTAAAAATAAAATAGCTGCAAAGAGCAATTTACATCGGCTTATTAAAGTCAGCATTTAAATTGAGAGTGAATACTTTTAAAGTACTGTAAGAAAGAGTAAGGATGCCAGTTGGACAGCTAGCTCTAGACAGAAAACCAGAATAAGGTGTAGTTTGAACAGAAGATCAAAGAGAGGGACTTAACAGAAATTGTATGGTGTGCCAGTTACCAGCACAGAAAGCTACAGTCAAGGCAACTAAAGTCAGAGACATAGTGCAATTATTTAAAAACACAAATGAATACAGCATGTCCCTGCTTGGCATTCAGAGCTGCCTGTAATCCTGTAACTCAGGCTGGAAGTGAACTCTTATTAGCAGGAAAAATAGAGAGAGAAACCAAAATGTGCTTTGAAGATCTGGATGTCTTTATCTTCATTAACTAATCTTGTCAACTCAGTAAATTTATTCCAGTGCATAAATGATTGAGCAAACCTTACAGTAAATGAAGGAGAAAGTGGGAAAAGAAGCTCTTGATATTTTGGAAAAATCTGTTGACTGCTTAAGAGAGATTATTTTTTCCCCAGTCTTGTAAAATGTCTGTGGCATGTTCTCTTACACTGTGGAATAATTATTTTTTCCACAATAACTTTTAGATCAGTATGATCATAGAAAGAAAAGCCTGGAGGATTCACCCTGCCAAGCTACTCTAGCTACTCTAACACAGGCCCTAGGATTTTTATTTAATCATTGTATGCAGGGTCATAACAGGAGGACTACAATTTTAGTCTCTCAATATACTGAAACAAAACCAGATTTTGCTTCTTTATAAGTTTTATGATTGATTTGATTGCATACACAGATATTGCTGATAAATAAACATGAGAAACAGCAAAAAAACAGCAGAGAATGAGTCATACAATCTTCAAGCAGTGATACTATAATGATCAGCATATACATGATAGTAAAGATACAGGTTGCATCTTCAACTTTTTTCTGAAGTTACAATGAACCTTGGGATCCTGACCCATCAGTCATTCAAGCTGGCACACAATCAGACATGCATTGTTTTGCTTTTATGCCAAGTACCTGACTTTCCTTTGCATGGAAATAGGAAACCATTCGTGGGTGCTGCAGTACAGATGTAGCAACAGCAAACTTTGTATGTGTTAGCTTGTACCAAAAGACATATGCCTGGTTAGATTGTTGTCAGCAGTATCGTTCATTTGCTGTTTATCCCAGAAGATTTGTTTGCAAACACTGCTGAAAATGTCAGCCAAGTTTAATACATCATATATTATCATAATGAAATAAAATACATCATCATCGCAAGTATTTTTTTAATGCCTAATTGACATGCCCTCAAGGAATTTCAAATCTAGCTAGTGTTGGTAAGTAACCAAAGGTTTGGTCCTTACAACTCTTTTTCCTCGCTGGGCAGCACTTAAATTATGTGAGCCCCCCTACTGACTTCAGAAAAATTGCTGGAGTTATTAATCACAAATCAAAATTTCATTACGGCATTTGTCATTAGATAATGACAGTACCTTCAGAAAGCCCTGTATTTTTGGCAATGGGTGTAAATACATTGAACACAGACTTGAAGAAAACCTTTGAGCATCCTTAGGATGCCAGTAGCTGATGCAGTTACTGATGTGTGTTTTGGCCAAAGGCAGGCATGCAAGGTGCTAAGTTTCAGGTACACATATTATCCTGTCATATTCCAGTGTTTCAGGTTCCATACAGCCTCCTTGTCACTTTCTTATGTTTTCTGCCTTGGAACATTTCTAGTACAGTAGGATATACGAACATTTGTTTTTTCCAAAGGCTCAAAAATGCCACATTCACTTCCAAACCTATGTCTCTTCTCAGACAGCAGTGCATTGCCCTGCTGCCAAAGACAAACTTGTGGGCTAGATGCCTTGTTTAGGAAAGGTAACCTGAAACTCTGTAAGTTTTGTATAATGCTAACATCTGCATTTATTCAGCTGAAAATTATATGCACAAGGCTAGCTCCTAGCTGGTGTAAACAAGGACAGCTTCTCTGAAGTCACTGAGGATTGCCTCCACTTACACAATCTAAACATATGGTATATATTCATCAGTTCACTTCCCTTACACAAAGTTGGCCAGATTGCCAGTGAGGTATTCATTCATACACTACTCATACATACTCTTGTGCTATAAAGAGAAGCCCTCAATTATAAATTGAAATACATATCATTGCTCAGATCAAGGATATGCTGAGGCAGTTTCATCTGGTGCAAACGGTTCTTGAAACCAACATTGATTATTAAATTTTCCATTTAAAAATGAATCTCAGAAAGTTTAACTCTCTGCTGCAGCTGTCCTTTTGTGCACAGATTGGGCAACTATGCTGGCTCTTTCTCTCTTGCTTCATGCCCACTTAGTCATGGATTCAGAAATCCTCTCCTGCTGTTTGTATATGGAGGACAAAATCTGGCTTACCCCTGCCCCATACTCTGTCCTAAGCTTTACCTCATGGCCACTAGCCCTTGCTCAGAATTAACTGAAGTTTGACATCCAAATCCTTGTTTAAAGGCAAGGAAGAGCAAACAGAACTAGAAATCAGAACAGACAAAGGGAATCAATAGCAGGCTTGACTATACAAAATGGAGTTGCAAAGCCAGAGGTAGATTCTTTCTCCGGGAACACAGTGACAGGACATGGGGCAGTCAAGGAAAGGATGTGCCAAAACTGACATAAGGAAACTCCAGTTTAGAAAGGAGGAAAAAATTCTTTGCTATAAGAGTGCCCATGGACACCTCTCAAAGCAGGCTGCTCATGAAGGTGACTGAACATCAGTCCTTGGAGATTTTCAAGACCTGATTGGATAAGGAGAAATGTGATCTTACTTTGAGGTTGGATTTAACTCCAGCGTTACTCCTGCTTTGAAAGGGGATTTAATGAGATTGAATCCTTGCAAATCTTAATCATGCTGTGATTCCGCAGTTCAGTTAAATTCATTTTTCAGGTGACAAAAGTGTCAACAAGATAATTCCAGTGACTTCAGGTAACACTCTGCTACATGAATAAAATTTACAGTGAAACTCATGCGCCCCTTTATGATGAATTATATTATGTATGATATATTTTAATATGGAATGATATGATGATATAATATATAGTATAATTTTTTCACTTAAGCAACCCCTAACAGATGATATCCTAATTTTTATGTGATGTTCTGATAAAATCTACAATTTAGCAGACATGAGGAAAGAAACACTTTCAGCTGTTTGCTATAGAAGAGAAGTTTACTGATATAGAGCAACAGCATTGATAGCTTCAAAGATTTTGCTTCATCCTCAGAGAAAAATTTCTAATGAAAATGTTAACCTAAAGAACAGGGATATGAAACAGTATTAAAACAATTGAACAGTTTAGTGTCTGAGATTTTCTGTATATTTTAAATACCAAAGGATTTGAAATTCTTTTGATTAGAGATAAAAACATAAAAGCTTTTAGATCTGTAAATGCTAGTAAAACATACTTTATTTATAATTCTCTAGAGCTTATGATGATAACTGGTTGTTATGTTTGTAGCTTTTTCAGAAAGTGAACTTTTACTCTGAATTCCCTTTGATGCTGTTATTTGCAGTTTATTTTTCACTATTAACAACTAAGATGATATAACCTCTAAAAGGAATCTAAAATATATATAAAAAAAAGCCCAAACCTCAAATTAATTTTTTTTTTGTTTCCCTTGTACTGCTACATTCCATATAAAAACTACTTTTGTTTAGACTTTGTACAGGGGGGGCATCAGCTAACTGAAAGCAGATGATCTATGTACAAATTCTCTGTTTGTGTGACACAAGAAATCACTAACCCTATTTTTGGGATCTTGTTTTTCACTTACTGCAATTGTGTAAAGAGAACATAAAAATAAAATTAAAAAGTAATTCATTCTCTTTTGATTGCAACTTACATCACCCTGCACCTGTGTAAACCACCAAACAAGGTGAGAAGTAGTCACCAACGAGTTTCAAAATACCTCCTCATTAACAAAGATGCTTTAAAAGATTATTGTCCAAAATTAGTTTCTATGATACAAAAATAAAATTAGCATCTTTAAATATTTACAAAGTCAATATGTATTTTAAAACTAGGAAATCAACATCCTCTCTAAGATGTAAATAATCTATTCAGAATAAAAAATTTATTCAACAACTTCAGCATCATTCTCTCTTCATGCACCTTTTGTGAATAGACTTGATTTTTGACAATACCTTCATTATTCAAAAATATTTCAACCAGTCATTACCCAAAGATTAAGATAAGCAGGAGTGAGTCCTGAGGCTGTTTGAGGTGACTCACAATTATTCATTTGCACTTTAAAAGATTTTGGGTCTTTTGCATATCAGAATTGTTCTTTGAATGCTCACAGACAGAGATTGAAAGATGATAGAAAACACTCTTGGTAAATATTCTTTTTTTTTTTTTTTTTATAATGACTCCTTTCAGATTTATTTAGGTTGGTAACTGCATGCTTCCTCTGGATTTGAAAGGTTGTCTCATACAAATACAGCAAATGATGCCATCTCCGTCGAAGTAGATTTGTAAGATATCAAAAACATAGGTATGCTCTGGTGTTACTGGATGCTGCTGAAAGCTTCTTAAAAGGTTTTCAGTGTTTTCTTTGAGTCATTGTGGATTAGTATGGAGAATCCACCTAAAGATAATATAGCATTAGGTTAAGAAGGCATTGAGAGACAGATCCTTTCTGAAAAGTTTCCTATTCAAACAGAGAAGCTAAAGAAAGAATGTGGTGAGGGAGTCTCCTTGTCTCCTTTTCTGTGCAAGGTAAAGTTAAGGTGCATAGAAATGAAGGTGAAGTTGTGACACACAGAAATTAACCGTCAAGATCACAGAAGACTGGGTGTGAGTTGGGGGAAAGTTTGTTTGTTTGTTTGTTTGATTGATTGCTTTTAATCCAGAGCCTGCAGCAGTGAATAGAAAATCCTTCTTTATAGTCTCAGTTGTTTTTTTACCAGGCCCAAACTGAATAAAACCAGTCACAGAAAACAGGTAGAAATTGGAGAATGAGATACCCGAGTAAAAGTTTAAAGCATGCAGAAGGCTTCAGATTTCTTTTAGAGAAATGACACAAAAGAGACTGAAGGAAAGTGCATTTGCTGGCCTACACAAGTGACTCTGTAAGTGATAACAGATACTTTCTTCTAAGAAACTAGTAGCTCTTTCGTATATCACTACTATGCCTGTTTTCAAAACAATTCTAATAAACTGCCTAAAATAACATTTAACGAAGCAGTGTTTAAAGGTCCTGGAAAAGCACAAAAAAACCTTGAAACCTGTACTGGAAAAATACTGAAACCCCCTGAAACTGGTACCTAATGTGCATTACCAGGATGTATAATGTTTCTGCTAAATAGAGAACTAAAACAGCAGAGAAGGCACACTGTAATTTTATGACAATTATTACTATTAAAAGATGATGTAAGCCTGCTAGTGACAGAAAGGAGGTTGCCTGGCAGATTGTATGCTTATCTCCAGTTGGGTCTCAAGGATGGAATACATGCTCTTGATGGAAGTGTCTGCCTTTCTAGGACCCATCAGACTTTGCTGCACATAAAAGGCCCAACAGTCAGTATAATTCTTTACTACTGACAATAATTTCCCAATTATTTACACTTCCATTTGCCATTTGTTGCATCAGATCTTCAAGTTTGTAGGTAACAATTAGAATCACAGCAATATCAACAAAGATTAAAAAAAACACAGGAAGAATTTTGGAGGAGCAGTAGGTGGTATGTTTGACAAATAAAAATCCTGCAGTTTTGTTCAGGCATGTACATAAATCTGTACAACTGACTCCACTAGTCATTCCACAAGTGAAGCAAGCACAGCACTCCCAAAAGCAGCCATTCATGGAGCTGTCTTATTTGAACCTTTTCCAAATAATGACACCAGCTTGTATGTTGGAATTTAGCTGGGCTGTATTCCTTCTTTCCAAGTATTTTCTTATCTGCTAAATTTAACAAAAATCCTGTCATTTTTTCTTGAACAGAAAGAAGGTGAAAAATTTGATGCTGCAGATGTAGAATTCATTAGTAGAATTTTCATCTCTAACGGCAGGGATTCCAATATAGATACTGAGGTATTATTGCCTTGAGGAGTGTATCAAATTATAAAGATATGCAGGTGTTAACATAAATTATTTGTCAGTTCATAACTCAGTGGACTTACTGGCTTCACCAGAATAATACTTTTTCGTGCCAACTGCAGTTCTGGCTTTTCAACTTGTAATGTCCACGCAGTGATGAAGTGGGTTGAAATTCAAAGCCCAAAAATCTTTCCCTTAAAGAATTCTTTTAACATTAATTAATAATTCTTCATAAAACTACACAGATGAGAAAATGATCAAATTCAGCTCCTCATTTCAGCTACCAGTTTCTGTAAATAACAGAATCTCTGCACATTTCTGGTATACGCCAATGGAAAAAAAAAAAAGAACTGACAAGCTGGAGAATACCCAAGACATATCTGAAAGCAATTTGTATTCTTCTTGTCAAATTGTTTTTCCTTATAGTTGCCAGTGAAATGGATTTAAAGGTAGAGATCAAGTGATAAATTACATAATTCCAGGAAACAGGACAATGAAATATATCCTTGGTATATGCTAAATAATATTAACTCAGAAAATTTTGTTCTGATAGACTCACAACTGAAAGAGTCCATTGCTCGTTGGGGTGAATAAGGATGATGCAAGAAAATCCCTGTCTAGAGACATTTCCAATACCTGACAGAACAGGCACAGGATGAGATATGGACAATCCCTGCCCAAGACACCCAGCATGTGCAGTCCTGAGTCTGCCTCTGTTCATGAAGAACAGAAATGCAGCTTACATGGTAACCATCTTTCAAGGCTCTGAAAGTCCCACAAAGTGATTTTTTTTTTTGTTTTGTTATTGCTTTTTGTTCCAGAATGAAGATTTCCTATCTTTCTGGGAAGCAATCCAGCATTCACCAACATCAGCAGAAGCCATTACGTTACGTTTTGGGATCTAACTAACTTCTACTCTGAATTTTCTGGTGCAGAGGGGAGAAGAGAATCTCTTTTCCATTCAAAAGGTTTCTTGGGTACACATTTTGATACAAGCACATCTCTGTATTCCTCCCGTTCTCACAGCTTACATCACTCATAAAAAATGTTAGAGGTTCAGGATTCGGTAGTTTTCTTAAATTTTGTTTTTACTCATAGCAGGAACTTAAAAATTCATGTCCTTTGTCTCACACATGTTCTAACTCCTTAACTTTCATTTGCAAGGAGAGCATAAACAAGTGTTTAATGCTAACCCTGCCTAGGCATACCTTCTGAATTGTGTCTGTAGGTCAAACCACCCACTTTTGGCTTTCTCAACTCCTATGGTAATTTCCAGACTGCAAAAACAGTACTTTGCCTTTATTTGTCTTCCCTTGTATCTTCAGACTCTCCAGTAAGAAAACACAAGACAGTGAACTATCCCTGTCTCAGTAACTCATTTAAGATACTCCTAATTACCAAAGTATTAATATTTGGTGCATGAGTGTAAAGAACTGCCATTTCTTAAAACATACGTGCTTATACTGAGATGAATTTTCTATACTAAGTGCATGAATAATGCCCTCTTATGGCAAAATTCAGGGATTCCCCAAAATTTATTTGGTCTATAATTATTTACATGATAAATTAACCTTCAGGAAAAAAAAAAAAAAAAAAACACTTATCCTGGGAGGACAAAGTAATTATAAAGAAAAATATGCTTGTGCATGATGTTACAGTCATAATGCGTTATACTAACTTTTTTCTTCTTTATACTTCCTCCACTTCTCTAATATTTGAGAGGATAAACCTGTCTTGAAAGCATTTTTTTAACAATTATGATAAGGAACTAACTTTTAGAAGATTTTAATGAGTGTTCTTTGCCAATTGCTTAATTAAATTGAGTGCATATAAAGCAGAGAGCAAGTATGCATTATACATATGTTTATTGATATTGACAACAAAGGATTTAACTAGTTTCTGGAACTGCTTGTAATATAAGTAAACTGTAAGGAATAAACAGGAAGACTGCATTGAAATATTACTGAAAAAGTTTATCTCCAGTTTCACAATACTTTGGAAGTACACTAAGATAAATTTTTATGAAGCAGTAAAAGCTAAGTGTTTTAAACATTAGCAATAGCAAAATGGCAAATAGTACAGTTTTTAATAAATATTTTGAATTAATTCAGTGTTTTTCTTTTGACGTTTCTTCCTCCTAACTGACTTTGAATAATGGGCGATGAATAAATTGAATTTAGGTTAGAAAGTTGTAATTTAGGAGAAGATACAGTGTTCTGGCTGCCATCCAAACTATAGATTTTTAAATTTTTTTTGTCTTCTTGGCTTAAAACAAACTAATGCTAATAGATTCAAATAAAGATTCAATTAACAGATGTTCTGGAGAGAGTCATATAAAAAAAGATAAATATTTAGTGGAATGTTTATGGTGCTCAAAAAAACCCTAAATGTAGGCTCACTTTAAATTGTAGTTCTTTCAATAAGAAGTCAAGAACCAAGTTAAAGTAACAGGAACTTTTCAGTACAGTAGCAAATTCTGAGGCTTGGTTCCCAATGTCCGATGTTATGCTTTATTTTAGATGCATCAAGTGCTTCCATGAAGCCTCTGCTAACTCTGAGTGGGCAATTAATAAAATAATAGGCATAAAGTGTATTTTCAATCCATAATAGCCAATAAATACATAGGTCAGACTCTACGACTACTTCTAAGTCTTTTTTTAACTAATAAAGTTTGATTTTAAGTTGATGACTTAATGTTACTTTAAATTAACCCATATCCTGATGTTCTGAGGCCCAAAAGCCTTACAAAGAAGTCATCAGAACTCTCTTAAACCCCACTGAACACACATTGCCTTCATAGGCTTTCACTATCCAGGCCAAATGTTAGCTCATGCTTTTCACACAAGTTCTAATGAATACAACTGAAAAAAAAAGCATCTTTAGAGCACTGACAGCTAAAAAAAAAAAAAAAAAAAAAAAGGGAAAACAGAGCTCCTCTCCTCTCCCTATGAATCATTACAGGTAAAATATCAGTACAACACCGCCTGCACCACGACAATTCCAGAGACAAACCTTGCTTCATAGCAGACAACATCACAGTCTGTTTAAGAACTGAGTATTGTGATAAAGAATTAGGACTTGAATTCTAAAGTATCTCAATGTTTCCCACCTTGGAGGAATCATAGGGTACTTTGGATTTACATTAAAATTGCCAGCACTACTTCAGTTTCCTCAAGAAAAGGTAAAAATGGTCATACTGAGGTACTTGAGAGATCTGTTTAACACTCCCAACTCCATTGATAGTTAGGACATAAGGCAAAAGGATCAGGCTTGATTAGCAGGAGAGGAGACACCTCTGGAGCCTATTCCATTTCTCACCATTCTCTGGTCCATATGCACAAACCCTTGACATCTCCAGGGGACAATGGGCATTATTCAGATTGTTTCAGTCAATGTTCTGCTTGGCATGCACGCTTTAAATTACAAACTTTTTTGGTAGTTTTGCTCTTCTTTCATCTGGAAACACAAATTCTTTAACTTTTATTTGTTCTGTGTGTCAAAAACTTCCTTAGGGAGAGTAAAAGGCACAGTGGCCAACAGAACAAGGCACATGCAGAATGATTCTTCTGCTCCTCTTCTAAAGTAACAGCCTGCAGAATGCAAACAACATTTAGTGAGAGTTAGCTGGCAAATACCACCTGTAAGGCTTAGTCTGTACTTACACAGAACAAAACAAATCAAAGACTGTAAGATATGCAGTCATTACTCTTCATTTGAAGATGAAGGATAGTGGGAAATAGGACTCTGCTGGTATATTATCAGGGATTAGACTGGGAGTGGCTAGTTTTATATAAAGTTTACTCCTAAAGCTTCTAGGAGTGTGTTTCAAACTAATGATGAATAGGAAAAAAATCATAAACCTTCCTCTATTTTTATTTTTTTTTTAAACCAGTGGTTCACATAATGCTCTATAAACACTGAAGTAGCTCAGTCAATGACAAAAAGTTACCTTTCCAAAATACCTTTTCAACAGAATGAGAGTATTCCCTCGAGTGTTGTGAGCCCCACAGGTGTAGCAATGGATCAAGCACCAAGCTGGAGAGCGGCATGTTGTGTTGGAAAACGCCATGATGCCCAGAGCTATGTCACTGCCCCCTCTATCCTGCAGTAACCTTGCCTCCCCTCCTCTCCCCTTCTACCTCTATCTGTCTGTTTGGATAAAAAGCTTCTCCATGACCACTCCTGCTTTACTTCCCTGTGTTTCCATAGAACTTCTTACACCATATGACCTTTACTCCAAGTACTTCCAATGCACAGATTACACATTGTTGCATCCTCTATGTATTGGTGCTTTCTTCTATTTGTAGCTTGCTTGGCCTGAAGCCATCCTTGGTGCATCAACCACTCATCTCTTTTCATTCAAGTCTTTACTGTACATATTCTTACTCATCAAATTGCAAAATAATGATGACTTGTATGATTTGTTAAAAACTCAAACCCAGCTTTGTGCAAGAACAGTGACTCTGGTTGTATCACTGACCTCATTTAGTCACAATTGCTAAAAAGTGGAAAATCTGACCAAAACACTGTATTTCTCCTAGAAACAGCAATAATGGGGTTGCCTTACTGCAAAGGGGAAGCATGAAGGCCTGGTAGTGTACCGGGAATATGTTTACATCTTGTGTTCAGACACAGAAGGATTTATTTGATGACAACCTCGCCAAAATCACAGTCGCTAGAGAGGTTACTATGAAGTGCTGGCTTACTGATTCGAGGGAAGCCACTCAGTGCTGGGCCTATGTCATGAGACAACTGGACTTTTACCAAGCTAAGAGCATAATATTTCACTCTGCTCCCATACAGGTAATAGAACTTCATTAATTTGGTTACACCCATCCTAAGCACCTAATTTTTCTTAAGATGTGAAAAGACAAATTATCTCCTGCAAATGGACTTTCACAGAACCTTAAACAGTAAAAAGTAAACTGATTAATTCAGTTTGACAGCTCATTGTTAGTTACATGCCAGTAGTTTGATGAGGCTTTGACCTTGGTGGAGAAGCTTCACTCTTCATGAGCAGACCAACACTGACCCACCTGAATAAGCCCATTGACAAATTAGGGCAAACTATGTTCAAGGACCCCAGGCCATCTCTGATCACACAGTGGTGCCACCAGTAGCTTTATCTTTACTATCTCTTGAATCTTTGAACTATTTGTTATGAGAAAGAATATGAACTGCTATTCATATTAGTACACCTTCAAAACAAACACCTAATAGCTTTCCTACAATAAAATGTTGATATACTTCACACTTTTCCCAGTTCTTGTAACTGTTGGAAAGAAAATAAATAAAAATTAATTAATTGGGTTACCCAATGACCCTGCATTTCTTTGAGGTGATTTGGCCCTCATAAATGAGAACAGAGGAAACAGAAGTTAATAGCATTTTCTCTTATCACTTGGAATCTGGACACTTACCTTCCCTTTGATTTTTAAGGGAGGAATGAATTCCATTTGATGGTCATTTTATCATGCCTTTACTACATTTTTTTATAATAGCTGGCATTTGATATTGTCTCGATCTGTGTTTGTGTTCAAAGCAGAGTCTGATTATCGAGGCTGTTGATCTTCATAGTGGCCAGTTGTTGCCAAGCCAGTTAAATTATTTGATTCTCTTCCACTGTGCTGCCTTTAACCATCCAACTGCTTCTCAGGAGGTGTCTTTCTCCTCTGCCATCTTCATCATTCTTACCTTCCTGCCTCTGTTTTCCTTCTTTCAAACCTGCACTTTTTCAGGAGCTTGAAATCTAAGTGAGGAGAATCAAAACAAATCCAAACAAAACAAAAAGGCTAACCCCAAACCCAAATGTAACGTAAACGCCCAAATCCACTCTTCTTTCTTGTTCCTGGCTTCAGTTAGTGTTTAGGTCTAAAGCTAGGCCTGGGTCCATTAAGATGAGTTGTTTGGGTAAGAAGCAAACACCATGCACAGATACAACAAAATCAGCTCTGTTTGTTTTGGCGAGGGGGATTTGCTTGCTCAGATCACATTGGAAGAATCAGAACTGCTCCGACTCTGAAGCTGAGAGTGAGGGCCTGACTCTGTCCTCACACATGTGATGTGACCTGGAATAACTGCCTGTAGTTATAAATCTCATATACAAATCAGAACTAGAAGCAAATTGTACAACACACTGTATGCTTTGTATAATAGAGGAATGACTAAAAATCAGCTGCAAAACAGAGTCCAACTTATTTGTTCTCGTCCCCATGTTGGGCTGTAAAATATGCGGCCTGGAAAGCAAGTGTCTTGCATACTTTTCATTTCACTCACAGGGCTGATTCATGCCAGTAAATGCTGAAACCCCACCTCATAATTGGGAGAAGTAATTTCCATTCCATGAGTTTTGCTTGAAGCTAATGTATGCTATTACAAAACACCTAAAGTAAAACTTTAACCATTTCTCTTAGCCCAGCTGTGAAGTTCAAACTGCTTTTAAAGTTAATTATCATGCTCTGACCTGCACATATGCACATGTTAAATACAAATAAATCAATATGGCAAGCTTATTCTTGTTTCAATTTGCTTTTTGTTTTTAAAATTAGCATACTCTTGCTTTGCCTATCAGATATACGAGTGTGATGGTATCTCTCATATTAAAGTTTTGCATTTGTCTCTTTGTAGTTCATTTGCTATTTTATAAACCCAAAGTCCTTGAGGGAGTGTCGGAAAGCCCCATAATTTTCCTTAGTGTTCCATTTTACCTTTTTATCTCTGATGTAGCAAGCATATGTGAAAAAGAAATGCAGATAGCCAGATGGCTCCTCAGTGTCCATACATACAAAAGCTCTGACAAACACAAGTGACTTTAGCTAATGTTGATGTTGATTCATACTTGAGCTTGTTCTTATTATTGTCTTTTCTCTAATGCTATATTATTAGGAGCATGAGTGATCTTACCTAGAAAATTATTATTATTAATTTTAAGGAAAAACATAGACTTTTTTTTAATTAAAGTAAAAATATTTGGGGAGGAGAGAATCATCTTAACTCCTGGTATTGGTATTTCATGGTACCATCCTTCTTCTTCTTTGACTGGTATCATTATCCATTTCACATGTCCCCAGAACCTCCTAAAAGAGAAGTTATTTTGTATTTGCTTTGTGGTTTTCAGTGCATTTTTCTCTGAATCACTCTGCATAGATCACAGCAAGAGGGAGAACACTGAATTAGCTGATTCATTTCTGTTGCTTGGTGTGGTGATCTCTAATTGCACTTAGTTGTGGGGATTTTCCAAAGCAGACAAGTGACTTTTCCTTTTGCCAGGGCACTGCTGTCAGACCGAGGCATTTGAACATCACCACACTTCAGGGATGAGCAGCATCATGTTCAGAGCCATGCGGCCTGCCCATGGAGAGAACAAGCTCACTAATGGCTTAGTTTAACCACTCTCTAGGACAGCAAGTGTTCGCACATTTCTGCATAGTTTATTTGTGTTCAGGAGGAGAACTGGAAGAGCATCAACTTTTTTAAGGACTCATCATCTGGAGAGCTCAGTTCATCTGAAGACATCAGTCAATTAATCCTCAAGACATGGTTGGAAGTGGAGCAAGATTTTAAAGATTCTGGGTCTGCTCCTTTTCCAGCATCAGCTGCAAGTCTGGCTTTCCATTTCAGAGGAAGGAGCATCCCATATTTCTGTGTTCTCTATGATAATAAGCACCATATAATATTGGATTTTCTTGCTTGAATAAAGCACTAACTTTGCTAGGCTGGTACTGAAACCTGGGGAAAAACAGGCCATAAAGATATCCACACGTGTAGACAAAATTTGTTTAGTCAAGGTGCTGCATTCAGGTGCTCTCTCGCTATAATGGATCAGTATTATTGACTGCTTTTTTTAGTATGGCCAGAGTGTGTTAATAGTTGGAAACAAAACTGTAACTCAGGCTTCTGCTCTGATTCATTGTGGGTACTTGTTTACTTGTTAACATATTTCTGGCTGTCTGAGGTGGCTCCAAGTGTATCACAAGATGTGCTCCCTTGAAGTAATGCTGTGACATTACCCTGCTGAGTGACCTGCACTGTCTCGGCTGGATCGGAGACCATCTCTCTCTGCGAAGGTGGAAACCTTGATTCAGAAGAGGTTTGCACCCAGCAGGTCAGAGCAGCACAGAATATGCTTGCAAGACAACTTAGGAAAACCTAACCCAGAACCCAAAAAATGTTGTTTGGAAAATCTTTGAGGCTTTAATGGAGCCGCACTGCAGTTCACATTTTCAAGGCAACTTGGGTAAAGTTTTCAATGCTGTCCCACTTCCATGAGAGCACAAATCTCACCAAACGGGAAATATTGCTCAGTATACCTTGGGGAAAAAGTTAGCTTGAGCAAATATAGCTCCCAGTCTCATACACCGCCAAAGAGCTTCTGAAAGCTGGGGTAAATCTTTCAGAGCAGCTCTAAACTCTGAAACTGAACTTTCAATCCAAGCACCGCTGGAATTCTCCTCGCTTACTCTTCTTTGCTCATTTTCTTTCCAAGTTATAAATCGATTAAATAATTCGTGGGCGGGGAGGGTGAGAACACCCCTCTCCGAGGGGTCTGGCTGCCACCCGGCTCCCCCCTCCCCACAGCCCAGTCTCATTCCCTTTTCACAGTGACACCTACCGGCATTCCCGGTCTTCCCAGCCCGGGGCCGCTCTGCCCCTGCCCCTACCCCACTCTCCCAGCTCTGCCCGCCGCCTCTCCCAGCTCTGCCCGCCGGCCCCGGCCCGGAGTCCTCTCCGGCCGCCCGGGCTTTGCTGCCCTCGGGGCGCCCTGGGAGCCCCGGCACGACCCGCCCGGCGGGGCACAAACTTTCCCGGCGACTTTCCCTGCCCGCTCCAGCGCACAGGGCGGGGATGGGGCCGGAGGCTGCCCCCGCTGAGCCCTCGGGGGGGCTGCGCCCCTACACAGCCCCGACTGCCCCGTGCCCCCCTCCGCGGTGCCAGCGGCGCTGCCGCGGGCGGACGGGCCGGGCCGGGCGGCAGCCGCCGGCGCGCAGGGCGGGGTGTGGCCTCGCCATTATTTATGAGCTCCAGCCCCTATTTGCTCAGCTAATGATGCACCGGCGGCCGCCGAGCCTCGCCTCTCTAGAGTGGCGGCGGCCAGGGCAGGGCAGCGCCTGTAACTGGAAACCAGCGCCGGCTCCGTCACCGCGCGGCCGCTCCATTCACTCCTAAGGTGCGTAATTGCGGGCAGGGGAGAAGCGCTCCCGCTGCCTTAGGAGTCCAGCTGCCAGGATTACTGTACGGAGGAGCCGCGAGAACCCCTGCAACCGCCGCGAAGACAGACTTTTCTTTTTTTTCTTCTTTTTTTTTTTTTTTTTCTTTTAATTTATTTTCCCCTCCACAATGTGCCAGGTTTGGAATTAAAGTGTTCTGGTAGCGGGAGTGGAGTCTGTAAACTGATAGAAACCAGATAATAATCGGTATTGCTGGTGCCTCTAATAGCCGGGTAAGCATAACTTAAAGTTCTCTTTCTTTGCTGTAATAAGATGTGAAATGTCTCCTAGGGTTGAATTTTCCTGCTGTTCTCAGATAGTTAAAACAATGTTTTCCAGATTGGCATAGCCTGTGTTTGGCAGGGGTTTTTTTTCTCCTTTATTTCTTTTCTTTCCTCTGCTGAATGATTTTCCGTACAGGATTTAAGGGTAGGACCCAGCCTGTAGCACATGACACCTGCACAGCACTTCATAGCAAAGCGATACTGTACTTTCCAAAAGCAGTACACATGGTGCAAGCGACCTCCGTGGCAGGGAAACTTCGCCACTTCACTTTAATAGCGATTTGTCTGTTTGTTTACAGTTGGAATGGGGTGTAAGAGCAGAAATGTAATTAGACACTGCCTTTTGCCTGTCCTGTAAGATTCTTTAAAAGTACTCTTCAAGGTTTTAGGTCTGTGAGTTGTCAGCAGAGATCATGTGCACGGGACATGCTGAATATAGTATCATGACTTACTGAGATAAATTCAGTACTGGGATATAAGCCCAAAGCAAGAGTCAAACCTGCAATTCAGTTACCAGGTCGGTAAATCTCTGAAATTAAACCTATTTCCATTAGGTAATTCACATGTCAGACACCCTGAGGTGCCTTTTTGGCACTATATGCATTTATTATTTATGTGTCTAACAGCTGGGTAGGAACCATGCTGCTCAGTATTTGAATCTTATATGTGCCTGTCACTTCTGCGTTAACGGTGAAGATCTGCAATTTGAGCAATGAAATGTAGCAATGTTTCACTCCTGTGACTGATTGCAGTAAAATTGGCAGGAGGCACGAGAGTGGGAGGGAGGGAGGGAAGGAGTGCTGAAAAGGGTTTCTTTCTATTATTATTTCCTACAATATTATTTAAAGGAAGGGGGAAAGCCACACACTTGTTCCTCTTTGACTTTTTATCTTTATTGCAAAGAAAGCATAGTGCTACTACAGTAAAATACTAATCCCATTGCATCTGTTAAATCATATGTTCTGTATGATTGGTTATTTGTTTTGGCCTGACAAAGAAATTTTATCAGGATTTAATGCCATTTCTCTCTTAGAAGAGGGGTAAGTAGAAGGATATCCCATGGGCTAGTCACAAGGTTTTAAATTTAAAGCCCACAAAGCAGCATTAGTACTAGAGTTCATGCAGCCTGTTTAAAAATTATTCTTGGCAAAAACTCTGCAACTATTGTTTTATTAGTTAACAGATCCTTAGAGATAATTTGGAACTGGGCCAGAATGGATATGTTTCTCCTGCAGACCCGATCTGTAGCTGGCAAATTTGTGAAATGGGTGTTTTTGTCAATTAGCAGAGTTTTAGAATTACTTGATCTCTGTGCATTTCTCAGTATTCCAGAGCAAATCATGGAGAGTCTAGAGTGTGGGCTGCAGAGCTGTGCAGTCACTTGCATGCTCTCCATCCCACCCGCAACTTTATACGAAGTCCTCATGCAGAGAGAAGCCTTTTGAAGCGATTTACAGTGAGTGGATGAGGAATGACAGAGGTAGTAATGAGATATGGGGCTCTTACCGCTAAGTCAGTGGTGTGGATCCGTCCCAAACCAGTGCTGACCTAAAGTCATCCCTGCCTGACAGCTCATTCCTGCCGTGCCGTGGTGCTTACAGCCGGTTCTTTAAGGACAGGTGTGAACCTCAGAGGGGCCGAATGAACAGGCATGTAGAAATACAGGCTTCCACTGGAGGGACTGTAGTGCTGGAGCAGAGCTGAGGTAAAATGCAAGATGATTGCCCAGGGAACAAATCTCTTCATGAAATAAATGTATAGCTTTTAATGCTGTTTTCCAGCTGTAGGGGTTGTATCTTTCGAAGTGCTTCCAGTTGCCATAGAATCAAATATATCACCTGATTGATGAACTAATAAGTGGTGTCTAGTAGAAGGGCTGTTTACACCAAAAAGAAAAAAAAAAAATATATATATATAAGCAGCGAAGTAGAAAGGGCCTAAAATGAGGATGTTTTTTATTTGCACCTTTGGATCTGAGCTGACAAAGTTGTTAAGGATAGGCGAAATGAAATTCGCACTTCACAGTATTTGGAGAGATGCGGTTTAGGAGCAGATATGATATAGATTTGTAATATTCAGCTTCTGATATCTGCTGGGTTTTATGGATCTGGTCCAAAGTCCATTAGAATTGTTAGGAAAATGCCATGACTGCAGTGAGCTCAAGTCCTTGCTGAGCTAAGAAAAGATGCGGAGTTTTGGACCATTTTCTGATTCTTTGAGAACCTCAGGCTTCTCAGCAGCTAAACCCTATAAAATTAATGTAGAATCAGCACATGTGCAGGAGGAGTAGCAGAAGTATCAGGTGTAATGCACTGTCCAACTCTGGGATTCTTAGTGCTCTGTAGAAGTCTATGAGAGCAGGTAAGTATCCCAAAAGGAACTAGCCCAAAAAGCAAATGTTGACTAACAGTTTCAAGCATGTTGAAATACTTTTGGTTTCAATGTTTTGAAATTCATGATGTATATAGTCAAGACTTCTTAAAGGAAGAACTAAAGGCTATTAGAGAGCTCAGCTTACCAAAACTTAAAGTTCATTTCCAAGCACCTTTGATTTCAAATGTTAAAAGAAAACAACCAAACAACCAATTTCCTAAATGTCCCTCTCTGAACATGAGGGAGACATGTCTAAAAATATCAGCCAGCTTTTTATTCATGAAACTTTATCTCCTGTCCTTGCTTTGCTCTGCCTTGACATTTAGTATAATTATATTTCCAGCAGGTGGAATTGTCCTCAGTTTAAATAAACCAAATCTGATGATGTAGTCTGCCCTAGCCGAAACTTTGGCTCTGCTGGTTCCTACTCATAGTCAGAGAGCTCCTTTAGTGCCTGCTGAAGAAAACCATTTTCAGATATACAAAGAAAACAGAAGTGCTGTACCTCCTTCACATCAGTTATTATGATTTCAGCTGGAAGAGCTTTCTAACACAGATCCTTCCATGCTGTTGTTTTTGCTCCTCAAAATTGTATAAGAAGAGTAATGTGATGTCCCTGTCTTTCAGGTTTTGTTTCTTGGATACTAAGTTGCAAAACTGAAGAGATGGCCTTTCTTGCGGTGCACGTGTTGATTGGGATATTTATTTACTTTAGCAGTGTAAAAGGATCTTCCCAGCCTCAAGCAAGGGTGTTCCTAACGTTCAATGGTAAGAAAGAAGATAAACATTCTTAAGCAAATGTTATGATTGAATGTTTTCTTCATCCCCTTAAGTTCAATAACTGAGTAGAAACTGGCTTTTTGATCTGCATCCACAATTATTGTTTTGCTTTTTGTTGCTAAGGTACCTGCCAGCCTGAATTGGATTTTTTTTACCTGAAGCTACCTATAGCTATACATGCTTAATTAATAAGACTTTCTCTTTGTTTTGAGTTATTATGATTTAATAACAACCAAAGGTTTTATTTCTTATCCTTAATTTTGCTTGGGAAAGATGGTAGCATATGGCATGTAGTGGAAGCTATGAATGATTTGAGTTGCTTTCATTCAGTGCCCAGCTGAGACACTTTATACTCTGAAAATGAGGCTGCCTGAAGCTTTACCAAAACAGTTAGCCAGGCACAGAGTCCTCTGAAAAACTATCCTTCCTTTTGCACTTTGTACAGTGTGTAGGATGTATGTAGTGTGTAGCAATCACTGATACCTGCATACTATAAACAAGCAATCAAAATTGCTATTTTCAAAAGAAAGTTGCTTTTGCTTCTGAAGTTCTGAGCAGTACTTTATTGCTGCAATCACCCCAGTATTACTTTTAATGGTAATTTATTCTTCTAGTGTTAATCCCTGTCCTAAATGCTGATTTTAGCCACCACTTGAGAATGTATGTGTTCTTCAGCTTACAATGTCTGCTAAATCTGAGCTGAAATTTTCTGTCAGTAACTATAGGGGTGTTGACTTTCTTCAGCACTTTACCTTTTTGGCGATTGTCTTTGAGCTATGAACACTTGCTGCTCCCTGCACCTGATGCTGCCTGCAGTAGGCTGGCTTGTGTGGTTCATTAGTGTTGGAATGCCCTGCAACTGCCATGGAAATATTCTGTGTGCTCTGAACAGTCTTTAAGAATCAAATAATCATGGCTAATAAGTATCTCAACCTTGCCACAATGATCATAACTATGTAATCATGAGACTGAGAGACATCCCGAAGTAGACCTGCCAAGTTAGACCTTCCACAAATACCAAGCAGAGACTGATCAGTACTGATCAGTACAAGGTGCAATACTTATTGGGTGTAAAATGGCATGGTTACAGTAAAAGCAATAGTAGGAATTGAATTCAAGAGGGAACTGCCAAGTGAAGAAGTAGAGGAGTGAATTTCTTTTCCTTGCTTAGATAGCACTGACTGGTGTAGGTGATACTGTTTTGGACAACTCAGCACAGAAGCAAGTTTGGCTGTGGTTGTGTATTGCACTGCAGGTTTGCCACAGGCTCATTTGGATTTCCACATTATCTGCTTGGTGCCCTTAAAAGTAATCTAGGCTTCCCCTGCTCTCTGGTATGACCATGAAGTAGGAAGCGTTCAGGTTTCGTGGTATTCAGCCTTGTGAATAGGAAAGAATTGTGATGAGGGACAAATGGTTTTAACATGGACTCAAGAAATGTGTTTTTCATCGCAGGTATCCTGCAAGTCTCAAACACTGAAGCACCCATAGGGCAAAGGACTCCAAATCTAAGGATTTAAAAAAAGTACTGAATGAAAACCTTAGTTCCTCTGTTCTTGTCTGAAAGGAGGTTGTCCCTCCTTCCTTTAAAAAGCACTATAACGGCTTTATGCTGCAGTGACCCCTTTGTCTGGTGAGCTTTCGGGCGCCAAGAGCTCTGCCACTCTGTGCTGGCCCTGGGGATGCAGCCTCACCTCACTGGTTCTTGCTGTAACCCTGCTTGACTGACTTGGTTAGACCTGTTTCTGAAATATCATGCACAGTAGTTAACTGTCCTGTGTCCTTTCTTTGATTTTTAAAGTGATGCTTTGCATGAGTAAAAATGAGTCTCTAGCCTTAAGGTAAAATAAGTGTCATCAGAGCCTTGCAATACTATCTGATTATCCTAACTGACATTTTACTTTCCCTGATACTTAACAGTCAACCTTTAAAAAAAAAAAAAAACCAAACCAAACAAACCTTAAAAAACCAAACCAACCAAAACAACAAACAAAAAACCCTAATAAACAAAACATTTTGAAGTCCTAAATTTTTAATGGGTCTTCTGAAGTCATAAAAGAAATTAATTATGTGTTTTATAATATGAGAACTATGTCTGAAATAAAAAAATTTTGTATAATATATCAACAGTAGTTTTATTTTTAAACTTGATTTCCAGATGGTAAGAAACAGCTTTCATTATGTCAGAAGAGTTTGCAGGTTGTTGTGTATAACAAGGTAATGGCCCCACCTGTAATATGAACTTATGTTCTATAAATCTGTTTATTTACATGAATACTGATAAAAAAGAAAAAGGTGAAACTTTGTATTAAACTCTAGAAAAGTGTGATAACACACTTTCTTCATAAACTGCTTCATAGCTTATTGTTTTTAAATCATGTAGAAATATCAAGTTATTGGCCGTCTCCTTGCCCTGAGAAGCTGTCAGTTTTTGTGGAGAATTGTCACTCTTTTAAAGTGCATAATTTGAAAACAAAACTATAATTAGGTCTCCTTATGTTTTAAATGACATTAGACAATAAAGACAAGTCATTCAAGCTTAGGATACTTACATGATATTTTTCAAGTTCTGAATTGGATTTGGCTTGGTGTCTACAATTACATTACATAAGTTTTGGGGGTAGAATGCATACAGGAGGAGAAAATGAGTGATGCTTTTCAAAGCTAACCTGCTCCTTCAGGATCAAGTCAATTGAGCTTATTCACACTGCAGCATTTCTCATGGGAAAATCCAGCAAGTATCTTGACCTATTCTGTTTTTCATCAGGAAAGATAAAAATGCGAATCATTTGAATCATGGGCTGCTTTTCTCTTTGCCATCGACTTCATTAAGAATCAAATGTAATTAAAAAGTACGCCTGGGTAATACCTCAAGAGCCTGATAATGGGGATTTTGCAATTAACTTCAATGGATGAAGGACTGCAACCCTAACTTCTATTTTTGAAATCAAAAGCCTGGCCCCTTGTCTAATTAAAATGTAGTTCATGACTTCGCTGAGATTGTTAACTGCGTATGACGTGAGTGCGGAACTTACTGCTGTCTGCACCCTGAGTGCCTCGAAAATTGCAGTGCTGTACAGAACCCTGAGGCCTGATTTCTATTGCTTTGCACCTTGCATAGCCATTTACTCAGCTGAAAGAAAAGGTCAGGCTGGAGCTGAACTGCTTGGCATGCACAGGTATACACGGTTATAGACGGCACTGGGCCTACAGAGAGTCAGGCAAAGGGGCTTTCAGTTTGCCTGGAATGATTTGTCATGACCCAGCTGTCCTGTTACACGGTGATGGCTCAAACCATCAGTATTCGCACAACATCTGCACTTGCAGAGCCACTGCAGTTGAAGAAGAAAGATGGCTCCAGCTCTTTCTGATTCTGAAATTGCAAAGGTGTGAAGCTTGTGGTGCGGCGGCTGCAGCTGTGTTGGGAATCATCTGCTGTGTTACAGTGGAGCCTGCAGGTTTTAGGGTACCTGGGATGGGGGAAGTAATGGACTCAGCATGTCTCCCTACACTATTGGTATCCTATTCCCCCTTCTGCCTCTTTTGGCTTCTCGTCCTTGGAATAGATCTTTCTTAATCTACGTAAATCACCTATCATAATTAAAGCACCATAATTTGTTTTCTCTTCATAGCAAAAGACTTACCTTATCTGTTTATGAACTATCAAGTATGGTGCCTGCAGTTTCTCAAACTATGTGCATTCCTCCTTCTTACTGCATGTTCCTGAGCAGATAACTGGGAGCTGTATCGTTCAGTCTTTACAGGGAAGAAAGCTTTCTCAAATCAGTGGGAGTATTATCAGAATCAGGGAGGAGTTATTAGACCCCAGGTTAGTGTTTGAATTTGTTTCATACCAACTCACATTTATTTTTGGATTTTATTGCAACCCTAAAATGTCAGGCTGTACCATTTTAATATAAAATTCTGAATTAATAAAAGCAGATCTAGTACTTATTTTTTAAAATACACTACAACAAACCTTCTTTGAGATTTAAATTTATATGGAGATGCATAACCAAGTGATAATTTCCCAATCTACTGGAAACATTTAATGCATTCCTACCTCAAATGTCTAGTCTGGCAGATATTTCCCATGCAGACTCTTCATTGTCTCCAGTCAACATTCCATATGAGAAGTGGATCAAGGCTAATTTGCAGACGGTTTTGTTCTTCTCTTTGTCATAAAATTACTAGAACACGTAAAGGACTTTTAAGAAAGTATCAGTCAGCTTCATTAATGACAATTAAAAAGCATAAAATGTCACCAGAGCAACAGCAGCACTTATTCAACTGTCAACATATTTTAAAAGATTTAATGCAACCCCTGTGGTTACCCTCAAGGAAAAATAAAGGAGCTGAGAACCATTTTCTTTGAGCTCTTGAGCAACAGCAGTACAACTTGTTTTTAAACAATCCCTCATTGTAATGTTAATGTTACCACAGTTAATAAAAAGTTCATTTATTATTTGGGGGACTTTGTGCTGATGACAGTCTAGTAGGCAAAGGTTTATGCTCCAATAGTTGATTGGATCTGTTTTGGTGTCCATAGAATGAAAGCTACTTGCAAAATGAAGTAGAAGCAAAGCATTAAAGGCAAAAAAAAAAAAAAAAAAGAGGAAGAAGAGATCCATGGTTTAACTTTTGTTTAAATGCAAAACTCATCTTGAATGCTCATACAGTTGCTTAATTTTCAGCAAATTGGGTCATATTTTCTCAAATTTAACTGATTTGTGGCTTTCACAGCTTCATGGATTTAAATAATGCTAATTTATAAAGCATTTAACATCAACCATGTGTTAACATTTCCAATTTAATTGTCTCTCACTGGAGATCTCAAAACTTAATTCTGAATTTTTTCAACTAAAAATATAATTATTTTTTATCTTTAGTAGTGAAGATGGTATTTTTACACTTGGTCATAAAATCAGAGAATATTAAGGGGCTGGAATGGGCCTTAAAGATCATATAGTTGCAATTCCACAGCCTTGCCATGAATGGGGACATATCCCACCAGACCAGGTTGCTCAGAGCCCCATCCAGCTTGACTTCGAACACTGCTGGGGTTGGGCCATCCACAGCTTCCATGGGCAACCTGTTCCAGTGTCCCACTACCCTCACAGTAAACAGTTTCTTCCTAATATCTAACCTAGATTTCTCCTCTTTCAAAGTGTATTGATTATTCCTTGTCCTGTCACTACCGTTCCTGATAAAAGAGTCTCTCTGCAGATTCCCTGTAGGCCCCCTTCAGATACTGGGAAGGTTGCTCTGAGATCTCCACACAACCTTCTCTTCTCCAGGCTGAACAGCCCCAAATTTCTCAGCCTGTCTTCATAAGGGAGGTGCTCCAGTCCTCTTTTTTCAGCTTTTTGGCCATCCTCTGGACTTGTTCCAACAGTTCCACGTCCTTATGTTGGTGCCAGAACTGTATGCAGTACTAGAGACAGGGCCTCTCCACACATAGTATAAGAGGTACCCTCATGGGAAAGCACAAATAAGTACATGCCATCAAGGTATTTAATTATCAGGCAACAAATTTATAGGAAAACCCTACAAATTTAATCCTACTCTTGGATGAAGAACTCATCCAAATTTGACAAAATTTGAGAAGACTTGTTTGTTTCTTGCACAGTAACAAGTAGATCACTTATCTAACAGATGACTTACTTCTTTTAATCTCTTTTTGTTCCCCAACTCAGTCAATTTGACCTGTATGTGAACCAGCTCATGTTTGTTTTTTTTTTTTTTGTGTTTTTTTTTTGTTTGTTTGTTTGTTTTGTTTTGTTTTGTTTTTTTTTATTTTGGTATGGAAAAATGAAACTTTATCTGAGAACATTTTGACAGATTCTACACATCTTGGCACTCTTTGTCACAGAAGAAAATAGCTTATCTTGGCCAATTCTTCTGCTCTGACATTACAATTCTTCCTTGTGTTGCCTGTCCAAGGCAAATGCTGAAGTCCCTACGTAGGCAGTTACATTGTCATTATTGTACAATACATCTTCTTTTTATGTTTAAAAAAACGTGATGAGAGAAAAATGGCACAGACATTTCTAATACCCCGTCTTTTTCAGGATTGTTCGGGTACCAGTAACAAGAGCTCCTCTGTGAGCCCTTTCCATACTGGATGAGCTCACAGTGCACTTTGATATGTGGTGCTGCACAGGCCTTTTTGTGTATCAGATGTAATTAGTGACGTGACTCACAATAATTACTCATTTTATTGAAGTGCGTTGACTGAAATCCTGCCATGAATAAATACATAGACCAAGAACTTAGCCTGTCATTTGAACTGAATGTTTCCTCAACATGTGTGTTTTGTTCTTTTTGTTGCTGACTTTTCAATGTTCTCAAGAACACTCCTTAATAAAAAGACTAGGCATTGTTTCTCAGGGAAAGGTCTTTGTCTTAGCAATGCAGTTTACTGATTCAAAGTGCACCTTCTCAATCGTCTTATTTTACATCTTAGGTGACAGTGGCTCAGCAGACACCAGGTTAAAAGAAAGCTGTATGTTTTTCCCTGTTTATTTAATTAGAGAGTTGGGTTCTCAGTGATGCAACTGAGTGCTAGGTCACCTTTGTGAATCAGGGTGATGTTGAATGTCCTCTCTGACTGTGAAGAGTGCAAATTCAGTACTGGAAACACTAGAGAATGATGGCGATTAACAGAGGGTTTACATCATTTGTCATTCCTCCCTTCCCTTCATATCTCCATCCTTATTCAATGCAAACGTGGCACAATTGCATTTGCATTATTTCATCTGCCATTGATACAGCTTCTTCCTGGAAGCAGAAAACCTGGTAACTGGTTTACTGAAGCTCAGACTCTGGTATCCCGCTCTGGTATCACAATGAAAAGAAGATATGGAATGCCTCTCCCATGAAACAACTGTGGAGCTGGGACCATCATATCCTTTAGAGAATTAAGCTCTTCATCTTACCCTTGTGAATATGAGGTTGTTTTTCCTTGAGAAGTTTCATGCTTCTTGTTTGGGTAAGGTTAGTGGAGGTGGTATATCCTATTCCTTTGTACAGCAGTATTTGGGATATTCCCAACTGCTACTTTCACCTAGCAAATCAGTTTTGTAAAAGTGGATGCTACCAAAGCTCCTTGGTTACCACAAATAAATAATACTCCAGATTAGAGATAGATTTTTTTTCAGAAACACAGTACAAGTAGTTTCAACTAATAATTTTAGTGTGCTTATCTTACATTCCAAGACTGCATTTTGAAGATGTCCTGCTGCCATCTTACATCTTATCTACAAGAAACTGTATTCCGTGGTATTTCGTCATTATCAGGAAAAAGAGGAAAAAAATTCTTAAACTCTACATCTGACCACCTTGATAGAAAACATCTCTGGAATGTCATTTCACTAATACACAATTACAGTGAGTTCTGTCAGGGAGTCCCAAGAAACTCCTTGAGAGTTCCTAATAGGAAGAGAAAGGGAATTTCAGATCTGGTGTATGAATGCCTGCAAATCACCATGGGTTTAGAGACTGGTCTGTGAACACCTTTCATGATTGAGCTCTTAATTTTTAATTTGGCCATCATCTCCCAAGTGTTATATGTCATTTTTAATGGCATTGATAATTCTGGGGAAGGAAGAATGGTTTGGAGTTTTTTTGTTTGTTTGTTTGTTTTTTATTGTTTTGTGGGTTTTTAATTTTTTTTTATTTTTTTAGGGGCTGTAAGTAAACACTTCCTATAAAATACACCCTCCTTTTACGAGAAGGTTATATGTCCAGTTAAAATTTCAAATGCAAATATGATTTTGTGGAATGCAACATTTAGTAAAATTCAAAAGTCTGGGAATGAATACCCAGACTTTTGACCAGTTCTGCTTAATTTTACTCCCCGTTCTGGAATAAATTATTGCCTCACCAAAATTATCTTCTAGAATATGGATGAGGAGACATCACAATCAGCTGGGACTGCCAAGTTGCTTAATGGAAAAAAAATGTGTATTGGCAGTTACTTTTATTTAAAAAAAAAAAAAAAAGCTAACCCAAAATTAAGCTGAACTCAAATTCTTCTAGTTAAAGACACTGCTTTCAGCCATTAAATGGGTCAGACTGCCATTCCAAAAATTAAAGAAAAAAATTCTTTTAGAATTACATGGTGAATGTGTGATGGATTAAAATTCACTTTCAACTATCCATCATCTCAGCCATGGTCTCCTTATAGAATTTCCTTTCCTATTTCACTGGTTCTAAATTGCTTTGAAATGCAGCTGAAAAACACAGGGTCTAGGAGATCCTTCCCTGCAAGTAATAGGCTTTCTCAGTCATCTGTTCTCCCAATCATTTGTTGTTGTTTCTTAAAAATTTTTCTCTTGCTTAATGACATTTCTCTTTACCATTCTTAATGAAAAATATGTTTACTTTTAAAAGCTGTGAGTTATGCAAAATAAATCAATTTATCTCAGCTAAGAATCAATTAAATTGAGAAAACATTTGTCTTCTTTTAACATCTTTGTAAATCAGGGTATATCTCAGTGTCCCAGCTTAAAGGAGCTGCAGAGTTAAATTTACAGGGAGGATAAGGGAAATATGCAAGGTAAGTGTCTGATAATTTATTTCAGTGGCTAGGAATGATGAGGTTTGTTTTCTTTCCTTCTCATGAATGCAAAGTTTTGAACAGCAGAAGGACAAGATAAGCACCAGGGTATATATGGACACCACAACTGATAGTGTAACAGGAAACAGGGAGGGAAAGATGGTAACAGTAGATGTATTTATGATGCTGCAATAATTTATTTTTAATGAAAAAAAGCTATGTGTATTCAAAACACCGTGTCAGGGGTACATCAGGATGTAAACCTGCGTTTTCTGTTTGCATTTTACTGGGTGTGAACCTAACACTGATACAGAAACTCCTTGAAAACAGCTACTGATCCACTGAAAGTGGACTTTCCTCATCCTCTGAGATATCCACTGAGTCATAACCAGCCAGGGAATAAAACACTGTGTTTTCCTTGGGGCCAACACTGTTGCACACTTGTTCTTTCTGGTGTATTACAGTGGCACAGGATACACATCGTAACACATCTAGGTTTTATAGTTCTTAGAAATTCCTCCTTGTCTGGAATAACCAGCCTGCATGCCTCTCATTGCAGTTCTCTGAGACAGTCTCTGTGTTAGTATGTGGAGTGCTCTTACAAGGCACAATATCAAGTTAGTACACAAAAATGTGAGCTCTTGCATTGTCAGAATGGCACTCTCTGTTTTTTTAATATCAGCCAATTAAGATGTTATTTTCAAGGAGAGGCTTGGCATTTTTTCAAAAATTTACTTCTTGAGGCCTGAAAAGGATTTAGTTGGCATGTAGAAATGATCCCAGGCTTAGACTTTTCGATGGCTTCAACGTGAACACAGCTGGAATTTTTTAAGCTGATTTGACTAAAAACCCACTTCCTGCCACTGTTGAAAATAATGCACTATAATTTTATTGTATTTTTTTTTTCCTAAAGCAGACAAACCTACAGCAAAGACAAAAGAGTTTAAAGCCCACATGAGGTGTTTTATTGTGGTTTGCATTAGGGAAGTAAAACTGTGCATACACGGCTATTAAATATGAAAATCAATATGCCTCTAAAGCCATTACCTCTGATTTAATAACTTATCATCTTTCTAGCTTTGGTAAGTCCCTTTAAAATGAGAAGGCTGTCAGCCATTCATTTCTCCAGTAGAAGCTCTGTTTTATTTATAGATACTTGGAAACATAAGACTTTTTCAAACAAAATTTTCAAAAGTAGAGTAGGAAAACAGTCTTTTGCCAGTGATTTTTATTTCATTGACTGTTCCTTCAAGCTCCCTCTCTATTATTTCCTGATTTCAGGGAAGCATGTTCTTAAGTTCACACCAACAGCTGAAAAAGTGTGTCCTTAACGGCTAAACTGCATAAAATTACAAGAAATAATTTGAAACTTTCAGATGTAGTCAGATATACTACTATCTGCACTAGAATTGCTCAGAAGTGAAGCTAGGAGAAGACTTACAAACTTGGCCAGCATGGTTTGGTCCACCAGCCAGGTCCAGCAAATCACAGACTTGTATCTGGTCCCATTCTTTGCTTTGAGACATGGGAGGATCTGCTTGCACAGTATATGCTTCCTTAGCTGATGAATTCTTCCTCCCCAGCACCCAGAAGATGAGCAGTGGGTTCATAAAGCACTGGCATGGCACTTACAGAAGAGAAAGAACATAAGTTTTTCTTCATTTCTGTGTATATTTGCCCCTGGACTGGTTAGAGCAGGCGTTGGAGGAGAGAGGCAAGCACAGGAATTCAACATCTCCCCAGCAGCTGGGAAGAACAGACCACCCTGATGCAGGGGCTCTGAACAGGGTTTTATAGAGGAAGGTTGTGCCAGCTGAATCAATACTGGGGCAGGTTTCATACCTACTGTGGTAATTTACATAGATGTATGGGGGGAGGGAGGGCAATCAAATAGAATTGTTAAAACAAACAAACAAAACAGCAAATCTTTCTTGAGTTGATTTGTTTTGCAGATACAGGAATCTGCCTCAAATGATGACTTAATTTCCATTTGCTATTTAGATAATAATAAAAAAAAATTATTCCAGATTCTCAGGGTGCCATTGCCAAAGAACTTTCCTTCATGAAAACACTCCAGATACATGCAGCACTGCAGTACAGTGATAAAATCCCTCTCCATTACTATTAGTATTATATTTGCACTTCTATTCAGCACATTTTTATTGATATAGTGTTGGTACTAGTATTGGTACTCAGGGCAAGCATGGAATGCTGGTTGTGAGGCAGCCTGTCCTCCTCCTTGTATGCTCAGTTCCTCTCCTATCTTGTCCTTAAAGAGGTGAAAGAATTCTGCCTGGTCTTTTCCAAGAGGCAAGCAGCTGAGTTTATTCTTTTCAGTCTGTGTGGTGACTGTGAAGGACCTTTGCTTTAAGGTTTTCTCTTTTACACAAGGGTACAATGGCATTGGAAGGGGTTTATGGCTTGCATGTGGCTGTTGAAAGCATCCCTAGACAGCTGGAAATCCCTCTCAGATTGGACTGGATGTGAGAGAAAACATGTAACATCTAAGATCAACTAAACTTGAGATTGTAACATCAATAAACCACAGCACTCTGAATAAACAAGGTGACCATCACTGTTTACTATTCCTTTTGCTTATTTTTCCTGCCCTATGTCTGTGATAGCCCCAACCTGTTTGCTGAGCAGTTTAAAATGACTTTTTTTCAAAATAGGTCTAACTTTTAGTTGACAGGTATGAGTTGTATGTGGAAATGTGTCAGAGAGAATTAGCAGCTTGCGGGACATTTTTTCTCTAAAAGGCCCTTTCAAGAAAGCATCTGTTTGTCAGTGGAGAGTGGGGGGATGACATAGAAGGCACCAAGATGTTAAAGGGTCTTGTAGAAATTCACAGGCACAAGATGCTGCACCCCATCTCATTCAGTATGAAAATATTCAGCCTTAATGTCTGCTCCAGACATAATCTCCAGTTCCTTTGAAGCTGACTTCAAATCGGATATCAGGTCTTCTCATGTTGAAGAAAGTCCACATGTATTCTCTTTAGGGTCATTTTGGAGGCAAAATACTGCTTTCTTTACACAAGAATGGAGCGAGGTTCTGGCCTACTGTGTCACTGATATGTTAAATTTTTCTGCAACTATACTAATTCATTTGTTTTGATTTGTGGAGATGAAAGATCCGGGAAAGAGATTGCTGTGGCCAGTTTTGGACCCTGGCAAAACAGAAGAATCCCAGTGAAGGGCCACTAGGCAGTCATGGGTGTCGGAACACATGGTAAACAAGGAGATGATGACAGCTGAGTTTCTTCTCGTGGCTGTCTGATGGGGAGAGTCAGACTCTTCTCAGCAGTTCACAGTGACATCTGTTTGGTGGTAGGACTTTTTTCTTGGTTGGTGTGTTGGTTGGTGTGGTGGTTTGGTTTGGTTTTTAATTGTAAGCGTAGTGGGACATCGAAGCAGTTGAGTAAGGAGGCAGCAGCTTCTCCACTGCTCCAAGTATATGAAACTCAGCTAGATGAGGTGCTGTGCTCACTTCAGTAGGTTGTCCCGTTTTGAGCAAGATTTTGGCTGACACAACCTTCAGATGTCCTTTCCAACCTGCATGTTTTGTGGTCCTGTGATTTTTATCAGTGATCAGCAGATGTGAGTCTTAAAACATCAGTAATCTGTGTTGGCAGTGTTTTTAGCACAGCTTATCTATTAAAGGAGCTCTGAAGAAGAAAGTTAGCTTTTCTCAAAAAGGTCAGAAATCTGACCCAAATGACCTGGCAGCCTGTGTCCACAATGAAGGCTATAAACACTCAACATCAGGAATTTTTATTTAGATGTCTGCTGCAAATTACTGTGCCCGAAGTGTGGGTTTCCAAGATTGAAAGCTTGCATGTTGTGTAAATTGTTTTCTTATGGTTTAATATAATAGATTTCTCTGGTGTAGAGAAAGACATGGGTCTTTCTGTATTTGCACAGTAAAATATAACAATTCCTCTTTTAAGGAATGGTAGAAATCCTAGATATGCGGCATTAAATGAAATTATATGAAAGCAATGTCAGATGATTCTGCTTGTGTTTTCTGTACGTAATCTCCTTTGTTTCTTGTTTAAGAATAAGAGATTGCCTTCTTGTTAAACTGAGCTCATTCAACTAATTAAATCAGTACATGTTATGATGGAGTGTGCAGGATGTAACTAAATTTATAGATGCATAATTTATATATTTATTTTTAAAATTCTATTGAACTCCTCTATTACCAGGTCAGAGGAAAGGTTAAATTATGTAAGTATGATTGACCAAATTTAACAGTATACATTTGGTCTCACAACAAATACTAGATCTTGTTCTTGTTCCAGTTTATTTTTGAAGTTCCTATCTGTGAATACATATAATGTTGCATAGAGGAGATAAAGTAGACTTCTACAGTACTTGCTGTGTTTGGGGAGGTATATATCTCTACTTATGGGCAAGTTTAATGTTATCTGATGTATAGCAGGTGTCTAGCAAAAAATTTTTGCAAAAATGACATTAAAATGGCAAATCCAGAATAAAAGTTTCTAAATTATGTGGCCACATCCTGTTTTGAATGCATAAATTTGTCCAAGATATTTCATTTTCTTTCCTTTCAGTGCACACTCAAGCTCTGCTCTTTAGTGTTATGTGTGCACACATAAAAATGCATAACCAGCACAGAAAAAATTAGTAATCTGGTGCCTACTTCTGAGTTTAATCTTTATCCATCATGTGATCTATACTGTGATATTTTGAATATTTGAAAAATTCATTAGGAATGTATTGACTGTTAGGCTGTACAGACTTGAGGAAGGTTTGTTTAACCTCTCTACAAGGCTGTGATGGTCTCTGACTGGCATTATTTATCGGAGTCACTCTATTATTCCTGTCCTCCGGAGCCACAGAATCATGTGGTTTGGAAGGGACCCCCAGCCAACACTATCAAAGTAGATCTGATGATATCAGGTTGCTCTGAGTCAGGTCTGCCTGAATGACTACAATGGCAGAAACCCCACCCTTTAGTATCAGTGTTCCAGTAGCCTCCCAGCAGGTCATTTTATGCATAAGTGAGTAATTCCCCATCCGTGGAAGTGTTCCAGGCCAAGCTGGATCAGGCTTTGAACAACCTGGTTTATTGAAAGGTGTCCCTGCCTATGGGGAAGTAAAAAGAGGTGATGTTTAACATCCCTTACCACCCAATTCTATGATTGATTCTAAAAGTTCCCCTTTTCATTCACTTCTTGAAACTGAACAGACCTTGTTCTCTCATTTCTACATGTGCTCCTTGTGGTCCAGACACATTATTTGTTCCTTGGCTTATTTTTAATCTTCCATTCTCATGGTGAGCTGCTTGATTCAGTAGTTGCTTACAATCTCTTCACTCCTCTCCAGGTTCATCATTCAGCCACTTTAAAACTGACTAAAATCAGAATCAGAACGATATATCTTTATGTGTATATACTTACTGACTATTAAGTTGTTTTAGTGTCCATTTGGGAAGAAAAAGGAGGATTTTTTTGCCTCCAGTGCAATTATAGTCAAATATTGAGCTTTTTTTTTTTTTTTTTTTCCGGGGAATGTGAACAAATGTGTTTTGAGTACCCATAACAGTTGTGTACTGTATTTTGAAGTTGGATTTCATGATATCATGAGGAATTCACCTGCCAGCTATTTTTAGAGAAGTTTCTCTATAACTTTCTGAGGATACCTCTTGATTCCTTCCAGTAACTCAGCTCCCATGTGCACTTCAAGAGGAAAGGCACATTTACCAGTTCCCTATTAATTTACGTTTGGGGAATTAATCCTTGTCATGAGGGGAACCCAAAGCATTGCATCATTTGGTAATACCAAAATAGGAGCAAAATCTCTTGTACATGGAAAATAAAATAGATCTCAATTCACTCCTTTAGGTTATCTCCAGACAAATGCATTCCCTGTGTGGTAAAGGATAGGTGGGTTTTGTCTGTAATGGGATATTCATTTTTGTTTGATCTGCCTTAATCCTGAAGATATGGGTTTAGATCCCAGAGCCATTGAAAATATTAGCTTGATGTTTCTATCAGCCTTGGAAAGCTCTGTGACTGGAGACTCTCAGCAGCTGTTATCTGCCGTAATAAATGCCAATGATAAAAAAGACTAGACAAGCTGAGGATTTATTTTAAGAACAAATAAAATTATTTTCTTAATTAGGTTGGGAAAAAAAAAATCCTTTGATGATTTCTTTATTGGTAGAATAAAGTACCAACAAGATTGTTCTTTTCCACAAATACTGCTTAGGATTTGGGGGTCACAGTTCATGGCAAAATACACCGCCTCTGTTTGCCCAGCTGCCACACCTCCTCTGCCTTCTCTCCTGTATGTGAAGAAAAGAGGCTGAAAGCAAAGGTAGAGGGAGTAACAGATTTAGTGCTGCTCTGATTGTAGATGATAATTAATGTAAATGATGTTAACAGGATTAAGACTTTTTACTTCAATGTGCATGTCCCACCTGAGAGGAATGGTACCCCTAATTTAAGCACAGGGAAGAGAGCATAGTCTACCAGTGTGGTTTTGGCTATGTAGTGACATGTAGTGATCATCCAGAATACAAGAATAAGTCTTGCAAGTTTTTTTATTATGATTTTTTCTGGGTTTTTTGTTTTTCTTTTTTTTTTTTTTAATTCTACTTTGCAGCAACTGGAAACTGCTCCTCCAGCATAACCCAGGCATTCTAGCAGAATTGGCCCTCAAACAGGAGCAAGCCAAAATGTCAAAACCAAAGGAAACTCTTAAGAAGAAAAAGGATATGGGAAGGATGTTTATTTCAGCTTTCATTCCAAGTTCAATTTTATGGATGTTACACACAAATTAAAGTAAGATTGTGTTACAGAACTGTGTGTTACAAAACCTTATGGCACAAAATTTAAAGAAAAGAAAAAATCTGTATTCATGTCTGTGTCTCCATATACTTTGAACAGATGTGTTTTAATTTCAGAACGGTCCACAGAGGTTTATGCCCAGCTTATTGCTTGTATTGCAGCAGTCTTTCTCTGTCTTACATGCTTCCATTTGGTTTTGGCAAAACAAAAGGAAACAACAACTAAAATGACATTACATTTTGTGGGGACAGAAAAACCCCTTCTGAAGTCCTTCTGTTACTGAACTTTGGTTTATGATCATATTTTCCAATGAGTACAGTATTTCAATTAGAAATAAAAAAAAAGAGGGTGTGTAGTTACATACACAGTGATACATGACAATGTTCAATGTTTTCTTTCACTGTAAGAGAGTATTCAACTTTCTAATGAAAGTTAGAATGAAAACAGAATAGATTATATGTTTTCACAACTTTTCTCTATGGCCAAACTTCAGCGTGAAGCGTTTGTCCAGTTCAGAGGTTTCAGAACCCATGGAAGAGGGCGTGCATTAACAAGGTGGCATTTACACGTGTCAGGACAGGCCTTGCTACTGCTCTTGCCAATGATGAACAGGGCACATGTTTGCTGTTTTCCCTTCTTCACTGCCCATACCAGTAATTGCCACTCTGTATTATTTATAGAGACGGAGTTGGTTTGCAGTTTTGTTTTTTTCCTGCTTTTCTCTTTAGCCACTGCCCAACTGTACCCAAGCTTTTTGTTGAGGTTTGTCTGGTGGAAGCAGAATTAAAGATTTTTGTGTACTTTGCCATCTTATGACAACCGGCAGCAATTGAAATGAGGCATGTCAAGCAACTACCACAAAAAGAAATCAGTAATTTACAAGTTCAGAAAAAGGTTGAAGAAACAGACCTTCTCTGTAATTGTACTGTCTTGTACAGTTTGTTAATATTTCCACATTTGAGAATATTTAATTTTCCTAATTGAGGGAATGTTATACTACAGTTCAGAAGACAAGGCAAAATCAAAAGCAAAATACTTTCATTTTCAGCAGAGCAATGCTATTGCTCATGTTAGTCAGTGAGAAAAATATGGGGGTGTATGGGAAGCAGTAATTCATTACTGTCTCTCCTGCAGTCAATTAAATATGTCTCATACCTAACTGTTTAAATCTGCCTTTTTTTTTCCATTATGATAATAAGATTCATTGGAAAGAGACTGAGAGTAGAACCGTTTCTCCCAGCATTTCAAATCTTTGAGGGAAGGGAAAAAGTAAAACCCAAATGCCAGCCTTGGTAGTTTGATTATAGAGAGTCAATAGCTGTGTCTTGCAATGGGTGCAAATTTTTTCTTCCTGCTCAGTTGTTGACTCCAGTTCGTAGCTAGAGCTGCTTAATCTTAACCAGTACAACACATCTGAGAAATAATCATGCATGACAAAACCATGGGTCAGAGAGGTGGTGATCTGCTGTGTAGGCACAAGTCTAATATGAAGATCCCATGTAAAATCATAGATCGTCTCGTGTAGTAAAGGACCTTTCCCCATCCCCAATTTGGCTGCTTTAAAATAGTATAATTATAGAAGGATTTCAGAGAACCAATCTCTGTAATGCCTTTCTCTTTCTATAAAATCTATTGTTACTTCTTTCTAAGCTCCTTAAGAGACTACATACTATTTTGCCAGGCTAAAATATGCATTGCCCTTAAAATTCTTCACACTTACTGTCTCCTCCAATTTGATTCACATTTTCTTCCTTCTGTATCTAGTTCCCTGTCCAAGTTAAAATGTAAAATAAAGTAAAAGAGATGTTTGGGCCTCTGAACACATTGCTGAAAGGTTCATTTTTCTACACACAAGTGTTCAGAGTATTTCTCACAGAAGAATAGCATAAATTATGGAGATTCTGTTCACAGAACAGTGAATGGTATTGTCAGTTTGCTTAGGAAAAACTAATGAGGTTGTAAAGAAATACTGTCTGCTTTAAAAGAGTAAAATTTGACAGCTGGAAAAACAAGGGCAATAGGCTGACTTCCATTTTCCATTGATTTTAGCCCCCAACATTCAGAAGACTTCCTTTTCTGCAAAACCACATTCACGCTGCCTACACACGAATGCACAATGCTTTTTTGCTCCAAGCCAGAGTCAGATTAAACTTCATTAGTAGAGTAAGGCTTGAGGAAAATTTAAACTGTAACAGATAGTAATTTGACAAATAAAGAATTAGGGTTTGTTTTACTAAGGCAAAAATAAAGGCCAGAGCAAGGTTCCCATGGCTCTTTTGTGCTCTTAACCACTGGGTAGGAATACCATCGCTTTTCATGGTCTGGTTTACATACTGTATAAATCTACTAGGCTTATACTGTGGATTTTTTAATGCATTTAAGCACTCAGTGGAAACACACATATCTCTCATTAAATATATAAATAAAAATGCCTATAAAGTATTTACCTTAGAGCTAGAAATTAGAACAGAAACTAAAATATGTGTTCAGAGTATTCTTAGGTAGGTGCACTAGTTGCTCAGCTTAAAATCAACAAAAATTAATGCATTTTATGTCTGGATAGATTGCATTAGCTTTCTGCAACAACACTTAATTCTTACCCAAGCATCCTCATATTTACACATTCCCAGGCCTTGCTGTTCTAGGATAAAGGATGGATTATTACAGGTGAGTGACAGATACCTGTGGTAAATGATGGGCTGTGATTTGAAAATTTAAGTTCTTCTCACTCCACTAGCAAACTGTATAATGGCTAACATGCAGTGGCACAGTGACATACAAAGGTGCCTGGCATTAATATCTGAAAACTTTTTATTAATATATATTGGATGAGCTTTAACAGACAATCTACTTGCTATATGTTGTATGCTGGAATGCACAAAAGTGACTGCATGCAAACAATATTACAGAGTGAGGGCTAATACAACAGAAAATTGATGTGCTGAAATACCTGGTAAAAACATGTGACTGGCTCCTGGAGTGGAATTAAAAGCCACTGTGTCTTTGTGTCTGCGCTTGCTCTTGTGCCCATGGGGAGAATTGGGCAACCCTGTCAAAAAAACAGATACTCCAAAAATCATCATGCTTCTTTAAACTTTACCTGGAAGTATGTAGGGGATAATCTTGCAGGACAGGAATAGAACACAAATCTTAGTATTTAGTTGTCCTATTCAGGTCTGCAGGGAGGTACTGCTATTAGCCTGGAATCTGCTCACAGGAACATTGCCTGAAGAGGAATGTTTGCATAGTTTACGTTCAAAGAGCTGAGCAGAGATTACTTTCTTTTCTGCATTGTATATAACAAAGAGAGAAAGAAAAAATGTTTTAATTTCCATATTAATTTGGAAGCAAGGAGTCAGAAGTTCCAATTCCAGACCATGTTTCTTAAGTAACTGTTGTAGGTAGGAGACATAAGGTAAGGTAATCAAAGCGCGCTTTTCACTCGTTTCTTTGTGCTCTGCCATAATACACAAAAAATAATTCAGAAGGAGTTGAACTCAACTGAGGAGCATAAGTGGTTCAGATTAGATCCAGGTTCTAAATTCAGTGTCTTGTTTTCAAAATTACAACTTTATTTTATAGTAACTGATAGCTCTGTAAAACAGAGATATTGTCCTTTTGGTGCAGCCTTTGGGATGGTAGAAGACCAGGGATGTGGCCAACTGCTATTCCTTTCTTCACATCCATCAGATGATTCCTGTGGCCCCAAAATCTTCTCTTTGACTGTCTTCTGCATGGATTAGGCCTCATTCATGAGTTGCTCTGCTGCATCTCCAAGGCTGAATGTTGAGAAACATCTAACTTTGGAAGGCTGGTAACACTCTGGCCCGGCTTTAGACTGGCTCACAGATGCCAAAACTGAGTTAATTTTGTACATGTTGCCAGAAGATACTCCTGTTCTTGGAGGTTTAAAGTTCTTACTGTTGTGAGCGAACAAATCTGTCAGTCTTATATGCTAGTGATCCCAAATGCTGCATATAGACATACAGAGATGCCTGTATTCTGGAATGGATTCAAGCCCTAGTGAATAACTCCCTTAAAACTTTATAAGGTTAGTTAAATTGCCATTTGGTACTTTGTAAGAACAATTTACTTTATGACTTGAAGTAAACTACTACGCTGAAAGCTACTATAAAATGATGAAGACTGTGAATTAAGTTTTCTAAATTATTTTTGCAGAAGTAAAGGGGAAAAAGTGATAAAATTAATCAGGGTGAAAATAGTACATTTCTTCAAAATAAGGCATACATTGTAGTCAATACATGTGTCAGAACACTCCTGGTGATACTCATTTAAAAAAACCATGAAATGCAGAGTAAGTTATAAGCTAAGTCTGAAGGGTGTAGTGAATAAAAATTGCCTTATGTTGCAATTAGAATTTATGCTGACAGTGAAAAATACAATTTGAAACCACACATTTACACTGACTCCCTTTCCTCTCTTCATCATTCAAGTAGCCTTCTCAGCTGTGTATGTGGGGGCAGCTGCATTTACCTCTAATGAAATTATGCCAGCAGAGTATTTGGCTCTGTTTCATTAACTTTGCTTATTTCTTGGAGCTTTTATGTCTCATTCCCTCAAGCAACAGGATAGATATCAATGCAAGATACTTGTGAATTCAGACCACTTTATGTTTTTTGCCCCAGGTAAAGAAGGTATCTAAATCTCTCTCTTTTCCTAATTTACACATGTACACACAATATTCTGTTCCTTTGTCTATGTCTGCACACATATAAACACAGGCACAAAAGGTCACTGTGAGACCTCTGTCCTAAGACTTGTATTGTAAATATAGGAACTGTGAAAAAACAGAAATATTAGAGATCTTAACTCCTCTAATCCACCTAATTTTATTGAAAAAGTGTTTGCTCCAGCACATTTTTGTAATGCTTTCTCTTGCTCAGTAATGAATGTCCTAAGCACAGAATTTTTTTTTCTGAGCTGTTATTTCAAGAATTATTTTCTAACTCTGAGCCTTTGTTTTCTATTTTGTAACTCTTTGTAACAGTGAATTATACTTTTGTGAACCATCCTAATCCTGCCCTGTTTGAGCACAGAGTACTCAGGCAGAAACTGTTACTATGTTGCTTTACAATCATTTTTTGACCTTGCTGGTTATGCTTCGGTTTGTTTGTTCATGCTTTTTTGGTGTTCCTTCATAATTCCATCTCTTTAGCCTCTTGAACACTTACTGTTCCAAACTTGTGCCAGTTGTCCTTGACATTACTAATACTGAAGAACTTAGCAAGAAGGTTCATTATTCCATGGATAAACTCAGGGTGGTAAAGGACTGTTCTGTGGTGGGATTCTTCCAGGTAGGCTTCAAAGTGATGCTAAATACAATTCAGTGCATTTTTAATTAATTTCTTGCAGGTGCATATGCTTCCATTTTTCTAATGATAATTTAATGTGTGCAAATCCAGACTAACTCCCTTGAAGTTTGAGAATATGCATCACCTTCCTAATTGTGTATTAAGGGATTAGATTTGAAATGGTAAAACTAAAGTGAGCCAAGTCCATAGGCACATTCACATATCGGCAGTAACACAGAACTAGTGAACTAACAGAGCCAAGACTTTGGACAACTCTATTTACATGTTTATGTGCATGCTGTTTCCTGAAGCTTGTCATTTTGCCATTGACTCACCAACTGTACAAGTGCATAGGCCTGCACTCTCAACTCTTTAATATATGAGGCACAAGTTTATTCTTGCCTTCTAAAGACCACATGTGCAGTAAAACAGAAGCGTAAATTAGCTTTCAGATTAATTCATCCTAGATTTTGCCGTTCAGCTTGACTGGAGATGGAAATCTTAGGTTATACCTATGAAAGGAAATGACATTTGAAGTCACACACTTGAAGGTCACTCGTGTAATTTCCTTAGTGGTGCCTGAGACAGGAATACCTTGTCAGGTGTAATGGGGGAGATTGATGTGGAGTTGGGTTGCTGGCAGGAGCAGGAAGCAATGCTGAATTAGGCTGCCTTATCTCAGGATTGTGTCTCTCTGCTTTCCCCTGTAGCACTTAGGTGTCAGTGCAGTCTGCTGGTTGCAGAGAGATCCAGACAGTCTTGTAGTACTGGAATAGGGGCTTCAGGATGTAGGAATGTGTTTCTATGTGACTGATATTGTCAGTAATGTTACTGATGTTGGAATATTCCACTGTAGCAGATTTCATCATACCTGTTCATAAATAAGTCGTTCTGCCAGTGCTGAACCCTTTTTCTGTACATTCTTCATGTGTATGGGTACATCTGTTCTGCTGAGAGCTTCATTTGAAAGCAGGATATTGACTTGAATATAGACTTGTGCTCTGAACAGCCTTGTACTTAACCAGTAGGGATGTTTAGGTCTGAAGTGTTATGTGCACCTCATGCTTGGTGTAACATTGTTTACTCAGACAATTGTCACTGGTGCCAGCACTCCTTATTACACAATTTACACAATTTAGCAATCTGCTGCCTCCTGCATCAGGACATACTCTACAGAAAGCAGCCTCTGCATGCCCTGAAAGAAGTTAGTGATGGAAAGGAGAATGAAAATGTAGTTCAGCAGTGGAGTCTTTACTGCTGTTGTGCAATATGCATGCAAAATCATCTCCTTATGCTTGTTGTTTACTGTGTAACAGAAAATAAGTTGAATTGTTGAGGAATTTTCTGTCTTAAGAAAAAGTATCAGATCGGCAGTTTCTTGGGCTGGAGGATAAAAGGGCTGTAGAGAAACAAGTGTTTGCAGGGATGTGAATGGGCTTTTGTTAAAGAATGATAGAAAACAAAAGACTCACCATGATGTTCAGGAAAAGCTTGTGTTTTGTCTAATGCATAAAATATTATTTGTCTAGCAATTGTATCCTTACAAAATAGGACCCAGGTAAATATAACAAACAAATTAAATTAGACTTATATAGGTGGGATGGTTTGGATTTTTGGTGGTTTTTTTTGGTTTTCATTTTAGATGGATAACATGCCTGAAAGCAGTTTTAACTTGCATAGGCTTCAAAGGTTTGTAATATATGATATATGCAAAATAAGAAGAATTTCTGGTTTGTTCTTTTGCTTTCTTTATGGATAAATGCCTGTGTGCCATGCAGCAGACAGGTTTAAAGTGCAGAAGTGTTTAGGTATGCAATAGGGAAGGGAGTTCAATTAATGATGTTTAATTAATTTGATGCTACTGTTCTTTAAGTAGGGTAAATGAATGTAGGCTGTACCTTTTGAACCCATTAGCTTTATCACTTCCTTGAAGGTATGAAAAAAAAATGAAAGCAGCATTTGAACAAGTATGAAATAAAATAGAAAATGCTTATATATTGACTGAGATCAATAGAATTCATCCCTGGATTTTAAAGCAGTGTTTTATTGCCTACTGTGAAGAGTTTTTGCATAAAAGCCAAGAAACCTGGATGAGAACGTTGTGCAATATTAACCATATCAGGAGGCTCTATGTGGGAGAGCCACTGAGTAAACTACAGAAATGGCATCAAAATCCATAGGAATGGTAGGAAAATAAGACGATACTATCACTTTTCAATATGTTTTAAACATCAAGTGAAAATACGAGAAATCAGTGCTTCTAATCTTCAGTTACATTTTGTGTAATTTTCTCTCCTGCTTATCTCCATTATTACTGCTTTCCACCTTTAAATACAGAGTTTTTTGCAGTTATGCTACAGCAACTCTAGTGTTCGTTCTTCCTAAGCCTGCTTTGTTCCTGTGCTTCTCACACTTTGTTCCCCATGTCTGAACTGGGAATTGGATTTTACCGGGGCAACTGTGGACAAATCTGACTGTCCCTGTCCAGCCTCCATGAGAGCAGCATGGCTTCCCACCGACCCCCACAGCCAGACAGGATGCCAGGCTCTGCAGTGCTGCTGTCCATGCCATGGTTGAGCTCTCTTGACTCTTTGCCCAGATGACAGAGCTGCCCTGCGATCCGGTCCGGGGTCACAGCAGTCCCCTCAGGCAGAGCAGCCTTCCCGGATGGAGATGCTACTGCCAGCGGGCAGCTGTGTCTCACGCCGTGTATTTTTGGAAGTCTCTGAACTTTACAGCTAAAGAGGTGCCAGAAGTAGTTAGGAAAAGTTCAAGAGACACTGTGCACTTGAGTGCTTGCTTTTTAACCCGCTAGTCTGACCCTGTTAGTAAAACCTAGTTTGACAGTCCTCAATGCAGTTTAAGTGGATTGAGTTTGCAGCTGCAGGTTACTTTGTTTCAGTTGCCTCATGGGCATCAGTTACTTCTGCTCGTTAGAAACTCTCAACATTTTTTAAAAATTATTAAAATATGTTTTCAAGTTTCTAAGAAACAAAACTTTTTAAGAATATAGTTTTTCCAGGAGTTGGTCCTGGAGTAATGTGGGCTGAGTGAGCATTAGCACCACTAGTGATTATGCCACAGCAGCAGGCTTTGATTAGCAGTGAGGGGTGAGAGGAAGAGTGAGGAATGATGGCAGGAGGAAAGCAGAAGTGGACTCTGCTTCAGAATGAGCAGACCAGCCAGGAAAGTACTGAGCTGAATTAAAGTGGGAATGACTTTTTTTTTTCCCCCACTAGAAAAGAAGTAAAGAAAAGCTTAGGTTAGTTTGTCATGGAGTCTAATTTAGTTAAACTCAGCAGGCCACTTACTGGCTTCCATGGAAGGAAGAAATGTGTATTCATTAAATCACATTAAAGATGAATGAAAATTTCCTGTTGCTTCAAGTGTTTCACCTTTTCTTTCTGTAATGCTCCTAAGTATTTGCCACGAGGGGCTCCTTGGCTTCCCAGGGGATTTAACATTCATGTAACAGTCCAGAAACGTACTTGTCTCGTGCTTTGGTATTATAGCATATTTTGAAAAGATTTATTGGGAAGGGAGAGTTTGAAGAACAACACAGTGCCTGCTGTCTTCTCACAAAAGGATTTTGTCTCCCACCTGTGACAAGCCACCCTCCTCCTATGCATGTTAGCACCTGCAAAAATTTTTATGTGCTGCTCTTCCACTGTACCTGTTCCTGCTCTGCACAGGTTTTCTGAGTGCCTCAGTTAGAATATATTTGCAATGCTTAACTTTGCCACTTAATATAATTTATATGTCCAGACTAAAAACTTTCAATAACTATAACTTTTTATACTGCTAAATATAGAAATTTAGCACTCCAAATACTGATCTATTTCATTTGTGAAGGCATTCTTTTGGGGAAAAGATGGAATCTCATTTGGAAAATTATTTCCATTGTATTCTACCCCTGTAGCTATTTTGGGGTAGACACAGCAGAGACCTTTGGTGTGAGTTAAACCAGCTTTCTTTATGTTCTGACATAAAGCCCATTAAGCGTTTCACAGGAAGACTCTTCCAGCTTGCACGGCTGTCCAGCTGTCTGGACAGATTGTGTACAACAGGTGTTTAATCATGATCTCAGTTACATATATACCAATAGTCCCTGGTGCTGCCTTTCAGTACTTTGTTTTAGCTCAAAATCTAATAGTTTCAACTTGATATCACTATTGACTGTAAGCCCAGTGCTTATGAATTCCTGTTCTGTAATAAACACAGCAGAAGACCCAATTCTGAAGCTCATTCAGTCTAAAAAAAAAAAAAAAAGGCAGTTAGTAGGGCTGAGTTATTGTTCTTATTTTAAGAATGAAAATAAGATTTAAAATTAATAATTTTTAAAAAAATCACAAAGACTAACACCTACTTTTCCCATCGTTTTCCTTCTAGCCATCAACATGTTTTACCCAGCAGGTCTAACAAACAGCCATATGCTCTCTAGTCTCAAGGGAAGTAGTTCCAGCTTGAAAATCAATATGTCACTACCAGGCTGTGGTAATGGATGCTTACAGCAGCAGGTTTATATAAGCTAATGGTAGGCTGTGCAACAGCAGCTCATTTAGATAAAAGGGTTGACTAGTCTCATTCAAATGTTTGGGGGAGCAAAAGATGAATGTTTGTAAAAGCTGATTAAAATGGTAATTTGTTTACTGATGAGCATCCTGTCAATAGTTGCTACTCTGGAGATCCTACCGAGGAATACAGTGTACACTAGTCCATGGGCTTTTTCTGCAAAATGTTTTCATATTTGTAAAGACTGACACTACCCTATCAGCTGGCATGAAACAACTTAGTTTAAATTGTGTTTTTTTCATGCATGTACATCAAACCCTCTGGACTTGGATAAGCTGAAAGAAATCGGCAGAAAACAAAAATTGTAAATATGATTGTGGAATTACAAAACTACATAGAAATCATCAAGGCCTGGATTTAATGTATACTTTGAAAAGAGAAAGCCTAAGTGAAAGGCCTAAAATAAAGGTGGGGTTTTTTTGAGAATTCTGCTTTAATATTTGTTGAGGAGAACAATGTTGACAGGTCTTATGGATCAAAGTTTGTGGGAACAACTCTATTTTATCTTGTGTTCCATTGCAAAGCCATTCACAGTGCCTTTAGTTCAGGATTTCTGTCCTCTCATTATGAATGGTGACCATCAAGAAATCCAGCCTTCCAGGTTAAACTGGCATCTATTTACATTCTCACTTAGCATGTAGTACATAGCACATGTTAGGAAACCTACTTCTCATTTCCATCAATACCTTCAAAAGTTGCCTCTCTGCATTTGCTTTCATCTAATATAGGAGGTCTTGAGACAGTCTTTTCCACTCCTTTTCTATTATTTAGGATAAAATGACTTGTCTGAATAATTCAGATCCACACATTAGATTTTGCTTGAGTTCAACTCTTGAAATCACTTAAATTTTGTGCAGGAGAAAGCAGCGTCATTCCTAACTGTACCTGCTTAATTCTAATGTGCATAGCTTGTGGGGGTTTATTTAAAAAGAGCTGAAACATATAGCCAGTGTATATCTTAATCTCATGTTCGGACATGGTGTACTTAGTTTAAATAACTAGTTAAAAAGAGGTATTTAAGAACCCTTTGTAACTTGCAGAAGCCAGAGCTTGCCTTGTTGAGCTTTAAAGTGTAACTAAATCGTATTTTGGTGATGTATGGGTAACTCTTTCTGTTTATTTATTTCAAATTCTTCCAAACTCTTCCAGCAGCTTGTTTTACATATTTTTTAAGTGAAGTTTCATCGAAAGGACGTGTGGCTTCTTGTTTGCAAATTTGCAGGGAGCATCAAAGGACATTATAAATACACTGAAAATTTCCTCTAGCAAGAAACAAAACCACCAGGTTATTTGTGCACTATGCAGGCTTATAGCTTACTTCAAAGGTTTTTGTTACCTTCGCTCTGAGCTGTGGAATCTCTCTTGCAATTGATGAGGAGGTCAAGAACTCCTGCATACACACATCAGCCGGGCAGACTAAGCTCGATGTCACAGCACACTAGTGTGTTGCCTTTTGTCTGAACAGTGGTCTGAAGCTCTATAAAATAAGGAGAAAACCCCACTTTTGGCATCTTCTAAAAATCAGATCCACTGTCCCTTAAAGTCAGTTGAAAGATTCCCATGACCTAAATGTTGCTGTGGAGTCTCTGGCCTCAGAGGGAACATGTCGGAAACTTCTGATAGGATCCCAGGTTAGATGAAAAGTGAAAATCTGACAAACTGTATTATCAAATATCAGAAAGCATAAGAGCTTGTGAAATGTGAAGCCTTTCAGTATATTAGGTCAGCTATTCACAGAGCTCCCCCTTCACATCAGCCTGGAAATAGAACGGATGAGTGAGCGTGGGTGAGAATTAGATGCATTACAAAAGTCTTCAAAAAACCCAACCATGTGAAGAGAGCATTACTGAAGGATCAAGTCAATCACTAAAAGACTAGAAAATAGCCAATCTAAATTTAACTCAGCTGTTTTGTGATCGTGTATTGTGAAAATATCATTCCAATTATTTGTAGTTCACCTGCATCTTTGGAATTAATCAGGGCCTGAGATATGATTCCCAGCTGTGGATCTTTACTGTTATTTGTGGAAGGTACAGAGTAGAAGAAAAACATTTCCACTCAGTGTTTCTGAGGAAATTGAGTCCACTTGTGTGTTCCACAGTTTTCACTGACAATTCTAGACCGGACAATTAAGTAGTTTTCAGATGGTCACAAAGAGCTTTAAGCAGGGGTGAAATTTCACTTTGATTGCAAAAGTGACAAATATTTAAACTTTAATTTTTCCATCTATAAGTTAATAGACATGATATAGTTGTAATTTAGTTACCATTTCTAAAGACATTCAGGTCTTCTCTGAGCAGCGTCGAAAACCTCAGAGGAATTGAGAATATTGTTTTCAAGAAAGGTCGAATGATCCCTATCACTGGGAAATGAAGATGGAAAAAAATTAATTACTTCAAGGTTATTCAATATTCCATGCACTGAACGAGTTAATTGGAGTACTAAGGAAAAATGTGCTGATGTAATTAAGAAACATGTTATAATTCATAGTATTATAATTCACAATAACATAGAGGTCAAATTAGATTTTATTCAGTCACTTTTCATCTCCTGAGTGCTTGAATTTGCAGCATTAGTTTTCTTTCAAAGTAAAGCCGAATAAATTCATAAAAAAGTTAACAACAGTGTTTTAAAGGCATTCTGAATGCTTCCTTCCTCTTCTGCTGAAATTCTACCATCATGCTTGTGCTCATAAAAAACATAAACCATATATGATTTTTGAGGTTGTCCAATCCTCTTCCACTTAAGTGGCAATGGCAGTGAGATGCCCTTTGTTAATTAAACCTAGAGGAGAAGTCACTTTTAACCATAGTGCAGCCTCCCTCCTGATGTTACCCATTGTATTTCTTAGAAGGAGTTATGTCCACATTCCACCTGACCTCGTGTTGGAAGGTAAGATAAAAGGATACAAGTCTTGAGTTAATGGAAAAAAGGCAACATCTGAGACAAGTCTCTTTCTCTATGGTCTGGTCTCATGGCCTGACATGAGGCATTTGGTCCAAGCTGGGACATGTCTCTGCTGGGCACAGCAGAAAGAATAATTTCTTAGAAGTTCCCATTTTGGTCACGCTTGGCTGCTTTTTCCAGAAGACAGTAGATGACACTTCCTTGTAGAATTTCAGAACAGTTATTAAAGGGATGCTCAAATCTTTTATATTATGTTATTTACATAACTATGGTCAAGAGGATATATTATACTCAGCCTTCTTTTTTTAGAAGAGCTGAAATGTGTAGCTGAAAAATTCCAGGGTTCCAGCCCAAGGCAGAGAGGCAAAATGGAAAAATTTAGTCCCAACAATTTTAGTTGAGCAACTGAAAACAAATGTGTTGAGTAACCTTTTTATAATCTAAAAAATATATAAGACTGATAAAGTGGTGATTTCTGGCTGCTAAAGGAATAGAAAAATCTGATTACCTAAGTCATTTACGAAAGATCTATGTATTAATTGACCAAGAATGCAAATGAACATGTGTATCAGAGACCTTCACATTCTTTTTGTGTTACAGTGCTTTTAATCAAGCTGGAATAAAAGTTTCCATAATGATATAAAATTATTTTGAAAAACATGTTCTAACAATAAATTCACAAAGCCGTAACTTTGTCCTAGAAACGCTTCTTGTTACTTGACAAATCAATGAAGAACAGATGAACTACTGTTATTTGAAAGAGTTACTTTAGAACAGGTGGATAATTTACTGTAAGCCTGGTTCGTGGTTATGCAAAATTTTTTTATCCTGCAGGTCTTGATATGAGTAAGAAATACAAAAGAAAAGTACAACTCCGTAGGTGACTGAAAAGAGAGCAAATAAAAATATTGTGCTTACAAGTAAAATGGTTAAGTATGGAGGAAGGGAGAAAACAATGCTCATCATTCAAAGAGAACAAGCTGAAGGATATTTTCAAATGTGAGAGGCTGATTAAGTTTATCCTAGACAAATTTAGGGAAAGTGTAATGTCCCCAGTTCCAAGGCTGGGTTTTACTAACAAATACAACTTTCTAGGAACTTTCCTGGGAACTGATGCCATGGGGCATGAAACAGCCCAGGTCTGCACTAAAAATTATCTCCAAAACGGGGAATCTGAATACAAAGTATTTGCTGGTAATCATCTATCCTGGAAATTTTTATACTTAACCCTAACTCATATTTGGTAGGGAAAGTGCTACCAAACAATGCCAGGCTTCTATTATTACAATTTAACACTCTAATCTTTTGTCTTCGGTGTTATTCACATAATAGTGATTGAAATGCTTACTTGCTAAGTTCAGCATTAGTGAGTCTTTTCAAGAGCCTTTCAAGGATGGTGGTGTCCAAGTGGATCAGAGCACGGTGGATCAGACAGGATGAGGCTACTCTTTGCAAAGAGGTAAAGAGAGGGTTTAAAAAAGTATGGATATGTCAATAATACAGGAACCCAAAAGCCTCCAAATTTACCAAAATGCTGTAGAAGTCAGTTTAAATGCATTTGAAGGATAGTGGGGTGAATGGAATCAAGCAGAGTAGATTTATAAGATCTAAAGTAGATTTTAGTCTGATCCAAATTCCTTCTTGATTGACTGCTTTTATGGACGTGAGGAAGTGCATCTGTTACAGCTTTACTTAACATTGCCCATTTCAAATTCATTAAAGTAAGCTATGGAATTAAGGTCTAGATTAATTTAATGTATGCTTAGTGGGTGGAAAATAATTTAAGATTACTCTTTTGTTGTCAAACTGGAAAGACTTCTCTGGTGTGATTGCAAAGTGTCTGTCTGGAATCTGTTTCTATTACACATTTTCAGCAGCAGTTTGGATGATGGAATAGAATTTCCGCATTTGAACATGACACTAAGCTGAGAGGAATTTCAAGATTTTGGGGGGATAAGGTCAGAGCTCAAAATAATCTGCCTGAATTGAAAAATGGTCTGAAATGAGTAAGCTGAAATTCAATGAGGAGAACTGCAAAGTCTGGATGTGCAATTAGGGAGAAGAAATTAAATGGTCAGAAGAAAAAAGGGAGAAAATTGTGCTACAGCATCACAGAACTGGAGTTAGGTGTACTACCTTGCAGATTAAGAAAGGAATAACATAAGTGTGTCATTTAAATTCATGGAAATGTCCATTTCAGGCACAGGAGGCAATTACTCTTCTTCACACTGATGAATGCAGTTTTAGTCACTGCATTTAGCAAAGATGTAGACGAAGTGAAGGGAGTCTGGAGGACAGCAGCAGGGCTGATAAGAGGTATAAGAGATATGAGCTGCAAGGAAGGCTTGAAATAACTGGGTTTGTTTAGTCTGAAAAGGAGAAGACTCATTGTGTGGCAGAAGGGAACTTGACAACAGTCTTCAAAACTGTTACAGCCTTGGGGGCTTATCAGTTGTTCCCCAGATCCAGGAAGGATAAGGCAGTGAGCTACTGACTTAATTTGTTGTATGGATTCATAAGAGAAACTTGACCAGTGCAAACTTAAAGAAGATTGTGCTGGAAAAATGTAAGAGGTGGTTCACAGAGAATTACACATTTATCAGAAAAAACCGTTGTGAGCCTATCTGCATATATTGATCCTTCTTCAGCTTAGCAGAGTGATATAATAACATTGTGATCCTTACCAACTGTGCTTCTCCATTTTGCTTTGGTCCATTGCATTAGCTTCCATGTGAGTGGTATAATAAATAAAACATGCATTTATTGCCTTTGCTGAAATATAAATTAGTTGAGTAATTGGCAGTAATCCATAATATTTTTAACATTTTTTTATGAAAACTGTTACTTCTCCAGTAGTTTTGTAGGAGAACAAGATGTCAGTGTTGGTTGCTAATGAATTATATATTTTCCATATATCAGAAATTAATAATACAGATATATTTCACACATTTCTCTCTATTCTTTGTATTTCCATAATAAAGTTATCTAATTTTCATGATCTCTCCATCACAGTATACTAGGGTTTATGGACTGCTTATTAAAACTGAAATGTCTTGAAGTGAGCATCTACATAAACTTACAAATTAACCCTTTTCTCCAAAAAAGTACTAGTGTTCATAATTTTTGGCTCTAGTATGAATCACTTTTAAAATGAAAATGAGCAAACCCATAAAATCAGACAATATTTTGCCACCAACTTCAGTGGAAATAGGACAGATATTTTTAATAGGCTAAAGGTGGCTTCCAAATTCGCTTTTTAGTTGCTTTTGCAAAATTGCATGTTTCCTGATACAGCTCTGGGATCACTGCCATCTATGAGTGCATCATTTGGGTTGTGGTGCATAGTGTTACAAGCCTGGCATTTCCCACAATTTTCATTCATCTTTCATACTTTTTTCACCCTTTTTATTTTTTTCCATATCATACTTTGCTGAGTTTCCTATACTGAAGATGTCTATTAACATTTCTGGAATCCTTCTAGGAGAGTCTCAGGTTCTCACCCTAACTTTGACAGAGTAAGAAATTTGTATGGAATGGTAAGGTATACTCAAAGAAAATACAGATCGAGCTATTGGGATGAGCCCAAAGGAAATAAAGGAAAGGAAAAATGTAAATCAAAATATGTAGCTCCATTGTTATTGCCAATAGGTTTTGTCATGACAATTCTATTGGTTTCATGGTTTTGTACCTTGATTATGTGCATAGGGCTTTCTTTGTGATCTCAAGCTCACCTTGAGTTGCTGCTCACTGCTTCTTGAGTGCCTTTGGTCATCAATATTAAATGAATGTGAATACTGAACTCTGTTCATGGGTTTGTGAAAGTGCTCCAGCCCACCTTCGATATGGGAAGCAGGGTAAAATGACCTGTGAGCTCTCTGGGCACATTCAGCAAAGGCTTTGAGCACAGCAGCAGACACCAGCACCCCGAGGGAAAAGGAAGAAAGGAGGCCAGTGAGGATGCAGCCACGGAGCTTTGAGGGTAAATAAAAATGCAGTGACACAGGGCAGGAGAGGGAGAGAGTGCAGCATTTTAAAAAAACTGCTGCTAAAAGGTTAAAAAGGAATGTACTAAGGGGAGAAGTAGAAATTTTGCACCCTGGCTTCCACAGGATTCTATAACCCTTCCTAAAATTATCAGATTTTGGATCCCACCCAATGTATTTTCAGTATTCTGCAAATGAGTAAATAAGCAGCCTCGTTTTGCTCGTAGTGAATATGCTCTTCTGTCAAGTGTACAATAAATTAAGTGGATTGATAACATTTTCAGTCTGGGAAGTGCAGAGGGAAATAGCTTAATTTTGTGTTATTCATCCCTTTCACCCTTAAATGGGCTATTGCAACAGCTGTTTAGCTAGAACTACAACCAGGAGACTTCAATACTGTTGGTGTAGTCTATATATGCAAAAGAAATTTTCTGCCATGATGTACTAGGTCCTCAAACAAGCAAATCATGAGTAATGAAATCCAGGAAAAGAATTGTTTCTTGCTCTACCAGCTGTAGTGGCATTTTGGTAGTATCTCAAAAAACTTCACTTCTGCAAAAAAAGTCAGTAGTAATTATAAATAGTTCTATAAAACAATTTTTGAAATTAGGCTACACATTTGCATCAAGCATAGGGATGTGAAACAAAAAATTAATTACTTGATTCAGTGAAGTTGTCTTGAAAAGCCATAGAAATGGGCCTGGTATTTACCAACTGCTTGCCTGTGACTTCTTAACACCTGCAAGGAGTGCCTAAGTGACCTCCCCTGCCAAGAACTGAGCTAGCCTAGCCTAAATCTGCCAAGATTCGAAGAGAAATACTAAATTACTACAAGAGGCATTTGGCCAACCTAACTCATATATATACAGAATATAATTGTGTGGAAGGAAGTGTTACTGCACCCATATGTTACAATAAAAAATTACAACTTTTTAGGGCAAGATTGGTTTGAATTAGTGGTATCCCCACAGAGATGCAGAGAAGTGAATAAACAACTGATGAAGCTGATTTTGAATGAGCCAAGGTGAGCCACCATCCCTCATTGAGCACCAGTACGATTTTTCAAGGAAGGACAGGAAAGATCTGGGAGCTTCTGGCTGAGGTCAGGACTTGATCTTTTAGTGGTTTCTTGTTAGGGTTTTCTTTTTATTTGAGTTTCAACATTAATTTTTTGCTTGGACTGAGCTGTCCAAGCTGCCACACCTGAGGTAAGCACAGCAGACTGGAAGCTAAATGCGTTTGTCATGTTGGATTAATGTGATTCATTATGCTGATAAAGAATAAGAAAGGCCACAGGGAACTAATAATAATTATGTGGGTTTGGCTAGTAGAAGTGTAAGGTAAATGCTGCATCTGGTTATAACATTATTGAGTTAAAAACAGTGCTGGATCTGCAGAAAGGGGAGGTATCCCCAATGTAAGCTCTAAATGCATTTTTTTTTTGATCAATCACATTTTTGTGAACGTCAGCCTTACCTCACATGTATGACAAATCCACTTGCCTGTTAGCATTTCTTATCAACTACTCCCACAAGGAATGATGAATACTTACTGTGCTGAACGTATACAGTATCTGTTTTCTGGTGGAATTTCAGCTGTAAAATTACTTAATATTTTCGGGAGTAAATATTAGGAACTGAGGGGGAATGCTTTTATTTGACTGTCTGAAACTGTTATAGCTACCCTAAAAGCCTTAGTTCTTGATAACATTATGAGTCATATATACAGTTTGGTTCAATGTTGCATCCATGGAACTGAGAATCGAGGAGACCTCTAATAAGCACTAAAATGTAGGGCAGCTCTGAACTAGCTTTACCATTCTGAATGTAGGTGCTAGACTGAAGTTACCCATATGGGGAAAAAGGGAGAGCTCATAATCCGGGGGCTTCTATATTGAAAGTGTTCAGCTATTTTTCAAGCACTATCATTTTTTTGATATTTCAGTCCTCTCCTATGCTCCAGCAAAACACAAGGTTTTACCATCAATAATTAAAGATTTCTAGATTATATCAGAGATGATTGTTGCACCAATAATGCAGCAGGGTACAAGTCTTGTACTTCCAGGTGGGTTAATGCTTTTGAAAACACCATAAACATTATAATATAGTGATATACCACATACTATACTCCTAGGGATATGGCAAGTGATGCATTATGTCTTACTGACTTTTAAATGTAAAGGTTGATCAACATAGTATTTAAAATATCAACATGATATTTTGGAGAGGAAAGTTACTTGACAGTAATGCAGAATATGTAAGGAGGTGGTACAGGGCATGTACTGACACAGAACTGATCTTCTGGTTGTGCAAGTATTTGAAGCTGATTTACTGGATGGCAGCAATGTCCTTAAGAATTCATAATTGTTTGCATTACAGGGGGGCTGAATCAAATATTTCTTCAACATCTGTTTGCATAACTCTTCTGTTCCATAGCTATAAGATGAAATCTTCCTAAAATGTACCTGTGACTGCAGAGGCATTTCTGGTCTGTTACTCTGATTCTCTGCTTTCTGAATGACTCGATACAGCTTTGTAATTGTACAAAATGCTTTTCATACTATATAACAAAAAAAATTGTCCCTTTAAATAACAATGCCTCGTGTTTGCCTTGTAATTGAAATTGCAGGTAACTATGAGGTTACCCCCCACCTACTGAGACAATAAAATCTTTGATGACACAGTGTCTCAGTAGCCTGGGGAGGTGGGGAGAAGTGTTTGCTGCACTTCAGAGACTATGGTTTTGTTCACAGCCTGCTGGTTTGGATTAGAGTCAGAGATGAGTTTCCAAGTCAGCATGCACCCTGCCAGAGAGTTGTTCTTAGAGCTGCTGCTTCTTAGTAAAATGCAGAGGGAACAAAAAAAAAAAAAAAAAAAGAAGGAATGGCTACTGGCAGCTTTTCACTCCTGTGTTTAGGATATTGCAGAGACAACAACCAACACTGTCTGGACTTTGATGCAGCAAGTGCTGGGTGGGCAGTACAATTTATCTCTTTTGATAGATTTTGTTGTTAGAACAGCACAGTTAGAAAACAAAGAAGAATTTTCAGTGAGACTAGTGGCACAAGCAGCATGCATTTAATATGTGAGTGAAGCTTCTAGCTTTTATTTAAAACAAAGTGGAAAACTTATTATATGTTTTACAGTTTAATATTTCCCTTCAAAAGGAAAACACTGATTTAGAAAACGTAAAATGTACTCTCCCCCTAAGTAGCTGAAAATTTTCCAGCTTCTATAAAGAAGAGTGAACCAAACCATTACATTTAGAGGGGTTTAGTCAGCCTACGTGGCAAAAGTATGTAAAGAATTTCAACACAGTGATTGTTTCTAAGATATTCAGACCTCAAGTTCAAAAATTTTAATGGTAGCAACAATAATAATATTTAGCATTTTAGTAATGTTTTTTGAAGAAGCATCAAAAGCTTTGTAGGACACGTGATCCAATAGGTAAACTGAAGGACAGAGAAGTAATCTCAATTGTCCAAGTTCAAGAGAGCCTACATTACTCTTTCAGGCACAGGCATGAGCATAATACAGCACCCCCACCACTTTTCTGAAAGTGTTACTTATCCTGATCCAGGTTTTTATACTTAAGCAACCAAAATTACATTTCTGCCAATTTTGCCTGGATCTGTTTTGGCAGAAGGCTGACCAAGCAGCTGCAGTGCCTCCTGCAGATGGAGGTTCACCTCCCTACTCCTTAACAAGCTGAGCAAGTACCTTAGTCTTCTGTCTGTAATTTCCCATCAGCGGATCAGTATTGATGCTACAACACAGATATACTATGAGAATAAAGACACTTAAAAATCAAACAGGTATTATGGTAACCACAGGCATGTAGGACAGAACAAGACCATTTATTATTGTGTGTGCCTAGACTTAGAGTCACTTCAGCAGGGATTCAGTGTTGCAAAGTCTGGGTCAGCGCAGTCCACAGAGAGTTCTTAATCAAGATTTCATTTCCCTTATTTACTTTCATCTTAAGGGTTACGTAGTTATGCTTTATATAAACATCTAAAGGGAATTTCAGCTTCTAAATCTTCACTTTGCTGATCACTAATCAAGGGAGTATACTCATGCACAACTTCTTTAGAGCTACACAGCATTGTACTGGAGGAGAGAGAACAGTTTACAGTTTATTTAATTAGTATTTTTATAAACCTACCATAATTTCTAGAAAAAGAATTCTAAAAAAATTAATAATTCTAAAGCAGTTGTTTTAATACTGTCCCTTCATTCCTTGTCATTTAAAAATGCTTCCCTAAGAAATGAAAAAGCATGAAAAGATGACATTACTCATCCAGCTTCTTTATTGTCAGTGCTCTTTATGTGTTCTGCATCCTCAGTTTGCAACCTTAAATGGAATTACTGCATTTGCTAATTGTAAGCTAAGTGCATGATTAAAACAAAGTTCCTTTTCTGCATTTGTCATTGCTTCTTATCTTTTTTTATTTTATGAATTTTGGCAGAGACTACAGGACCATACATGTTTGTTAAAAAAAGTCTACTGTATGCTTGTATTATGAAATGAAATTATCCTTCTTCTAAAAGTACTAGAGGGTGGAGCACTCAGGAGCAATTATGGCCTGAAAGGACAAATCTTACTGAAAGTACCTTGTATTGCTAAATCTTTTAGACAGAAAATTCCTCTCATACTTTTAATGTTACAGGATTGAAATCTGTGTAATTATTCCAATCAGCAGACATGCAGTGTGAATCACAAAGAAAACAAGATCATAGTAATATAAAGATATCAACATATTAAAAGGGGAACTTCAGCATCTTTTTGCTTACAGTAAACATTTTTTTTCTTGGAAGCAGCAGAAAGAAAAGCAGTGGGGCTTGTTGATGTCAGCAGCTGTGCTCTTTGAAGTCCTTGGAGGTGCAAAGCAATGAAGAAAATTAATTGCAATTCAATAGTAAGAAGGGAAAAAGTGATGTTTCATAAAACAAAACCTTTTCCTTGCTCATCTGGGTGATGAAGCTATCTGTGGGAATGTTCTCTCATGCATTTTGCGTGAGATCTGTTCTCTCACAGAATTGTTTGCTCCATGGGCCAGTGCTGGAGGTGCCTGCTGGCAGGTAGCTGGGTGGAGGAACCCACTGGTTTCCTTGCTCAGAGGTCTGTGATAACACCTCTGTGTCATGGGGGAGCCTTGGAGGAGGATAAACCTGGAGGACAGACATGGTTTGTTTATAGGAACGAGTTGTCCTGGCAGAGAGTGTTAGCAGCTTTACAGCAGAGGCTGTCAGATCTTTTTTGTATCTTGTTAGCTTTCATCTTCTGTCTGGGGATTGCAGTGCCTTCTGCTGTGCCCTGGTGTGGACAACATTTACTTCAGGCCTCATTATCGTAGCCGTAGAAAGGCTTTTGCTATTGTAACACTGGATTTCTTGACTTGGTTAACTAACCTGGTAATGAAGCTTTTCATGCCATCTGCGTCATGTCAGCAAAGTAATCTTCAGCTTAGACAGCAGCTGGGCATGGTTTTTACTGACAGATGGTATCCTGTCATCTCTTTAGCAGCTGTTTGGACATGGCTGCATGTGAACGCCACCATGCTATAATCATTGTATCCTCTGAAGCAAGCCCAGTGTGACCCTGAAGGCACTTGGCATCGTGCTGTTGGTGGCATATTTTGCAAGAACATTTTGAAGAAAGGGTACGGAAACAAGAAATCCGAGCGCGTGTCACATATGTCCTTCCTTTGCACACTTTTGTGGGAAGCGACAGATGTGTTCCAGCATTTTAACAGTAAGTCTTTTGCTGGTTGCAAACCTAAATTTTGGATTTAGAAAGCTATATAGAGTTACTACGAACCGTGCCAGTTTTGCAGTAATGTTACATTGTTCTGGCTTTATTCCACTGATGTTGAAGACATAGTCTTTTACAATTAGCATTTAATTGAAGTTCTAGACCTTATCAACCATCAAATTTTAAAATCAGGGGGAGAATATTAGTGCAACTGGTGGAAAGCTACTCTAAGAAGTTACTTAAATCTTTTCTCTCACTTAATGTGTGCAGAGTCTTGGCAGTTCTGAGTCAAGATGGGTGTACAGGAGTTAACAGAATCAAAGCTCTGAAGAAAACTAACAACAGAATAATTTTCCATGTTGGAATTCAAATGTTTAACCTGGCTTCTGTAAGGAGATTCTTTACATTTTTAGACTCATGTATTGTAAATTACAAGCCTTAGCCATGTGTTTTACATCTGTAAGCTCAGTTCTCTTCACTGTTTAATGTGCCCTCAAAGATCACAAGTCCTTTTTTTCCTTTTTTGTTTCCACGTATGCATCTTCCACTTAATCACATTATGTGCTTTCTCTCTGTCCTGAGTGTAGCACTAACAGATGTGACACAAGGCTTGGTGGCTGTTCCTGCAGAAAACTTGGTTGGCAGTCCTTGTGAGTCATGTGCGTCTGCTTTTATATATACACACATACATATATTTGCATCCAAGCCACTTTGGTCACTATCTCAGAGTTCAGAGAATCTGCAGCATGAGTGTTAATTTTGACCAGATGTAAGTTCTTTTGGTCAAACTGAGTCGTACGTAGGACCTCACCACAGGAGTCTCATTTCCAGTGCCTCCTTCCTTGACCTTTTCTGAGCAGTTAATTAGCAAGTATTGTGACGTATCAGTGAGGACTGGCAGGTGACAATTAGATTCCCTATTTCTATGGGCCAAGCCAATTATATTTGATTTTACCGCTAGGCAATACAGGTTTGGTCAGTTACATGCACATGACAGAAAAAACTCACATGGCCATTAAATCATCCAGTGTTCCTCAGTGTTGATGAAGTATTAAAGAAGTTCAAGACACAAAAGTAGACACATATTTGCAGTGCAATCAAGTGCACAACAATAGACTTCTTAGCTTGTGCTGTTTTTTCTTTGTTTGTTTGTCTTTTTTGCTGACACTGAGAAATAACAAAAATATTCCCAAGATTATTGTGGGTTCTCTGTGCTCCGTAGCTGTGGAGATTCAACATGCTATTTTCAGTCTAATTCTCCTTTACAAAGAAGAATAATAAAAAAGGTGTGAATAATAAAGAATATGCTACTTCTCTCATATAATTTTTTTCAAAAAACGGATTGAAAAGGTATTCAAGAACATGATGTTTTTCAAGACTGATGAGTGGGCTTTGTTTTACTGAACTACAGCTTAAAAGACAAAAAACCTTTTCCAAACATCCAGGTCTCTGCCTTTATGAGGATTCAACTTTTATTTTGACCATGAGAAACAGCAGATATTTTTTAATGGTTACAGATCATGCCAATGCAATAGAAAAACCCCTCTGCCCCAGGTTGTGCTGTTTGATTATCTGCCGCACTGTCAGCCTGTAAATACATATTTTGGATTTTGGCCTGAGTGCCAGTGTGCCTCTTACAAAGCAATAGAAGAGAAAAATGAGGAAAAATCTGAATGTGCAGAGCATTAGCATGTTAAAATTGATCCACTGACATAGAAAGTATCATCCTTTTAATTTTTTTTTTCTGGGGGGGGAACCCCTCCTTTTGTAGTGTACATGTTTTCCTAAGCATTTTACCAGTGAATTAGTGTTCATCACGAATACTGATCTCTATAATGCTTGCTTTCAGCCTTAGCAAATACAGATGAGAGCAACAGCCAAGATCTTTATACCTGTGTGTCTTTATGTGTTTAGGTCTGGATATTTAGAGGGTGACATGGACTATAAACCAGTACTACTGACAGATTTCTGAGTAGATATTCAAACTGTCTTCAGAGTAAAAAAATAGCTTTGTTAAATTTTTACTGTAAATATTGCACGGTCTGCTTTTCCAGACTTAGCAAATTCATGTGCATTACAGACAGCTTGAGACATCACTCCACCTAGGTTTTGCAGCTGCTCTGGTTTGCCCAAGGATCCTGACAGCCCTTGAGGCTGTGGAGTTAATGGTAGCTGGATTGGTACTCGGGCACACCCAGCTGCTGCTGCAGTTTGGCTGACCGTCAGTACAGCCAGAGTAAAGCTGGATGCTTTGTGATGTTGGAGGTGCCATCCTTAGGTGAAATGTTAAACAAAGGTCAAGTTACTAAAGTTTGAAGACTCGGACATAAAGTTTGAGCCCATATATAGCTGTGTAAACTCTAAGCCTCTGGCTTTTGTGTTTGACCTTCCACCTGCAGCTTTGTTTGACTTCAGTATTCACTTTTATTCTTATCCCCAAGCTTGAGTGTTGTTTGCTACGTGGTGTGAAACAGCTGTTCCCTTTAACCTGGAGCTGGTTGTTGAGAGATGTGTTCTCTATACTGTGTTCAGTCTTCTCTGGGTTATGTTTTAAGAGTTAATTAAAGTTTGGATCCTCAGGGCAGTGTTACTGAGTGTTACTGTTTTACTATCTGCTGTTGGTTATTATTTTTTAAATTGCTTTGTATGCATGACCTAAATCTGTAAATCTAATACTCAGAATGGCACTTCAGAATGTTGAGAATAAAAACCTGTTTATTTGCAGACAATGGTCCAGTTTCTGACTTTCCACCGGATTTCCTCATGAAAACTACTAAAAATAAATTAATAGTATCCACATAAATATTTCACATGCTGTTCTCCTCCTGCGTGAGTTTCAAAGCAATGGATGCAAAGTTTCATGCCAAAGCAGCTGATCTTGTCACAGGAAGGTCCTTCAGTGTAGTCAAGTAGGCCATTACTACTCAAGATGAAAACCTCCAAAAATTAAGCAATTCCATTGTATTTCCCTGGATGTATGTAGCACGTAGGATTGAGAGTTCTTCCTGGACAATGGCTATGTGCCTGTGTGCTTCCCTTGAGGGAAAAGGAAATAATTTTGAAAGAAAAAAATGTTTCTTTATCAAGTGCAGTAATACATGCATTTTATTATTTTTATATCCTATCACTTTTTTTTCCCACTATGAACACTTGCTTTGTTATTTTAAGCATAGTAACTAATTGCTATATGTAAGGTTTGCAGTTTGAATGCTTGAATTGTCTCGTAGCTAGATTTGCTCTTAGGCAGTTACTGATATCCAGTCAGCCTGGATGAATAGAATTGTTGTACTTAGAAGGCTGAATACTTTAATAGACTTTAATAAATTAATTAAACCTGCTATTGTTTAGCCTGCAGGTATAGCTTAGACAGCTTAATCCTAGTTGTAACAGATACAAATGTATTGTGAGTCCATAAAGACCTATATATTTCTGACTAGGATTTATGATTTCCCAATTCGGTGTTAGGCAACAAATGAAGCTTCTGTGAAACATTTGTTCTGAGTACCTTTATCTAAAACCTCATTAGCATGTGGTGCATTTTTACAGCTCAGTCAGTAACTCTGATGGAATCTGCTTCAATAAAGTCAAGATTTTGTTTGCTGCTGATAAATGCAAGAAGTTTGAAGACCAACTCTCATTCTTGCTGCATTCAGCCCTTTCTGACTTCTGCCTCGCCTTAGTGACACCTTGTTTGACTAAATGTGCATCAGTTTGCTGTCTTTCTGACCTATTGAGAACAAAATTTTCTATTGAATTTCAGTGGTTTTCTATGAAGTTTTTCTGTTTCCACTAATACTATACCTGACAAGTCAAATGCTTTATACATGGTCACCCTCACATCAGTTCCTTCCATTTCGTAGTTTTCTGGAGCCATGTATGCTAGGACCCACTGATTGGCCCGCTGCACTGGGAAAATGGGCTTTCAAGGCAGAGAGATCAGGGTATTCACCCTAGGAAATGCTCAGGAGTACAGTTTGGAAAGCACACTCCCTTGCAGAAGTCCTTAGATGCAGCCCCAACCCCTGCCTGCCCTCTGCGAGTGCCCTGATGTGGGCGATGCAACTGTTCACATGACCCCGCGTGGGGAGCCTGGAGTGTTCAAGGAACACTCAGGAACAAAAACTTGGGAGGTCTCTAATGGTCTTGGACCAAGCCCTGTGTAAGACTCAGCGTTGATAATTGACTGTCTGTGTGTCAGACATCATGGTTCAGTTCATGTCAGAGAAAGAATCTGAAGAAGTAACTTTAAAAATTACAGAACCTCAGGAAATGTCACGTCAGGAAAACCACTTCCAAACACACTGGAGGTGCTACCACATTTCCTATGAGAGTTCATCTCTTATTCTTCTAGCTAAGCCATAAAGGAATAGTGAGAATCAACATTCACAACAGGATTTCAAGGAAGAAATGCATATTTCCTTGAATCTTAGAAACTGGCCTTATTTCAAAGGAATAGAGAAAGTTTTATTGTTTTATTTCTTATAGAGTCATCCTATATTCTCATTATAAGGCAGAAATAGTTTGCTAGTTTTCATGATTGCTTTATGATCTTTGCAGTACCAATGACTTTGTTTTCTTAAATCTTCCGCTCCTAAACTCCTTTAGCAGAAATGGTCTTGGTCTAGATTTAGTTACGCTTCTGCTGTGTAGGCCAATGTTTAGCAAAAATGCTTGTATTTGTCTCACTATTTAGATTGCTCCAAACACTTTTCTGCCAACTATATTTGTTTGTTTGTTTAAAAAAGTATTTCTCTGAACTTTGACTTGTGTAATATTCCTCAAGGCAGTGAAATTTATAAGAGTAATGAAAGTTTGCACCTTTCTTTGATGAAATGGAAGAGAATAGCAGGGTTAACTGGAGACCAGCAGATCCTGTTGCTTCCCTCTGAGCACACAGCGGCAAACATACATTCTTTTTCACTCACTGAATTTTCTTTGAAGCACATCTCTGCTATTGGATGTGTCAGTGGCTGTTTCAAAAATTTTTCTACTTTTTGGGCTGAAGCCCTTACATTTGGGACACTGGCTTGCCAAGATATGTGTACATGGCCAAAATATATATTTTTTTAGGGAACTTCAGAAGTTTTTTTTCTCTCCGGATGTGCATCTGGGTTTTCTTTTCCTTTTCTTCCTACTCTCCCTGTTGTTTTTGTTTTCAGGGTGGTGATGAGTTTATTCATTGTAATAGCATTGTAATGCAGTGACATAAATCCCTTGGTAATAGGAAACAGAAATAACAAATAGCTTCATATACATTCAGTGCAAAGCACACGAAACGTAGCAAGAGTAAAACATGTCAAATAAGACAAGTTGGAAAACCTAGGAATTGTCAGTGGACTTGGATATCAGTGGCAAGGTGTGGAAGTACCAAGCCTTTGCTGCTTCATATGCCTTGGTTGAAGGCTCTTGTGTGCCAAAAATTCTGCTGCTAGATTGCATGCTTATTTCTCTCTAGAATATCTGTGTTTGGGCATTTCTTTAAGTTTAAAAGAGAAAAGATACTTCTTTTTACTTACATCAAACTTTACGTTGTTCTTCAAAAATTATCATTAATAGCAGTTAACTAAGTGAAATATATACCATTGAAACACAAGGGAGGCACTTTCAGGACGTAGGAGAGGCAGATGGGCTGAATGATCTCTTAACTCAATTTTCTGTAATGTGGGAGGCTGGGAGTGAAGTGTATTAGCATGGCTTTATAAAAAAAACTTCCTTCTGACAAGTTTTCTAGGGACTCACAGCAAGCCTATCCTCCCAGGACAGTAAAATGTGAATCTCATTGGACTCAATCTTGTGAAATGTCTTGGTCACTGCACAGGGTAATTTGTACCCATAAAGAAAAAAACAAATTCAGATTGTGTTTCTAGTCATTGTTATTTTTAGTTAAGCCACAAATCATTAATGGCTGTTTAAACTATAATGGTTCCTCATTTTTCTCCTCAAGCATGTGCTGTTTATCCCCTATCCATGCAAATACACAGCCAGTGCACTTGGTCCTCCAAGGAAATTGGAAAGGCTTCAGAGGAGCCAACTTACACTGGAGCTCTGAGAAGGGATCCTGGCCCTGCCTCATACAACCTCCTTAGGAATGACTGTTCCCAAATGATTTCTGCCTTTGCATAATGAAAGGCCAAGTTGCCACCCTTGATCTTATAGGACATGGAAGGTGGGCCTTGGCAGTAAGTACACCTCAAAGTTGTGGTGTTGGGTGGCTTTTGTCGGGTCACTTTCACTCTTAATGTTTCTGATTTCTCTTCTTTGACTTGTTTACAAAGGTACCACTGATGTTTGTGTTCTCCTGTATGTTTCAGTTGCACAGAATTGCAATTTTGCTTTGAATCTGAAGTAAATTGATGCTGAAAAATAAATTATCAGATAGATACATTAGCATCTTTGATTTATGAGGAGTATCCTTCCACAATCCCTTTTTGTACCCTTAACCTAGAGGGACTCCTGAGAATGGCTTTTCATAAATGTGTCTAGGCAAGATTGCATTGAGGCAAGAGGAAGAAAACTCCGTGCAAACCAATTTTCAGCCACACTGACAATCTTATTTCTAGGATGGTATTCTCATCTCCCTCTCCTTTTGTTTTGGTGGGGTTTTTTCCATAACTCTCTTATTTCTTGATTATTCCCTCTGCTGGAATAGCAATACATTATTGTGGCAGCCTAGTGTTTATTTACAACTTCCAGGTAAAATTTGCTGTCTTCTAGTAAGGCACTGCAATGTGTTTTAAAACATTGAAATAACTATTTCAATTTGTAATAACTAACCCAATATTTTAATTTCCTTGCTTGTTTTTTTCTCTCTTCCCTCATAAGTGACTATCTTTCTTCACTTTCTTTTTAACCTGAAATTAAAAACTGGTCCAACAGAGCATTAAAGATGCTTAACTTGCATGCTTGACAAGTCCTAGTGGAAATTCTTGTATGTTTTCAGTGAAATTCTAAATGCTTAATATTTTTCTGGAGTAGACCGTGTTACAACTTCAGCAGATTAAAACCTGCCCTAGTTTTCTTCTTGTATACGTTTTGAATTCTTTAGAAAATCCTGGTTTATTTCAGTCCTTTACCTTCATCTTACTAAAAATACAGCCAACAGTCCTTCAGTGGAATCTTGTGAATTTGGTTGATTGCAAAAGATGTGAGCGCAGGGGTAAAGATCTGCAGAGGCTGGATTAGCCCTCAAAGAGATTCATCTCTTGGGAAGGGCATAAAAGGAATATGGAAGTTTTATTAATTGAAATTACTTTCATATTGCTAATGATTCCTGTAAAAGTAATGATTCCTGTAAAAGACATGCATCACCTTGCAGCATTTTTAAATACTTGCAATAAAAAATATGTAACCACTGACCTATGGGCATGGTGTTTTGAAAAATGCCCATGATGTTTTATTCAAGGAGGTATGTTTTCTACCCACTCTGAGTTTTCATGGGGAATTTTCAGCATCAGGCAGGCCCTTATGCAGATCAAGCAAACAGAACTATTTGTAAATTGGAGTTAGAGCCTCATCCTTTTAGGTCTCATTTCACCTCAATAAATCAAGCCAGGTACCTTCAGGTGGACCTTTGGAGAATCTAAGCTACTCCTCTGCTCTCTTTAACTCACTGAATTTTCCCTCCCAGTGAGAATATACAAAGTTTCTACAACTGGGCTCCTAAATTGTGTACTTCAGATGGCTGCAGCAGACTATGTGACTTTGTGCAGCCTACCAGATCAGCTTATGTACAAACTCACACCTCTTTAGGATTTGACTTTATTAATGGAAAATAAGGCTAGTGCAAGCCATGTAACCTTCAGATATCTTGGAATTCTTAAAATGGACCTCCCGAGCCCCTCTTAATTGCTTATGTTTCACTGAGTCAGAGGGGCAATGGAGCCATTGGTTTTTGAAAGAATGCCTTTGCTTTTCCTCCTCCTGAAACATTTGCAGCTCTGTTGTAACTTAGTGGCAATCCTGACTTTGGCCTGTGGTTTGTGCTACCATATAAAATATTTTTTACTTTCTACTGACCTGCCTTGTTTAATATTCGAAACCACTTGTTACATATCACTTTCCTGTGTTTTTCTTGCCTTTTGATTTGCTGCAGAAGATGATGCTTAGATTGCTTGTAACCCTAATGGCCACAGAGGGTTTGGCTGTGGTTTGGGTTGTTAATGTGGTTGAGTGACTCAATAGGAATGATAACGTATTTATCCTGGACCTCTTAACAGAGGGGAGCAGACGGGAGGCAACCTGGTAGAAAGTTTCCAGTAAGAAAGTTGCTCTGTCCCTGGTAAAATTCAGACTGGGCACCTAAAATCTTTCAGCCAAAAGCACTGTTTAAAAACTAATTAAAAAAACCCAGGTATTTGTATGTACCTACTTTCAAAGTATTTAAGCCACTATTAAACTTTTTTTTTGTTTTTGGATTGATATTGCAATAAAGTGAAATTATGTAGGCCACCCCAGCCCTTTTCCACAGGCATTCAGAAGCTGCTGTCTGTGGCCCCATCTTGAGTTTATAATCTAAATAAACAAGACAGGCCAAAGCCAGAAGGAGAAATAGACAAATTAAATAATGCACCTACAGTTCTGCAGCTGGCCAGTGGTAGAGCTCAAGTTAATCTAAAAGGCGCTTGTCACCAGATATATATGATTTTCAGTAAGGAAAACCTGGTTGATGACATCTAATGGACTTTCAGAAACTACTCACTATAATTTTATAGTCAAGACATAGGAAAAACGTGTTGATTTAATGAATTCACAAACTGAGACAAAAGATGTAAGAGCATCGTCTCCTGTGTCATGAAATGGAATTGGAAATAACATGCCCCTTATCACAGTGGGATGTTCTGAGATACACACCCACAATAATTCAGTGCTTTTTACCTTGACATACAGCAAAACAGAGAAGATTTTGTGAATATTTTAATATTTTATCTATTCCAGACTGGTAGTGCATGTTTTTAATGTTCTCATATGCTAATCATCAGTAGTTATTTTATGCCTTTTATACTTATTTTTTCTTCAGTACAGAGGCAAGCTTGTATAAATACTTGCTCATTTCTGATTAGAAGTTTTTTCCCAAGGCTATTGACATAGTTTCCTTTGTTCAGTTAAATCTAGCCAAGTACTAATATTTCCTGAGTAACAGTATCATTACAGCAGAGAAAACAGTTCAAACAAATTGCACCCTATACTCACTTGTTACGTAGGCATCCGCACACTAACATTATTAATTAATGTAATTGATAGATCTTATTTTAATTAAAGTAATGCAACAGTTATAAATAACCTTAAAATGCTCTGTGTGAACAACTCAATGGATTTTGGTGTCAGCTACATGAAGCAGAATTTTTGCATGGTATGAATAATTTGGGGGGCCAAGGCACAGAAAAAAAAAAAAAAAAAAGGTCTTTTAGCAGCAGCAGCATTTAAAATTTTGGAAAAGTAAATGTTAACCAGTGTTTGAAAGCTTACTATAGTTCACATTGGGCCTGGGCTATGTGTCACCTCATTGATATGCACACGTTCATACCAGATGAAAAGACAGTCCTTTGCCTTATGAGCTGGAGAAAGGGAAGCAGAACTGAAGGAGAACTGATTCTAACATGCCGCCTGACAGAATCTGCAGACATTTATTCCTGTGATCAATTTTTGGCATCTATGAAAAGTCATCTTCTGATTGTTTCTATGAATAGTGTTTTAAGGAGAAATAATGCAGGTTTGCTTCAGCCTAGTGTGTTAGGGGCAGGCAGATATTAGATGGTATTTAATATTATCAGGAAATGAATGCAAATATATTCAAATTGCAGATATTTCATTGTCTTCCCTTCCTCCCTCTCCTCATGTGTCACTTGCTTTCTAAAATGATAACTCCAGCAAGTTAATTTGTCGCACTCCATTCTGTGTGATTTTTGTCTTGCTAGGAGGTTTTTGATGCAATTAAATTTGAGTTCAGTGTATTCACAGATAATTAGATCTTTTATTTCAGTGGCCCAAAGTCTGGCATTGAAACAAACAAAACCATTAAATAACTGCTTTCAGATAATTGGGTTTTTATTGCCAGTTACACTTGTTCCTTGAGGCCAAGTGGGGCAAAGTTGTATTTTTATCGTATTGAGGAAATTCAGATTCATCATATTCAAGAAATTCTTGTGTTATCATGTAAATGTTAGATATCTAGTCTGAGTTAACCATCCAGGGTTCTTTTCTAATCATTAGAGAAAAACAAAAGAAAACAAAACAAAACAAAACAGGAACCTTAAGAATAAGGTTAAAATCAGTAACAAAGAAGAAAATTATGTCAGTTTGGATGAGTTAGCTTCTTGTGTTACTGTTCTTTATTGCAGAAAACACTGAAAACAATTACTTTATTTCTCCTTCCTTCAGCAGAATGTTTCTTCCCAGGATAGTCGTTGGTTGTTAAGGTTTCCCTTTTCTCATGCCCAAGGCTAAAATATACTGTCATCATCATTTAGTCATGTTTTAAGCCTGAAGAAGATGATCTGTTTTCTGGCAGTGCAGGATTTGTGACCATTTCATTCAGTATGAGGAACACTGACGAATGGACTCCTTTGTGTGTACTTTGTCTTACAAGTTGTAAATTATTAATCATTTTTTTTCTGCGTTGTTCTATTGCTGAACTACCATGCACTGTTTTGACATGAGAAAGGAACAGGCCATCAGTGACAGTGACAAGTCCACTCTGCTTCCTGTGACTAGGCTCAGGAATTAGACTGCTGAGCTACAGTGTTGTATCTGCACGATCCTTTTTCTTGTGGCACATGTGAAGCAAAACGAAGTTCCAAATGGACAGTATATCTCCCTGGACTCCAGCACATTTCCTTTGTTATGAAATCAACAGGTGTTGGTGAATTCTCTTGGAGGACCTTTTTTAGAACATAGAGTGGCATTGCTGTACAGAGTTTAATGGTAGAAGAGATGACAGTAGTTGTGACATGACCAAAGCTAGAGTAAGGGAAGTTCAATATGGCAAGGAAGTATAACCAGGAATTTAATACACCAATTATGCACCTAAACTGACTTCTATGCGGGAAAAAAAAGTCTAAATACCGAATACTAATTCAGGAAAATCCAGCCAAGCTCATGTTCAGATGTTTTCACACATGAAAATTGTACTACTGGGTATGCCCTGCACAGTTTTCTCACAGTTTCTCTTTGCATTGGGTTGGCAAAGGAGGTGGCTGCCTAAGGTGTATTGACAGGCAGAACAAAAGCATTTCTCTGCCTAAATTCTTCAGTAGCTCTGATATGCATGGTCAGGCCTTACCAACCTGCTGGTCTGTGGTAGTTGTAAAGAAAGACAGAAGAATAATGCCTGAAATATTCTTGCAAGTAGCTGCATACTTGTGCTCCCCTTAGTTCTGCCTTAGTGTTGTTGTATCACGAGAGTCTGACCCCTATTGCAAAACTGAGAATGACATTTCTGAAAATGATTGTCTGTGCTCTAGCGTAGTTTATAACACCAGGACTAGAGTCCAAGCATCTGAATTTCTCACCCTGAGTGCTTATTTTAACAATTTTTAAAATTTTACCTGCAGCCAACTGGTAATCATTTCTCACAGTTGTTTGAAGAGCTGAGTATTGATTCCTAATGATTTAATACTATATTTTATGCCAGTGGTTCTCTGTTGGTTTTGTTGGTGTTGAGAGTTGAACAGTCAGAGCAATGCATTGGAAAATCAGGTCAACAGATCACTGGTCAGTGATGGTAAAACTGACCAGTGTAAACTGGCATGGTCTAAAGTCTAGTAATTCTCAGGGTAGTGATATTCACACAGCAAGAGTAGATTTGATAATTTCCATAGCACAAATGAGAAAGAAAGGTATCACTAGATTGTAATGTCTTCAGTAGATAATGTTTAGGCTTTATAATAGATTGCCATCAAAATACATAAAATTAAGTTGAAGTTATTTATTCTACACTAAATATGTATCTGATGCGAGAGACTCCTTCTTGTAGAAACTTTCAGTGCCAGTAAACTACTCAGTAACCCAGAATGGAATAGCAAAAAGAGTCAAGCAAGAGAAGCAGCTAGTTTAAAGGTATTGCAATAACTATTAGTTTTTATAACTGATAAAAACTTTGTAAACATGTAAACATAAAAGAATACTGTGAAATTATGTGATGGTGAAGCTATTTAAGGGAACTACTCAAAATATGTCATATAATAGTGAAAGCCCTATCTAATAAACACCAGCTAAAAGACTTAAACCTGTTGAAAATATTTTTCATTCAAGTTGAGTTCAAAAGGTCACTGTTTGGCATTCTTCCTCATGGGTAAATCTGCTGAAGTTAACTTGCCTTTAGTAAACAAATTCTGATTAAAAGCTATTCAGAACTGTCTCTATTTGCTTTGTGATGATCACAGGGTAGATATTTCCTTTCTACTACAATAGAATTCATGACATTATCTATTTAATGGAGCTGAAATGGATTGTGCATTAAGCAGCATTACTTTATATGGCACAGAAACATTAAAGTATGTGTACCTGTAAAATGGAATGATTTAAATGTATTATGCAATAAGCGTAAATGGTTAGCAAGGACATGAATTAGAATACTACCTTGAACATAAAAATGCCTTTAATTTGTTTTTTTTTCTGACAAACATACATCAACTGAACCCGATAGTAATTCTGAAAGACAGGTAAGTGTTGCTGCAAACATATAGCAGACGGTTAAATTGACATAAATGGAGGGTGAGAGATTTGTTCAAGGTCAGAGAGCAAGTGCCCAGGAGTTCTGATGTATAGTTCCCTGTTCTGATCATGAAACAAATCTCCTTTGTTCTGCGTATTTGTACATTGCACTTTAAATGAATAGCTGTATTATTTTGCTTGTACTTCCAGAATATAAGTACAGGGCATACACAAAGAACACAATCTATGATTTTTGCCTTTAAATTAGTTCAATTTTTGTTTAAGGATCGAGGACCTAAAGTTATACACTGAGAGTGCTTGCATCATCCTCTGCTACAATTAGTAGTTTGCTACAGAGATAAGTGGTTGACTGTGGCTGATTTCTATCTTATTGCCACTTCCTATCCTGTACCTTCAGTGTGCCAATTTTAATCTGTCAGGAATCTAAATACCCTTCAGGTTTGGTTTGCTGATTGAGTTCTTCCTTCCTTGAAGCTTCTATTTCTATACTGAACCTGTAGGAGTTCCACATAGTAGTAGTTACTCATCTTGACTCTTCTGCCTTTTTCCTGGAAGCAATGATTTGTCTTTTTTTCCTTTGTTGATTTTCAATATCCAAATAAACTAATAGCTCACTCCTGTTAGGGCTACCATTATCAGAAAGAGATAGTGTTGTAATCATGAGATGTTTCATAACTGAAAGTTGAATATAAACAAGTAGGTTTTATCTATTTTTTTTTCTATCCACCTAAACACAAAAGAAGGAATTCTTATACTTTTTTTCCCTTCTTTTGGCCAAATACTAAGTGGTCATCCTGCTGAATAAATATGGCAAATGTAGTTTAAACATGCAGTGAGTGACTGCAGAAGGTTTATTTATTTTAATGGCTTCCCATTCAAATGAAATCTAAACAAAAAAGCATAAAAGTTATCTCTTAAATCCAAACCAGAGTTTTGGCTGAGCTTATTAAGTCTGAAGCGTCTGGACTTAAAACAAACAAACAAAAAAAAACCCTCTTTTTGCATGTGAAATACATTTGAAATAACTTCCTCCAGCTATTTCATTTTCATTTCAAAGGCTTTTTTGTACATTACCAAGTGTAACCGTGTAACCCAAAAAACAACCTGGTCAAATAAATACCAAACTGTTACCATCACTTCACATATGTAAGTCAGTGAGTTTATGTGACATGTCTAAAGTCAGAAAGCAAAATACCAGCAGAATAGGATTTAGAGTTGAGTGGACTCTAATCCACCAGGCTAAGCTCAGCCCACTGAACATGACTTTTATTGTGCACCCAAATACCAGCTGGTGATCACTGGAAGATTGATGGTAGCATGCAGCTCTGGAATGTGCTCCTAAATTCACTCTTTGTGTCAGTCTTCATGGTGCGAGAAAGAGTGAAATACGGGTATGTTCTGTGTGTTTAAACAGCAAGCCTGCTGCCCCCTGAGCACGTCTGCCCGCAGGGCTGGAGCACTCCTCCTCCCATTGAGCCAGCAGTAGGGACAGCCACATCTCATAAATGGCACCTAACAGTGACAGACCCAATTCCAGCTTCCAAATCTGCAGATAAATAAGCCTAAATAAAATATTTTTCACTGCATACATGCTTGGAAATATTTTATTTTTGAAGTTGACATCAAAAAACCCCTGAGTCCTAATTAATTTAATATTGAAAGTACTCATAACAGTCCTCATTGTTCAGCAACACAAACAGAGAAAACTTACGAGGAAATTAATAATTTCCAGTTTTGTCCAACTGCTGAAGTCCTCTGGGGGATATGACCAAACCCTGTATCCAATGAAGCAGGTTGCGTCATACCAGTAATTTGAAAAAAAAAGAAATAAAAGTTAATATGCAATCTGATGAAACCACATGGCTATTCCTCTGATGGGAGTGAATGTATTTAATATACCAGAAAAATATATTTTAAGGGAAAAAAGAACCAAGAGGAAAACATTTAAGGATAGGCTTGACCCTTGCTTTTCTCTCAAACCAAACTTTCCTTGGCTTCAGAAAGCATCCCAAACACCCACGAGCAGAAAGCAGCTTGCTTCCTATCAATGCAAAAGGCTGGGTGGCCTCTGGGATGAAAAATAAAATTTAATAAAAGACTTCAAATTAGGCTACAAGGTGTAATTTAACCATACAGAGCAACAAAGAAATATAGGAAAAGGAATGAAGAATATTGTGGAGAACTATTCTATTATTCTAATATTTCTACAAATAGAATTAACAATAGAAGGTTTGGATAAATCCAGTTGTGAAGCGTCTGTGGAATCAAGCATGGCTGTCGCTTTTGGTAAAGTTTGTTATCTCCAATAGAATGACCTTCTGGCATCATGTTGGACTAGGGGTTCATGGAAGGTTCACTGAGGGGGGGATGCCATTTGTTGACCTCCAGCTGCTTTGTTTTCTCATGTAGCGGAGTGAGAATAGCTGTGTCTTTTATCCTTCCCAGATGTAAAGCAGAGCTTGCTAACTGTGTAGACTTGGTATACAGAGATGATTATCTGGTATACCTGGATATGTATATCTGGTATACATGAGTATATAGACACCAGGTATATGCATGCCATCAACATACTGAGGAAACAGGAAAACACACTAAAAAAGGAAGTAGTGTTTTACCTATTTGTATGTGGTACCCACCATCCCATATATTGTTTCCTTGGTTTTGCTACGGACAACATGGCATCCCTCTTTATTCAAAATTTTCAGTGCACAAAAATACCACCCTTTAATTCAGCAGTCCACTGAAATTAATTTATAACTGAAATTCTTTTGAATGTGAAATACTGCCCTCCAAGCATTCTTCTGCTCATAACTGGGTACATTTTACATTATTTTAATGAAGAATGAATGAAAGCTAAGCACTGGGATTTAGCTTGATCTCTTTATGCCTGATGTTTGCCTGATAGCTAATCCTAATTTGATTAAATTGATAATAATAATAACAATGAAACTGTAACCAAGCCTGCACATACTAAGTTGCCTTTTTTTATACAGAGTAGGGGTGCCTGGACTGGAAAAGATAGACACAATATGTTTTAAGGAGATCTGTGGATAAAGTGACATGGCTAAAGTTGCAGTGCAGTTGGTAACATCAATAAAGGCAAGGATTACTGCAGCAAGGGCAATAATGCCAATTGTAGATATACAGAGATTATCTGTATCTCTGGGGAGATTGCTCTTGAAGGAGAAAAAGGAATATAATGAAAAGGGTTCCTCTGCCTCACCACAGTGAAATGGGTTCTTACTTTATTAAAGAAACCATAATGAAATATTTCAGTGGTTGAGCTGTGTTTTCTCAATGGGGTTTTATTAGCTCCGGTAACAAGAGTAATTTGGCAGCTTAGTGACAATATGCTCAGAGAGAAAAAGACTGCGTGTGAGTTGATGTAAAGAGTTTTTCCAGTCTGAAAAGAAGGTAAGAGACTACTATCATACTTTCATTTTCTATGGTGTTGATCATTCCACAGCATTTGATAGTTCACTACAATTCAGAGGCACAGTTGCCGGTACATCAATGAACTGCACACTTAGGGAGTAGCTGCCTCTTGTCAGTTTTACAAAAGGCAAATTATATCTTCACTGTCTACAGACTCCCTCAGTAATTCTGCAAAGGAAGTGCTTACACTGAAACAGAAAGGTAAACTTGGAAAGAAAGACAATTCTAGCAGTAAAACAACCTACCTTTCACTCAGCCTTACTTACATTCTCCCTGCTCCTCTCTTTGCCTCCCCAGTATTCAAAAGTGTCTCAGCTGACATCACCTGTCCCATCCATTTGTGGGGAGTAAATAGTCAGGCACTTAAATCTAAGCCTTAAAAGGTTTGCTTTTATCACAAAAACAATAGCCTGAATGAGATGCAAAACTAAGAAGTCCCCTCAGACCTTGTTCTCCTCCCAGTGGCCAAGCCACTAGTGGCAAATGGGATAAAGATAAATGATTTGGGAGAACAGCTCCCAAGTCACATGTTGCTGCCCAGTGCTGACTTGGAGAATAGCACAAGCTTCAGTCTTAATTAATTTTTCTGGCTGGCAGTTACAATAATTCACTTTCTTCCATTTCTCATATCTCTGTGTAAATTTGGATCAAAGAGTTTTGGTGTCTGCATACAGTCAGGGCTTCAGCTGCCAGTTGGTCTGATAGCTACTTGGAACATTTCTCTGTGTGCCTGAGCATCGCAGGAGGAATCACAGCCGTTCCTCCAGTGATGTGATTGGTGGTAAACTGGAAAAAAAGAGGAAGAGAGAAAACACAAGAGATTACTATGAAAAGATATGCTTCTCCCAGAAGAAGTAAAACTATGTGGAATTTGTCTGACCTCTCTATGGGTGTGGCTTTTTTTTTCTTACTCTGTCTCAAAAATAATGCCATACTTGGCAACTGAAACCTTCTCAGTCCTGCACCTGGAAAACAAAAACATCCCTAGTGCCAATGGCAAAGCCACTGAGTGCGCCCAAGCTGAGCTTCTGCAGCCTTTGACAGTGCAGCAAGGATCCCTTTTCCATAGCTTTCGGACAGAAACAAAAGGGTAAACTCTGTGTAACTGTGCAGACTTGGAAGTATGTAGCTTACAGATCTTGGAGAGCACTTTGTGTGCTGCAGAGCTGTTATACACAAGCTTTTTGTACACAAGGCTTGGAGAAGACTGGCTCCCATCTGATTGGCTAAATCAGCTGCAGTAATCTTAAACCCAGTTGGCCTCTCTCTATGCTTGCCAAAGTTGTCCCTTTCATTTTGGGACCAAAAATGAGAACAAAGCCCAGATGGGATAATAATGGGCAGAAAAGAACAAGGTAATATTTGAAGAATCAGATACCTTTTGGAAAGTTATGTAGAATGGCAGTATTTGTAACATCTTCTGATAAAAAATATACCAATTACATTTTCATAAAATTATAACTGCACAGTACTTATTGAAAAATAAAAAGCCCACTTTTCAGTGTTTTTTTTTTTTTTTTTTTTTAAATACCTGTACATACTTCAGAGGAATTATTCCAGGTTTACAACAAGGTAAATGAAGGAATAATCTGAAAATTATGCCTAGATGAGTCTACAGCCTATTGAGACTGCATGGCTGCAGGGTGTGGGTGGTCTTGCATAATGCTCAATGAAGGAATCTCAACACTGGAATATTTGGCAAGACTTAGGATAGCTGTGCAACTGCAGTTTGAAAAACGTTGACATACTTTTCCTCTTTGTTTCGGAGTGGGTCTTCTATTGTGGAATGTGTCATCACGACAATATCTGCATAAGAAAATAAAGTTATATCTCTTCTTCATAATGTAAAGCTTCATAATGTAGAAATGTATGTAACTTTGTGGGGTGTGTTGTGTTCATAAGTGTGCCACAGAGCCATGTTAATACATTTTGTCACACACAAATAAGTTACTTTCTCTCCTCATGTGCTTGCCTTTGCTTAGAAAGCACATTCCTTCTGCACAAAACTGGCAGCTGCCCACACCTCAGAGGATCTGCTCCTCCTTCATTCTTCAAAGTACTAAATCAAAGATGAAAAATTCCCTCGTAGTTTTTGGTAAATTTTAATAAAACAGCACTCTCTTATGAGTGATTCTCCTTTCAGTATAACTTTTTAAAAGGCACAGTGTTAAAACCAGTTAATACTCTATTGTGATCTTTTTTAAGTCTGTGAATTACCAGGATTTTGGGACTTCTGTGTGTCTTGCAAATTGTAAAAAAAAAAAAAGACTCATCTACTGACATATGTGAATGCTCTGCTTAAGGTAAACTGTTAACTGGGATGTCTTTTTCTATCAACACATGGTCCCCTTCACAAAGAGCCATTGAGTGTTTTACTGCTCCTAACGTTTATGTTGAACTGCTCAAGGTGACAGATTGTTCTTCAGACATGGTAAAGCCACCTCTGGGCCTGACTCTCCAAAGGCTTCACCTTGGTGCTCTGATTTCTCTTTATAGCAGACTGCACTATCTCAGTCCAGTAAGGTTTAAATTCCCCTTTCAACTCATTAAGCAAATACACTCACAAGTATTCAAGGTGTGTATTTGAAACAGATCATATTTAGATATCATTGACATTTCCTTGTTATTTACTCTCATTCCAAATACAGGAATTAAGTTTCCTTCTAGCAGATTATACATTTTAGCTATGGGCAAAAAGCATTCCTGTTTCAGCCTGTACTCTCTGAACTCCCTTCCTTTCTATCCTCCAAAAGATCTTGTTAATTAGTTAGCTTGTGATTTTATGAGCACTTGTAAATCTATTTTCTCCCCTCTCACTTGCTTTTTTTTTTTAATAAAAATGCAATTAAACCCCTCTCAGACGGATTCAGAAGCAAGCAAGTGTGCACATCTGTGATTTCCACTCCTTATAAACCTATTACCTCCTATACAAAAAGATTTCATTGTAACAGCACTGAAGAAAAAGCAAAGAACCTCATGCATGAAGAAGAGATAAAGAGATAAAGAAAAGGTCAAAGGTCCACCTGAGCTTTTTTTGAGCCCTGTATGGTTAAGGCACGCAAGGGACTGACCAGGAGCACATCTGGCTGCTTGTGGCTCTTTGGCCAAATGACGGTGTACCCATTTATAATCGGCTTCACTTGAGAGTGGCTGAGGGATGGGTTTTAGTTTGAACACTGCATGAGCAGTGGCAAAATGCTCTAGCAGCTCTCTTGTCTTGCCCCCTTAAGTAGAAGGAATCAATATGTATTTCTCCAAAGAAAAGGAATATCTACAGTGCAAACGGGACTCATTCTGAAGTTTTGGAAAGAAATATTCAGACTTTATTTGTTCTCTTTACATACATAAAATTAAAAAAAATGACAATTGTATCCTCCAACTTAGAAAGCAACATTATACACAGCATACTGTTTCCACAAGCACTGTGTAAACTAAAAAATATAATACATTTATTTCTTCTTTGTCTTTACACTGAAAAAATAGAAATAAGGGAAAAAAAACAATAATTAAAATCAGGTTCTTACGAAATCTAATGCCTTTTAACTAGATCTTTTACAGTCATTTCTACTAATAAGTTACAAAACAGGGAAGTTAGTAAATACAAAGTAGAAAGAAAACTATTTTTTAAAAACCCAGACTTTTTCTTCTGGCTGAAGGTTTTTTTTTTTTGTTTTTGTGTTTTTTTTTGTTTTTTTTTTTTTTTTATTGTTTTTGGTAGCTTTGCAGATACCTCAGATTCCACTCGCATTTTTCATTCAACGCTAACAATATTATGTACTGTGCCTAAGTTTATATGACCAGATTAGTTTTTTACCTGTTTAAACGTGACCTGTGAGTAAAAGGGGACCATTTCCATCTGATGCTATAAGCAAAAATACTGTTTACCCAAGTATTTATTTCTAGGAGAGAGAAGAAAAAAAAAAAAAAGAAAGAAAAATAAATTTGGTTTCATTCCAGTTCCTAGAAGGTGAGATTTTACATTGCAGTTTCATATTTGGCTTGGGCTGACATATTTGTTGGCACAAACTCAAGGCTTAATGAGGCTTGAGAGAGTCTTACAGTCTCTATAACTACATGCTGATGTTGAGCCTACTACTGGGTGTACACAAGGTGTGTCATTTGTGCACCCCGGGCCCCATGAGAACCTAAAATAAAATGGCATTCGTTGTATTGCTGACTTCCAAATCATGAAGACTCCATAAAATCCATGCCAGTGTGGGCAGCAGAGGTTCCCTGGGGGGAAATAGCCCGTCTTCCTAGAAAGCTGTGTTAATGCCCTTCACTGTGAAGGGATTGCTGTGCTTTACTCCCTGCTTGGTTTTGAGGCACATGCACCAAATCTCTGCTTCTTCTCTGAACTTCCCCATAAACAACCTTCTGAGACTGAATCTTTATGCCAGCAGGAAAGAGGAGAAAAGCATATTATTTCCTGTACTTTACCACAGAAGATCCTAGATTTTCTCAAAGTAGCCCTGCTAGGCTGGAAATCCAGGGATGGCATAGTGCAGGAATGACTGCATGCACTCTCTCACGTGCCACAGTTTATCCACAGTTTATCAGTGGATAAACGCATTGCTTTGAACTTGGGCTGGGGATGCTTGCATAGCAAGGCTGTAGCTTATGAAACCCTGCAAGGTAAAGATAATTCTTGTTTATGTTGAACCTTTCAGTAATAAGCGGTTATGTGAGTCTGCAAATAGGAAATAATCATATTTTTGGAAGGTCCTGCTGAAAAATGTATAAATTTCAGTAATGTGTGCATCAAACATCCATATTAGTATAAGATGTCCACCAGGGAAGCTGCTTATATTAGAGTTTTATCTTACATCTTAGGGGTTATTATATTCCTTAGGCTAGGAGAATCACACTGTTTTCAATGCTGTGATACCAGTGAATTTGAATTAAGGAGTGATGAAACATTGATGTTGAGTGATTAAATAAGACATTTGGAGGACTACCTGATGAGTGGATCTAGCTCAAATATCCTTATGCAGGTTGGACAATTTTGGTATAACAGGCTGTGTGATATAACTACACCTTCCTGGATTCCCAGTCTCTAATAAGTGTAATTTGTTTTGTTCTGGCCAACATACTGAGTTTTGTGTTAAAAAGGCTTTTGTGATGTCAATAATACATATTGCAGAAATATTTTATTTCTTCTGGGAGGACATACTTTTTAAAAATAACGCTTGCATTAGTTCTTTTTTTTTTTGTGGTGAATTAGTAGGATAATTAAAGAGTAGGTGTTAAACTGTCTAATTTTCAGTAAGCTGTGCACTGTGTGCAGAGGAAATTCTTGGTCAGTGGGATCTCCAGAATGTGCAGTTCAATAATGCATTAGTGCTGTAAAGAGAATTCACTGAGGCTTTTGTCTTTTCATTAAAATAACCTGTCCTCTAAGATCAGATTTCTTACACTAGGTATCAAGTCGTTATTGGTTTTATCCCTGAGGAAAGGCAAAAATAAGTTCACTGACTGATGAAAAAAATGATGAGCAAAGATTATTCTTCTATCATTAAGGATGAAAGTTACTTGCATATTGTTTTATTGTCAAACAAATTTGTTAATATTCAGAGAGCTGTCTGCTGCATCATTTTTTATATAGGGTTTACTGCTTTCAGTGTTTGGTATTATTCCCAAAATATGGAACAGAATTTGCTCTGAATGTCAGTAAATGATTCTTGATTTTTTAACAAAAACTTGGAGATGAAAAGGAGTGTGGAAGTCCATACAGCATCTTTCCACCAACCGCTTTTTCCAAGTAATAACACATAGACAGTAAATCTTTAAAAAATCACATTTTCTTGGGTGATTGTGTGGCAAATTTTGTTAAATGAAAAGAAAATTTGATTAGTTATAAATTCCCTCACCACTTGCTTGAGTAGCCCGAAGAGTCTAATAAACTGTAAGGTTCAGCACTAAAAGAAATAATAATAAACTAATAAATCTGTATAGCAGTATTTGTTTCATGGCTTTCCTTCCTCTTATGAATGGCATTGAGTTTCCATAGTCTAGTAATGTGTAATAAGGTGTTCTGCTCATCAGCAACTTGATGGAGGCAGATTACCCTTCAGGAGCCTTAGAAAGAATAGTGCTATTTCAAAGAGGTTACAATTCCAAGAAAATAATGGATTTTAATAAGTGAAAGTCATGGAAATCAAGTAGCTGTCACTGCTTTTGTCTCTTGCTTAAAAACAGTTGTCATGATTATGATTAACTTTTACGTCAGTCACATTGTTTTCACTGTCAACCACCGTCAGTCACTGAAGCGATAAGGAAGGACATTATTTTGTGCAATCATTGCTGGGCAGGAAACTCTCCCAGTTCATCTGTGCTTTCCTATAATATCAAATGTGCGGTTATAAGAAGCTTCAGTTTCACCTTACAGCTGCCAAATAGTGTGGTAAAGTTAATAATGCCACCAGGAAGGGGGATGAACACTGACTACTCAGGCTGGTTGTAAAAGGTCAGTCTGAGAATTTCAGAGCGGGCAAAGGTACTGTGTGTTAATGGCACTATGCTGGTGAGTCTCCCAGGTGCCTTTGAAAATCCTGCCTAAAAGCTTACAAGGAGGGGTTTTTTAAATGAAGTAAACCAATTGATTTTTCAAGCGGTGAAGAAAGACTTCTGAGAGTGCTGTGGACAGTTTTCATGTATATTTAACAAGTGGTGTTTCAGTTTAAGCTTTTAGGCATAGATTGTAAATCTTGATTGTATGTTTATCTTTTGTTGAGGGACATATGAAATAGAAATATTATTTGTACTTTTTTTTTTAATATTACCATAAATAAATGCATGTAGGCAATTTAGCTCCTGAAAGCTGTTGCACATCTGAGTCAATCAAAATACCAACATCTTTCAGTAACTGAGGAGATTTTTCATCTTCCTATGAAACTATTTAACAATCATGATAAAAATTAAATGGAGCCATGTATCATATTTATCAGTGCAAATTATATTCTGATAAATATTCTTTCAATCTTTAGATATCTAATAGAATCCTAGGCCTTCAGGCTTTGCATTTTAAAAATTGCTTTCCAAATAATTTTCAGGAAAAAAAATTATGCTTTCAGCTAAATATGATTTTACAGAAGCTGCATACTTAGGAACACATTTTTTAGCACACTTTTTTTTCTATATATCCAGATATATTTGTTTTGAGAGTTCTGTTTTCCAAAATGACAATGGTTTTAGATGACTAATTTTGTATAAGAGATCTACTGTTTTCTATAGGTAACGAATGAGCAAAAATGTTGCTTTTAAAAATCCTAAGCTTTAGGAACAGTAACAAGCCATATTGTCCCAGACAAAGTTTGCAACTAAGAACTGTGGACTCAGTTCTTAGATTTATGAATAAACATTATAGCAGAGCTTTGTCTTCATATGTGCTGTGTATTTGCCACCCTTTTAGTGTCACGGGGAACACAGTTCAATGCTAATGTTCATGAAGTAAGAAGGCATAATTATATGTTAAATATTTTAATAAAGACAAATCGATTATTATTAAGGTTTTATTTTTTCATTCTCAACTCTTGAGAAATATCCCTTCTGTTATTACTGAAAAGTAAAGCAATCTGAGCGGGGCCAAAATATGTCAGCCAAGCAAAGACAGGAAGGCTGAGCTTTCTTGAGGGCAGCAAGTAATACTTATATTGCACATGCTTATGTTATTCCTGTTACAGGCCTGATCCTGCACTACTGAGATCAAAGGATGTTTTCACTTCACTTTAGTGAAGAATGTTTTATGTTGAAAAATAGAGCTTGTTCTGGTAGTTCTGGTAGTTTGGTCCAAAGCCCATAAACAACTGAATAAAGGGACACATTTAGGCTTGACTGAGTAGTTTTATTTTTCAGTAAGCCATGCATGATGATGAAGAACTCAATAAAATATGACCTTGAAAATGATAAAATCCTGTTCTTAATGAAGCCCCCAGTTAAGAAAAGAAAGTAAACTGTTCTTGCGTAGTTTTCATTGATTTTGTGGATTTTCTGCACTCATAAACTTCAAAATGTATTGAACACATTGACTAATTTAATAAATTATCTTCCTTAAAAGCCAAAGCTGTAAATAATTATATCCATTAAAATAAGAATTAATTAGATGAATGAATAACAGCATTGCCTATTTTTTATGAGCTATGTCTTATCTACTTAATGTACAAAAGAACTGTATTCAAACTGGGAAAAGTTTGTTTTAACTTAACCACTGTATTACTAACTAGTGCCTTAAGAGGATTTTTCTTCTCTTACTGAGCCCGTTTATGTCCAAAGATGTCTTTATTTGGAAAGAAATGCAGTTGAGAAGCAAGAAAGGCGACTGAACCTCTTTACTAAGTAACTGTCTTTACTGTTTCAGAGCTGCAAGAAACTAAGACCTCTGAATATCACAGAATATCCCACAGTCCCCTGGATTACCGGATATTATTAATGGATGAAGATCAGGATCGGATCTACGTGGGCAGTAAAGATCATATTCTGTCTTTGAATATTAACAATATAAGCCAGGACCCTCTCAGTGTAAGTTCTAGTTTTATTTTGAGAATCCGAGGTTGCTTTATTACTTGCCTTTGTTTTTAAGACAAAAACCCACACATTTCATTATTTTGCATGAAAGTCCAGGCCTACACCTTATTGAACTGTTAGTCCTTGTTTCACGTGTAACACAGACGAAGCTGTTCCTCCACCACTGTTTAAAACTGACCTGTTTACTAATTTTGAAGCAACATTTAGCTTGGCCTGGCCTCATAAGGAAAATTTGTATGGCTTGATACTTTCCACTCCTCTCTGAGATAAGAGATGCACTGTTAAAAGAAGCCTGTAAATAAGAATAAGATACACGTGTCATTCTCAGGCCATAGGAAAAAAGGCAAGGTCTGAGTTGCCTTTAATCTTCAACTACTTTTATTTTTGGTTTGTACTCTGGAGCCTAATTGCTGAACTATTTTCCAGTCTCTTGTTATGCCTGTTGTGAGCCCATGCCCTTCAGTTGGGTAGCTGAGACACCTCATTTGGTTTTTTTTCTGCTTTTGAAATAGGTGACCTACAGAAGTACTTGTCTGCCCAGAAGCTTGACTGTTAAGCTGTTACCTCTCTACAGACTTTTTCTTGCCTATATTTAGACTACCACAGCTACTGCACTGCCTTAAAAAGTACCATAAAGGCCTTGTTCCACCAAATCCATTCAATCCTTTAATCTATGGGCTCTATTACTGTACCTCAGAAGGACTGAGGAGCAGCGATACCCAGCTTGCAGCAGGGAAGATAAATGCTTTCCCTGAGAGACAAGGCTTTTAATGTGTCAGGGGAAAGAGAGGGTCCCTGCCAGAGGGTGATGGAGCATAGTTAAATTAGGTTTTGCTCTGAATCACCCTCTGGATATGCCTGTCTACCTGAATTGATTGCAGGGAGCCCGGGGAGGCTCACTCTAACTTACACATTTAAATTAAATGCCTTTCGCTCAATGGCGTGAATACATCCTTCCCTCCTTCTAACGGTACCAAAATCTCCTTCTGAAATGAGGCTGCCTTCTGTGATCTGAAATACCTTCTGTGACCTTTTTTGCTAAGTCCCAGCTCCCCAGTGATCCAGCCACCCCTGTTTGGGAGGAGCTGTGCTCCCTCATGGCACACTCCCTACTGCGTATGGCAGGTCCAGTTTAATTCTGATAGGAAGGTCTCTCTTGCATGAAATATTTTCTGCAGTATAAAGCTGTGAGGCATTTCAACAGCTCTGAAAAACGAGAATAAAAAAAATCAACAGAAAGGAAAATCACACAAATTTTTCTGGCAGTGAGTGTGGGCACCCAGTATTTTAGGCTCAGAATGAATCTCTGCAATTCCACACAGTATTCTGGTTATTTATTTATTTTTACAGAAGATTCACTTTGCTGGTCTTATACCTCTATAGAAATCCTGTACATATATGCAATTCAAATCCACATGTCTACATATGTTTGTATATATGTACATAATCAGAGATCTTTTAATGCTATTGTTTATGTTACCTTGAGGCTAAATGTTATCAGGCTCTGTCACTTACTAGATTTCTAGGGATAAATTTCTAATGGATGTCTTTTCTATTTCAAAATCAAAATAAATAATGGAAGAAACTCAAAATATTTAGAATTTGATTATAAAACAGATTAACATTCAGACATTGAGGTATTTGTTGGAAAATTGTGTGAATGAAATCAGTCTGAAATCCTGAGATTTCAAGCAGGTTATATCGTAATCAATCCAAACTTTTGTTGTTAAAATCAAAAAAGTTCTTGTTACAAGAACAATTCTTTCACTTTTTTAGCCTTCTGGTTTCTAGTGTGCATAATTTCTGAAAGTTCAGTGAAGTTAAAAAAAAGTAAAGATAGACAGTAATTTAGGCAATAAAGGTGAAAAATCTCTCTTTTTTTAGAAGAAAAAAAATCTAAATAAAAAAATTAACTTGCCTTAAAAATATGTAATAAACTTAGAGCCAAAGACCTGGACCTTTATTTTGTTTTCTACATGATAAGACAAAGATATTTTCATATATCAATGAAAATCCCTTTTTTTCCTTATAGTCAAAGTGTAAGATCCAAATATCAACATATTAGTGTGAGTTAGGCAGTGAAATGTTTTGTTTAAATTATGTAAAAAGTATGCTACTTGAATAATACTCCTTTCCTTACAGATTTCCTGGCCAGCATCAGCAAACAAGGTTGAAGAGTGCAAAATGGCTGGCAAAGATCCTACGGTAAGTTATAGTCCACATGCACACATATACACAAATTACGTACTTGGCAATAAAGTAAGAGCACCTTGAGTGCAGCCAAAGCAAAATGAAAGAAGTGTTTGTTTTGCTTTCGAAATGCTTTGCAAGCCTATCTATAAAGTGAAATTCTGGAGAAACAGGCAACGTAAACAAAATGCACCTTCAGACTTTGACAGATGGGAAAAGATATGCAGTGTCCACTTCCTCATTTTTTTGTTGTTCTTACTAATCAAACCATGTAATAGTACTTTTCCAGATATGTCCTGGGGTGATACTGAACAGCCTGATAAGCTGCTCTTTGGAGTGGGGAAGTGCTCTGGCTGGCTGCTCACCCCAGGAACAGACTCTGAAGGTGGGTGGTACCCACTGTCTGCAGTCTGAAGACCCCAGTTGAGCACCAGTTTTCAGATGCTGTAGTAAATCATATCTCTCCCGTAGAGTTCCCAACACCTAGTAACATTTGCCAGTGTGAAATTACTGCTCTCTGTACTTCCTGCAGCATGGCTGTGGAAATTTTGTGCGTGTGATCCAGTCGTACAACCGCACACACCTGTACGTCTGCGGCAGCGGCGCCTTCAGCCCCGTGTGTGTGTATGTCAACAGGGGACGCAGGTCTGAGGTGGGTCTCTTTTCATTTTATCCACTCCTTCTTGTGGTGCATCTTACTAGTGTGGTGTGAAAACGTGAAATATTGAAAATGCAAAAAAAAAATCGGTGATCCGAATAGGCTCATTCACCCGTGTTAAACAGCAAAAGAGCAAAGGTACACAGTTTTCTGACATGCTACCAGCTAAAGGCAAAGCCATTATCAAAAGCCATGCCTGAAACATGATGGTTGTCCAAAATTCCACAGTTATACCAAATGCTGGGCTACATTTGATACTACTTTTTATTTGACATTTTCTGGTGAATTCACTCCTATCATTTGGTGGGAAAATGCCCAAGAAATACTTGAAAGGAACTAACCAGTAAAATATACAGTCCACTTTTTATAGCTTCCATGTGTTACTGGTGCCTGGGAGAAGCCCTTAGTTTGGATTACTATTCAGGTATGCAAAATTTTGCTGGACTTCAGCTTAACACCCACTAGATGCAATCCCAGTACAGGAACTTCATCTACTGCACAAATTTTGCCCCACTAGATTCTGCCCAGATGAAGTAGGAAAGTTTCTGTTCACTGTGAGATCTTACTTTTTCTAGATGAGTCTCCAATTTTTCTGTATTCAGTTTCACTGTGCATTTTCAATATACAAAGCACCAGATGTTTCAGAAGTATATGGTCCAATTTTCCTGATTTGAATGTGAAATGTTTGTTTGTGTGCAAATGTAATAGGTAATAAATTAAGCAATGAGAAGGAAAAAGAAAGGCACTTATCAAGAGGCAGCACCTCAGTAGCTTTTGAGTCAGATTCATGTCTGGAGGCACAGGGGTGTGCATTATATTTTCCTGAACAATGTGGAAGCAGATGTGTTGGGAAGGAAGATTAGAGCGTCCTACCTGGAGTCTTGCCATGTGAGGGCAGCTTTAAAAGCTGGGCTGGCTTCTTGGGAAGACATGGGGAAATTCATCACTGATTTAATTGGGAGTGGGATGGGAATCCTGGCCAAGACCCAAGATACTGCATAGGTTGCCAGGGAGGTTATAAGTCAATGCCTCTCCAGATCGGTTTGCACAGAATGATCTCAGCGAATTTTGGTAGATCCCTACCTGGCTCCAGCCTCCTTAGAGAGTATGCAGACTGAATCACTGCACCTTCAGTCCTAATAAATTATCCAGAAGTAGAGATTTGTAGGCCTGGATTTAAAAGTGTGAGCATACAGAACTGACTGAGTAAGTAAATCCATCCCCCTGATTAATGAATTCGGCATTAACTTGTTTTGATGTATTTTGGAACAGGGGTCACCTTTCTTCAGCATCATCTGATTTCTTGAGAAATTATCTAAAATATAAAGAGTGATATAATTTGTCTCTAATTAATATATTACTTTATTATCATAATCTGCAGCCCAGAAAACTTTGAATTGCATTATATCAGAGTTTTTTAAAATGAGATTGGAACAGAGGGGAATGCAGGAAACGACATCTCCAGATGATGCAATATGTTAAATTGCTTAAATGAAAAGTAAAGATACGTGATTTGGAAAAGAACTGGCTTCACTTAGCCTGTCTGTATAGCTACATGCCTATATCAATTGATTAAATAAACTGCTGTTTGAGACGTCTGGAGTCTGTGACACAGACACTTGACTGTAGGCATTGCGCGCTCAAAGCCATTATTGTACAGGCCAACAATAGCATAACAGTTTAGAACCAAGAATTTCCTTCTGGACTCATTGCATATATCTGTGCATGACTAATTATTAGAGCAGAATGAAGAGCTATGTAGTGCTGATGGGACTAGTGAGAAATCATTTTTCCTCTGCTTTTATCATTTCACCTTTAATTTAGTACAGTTTTCCATGCACAGAAGGCTGTTTTTACACGTGCAAAGTGAATATTTTCCAAAGCACATCTGTTTTTTCTAGAAGCTACAAAGTCTGACAGTCATATCCAACAATCATAAGAACTGGGCCTGTTTTGCTCTTTTGTCTCCAGGATTCTACATAATCTCACAAAAAAGGGGGTTTCATTGATGAGGCAGAATTTTTCCCTCTTCCCTGAAACAGAGGTTATACAACAATTAGTTTTCTTCCTTGGCACACTTGTTACTTTGCTCTTTGGTAATTACTCCCTTAGTCACCCAAATATATTCTAATGTCAAAGTAAATGCAAACATAAGGAAATGTAATCCTATGTGACATAATTATAGACTAAAAAGTAGTTTAATATATATGAAAATCAAATGTAAGCCTAGAGCTAGTTTATTAGAGCAGTAATGGGTGTTTTGAATTGGTAAATAGTGGTATAATATAGTAAATATGGATTAAAATCAAACTGCATATTAATCTAGAAGTGAAACAACAACAAAAAGCCACCCAAGATCATGTTATAAACTTTATACTTACGTTATAACATTGTTTAGAGAGGTTATTACTGAAACAATAGATAAGATCTCTGTGATTAAATTAGGCAAAACAGAAGAGGGCAGAAAGAGAGGGGATAATGGATATGAAAACTTCCTGCTGCAGCTGTGTGTTTGAGCTTGATGGAATCTCCAATTTGCTGGTGCCAAATGGCTGCTTTGGCAAGGATTTGTGTGGCACCCCCCTTCCCCTGTGATTTACATTAACTGTTAAAGAGAATATAAGGAGTTGTTGTCCTTTGTCAAAGAACTAATACATTGGCATCTAGATCACAGAAGGCTTTCTGTGGAATTTTTGTCAGCTACCTTTTTATTCTGAAAATTTTTAAGTTTGGTTGGTTGTTTTTTCTTGCAACTGTGTCTTTTGTCTTTTTATTAAAGACTAGAAGTTTTGTTACAGAAGCTTAGAAACAAGCTGTTTGATATACAGTGGTATGTTAGTTGATGTGCAATGGATCAGTGTCTCTGTCCTTAGTGACTGCAGTTTTTAAGGAACGGGCTTGGAGTCACTTCTTGCTCAGCACACTGTGCTAGTATTGCTGGCAACCAAGAAGTGAAGAGTTGCACCAAGATGGGCAAATATTCTAAAGATACTCAGATTATTTGTATTTCAAGCTGTAGTCCAGGTTTCATCTGTTTTGCTAAATGTGTCCCCTGTTCATAGAATCATAGAATCAGCCAGGTTGGAAGGACCTCTGAGATCATCAAGTCCAACCGTTGATCCACTACCACCGTGGTTACTAGACTATGGCAGCAAGTGCCACATCCAGTCTCATAAATCACATTAAAACAAATAAAATAAAATAAAACAAATCCCAACACCATGATTTCTAAACAGAAAAAAGCAATTCAAGAGATTTCAGGCTATAATCATCTATCACTATGGAACTGGAGCTCTACACATAATCCAAGAGATGGTATTGAAGAAAATAAGTGTGATTTAGGGGATTTTTGGGTGTCTGATAGATCAGTAAAGACCAAATGATTTCTACTATCATCAAATGATAGTTGTCATAAGAAATTTTTATTTAATATGTATTACTGTTATTATTGTTCTAGTAGCTTTATTATAATGTCCTAGACTGGTATACCATGTATTCAGCAAATAAATGATAAATAACTTCAAAAACACAGAAGCAATCTCCACAGATGATATTGCAGAGATCAGTCAACCTCTCCATAGCTTAATTGAGAGGGAAAAATCCTTTGTTTCAGTGTCTTGAATTTATAACAAGAGTCTTGAAAATAACTGGGTATCAGTGAAAACGTTATCTAAAAAGATGGTGGAATTCTGAATAGGAAAGTTAAACTGCTGATAGTACAGTAAAAGAACCCAATGCTGGAAACGGCCAGGCATAAAAATGGTCTTATCTGATGGTTTCTGAAATGAGAGGTGACACATAGTTCTACTTTGCAGGAACAAATCTTCAAGATCGACTCCAAGTGTGAATCAGGAAAAGGACGCTGTTCTTTCAACCCCAACGTGAACACGGTGTCTGTTATGATCAGTAAGTAAAGATACTCCAAGTTGCTGAGGTCTAAACCCATATGGTCATGCGTGGTCATGAGGATTGACGGAGTGCCCAAAAGGAGCTGGACACGGAATTCAGCCTCCTGAATGGCTGATGAGCACAAGGGTTGAGTCCTTCCTTGTTTCAAGGCTTACATGAAACTAAAGGTGGGTGGACAAATGAAATGCAGAAAGACATTTTTGAAAGGGGGAGAGAGAGAAAACAAAAGTTTGTCTCTTTTCCAGCTTACACATTTTTTCCCAGGGTTAGTTTCAACTTTACATTACCCTGTCTAGCATTTATGTTGAATGGTTTCTGACCTTGTTCATCCTAGACAGAACTTGTGTCTCATTTAATTATTTGTAAAATCTCAGAGTAGCCCGGGAAAGAAAGCCTGAAGACTTTAGATGCTGTGAATTTCATTTTTGTTGTCATGTCTGCTGTAGAGCCCACCAGTTATTGCAAGGCTCTTCATTCTTCAATTGGCTTTTTACCCAACCAATTTTGCAATTTTCTTCCATTTGAAAGTCTGGAAAGTGATACAACTGCCACTCCTCAAATATTCATGTGAACTGGTGGCAACTGTACTCATTGACTGTGAGATATAGCCCAGACAAAGGATTTGTGCTGTGCTTATTAAACACCTAAGAGAAAACTCAAGGGGGGCATATGCTTTGTGGAACCTAAGTCATCTGTAAAAGATACTTTTTTTTTTTTCCCAGCCAGGAAGCATGTTATATATACTCTGTGTAACCTGACCTTTCACATTTGCATCATGTTCACAGACTTCCAGTGCCAAAGCCTTGATTTTTCAACATGTGCCTACTCCTTGCTGTATTTTTGGCTTTGAGGGGAACAGCAGTTGCACAGATTTTTCAGACTTTATTTCACCCAAGGTTTACAAGGGAACAATTGCCATGTTTCTGCCATTCAGCTTCCACTGAAATCAATGGCAATTAAATATTGTGCCAGATATTTCCTTTAAAGTTTCAGTCTCATGGATCTTAAGTGAAATGTCATATAGTTTATCCTATGTGGTCTGTTCAAAATATAAATTGCCTTTTTTTTTTTTTCCATTGGAAATATATTTAGTACAAAGGACAAATATATTTATTCACACATACATGAACTAAAGCACCTTTAGAGAACAGGTAAATGCTTCCTAGATGTCTCTCTGAACCTTGGCTGTACTTACACCTTTATCTGATCAGTGATCTAGGGACAGCGTTTACAGACAGTCACTGTGTAAAGAAAATGTTTGTTCAAAGTCAGTGATTGATGAGTCCTCTGCTACTCATTGTTATTCTGGTATTATTAAGTGAATCAACTGTCATAAAAAAATTACAGTTTTCTTTCCTTGTTCCTTCTAGATTTTATGTAGCACCATTAAAGTACATTGTTTCTGAAGTACTGTCTATACAGTAAGCTGATTTTTTCCTACAATAGATCTATGGCAGCTTTGTTCATCTTAATAGACTTTTTGTTAACTTCCTTGATCTCTCAGTTATGGGACTGAAGAGACCTTCCCTAGTGTTTTACTTATCTTTCATGACATAGTTCATCTACAAAGTTTAAATTATTCCAAAAAGGTCATATTCCTTTTAGAAAGAGTCCCACAGTTTGGGTTTTAGACTTTCTCCCTGCTACTACAAAATCCAGTCAGTTCAAAAACATTAGCTCTAATGAATTAATCCATATATCCAGGCCAGAAAAGGGAACATTTTGTAAGTCACAGCTTGTGTTACAATGAGGGAACCGAGACCATGTAGTGGACTCTGGGCATCCTGCAGGAGGGATTCCCTCCCCTTGTTTCAGAAGATAGGAAATACCGCCAGACAGGGCTAGCTCTTCCAAAATGAGAGAACCATTTTTCAATATAGATGAGACCATTTGGGGCATCACTGGCCTAGAATACAGCAGGAAAGCTGATTCACCTTTCAGAGGAAAGTGGTGCTATAAAAACAAATTTGAACTTCATGCAATTTGTCATTGTACAAAGATACATTTGCATCAAAGCAATGAAAAATGTGCTTTGAAGCAGCTTGGCATAACTGATGTGCAGGATGTATGTCTCTCTCTCCCCTAAGACTCTGAGATATTTATAAAAGCAGACCTCATCAACTCATTAATCCCCCCCAGTAACAAAGTGAAGTAGTGTGAACTCATTGTGCTGTGCAGAACAAGTGCTGTGTGGAATGTAAGGATTTTATCAGAAGGAAGTGGAACTTAGGGATTTCATCTGATACACGATTAGCAAGCAGACACTAGGAATGTTAAAGACATTACTAATAGCACTGATACATAATAGGATTATTATTACATAGTATAGTACAATTGTTACAGTGTGTACAGATGTGTATGTGCACAGAACTGTAGATAACATTTAGCGAGAAGCATAAGCATGATCTCTTTCAGCTAATTTATTTCATACTAAGCATGAAGTACTGATGGATTGAAACAAGGAGGCAAATATGCAAATTCATTTATAAATGTGTATGTATCCATCATCATTCTGTCAATACCTGCCGAGGAAGTAAACGCTTCACCAACATGCAGCGAATGCGTTGTTTAAATCCCCTGTGTATGAATGTTGTCATCAGTGGGAGAGGTGAAAGCAGAAGAGCAGCTGCTGGATGCTCTACAGCGGTTCAGTTCAGGCTCCAGTAGCAGCAGAAAAGCAAAATCTCCAGTTGTAATTCGCTCGTGAGCCAACAATCTTCTATATTGATGTGTGAACACACACACACACAGAGCATGAAAATAGCCTCAAGCACTTCTGAACCTGTGACTCTTGCCAGCTTGACCACACTCTCTGGGTAGTCCAGGAATTCAGACAAAAACATCAATCAAAGGACCCAGCTGTACTGGAATGTGTTCAGCCACCACTCCCACCCTCAGAGTTAGAGTTTATTTTAGCTACTGTTTTCTGCTCTGGGGTTTCATTGTCATTAGTCAGTGGAAATTGCTTGGTTATTCATGGAGTAGAAAATGATAGCATATGTAATTATAATTATATATACATATGTTTATGCACACACATGGACTCAACCAAATGCAGATACACATCATGACGGATGGACTGTGTGTTCAGCCCTGCACAGGGAGCAGAAGTTCATAGTTCTGTTAATGTAGGAGTTACGTGTCTAATTCTGTTTAAGCGTAATGACCCTATACTTAGAATCAAGTACACAAAAGGGGATAATCGTTGCTCCCTATTACTTTGAGTAAAGTTCAATAATATGATTGTCTGGCCTCTGCAATACTGAAGTCAGTTTGAGGCTGCCTGGGGCAGCTGTGACAATACTGCTGGTAAAAATTGTCACTGATCCACTGACTGCAACAGATGTTGTGCCAGTTTACAACAGCAATAAATTCAACCCAGCCACTTCATCTACTTCCACAGCAAAAAAAGTTATTTGAAGTGAGTACTTAAAAAATTAGATGTGATACTAGTCTGATTTTCCAGTGATCCCTAGCAGTGGAAATTGAGCAACTAAACTTCCTATCAAGAAAGGTTCACCATGTATGTTGCTCTGCTGTGGCATTTAATGATGTAGTTTCCTAAAAGTCTTTAAGAAAAATCTGATTCTAGTTTGTGTCTTTGTAAATCAGAGGAAACCCCATTCCCATAACCCACTATTTACCTGTATAGACTCCTGTGTAAATAAAGAGCTGATGAATTTAAAATAAACTTTTGGGTTTCCCAAAAGTCGTAACAATGCATTGAGTTTTTCCCCTCCATTTCACTTCTTTTCAGATGAAGAGCTTTTTTCAGGAATGTATATTGATTTCATGGGGACAGATGCAGCCATTTTTCGGAGTCTGACCAGGAGGAATGCAGTGAGAACTGACCAGCACAACTCCAAGTGGCTGAGTGGTGAGATGCCTTTGTTTTACCAGATCTTTTAATGGATGCCACAGAGATTATGCTTTGCTTTACTGAAAATAAAGAGCTTATCTTTTAAAGAGCTTGTCTCCTAATTTAATTTATGAAGTTAACCATGAAGAAATGTATGTAAATACATGCTGTAGACAATGCAGATATAAAGAGTTCACTGCATGCGCCAACCTCTTAGGCCAACCCACATGAGAACCTTTTTTGCATTGACTGAACCAAACTGTTCAAGAGAAAGTATGTAAAAACCTCTCAAATGGCAAGTGGTCAGACAGTCTGAATTCTAGAGAAGTGCCTTCATCTCTAATGCATCAGATATTGCCTTGAAATAGAGTGTTTGATTCTAAGCTATCAGCTTCAGTTAATTCAAGCTGATCCACATCTATGCAGAAGACTCACCACCACTTGCATTCAGAATGTGTGCAGAAGAGTGTCTCATTATCAGAGAAGTCAGTGATGATTATTGCCACTTATTTCAGTGACAAGGAATTGCTTATTTAAACACAGCAGGAAATTAATTTCTCAGTGTAACACTTAACCCTTTGCATCACTGACATCACTGTGAAAATTCTCCCTGTCTTCACTGGGAAGAAATCTCCTTCCAAATAAACAGTTCTGAATTAAAATGGTGCTTAGCCCTCTGAGCAGAGGTAGATGTCAAAGGTTATAGAGCACCTAACATAGCAGTTAAAATTTCAGAAAGCCTTCAGGTACGTTGAAGTAAAGTTACTGTGGTTTTCTCTTGGTATTTTTTAGGGTGACTCTCTTTAGTTATTCCTATGTGGCTGTGACTACAGAGAAATCATAGGAAAACTATGTCTGTTATTCTAAATTTGTCTTCTGTTTGTTTTACATTCTTACACTTATCTGCACACCCTAACATGTGCATCCTAAAGTGAATTAGAAAAAAAGAACAATTAAAAATGCCTAATTTCTGGAAAATCTACCTGTTATCAATGTTCAGAACAGGTAATTGAGAGTACAATTTCCATGTTCTTTTAGAGCTGGAGTCATGACACTTGTTGTATTAATTGAAAATCAGCTTATCTGAATAGAAAAATGTGTAAAGGGAGTTTTCTGTCAGACAGCCAATGTTTGTATCTGACTCTTTCAAAATTTGTACTGCATTTCAACCGAACAAGCAATCTTGCATGATCATTGAAAAGACAAAGCCTTAGTGCAAGGAGAAGGTCCACTTCTTCCTTCAGGCAAAGGAGAAGGTCTTCTGAGGACTCCTCCACTGTCCATTATATGCTTGCTGTTAAGGTTATAAATTATTTTGCTCTTTCACTAGTGCTCCTTTGCAGTGTTTTGCATGCACATTGGGTTATGTTTAACAGCCTCTGATACGAACTCACATGCTGCTCAAGCATTTGCATACCCTGCTTACCTTTTCTGTGCTCCACAAGTTGTTTTCCTCTCTTATTTATGAACCTTATCTGTTGTTTTCCTAAGCTGTTCCAGCTTATTTTATGTTTTGTCTCAATGAGGCTTTCCTTAGGGGCCCCAGATAACACTCAGATTCTTCCCTCTTCTACCTCGTAGTCTTTGAGTCTCTGCAGTAACCTAACAGTACTGCTTCTGGATCACTCCTCTGAAAATCTGCTGTGGAATAAAAGGCTAAGATGCAAAAACATATGGCTGCCAGCAAGGAGCCATTTACCTGCTGATACTTGATATATATGGACATAAAGTTAGAGCATATAGCTTAGCCTTCCACAGCCGTACCTCTGTATGCATTATACAGTGCTTCCTTGAAGCAGTCAAATCATGAATTGCTTATTCTTATATATCTTTTGGTTTCATCTTTTCGGTAATTTTTTTCATTACAGAGCCTATTTTTGTGGATGCTCATGTTATCCCAGATGGCACTGACCCCAATGATGCCAAAATCTACTTCTTCTTCAAAGAGAGACTCACAGACAACAGCGGCAGCACAAAGCAGATTCATTCAATGATTGCAAGAATATGCCCAGTAAGGACTATTTTGTTTGCCAGGTCATTGGGATAAGCCTTTGGTTTATATTCGGAACAAATTTCTTGTTTCTCTGTCCACATTCATAATTAAGAAGAGCTGTTATTGAACTCACAGTTAGGGTCTGAACATGTTATGTATATCAGGCTGTACCTGTAAGGATATAAAAATTTAGAGTTTCAGGGATTTGTGTATTTCACTGACTGAGTCAGAATACTTACCAGTGTTGAATTTTCAACCTGGCTGTCCTTGGCAAAAATATTTTCTTAGAAAAACTAAACTAAAAAACAGTAAGGTCTCAAAAAAAACACCTTTGAAGCACATGGGAAATATCAAGCTTTTAAATGAGTTGATCTAACTTTCAAATATTGTTTTCATTTTTACAATATCTGTTCTTCCTGAGTTCTTGCATTGATGCCTGTGTGAGCCTAACTTTAAAAATGTGCGCAGGAAAATTAAATTGAGGAGTTATGACTGTTCCTGAGCAAAAATCAATTTATTTTCAGAGCACTCCTCATTGTCTCTGTTTTTTTTTTTGTATCTGTAATCAACTGTAGATGAAAAATGATTGAAGTAGCTATTAATATCTCTGGTGAAATGGCTGGTTTTAATGAGATAAAAATTATAAATGCACGATTATTGCTAACCTATTAATTCCTTCTTTTAGAAAGGTTCAGGAAGATAATTGCGTGTTTAATTTAGGTCTTCTTTAGAATGTAATGCTTTCTGATGTTATTGTGCCTGGGTGTGAAGGCGTGTTTGGGATTGTGCTAAGCTCCTTCTCTGGCAATACTGTGGGGCATGTGATCTCTTTTATAATCTCCATTCTCTGTATTTTTGTGAAGATGCCTGAAGGCCTTTTTGGGTATTTTGCAAGAAGACATTTTACACAATTACAGCTGTATTTGTTTTTTTCACTCTCATAGTGAAGCCCAGATGATTCTTGAAAGGCCTAATCCTGTTTAGACTTAAACTGAAGTCAGTAGCCGAACCCCAAAGCCAATGAAAAATAAATCTGAGCAGGTCATATTTGTATACTCGTATACCATCATAGTCATACTTCAACACCTTTGACATTGGCCAAATATATTAGTGAAATGGTGCCAAGAAAGACCAAGATATGGTCCCACAAAAAGACTCCTTATAAGTCACCTCAAAAGTTGGATTACCAACTCTAGGAGCACCAGTGAAACATGCACAGCACTTTATCAAAATCACATTTCAATAGCTTCAACCTTTTGTTTTTCCCTTTCCTTGGGTGACATCATGCTATGCAGTTTATAAGACACTGCTCTAACCTAAAGCATTCGCCAGCAAGATGAGGCAGATCCATCACCTTGGTGCTGCACCATCTGGTTTGGCAGTCACAGTTTCCACCTTGCACCAGAGAGAAGTGGAAAGATCCTTGAGTGAGCTGTGACCAAGCCAGCTCTGGACCAGGCTATCAGGACTTGCAACAGTGCAAAACTAGCTTGACCCACACTAGCCATCATTTCTGATTTTAGATCATCCACCTCATGTGCCAGGTCATGTGCAGATATGCTGCTTCAAGACTACAAAAAACACCCCTTTAGAGCACTATGAGACCTTTTGGAGATAGCATTGACTTTACGCTGGGTGTTGATGAGTGATACGAGCCTCCACAGTCACTTCTAATCATACAAGCACATTCTGCTGATGCACTAAATCTACTGCCTGACTCTTCAAGCCTGCTAGCCCAGCTCAGAAAGCCTGCTCAGAAAACTAGTTCTTGGGGTTTTTTTCTGCACATGGAATGTTTAGATAAGGGGATTTAGTTTAGGTCTATCTACTTTTATATTAAATTTACCAGATAATTATCTGGAGGATGATTTAGCTTGAGAAAAAAATGTAAAAAACCAGTAAAATGTTAGTTGTGTTGTGTTTTTTTTTTTCTGAAAATAATATTCCTTTCCAGAATGACACAGGTGGTCAGCGCAGTCTGGTGAACAAGTGGACAACATTCTTGAAAGCAAGACTTGTGTGCTCAGTAATGGATGAAGATGGAACAGAAACATACTTTGATGAATTAGGTATCATAAAAACAAAATCCCTTAAAAGTTTTATCGACATGTTACACTCTGCACATATTTAATTATTGCTGTTCATACAGTTTCTTAGTCAAATTGTTTACAGTGAAATCATGGCTCTAGATATCCATGACAAGTCCCCTTGCAATTTTATGACAGGAAATTAAAAAATACTTCATAAGTCTCTCTAGGTAAGTATCATTTGAAATAAAGGTAATTAATCTTGACTTTGTAAAGGAATGATATATATAAAGAATTAATATTTGGAAGGGAACATCTAAGTGAATCTATTACTATTTTAGTACTAGTTAGGATTACTATAGAGGGTTTTTTTAAATCTCTTTGAAACTTTTTCTTATACCACTGTGTAACACACAGCTTTTCCACAATATAGTTATGCTATTTTTTGATCACAGGGTAGAGGCCTCAATTTGATAGTTCAAGATAATACTAATAATTCCTGTTACTGGAATCAGCAGTAATACTATGAATAAATATAATTTCTCAGGGAATCATTCAGTCACATAGATTTGTGTTTCAACATGTGAAACACTGTAAATATTCAGTGCATAATCTATAGAGCAATCAAAAGAGGGTTCCTTTCATTAAGGAATTAATAGATGCATATCTTGATACCTAAGTACCAAATAACATTATCATAAGGTTTCGAATTCTATATTCTCCACTGAAGTGTGCAGCTGAAGTGTGCAGAATCACAGTTCTAAATTCAGATATTGGAAGATTTGTTATGTGCATTAGTAGAAATATAAATAATGTAAATGGCTAATGGGTCCTGCACTGGGTCTGCATCTGGTTCTGATCTTCACTATATCCTCTCACTCTTTTCTCAGTTGTTATTCCTGATTCTCATAGTAGCAAATTGAGTTTGGAGTTTTTTTAAGTTTATATATTTACAGCTATTTGGTATAATTGTTCAAGGTTTCAGTGGAACCTGGGCCTAGGAGCAGATCCTGATTTGCTCTAATTCAGAATGTGCAAGGTGCTTGGAGGACTGATTTTCTGAAGTGCACAGAGCCTCAGCACTGCCACAGTGACCTGTCTCTCAGAACTGTGATTTCCCAACCCCCTCCTCTTCATAGTGCAGTAGGATAACTGCTTTTAGGGTTTTTTGTATGACAAGATGTATGATCAAAGTGAATAGGATACAATGTTCTCAGCGTGGGCTCCCAGCACAATTCCCTAGCAAAGAGGAAAAATACAATCACAGCTGGAATTTTGGAAAAATGGGAGAGAGCAAACACATGCTTCTGTGTTCATGTATAATGCAGGAGAGTGTAACACTTCCAGTTCTGCATGGTGAAGTCTTTTGCTTTTGACATATTGAAAAGAATATTTTAAAAATTCAGAGGGTTAAGTGACAGAGCCACATAAATTTATGGAAAACTAAAGAACATATTCTGTGATAAAAAGCTCAAACAGTTCTGTCTTTTTTGTGTTGTAAATTAAGAGGTAGCATGATTATAGTTATTAAAAACATTTGGAAGGAGAAACTGTCATAAATTAAAGTAGTTTTCACTGAAGTGTAAAAAAAAAGAAGAGATCAGAGATAACAGTGGGCAAATTCAGTTCAGTGAGTAGGTAGTAGTTTTGCACAGTGCAGTCAATAAATCCCATTACAAAGGAGCTGGGAGGTTTACATCTCTCAATGCCTTCACTGCAAAGCTGTATGCCATTCATATCATGTGGAGAATGAGTTTGGGAGAGCACTAGAGTATGTTTTGGATGATAAAACACCTAATTTCCCTGGTTTTGATTACATTTATCTATGCAAACTCTTTGTCTTTAACTTACTGCAACTTTAATGTTTGCCTACTGTTGAACAACCTGCTGAAACAAGATCCAGCTGAGGGAAATGTGTGACATGGGTCCTGAACGTATTTGAAAATCTTTGCCTTCTGTCTCCATAAGGGTAGATGGTGTGGAGTTAATTTCCAAATCTTTTTCTGAACGTTTAAATGCTAGATTTATGCATATATGGTCTGTTGATATAGTAAGTCTGCTTTTTCCTTTTCAAGTCTGAGACAAAACTACCATTGACTTTAACAGGAATAAAGTGATACATTGAACTGGAAAATAAAGGGTTTTATTAGTATTCAAAACATTTTTCTTCTTCCTTTCTTTCAGAGGATGTGTTTCTTTTAGAGACTGATAACCCCAGAACAACACTTGTGTATGGAATTTTTACAACATCAAGGTAAATGGGGAGGTTTGGAAAAAAAAAATAACCTTTCTGAACTGCCTGATTTTCTGTATGAAAAGTGAAGTTGATTTTTGTGGACCAGGCTACGCTGTGCAGTTTTGTGCGTCTGCTGCAGCCATCATTTGCAGGCAGGAGTAAGAGTCTCTGTATCATTACTGTTGGTATCCATGTTAGAGCTATGCTTCTTGGAGCAAACTGCTTCCTGACATACTGTCAGCTGGCACCGGGAAAACATTTCCATGGAGGGCCACTTGTTACTGCTCAGCAGCAGAAAGCTAAATGACTTGAACACAGTGAACTTATGTGGCATCTGAGAGCACTTAACACCTCCTGAAGAACATCCAGCACCGGGAAAGATCAAACCAAGAATTCTTACGTGAATTCATACAAATCATTTCCAGTCTCTCAGCTGGCAGATGATCATACGGATGGCAAATAATCCGTATCGGCTTCAGTTGGCTACAAAAGGACAAGCTATGGCATTTGATCACTTCCTTGTAGCCCTAAGCTCCCTGTTACCAGTCAGTAGTATTTACTTACTGTCCAGTTTGGAAAGCATTTAGTGAGCTACGAAGGGTGGTGTGGAAGCACTAGATATGGCTTACTGTGCTGAAACTCTCTCCTGACTGACAGGTGGACCCATTTTTTTTTTTTCATTTTCCCTCTTGCCTTTACCACACAGTGTTAGTATAGAGTAGAAATAGTTACTGCTGACTGATTTCTGATATGATATCCTATATTATTTAGCTGTTACTTCTTACTTTCAAAGAGGTTTTCTGCTTTTTTTATTTTTTATTTAATTCACTTGATCAAATTAGCAAATTACGTAATTTATTACCAATAATTCCTTTAATGGAAATTTCTAGTAAAAAAAATCCTTTCATAATTCTTTTTTCCCCCCAGTAGACTTTTTTTCATGAGCATCCAGGGATCTGCTTTCTTAAATATGTAAATGACACAGGAGAATATCATTTTAGGATATTTAATTAGGGGGAAAAAACCATCAAATAACTTGTAAACATTTGGTTCTGTCCACAATTTATGATTCCTACTTCACAAAAATGATGGGGTTATGTTTATCAGTAAAACCACACTTATGAATAGGTTGTGGATGCAACATGACTGAACTGGAAACACTTCTACCCAATTCTGGTATTTCTGCAGTGGAAATGAGGTTTGAATCACAGGACCATATAAGGTGACAACAAAGAGAAAACTTCATTTTTTCCTGGCTCTCAAACTATTTTCTCTCTCTGTTGAAGTTTTTACACACAGGCATTTCTGTTTCCGTGAACCACATGGTTTCTGCTTGATTTCTTTTTGTTCAACTATAGAATGCGTTACCTAGTTAAATGCAGCAACTATAAGAATTTTTACTCCTTAACAGTTCCTGTATCGTCACCTCTGTAGACTTCCAACTCATAACAGTAGCAAGATAGAAACATCACGGAAATGTAGTAACTAGGAGTATTTTTTTCTAGATCATACAGAAGGAAACCAAGTAATATTGAAGCAAATTATTTTACTATCATAATATGCTGTAAATCTAACATAAAACATATGGGAAGACTCAATAAATTTCTCAAAATCTATTAATACATAGTAAAATTTCCACAAATACCATAATCCACCTAAAGGTTCCTTCTACTAATCCATATACAACTGAGAGCAATGTGAATTTCACTTTCTTTGTTTAGACACTATGTGTAATGTTTTCAGGGTTTTTTTCTGGAGCATTTTTTTCTTCTTCAGTTGGAACTAATTACTTGGATTATTTTCATCCTACATTTAACATCACGCAGATTTTGGACTGTCTGGAGTTTCCACTTTTTAAAGATAAATATCACAAACCTTGCATGCAGTGAGAGAAAAAATGAAGAAGTTAATTTACTGTAGTCAGCCCTAGCACCAGTCTGGAACTTATGCCCCTAGTGCCCTTCATCATCATGGGGTGATGAAGACCATTCAGGGCTTGTTCTAACTGAACCCATGGCTGAGCCCAGAGCAGTGGGAAAAATATGCCCTTTTCTTAGGGGACTCCCTGGGTTCTCCTCAGGAGGCATCAAACTTGGGTCTTTGTAAGACCAGTTTTGTGGGTGGACTTGTGGACTGCTTAGAAAAGCTAGCGACTGATTGTAATAATCCAACAAATTGTAAATGCTCTGGATATTTAGATTAATATTTTAGCCTTGTATTTTAGGAGGCTCATGGAGGTCTTGTGGTTAATATACTGGTAGGGAGTTCTGGAAACCTGTGCTGAGCTTGGCAGTACAAAGTTTATAAAACTCTTGTCTTACTTAAGTCAGCAATATTTTTGCCATTGATTTAACTGGAGCCAGATTATATTTTTTTATATTCACTGTTAGGAAGTGTTCTTATTGCACCAGTAAGGCAGTACCTTCCTCCCTCTTTTTTCAGTTCACTGTTCAAAAAGGTGCTAAGCCTTAAGAAGTAGCGGTGCATATTGAGCAGCTAGATTAGTTGATTTAAAATGTATTAAATCCATGCTATAGAAGCATTAAATTGTATCAAATATATTATTTTAGAGGTATCTTTCATCATTGGACCATGCAAAATGATGGAAAAGCCACAAAAAGTTGGTAGATGGCAGTGCTAACTTTTTTCTGCTGTCTTCCAGCTCCATATTTAAAGGCTCAGCCGTGTGTGTGTATCATCTGTCTGACATCCAGACTGTGTTCAATGGGCCATTTGCACACAAGGAGGGCCCAAACCACCAGCTGATTCCATATCAGGGCAGAATTCCGTACCCGCGACCTGGCACCGTAAGTATAAAGACGTTTATGCAGGCTTGCCAATTGCTTGTCTTTGTTTAATACATAAATAAATATTGTTTATTCCAGGATGAAGGCCTGTATGTGACTGTGACAGTTCAAAACTATTTTATTTGCTTCTCGGTTGTCATACAAATCATGTTGTATCTGGAAATCCTCTAGAAAGAATAAAAAGTCATGCAAAATGTTAATCAGTCTTTCTCTTCCTCCTGAAAGAATTTCTTCAGTAGGTGGCAATCATCTTGTTTACATGTCCATTTCCATTTTGTGGGTATATTTGAGCAAAATGTAGCTAAATAAATAAGCATGCAAAGACAGCATTGAGTGTGTTCTACAGTCTGGATCCACATGTCTGTAAGTCTGTCTTCAGTCTGTATGAATTTTCCATAGTCCTCTAAAGTTTTGCAGCTCTATTCAGATGCTTAGGAGATATAGTAGGAGATTTAGAGGAGAATAAGGTTTCTGGGACTGGTCATTTGATTAGGTCTAGTGCCCTATCAGGTACTGAATCTTAGAAGAGGGTCCTAGAAATATATGTGTTTTCATGCCAATCAGTTCACAGTAGTCTTTCTTGGTAAGAATACTTTTTGTAGGCCTTGAAAATTTTTCAGGACTTTCTTTCACTGTGTTAGGGGTAGTAATAATTTTCCAATAAATTCTGTACACCATTAGAACTAGCTCTGTTTCCAAGCTGTGCAAAAATATCTCATGAAATATTTGAAATAAAACTATTATTTTTTCTTACTTTTCAACTTTATGGTGCATAAAACTTGCTGTTATTGCACTTCTCTATTTATTTGTTTACTTACTTTTTCCACTATTCTTAATTTAGATTTAGCAGAAATATGATGTCTAATATTTCCAGCTTTAATGAAGAACATATGAACTTCCTCTAGAATCTTCCCTAAATCCATATTTGCTAAATGAAGGATGGTAGTGTGGATGTGTGTTGACTCCTATGAAGTCTTAAAATTTCTTGAGCATCAGAAGGAAATAAGTATGCAGAGAATAATAAATTGTCTCTCAACAATGGAGCTATATTTTTCTTGGATTAAAATTTTGTTGCTTTTCCATTTATCATAGGAAATAAAATTTTATTTTAATTTTGCCAGTCCCTGCAAGAATCTTAACCCTATCACTATCTTATTTGTCTTCCTGCTGCAAGATCCTGTTCTTTTTCTCTCTTTCTCTCCCATGCATCAAATAGCTCAGATACGTGGAAGGGCTCTCCCTATTCACACAATTCTTCATGACATTTTAGTGCAGTTATTATGGGCTATAAGAGTTAGGACTTATGTTCCCAGATCTTTAGAATTACCTAATCGATACTTGACATTCCACTAAGGTCTAATGCTAGCATTCGTCTTTCTTTGCAATTAATTCATACAGCTCTAATCTCATGAGTTCACTGAGGCTTTAAACTTAAATTTTGCAAAAAAAACCCTGACCCATTTAAATAGAAAGTTTCATTCTCTTGTCATTATTCCCATTTCAAGGTTTCTTGCTGCTTCAGAGTATTGTGTTTGTATGTGTTTCCTTAACCACTGCCGTGTTATTCTTGGTTCGCCTCATGGAGGCTTATGTGGTATTCCAGATGGGCCCGAAGATATTGGGCAACACGATGGAAAGGGAAAAAAAACAGATTTGAATTTGACATGGTGACAGAAATTGTCTAAATTTTTTGAGATGTGCTGAAGAGCTCTGAATTTGAAGATAAATTCTTAGATTATAGCTCACACACACACACAAAAAAAAAAAATAGTCAAAAGAGATTTCTTTAGATGATCATTGCTGGTTTACTGATCGCTAGCTTTTCTGTGCTACCTCACAATTCAGCCATAACATATATCTTAAAGGCATATTTTATAAGATGAAATTTGTTTAGCTTTGATTTTATTTCACTGCCAAAAAGTTACACTTTTAAATGTGTGCCACAAACTCTGTTTTTCACTTGTGTCAAAGCATCTGTGAAAATCAGGATATGGGGATTTTTTGCTGCCCAGAATTTGTGCTCAAAGAGTTAACTTTGATTAGCAGACTATGGGGTATGATCCTCTTTCCTCTTGAATGTACTTTTCTCGCAACTTCTGGGAGGCTGGACTAGACAGGGATGCCTTTTTATATGACATAGAAAATCCTCCTTTGCAGTTGACTAAAGAGATATTCATACTAAACCTCTGGACAGAAACGAATGTTCATCATTTCACAGTACCTTGGATCAACAGTGGAAAGGCTTTGGTGTAGCTTCAGTAGGATTAAATAAAGCAATACATTCTTTTGGCCGTGATCAACTCTGCAGTGTTTGGCCGGTCTTCAATAAATACCAATGGTTTCTTGTTTCTCCACAAGCAAAACTTACTTATGGAAAAAAAAAATACATAATTGGCAGCTTGCTACTAAATTCAGTGATGTTTTGGGGATAGTTTCCATTTTTCAGAGTTTACAAAAATAGTTTTTGTACCTACAGCATGTTTGGGGAATACGCTATAAATCAAAGAATTCTGGTTTTCTCTGCAATCTAACTGCATGGTGATCAACTGTGAACGTAAGATTATGTAGCCAAGTCCTTGAATTAAGTGTGAAGGATACACATTCAATCCCTTCAGGAAAGGGAGAGCTTATAAGGTTCTTCAGTAACATCTTTTGTTTGTCATTGGTTTATACAGGGGATAGCAAAAGAATTATTTGATTAGAGATGTTTAAGATTTTGCTCAGAACACCAATATAATGCAAATTTTTAGGGTCATACTGGGGTGAACCACAGACATTTTTGCAGGAATTCACAGACAAAGGTCTTATGATCACCAAGTCAAGAATGGAAGGATTGAAAGTGTCAGAGAAAGCCTTTTACCTGAGCTATGTGAGACAGGAAAGTTTAATTTGAACTGCTTGTGAAATAGAATCCCGCTTGAGAGTAACTCGGGTCTGGCAGAGCACTACCAAATAGGATAATCTTGCTATGATGAACACTGTTCTTTTTTCAGCATTTCTTGCTAACCTTAACAGATAGTTCCATGAATTTTCTGGAAGACTGTGGATGGATATACCAGAAAGGGAAAAAGTAATTTGCAAGCAAGATAATAATTTTGTGAGCAATCTTAGAGGGCTAGTATGTAGCATCAGTTCTAATGAAAGACAAAAAAAAGCCCTTAGGATAAATAAGGGCCCAGAAAAATCAATTGTCAAGGATGTCAAATGAGAAAAGCGACCAGTATCTGAGCTGAGTTCTGGTTCTTCTTCATGGAGGTAACTGATGCCAGAGCAATTTCTTTTATAGAACTCCTACCAGAGCTATTCTACTATGTATAAATAATTAACTCCTAATTGAGTCAGAAGATGATTCTGAAGCTGGGATTTAGGCTGAAGTCTCCTATCTACTTGGTTCCTGGTATGCCCAATGAATAGTTTATTAGCTTTTAGCAGTGAGGAGGGTAGAACAGGCACTCTTGCGTGATGGTTAGAGGAATCCCCTGGGAGGTGAAGACCCAAATTCCAACATTTCATCTCATCAGGTAGTTTGGACATATGATTCATATATCCCCAGAGAGTTTCCAAGTCTCTCCAAATATGATTCATTTTATATAATTTTAGCCATCTAAAAGCAGGGCATTTAGTCTGAATTACTGACTTCAGAGGAAACCCAAGAATAAATGCCTGACTTTTAAGGCAGTAGAAGTCAGGTGAGGTAAATCTCTCCCTAAGTGACCAGCTATTTTGTGTCTGTGGTTTTGACCAGAAATTCCTTCCTAGATGTAAGAATGGCCCTCGTCAAAATAAAGAAGTTTCCATCAAGTGCTTTTCATTGAACAAATTAACATTTTCCAATGGGAAAAATATTGCATTGAAACACTTCTGAATACCTCCAGTACTCTTAGGAGAATTTCACAGCTCAGAAATATGGTAAGGAGGAAAATGAAAGCCCAGGAGCAGCAATAAGAAGTGAGGTAATGGTAGCTGAAAAAAAAATAATGTAAATTAACATAGGTATATCCAGAACATTGTACCAGTTACTGGCATAACCCTGCTTTCTTCAAATTCTTCTTTTAGTTTCACTCTCAGTAAATAGTTGAGTTTTCTAAGATGCTTTTTATTTTCCTGTGAGGTCCAGAATGCCTTGGGGTTGATTATTTTGACAGTTCTTCATTATACTTAAAGAAGCATCCAGAGTATTCATGGACCTCAGTTACCTCTCAGGCAGAGTATAGACAATCTTTTGAGATAAAAATGAGTCGTTACAGGACCCCCTCATCAACTCCATATATTTGGTTTTTCAAATGAAGATGAGTCACAGGCCCTTTCATCATCTCCAAATTACAATTAAGTACCAGATTTTGTCCTTTGTACTTATTCTGTAATAAACCAGATGCAAAAATATGTTCAGAAGTAAAAACCTAATCATCAGGCTGTGTCCTGAAAGTGCAAAAATACATTTGTGTTTGTTTTATTAGCACTGATGGGAGTTCAAAGTGTAGCTATTCAACACTTCATTCCCATTACTGGAACATAATAAGTTTTGGACGATCTGCAGTGCTCTTTCAGAAACTTCTTTGTCAACTTATCTGTCAATATTTGTAAATGACTTGGAGATGAAAACTCTCTGAAAGATGGTTAGTATTGTTAATCATTACTGTGCATGTTTCTTACAGTGTCCAGGAGGAGCCTTCACACCTAATATGCGGACAACCAAAGAGTTTCCAGACGATGTTGTGACCTTCATTAGGAATCACCCTTTGATGTTTAATCCCATTTACCCAATACACAAGAGGCCATTAATCATCCGGATAGGAGCTGACTACAAGTATACAAAGATCGCTGTGGATCGAGTGAATGCTGCTGATGGGAGATACCACGTCTTGTTTCTTGGAACAGGTAAGACAAAATTAGCAGCATTTGTTTTCCTGCACTGCAATAAAATTTGCAATCAACTCCGATTCGTACAACTTACAGCTTTCAGAAATACTTGTTTAAACATTTGCTGTATTCAAAAATGTCTATAGAAATCCATAAATTAGGTTAATTTTACTTTCTGTGCATTTTTACATTCACTGTAGACATAAGTTATGTGCAAGAAATACAATGTATTGATATTACTTTTGAGACAGAAGTCAACACTAGTGTATTATTGGTTCTAACTAATACTACTTCTCTTGAATATGGTTTGTCTGCAACATGATTCCATATAAGAATTTGATACCCAAATCTAGCTTTCTAATTTTTTTATACTGTCATCATTATTATTTAATATATGCTGTGTAAGCTACTTCTGAAGAAAAGCATGATCTGATCAGGATATTGTAAAGGCAGAAACAGCAACTCAGCCAAAAAAAAGAGTACTTAGCAGAGAAAAGGAAACAAATGGTCACAATCCTAGCTGAAGTGGACACAGAGAATTTGATCCAAGTATTCTATAATCATTTCTGTCTAATATAACCTGCATTTTGGTTTTAGTTACATCAAATTTTAATCTGCTGTTATGCTTCTGAAGTCTGCAGGGAACAGGTCAAGTGATTCTCATACTGATCAATTTTGATTTTTTTAAATATTTAGATATGAATCACACCATCTTGATTGGAGCAGACAAGCAGAGTGGTACTCTGACTAGGCCCTAGGACTCATTCACGTCTGAAACTCCCAGTGGCTTAACAGGGCATTATAGGTTGATAGGCACAAAGGCTAATCTTTTTTACTACAGATGGTTTCAAGTAGAACAAAGCAAAAGAATTCTGGGAGAACAAATGATGTCTGAACATCAGAAAATGATTACAGAAGTGGTTTGCATTGCTTTTATGGTTCACATGTTATTGGGGTCCTGGTTGTTTTCTGTTTGTAGAATAACCATGTCTGCCAACTAACTCACATGGGGCTGGGAATAACCATCTTGTTACAATAGATTTAGGAAGTGGGTGCTAAAAAATCTCTCAAGAATGTCCCCTCAAGGGACAGGACTAACAGGAAGTCTCTACAGTCTTCTTAGAAAAACCTCCCAAGCTATCAAAATCAGCAGGGTGTCTGTGTGCCAAGGGAGCCAGCTGCATACTGTGCTGTATAAGCAGAGGTATATCCAGCCAGCAGGTTGATGGAAGGGATTCTCTCCCTTCGTATTTTATTTTTTTAAATATATAGTGGTGACATATTGTTTTAAAATGCTCTATAAACATCTAATGTTATTTGGGGAAACATTCTACTAAACATTAGTGGAAAAGATGAAGACATAAGTAGGATTGTTAATGCGGTAGTGATAGTTAAAACTGGAAATGTATTTAAAAGCTGAAATGTGCATGAAATCACAAAATTATTTGTTAGCATTTTAATAATTCTGCAAGACATAAAGATAGGTAATTTCATTTTATACTTTGATGACCATCTGACTGTTTTTAGATGATCAGTGTGGTCTCATACAGACACTTGTAAGCCGTTTAAAAAAGCCATCAAACTACTTTAGCTTGTTCTTACATTATGTTAATCCTCTTCTGTGTATCAGTACAGGACCCATTATGGATCAGATAAGTAAATTGAAGCTCTTGATACTTTATATTCATTGCTTTATCTTCTTCATTACACTGGAGACAAGGATCATTTTCTGCTTGCTAGTTAGTTGGAGGGGACACATTATTCTTCCTGAGTAGGGCACAGGACATGAATAGCTTCCAAGGTCTTCCTCAAAAGAAATTGATGCAATGTAAGTTACTGCATTTCTCAGCCCTTTCAAATAAAAGTGATCAAGTTTCAGCCACTGAGAGGAGAAACTTGTTTTCTTTATTCTCTGCTTTCTGTGAGACTCGGGAGGATTTGATAGAGATATTAAGTGTCAAAAGGAATGCAGAGGGGATTTGCTTTGGTGTCAGTTCATCCCGTCAAATGCAAAAACCACATTGTATAGGAGAATTTCATGTGATAATTTCCTTGGGAGCCTGGAGCCCCACAGACAGAGACAATGGGACTTGACACCTGGTGACAATTACACTCAGCTCAGATGATGAGTTACTGCTGCTGAACTGAGATGTTGCCAGCCATGTCTGTCACTGTCAGTGACCTGTCTCATGCTTGAAATTGGAGTGTTTTATGTCTTGCCAGATGCAGAGCACACAAAATGTTTAGCTTTTCCTCTCTTCCTCCTCGATAGCCCTAGTAATAAATCAGTTCCTGAATGTAAGTGAAGAATAACAGAAATATAAAGCTCTGAGAACCCCGGTGTTTTTCATCATGTAGGCATGGCTGGCACAGGAGGGTATAGGCAGCTCTGTAATTTCTTCACATTAATGTAAACTAAATGTAGTGTTTCATTTGCCCTCCCAGACAGAAGTGCTGAGCTCACATGGGCTGGCCCATGCCCACATTTAATGCATGGCTTTTCTCCCTTGCTTGCCTACGTAACAAACAAAATAAATCCCAGGGACAGACGTTGCTCTCATGGCACTCCACCCACTTTTCAAATGATAACCATCTCCTGCTTTGCCATTGCTTTTCAAAATGAAGACTCTTAAAGCATGTAACAAAACTCGCTGATTTTGTGAGGTTCAGCCAAAGGGATCTCTTCACTCCCCTCTGACATGAGCTGACTTGGAGTAAGGAACAAGTCTTGACTGGTAGAGAGCAATGCTACAAGAGAAGAGTGCTGTCTACCTTGTCTTTCCAAACAGAAACCCAAGAGATAGTTTACTTGGAAAGAATGTAATCACTCATTTGCATTTTTGACAAGGGCAAAGCTGATGATATTTTTTCCTTATGCAATGAGTAATAATATATTCAGTTCAGCAGTTTGGGATTAGAGTTCTGATTTTGTTATCCCATTTCCATTATAGGCCAGGGCTTAGTCATGAAGTTTTTGGATTCACCCTAGAGTTGAACTGTAATTTCTTTACTCATTTCGGTTATATCTAAACAACCTGAGCTTTCAATATTCTCTGTTTATCCACTGGTAGATTGTTTTCCATCTGAATTGTAAAACAGCAGTAAAACACCATGAGAACATTTTCATGAGATTAATATTTATTTATTAAGCATGCCACCTACTGCTTGCAGTACGAAAGCCTTTGGTCAAAGTACACACAGATTGCACAACTAAAAGATTATGCATGGGGTTTTTTATTGCTCTTGTGTTATGAAAATATTTAAATGTCTGGGTCAAACTTGGGTACATTAAACAGCTATGGGCACCAATGGGATTTTTTTTTCAGCTCCTTGCTATCAAGATAGGATAAGGTTTTGTGGAAAGAGATCTAAGTTACTGTTGTAAAAAGGCACTTCAGGCTTCAATGTGACTTATTCAGATGATTAATGTCGGCCCCATGCATCTGATGTGGCGTGAGGGTGATCGATGTTTCTTATTATCTTTTCTGATGCAACATTTGTTTTCAAAGTCTCGATGCAGTAAGTGCCTCCAGAGCATAAGGTTGTAATACTCATTTTCATGGTGTCGTGTGATGGCTGTCTTTTTGGAAAACTTACCCTTGCTGACAGTGGTAGCCTCCAGTAAGGCAGTAGCCAAAATCACGTAATGATCTACAGAGTCTAATGAAGAGAGATAATCTGGTCAGAAGAGCAAGCTTGCCTCCCATAGTTTTCCTGGCTGCAATTTTGTGGCTGTGAGCTTGGGAAGCTGATGTTGCACAACAGTGACACAAAAGGCATGAGAGTTTCCTTCTTCCTCTTGGTCATAGTGCCTGAGTCATGCAAAACCTTTTGTTGACCTACTCATCCAAAGTTTTTTCACAGCCTTTTAAGAGGATATGTAAGTTAAGATGGCATACCTCCACCTGCTTCATTCCCCCTGTTCAGTTTTTATTCAAACCGAGCTCAAATTGTGTCCCAAAAGTTTAACCGAGCTGGGGCTATGTGAAAATTTTGCCCTCAAGTGTGAGCATTTGTATCTGTCTTTTTGTCCTTTGATGCAGCTTGAATTTTATGAAGCTTCACAGTGGTACTATGAGCTGGAAAAAAATTACACCCATTTGACAGATGAGTGAACTAAGCATAGAGAGATTAGTGTGTGTGGTGGGAGCTCTGAGTTACAGCAGACACCTAAGGACAGCCAAGGGCGTGGGAACGTGGCTGTCAGCCCTGACTGCTAACCTGCCACGGTCTCAGGTGCTCTGCTGAGCCTCAACATCTTCTCAGACAGACAGATTTCAAACATTTGGTAAACTTTTTGCTTTCTTTTTTTTTCTTCGTAGTGTTATTTGTGGGCATCAGGTTCAACTCAGAGACCAAAAACAATTAAGCTGCCATTAGACTGACAGGTACAACATGGAGAAAAGTTTTTAGAAGGTCTCCAGCAGTGTCAGACACATCAAGGGAGGGGATTACTGCAAGAAGTGTCTCAAATCTCATGTCAAAGTAGACATTGCTGCCCATTGCAGTCATTTTTTTATGATGTGGAAAATTCAGGTTTTTTTATTTGTTGTTTGTTCAATTTGTGTGTGTGATGTGGCTCAGGGGTAGATGGGTCCTGACTCTCTTTGAGGCTCACGTTACTGACAGCTGCAGTGTTCACTTAGAACTGGGGAAACAAAAGCTAGTCAAAATTTGGAGAATGATGTTTAAACTCAGACCTTAAGATTCAGCCAAACATCTCTGTATTTTTAATTTTTGTTCATCAAGCTTTGCTTTCCCCTATTGCCTGTGGTCAGCCCTGTTGGGAGTTAGTGTAATCAGGCACAATCTAACTGGTATTGATGAAGCTTAGCTGATTAACATCAGCCCAGAATCACACCTTGCATTTCAAGGAATATTATTATAATTATGATGATTATTTTTATTATTTATCTCTTCTGCTTCTTTCCTTGAACCATTTATTGGACTACCTTCCTTCTCCATTTATTTCTCACTCTGCATACTTTTTACACCATTTTTTAGTCTTTACTTTCCTCCCTTGCTGTTCCCAGTTTCTTAGTCCTCTCAGAGGGAACGTGATCTCATTACCACTGCCCTTCATGTCAAGCTGGGACACCTGCAGTCATTAAGCAGGTTAGAAATGGAAAAACATTTTGAGTTGCCCTTGTCCTCTTGCTGTCAGCTTGAGGGAGATTCCTTTTTGTTTGTCTGTCTGCCCTTAACTCACAGACTGCTGAGTTGATGTGAGGCTGCAAACAGCTCCTGGTGAAAAGTCAGGAAAGTGGTGAGCATAAATCTGCCTCTTCACTTCTAGTGGTGGATTGATATTCTGGAGACACAGTAGCTTTTTCATGACAATGTGAAATCATAGGACTGTTTTCAAGTGGATTTCTGGAAGGAAGAAGTAAATGTGAAGGAAACCATCCGGTTAAGTTTTATGATTTTTACAGAATTGGCTTATAATTTCATATATTGATCCAAACTTGAAAAATATTTGATTTTTACTTCTTTGATGATCCTTTCTGCCTGATTTACAGTGCAAAAGATTATCTATTGTGAAATACACTGGGAAACAGCTCAGGCACTGCTACTTTGCATAAATCTCCTGCAGTGCACAGTGCTGCAACCCTTCCATCTTTCCCCCTAACCCAGGGAATGTAGTTCACTGCCTCACCATTAGCGGAAATAAGCAAATAATATTTCCAACAAAACTCAAATATACTATAAGTTTTCTGACATGAACACGTGTAAGTGACTTGATTTGTTAGCTACCAATTTGTCTTTACACTGTAGACAGAAGTACTATTGAGAAAGAAATAAGAAGCGGGGATTGGACACAAATATTTGCTTTTCCTTTATTAAGGAAGAGGCTGAGGAACAGGAAAAAAGACTATTTTTAGAAGCGATGGAAGGACTATAGCCTATAAGCTATGTATTATTGGAAATAGTTTTATTTTTATATATGTAGAGACTATTGGAATCCATTGGTTTAAGTAATTTAATTTAATTAATAGCCTTCTACTGCCTTCTTGAATATTTATTTTAATTGTTGTATTAAGTCTCCTTTAAAATAATAGAACATTCCTTTCTGCAAGGATCTGTCCCTCATGGTACGATACTGAATCAAAGCAAATGGTAAAATATTGAGTCAAAGGTAATGAATACCAAGGTAAACAGTCCTTCACTCTGTGTGTTTTGCTGGGGTGTGACAAAAAGGTAGATAGGACCCTACTTTACAAATAGGAAAGGTTATTAGGATTCAAGGACTTGGCGTCAGGCATTATCAGTATTTTCTGTGCCCATGCCCAGGATAAAATCTCCCCTCAGGTTCTGATTTCAGTTCAGGGCAATGTTTGAGAACTCAAGACAATTTAGGAATTTTAAATGTATGGCATGTGCTAATGGATCATTGACATAAACCGGTTCTTCAGAGGCTCAGCAGCTTCACATTCCTTTGCAGGTAAGGTCACTGTCAGCATGGTTAATGCCCTGTATGTCAGTTGCAAAAAAAACCCACAAAAGGCAGTTGCAAAAAAACCACAAAAGGCTGCAGCTCCTTCCTGCACTTCTGATTGTTTTATAAGGTAGAGTCTAACCTTAGAGAGAGGGAATTGATTAAAGGGTGCAAAGAGGCAGAGGTGGACTGGACTGTAGCCGTGTATATTTGTGAGTGGGTTTGTCCATTTAGTAGGAGCAGAAATACACCCACTGGCTTCTCCTTACTTCAACAAGGGATACATCTGCAGCAGTTTAAAGCTTTGGTGGCTCCTGACAGTTAGTAAATCTCTCCCAGGTTCTCACAGTTTTGGTAATGCTGGCATCCAGGCTAGACCACAGCTGTGCTACCTCAAGATTTAGTTTCAGTAAAGTTTCTTCAGAAGGAACTATTTTATCATGCCATTGTATTATGAGAATAAATGTCTCCATAGAAAATTCTCATGAAAAATTCATGCCTAACGTGCCCTGAGCATTGAATTGAGAGCTACATATTTTTAAGTCATGTAAGCTTTCGATTTCTCTTTTCCTTCTTTTCTTTAAGACCAAATACTGCAGTATGCTCTCTGTGTGTGGTCAGGTCAGTAAATATCAATATACTGGCTTCAAACCTTTTTTTTTTTAAAAAAAAAGTTGTTGATTATGTTATTATTATTATTATCATTATTGTTATTTTTTTTCCTCAGAGGAAATAAGAATATGTAAATTATTTACAGTAACCAACTTGCCCTGCAGCTCTAGCTATGGAAATTAGTCACTGACCTTAAAGCAAAAGCAAAATTGCTTTTTCAGCTTATGTTGTCTGCATTATGAATTGCCAAGCAGGAAGCTGAAATTTCCTTTCCCTGGTATCAAATTTGTAAAAATACATGTCTTGCCTGTATTGTGCTGTACTAGTGTTTTACTCACTGCATAACTCTACAGTGCTCATAAAACTTTTGATGGCTGAACAGAATCTATACCATGTGTTCTCGTTCCTCAGAATCAATACTGACCAAATAGATTTATTCTACTCAGGCTAATTTCTAAGCCTTTCAGGCAAGAGGAATTCTATGTGCTGTGCGTCTTCCAAGTAAAAATACTTGTCCTTGTGATTATCCCACAGTCTGCCTTTTCTGCCACACCACACACGAGAAGAAATACTTCAGTGGCTGTCTCAGCCTTTAAGAGCCTTCACAGATGGACCCCTTCATCTCATATATTTTTTTCCACATGACAAATTCGGAAAACTAATCACAAATTTCCCTTTGGTCTCACTCATCACATCTACCCTGCAAAAACACTGTCAGTGCCACATCCATTCTGCTTCTTGCTCCTTTGATCTGAGTGGATTTGGGAGGCTTGGAACTGTATTTTGAGAGAGCAGCTATGATATAATAGCTACTATAACTTCACCTTGCTTTTCCTTTTTACCATATGGACAAAATATTAACTCCTACCAGTATGTAATGATTGATTATTGTTTGAATTTCCTAAGAAAAGGTTTTTATCTTACTTTGTTTAGGTGTAGATAGAGTTATTATGCCATCAGTTATCACAGCAGTTTATTATTGAATATGAATATATATAATATATATTAAATTCTGCAGTAGCTCCCTTTTACATGTTTATATTGCTGTATTTTACTTTAAGATCATTAGGATAGATTCTGCCTCTGTCTGTGTGTCTACAGCAACTACTACAGAAGATACGGGTTTTGACTGATTTTTTTGTGTAGAATGGTAACATTAATGGTACTACTGTAACTCCAATCTCACCATGACACCATGACTTCTTCATGTTCATATATGAGAATAATGCGATATAGAGTATTCCTATGTAAGGAATCATCATATTATTCTCTCTGACCCCAGAACCTCAAAATTACTGAACATTTCGTATCTTTCTCTTTGTCATAGTACTCGCTTTGATAGTTTCTTTTTATAATTAATAAAGTTCAATCTCCTTTTTTCTTTCACTTCTTGGTCTCTCTTCATGTGGTCTCACTTGTTCTCATCTTTTCCAGATCAAGGAACCGTACAGAAAGTTGTTGTCCTACCCACAAACTTCTCTGCAAGTGGAGAACTCATTTTAGAAGAGCTGGAAGTTTTTCAGGTTTGGCTTGCTCCTACTTTTACTCTTCCAATGTGTATGTTCACACAAACACTTTGTTCTAACAGACTTTGGCAATGGCAACTGTGATTTGATAAAAGATCAAGTAAATGTGCATACTGTCAGCTTGATAAATACACAAAGAGGAATACAAAATGTCCACTGTTATGAAGGCTGTAGCTAGATGAAGTCTTTTTCTTCCCCTATATTTCAGTTTCTTATTTTTTATGTTGCTGTACTGTCTAGAAGGATTTTGATAATCACATTTTTACAAGGTCATGTTATAGTAGCTGCCAGAAGGCAACTTTTATCATTGGCATCATGTATTGAGACTGTCACTATTTACAGATGGAATCTAAGACTTCTGGACTTTGATTATCAGATAATCTTCCTGGTTCTGAGCTGCAGAATGGAATCAAATTAGTGTCGTTTTTGCTTAACTTCAGTTCTTCAAAGCCACATGACTCTAGAGTCAAGAGATCTATGAGCTTAACACAACATAAACTGAAAAGAAACACAAGAACTACAGGGAGAAAAAAAGGAATAGCCTCTGTCAATCACTCTGGCATGTAACAGCTTGTAATAACCTAAAGAAAATGTTCTCCCTCATGTTGAAAAATCCCTTTCAAATATTTGAATGGGCTATTCATTAAACAGTAGTTTCAGGGCAAATGGTAATATGCATCTATAAACTTAGTTAAGGGTTTTGTCATGGCCTGTTTCACTGAGGGAATACAAAAAGAAAAATTTAGAATTTTTTATCTAGGCAGAAATAACAGTTTCTTTAAGAAAAAGAATACACTCTTTGTTAACCCTCATAAAGGCACAATTAATCTTTCTAGGCTTTTGTTGAAGATTTCCCTAAATTACCTAAAATCATACCCTTCACTAAAGTATTGCTAATTCCACTTACTGAAATGGAAATTATTATAGTAAGAAGATAGGTGAGCTGAGAGGGATCTTTACCCTAAACCTATTTTTTGGGCTTCTATGCATAGACCTTTTTATCCTGGACCCTAAAAATCACGATATCATAACCCCTGCCATTGCAACCTGTGTGGCAGCGTGGTGGTATTTAGATGAGTCTCGCCAAGAGAGCAGGGATGAGATCACTGGTTGTGTGCTAGTAAATATTGGGAGCAGCAAAGCAGTGATTCTCTTCCAGAGTATAAGCAAGGAAAAGAGAATGTGACATTGAATCCAATGTTGCATTTGACCTTGAGTCTGCAGACAGTTCATGAAGTACTACTGCAGTTCTAAACTCCTTCAAACCTATGCCAATTCACAGGATTCACCGCCAGATTTTCTAGTCCTGACCTCCCTGCTGTGTTGTAGTCGACTGCAATTAATCCTAACCCAATGTTATGGCTTTCCTTTGTGACTGAGCAAATGCTAAATCTTAAAGAAATGCTGAACATTTTTGTTACCATTAATTTTATCACTTGTTTGGATGAGAATAATGACTTGTATCACTTGCTTAAGGCAAGGAATGTAATAATTTCTTTTCCAGCTCTTTAGCATTTGATTTGGACATAGGCACTGACTGCTCTGATGACACACAGTAGTATACTGTCTGTGGGAAAGAAACATTCAAGAATACATATGCCACTTTAAATATTCTAGTCATTGATAATCTGAATTTGTATATAGGGTGGTAACCAAACTGTATGTACTATAGGTAATTTGTAGGAAAAATATGTCATATTCTTATTTGCATCTTGAGCTACTGTATGATTTTTCCTTATCATCATCATCTAAGAAAAAAATTGTTTCTTATTACACAGTTAAAGTGATGGCTTCAAAACACATTGCTCCTATATTGCTGAGATAGCACAGATGCAGGTCTTGCAAAACAAGTTGCAAGACATTAATTCTATACATGTCATAAGTTTAGTTCTGAAAATAGCAGAAAATTAGTAGGAGTGAGTGATGCCTTTCCAGGATATGAAAATGTCCTAGATATGGCTTAGGTTTTAGTGATTTTTAAATCTTAATGCTGGGACAGTATTAAAAGGAGAGTTCTTGACAATCTGGTTTGTAACTTTGTCTTTCAGAGTAATTCTCCTATAACAACAATGAAGATTTCATCTAAAAAGGTAAAGAAAAGTGGAATGGCTGCTTAGGGCTTATTAACTGAGAAGCAAATTGACTTAAAGATGTTACGATGTCAATTCTTGTGGAGCATATAAAATACAGCCAGATTTTCCATAATGAATACGGAAAACTTGACTGACTTTTACAGGAGCTGTTTACGTGCCCCACAGCCACTAAGATAAAATTTCTGTTCATTATGTATTTCTAAATCATTGAAAATGTCAATTTTTTGTTGTTTTGTTTGGCAGTTAAAGAACCCAAAAAAGTACTAAAAGAGGAAATTTGCCCTCCCGTTGTTTTCTGAAAGTCCTAAACAGACATTTTCCCTTAGAAGTCCGTCTGATCAATGTAAAAAGATATTGTTGGGGCTGTTGGGCCTGTGGTGCAATTATGCACGTTAGTTTATTAATAATAAAGGATGGCAATAAGAAAAAAACAGCTGAGAGGATTTCTGCTGAAATGTTAACCATGCAAACTAAAAATATGTATTCTGTGATTTTGCAAGCAAGATGTTGCTCAATATTTCACGAAACTACTACTAAGTAAACATCATTCACTAAATTGAATTCATTGTAATGTTTGACTTTTATGCCAAAAAGATTAGGGTAGTTTTAATGGTTTTGTTCAATATTAATTTATATTTTAAGAATAATTGATTAATTGTTTTGGAGTAAAAAGTAATTTTGGGCCAGATTTTGGTAATGACCTATTCACTTTGAACTTCTTTTGCAAAAGCTCTGATTTATTATGAAAGTTCTTTTGGCTTATTTTTCCAGGTATATAAGGCTGTCAGAATCTGGCCCTAAGCCTCAACATAATCTCTTGGTTTTACATCTTGGAAATCTGTGCACTGGAGAATCCAACTAGGAACTCTGCATAATATTTATTAAAGTGGCTATGTATAGAGAAAATACTTAGTTCAAAGACTCGAGCCAATAATCCTCACTGAATAAGAACCCAGTTCTCAAATCTGAGCAATATTAACTCAGCCTGTCTGCCCACAAACAGAACAATGACACTCAATGTCCAAAAATCCATTACATTCCCGAGTGTTTCTAAGTGTTTTTTAGCAGGAGGGTAGAAATATTATAGGCCTGTTGAGCTGGGAGATTCCTGTTAATATTGAATTTATGTATCTTAGTGGCTACCCTATTGGTTCTTGAATTAATTCCAAAATTAATTGAAAGGTTTTTAGGTGTGTTATCCAAGTCTCGGGTGAAACTCCTGCACATCTGAAATAAATCTTTCCATTTCCTCCTGCAGCAACAGTTGTACGTGAGCTCAGATGAAGGGGTCACCCAGGTGTCCCTGCATCGCTGCCACATCTACGGGACCGCATGTGCTGACTGCTGCCTGGCCCGAGATCCCTACTGTGCCTGGGATGGCAACTCCTGCTCCAGGTTTTATCCCACAGGAAAAAGGTGAGCAGTGTTAAGCAGCCCTGCGAAATCTGCAAGGAAAGAAGGCTTTTGTTCCGCCGCGTAGCCTGGAGTGTTGTAGCGCGATGGAGAAGTGGGATGTCATTCCTTTCATGAGCGTGTACAAACAATACCTACATACCGATTGTGCTTGGAATTATTCATCACCTAGGATTGTATGCTGCAAGGGCGTATGATAAAGAGCTTGGCTTTTCATATTTAAAGTAATGGACACGAAAAAAAGAAAAGGAAAAAAATGGTTCCTAATCATAAATATTAATCCGTCTGTCTCACGCACACAAAAATCAGTGAAACATTTGTTACTTTTGTTTAAATTCAGTCGCCTTCTATGGATGTAATTATGATAGCCCTGAATACAGCTAAATATCTCTTGGGCTGTCTGAGGAATAAATTCATTAATATTTTTTTGTTCCTCATTTACTCCTAAGTGAGAGGAATTATTGCCAGGGAACTTCTAGGCAAATGTGATTTCCATGTAATGCCTACAGATTGGGGGTTTTTGACATGAGATTTATTAAAGCAGACAGGGAAAGTGATTCCTCTTTAATTTACAACAGAGCTAAAAGTCCATCTCATAATTCTTATGCAAAACAGGAGACACTTTCCTGCTCCCAGGGGAAGTATTTGAGAGCAGAAGGCCATAGTGAGTTCTTGTCTTACTAAGATTTCAGTTCGCATACAAATAAAGTTACAGAATACACAATGAACTGTTACTTCAGAGGAGCTAAACCTTTCAGACTCATGCACTCTACAACTACATGAAAGGAGCTTGTAGCCAGGTGGGGGTTAGACTCTTCTCCCAGGGAACAAGTAAGAGGACAAGAGGAAACAGCCTCAGTTTGTGCCAGAGGAGGTTTAGATTGGGCATTAGGAAGACTTCATTCACTGAAAGGGTGAAGCATTGGAACAGGCTGCCCAGGGAAGTGGTGGATTCGCCATCTCTGGAAGCATTCAAAAAACACATAGATGACACAGAGATTACAAAGTAAATCCCAAACTGGCCATGTAGCAACTGGTAAAGTACATGCTGTTTTTACTGCTTTCATTCAGCCACAAGTCTGCAAACGATGGTTTTCTTCCATGGAACAAAGGTCAGAAGATGGGAGGCAGGAGCAAAAATAAAAATCCCCAAGTCTCAGGCCACCTTACTCCTACACTGACATAGCTCCTGGAAGGCACAAGGAGCAGACAGATGTACCCAGCCTCTGCAGTTTCCAGTGGATGCCTTCCCATCCCCATTATATACACCCACCCAGGGTTATTTCCACTGGGGCTTGCTTTCACACTGACATTTTGTTTGCAATTTTTGTATCAAACCAAAATAAACCCCTAAAACTGTCTGGAAAAACGTCTGTTTTTCATATGTGAAGGAAATGAGTGGTCCCTTTATCTAACAAGACAGAGTATGAAGGAGAAAACACTGGTAATTAGAGCCAAATCCTATAGTCTAGACAGTAGTTTCTGCTATATACATTTGCTTATTTCCTTCTTTTGACACTTCTGTCTCCTATGAATTACTGTAGTTCCTCATCCAACACTGATTTACCCCCAAACACCTGACAGTATTATCTTAATTTTCTAACCACCACTTTCTTTTTTTTTTATAAACCTGTAAGTTTACATTCTCAGAAGTGCTTGATGCAAATGACATGCCATTTCTGACAGTGTGGAGCAGCTCACAGTAGCACAGGAATCCTGATATTCACTCATAAATTCTCCATTATCTCCTTTGACTCACATAAATACTTTACAAGGGTTAAAAACCCAAGGCATAACATGAAATATTTTTGATGGTAAACATCAAAACCATACTTGGAATGTCAGAAATTACTCCTTTGAAACATTACCTTTCAAATGTTTCCTTTTAAAACAGTGCAGTGAAGGATCAGGTGACAGAGGATTATAAGCACTATCTCTGGGTGTTTGTGCACTAGCAGGAATAATGTGGCCATAGAGGCATCACCCTTCACTCAGTAGTACTGCAGCTCCTGGGGCTCTCAGATCCTGAGAGTCCTCAGTGCAATGATTCAGAATACAGCTGTTACAAATCCCAGCAGCATCCAGTTGCAACAACCTATCACCAATACATTTTTCTAGTTGAACTTGAAAAATACTCAACTACCTTACAGAATATGTAGCAAATAATATATCTTACAATTAAAAAATTTGTGTACCAGCTTTTCATGCACTGAATTCTGTGACCTGTGTCCTCCTGAGGAGGACGGAAATGCCAGTATTCCCAGTCTCAGTAAGCTCCCTAGACGATTTGGTAGAGAATTATGATTTTGTATCAGTCATCCAGACAATGTAATAAAGTTTCCATTTAGAAGTATTCTGATACTTACTGAGTTCTATTATATTTTGGAAATAGTTGCATCCCTCAAGTAAATACCAGATTGGAGTCTTAGCTTTCCACCATTCTGGATGAACTCTTCAGTCACACTGATGCCAAGGTGCTACAGGCTCCAAAAATATGGTGCCTGCTAAAACTGGGGAGGGAGCATGCCCTGTATCATAATTTTCTGCTGGTGCATTAGGTATGAGCACTGTGACTCTCATGCATCTTATTCTTAGGTGCTTGCCTTATGAAGAGCTCCAGCTGGGGCTTCTGGCTTTGAATGTTAGGTCTTCCATGAGTGAACAGATGTCTCTTTCATGTATCACTTCTAATCCTTCCAACTCTGTACCTCCATTGGAAAACTACTTTACATACCAAAACTACAACCATTTTATAAACTTAAACAAACTGATTCTTCACTTTAACAGTATCTTTGCTCCAGCAAGCCTACCAAGAGTAAAGCACAGTCACAGTAGGTCATGAACTATCCCTAATGGTTGATCTAGTAAAAAAAAAATAAACAAACAAACAAACAAACAAACAAGTGTTTATTTGCAGTGTAGCTATCTTGGAATAACATTTTTTTTCTTACAAAATATTGCAGGAGGAGTCGCAGGCAAGATGTGAGACATGGAAACCCTCTGACTCAGTGCCGAGGTTTCAACCTGAAAGGTACTATAATTTAGAGATCCTCATGCTATATAAAGAACCTTTGCATGATTCATCATAACTCACATTACCTTTATGGATTACTGGCAAAGCATAATTATTTTCCAAGTTTTGTTTTGATTTGGTTTCAACATCTTTTCTTGCAATTGCATGAAACTTGAATATATATGATAAAATGAGGAACCATGAAATACACAGTCCATTATACTCAAAATGAGAAGTTGATCATATATGCCATCAGACCAAGGGCGCATATCAGAGAATTAATCTCCTTTCACTTCTGCTTTTGATCCTGCATCTTGAAATTCATTCTCGTCCACACCATCTGGAGACCGAATAATAGACCTGACTGTAAATTTTTTATTGATTTTTTTTTTTTTTAAATAAAAGAGCAATGTTTTAAGAATTACCTGTGAAAGGTTACACTGATAATAATTCTACTGAAACAGTCTCCATTGGGTCTCAGAAGAATCTCCTGGATCAAAAAAGACCACAACAGTCAGTCGGGCATAGATTCCGCAGCTCAGTTGGGTCTTTCCCCATGACTCAGTTTTACGTCATTTATATGAAACTGAGTAGCTTGGACAGGTAATTACAAAAGGTGACCCCAGCATTAGAATATGCACCTGAGCTCTGAGAGATCCATACTGAAGCAACTTGAGCGGTGTGTCCTCCCTTGCAGCCATGTGCTGTGACCTCCCACCCATTGTCTGTCCCAAGAGTGGGTGTCTCCTCATTCCATGTGGAAAATATGAAAATGTCAACTCTCTGCTTTCAGGGATGAGGGGAAACAAATATTTCAACTTCGACAGTCTTGGGAAACAGGTTTCTTGTTTTCCAACCACTTTTTTAATGTGGGTGTATTTATAGATTTATGTGTTTTAGCAACTTTATAAAGGATGTCTCAGTGGCAGCAGTGGGATATAGCATAGGTAGATGGCAGTTGCTTCCCTTGTGGAAAACAAGATAAAAAGAAACAGCAATTTAGACTCTTTCAAAATATAATTAGGGCCATTTATAGCAAAACTACTATGTTTGGGGGAAAAGATGAAATCTGCTTACAGGACAAAAGAACAGAGAGCCAGGCAATAGCAAGAAATCTTTCAAGTTCACAGAGAACCATAATGTTGAATCAAAGTCTTTAAACTGGGTAGGTTGTTTGCCTTAGACCTCTAGGCATGTATAAACTCAATATTTTTGGCATATTGTAATTTTAAAATAGATCATCAAGAACTAAGGGTCCTTTATGATTGCTTTTCAAATGTCTGTTTAATATTGTTATGCCTGTTTTAGCCCTTATGGCCATTAGAGAAATGCATTTGTGTTCTCTCAATCTTTTTCTTAGCATGTATAAGTCGTAGTATTATAGAGTAGGCAGGTCATTAGATATATATTGATCAGTTAGACAGTCTGTGGTACATCTAGTTCCAGTATACATAAAGGTAATATTGTAGCACACCTCTGATTCTCCACAGCTACAGATAGGTCAGCCCACAGATAAGTTATTTGGTAGCTTGTGGCCTTTGAATGCAAAATATTTCCACATTATTCTCATAAAAGTTAGAATTGGTTTCGGTACAACATCATAAGTGTGCTATAAAGGTTTGAAGGACTAGAACCAGGCAGTCGCCTTCCTTTAGTAGAATAGATTCCCATGTCCCATATCAGTTGATGAAAGTAGCTGAAATAATGGGAGATAGAGTTGAGTCTGAGGAAAACCAGTCTTAGGACTGTTCAAAAACAGAGTCAGATTTTAGACATGTAACCTCTGGGTATTTGAATTTTTTGTATTATTTGGTATCCGTTGCTCCTTTTGCAAAAAAAAAAAAAAATTAAAAAATTGTATTTCATATATGAAGCAAGCTTTCAAACCTGGAGGTGTTTTGTTTTCAGGACAAATATTATGGTTTGAGCCAAGCACTAAGCACCTAAAAGTTTCTGTCAGTGACTGCCAATTGTTCATCTCTCGAGACTATAAAGGGACACAACAAGTCTAAGCGATGGCATATGCTCAGCACTTGCCCAGGTGTTACTGGAGTGCTATAAATCTGTCTTTCTCTCTGTTGCTGGCCTGTCTACATATTCATCACATTTAAGATTGAGAGCCAAGTCCCTTCCTTGTGTTGGAAGAGAAGCAGAGGAGCAGGAGCCCAGCCTGCTCTTCCCTGAGATGCTGCTCACAGCTAGAGTAGCTGGAGATTTCTTTAGGGCATGCTGCTCTATTTTGGTCATACAACCATATTCCCTTAACTCATTGTGAATGGTGAAGTTTGAAGAAATATATTAAATGCTTCATTCTCCTTTGGAATAGTGGAGAATGAAATAATTTCAGAGAAAAATGTCCCTGAGTTCAGCTACCCCACCAGCAAGGCCTACCATTATCCTAATTTCTCAGAACAGAACATGTCACTCTAAAAACATTGGTACTTGGAACTGAATGTGCTTCTTCACATTTCATTTAATTTCTTTGATTTTTTTTTTCCCTTAAATTACTTATTGGCCAATATCAGAATCAGCCTTACTTCGTTTTGTCTGTATTGCAAACAGCTACCTGTTTTCTACATTAAATCACCATTCACAGTATCCTGACCTGTTTTCTTTTTTTGTAGCATACAGAAATGCTGCAGAAATAGTTCAGTATGGAGTGAAAAACAACACCACCTTTCTGGAATGCACACCTAAATCTCCTCAGGCTTCTATTAAGTGGCTGCTACAGAAAGACAATGACAGGAGGAAAGAGGTGAGTAATGTGAGCAGTAGCTCTGGGAGAATCCTCAGTCAGCATCACATCCTCTCCCCAGACAAAGGCAAGGGGACTGTTGGTGTTTTCACCAGGCAGTCTGCCTACAATGATGCTGGAGAACTTGTGTGTATGCACAACAATGACCAGCATTGACTCAGATGAATAAGAGCAGACTCTTCAGTATAGCTGGGACTTCATCCTCAGCCCCAGTGGCTTCTATCAGATCAAAACAGCTATCAGAAAACTAAAGAATTTTCCCCTCACACCTCACTAATTGCAAACTGAAGGTTTGCAGCACTCAGAACTTCTTTTTGATCTAAGGAAATAGGCACAAAAGCAATAAGTGGCATAAAGTTCAGGAAGAAGTCAGCATGCAGTAGCCCCTCTGTGCTATTGGAGAGATAAAAGGCAAAAGTGGGAGAAATGTGAAAGGTTTCTTTAGCAAGAAACTAGTCCAGGCTAAGAACACGTATTGACAAAAGCATTTCCTCACCATGGTGCAATCACATTTTCCATTACCACAGTCTCTAAGGCTCTCGAGTTTCAGCACTTTAATATACAGTATGATTGTTTATGGGGAATGTACCTTCCTTAAGTAATTTAAAAGGGGAAAAAATCTATTTCAAATCCAAGGCAGTTACTATATGAATAAAAAGAAACATCTTTCAAAAGGAACCATTAAGTAATGTGGTGTCTGTTGATAGGTTATAAATAGTGAAAAGCATTATTCTCCTATCAGGCCATTTTGCAAAAACAGAGGGGACTTAAAAGCCTCTCACTGAGTTTTCTCACTTACTCTTCAAACACTCAAGCCATGTTCTGGCAATAGGTGCAGTTCTTTAACCCTTTGCTTCAACAGAACATCTGCCTTTTTTGTTCTTATGTTCAATAACTGAATTAGAATCAATGCAGTTTCAAATAGCAATAGGCAAACTAAAGCAGTCAAAGGGTTAACTACATTTCAAGCCCTCAGATTTCTGGAAATCCTCCACAATGCCTACAAAAGTTTAGAATAGAAGAATACTATAATAAGTATATATAATAAGCAAGAGTATTAGGTATAATACACAGGACAGTAGCAAAACAGAAAAATCATTCACAAAAATACCAGTACCAGTTTTCTTTCATAATGGTTTGAACTAGACATTTTTACTTCACAGATGATATGCAAAAGGACATCTGCACAGTCATTTATATCGGATGATAACTCAACAAGCTATGGTAACTTGCTTCTTTCAGATGATGTGACCATCTCCTGGGACTGTCCAGAGTCTGAAGCCAGAAAGAAAATAGGAGAGTAGAATTGCTTTTGGTTTCCAATGAGCCAAGTCCCAGCTGAGGCCACTGCAATGATAATTTTTATACCAGGCTATAGCCTCAGAAGAGCAGATAAGAATTCTTCAGAAGTCAGCCCCAGGAACCTGCTCAAAGTCAAAATATATAATGAGAAGCCACTTTGTGTTCTATGCCAAATGAACCCCTCCAGTCCTGCACCTTTCTTCAGCTGAGTCTCAGCAGTAATCTCTGATGCTGGAAGAGACATTCTCAGGGGTTTAATACTGGCAAATAAAAGTTCATTTCTTCAACTCTGCTATTTGAAAATTAAGAAAACTCTTATTTCAGATTTTTTCTGTCTTCATCCTGATCAAATTTATTGTAACATAAGAAATAAACTTAAGTAGTTTTCTTTAGCAACACTTGCCTGCCTTGAGGTAAGCTCTCTCCTAACAGTAGTGATAGTGGTGGTCTCTGTGAGATAAATATATAAAAATATAGTAACTTCAGGAAAGGAAGTCCTGCTTGAAGTGAAGCTTGCCAAAATGTCCAATACTGTGTTGTTCCGTAACATTCTCTAAAAAGTTCCTTCTGCCTTTCTGCTCTTCAGGTCAAGCTGAATGAGAGGATCATAGCTACTGAGCAAGGACTCCTCATCCGCTCTGTGCAGGACAGTGACCGGGGGCTTTACCACTGCATCGCCACGGAGAACAGCTTCAAGCAGACCTTGGCAAAGATCAACTTCAAGGTGTTGGATTCAGAGATGGTGGCCGTCATGACTGACAAGTGGTCCCCTTGGACCTGGGCCAGCTCAGTGCGAGCGCTGCAGTTCCACCCAAAGGACTTTGTGGGAGCTTTCAGCCACTCAGAGATGCAGATGATTAACCAGTACTGCAAAGACAGCAGACAGACAGGTCAGCAGAGGGAAGAATCCCAGAAGATGAGAGGGGACTACAGCAAACTGAAGGCCCTCATAAATAGCAGGAAAAGTAGAAACAGAAGGAATCAATTACCTGGATCTTAATTTTATTTTGTAGTAATAGGTATCTTTGTCCTCACTGTAGGGGGTTTATATTTGTCTATTGAGAACAAATTTGAGCAAATACGATAAAAAAATTAAATGAAAAGCCAACAAGCCTTGGAAAAGATCTCTCTCCCAATGAAATGCAGTGTAACTTATCTAAAGAAAACAACTTAGAGCATTTTCTTTCCTAGATGCTCATTGACACTAGGCTGGGCTCTGTCCTAGATGCAGAACTGAGTATTCATCTTAAACCAGATTCGCCTTTAACATCTCAGTATTCAATTACAGCTGAGTAGAAATTTTTACACAATTAACTTACACCTCTGGAACTGTACCAACTAGACCAACTAGTGGTGAAAGAATCTGGGTTAAGATGTATGCTTAGAGTAGGATGGTACTAGGATTTCCTTGCACTGCATTTAAGAACACGAGTTTCTTCTTGTTTACTGCTCAATATTGGGTTTACAGCTTTCACACATTGTCCAAATCATGTGAATGCATGCTGATAAGAAGCAAGTAAAGTGTAGTAGAAATGTTTCATTCATTCAGAGGTCAAATGAAGGAACAAATAGAAGAAAAACAGAGAATTTATACTTTATCAAAAGAAGCACTGATTATTGTGCATAGTACGAGTTGTAATAAATTAATGAGTTCTGGAATGTAACTTAAAATATCTCTGCTCATATTGATTTTTATTAAAATAAGGTGTCCTATAACACTACATAGCTTTATAAGCAGCACAAAGGTAACAAGAGAATGTTCATTAAACACAGAATTTTGAAAACCACCTAAGTGACTTAGGGATTTTAGCTATTTTTCAAACAGATTACACTCCAATTTTTTTGCAAAGGACAGAATGTAGGTATACTGTCTAGTGTTTACTCAGAAATGAAAATCATAGATTATTTTTGTTCTATTCCATGATTAAATTGGAGCTGGTTCTGCAATGTGGAAACAAGTCATAAGTATCTTTGAAAATTTTAAAACTTTATTTTTTCAACTGTTTTCTCAAAGTTGCAAATATTTTAACTAGAATTTTTTAATTAAACCATTCCCATTTTCCAGTCTTTGTACCCTTTTTCTTTTCCATCTTATTTTCCCTTTTTCTTCCTACTTTCAGTTCACTGCTGAAAAGCAGATCAGGAAAAGAAAAAAAAAAAAAAAGAGGGAAAAATAAAACTGAAAAATGGGTTTGAGTCAAAAACCAAAAATAGAACTTGAGAGTCATGTTCAAACAGAAATCGTTTGTTTAAGAAGCAGCTGTCAGGTCTAATTAAGTAAGTTTTGTTAAAACTTGGGTGAATGTGCATCAAGCCATCCTAGGAAAAACAATCACTTTTTTTTTTTTTTTTGAGCAACACTAATGCCAAAAAATAGGGACAAATCATTAATCATTTTACTGTGTAAGATGTTCTGGAAGCCACTGTGTCTGTTTGAAACATTAAAATGAATGAGTACCTTTAGAAAAATTATGATTATTTATGATACTATTCAAAAATACAAACTGATGTTCAGCTCAAAACTGAGCTATGTTAAGTTAAAATTCTACATCTATTAGAATACTCTGGGCCTAACTCTATAAGGGTTTTGTGCCCAAAGATCTGGTAATGGAGGTAACGCTGGTATTTACCTGGTATCGCTTAGATATGTCACTTTGTCACCACCTGATGCGGAATAGCTGGGAAATGGGCTCTGATCTAACCACTTAAACATTGTCTCTACATCCCTTTGATGCTGATGGAAGCCCTTTGAATTTAATTTGTGGGCTTATTGCTTGCATCAAAAAACATGGCAGTACCAGCCTGCACATATATTGCCATTTAATTAAATGCTTTCCTTAATCAAGGCCTAAATGCACATTTCAGCAATATTTAGCCACTGATAACTAAGGAACTTCTTATAGAAATTGTCAGGAAACTCTCTTTGACCTCAGCAAGCTTGGATTTGGCCCTAAGACCTAGCAAAGCAGACTCTGGAGAAAAAACAAACAAAACAACAGAAAACAAAACCAAAATAACCTGAAATGGGTAAGGGAAAATAAGGGTTTCTTTGGGGTTTTTTTTGCCAGCTGACTTTCAATGCAGCACACTGCTTTCTTTTTAATTTTTTTTTCCTGTGGATGACTGACTGCTGAAGTGTGTAAGTGACAAACCAAAAATCGAGTGCCATGAAATAGAACTACCTCCTTGAATGACACTAGTGCATATTCTCTGTATGCTGCCATGCTCTTCCTATTTTCCCAGCAGATTCACTGCAGAGTTAGTGTGATACTAATGTCTATTGTGAGGCTCATAATTGCTTCCAGATGGAATACAGTGATTAATAGGTATTTAAGGGTACAATTTGCCCCGTAAGTGGTTAGGTACAGTGATAGGTTAATAGGCCCCCATTAGGCCTCAGAAATTACAGTTACACTGTTTTCTAATAGAATATTGGCAATAAGGGATTCCATTAAAACAATCAGCATAGCTCAGAGTTTCATATGATTATAAAATAATATTTTTAAAGCTGCTTCATATACCATTATTATGGTATGACTGTTTAAGGGATTATACTTAAGCTAACATTTTTCCTGCTGCATGAGAACGTCAGTATATATATATATAAAATAAGCTTCTGTCAGTGCGTAACCAGTCCAAGCTCCCATGCTTTAGGAGCCTTCCCCCATGTATAGAGTAGTCAGGAGCCAGATGCTCAGCTGGTATAAACTAGTGTAACTTCCTTGCTGTCCATTTAGCTACTGTGGTTGATACCAGCTGAGAGTTTGGCCCTAAATGTACAGAATAGACAAACTGCAATTTTTATTTGTTTTAAAGTAGCCCCTCTACTGTAGGTAACACCAAAACTTAAGACTGTAATATTATTTGTGCTATTTAATACTTCCTATTTTGAGGATTACTAAATAATGTATATAATTTTATTCCTTAAAAAAATACAAAAGCAAAAATGACTTCTAGGCATAACTTCACCAAATGTAAAGATATGTTCTCTGCTAAGAACTTCACCGTGTACTGATATTTTTTTGCTATTTTTATTTTGTGTAGTTTGTAAAGTTTGCTGAAATCTTGACCTAACAGTGTGTTCTTTGCAATTGTTGTTACTGTAGATATGTGTGTTTTATTAAGAAAATCTGGTTTTTAAAAGTGTAGGTATGTGTATAAGTTCCTAGCATGATGAAACTGTCATTACAGTGAATATGCATCATATAGTGTGTAAGAAAGAACAAAATGTAGTTTAACATACTGCTATTTAATTGAATATCTAAAATGCTATTTGCCTGACAAAATAAAGTGTGTTGCAACATCTTAAAAATTTTTTGTCTTCCCCCTTATGGATGTGTGTTGAAATTAGGGAACTTCAAAGGAAAAACAAACTGAAAAGCAATCCCTCAGACTTTCTAAACATGAAAATACTTGGAGCATCAGGTATTGGTCAGTTCTGAGCCCTGTTCTGGGCTGAATACTCAGTCACAGAGATATCAAGGCACTCATGAGGAGTCAGAGGTTAATTCATTCAGATATTTTCCCTTATAAACACCTTGCATATAAGCAGGTTAATTCATTGAAAAAAAAAAGAGAGAAGAAAAAATTGGTGTAAAGTCAGTTAGAAATGTCTGGCAAAAAAAGGGGAGTTAAGTGTAAATGCTTTCTGCGTTTATTCCACTAAGAAAAGAAAAAGAAAAAAAAACACACACACAAACAAACAAAAAACACCCAAAAAGCAAACCACCAGACCCCCCTCCTCCAAGGAAAAAAAACAAAACAAAACAAAACATTCTGTAAAATCCTCCTTTCAGCTGAGGTTCCTGGCCTTCTCCAGGCAGCCCTGCAGGGAATAAAGGCTGCTGGGGCTGTGCCACAGGGAGTCACAGCTCTCTCCCATTTCCTGGCATGTACTTGGATTGAAATAACCTGCCTGACACCTACAGACGCTCCCTTTTTCCTGTGTCTATCATCCAAGCAGTGTTACTGCTGCTCTTCTTACTGTCTGTTTTTCCAGATGGGTTTTAACAAGAAAGCATGGGGCCGCCTCAGTTCTTTGGGATAATAATTAAAAATTAAATGTCACAAACACTGACCTTCACAACAAGGTTCTGGATCGTTAAACCCAGATTTGGATTTCCCAGATAGATAGGTTGCTGCAAGGCTTTATGAGGTGTGAGTGGATAAGATTACCTCACTCCAGGATTTCCGTGCTGGCTGGTTCCTAGATATGCTGATATTGAATAGTTACCTGCTCAGCACTCAGGCCAGTTTGGGTCGGAAGCTGAGGTTTCAAGCACTCCCACGTGCCGTAGGAAATATATGGATTAGGCTCCAAAAAAGATGGACAAGTACAGAGTTTTATGCTCCAAGAAACCTTTCCCAGGCCTGATCGTCTGCCCATCCTGCTCAGCTATCTTTTGCTGATCTTCTCCCTGGACTCTTGTCCATTTCTGCAGGGTTCAACACTCAAGGTTTTGATTCCTTAGCTCTGAGCAGTAGCAAAACAAGACATGGGACTTCTCTGGACATTAGATACAAGATCTTCAAGTGTATTTCTAAGGTTTCCCTTTGAGTAAAAGCAGGATGCAAAACTCACTCACTTCCTCACAGGGCAGAGCAATGTCAAGCACAGCCTCCTCTAGGTGGCCACAGAAGACCAGAGACAACTGCACAGGAGGCACTGCTAACACTAGGGTGGCTCCCAATGCTACCAGATAAGGGTTGCCTCTGGAATTAATTGCTGCTTCCAGAATTAAGTTAGCAGATGTAATTCTGTGAGGCAGGCTGTAAAAGGCAGGTTGTGGCATTGTGGCTTTTGCCCGAAGCAATGGACAAGATCTCAGGAGATCAACACATCTTTATCCTTTGCACTGCAACTGGTTTGCTAAGCCCTTCTTGTGCACCCCAGGGTGGTCTGGGGAGAAGTGACTTCATGTGCTATAAGCCCAAGTAAAACTACACACAGATGCTCACCAGCGGATCCCAGACACACATGCTGCCTTGATCCAGAGAAGCTTTCCTTTTCATACAGTCTTAACCTTTCTTTTACATTAATATATGTACTTTTTCTGTTTCCACATGGGCAGAATCAGACCTCACAGTCCCAAGACATCAATAGCTTGTAGTTATAGCTTTTACCATCTCTGAGAGCATTTTAAAAGAAAAGTAATTGGTAAAAAAAAAAAAAAAAAAATTTCTTTATTCACTCTCAAACTTACCTTGTTCTATACTATCTCAACAAGACTTTCCTTTTAGCATCAGGAGACTAAGACAGTGTAAGAAATAAAATATGTGCTGTCATTTAACATGTCTAATCTAAACTAAAGGCTGAGATTTAAAGGTGCTTTGGCATTCTGAACACTCCAAGAAGCAAATTCAACCCAGCTGGCTCAGCAGTCAACAAATAATTACTTTACAGTGATAGACTGTCCTGTATCCCAGGACTCATTATTGGATTCCATATACAGCTTTACAAAGCAAATAGCGTTTGTGTATTCTTAGCACTCTATCAGCCTCATTATTCCTCATTTGAATGCCTTGTAAGCGAACAGCCTTATATGCCAGCCTTATAAACAAACCCGAATGTTTGCTGAACTCCACATTCAAGACAGTTTAGGCCAAGGGATTTCCACATATCCAACATTTTACAGAGCCTTAGGTTTTTTCCAAAGGATTTTAGAAAAAAAAAAAGAAAAAAAATGGCCAGTATCGTTGTCTGTAGGAAATGAGAGTCAATAAAAAAGACTGTTTTCTAGCCGAGCAACTTGTGCAGCAAGTTGCAGCATGGGGAAGCAGTAAGAAAAATGCATTTGCTTAACCTTAGGTTCACAACTCTTTTGGATGGTTGCTGTTCCTTGGCTCTTTGCAGTAGTTTTTTTTTCCAGTGTCTGCTCTCCCTGTCTCCCTTTCAAAGGCTGCTGAGAGTCATAGGGTTTATACCCGTTTTCAAACTGATAACTTAGGACATGATGTCCACAGCATCTCTTCAGGTCTTTTGTCTAAGAAGACCTTTGCAAAAACAATATTACATACAGTTTTGCCTGTTATATCTGCCCATATAATTTCTCCAGTTGATAGGATATTTGGAAAAATACCTTACAATATTTGTAAAACTTTGCTCAAAATGGCAGAGAGAGGAGAATAGGATCCCCCAAAAAACCCAAACACTGCAGCCATGGGACATGCCATGGTCCTTATATGAACACTGTGAACATTTACTCAATACTACATGTTTTTATATGATAGAAAAATATTATTCTTATATTAGCTTTGAAAGCCCAATTTTCCGTAGGTCAAAGCTCACCAAGACTAATGTCCTTTCATGGCTCATAATGAGGATCCAGTTTAGCCCTTTCAAGAGCTTTTATGCCCCTCAATTTTTGTTAACAATTCAACCATCTCTTCCTTCAAAAGCCCTTCTTCCTCTAGGGTTCTACTACTCCTTCTCTGTATGGACTCTTCTTTATTTCTTTTCCTTTCCTCGGCTGAACTCAGGATAGTAGTCCCATATGGATTACTTTAATTTAACTGTTGTCATTACAACCCCTTTTCACATCAATGCTCTGAAATACATTACTTATTATAATCTTCAAAAGATGCTGCACTTTATGTGCTTCATCAAGCTTCTCTGCTTTGTAGTTGCAGTTAGCAAACAATATAAAAAGTACCTTCAAGGTGTTTGTAGTCTTTGAGTTTAAGAACAAGGATCAGAACCAGACTATTAAGTTGTATGTAAATGTACACACTCAAAAAAACATATAACTAATATTATGTCCTGCTTTTTTCAGCTCTACATTCATATTACAGAATATTCTTTATTTCAAGCCTGACACTACAAGTACCCCAGCTAAAAGATTTTGTTTTGGGGAACTTGAGATAAAGTAAAGGATAGAGAGAAAAGATATCAATAGATATGTCATATAGATCTGTTTGTCAGATTATCAGTCACAAATACATTCAGTTAAATTACCTGTAGAAGAAATTATTTTGTAACTCAGGTCAATAATGAAAACAATTATTCCAAGCTATCCAAAACAATGAGCACAAAAATTGTTCCTAAGACTCTTCTTTGTAGCAAACGATTAAAGGGCTTTGCCACAGAAAAGAAAGATCACCTTTATTAACATAGCAACAAATCCAGGTGCCTCCTTTGCATATGTGTGACAGAAAGGAGCTCACAAAAAGGAATTCACAAGTTTTATTCCTTTTGCATGTTTTCTAAAGGTTAGAAAGGTCATGATATTTACCTATACATGGATTTTTCCTATGTATAGATTGGATCTGTCATGTGCTGCGCCTTCCACCTAGCAATGTCTGAGCTATCAGGAAATGGTTAAAGCAGAGAATAACATGCATGATGAGCTATCCAGGGCTTCAGAAGTAAGGAATAATGTTTGGTGCCATTTGGTCAGCACCTGGCTGTCTGGAGGATGCTAATAATCTCCTTGAAGAAGGGCTGTTGTGGTGCTGTACACACAGGCCAAGGAGCCCTAGATGGGCTTGGAGATAGTTCATTTTATAGTGTTGCTGGAGACCAGTTAGAGATTAACAAAGAAAGAACTGCCTTGCCAGTTTATTCGTTCCTGTCAAGAAGGCAAGCTGTTATTTTGAAAGGAGCTAGCGACACGATGGTGAAAACCATATAAGCTGAACAGAAACTTCCCCTGTATCCTCCAGCCAACTGTAAAGTCAGCCAGCAGAAATCTTGGAAATGGTACAAGCCTTCCTGCATTGAGAGCACTCAGGTTTGGGTGCCAAGAATAAATCTCACTCTGAGGGAAACCTCTGAAGTAACTGCTGTTGACTGAGCTGTTCCTGGCTGTGAAGGCACAGTTGAGTGTGGCAGACAGTGTCATGCCATGCCAGATGCTGCATCTCGCCCCCCAGCCCCATTTACACCAGATTTTGCCTTGTCAGTGTGGGAAGGGGAGATAGTGCAGTCCCCCTTCCTTTACCTCAGACTGGCAACTCTGGGCCTCTCCTTCAGTTTACTCCAACTACTCTGTGCTGTCCCAGAAAGCTGAGACAGTCATAAACACCATTTAACTGGTTGATTAAGTCAACTCACAGCTGCTTTTCATCACCAGAATTTTGCAAAGCAACCATTGGGTCTAGGCCATTATTTTAAATCCTTCTGCCAGGACAAAGCACTAAGTTGCACAAAGACAGCTTTGGGCCATATTGGCAACCCAGAGAAGGGCACAGCACTGGGAAGGTTGGTGCATCAACCAGGAGCTCTCTGATTTGAAATAATCCTTGGTAGTGACCTCTTTCAGCTGTAAAATGGGAGAACAGTTTGTGTAATGCTTTCTGCATGCTGCACACCTGTATTTCACTTAACAAGGTGCAACATGTATTTTCAACTGGAAAATTATCTACTGGAGAAAAGCAAGAACTATATAATTCCTGAAAGAATCAGAAGTCAAGTCAAGGCAGTTCTTGCTAAAGTATCCTGAATCTTGTGCAATGTCATAAACTACTTGGCTAATGCACACATAATCTAGCAATTCCTATCCACAGATCCTAGGAAAGATCCAGCAAGTATATCCTTGAAGACTTATTAAATTGCAGGCAAGTCCAATGTACTCCCTTTCTCAGCTCTTTAAGCCAGGTTCATAGTGAAAACTCCTACTGACGTTACTCAGTTTGGATGAGTGAGGATTGAATAAGGCCTGAGGGATTTAGCTTTCTGAGAATCATGCTCAGTCTCCTTTTTCCTGTGTCCAGGGTCTTCTGAATTTGAAATCTTTCTTGCCACCTGGTCAAGGATGATCTACAACCTCTCTTCATAAATTCATTCCAAATCACTGAGAAGAACACTTGTTTTCTGTGTTATTTGTTTTAGGTTACTATGGCCATAGTAACCATATACAAATTTAGGATGTTGCAAACACAGTAACAAGAAATTATTCAATTTTTCAATGTAATAATTATTCAATATTGATTCAATATTTCAGTTATTAAAAAATATTTAACAAAAAAAGTAAAACAGAGAAAAATAGTCTCAGCAACATTAAGAAAAAATTCAAACCCAAAATTAGAATTAAATGATCTCCTACCGATTTCTGGCATTATATAGTAATTTGACAAATCTCAGTTATAATTGTGACAATTTTCTTTCTCTCCATCATCACAATATCCCAAACCACTGGATTGTTTCCTCCCCACTGAGTGATAAGTAACATTGCTAAATGGTTTTTTCACTGGAGGTTCTCCCCTGTGGGAAGAACCACATTTTTTCCAGAGTGGATGCAATTCTGAACCAAACTGGGAGACTTACATGAATTTAAAACCCCGGCTGTCCTGTGACTATTCTGTTTAGTTCCTCAACTACACCACAACCATTATTTCCAGTTTGATGAATTATGACAGTTGGGACCTGTTTGCTGCCTTGAAATTGCCTTTTAAGTTATCTAGATGGTGCTAGAACACGCTCTTGCATTACATTTATGAGCATATGGCTCATATTCTCCTTACTATTGATCAGAGAATACTTAAAGCTTGGTTTTACAGTGTGCCTCCACACTTCAAAATTGTAAAATGAGTCAGTTCTATAGTTCAACCCTGGACCATAAACTTTTAACAGTGTACCATTAACAAAATGTTGAGTTGATTTTAAGGATAAAAATTTAAAAAAAAATGCAAATTTTAAAAATCCCTTCCATTGCCATAGGGAAAAGCTACTTGACAATGCACTGGTGCTTTGTATCTCTGAAGGTTATTTTGTCTTCCTTAATATAGGAATTTGTACCAGTTGTGCAGTTTAATTTTCTGTGTTGCCACAAATCTTGACCCTTGATCTCCCAAACTGTCTTTTCAGGGTGGTTCTGTGTTTTTCTTTGTTTGTTTATTTGTAACACACTTGGGTCCACTGACTCGAAGAAACATGTGATTTAATTAATATAGGAGAGCTGCAGAGACAGTTGAGCACAGTCTGAATTTATGTTTTCATTTGGCTGGTCAGAATATTGGTTGCAATTCAAAATGAATATGTCATTCCACATCTCACACACTGTTCTGTGGACAGCTACACACGCAGAGTAACAGCTGAAATGAAAATGTAAGTCTCAGAGGATATTTAACCTCAATATTTTCAGCTTCTCTTATCACCACTGACCCCAAATTGCATACTGGCCTTTTCAGAAAGATAAAAAAAGGATTTGAACTGCTGAAAAATTAGTTATAGCAAATAAACATAATGTATACCTACACAGCCATCATATTCTGCTTGTAAGCAAATAATCGCTGCTATAACAAGCCTTAGGAAGATGATTTGGACCTTTGCTGGTGTGTGCTGACTGCTGTAAGGTCTGCAGGAACATCCTACCATCAGGCAGTGACTTTCAGCAACATAAGAAAGCTGCTAAGGTAAATATTGATGCAGCTGTTTATTGCCCAATATACCGAGAAAAATAGTACCTCTATGAGGTCAAAGGGCTTTCAAATAAACATGAACACACTTTCTGCAGGAGTGAGTTTCAAATTATAGCAGAAGGACCTGCCACATAAATGCAGAACTTGTTGATTCATTCATTTAGATCTTTCTGTCAGTCTTCTGTCTTGAGGCAAGAGGTGTAGAGCAAGTCTCAGGCCACAGCATTGGGCTGCTCCATATAGTCTAAACTAAGCAGAGGCTCTGAGCTGGATTTTCAGTGCAATCTGTACAAAAAATCTGTCAGTGCTCAGAGAGAGCAGAGTACTGGTTTGTCTGCTCGGTGACAGTCCTAAGCACTGTGCTATTGAGGTTTGTGAGATTTCTTTTTCCCTTTCTTCTCTTTTCCATGCAAAAGCAACCTCAGCAAGTGATGCTTAGATTCCCCTGCTCAAGATGCAGTGAGAGAGCTAGCCTCAAGTTGGTTGAGAGAAGCAAATAAAAATATTTTCTAGCTGGGGAGAGATTGGCATTTGACTTAGGCCATGACCTGTGACTGAAAAGGGAGGAAGGGAGAACTATTTCTCTGGATGTGTTTAACTGGGGTTGTATATAATCTGAGAACCACTAAAGATTCAGACTTTTTAATCGGAATGATACCTGCTGTAGAAAACCTCAAAACTCCTATGAGCTTAGGTAATTGGTGTGCTCACAAGTGGGCAGATGATGCTTAGCTGGAAGATGATGCTTATAGGAAGTGTAACTTAGGTCAAGTAGGAGTTTTGATTTAGGCATCCAGAAACAGATATAACATATTGAAGAGACAGCTCTCCTGAAAGTAGATCCCATGACACCCATAGCAAAGTGAAAAATTAATTCTAAAATAAAACCTCAAACCTTCTGTCTAGTGTTGGGCAGCCCTAAGCACACCAAATATCGTGAGTGGAGGCATTAATATGAGATACTTCTTTAAATTCCCTGGTCAAAGGGTTAGAAATAAGCCTTTGTCATTTGTGGTGTATCTCATCACAAGTCTTAAGCTTACAGGAATCATGACTGGTAAGTGCCTCTTTCTGTCCATTAATTATACAGAGAGTGTACTATGATGGTATAATACCAATGTTAAGGACACTTAACATTCGGTGAGATAAGCCTCAGCACAGCTGCCTCCTGGGATGACTTGAAGAGAAGAAGAGCAGTAACACCAATACCATGGAGCAGCTGAAAGACTTTATACATACAGTGAGTGCCCTGGGTTCCTTCCCCTCCTCCCTTGGCTTTAGGAGAAAGGCAGTGTGCCCTGACTGAAGATTATCAACTTCCTCCATATGGCACTATGACTGCACTTAGAGACCCCAGGCCAGAGCAGCAGTCCTCTGCTCTTGGCCCTGGCCAAATACATAAATGATGGCCTTTCTCTAGGTCAGCAAGGCAGATAAGAGGCAGGAGTCACTGGGTAGGACAGTGGAAGGCAGCAGTGATAACTATTGCTTGACTCTGGCAGATACACCTGAATTATCATTGAGCTCTCTGTGCTGCTGAGGATCTGCTCCCAGGAGCTGCCTCCTTCACCTTTTCCAGCTTCCAGGCCACTACAACAGAAGACATGCACAATGTTAATGTTCTTTCTGAAAAGTAACTCAGACTACCCAGCACACCTCTATGACCACAGCACCTGTTCCAACTTGATTTTAAATTACCTAATTTAATTGCAGGAAATGGCCTTTGGCCTTAAGCTTCTGCTTTTAAAAGAATTGCTTCAGCTCTAGTCATTATATTTATGCATGAACCACCCACTTTGATATGGAAATTGTTTCAGCCCAAGGGGATTTCATTAAGTAATTAGGGAGGAGGGCGTATAATGTCATTTGCTGTAACTGGATCTAGAAAGTCAATCAATAAGTGACCATATGTGCATGAACCTTGAACATTTCAATATCCTTAACATCCTTGAGAAAAAGGAAAACAATGCAAGAGGGATCTCCTTTATCTGTGACACAATCTTGTGGTCTAGGGCATATTTTTTTTGCTTAAAAGAATTGTGCGAGCCATGCTGTCATATCAAACTGCACAAAGCAGGCAGATTTATCATCTGCCTGGAAATGCACGGCAAGCAAAGAGCTTTGTGGTTCCAAGTCCAGGGCTTGACAAGCACTGTAAAAATAAAACCTGCTTTCTATCAGAGCTTTCATAATCAGGCCATGTTTTGCATTTATATTCCAAGTTCGCTACTCTTAAAGGTCAGTTTTGTTCTTGAGTCTAAAAGAAATTCTCGTTATTAAGTGTTAATGCAGCTGTAAATACAGCTTTCTAGCTTTTTTTTTTTTTTTTTAATTTGATTTTTCCCCTCCTGTTCCTTTGGCTAAAACCCTAGACAGCTGGTGTTTGCTAGATTGCATTCTTAGGGTGAAGAGTTTGTCCTACACACACAGAATGTGTTCATTCCTCAGGAATCAAGTGACCACACCAGAGCTAAACAATATGTAAAGCATACAACTTATTTTGGACCAAGATTTTTCCAGATGCTGAAAGCTGGTACATTTATTAACTTTTAACTACAAACCACTGATTTCTCAGTAGAAAAATGCGTACAAGAAAGAGCAAACCCTTTTACTGGGAGGCATGATTTGGAGCATTGGTAAATGCTTGCTGCTTTCATACTTTCTCATTTACAACGCTTGATCTCTGAACACAGAAACAGGATGCAGCAGATGAGTTTTCATTTGCAATAAACATGCTGTTAAGGCCAAACGTCTCAAACCAGCACTGACTGCACTAATGACCAAGTTTCCATTAGATCTATGGGAGCTGGAGTGGGCAAAGTCACCACGTGCAACAGCTTACACGTGATTTGCCACCCAAGCCTGTGCTATTTAAATGGCATCCATTATAGTTGGCTTAGGGTTATACTTATCAGCTGCTCCTTGGGTTAGGTGGGTACCGGTAGGTATTATGATCCATTGCCCTGGGCTCACATTTTCAGGGCTCATTACAACCAAAGCAACCTGAGCCTAACTAACTGTTATTTAGGATCCACTGAAATTATTAGGAGTCCTAGGTATAAGGAGTGCTGCAGTGATCATTTTTTAACATTTGGGTTTAAATGCCCTGCATGTGCAGGTTTAAGCTGTGGAAGACAGGACTGCTGCCTGAGGGAAGTTCCTCCCTGAGTCCCACCTGCTGCCACCAAAAGCTGGGATCATGATCGAGAAAAGGTGTAAAGGGTTTTTATCCTTTGGTAGCACAGTTATAAAATGACTTAGTCCTGCCAAGAGACCTGTGACTCTTTTCCAACCCTTTTCCTAATCCTGTAATGCTCAGAATTCGATGGCACCTGGAAATGCCTGTGGACCTGAGGCTTCCCAGCTCAGGCTCTGCAGCCAAATGTCCCCCCATGCTGTGACCAAACTGTCAGCACACACTGAGTAAGTCATTAATACCTCACGTGGAAAAGCCCTGGACACACGTTTTTTGCAATGACACAAAGAGTTCTTCAAGCAAAGGGAACCTAAAGTCGTTATCAGACTTGTGTACAGGGCTGCATTATGCAGGAAAAAGATAGAGCATGTCCAAAACACATTTCTCCATATTTTCCCCTATTGAATTCCCTTTTATTTTGTTTATTTATGTTGGAGAAGTTGCTCAAGAGTGTGGGGCCACACCCAACTGAAGGGCCATGGTACCTATTGTCTTCCCTAATGTGTTATTGTTGCCTCACTGCCAGTTATCTGACTTTATCCCTCTGAGTAGTTGGGGGTTTCAGGTATGCTTGTTCAGGGAGCTGGAAAATAGTTATTATCAAAGCAATGGGTGCTTATCAAGGCAGAAAAAATGTGTGAGTAGAGTGTGATGTCGCATACAATGCCATGGGTGTGTTTGCAGATGGTGCAATTGAGAGTTCCAGCCTTAGATAAGATGGTGCAATGGGGTGGGTATGCAGTAATGATGTCATATGTGCAGCAACTTCTGCTTCACACTATGGCTTTTCGAGTGTTTGCTGGTTGGCAGTGCCTGGCTGGGAGAGCCGTCAGCAGCCAGTGCTGAGGGCTGGGGGAAGCAGACCGAGAGACAGTGTTTTGTGTAATACCAGCTGTGTGTGCTCCCTGGGGAGTCAGCAGCTGGAGATGAATTCACATGATGGCAGCTGCCTATGGAATCTTCTTTGGCAAAGCCAGTAACGGAGAAGGTTTAATACATACTGCATATCTGTCATTTTAACACGCCTCCACCACCCACTCAGACCTGGAAACACTGTCCCTGCCCTCCAGGCACTCAGCTTGAAGGTTTAGTCTTCATCAGGGAGATAAACAACAGTATGCTGAGCTTCAATCAGGGAAGACTTGCTCCAGAGCTCATTTGGGGAGCTAATTTGGATAACTGATACAAGTTTCTAAATCATTTAAAGCACAAGAACACAAAAGCCTTCAGTATGGTACCAGCTCCCCACAGGATTATCTCTGTGCCAACTTCAGTTTCTATGGGTAAAGCTACTTAAAACTCATTTTTGCAGGGAATGGCAAGTGTGCCAAAAACCAATTTCAGTTAGTAGCCAAAGGTAGAAGTTTCTTATTTAAAATACATGGAAAGACCAATGTGGTAATTATATATATGAAAAGGCTGTTTGAGAAATTTTATACTAAATTACTGTAAATTTTAGGTTTTAATTCTCATCCTAAAATTGTTACCTTAGACTTCCATAACAGAGTGACAATTGGTCACACTTACATTCAATATCCTCCTCATATCAGTTGTAGGCCAGACAATTGAAACCATATCTTCAGGACTTCCACATGTGCTTATTGCAAATAGAAACAGAAAGGGAAACCTGAATAAGCCCAGCATTTGACACCTCATCTCTTTAGCAGCACAGACAACTTCTGATGTAACATCTTGGTCCCTGTTTCTCTGAGGGAGAACTTAAGAGTTTAGTTCTGACTCTCTGTACATATAATTTGAGCTGTTTGGTTTTGAAAAAATAAACTGATCTTCCATCATTTTAAAAGAATCTTTTGAGTGTTACAAGAAGTGCTTTCACCTAGGTATTAGGATCTCATCTCACTTGGATGAGACATCATAGCCCATAAGTTTTCAGGCACAGATTACACTATTACTCTTTGGGGCAGTAATTATATATAAAACCACATAAAGATATACATTTCATCCCTCCCACGCATCCACAAATAATCATCTGGAAATCCAGGTGGTCAAACCCAAAAAAACCCTTATTTTTCTTTTTTTGTTGGTATCTTCAATTTTAATGTGATTAAGTTTCAGGGAGGACTCAGAATTTCTCATATTTTCCCTGAAATTTATCAATGCAAAAAAAATTATTTGAAATAAATATATTAAAAATTGTTATTTTGAGGGAAACATATTTTTGAGAAATTGTTCCAATATTCTCCTCAAAGACCCTTTATATTTTACATATTTTTAGCTTAAAATGTGATTTGGGTACCAAAAAAAAAAAATCTAACAAGTTTGATTTTCTAAATAAAAGAGACTGCTATCTTATTTTTATAACTCCATGAAGCATATATATGATATGTTTAAAAATACATGCAGATGGATAAATACTTCATTTCCATAAATAATGGTCACAGGTAAAGAGTGAATTTCAACTAGACCTGACCAGCCTGCTGATGTGCTGGTTCCCACCAGGTCTTGAACCATTGGTTTGATAGTGGGGATTAGAAATGGCTCATATCCTGCTCACTCTAAAAAGCCTACAGAACACCCTGTAGACACATTTTTTAAGGCAAACTAAAAAGCTGAGTTTGCAATTTAAATGATTTTTTTTTTCAGTCATTCAGGAGTGCTATCATGGGCATCCTATTAATTGGATGTTGTTCTCATTGGTACAAAAAAGTTTTCCCAATCTCTGTCTAGCCACTTTTTTGTAATATGTGTGTTCTTCCCATACACAGAAAATAGAAACCTAACCTTTACCTACAACCAAAACATCTCCTGCAATAAAGTCAGCATATCATTTAATGGTTAGAGCCTTGATTTACAACAGAAAATCTGTGAGGGATGCTGTAACCATATATAAACAAATATTTTAAATACAAAATTACATAAATACATACAGACCCATTTCTAGACATGACTGCATTGTAGGTAAAACTGAGCTGAAATGCTCAAGCAGTTCATGACCAGGTGTCCTTACAGCCACAGGAAGCAGAGAGAAACAGAGAAGGTGAGCTTTCTGGATGGGGAAAAGGAGGAAAAGTGGGACCTGATGTTCTGATGGTATGGTAGAGGGCAGCTGCTGGGTTTGCTGAGCATGATGGTCCAGCATAATTTCTCACATCCTTCCTCAGAGGTGTCCAATCTGGCTCCCAAAGCAGGCACTAGGAGCTGCAGCAGCTGGCAAACAGCAAGTGCAGCATCTTTATATCATTTGCAGCCTGAGAGCATATGATCTCTTCTAGTTAAAATATTGAAAAGAAGCTTTGTAAAAGAAACAGTCTCTAATCAATATCTATTTCCTGAGGAAGCCATCCCTAACTGTTACAACATTCCATGCTGTGAGAGGTGGTGTTGTGATGCGTTTTTTTATGCTCCAGATTAATGTGAAAAAAAAGGAGCCTCAGCTGAAGGTTCGTCTCGTCCAAGTGTATCCACCCAAAACCTGGTGCAGGGAGAGCTGTTCTGGACAGGACATTTGGAGGATTTGGGGCTGTCAGACTAGATACTGCATTGCCATCTAGTGAACATCGCTAAGACTGCACGGCGAGGCCAGGAAGTTGAGATGCCCAGCATTAAACACCTGGAAAAGGAAGCAGAGGTTTCAGAAATGTTAGGTTTCACGGTTGTTATGCAAAGGCAAAACGAAAGTCTTAATAGTATTCCCCAGTCTCATTCCTTCTTTTTCTAAAGGAGTGGGAATCAATATTCTGAGGGGACAGCAAGAGAAATTTGAAACTCTCAGCTCTTCCATTTTTCTTTCCTGGATGTAGGAGAACTCAAGGAAGAGTCTTGGTACCCCCTCCCTATAAATAGAGAAAGGAAAAGCTGCAGGTGATACTTGCACAGTGTTTCTTCTTTCGGCTCAGTATTTGCTTGCAAACTGAATGCAAATACAGAGCTCTCATTTCTCATTCAAAATTATTCACTGTTTGCCTTTGGGATTGCTGCATAGTTTGCACATTACTCCTACACTGTGAACAGTGACTCACTGAGTTGTAAAACACTGATCTCTGCCACTTCTCATGGGTCTGTGTCATTCCCAGGCTTTGCTGCATGGGTGCATGTGAACCATTGTGTCTGGACATCAGGTGCCCACCAAAGCCACTCTATCACCCCCCTTCTCAGCTGGACAGGGGACAGGAAATATAATGAAAGGCTCGTGAGTCAAAGTAAGGACAGGGAGAGAGAATTCACCAGCTACAGTGACAAAAGAAATCTGACTTGGAAATTAGTTTAATGTATTCCAAATCAAATCGGAGTAGGGTAATGACAGATGATCTTAAGTTTATTCCTGACTCTACCTCAATCCTGCAAGTGGCAAAAGAGGGACAGGGGATGGAGGTTGTGGTCAGTTCATAACATGTTGCCTCTGCTGCCTCTTCTTCCTCGGAGGCAGGACTCCTCAGAGCCTTCATCTGCTCCAGGGTTGGCTCCCTCCCATGGGAGACAGTCCTCCATGAACTTTTCCAGTGTCCTTCCTTCAGGCTGCAGTTCTTCACAAACTGCTCCAGTGTGGATCCCTTCTGTGGGATGAAGTCCTTCAGGAACAGACTGCTACCACATGGGTCACCCACAGAGACACAAGTTTTGCCAGCAAACCTGCTCCAGTGTGGGCTCATCTCTGCACAGAGCCACAGGTCCTGCCAGGAGCTGCTCCAGCGTGGCCTTCCCACAGGGTTACAGCCTCCTTCAGGCATCCACCTGCTCCAGTATGGGGTCTTTCAGGGGCTGCAGATGGATCTCTGCTCCACCATGGGCTGCAGGGGTACAGCTGCCTTACCATGATCTGCACCACGGGTTGCAGGGGAATCTCTGCTGCTGTGCCTGGAGCACCTCCTCCTCCTCCTTCTTCAGTGACCTTGCTTGGTTTATGATGGTCTGCTGTCTTGGAGCCAACTGGCATTGGCTCTATTGGACATGGGGGAAGTTTCTGCAGCTCCTCACATAAGCCATCCCTACAGTCCTCTACTACAAAAACCTTGTCACACATATCCAATACACAAAAATATTCAATCTTGTCAAAACAGCAAAATATGCCTTTTTGTATCTAAACACAGCATTTGGGGTTTCAGGCTACAGGAGAGCATTTCTTCCTAAACACTGTTTTGGAACATCCAAGAAGTGACTGTGAAAGAAACTTAGAACTGAGATTTCCAAGAGAAGTTAATAGAAGACTGCTCCTGAATTATTTAGTTGGGTATTCTTTTCATTCATTTCTTCTGCCTACAAAGAGGTTTAGTGAAGATTCCATAAAAGGGCTCAGGTGTGAAGCAAGATCAGCAAAGGATTTAAATTTTAAATACCTATAAATAAGGTACCTTACCTGCTCAGCAAGGGAGGACTGGGTATCTGAGATGGGGATAGGCAAGGTCAGCTGTCTCAGAGGGACTCTGCCAAAGCTAGACAAAGAGTGATTTACCTCCTATGTGACTTTTGTGGCCTCCTGTACTCGTGACCTCTTTCTGTCTGGTTTTCAGCCAGTTAACTGTGGTAAAGAGCCCAGTTCTGAGAAATGTAGCCATGGAGAGAGATTGTAAAATTATCTAGCAAGAATTCTCGCATGACATCCTCTGAGATATTTGAGATATCCATGAGGGACAGGAGGTATGGTATGGACTCAATGGGAGACCCATGTCTTCCTAAACTAGATGCTAATAAAAAATGAGGTGTACTCAGATATATTGCATTTATACAGATAGGCAACTGAGACCTTTCTGAGCATTCCTGCTTTCCCTGGTTTACTTGCACGTGTGTAGGTACACACCCATACTTGGTAGGGTATCAGCAGATAGCATTTTGGGGCTGATGGGCAACAAACTCACTAGTGACATGATGTTCCTGGTGTCCCAACCTTTGCTGTGCCCAGGGCCTGCTGTGTTCAGCCTGGTAGTTTTTGTGAAGCGCTTTAGCCTGCTTTTTACTTTATAGTCATCTTACTGCATTCCCCTACCAGCATCTGCTTCTGCTTTCCCTGTCCTAGCTTTTCAGGTTGCTGTTATCTTCATTACTTTGCAAGGGGGCACTCAAACATTGCTGTTATGGCTGTTCAGTTGGGTTTTGTCAAAAGTTATTCCCATCACCATGTGAGTGCCCTTCATTTCCCCCTGCCTCTACCTTTCATTCTCCTCTTCATAATTTTTACTTTAAAGTATTATTAATATTTTATTTTATTAATTATTATTAATAAAAATACTTCAAAGTATTTTTACTTTACATATTAGGGAGAAAGTAGAGCATAGTAGATGAGTTGTTGAGATAAGACAATTAGCATTTCCAAGCAATGTACACACACAAGGCTCAGCAGCCAATTAGAGATACAAAATCTGTTCCAGACTGAATCATGCCACAGCCAAATCCTTTGGCACAATGAGGGAGGGAAAGAAATGTCACAATGGTAAGATCAAGATGTAATTGCAGTTACTTTGAAAATGGTGTTTACAGGCAATGCTTTACTGGAAAAGATACCCTGAAGAGGATATTGTTCTGGAGGGAGCCCTGTCATTTCCTATCCCAGGCTAGCCACCTGAGAGCACATTCCTTTTTTTTTCCATTCTCTCTTTTCATCTTCCTTCCCTTCTATATTTTTTGGGGTTTTGTTTTGGAAGAGTTACTGTTACAGTTGTGTACCATGAGCTATGGACTCCACAAATACAGCTTTGTGTCTGTAAACATATTTCAGCATTCTTTGCGCAATAGTGAGAACTTCTGGTCTTTTTGAGATAAAGACCAGAGGTGAATGTAACCATTAGTCAAATATTTAAATATTCATAAAACCATTTAATAGGTCTCAGCTCAGATTTGATTGATCAAAGATAGTTCCGCTCATTAGAGAGGCACAAAGTCAGATGTATTAATTTAAGGTAGAACCATCATGAATGGTTTAAACTCAGGTATCTGTTTGACTTGGTCTGTCTCAGTCTACTTTGAGAATGTTAATAATATTCAGCTATTATTAAATAATGAGATAATAGACATTATGGAATAAAAGCCATCATCTGTTATCTGGGAGGCTCTGATGTGCTGTGATCTGACCTCCACCATCGCAGCCAGGGCCACTGACCACTCATGTTTCTGAAGCCTTGAAGCAAAGTGTGCAGGACTGTGTCTCTCAGCAGATGACTTTAAATCAAATACACTTTTAAAAGTTTCCCACGGGAGTATGAGGCATTGCCATGCTAAACCATCTGTGCAGACTTGCCTTTCATTATTTCTGTGCAAAACTTCAAGGACCACCAGCCTCTTCACTCAGGTATTCCAGGCAGAACAGTCTCTTTGGAGTCAAGGCAGCCCTAAACAGAAGCACTTAAATGTTTTGATAGTTGGTGCTCCAATGCCTAAGGGGTGCTTGACCCCAGAAGAGAATTCAAGTGAAACACAGGGTAAAATCTGACTTTTCATCTGGATCTATAAAAGCTGGTGTGATAAGAAATAGATCTTCTAAACTCAAAAAAAAAAAAAAAAAAAAAAAAAAAAAATTTGTTTTTTCTCCTTCCTTGAGGAGAAGATGCATTTAGCACTTGTGTTAGAGTTTCTGCACCTCGCTAGAAAGGGAGATCAAAAGTTTCTGGCCCTAAGTTTTATGACTACTGATTTTAACCCAGTAAGAATTAAAGCCAGTATAAAGAGTCCTTTATCTCTTAACCACTACCCAAAGCAGAGCCAAAATAATCTTCATCTTTGTGGATTATCAATCATCCTCCTCTAGGCTTTAGCTTCATTTGAAGGAATAACCTGAACCATAACATAATCTTCATCTAAATTAGTATAACCTAAATGATTTCCATCAAGATAGGGGCTTCTGGAATCCACATATTTCATATTCTGACTGATGCCTATAGCCATTAACATTTTTTTTTTTACTGTTAGAAAAATTGTGCAAGTCTATTAGGCATGGCTTCTTCAGGATTGTACAAAGTGTCAAATGGTCTTGCACAGAAGACATGTATGTACATCCATTCAGCAAACATGAGATGCTCCTGGGTGCTCAGGGAAGTCTTTTTCTGCTGCCTGGAAGATTATTGGTTGACTGGAATAGATTTCCTGAATTAACCTCTTAACTGCACTGACTTGTCATTGAATTGAAGTATATGCTTTGCCAGAAGTTCTTTCTCAGTGCATTACCCACTGCTCATACAAAAAATGGAAATAATTGGATGGTCCTGGTTAGCCTACTTTTCTCCTTGTTTTCTGTCAGTGTGAGGCTGTGAATGTCAACAGTGTTCTTTATTTTATCTTGTTGAAGACAACTAGGCTGAGCTTGTCCAGAGTGCAGGATAAAATGTATCTGCTGCCACATCACAGTCTCTGTGTCTGTATGTATTTAATTGTAGTGATAACTTCTGATTTTGCAAAACAGACCCAGTGTTTGACCAGTGCAAAGATAGTTACACCTATAGAGGGAATGCACAGAAAAGCATATGCTTCCACCTTTGAGGAAAAACCACAGGAAATATCTGGATTTACATGTCAGTACACAAAAGTACCTGAACCTCCAGGAGGCTTTTGCCTTCTGCTGCTGATTTTAGCTCCTATCATGAAAACGGTACCAATCAAGAAATTTAACTTTAGAATCATTCACGTAGGGGATTTCGAATTGGAAAATTTATGAGGACAAAAAGTAAGGGCAAAAAGATGTGACTTTCCAAATCCTACACCCAAATATTCTACTACAGGTAAAACTGCAAATGTGTTTCAGGATCATCCAAAACCTAAGTTGCATAAAAGAGCACACACAGGGCTTTGTGTAGGTCTTGATTTGTTCACACATTCTTGGTGTTACAGAAGGGATTCTGGTCAAGAAATAGAGTCCTGGAAATTATAGGTCCACCTACTTATATCAACCATATATTTTGTAAAATACCAATTCACAGAACCGAAGGGAAACCCTGATCTTAGCAAAACACTCCAGAATATTAATGACCATTAAAATTTCTGTATTAGTGCTGCATTCAACAATCTGTCATCTAGCAGACACTTACGATGAAGTACTTTTTTTAGTACTGCTTTAAAAGTGTTATAATTACATCTGGTGATGTCAACTGGCAGAGGAAGCAAAACTTAATTTTAGCAAGCGTAATTTTTGACTGCTTATACTGAAATGAAGCAGGAGAACTTGTAAAAACGTGGACGCCCTTTGGGTGGCGCCTACCGCAAAGAATTGCGTTTCTTTTCTCAAAAAATAAAGCTGAGAAAGGTCCCAGCTTGGTGTTGGCGGGGTGGGCTTTAAGTCCCTGACTCTTTTGGGTACAGCTGGGAGAGGGTGAAACCACGGAGCACCAGGGCTATCTGATATGCAAAAGGAGAAGAGAGAACAGAAAATTAATAGCATCTATTTATAAATGCAGAGTGCATTTGGTAAGTGTGAGTCACTCGACTTTCTGGTTTCTGTTTTTACAGGGGTACTGGGGAAAAAAAAACGCTGTAAGCATATTTAATTAGTTATTAAATTATTTTTTTATTATGTTGATATGTACACCTATGAATAAAACAAGTTCTTGCCTACTCTCACAGTTTAAAGAACAGAGAAAGCATCAGTTTTCTTTCTTTTTCACAGTATAGTAGCATGTTTACATTACCTTGACAGACAGTGGAAGGCTAGGTGAGAAGAACAGGTTTTAAGAAAGACTTTGAAAGCATAATTACAGTTAGAGATCAAGAGCTGGCACACCTCCTCTGGGGTGTAAATATGTGGGCTGTTAGATCTTGGGTCAGATCTGACATTCACCAGTAATTTTCACACATAAGGACCTGGGGTGGGTGGGGAACATGAGGCATGAGCACAGGCAGGCTTGCCTCCCACTGGACCTGCTGGGCCAGCAGAGCCAGGAAAGGATTTGTAATGAGCTGCTGGATGTGCTAACACCACGCTGCCAACACTTCCAGCTCAAGGGATTTGAAAACAGGTCTACCTCTGAGCTTGGCTTCTGGGGTTTGTTTTAGAATTGCTTCAGTTTAGACATGCTGGTGCTCACCTCGTCTTCTCCTTTTTGTAATCCAGAGCATAAATATTGCATGTCACTGGCATTGTATCATGCAGCAACATGAATGGCGATATGCACTTCTAAGCAGCTGCAATGTGCCAGAGTACAGTGAATTAACAAGGCTTGCTGTAGGCTCATTTATTCATCAATGTATAAAATCAGATTTTAGAAAAAGAAAAGCTACTCCAAAAAGCTAAGGAAGCAGACACAAGGACTTCATTATTCAACACAGAAGGTTTTATTTACAATTAGACATATGTATATCAGAAAAAAAGGTTTTGAGCTTTATTGTATTTGTATTTTCATGAACATTTCCATTAAATTTTTATCCTTCACTGTTTGAACAAATGTAAATACTTAATATTAGCCTCATTATCATGAATTAACAATAACTGTAACTGATGCTTTGGATAAAATAACTATAAGTAATTCAAGTGCAGTCTAGGTGCTGAACATAGTTTAAAAGTCCAAACCTGCTTTGAGATCAATGAGATTATACATACGGACAAACATATTTCTGTGCATGTAAAATTTGGCCCTGAGACATTTAAAATCATGGCCTGACTTTCTGGATCACTGCTGCTGGAGCACCACATAGCACTAAACAACACTTGTAACGCAAACACTAACTTACTGACAATGCACTTGAACTCAAAAAAAATGAAGCTGAAATGTTAGTACATCAAAAATGACAGGAGCATTGCTGTTGTTTCTTTCATGTTAGGTTCTGGCACAAAAGACATTTTATTATAAAACCTTGGTGTCAGGTCTTGAAATACAGCAGAGCTGCGTTTGACTCAGAGGAGATGGTGACAATAACTTCAGCTGTTCTCATACTTTTTTGCCCATAGGACTCCAGGGATGCCTTCAGTTGTGTCCAATTTTCCCCAGACTAGTAGCAACAGAGTATCATATAAGACACCAGCAGTAATGTAGATATGAGAGAAAGGTCTTATTTTTCATGGTCTAGCAAGCACCGCAAGTAATCAACTGCATGGGCTGAGAGCAGCATTTCCCTTGAGCGTCATGCCACCTTCACATCTCCTGCCTTGTTACATTTCCAGCTCACTGCTGGAAAAAGTGTAGCCATGTACCACACAGACCTCACCTTCAAGAATAAATCCCTTGGGATTTCTGTGCCTCATCAGCTCTATTGATAGCTACACAGTTTTGTCCACAAGGAATATGGGAAAAAAACACCAGCACTTTAGTCTATTGGGTTTCCCCTTTATTTCCAAAGGGTAAGAACACCTTACGAAAGATACCCAGCCAAGGATATTGTCCTTTACTAGCAAGACAAACATTTATGTTTAAAGTCCATTGCAGCATTGCTTCCAAACACCTGGCTATGAGAGTCTGGCCATGTTTGATTTTCCTTTTTCTTTGTAGTTCTTAAATACAGAGACAAAAGATACAAGAAGAAATCTTAGAAAGTGCCAAGCTTAGGCTCTTGTTCTGAATTCAAGGAGTCCATGGGAAAAGAGACCCCACAATGCTCAATATCTGCTCCACTGACTCTCAGAATAAGACATGGAATTCAGACCAAATAAAAAAGTGAACCATTTATGCAGACGGCAGTGTTTACTACCTGTCTACAGGTTGATGCACCTCATTAAACAAATGGTTGCACAAATTTCCTTGTGGCAGGTGGTTTATCAGTAAAGAATTGGGGCTACCTGCTTTCATTTATGTGCTTCTATAGCAAGGAAGTGGAACCCTCTGATGTTTGATCAGAATCATTATCTCAGTCTTTCCTGTCTCTGAAGCATTCTGGAGTATTTTCTCTTGGCCTGTCAGGTGAGATCATTTTCTGAGGGAGGCCTTGGGCAGAGCACAGGCTGGTGTTCAAGCAAGAGCCACAAAGAAAAGCACACAGGGGGCAACAGGAAGGGTGGTGGAGAAGGCTGGGAGTTAGGGAGTGGTTCAGATTATTAAACAGGTGTGGAGCCAAATGTTGATAAGCTCCATCAACATATGAATGACCATGGTGTATCTATGAGCCATCTCCATACAAAAGGTATAAACCACATATTTTAGTAAGTCTTTTATAAAATTTCTGTATAATAAACTTCACATTCAATGCAATTCACATCCCTGAATAGAAGACAGAGAGCAGTTCTGTTGCAGCAGCTTCCATTCCTTGAAGGAACAGAGAGAAATATTGCAATGAGAGCATCTAGAGCACAGCATGAGCTCAAAAGTGTTGTCATTCCCAGCCTGTGCTCAGAGACAGAACATCAGCAAACAGCTTTCATTTGTCTTGCAAATCCCAGAAGAAGTAGCAAGTTGCATAAATGGCAGAAGGTGGACTAAAATCCAACTGCACCTCAACTTCAGTCTGCTTGAATGCAATTTAAGATTTGTAACAAGTTTCAAATAAAGTTCTTTGAAAGTGTAGTTTCCATGGTGGCCTCTTTAGTGATGTCAGTGTGAACCTTTGGAAATGTCAGTTTATTTGGGCTAGTGAGTTGTTCTTCTCAAAATGGAAAAGCATATAGAATTCCATAGCATGTGGACTGACTGTGCCTTGAATCATACCTTTTGTCTCTGAATTTTAACATGCTGCTTGGCTGAAATTTCAATTAAACACTGACTATCTCTGAAGTCTTCTGTTACCTGTAATGAAATAAAATCAGAATTCAGCATATGATGAGGTAAGTCTTTATCTTAAATATATCTCTTTAATACTGCATACTTTTCACCATCATATCTCTGCACTGTTTTTTAAATAATTTCAAAAATGTGTTTGCTTCCCTAGATGTCAGTCTACCCATGATGTGACTATAATTTGTCTTCGTGGGCTAGGTATGTTCAGGAGATGTTTATTCTAAAATGACAGTGATGCACAAATGAGAGAAAGAAGTGAGAAACCCTATCCAGTATCATTCACAGTGGGTTCTCTGAACCTTAGATAGTATGTGCTGGAAGAGCAAAGGAATCTGCAGCTGTGAGGCCTCTCTCTCAGAGAGGTACTACAGGCCACTTCTGAGAAGTTTAGCAGTCTAGACAAAAATATCAATTTAAAAAAAGATCCCAACAATCGTGTTGTCTTTTTTGAAATTAAAATAAATGTTGTTCTTCCCAACGCCCTCTCCCAAGTTAAGAGCATCTTGAAAGATTAAGGTCTGGATGAGAATTTGAAAACATTAGGAAAACTACCTCGATGATTTCCAACAGAACAACTACTGAATTTTCTAGTACATAAAAAATAAAAAGATCTAAATAGGTAATTATTCTGAACTCTTGAAATCCTGAGGAAAAATTACTGCTGAGGACTGAGCCGTTAGTGATTACTTACTTATTTTAATTTCGTCGATCTGCATATGAAATAGGAGCCCATGAATGCCAGGAACAGCACAGAACCTCCGACCATTAGTGCCAACTGCAGTATGTTCAGCAGCTGGACCCGATTCGTGACTTTATTTCTGAACATTTCTGCTTTCTCATCCCCAATAACAGCAGACTGAAACGGTACAAGAAAAATGTCACTGAAAGTTGTATATGTGCAAGCCCTCACTTGCTGAATATATTCGTGGTGTTTGCAAATCACAGCATGAGTTTTATTACGGAATTTCAGGATACAAAGACTGAAAACGCTAGGTAGGTTTTTTTATGTTTGTTTGTTTTTAAACAGTGAAGAGTAACAAAGATAAAATATACTAACCTCATTTAGCCAAAGAATTGGAAAAATATAAGGGCTTTTAACTTTTGATAAAGCGCTGAAATGAGAAAATAAGTACAGCATGTTACTTTTAGTTTGCTACATAAGTCTCTACTTAAATATTTTTCTTCTCCTCTAACTATATTTCTGACTTCCACATATACTCTTTTAACATAGTTCTGGAGAGAAAAAAATAAGTCTACAATTAATAACAGTCATTTTTCATATTGGGGAACCATCTCTTTCTGTCTAATCTGCTTTATGTGGGCAGTCAGAAGAAACGCTGGACACAGCAAGGTGTGGTGGGAGGGTCTGGTGTTCACCCACCAGATGTACAAGATCCCAAGTCTATCCGTGTACATTTGGGCCAACAAAGAGAAAAGAAACAGCTGAAGACCTGTTGACCCTTGTGATAAAATCCATCTACTGACAGGGAATACCTAAACTCTCTTTCTCATTGGATTTATTACAGAAAATACATTTTGTTTACTACTTCATCCTCATGACCCCCATTTGGGTTTTATAGGAATGTTATTTTTAAGAAAATGTTGCCTTAGAAGCTTCTGTAAGGAAATTAAATGTGTGTTAAAATACTTGGGCAGTGCCTTTCTCAGGAAATTTTGCTCTTTTGCTGAAGTTTACATTCTCTGAAAAGTCATGACTGAAATTTTTGGAAGAAAATGAACAGGCTTATTTTTATTCCTTCTTCTCCCAGACATTCCTACTGACACTCTCATAACCAATCATCTCTTTTAAAAAAACATCTTTAAAAATAAAATAATGAAGTAGCACTTACTCAATTTTTGATGCAGGCTTCACAAGAAGGTTTACTTGCAGCCTTTTAGCAAATTGTAGTGTGAAACCAGTGATCTAAAATCAGGAAAAACACAACCAAAACCAATAATTTAAACCATTTAAATTTTGTAATTGGATGCCAAAACCTAGCATATGGACTGTGTCAATAAGCACTTTGGGATTATTTTATTCTTATGTTTTGAAGAAAATTTTTTAATGAAATTTTTATGTTTCTAAGGGTCTCTCATTTAAGTTCTAATTTTGCAGCTCTACCATACTTACTTTTGTAATTTACATTTAAAACCGAAGGCAAATTAAAAGTTAAAAATACTAAATAAGTAATGAAATGTTTTATATAAAAATATGCTTTAGGGTTTTTTCCACCAGAAATCAGCTGAATTTTCTTTTTTTGAAATGAAGGATGTTTAACTTACATATGGCAGAAAACAAACTTTTCATACCAGAAGAAACATATCCATATAAAGGTCAAATCTTTTCTTTATCTCCTTCTTCTACTCTCTGTCCTTCATAAAAATAAGATAGGGTGTGACTCTTGAAAATTACATATCTGATTTAGGAAAATCTGGTTGATGTCTCTATTCCAAATAAGGTGAAAAAAAGATTTAACTTAATTTCTCCTTACTGAAGTTACATATCTTAACTGTCAAATTATATGACTAGAAATATTTTAGTGAAAAATTCTCAATTTTTCATTCAAATTGAGAGCAAAATAAAATTTTGGCACCTTAGAATTCATCATACAATTCAGAAAACTCTGGTAAATACACTTACAGGATCTGAATCACTAGAACAGAAATACAGGTAAATTTGAAAGCAATCAAAGTAAGAACTGCCATAAATTCATTCTGTTTGGGAGCTCTGTTGGACAGTCCAAGTCACAAAGATTATATTACATTTTTTCTATATCAGTCTATTCAGAGTTCCAGCAATTGAAAATAAATCAATCAATGTTTATTTAGCTTCAGTTGAGATAATAATTATCCAAAAATGGCTAGATATAGAAAATTAAACAAAAACAAAATAAAACAACAAAAAAAAAGTGTAGAGGAAGCAGAACTTTCTCAAAATATAATTTTCTCAAAGTACTTGAAGGTCATAGATATGTACAACATGCTTCACAGTTTGCATAATCTAATTAATTCCACATTCCCAATAAGTAAAAATCAAAACTGGTTTTCCAAATTTTGAAGGTCAGAATGAGATATAGTTCTGCTATAAATTTTCCCTGTTAAAACCACACTGCTTTGTGAGAAGATCTTACAAAAGCAAGTATGAAAATATCGCATCTTCTGCTCATCCCTCTGGTAAAAGGTCAACTCTGCTACTATTAAATTTAAACACTGCAAGTTTACAGAGGTACAATTATTAAATACTTGGACTTACAGGCTCTATGTCTAGATATGTCTCATGCTCCTTTTCATTTGGGCTCAGGCCTTCCACGTCATGCAATATAGCCTCACTTGCATGAAGAAAATGAGGAAGAGAGATGAATACCGGTCTTTCTGTTTGGAAAAAAAAAACAAACAACTCTCTTGATTCCTTAAGCCTTGTTATGGTGCTCATTTTCTGAGGTAATTTTCCAGACATAGTTTCATTTTATGGATGTACAGTCCTGATAAAAACGTTAACAGTCTAATCTCCCCACCACCACAAAAAAAAAAAAAAAAAAAAAAAAAAAAAAAAATCTGTGATTCTTTTGTCATGAGGAGAATTTGCATGGTGAAATAAACTGTAGTCACAAATCCTGCTTGTCTGTGTCTACATTGTGGAGCTGGCAGTGCTACCAGTTTCATGCTGAAGTGAGGACATGACTGTCACTGTTTCCCCCACCTACATGATCTTGCTTTACTTGAAGGGACCCCATGCCATCCACTCCACACTGAACACAGTTAATAGTGTCTCTCAGTTTCTGAAATGTGTATGTACCCCCTGCTGTGTGTGTGGATTACCACAAATGCAAGGTCTGAGTCTGGCTTTTATACAGTGGCCCTTCTTTCTTTCCTCTACACAGATTACTGCAGTTTCAATGTACAATCTGTAGTATCACAATTTTACATTGCACTATGCAAAATACAGAAATATTATGGTCCTCATTTTGGGAAATGAGGCTGCAGAAATGTGAAGAATCTCACAGGCAGTCTGCAAGAATTCACAGACTAATACAAACATCCTGGATCTAGAGTAAAACCTCAGTAACAGGACACGTTCTTTCTCCCCAGTTAAATGGAGTGTTTGGTAGTGCTGTGTCATACTTGCTTTGCAGGCACTGATGTCTAGGACTCCAGCTAATGTGCAGTTCTGTGATATGACTCGATCTGTACAGAAGCAATAATTATCTCCCACTTCAGTTGGCGATGCAAATGCTTCACGAGGAACTGCGAAACGATAGAGGGTGATTCCCTTCACGTTCTTTTTGCCCTGGAAAACTCCGTAGATTGATCTGAATACAAAAGAGGAGAAGAATGTTTCAGTCATTTTGGATTAAAAATCTGAATTTGTGGCAATACTCTGGAAGGATCCCCCATCTATCTCCCTCTTAAAAGAAACAAGAAGCCAATGACCAGGCTCCCACCGTGTTCTGCAGTTTGTAGGGGTGTTCCTCTGCAGCACAAAATATTCCCCACCTTCACAAAGGGTTATAGAAGCTAAGAGGTGAGCATGACAATATAGAAAAAGAGAGACAAAACTTTTAATACTAATAATAAACAATATAGACAAAACTAAAAAATTAATTAGGATCTCTTTTCCCTACATACTTCTACACCTGCTGTCATGTTTTTGAAAGTTTTTGGACTACAGTAGAGAAGTAAATCAGCTCTGCTGTAGTTTTCTGCAAATCTAATGATAATCTAAGCTTTATAAAGCAGGCAACATCCTGCATATAACTTCATTCCATTGCATATGAATCAGAATATCATTTAAGTTTCTTTTTGATAATTCATTATCAGCTGATACAGAGATATGGTTGTTACACAATAAGGTTACCAGGACAGCAGCACTTCGTATTGCAGCCAAACAAAAGAAGGGTTCTGGGTTTTGCAAAGTGGACAGAACAATTTTCCCCGACCCTGTTTTAGCAGGAGTTTAGGGTAATTGTTACCATCCTTAATTGTTCATAAATTGTGAGAATTAAATGGCCAGAGGGGTTTCTCAAACTGAGTGCAATTAATCCAAAGAATTTTATCATTTCTCTTCTACACAGAATTCCCTTTTCCATCACTTGTGCAATGTTTTCCAGTTTGGGGATACAATTGCTACACAAAAACAAGAACTTTAACTTCATATAAAAACACTGATCTTTGGAAACAAACACTCTGCAAAGCAAATGGCCTACTTCAAACCAAGAAAAAAAGGATGTAGTTGTTTCCAGGCAGCAAAATAAATAAAGGGGTTGAACCTCCCAAAGTAAATACACTGTGATGCACTTAAAGTCTTTTAACGTTGCTTTCAGTGATCCCACTGGAGAACTCAGGGACATTGGATAGCCATAGCAGAAGCAGCAGGCTTAAAAGTCATCAGTATGGGATGTATTAAGCAGGCTTGTTTGTTTGTAAATACATAAAAATAAAATATGTAAAAATATCCTGTGAGAAAACAATTTTAAGTATCTAATGAACGAGAGTAAAACTTGTTCTGCATAGATAATTTTCTCCAGAAATGCCAAAGATGGACCTAACTGGATCCTGCTGTACCTGTTGCCTTCTCAGACCAAACAAGGCAGGTTATTATCAGGGCAGTTACAGATTTCTAACAGCTCATAACAATGTCCAATTTTCCTGAACCATGCATGTGTAACCGGCAGAAATAAAATACACCATAAATATCTTGCTTCTTGACCTTATAAAAAAGTGGTGGAATCAGGCTCTGAATCATGAGCCCAGCTCATGATTTTACTTGTGTTTAGATGAAATGTTTATGTGGCACTGCCTCAGTGACCTGAGCCCAAGCACAACCACCGCAGCCACCCTCTGAAATGAAAGAGCACTCAGTGGCACACGCCGGTGTGTACACACACCAGGAAGGGATCAGCCTACCTGCAAATATCAGAGGAGAAGAAGCGTAGTACCTGATTCTTCTTAATAAATGGTGGGAATGATGCTCCATCTGTAAACAAAATAATAAAAAAAAAAAAGTCTTGAAAGCAATTCCACTTAGAAGACATGATTTAATTTCTAGCTCAATACTCAGCTGTTACTTTCCTATAAACCTGTGAAAAAGGTAAACAAAATGAGTCATTTACAGGGAAAATGTTTATGTAAGTTATTGCACAGTTACAGGCACTCCACAGATAAGATTTAATTGTTTTTGAAAGTGAGCCAAGTTATGGCAGCTTTTTTTTTTTTTTTCCACAGATGTGAAGCTCTATGATCAAGCCAAATAAAACCAGAGGATATTAAAAAAAAAAAAATCCAGCTTAATATGAAGCTCAATACCTGTTGCCATTGTTTCAAGGTTTATGCAGCCTATAGAAATAAACCTTCCTAGAGATTCTTGGTTCACCTGCAGTCATGACACAACGCTTAAAAGAAACACAGCTTTAGACTTCAACACTGTTTAATAATCAGACCTTGTTTCACCGAAGATTGCTCAAATTGATCTGCTCTTTGTAAATTGAGGTCCTCTCTAGAGCTAATGGAGAGAAGGAAGCACTTCTAGAGCACAGTCCACATCACACCGTAGCAGACATGCAAAATAAGTCAGAGCAGTAGCACGTTGCTGTTGGGTTTCCCTCCCCTCACTATAAAACGAGTTCAGACAGATCAGATGTGTATTTCTGCAGAGCAAGCACCCAGAGTTATGTAAGAGAACCCTCTGCCGTTTTCCCCATTAAGGTGTTGTAACAAACCTTTAACCAATGTATTTGTTAATTCTTGCTACACTCTCTGTTTAGTTTCTTAGGCAGCAGCCATAACAAAGGGATTGAAAACATCTGTGATGTCTTTGAATCTAGTTGGCAAGAGCAAGAAAGCTAAATTACATACTGCCACTTGCCCACTGCTGACAGAAGCACTTTAAGAAAATTCAAGATCATCCTAAACACACACTCTATTCCTAAGTCTTGGCAGTCTTGTAAGGTTGGTGAACATGGAGTCATTTCAAGCCCCATACAAGTATATTGTTCAATGCTTTTGTCTATGTATTTTCTTATACTGTACATGCTGAGCTTTTGTGGGAAAGCTCACAAGATAGGCTGAAATTCTCACACTTAGAAGGCTATTCAGTCACACTGAATGCTCTTGTAAACTGTGCAATAATCTTTGCTAAAAAGGAAAAGTTTCATATTTTCACTGTACTGGAGCACTTAATCTGATTAGCTGAGTATGTTTATTTTTAGCTGTGGAAGAAGAAAAAACAAAAAGCTGACTCTAGGTAAAAAAAAAAGACTTCAGGCCCCATAAGAGAGTGATAGAACCTAAGAAAATATTGTTTCTTATAAAATTAATTGCATGGTTTTAAAAGGAACTTTTGGAAGATCAGATTCTTGTGATGTATTTTAAATACTTCAAAATAACTTACTGTATGGTCTGGGTTATAGGGAAAGTTATCTATGCCAGGTAAAGCAGAATGGAAAACAGAAAAAAAAAACCCAAACAGCCCAACCCAAAGCCTGCTTGTTCTGATACTTGCTTACTGAAGGCCTAGAGCTCTCTGCAAAAGTCTCCACTGAGACATCTGCCAGCCTCAGCTCCACAGATCGTGTCCTCACAGTGATGCTTTCACTTACCAAAAAGAAGAATATCACCTTGAACAAATGTATCTTAGACAACTCACCTGTTTTCATATGCATGCCAAAAGCAAATTTAAAAATATTCCTCTATAGTAAAAATTTCCTAATCTAAACTACTTTTCTTCTTCATCCCTGTTCACTTTATAGTGGCATACAAACCATCCATCTGACAGCCTTCTCCCTTGTTACCTCAATTTCTTTACATAACTCAGGACACTCACTGTGGTGCATTTAAATGAAATTTTCAGCAGTGTAAATGAATGTGCGTTATTAAAATCCAAAGATAATTTTCAACTGCTATAGCAAAGAAAAAGACTCCTAGTTATATTGTATTATGCAGATAACAAGTAGTAACAAGAGGACTGTATTATTTTCTTGTGACTTCCACATCTACTCTAGATGTAAAGACTGTGCATATGTGCATGTAAATAATGTACAGTAACATATAATATATATTTTATTAGATACACACATATGCATACATCATCATAGTAGTATGTATACATATATAAAGATATTTAATACACAGCATATAGAACTGCCAAAGCCCAGGGGAATTATTTTAAATATTGAATCTCATTATTCTCTAGCAATATCAAGAAAAGTGTTGAAGTTTTAAAAAGTTTTAATAGCTCACCTGTGCCATTAACCATATCACAGTGACCTTCCCAGTATGAAAGATTCCTTTAGGATAGAAAAAAAAGTCATGCTGCATATTATACCATGTAAGCAATTTAATTACCTCAATTGCTAAATATAACTTTCCAGTATAAGCCTGACCCATTAAAAAAGGCAAAGGATAGAGACGTTCATTTATTCAGATAAATTGTAAGGTGCATTAGAACAGATTAAAGTAATTGAGCTACTTAAGCATGCAAGGTAGAAACAACTACTTATATCAAAAAATCAATTACTGTCTTAAATCCAACCCCTAACAGAATTGTTAATGGCTGAAAGAAAGAGATGGTTTTGCTAAGCCCAGGGCTTAATCTTCTTTCCTTTAATTGTTGAAGATTTTCCATTTATCTATAGCCCTTAGTGAATCAAGGCTTAAAAGCCATACCTTAAAAATATATCTTTTTTTTTAGTCTACGTTGCTATGATACCTTTTGTTTTTATAGCTTTCAATTATTGCTGTTTTTGTAATATCTTCTGTCCCAGTATAAATGTTGTAAGGTCCATCACTTGTCCCATTATACTGTAACAGACACAACAAGAAGGAATATCAGTTAGAAATACTGAAAAAAATGGTAGCATTGGCAGATTTTTGTTTCCTCACAGCTGCCTTAAGTTTTATTCAGAGAATGATAACTGAAGGCATTGCCTCCTTATTGGTTTCACTTACCGGGTAAAAGACTCCCAGAACTGGGTTCACGGAGATGGGGATACTGTTTAAGAAGGGATCTGTGTATCCCCACAGTAGTTCTTTTACTGTTCTGTTCTGCAGCATGGTTGACTTAGAAGATTTAATCCAAGTGTTTAATAATATTTGCATAAAAGTGCCTGGGTACAAGGCAGGTGCAGCCTACAACAGCAACACAATCAATGTTTAGCATCAAATTCTGCATGTACTTTGGATAAAAAACACAGAGACTGACTCCAAGAAATCTCTGGCAAAGCCAGTTTCCAGATTTGCAGCTCACTTGAAGTTAAGTTTCTGCATAATACTGATACTCCTTAAGAAAAACTACTGGGCATAAGTTACATAGGCAGAAAATTTTTCTTGACTGATTGCATGAGTTCACTAGATCACCCCTCATCACAGAATCACAAAACAACTGAGGTTGGCAGGGATCTCTGGAGATCATCTGCTTCAACCCCCTGCTCAGGCAGGGCCACCAAGAGCTAAGTGCCCAGCATCACGGCCAGATGGTTTCTGAACATCTCCAAGTGAGAACTGCAGAAAAGGTTAGATCAGATGATCTTTGGAGGGACCTAACAACAAGGGCTCTTCTATGATTCCATGACTGCTGCTATGGTTTTATTTTGCATTTACACCACGTGTCTCTATACTCCGCCCCTCACAGCAATCCTGAGTGCTCACATGAAGATACCACAGAGTTACTGTGAGACAGTCAGGCAATACAACCTTAAGATTTTATATTTATTTGTTAATACAATAGTAGAGCTCTCCTCAATGTATCTGAAACCCATGTCATTTGAGTTTATGGAGAGGGAATTTATCCTGCGACAGCTTCATTGTTACTAATGCTAATCCCGTTCCTGGAAGTGTTCAAGGCCAGGGTGGATGCAGCTCTGAACACCCTGGTCCAGTGAAAGGTGTCCCTGCTCACGTCAGTGGTTTGGAACTGGATGGTTTTTAAGGTTCCTTCCAACCCAAACCTCTCTATGATTCTATGAACTTCTCCACTACTTCCTCCAGGACCTCAGCATTTGGATCTGGACATTATGGTTTTGTTTCTTTACTTACAACAACAGCAAGGTTGAGGCAGGTGACATTATCGTCTTCTGTCCCAACAGACATATCAGGTTCAAAGCTAGCAACATTAGGCAACATGTAGGATATTGTGTCATTGCCAGTTTCTGTGATGTTTTCTTTGGGCAAATATCGCACCCTGGAAATACAAAACACAAACACAGAATATTTTTAACTTTTGACTTTTGAGAAAACACATAACTATGCTTGAGTGAAGGTTTTGAAAAGTTGATGAAAATTTTTTGTAAGATGAATGTTGAGTATTTTATAACCAGTGAAATCTTCTCAACTTTTCATGTGAACATATGTAAAAGTTTCACTTTCTGCAAAATATTTTTCTTCTGAAAATATTTTTTAGTGCCAAATGCAATATTTTTCTTGATACCAAAATGAAAAAAATATACTTTTTATTTTTATGTCATTAATGTACCTTGAATATTTTTATGTTTTGTTTTAAATTAATTACGTTTTGTCACATTTTTTCATAAGCTAATTACATTGCATGTAATTAGAAGGGGGTAACACAGGCTGGTTGATAAACATTCTTAAGTTTTGATCTGATAGGCATGTGTTGCAACAAAACAGATTACAAGTTAAACCCATAACACCACTTTGATAACATTTCATATGCACATAGAGATTTATAAGCACTCTTTCAGCCCCTCTGAGATTGTCTCAGACATGCCCTGTCAGCAGATCTCTAAGATGCAAATCTCTGCTGCAGTTCTACCTTTATTGTAACTCTTTCATTTCCTATCCTCTTGCTCACTGCTCTGTAAGGGTGGCAGACAGCAGGCATCAAATCACTTAGCCTATGCTGTGTGTCCAGAAAGCTTATCCCAGCTCAGACCCAGAAGGGATCTTCAGGACACTCCATCAGATCTTCCAGCCTGAGTGTGGGAGGTACAAAAGATACAGCAAACATTTTCCCACGGTCCAGATGCAGCCAGTTCAGGTGGGGCTTCTCTGAAAAGCAGCTGGATTTGGCTTCTCAGAATTGGTTTGTGTGCATGTCATTTTAATTAATCGCCTAATGTGTAGAGCACCTACCGGAAAATTGAGAGATTTTTCTTTCTAATTAATGCCTCTAACTGGAAATTAATACTTAATTAATTAATAATTCTAACTGGAAACAGAAGACCTAGAACAAGATTTCCCAATAGAATCAGGGGGACAGTTGTGTTTTCAAGTTTTCCTACACTATAATAAATTATTAAGTATTTAAATGGAGATTGACAGAGAGAGAGACCCAGTGTCACAGTTATTCAGGTAGACCAAATATCCCAGGTGATATGACTGCAGCCCTGAGAAGAGACACAGCTGTAATTTTTTATTTAATTTTATCTACACTTCTGGCTGAGATTTGTCCCTGAGAAAACAGGCACCATGATCAGCACCAGAGTAAAACATTCCTGTTTGGTGGGAATTCACCTTCTGCAGTAGTTCTTAACTGCTTCTTTTCCTAACTCCTGTGTAGAGATTTCCTCTGTCTCCCCAAGTATTCTATGAACCAAGATTTCTCTGTTTCCAATGAGAAATAAATAGGCTTTTACGCATCGAAGCACCTAGGCTGTATATGCTGCAATGGATAACTATCTTGCAAATATAATATACATCCTCAAAGATATTGAGAAAGAAATATCCTATCATCATAGGAAAGCAATTTCCTACCAAGAGTGCCAGGGATAGCTAGATATTGCACTTAATAACTCAGGAAGCATCAACTCATCCTATGTCAACATCACATTTAAAATAAAACAAATAACTAAAACTTCCTTGAATGTGGGAGGACTGCTGCATCTAGGCCCTAGCTAGTACAATCAGAAAGAGGAATGCTTTTCTGGGGAAAATTTGTAAAGAAAAAGCTATAGCTTTAAATAAGTCATATAGGAGGGAAAAAAGAAAACCACATTATTAAAATAAATATGAGTGAGGCATAAGCAATAATCTCTTGGTTTTAGGGCATCTGGCATATTTTCTTCTGTGTATAAAGCTGGCAAAACCAGAAAAGGAATAAATGCAACTGCCTCTGTGTTACTGTGGATACTGAGCGATAGTTTTTCACAAGAACAGGCAGCTTCATATCCAATTACCTATTTCTATTTGTGTTTTCCTAATGTGAGACTCAATCCAGAAAGTGTCTGGGACTGCTGTGTGTAGCTGCAATTTAGGCATTTTTGTCAAGTCTGACGTAAGTGCAATGCTGGGATTTAAAAAATAAATTTTAATCCAGCAGAACTTTCTCTGACTTAAGCAAAACTTCTGATATGATGTCACATACTCAAGGGTTTTTTCTTACCTGTATGTGTAAGGTCCTCTTTGTTCAAGTTTTGGACGAGCTCCTTCTTCTAAAACCTCTGAAGGATTTAGCACATGGAAAATCCAAAATTCTCTGTACACTGAGCTTCCTGGTACAATCCAGTTTTGATAAGCAGTGGTACCATTTACAATGACAGCTTCCTGAAAGTACAACAATCAAAGCTAAAATTACCACAAAAAAAACCTAAGTGACAAGTAGTATTTACTTTATGGATTATTGTAAAAAATTCCCAAGGAAACAGAAAAAAAGCATCATTATCATCAGTATGAGGCATACAGTGGTGTTGGCCAGCATCTGAAGGCAGCCTGACATTCCTGCTCAGTGAGAGTAAACGTGAGTCCCCTAAAGCAAATGACCATAAAGCTGATATAACTGCTGATGTACCCAGTAGCAAAATTTTCCCATTGCTGTGGTGGGGCGTAGCCTTAGTTCTCAAACACTTGCTAAAGACACTGATTATTTATAAAGAGAAAATCTTTGAGTGACTGAATGACACCCAGGAGGTTACAGAATTCATAAACTACTTTTCATGCATTTGCAAATAGCCCAAGGGAGGAAATCCTGATTGAGTTACAATCCCAAGGCCTTGCACTCAGACATTACAGCTAAAATTCTCTTAAGCCTTGTTTTGAAAACCTCAGAAGGTCAAAGACTTTCACAGCTGTGATCCAGCATGGGATAGACCATGTCCCTGATGAAGAGGGAAAAGCTTACATGATTCAGAAATCACTCTTGCAGGTCAGGATTTGACCTCCCACCTCTGTGTAACTTGGGTAGGGAAATGGTTCAGGATTCCTTGCAGCTATATGGTCAAGAGGACAAACTGATCTCTCTAGAAGACAACCTTCAGGAACAGAGGTGAATAAATTTTCAACCTTGTGATAACAGATCTATTTAATAGATCTTAAAGTGGTGTTACTTTTTAAAAGTTTTCTTCTCCCTCCATTCCCCTTCCCCTTATAACCCTTTGCCAGGGGTTGGAGCAGCTCAGAATGATGTGCTGACTCTGCCACTGCACTCTGCCAGGTCACAACAAGTTACTGTGTGGATTTGCAGCCCACCACTCACTCTGTACTAATGCACTGTAAACACTCTCATAGGATGCTCCAAGACTACAGCTGATCCAACCTGACAGTACTGCAGCCAAAGGGGCAAGTGGCTCCTGCAGTCCCCAGTACCTGATCTATGTGCCTCCCTCTTCCTTTGTGCTAGCTCTCATTCCTCAGTGATTTCTCCCTGTTGGACAGTAGGAAGATTATTTCCCTTTTTTTTCTTTCTTTTTCTTTGTTCTGTGTTACCTTTCTACCAGTTAGCTATTTGGCTCAGGGGTCTGTGTAGGGGGAACCAGAGTTAAAACAAGGGAAGCAGAAGGACAAAAGAGGGAGGGGGAGGAAAGGAGCAGGATCATTATTTTCAGTGGCATTCAGCCATTATTGTTAATAACATTTCTCCCACAAAGGAGGTGGGTTTGATTCTCTGTCACATACTTTGAGAGTGCCAATGGTGAGTTAAGGTAGAAGACAATCTAGAGCTCTGTCCTGATTCATGTCTTCATTTAATAAAACTAATATCCTCAAAACAGCAAGTCCTTGGTTTTCACTGTTTGATCACAGGTGATCCACCTCTAAATATTACTCCTCTCTATGGCTGGTCATTTGTGTATTTCCCTATTAACACTGCTATGCTATGTTATGAAACATGGAGTAATTTTGGAAAGTGATTTGCAACTGATAGTACAAAAAACTTCTCAACTCCTTATTCAATCTGCATCAGCTCTAATATCTTACACAATAGTTAATTACTGTTAGCAAAAGTAGCTACACAAAATCTAATTTTTACATAGCCAAGTTCATATCGTGCCCTAACTGTGCAACATGAAGTGAAACCAGTGGGAATTTTAACATTTTTTTGTTTCTGTTACAATTTTCTCCCCACTTGATGTGGGTCAATTAGCAATATATAAATTCAAAGGGATGCTGAGCAGTCAGCAATAGAAGCTTGCTGTAATTTGAATTTACACTAAAGTCAGCCATTATGATTTCTGACAAAGAAATACAAATTTTAAGACAAGGTTTCTGTCTTGATGAAGGATCTGGCCAGATGGACAAAAGATGCCATTTTTCTGGGAACTGAGAGATGCCACAAATACTTTTGGCTGTAACAAAATTATTATTAGTGTATATGTCAGTCTGCCTATGTAAACTGGAGGAAACAAACAATACAATTGTGTAAATCTGAACATGTTAGGCTCCAGAAAAGCATTTTGCAGCTGGAAGTAGGAAGAGCCATTTATTACTTCATAAGTGATGATTATTAGCTTACTATTAGCCTTTCTATTCAAGCTCTGTTGGATTAAAACTTTTAGTCCTTTTTTAGTCCTTGATAGCAAAAAATTAAGGGAGCTAATCAAGTTTATAATTGATAATTCAGGAATATGTGTGGTTAGATCACTTATGTTCTGCTGAGAGCTAGAAGCTGCTTTAGCTTCATTAGTTTGCATAAAGAAGTGGCATATGAATGTTATGAACACAGTTTTAAATTAGAAGTGTTTCCAATGCCTCTGGCAGCTGATAAGATATAATCTGGCCAATCATAGATAAAAGATATATGTAGACAAACAGATGACTAAACATAATAATAGCTAAAATGGATAGCCTTATTTCTAAAAATAACAGACTACCCCAGGGCAGCACTGAGGCATTGTGGCAAATCATACACCATTCTGTATTATCAATTCACTATGAATTCAATGTGTGAAGTATTATTATGCAACTTCTGTAAAACTCCTGAGCTCATGTACTCAGAAAGCAGGAGATCTTAGAGAAGTGGTGATAAAGATTTTTCTGGTGAATGAATCTGTTTCCAATAGCTTTGAGTGGTGAAACCTAGATGGAAACAAAAGTTGATAAGCTGAAAAAAATTCATAACTGAAGTGATGGGAACTTTTCCTAAACAGATAATATTGTTTTAAGGAAGGAAAGCAAAAAGGAGTAACTGAGCCATGTCAAAATATCTTCATTCAACAGTATCAGATGCAATCTTTCTGACTTGCTGTTTTGAACTCACTTCTTTTTCTTTGGATTTTTTTTTTTATGATAATATCTAGTAATGATGACAGCAGACATGCTACTGTGCAACTGAAATGTGTGGAGTCAGTTAAAAAGGTACATTTTGACAAAGTCAAACAAAGTATTTTTCATAAAGAACTCTGAAACTTTCCTATTTCTCTATAACTATACAAAGGTTAGTTTTCTAAGACCTTCATGGAAAGGTCCTTCCCCTCTGGATAGATTCAATGTTTGGGGAAACAAGGACTTTTGCCCTTTGGTCCTTAAATCAAAGAGACCTTTTAAGGGGGAAGTCTCCTTTCCATGAATAGTATCAGGGCTGAAATAGCTTATCCTCCTTCAGTGGATCCCTGCCAAGATGTTGCTGTTGGTGGTGTCATTTCAAGTAACAGTTTCTTTAAAGATCCTTGAAAAAGACTCAGAAAATATATGTCACCTTGATTTAAAAAAACCCAAACAACTTGTCCCATGCTGGAGGTAGGAGTTGAAACAACTTATCAAAAAAAGATCCAGAGCTAGAAAACACCACGTGTTCTGTGTTGAAGCATGGATGTCCAATAATAAACTGGAACACAAGAGGTGACATTTGGGTGTTCCACATTACATGGACTTTGCTTGGGTTTTCCTCTCACAGACTGTCCATGGGTGGAGCACTGCACCTGCCTGCTAGGAGATAAGCCCTTATAGCCTCAAAGTCTCTGTACGATTTTAAAGGGCACCTGAGATTACCCATACACCTCCAGATGCTTTCTCTTTGCTTCAACAACAGTATGCAGCCTTCCAGCATAATATATTCTGAAGTGTTTACTCAGGCTAATCTCACAATGAGTGCAATAAAGGAGAAATGAGGCCGGTAGAATTTGGTGAAGTGTAAAGATTTGTGCTCAAGAGAAGCACGCTTAGGCTTCCACCGTTAACAGAAAAGAACAGAACTATTGATTGCATTGATTTTTGAAATTAAAGTTCTCCCTATTTATTGGGAGATGCTAAGAGGTTTAGCTGGACTTGCTTGAGAGTAAATTGATAGTCATGTTATTTGACCAAATCTCGATAATAAGCTAATTTATGACAATGTGACTTGTTACAGTATGAAGTGTCCTAAAACTGTTCAACATTTGATTTTCTAATCCAGCAATAACATTTGATAGCAACTTTCATTTCCCCTATAAATATAGATTTAGGTCTTACTACATTGCTGTCAATTTGTGTAAGGAACTGGGATGTACTGAGATAGGATAGACAGAGGAAAAATTAGGGGTCTTCTTTCAAGCTTTGACTGTGCAGAATGTAAGACAAGATTTTGAATTTCATGGTCATATCTGAAACACTTTTCATTAAAATACAGCTTTCATTAAAAATACGGCATTTCGAGTTTTGCTTTCATCCACTGGGTGAGAATCTAAGTTTAAATTTTGCCTCATATGAGTCCAAATGGAAATATCATAGAATTATAGAATCAATAAGGTTGGAAGAGACCTCCAAGATCATCAGGTCCAACCTTTGACCAAATTTCCCAATGCCCACTAAACCTTACCTTGAAGTGTCAGATCTACTAATTTTTTTAACACTTCCAGGGCTGGTGATGACACCACTTCCCTAAGCAGTCTGTTCCATATAAATGCTTACAGGCCATATCTGAGAATAACTCACTCCTTGGGTTTTTCCTGTCCTAGAGTCACTGTTCTTGAAAAATTCCAAATAAATTTGTCATTGAAACTGAGATGTTTCTACCAAAGATTTTCTGTAAAAATTATATTTCCAAAAGTGAAATATTTCAGAAAAAAAATATATTTTCAATACGCTGTGATCAGCAAACTTGTCTGATTTGCAGTCAGCTTTATATTTATCTTAAATATAACTGCAGTGAATGATAAATTTGCTTTTATTAATAAACCGTTCATCAACATAATTAAATCATAATTAGTTATATTCAAGTTCCTTTTGAGCATAAGCTGATATGATCTCATATTTCAGACACTGTACCTTGGCACACCTTCTCTGAGAAGGAGTTGTCTTAAGAGTCTTTTGGTCTCACTGAACAGTCAGCATACTTAGTAGAAACACAATAGTCTAGTGTATGACTTGTGCTTAGGGAAAAAAGTACTCTTTTACATAAATAAATAAAGCCTTTACAAATTTACTCTGTTATGTTTTGTATGATTACAGGTACAAATTTTCTTTTCATACACATCAAACAAGCTGCCTTGAAATAGGTACAAGGATCTAAAACATGATCACAATGCAGAAAATTACAAGGAGGTTGAGGGAAAAATTATTCCCTCCAATGCTTTACCACTAAGGACTCATGCAGATATAATTGAATATGTAGACATTTGCAAACCACGCTGTATAACTGGTTCATTATTGTAAGTAAACAGATGAACACATAATACTGCTAATTGATGTAATTCGCTTTCAAAATGCTTAATGGCATAAGACAACACTAGATTAACTCAAAGTAAATATTTCATATGAGGAGATACACATTTCAGAATGATGTGTTTTCTAGAAAACCTCTCATTTCCTCAATATGGCAATCAAAATTATTTGCAAATATAGGGTATGACTTTTTTGCAAGGTGGTTGAGACATTCTCTAGTGATATTTTTTTATTCGTTAGAAGCTTGAAAAATTCTTGAAAATACAACAGTTGGAAAATTCCTCTACAGTTTGGCTTTCACTGAGTGGTCTGATAAAATTAGGATGTTATATAGAAGCCTTTTTTTTAATTATTATTATTTTTTAAAAAGTGATTCTATAATCTTGCCAGGGCCTCAACAGACAGTTTCACATTTCCTGACAGTTCATGAATCTAACTCCTCAATTGATTCAACAGCTATGGAGCTAAGGGTAGTCTTCCAGAAAAGCCTTTGAATAAGTGTCTCCAAGATGTCCACAGTCTTCAGCACCACAGCAGATCAACTAGCAGGACTAAGCAATAGCCAAAGACCTTAAGCTTTCTAGATATTTAACTATTGGAGAACCCACTTTTGGTGCAATGACCCCAAGGAGACTTTTGTCTCCGTAATAGACACGCCAGAGCTTCCATGTTCTTTCATTCCTGATTACTCCATGATTTAGACCCTCAGTTATATACCCTTTTCACCAAAGGTCTAATAAATTATTTTTTATTTTACTTTAAAGATAAAACTAGATTTGAGATATAAAATTATCTAAAAAGTAGAAAAAATTGTGCCTGCCTGGTCTACAACATTCTACTTTAATTACTCTCCACACTTAAACCAGGGAGAGGTATTTGATCAGATGCTCCAATCTTGTGGAGCAGACTGACTTGCATCATACAATCACAGAATGTGAATACATGAAGTGCAGGATTGGATTCTGCAGCAGAATACTGTTTAGATTATATTGCAGTAAATATAAGTGCATGAAATGAGTACAAAAATAAGAAAAAAAAATCCAGTAAAATAAATAAAGGAAAATATAAAGAAACTAGAAATAATCATAAATATAACAAACATAAACCCTAGTTACTTCTAAATTACATACTGAAAACACATCTTGAAAAAAATATTTTGGTTTCTAATGTGAAACATGAAAGAGAGCAAGCAAGTAAGCATGGCATTAAAATTAATATATTTTTTTAAAAATATTGCTGTAGCCTATATTTCCACAGAAGCATGGAATTACAAAAACAAGGGTTAATAAAGAAAAAGGAAAAAAAAAGCAGAAACAAACCACAAGATTTAACATTAATGACTATTCAATAACCACAAACCATATGGACCCAAAACAACACAATCAAAAAATTTACCTTTTCTATTGCTTTGCCTATGAGGTTATCTCCAACTGGTATTAGGACTCCCCCAAAGATAGCCAGCACAGCACCAACGATGGCCCCAGTGAGGAGCCCACAGTTTCTGTTACAGCCCATTCCTCTCCTTTGTCAGGGAGCAGGTAGACAAGGTACAAGTATCCTTGCTGTAAGGCTTGATGCTTTTTCCTCACTTCTTGGTCCCAGCAGACTCACTGATTTTCAGCAGAGAAGCTGTTAATATAAGCAAAAAGTGAACCAAAATCAAATTACAAAGCTCAAAGTACAAAGTACATGAAATGCAGAGGGCAGGAAGATAACAAGTCTACAACAGCCAGCCAGTGGCCAGCCGCTGGCAAAAGAAACAAACAAGTTGCAGGTACTTTTGGAAAGCTGATCGTCTATTACATGTGATTATCTTTCTTCATTCCAGTTCTCTAAACAGACTGATAAGTTCTTTCATTACCCTTTTTTTTTTTTTTTTTTTTTTGGCTCTGTTGCATTAGGGCAATCTGATATTGTTATTATTCAGCTGACACTCTTCCTGATGTAGACATCTCTGAAATCTCTCTCTGACAAACAAGGAGGCAGTTCTCTGATCTCAGCCTGCCATGCCCATGGCTCCCACTTCAGGCAAAACCAGGAGTTACACCACTCACTGGTGTGAGCTACTCAGGCTGTTTCTGAATTACGCCAGTAAGAAAGTCCCCAAGGTCCATCAGCACCTCGGTGGGAATGGCAGTCCCTAAAGGGAGACACCTGTGAGAAGCCTCTTTTCAGATCTCTATCAGTCCACAGTCCTCTACTGAAGGATTAAAACTTTGTTTCAGCAACTTCGTGACAAGGGCACAACTGGATTTTAACTTGAGCTGCATTCCTACCACCAAACTTCATCAATCCCATCTGCCTTACAGAACAGCAGAGATTTTAAAGTGAGTTTAGAGCTTGATCTTTGAAAGATGTGATACCTTAAATTTCAAGATTATTCAGTCTCAGAAGAAAAACATCTGCAATTACTCAGGAAAACAAGAGTTGTTGGTAATATGTGTTAACATACCTTAAGACCTAGCCCCTGGTAAAAGAAGTAAAGAAAATCAGAATGGCACCAGTGCTGAAAGATATGGTAAAACATAAGCTCCTAGTGATATTTTTTCTGACTTGTTATTGTTTATGAATAATTTAGACAAAGAGGTGCCTAATTTAAAGTTTATTCTTGGTCAGGAATTAATCACATTCACAGAATTTGCAAGTTTGTTACTTGCTTTAGATCTCCAGTTAACAGAAAATCTCCTCTTTTCTATTTTAGATGCCACTATGTCCTTTTTATTCTTATCAATTTCTGGTTTTATAATATGTTATCATCTCTAAACAAATTTCAACTGAGGTATTAGTTGCTGACTGAATGATGCATTCAAGGCCAAACTCGGAGAGAAAAGGAAAACAGAAAGATGAAGTGGAAGAACAATGGAAGAACTGTTTTTGCTCATGATGCCTAAAGGATTAAAAGGATTTAATGAATTTCTAAATGATAAAGCAGCTATAGGAATAGTGTGTGTTGTATTTTCATAATCAGTTATAAGGTCCTATTATTAAGAAAAAGGACATATAGCATGCCCTAACAGACAAGTTACCATGGTCATCAGGCCAGGGATGTGTCCTCCCTTGTCAATCCAAACTCACAGTTATATCACATCTGTACCTGGGACCAGACAGCTCCTTTTACCTGCATTGGATACCCACTTTTTCCAGGCTCTAGCACCATCAGCAGTTTATGGCTCCCTTGCCTTTAACAATGTCTATTTCTGTACATTTGGGCTCATTTGGTATGTTAATAATTTCTCCTTGGATACTTGCAAGCAGAGTGACCAAAAGACTGGTTGCAACATCAGAAAAATGTCCTTACTATAAAAGTCATCCAGTCCATCCATCTGCCACCAGGTCATTCATTCCATGTGGTTCCCACTTCAAAGCTTTAACCTTTGATTGTTTTGCCTGCACATACAAGGGACCTAAAAGAAGCCACATTTGTCTTAAGTTTTTGACACTCGCTGGGGACTGAGAAGAGTCACTTTACATCTGTAAATCTGGCTTTTCTACTGGAGGTGGTACACCTTATTTGAACTGCATGTTTACTGTGTTGCTCTCCTCTCTACCAGCTCTGTTACTGTGCTTGTTTAGCAATAGAAACTCATCCATAGGGGAAACATTTAAAAAAAAAAATCAGTTTTCTCAAACTTTTCATGCATTTTGTTGCACTTTTCACAAAGATAACTGAAAGTTGACCTAACTGAATTATAAAATTTTCAAGTTCATTAAAGACTCCTTGATATAACGGATGGATACATGATGTGTTTACTGGCAAATTTCAAAGCAAATTTCAGCTAGAAATTCATTAGACCTGAAGAACTTAAAAGTGAAAGTCACCAGGACCAAACCTCGTATCTTTGTAGCTAGGTTCAGATCAAGATTTTTAGTTTGGCAAAGACAGAACTGTGATATGCTTGTGCAACTAATTGGAAAGGTGGTGTGGGGATTTGAAAACCTGACTGTGGTAACACACTGTAGCAAATCCAAGAAAAAGCAAAAACTTCTCAGTTAAATCACATTCTGAAAAGTACATATTTGATTTTTTGAGTTGATTTTTTCCCCTAATACTATCTATTCTAGCAGATATTTTTTAAAGTGAGGAAATACACATTTTAAAATTAAAAATGGAAATTAGCTCTTTCATAAGCGTTTAAAGAGGCTTTTTAGATACCATCAGACTTTTTTTCTTGACTTAACTTCCACAAGCTTTTCAAATTCAACAAAAATACACTCTCCACCAAGATACATTTCCATCTAAGTTTCTGCAAGCTTTTCCAGTGCTTTTATTTTGTTTTAGGTGGACTAGGCATCCCTCATGAACATTAGCAATAAACAGCCAGAAAGCAACTGACTGCTAACAACTTGTGTCTATTCCAAGTTTCTGCAAATTGTAAAATATTCACCCTTCTCCCACCAAGCACAATGTAACAGCAGTCTAGACATCCCAATTTATGCAATTCAAATTATCCATTACACAACTGCAATGAAGAGCACTCACACCATAACACTCAATTGCACATAGAAGTCAACAAGCTATTCTCATCTATCAGAACTGAATGTAAAATATAAAGATTAAGGCAGGAATTTCCCATAAGAGTGCACTTTCTGGGGTTTCATATTCAAGTGAATATTATGTACCCTATGTAGAACAGAAAATACCATAACAAAATTAGATATGGTCTATGAGACTATAATATCATTTAAACTTAGATTTGACAACAGGATTAATAATATTTAGCCCATTCTAGAGTGCTGGATATGTACTTTTCAGTATTGTTTCAAACATCCTTCACAAAATATTGACAATGAAAATGGTCCATACAAATCTCTGAAAAGACAATTTATAAGCAACTGTATAGTAGAAGAGATGCAAAATGTTATTAAATTCTTTTTTCACTACTTAACTTAAACTTCTGTACATTTCAGTTTAAAACAAGTCCTTATAAACCCCAAATAATTTCATCTATATTTTTTTAATTGTTTCTCCAGCTCTAATAGTAATTTTTAAACTTTGTTTGACATGGCATTACTTCAATTCTGAAACAGAATCATCTTTAATGCCCCAAATGAGAGCAATTGGTGGTGAAAAAGCAGTGTGTACAGTGAAAATTAAAATGTGTTTTGAAAATTCCTATTAAGAGTTCCAACACAATATCATAATATAATTCCATTTTTCCAAGGTCAGATGGAGGATCTAAAAATCCTGAAATTATTAAGAGATGCATTTGCAGAGAAGAGATTATTTCTGCAATTTTTTAATATTTGATGTACTTTGAAATTACGGTTCCAAGCTTTTTAATTGCAATAGAAAATGCTAGAAATCTCACTTTAAAAATCTGCATTTCTTATAAATTCATATGACTCCAGAACTATAGTTTGAAGAATATTAAATATCAGAAGATAGAATGCAATTGGGAAAGGCAGCAACACTGAACATAAATACCAGTTTTCATAATAACAAAGCATTTCACTAATACATGTACAATTTCACTCTTTCTTGCAAACAGCTTTGCAAAATGCTGCCTTTTTTTTTTTTTGTATTACAAATAAACATTTTCAAGAGCTGCTAACCAAATGACCTTTGAAGTATTTCAAGAGGAAAACCTTCTGATTTAAAATTTTGTATCATATGACTCACCTTGAATAAGGGCAACTGATTTTTCAGCTCAACATACAAGTACTTAACACATGACTTGCATCAAGTTACCAGCAGACAAGCAGCTAAATCTCCCCACCAAGCACATAGGCTCTGAACTCTGAGGGAGTGTTTATATATTCCAAGAGACGTCAGTTCCCTCTTTATCTTTTTGCCAGAAGAAAAAGTTAAGTTGTATTGGTGCTGTGGGAGGGGGTTATTTTTACAGTCTGACTAAAAGCCACTACCTACATCGCGTGGTAATATACTTAGCAACTGCAATCTTTATCAAATTTTGATCCAAGTGAGTCAAAGGTCAAGGAGACAAAAGGGTAACTTACTTATTTGGTTCCTAGTCACTTCTTTAATATACATTTGCTTTAAAACTGCTCACATTAGCAAGTTATGATCAGCCAGTTCCTGATAACTTCTTTAAGATATAGAATATTTTTAAATATTCTTTTCTCTATAGCATGGTCTGATATATATGTATAAATAAAACCTTACTAATGAAGTCATTCTCTGTCAAAATAAAGAGTAAACATCTTTTCAGTTTAATCATCATGATAGTGTATTTGAAAGTAATAAGAATCAGGAAATGTTAGAATATTTTTAAAGAGTTTTTTTTTTTCAGATACTGGATTACAACATTTCCTTGCAAAGTGCTAAGGCTCTTCCTCTTTTACTGCAAGTTGCAACTCATCATATGCTGTGATATTCTGTAATATTCTGTGATAACATCATGCCAGAAACTCCTTTTTCTGAACATATCTAAAAATTATTTAATTTTACACTGTTATCTCTGTCAACCAATATGTCACTCCATCACAGTGTCTACTAATAATGAACAGTGTGCCAAGCTTTTGAACAAATATTTTCTAAATATCTCCTCCTCTCAGGTGAATTAAATGAATGCATTGTTTTAAAAGATTCTTCTGGCAGCAGCAAGAGGAAGTGATCTTTACTTGGCTTAATCATAAGAGAGAAAATATTCCTAAAAATAGATTATTAGGTCCAGACTTTCAGGGTACAGCACTGAATAGTTTGTGATTCCCATGTTTAGCATTTGCTGTTTTGACTGACTGTTTGCTGTTTTGTTTTTTCACACTGCCCTATTAGGAAGTTAGGCTTTTGTGGAAGAATCTGCCTTTTTCTAATCTATTTCTGCTAAGTAAATCTAAAATGGGTGAAGATTAATGAATTTGAGGTTTTATATCCTAGTAGTGAAGGCAAGACTGAAAGTGAGCCTGGCCTTTTGAAGGAAACCTCTTATAGGGGAGTCTGTGTACAAGGCTCGCTGCCAGGGAAAGTTAGTGACCCTGGATAACTCCAGTTTCACATCCTTGAAAAGTGTAGTACATTTGTTTTTCCTTTATTTTGTAATTAGAGTGGAATTTAAGCACTGAAAGAAGCAGTCCTCCACACTATGCATCTCATGAACTGCTTTCATGAATATTATCATTAATTGTTTCTATTGGACATCTTCTCATTGTAATAAATTGGTAGTAGTAGTTTAAATTTACTCATCAAATTAGTAGTAGTAGCTTACTCATTAATTGTATTGCATGTTATATTCTTATATACATATATGTTATTAGACTGTAAATTCATTAATCTGTCAGCATTGTAAGCTGATAGGCATGCAGCTTGCAGTTCTTAAGCTAGATAGACAAATTATTGTGCCTTGCTGAATCTTACTTTTATAAAAAGCTTATTGTCCCATAGCACGCATAAAGTAACAAAGGGAAGGACAAGAATCAAAGGGTCAAGAATGAAAATGATACAGAGTGTCCAAGATGGACATCTGGAAATACCTAACACACCAGGCCTCAAGGACTAAAAACTAATTAAAACTATGGAAGGGAATGCACCTGGCAACTGAAATGGGCCTGCAAGGAAACCAACCAGAACCAGACCTGCAAACTCGGATCCAATAGTAGGATAACAAGTGACTATGGGAGGGGAACTGATAAGGGAATAAAAGTTACTGTTTTTGCTTACTGCGCTTGCATGCCGTGAGTGGGGCAGGGGCCCCCCCGGACGTCCAGCACACTGTTTTGCTTATTTGCATTTTATATAAATCTTCAATAAATTTTATTACTATATTTGAGCCTAATTCCATTTACTTATAACATCATGTAATGCTCCCTTGAGGATACTCTTGTTTGGGGTCCTCCAGGCTTTCCTCCCAGGCTGAACTGCCTCTTTCACTGCTGCCCATGAAGGAGGTCCCTACCACGTTCATTTTCTGCAGTGTATGGGAGTCACTGTGCACCCTTCATGATGAAAATATCTACAGCTGCTTTTTGTTGGAATCCTAAAGGCACTAATGCTGATGTAATGAAGTTCAGTTTTCAACATACACGTGCTGAGTTGTAACACCTAATTTTGTGACTTATAATATCCTATTATCATCCTACATAAGCACAATTTCTCCTAGCAGCAGTGTTTGGCCAGGAAATGAGGACTAACTGGTTCAACTGCAGAAAGCTATAAGGACTGGGAGCTCAGAGAGAAGCTGTGAACTTTTGAATGTCAGTCATTTCTGTTTCTTAAAAACAAACCAAAACAAACCATAAGTGCTTAATGGTCCTGTGTTCTTTGGCTTCACATCAGAGTTCAGAGGTTATAGAGGGGAAAGCAGAGACATACAAAAACACAGCAAAGACACAAAAAACACAAACAATTATGTACTTCATCGGAGTCCCCAGTGGTGCAATAACAAAGAAACTGCCCCACCAGGAAAAACTGTCAAGGAGGAGAAATAGGGTAAATGACACTCACATACTTGACGAAGACACAGAAAAGTGCAGGAAGCACAAAAAGAGAAATGCAGTTGTTAACTCCAAATGAAGTCCCCCCCCATATCCTGGAGTAAACACGCTGCTGACAAGAAAATGCTGAAGAGTTGTTATTCATGGCTTTTATAGGTATCTCATAAGGGAGTCTTTTGGAAAACACTTTGTGAATCTTTCCATTGTCATGACACTTACAGAGTTTTTCTTCAACTGCCTATCATGAAACTTATAAAAACCAATCTTAATATTAATTCCTTTTCAGATGTGGAAAGATTACCATATGTTAGATGAGGCTGGGAAGCAAAGTAGAACACTCTAGGAAAGTCCTGTCTGTGGTTTTGCACCCAATCAACTTTTTAAGGACATTAACTGTTAAAAGAAAACCAACAAAATCCGCTAAGCCCTGGGGCAGAAGATGAGGTTAATATTCCCAGCATTCAAAACATGATTTCTAGAAACTTTTGGGTATGCTCCCTATTTTGAAAGAAAGGTGTGAGGAATTAGGTTTGCGTCCTCTCTATGAAAAGTAAAAATACAAATTTATTGTTTAACCAGGTTGTTCTATTAGCATCATCTTATGTAGGTTCTGTACTCTCTTCTGAAAATCTTGTTGCTACCACTCAGTGGCCCTCTGGCTTCTTCACAGGAAGTAGAGAAGTCACACAGGAAGTGCTGTACCTTGCCCAGTAGTGAAAGACTTAAATCTTTCAAAAAACCCACAAAACCCAAATCAAACAAAACCAACCAACCACAAAAAACCCAAACAAACAACAACAAAAAAACACCAAACCAAAACAAACAAAACCCAAACAAACAAAAAACCCCCAAACAAACAAACAAAACCAAAAAAAACCACCAAAAAAAAACCATCACCAAAACCAAACCTGTGGCTCTTATCTCCAAATAAGCTTTCATGTTCACCCATGTGCACTTAGTTCTACTGAGGAGGAGAATAATAAAGAATAATGAAGATGAATCATCTAGAGAAGAAAACTGCAATTTGCCACCAGCTGCATAAGACTTGACCCTCGGTGTGTATGGGAGACTGCAGAAGGTATTGTTTTATAGGGAGTGAAGCAGCACCTGATTTATCCACCCAAACCAGCTTCTACAATTTACTTCACTTCTTTCGAACAAGAATCTCCCCTAGAGTGAACATGGGCAATCTTCAGGTATTGCCTAGAAGGAACATGAATATATAAGACACAAATTATAAAATAATTATATAGAAATAATATTTTTTCCTGAATTTTGTGTTCACTCCTGTTGTCTCAGTGACTGCTATGTTGTACCATCTCATTTTCCAAAAGGAGTTCCAGAAGGAGTTCCAAACAGAGTTCTATAGGTCAGGAATAGTCACTTCATATAATAAGAAAGTAAAAAGATATTTCAGTTGTTTTGGTTTTGCTTTTAATATCTTAAATCTAAGCACCTAAAATAAAAGAAAGGTATAGTTTCATATTAATAATTTTTTTTGTGCGTAATGCTATTTGCAAATATTTGTTGCAAATAAACATATCCAGCTAAAAGCAGAGAGCTGGCCTAAGGAAGAGGAATGGTTTCCTCTCCTCTCAGTGGAGAGGAATGAACACAACTCATCCCATGTAATTTAAATGCTTATCTTAGGCAAGAATATATGGGATCGTAGAATCGTTAAGGTTGTAAAAGACCTCCAAGATCAAGTCCAACCTTTGACTAAGTAGGACTATGCCCACTAAACCATATCACAAAGTGCCATATCTACTCAGTTTCTGAACACTTCCAGGGAATGCATATCCTTTAGAGGTACTGATGTCTCTCCTTTAACTGCAGAGAATCCAAACAACTGACTATAATTAGACATCTAATGATTAAAAGGTCAACATTAGAACAATTCCACTAAAACTCTCCAAACAGATCCTTCAGTTCTACTCCACATCAGTGCATCATGCTGACAGTATCACCAGGACAGCCATACAAGGTTCTGCTAAATGCATACATGTTGTGAAACAAGAAGAAAATGCAAGAAGAAAACTTCAAAATATTTACCACCTGGCATGAATGGAAAAATTGGCCAAAGATTTTTTTTCCAAGCTCACATCACAGACTTTTACTGCAGGTGTGTTGGCCTTCAAGGCTTGCCAGTGCATGCCCTGAAGCATATTCCAACCACTCATATCAAACAGTTTTCAATCCCCTGAAAAAAGATGCTCCCAAACATGCATCAATACCTGATTTCTCCTCACAAGAGCTTGGAAGACTCATTCCAAACTGCTGTGTAGCTCCTTCATTACCCACTAAAGACTCTCAGCTGTAGCTTTCCCAGCTCTATGAAGTGTTAGGACCTAAGGTGCTGTCCCTTGTGATTCTCAGTGTGTCCTGACGATATGGAAAACATCCTAAAATACCAACAGCTCAAGCCAACTTGGCAGCAGTACAGTGGAAACAGTGTGATATATTTGGCTCCTGTCACTGATGAGTTCCTCTGTCAAATTGTAACTAGGTTCTTTAAGGGGAAAGTGGGTGATGGAAGACCCAGCAGTTGCTTCACTTTTTTTTCCCTGGAAATAATAATTCTGAACTCTTCTTCACTGATTGTAGATTCATATGAGAGTCACTCAAAGCATGGATAGGGAGAAATTTGGTACAAAAGAACTGAATGCAGAAACTGTGATATAATAATATAGGCTTCTTGTGAGTCTGAAACAGCAAGAAGGTATAAAAATCTGTCACTGAAATAGCTGCATCAGTCTATTAATGCTAGAGACTTCTCTCACTGAAACCTAAATGTTGCCCCAAGAATCAGGATTCATCACCCAATGTGCAGTAAGTCAATCATGCAGATACCAAGGTATTTGTTTATTCAAGATTTTCATAAATTTGGGTGCTAGGTGGTAAGTCCACAAAGCTAGCATATTGAACAGAAAAGACAAGCACTCTTTATATGCTGTTAATTTTTATATATTCTGCTTATCTAATATATTCATTGTTTACTCCTTGACTATTTCTGGTTTTTGCTGATCTGGCTCCTTATCTTGGATAGCTTGGTGGTCATCAGTGTTTGCTATTCTATTATTGTTGAGCTGGCTTTGTTAGTTTCTTCTTATCTTGGGTGTTCTGCGTCACCCTTTGGTTTCTTCTTATCTTGGATGACCTGCAGTAGCACACTCTTTTAACCAAAATTTGTTATTCCACTGAGTCTATGACATTTCAAGCAGGTGAGGCCCTAAACATTAATAAGGCAACTCTACTAACAAAAAAAGTGCCTTAAACTTCACAAGGAGGGTATAGAGAGCAAACTCCAGTGGTAGGAAAGAAAAATTTTTAAGCAGGCATCTTCTGAAAGTCAAGAGAAATTTAAAAAATCTTGTCCCTACTTGGATATATTCTACTTCTTGCAAAACTCTCCTTTTTGGATCAGAAGTCACAGAATAATGGAGTAATTCTAAAATCTTTCACCAGTGCAATACCTGGTTGAGAAATAGTCACCAAATGAATCATCTCAGACAATGTCAATGGCTTTGATTAATGACTGGGTAGTCCTTTGTTAGTTTTTGCCTACCAACTACACTGCAATTTTGTCTCTGTAATAATTAAGAACAACAATAGTACAGGGGATTTTTACAGCTGTGAAGACCTAAGTTTAAGGTCAAATTCTGGATGATTTCTCAAGTGTTGAAGACCTGTGAAATAACTGAAACCCTTTTCTTTCAGTTCACCTGTTCCAGACCTGGATAAACGTCCTTGGTCTGAACAATGTGCAGAAGATCTCCCCCGGGACTTAGTTCAGCCTCAAAACACCAAAGCCAAAACGTGAGCCTACTGCTAGGAAAAGCCCTGCTCCTTATCAGGCCAGCACAAGAAGAAACCTTTACTGAAGCCATCCCACATCCTGGGGCAGCTGCCCAGCCCCACTCTGAGAATCAGAATTGGTGGCTGGCATAGTTCCACAGGTTCCAGGCCTCTGCCATCCAGACGTGTTTTCTACCAATAAAATAGGAGACAAAGCAAATCCTCTTGAGAATTAATACAGGCCCAAGCCCTTCCTGAGTAAGTTTCATCCCTCCAGAGGAAATCTCAGAGACTATGGCAGTGGCAGCATGAAGCTGATGGAAACACTGTCAGAAAAGCAGATTTTCTCCTCCAGCTTGCAGCAGAGGTGCAGACTGGGGTGGTCTTGCCTGGAACTCAGGGTGAGGGGAAATACTCAAGTACTTTAAAGAACACATGCTCCTCCTGCCATAGAGTTTCTCACCTTTTATAGCCTTTCGCTATGGATATGGTTAGTTAGACTTTATTTAAACTACTTGATTGTATAGAAAATTAATCATACCAATTTTCTTATAGCAAAGGATGTTTCACTCTTCTTTATTCTAAGAGCTAATGTGATGCTCTTTTGTGTGTGTTAAAAAGGGGATTTTTTCCTTTTTACACAATTTTCTTGAGAAGATATTTAACTACCACAATGAAAGAATATAGGACACACACAGAAAAAAAAAAAACAATACCCCAAAACTGAAAAATAAAATCACCCTTGCTCCAAGAGATATCTTGGCAGAAGCTGAAGTTCTAAAGAGATTATGGCAAATTGTATAGAATCACTGTGTATTGAGAAACTGCTCTGAAGAACAGAGCAGTAACAGTGATTTCTGTGCACTAGCAATGAATGCAAGAAGGAACTAAGAAGTATACTGAACTTCTCAGATCATGTAATTTTTTGCTGCTAAGATATGACATTATCCTGTCAGATGAAAACATGATACAGAAATATGCATATAACTATCAGTTACAAAAAAAAGAGGAAAAAAAAGTAGTTCCAAAATACAGTAATTTAACCCAAAACCCTTACACTTCTGATCATTTTCCTGGTTGTGCCAATTATATAGAAGCTTCTGAAGTCTCACTTGGGGAAAAAAAAAATCCCCATACTAAAAAACTACAGACTACACATTTATTATGAATAGGATATTTTTGCCAAGCAAAAAAAAACAATAAAACCCACCCCCGAGTAAATATCAGTTATTGTATTAGTTGTTGAGAGAATCAGATCACTAAAATAGCATATGACTATGCTGTATTTACTGAGTCAATCTCAGGATTCTCATATAAAAATAAATTTCTATTACATCAGCATAATTATTGCACACAAATTATAATTTTAAATCAACACAGAAATGCAGATGACTGCCTTTTACCCTAGTGAAAAATTACGTAATTCCCATAATTAATAATTACTACAGTATTTCCAGATGTTCTTTTATAACATGGTTATTTAATGCATACAGCCATAAATTTGATATCTTCATTAATAGTTTTTTTACAACAAATGTGTATAAGATAATGAATCACAGGAAAATTATTAATACACTTGTTGCACTTTAAATATCAATATATTTATTTTTAATTGCAGCATACAGTGAAACATTAGGAATATGTACAATATTATCAAGATACCAATATGCAAGTGAAATCATTTGATTACCACTATATTTGCTCTTTCTAAATTTTAGTGAATGGACTTAAGAGTTATAAACAGTCAAGAAATAGAGGTTGGATGACATCTGTCTTTGCTTTTAATAACTAGCAATTAAGAGCATTTTGCAAGTTATAAGATGCAATAGTATGCTCACAAGAAATAAATACAATATCCAACTGTGTGCACAGAAACTGCCTTTAGCCCTGGAGCAGGGTCACATACCTGGATGGAGGGAGAGCTGCTCTCACTGCTCTTGCCACCATGAGCTGAAGAGATGCAGAAGAGCATGCAAAGTTATCTCCTTATTCACAGAAAAATCAAGTTGCTGTAGCAACCCAAAGCAACCCTGCTGCCCAGTGCCCTACCAGCCAGTTGATCTTTCATCATCTACAAAGAGAAACAGAAAGTTCCACAGACCTTTTAAACTCCCTGATAGCTAAGCTGTCTAAAGTGATAAGGAACTATAAAACCTGGGAGCCCAAGATAATACTTTCTCACGCTTGTGCTTTACAAGAAAGACCAGCTCCAAGAAATCACTCCAGGACCAGCCTTTGCCTTTGATCTCTTTACCCTCTGCGATTCCCGGCACTGGGAGGCAATGTATCAGGTCCCTGTTGCAAATCCAGAAGAGTTTAATTGACATTGCTCTTTGCAGTAACTCTTTGCAAACACAGCCTAATCCCAGTTAATCCCCACAATGTACTGGAAGCCAGGTGAAATGTGTCATATTAGAGATAACTCTTCCAATTTGGGCTTATTACATTTACTTACACAAAACACAGAGACAGTTCAGGATGAAGGATTCCAGCTGTGAGTACAGCTGTTCAAATTTACAGGACTCGTTCTAGCAACTTCCACAGGCTTTGGTTCAGAACTTGGTTGCCTAAATGAACACCTGAGCCAAGTGGCAGTGGTATTTCTTCCTCTGCCAGTCTTTTTGCATCTTTGAGAAATCCTTTCATCATAGCAAGGATGATACTTTTTTAAAAATTACTAAATTATTAAGTTTTTAGCACTGCATTATTTTTTTTTATTTGAACAGTGATTTGAGGCACCTCTCTCCAGACAGTTACAGCAAACAGCAACAGTGAGCAGCCTCTCTGCCAAGTACTTTTATAATTAAGATAAAAGCTGTCCCAGAGGATTAACAGGACCCTGGAGGTGAGTCAGTATAACAGGAGCTATAAGACTACATCTACATGTACTAAATCAATAGGCATCCCATGGCATAAACCTCTTCACCTGGCTTTCTATGAAATTTCTACTTCTCTAAAGTTAGTCAGAAAATAAAATTACAAAGGAAAGGTAGAAATCAAAAAATGTTCCTGAAATTTGCATTGATCTGGATATTTTCTGACCTGTCCTCTTATATAAATGTTGTTCTTCTACCTTTGGTCTTCTTGGAGTCCCGTTGGTTGCTTCCTGTGTGGCTTTCCCAGCTGCAGCCTCCAGCTTGTTGCCAGACTTCCCTTCTGCCTTCCTTTCTACATGTGCTTCCTTTTACCCCCCCCTTCCTTCTCCAAGAATCTCCTCCCTCCTCCAGCTCTATGTATACCTCTCTCATCTTCTACCCTATCATCTCAGCAGTCACTCCTCCACCAAGCATCTTCTCTAGTCTGTCTCCTCCCCCCTTGGATTATCCTCTAGGGTATTTTCCCCACTCCCAGAATTTACAGCTTTCCATCAATTCTGTCCTTGTTCCCTGGCATGAACATTCTTATTTCCCCAGTTCCTACTTTTCTTCTCCTTCTGCCTGAAGTTCTGGTATATAAACTTATCACACCATCAGTTAATCAAAAAGCTGATTGTAAATGAAAACCACATTTATCAGTGTTCTTTGGTACACAGAGAAGTCCTACCTGAAAAGGTTAATTATAAATAATAATTTAGGTTTTGTAACTTAATACTGTAGTGTATTCATGTTTGTGTTCCTTCCTAAAGCCTCAGAACAGTAAAGCCCATGGTATTTCTGCCCATTATCTATTTCTCTTCCCAACTGTCATTCAGCACACTTTTTGAAGTCCTTCCACTTCTAAGAAAATTAATACTGAACAGCTTCAGCCATACACAAAGAAGCAGATGGGCCAGTTAAGAAAAGCAAGCTTCATCCTCATCTTACCTGCACCAGAACAGAGAGAGGATCCGAGACGAGGCTGGGAACAGCTCAGACTTCTCTGGATGCAGAGTCAGGCAGGTCCAGTGGCAAAGCAGGCATACTGGACTACCAAAACCAGTGTTGTGCCCTTCCTTCCAGCCCACAACAGCTAGAAAGAAAATGGGATGTATCCTTCATCTTTTTCATAAGCTTTGAGAAGTCAGGGCACTCGGTAGTGCTTAGCATTTAAACACAATCCTTAAAATTATATAGGATAAAGATGACAGAATTGTAAACATGTCGTCACAACATGAAATGCCCCAGGCATGTTTGTGGCAAGACACACACCCACCATATAATTATACTCAGGCTTCTCTGTTTTAGGCAAAAAGTAACAATAGTTACTTATCAGATTCTCAAAATGGTATTGGAGAGGATTCAGCAGGACACTCCCAAGACTTTCTGGGTAGTAAGAGCCACAGAATTATAGCCATGTAAATACTCTGTCCCTCCAGTTCTGGCAAATCCTTTTTCCATGCTGCACTTTGCCCTGTTTGTGGTTTTTCTAATTAGCTTTTCACCAGTCCTTCTTTCACAATTCCTTTTCTTGCTGCAAGATTCTACCATGGACCTCTCTTCCCCTCCCCAAGCCTCACTACCAGGCTGTTTGCTCACCTGCTTTCAGACGATAAATTGACCTACTGCCATTTTCCACCATGAAAGCACCCTGAAGAATACTACCTTTTCCTTGGAAACTTCCATGTGTGCCTCACTGAATTGCGTGTTGCTGGTGGGATTTGAGCCTATTTAGACCTTTGAAATTGTGTTGTGATTCATTGCAGAGCCCTAATCAAGCCATACTTTTCATACCATCCAGGTTCCTCACCTGAAGAACATGGCATTAATATAGGCCTATTTCTTTGGCATGTTGTCACACCTAGTGTAGTGCTTAAATTGAGGTGCTTTCTGAGGTGCTGCAGACCTTTTTGATGTGGCTACTGTATTTCTATGTACCCTTCATTTTGTCATGAGGAAATTAATCCATGAACAGTTTTCCACTTTTAAAGCTATCCCTCATCTAAATACCACTTCAGTACTTCTTAATTCACATTATACACCGAGCATGTGCCCAGTGCATATTTTATAGACAGGACAAGAGCAACTTCCTCAGTACAGCCCTAGTGTAAATGTTTTGGCTGTGCACATCACCTGGTTTCACTTCCAGATCTTTCTGGATCACTTGAAAACATACCTTGTTTGGATCTTACAACTCAAAGAATCAAAATCCAGCATAAATTTGCCTATAACTGTATAGGTGACATCTTCCAATTTACTGCAGGAAATCTTCATACTACTGTTGTTCCCTGCAATGAGGGTGATGTGCAGGACAACTGAGCCAGTGCACTGCTTCCTGTCTTTGAACTTTGAATATTTTGTCTTTGAACTAAATATTTTCAGGACTAAAGGTTAACAGTTTTTAGTTTAAAACAAAAACAAACAAACAAAACCAAACAAAAAACACCCCAAACCCCAAAACAAACACCCCCCGCAAAAAACCCAAAACAACAACAAACAAAAAAAACAAACAAAACCAACCAACCAAACAAAAAACCCCCCACACAAACTAGCAAGTATCATGCAACAGAATATCATGCAACATGCCATATTTCTTTTTTCCAGAAAAATCTTTAGTTCTGAAACAATATGCATTTTGTGAAGCAGAGGAAATGACCTGCCAGTCTGGGTGGGATTCATCTTTCTGCAGTTAGTTGTCCACATTGTAGAAATCTGAATGTCTATCCAGAATCCCTTCGTTGCCTACAGAGAAAAATACACCTTTCTAGGACTTAAGTCCTCTCATCTTTACTATATGATAAATTAAAAGCAGTTCTCATGAGCTATCTGCCACTAATGTCTCTTGCTTTGCAAAAAAAAAAAAAAAAAAGGAAAAATTTTGAGTATAATACCCACAAAAAAGCATGCAAAAACGGGCTCCAAAATTTTGAAAGACTTTCAGTATTTCAGAAATATCTCTTATTTAAACTCATGAGGCTTAACAAATAAAATTGTAATATAAACTTTATCTGACCTGCTCTAATCCTTATTTTGTTATTCAGACTTATTTGACTCTGGGATTTACTTGCTATGGAAAGAGTTTGGTCCTGAAAAAGTGACTGTAGTTAGGGAGACTTGATACAGTGACATAACTTGAATTTAAAGAACCTATGAGCATTGTTCCTGGGTTTTGCTCAAGGGAATTTCATCAAAGAGCTTATATGACTATTAAATAATTTTTATTCTGGTCAAACATTCTGCGCTTCCAATGCATGAAGCCTAAACTTCATGGAGTGCTAATGGAATTCCAAACAGTGGTTTACTTCAAGCAGTTTAGAAGGAACATAATGGAGCCATCATATGAATTAAACAGTTATGGCTCTAAATTAATTAGATACTAAGATATAAATTGTTTCAATATTAAGATTTAGCAAAGAGCATGCTAGTCTAGACACCCTATGCAATGCTTAGTAATGTTAATAAAATAATATTACAGTGATCAATATTAGGCATCTATGTCTGTTTGTATGGCATCTCCAACGACATGAAAAAATGGGAGATAGTGCTGCCACATTTGTTTTCAGAAACTACAACAGCATTACATGAGTAATTGATGCTTCAGGTAGGATAACAAATAGGATAGCAAGATTATTTCTTTTGAATGAAAAATCAAAATAGTTCCTGAAAAGTTCAGTAGCTCAGTCTCTGGCAAGAGAAATAGACTCTTATAAATTTTATAAATTTTAGAGCCCTTGACAATGGTGTTTTACATGCTTTTTGTCAAGAGGGAGCCTAATAGTCTCTAAAGTAGTGAAAAAAAATGTGAAATTTATATACTACTGCTACTTTCTGTACATGTTCAAAAGTCAAAAGTTAGTCCGAGTTTAGAAACTAAAAAATGTTGTACTTCCTTGTTTAATAACAACCCATCCGTGCCAGATTTACTCAGGTAACTGAGTGTTCACAGAGTATCCACAAAGCCCAGGGGAAAGTCAGTGCCAAGTCCAGGTGGTGAGACTGGAAACTCCTGTGGTGCTCACCAAAATGTCAGGGGAGGAATTTTATCTCATCCTGTTGCCCACATGCCCAGAGTCAGTGACATCAATTGTCCTCTTCTCTGACTGAGTTGAATTTTCAGAGCCATTCAGATACAGAAGCCAGATCAAAGTGATAGGTCACAGGAATCCAAAAGTATTTTGCATTAACAAAGTAATGAAGTTACATAAATACAAGGCAGATGAAAATCAGAAGTTCTTTGGTATTATTCAGTTTTTCAGAGATAAAGCCCATTTATTTCCATGCATTTTTTTTCAGTCTCAGCATGCCTGAAAACAGCATTTCTGCTTTATTTCTAAACCAAACACTGTTATATGCTAATGTACATAAATCCCAAAATTGTTATTCTCATAAGTCACAAACTGTACTGGATGCCTTGAAATTTACATAGCTGCTTTATGAAGATTGCTCACTGTCCTTTGAAAAATCAGATCCCTTTCAACTGAAATGTTCCTCAAAACAGAGACATTAGCATTGCCAAAACCTTTTAAAATATAAAATTACTGATTACTTAATAATTGGAAGTGGTGTTTGTCTTTATAATGTGGACACAGTGTAAAAATAAAGCTGTTGATCTAGATTATTTTTATTTTGCCAAATAACAGTTCCTTGTAATAATGGGAAAACCAAAACCAAACAAACAAAGCCCCCAAACAAAGAAACAAACAAAACCCCAAAAAAACCCTCAGATCTAGATTGCTTAGGTGGATAGTTCTCTGCTATCTCTCAAAAAAATAAACAAAAAGACTTTGTGTCATTTTTTTTTAACCACATAACTCAAAATTTTGCACACCAGTCAGACGGATTGTTCCCAGCAGAACGTTCAGAGTACTTAGTTCCTTTCCTACTGCAAAGATCCCAGAGATTTGTTTTTCATCTGCGCAGACTTTAATTAGCTTTCATTTCTTTGGCCTCTCACAGATACAGCACCTTTGCTTGGAAAATAAACCACCTTGTGATTAAAATGTAAGACTGAACATGCCTTGTCTTTTAAACAAGTATTGATTTCCAGTACGGCCAAGGTATTCTTCAGCACATCTTTCTTGGAACATCTCTGTCTTGAAGTTGTTAGCAATCAGGCCACAGGTCTATCAGCAGAGGATACCACTAACATTAATGTCCTAAAATGTGAATTTATTATTTACAACTCTTATATTGTAAGCTTTTATATACAAATAAAAACTTCACCTGCCTGGTTGTTGCACTTCTGAAATAAAGGATCCTTTAATAAAGTACTCAAATGCCCAGAATGCTCTTGCTTTCTTGAGGCAGCGTTCCTCTGTGAAGTGAGCAGTGATAAGAACTTGATCTATTTGTATCTTTTATTTCAACATTTTCAAACATAAACAGGTAAATGAACTTTTCCTCTGTGGAATATGCAGACTTTCTAATTAATGAAAAGCCCAAATAGAAACCTGTGTTCAAAATTGTCCAATATTGCATTATTATCAGAATGCAGAATCTGGTGTGAAAATCGAAAATGTTTGTATCTTGTGCTCAAAGACCATCTGCCCTACTGAGCAGCTGTAATGAACACTGATTCCTGTTAAGTTAGGAAAATCCTGAACAAAATGTCACAAGAATGCTTCTTGCACTTTGTGAGGACTTGGAATCACACATGGTGCACTTTGGGTCTCTAATGGCTCTGGCAGTAACTGTGGGAAGAACAGCAGTGATGCAGGAAAGTAAGAAGCCAAGTGCAAGAAACATTTTGGGACTGAGACAGATCTTGGCGTTGCACAAGTCATACTTAAATGAGTGCCAAGAATGACTATTCAAAGGCCACTAGCCCAAAGATTCTTGGCCTCTCTTTTCCCTTATTATTTTGTTCCATACATGTAGAAACAATACCTAATTGTAGGAAAGCTGGGAGGCAATTTTTAAATCCAAGGAGTATGTAAAAGGGTAAAGGAAACTCTGATGCTAATAATGGAGAACAACACATTAAGAAGTACTATCTGAACAGCCTCAAGGGACTTGACAGCAAATTGACTAATAACCCTCAAGCTTGACTACGCTGTGGAGTAAAAGTAGGAAATAAGTAAAGATTCAAAGGAGATGGTAAAAGTAACTAAGAAAAAAACCCTTGACAAGTGGCGTGGGTTGACTCTGGCTGGACACCAGGTACTCACCAAGCTGCTCTATCATTCTCCTTCTCAACTGGACATGGGAAGAAAACACATTGAAAAGCTCATACAACAGGGAGAGATTGTTCACCAATTACTGACATGGGCAAAATAGAACCATCTTTGGGAAATTAATTCAATTTATTGCCAATTAAGCAGAGTAGGATAATGAGCAACAAGAACAAATCTAAACCTAAGTTCCTACACACACCTTTTTTCTGGACTCCACTTCCAACTTTTCTGTGTCCACCCCCTCAGTGGCACAGGGGAAAAGGGAATGGGGGTTGGGATCAGTTCATCACGTCTCTGCAACTCCTCCCTCTGCAGGGGGAGGACTCCTCCCACTCTTCCCCTACTCCAGTGTCGGGTCCCTCCCATGGGAGATAGACCTCAAAAACTTCTCCAACCTGAAGGAAGACAGGCTGGCTCACCATAGCCTTCATCATAGGTTACAGGAGAGTCTTTGCTCCCGCACCTGGAGCACCTTCTTACCCTTCTTCTGACCTTGGTGTCTGAAGAGTTATTCTCTTACAATTGCTCACTCCCACTGTCACTGATGGGCTTTGGCTTCGGTATTGGAGTTGGCTGCGACTGGCTGTGTCAGACACGGGGACAGCTTCTGCCAGCTCCTCAGAGAAGCCACACCTGCAGCCTTCAGCTAGCTTTGAATTTTATGAAATCAGCATTACTCAACAGACATGGGGATGCTATGACTCTTTAACTGTAGAGTCAAGCTTCAGTATGAGTACCTCAGTTTTCATTTCTGAAGAAAACTTTTTGGCTAGTAGATGTATAGCAGAAAAATGGAGTAAAAAAAAAAAATTGCCGTAAATCCAGAATCCACTAATTCTAGTGAGGTTAATTTACTATTTCTGGGGTGTGTGGTGGCTTGTGTGTGTTGAAAAGTTCCAATTTTTGCAAAAATTTATCACAGATTTGTGGGAATTCTAGTGGCTGCATTTTAAATACTGGAATACATATTATTATTACATAATTGTTGAGAGCAAATAATAGTTTTAAACAAGATTTTCTCTTTCTTTAACTCTAGCATAGTGGTAAGAATTTGAGAACTATATACAGAAAGGAATCTGACTTTTACAGGTTTTTTTGGTAAAGAAATGAAAAAGAAATTACAAGAGTCAGTGCTGTCTCAGCAGTTCTTAAATAAAACATATATGTTTACTTAAAATACATTATTACAGACTTCCAAAAAGTGCCTGGAGAGGCAGATTTCCTCCTTTGGTTTTCTTAAAGACCTGCTACATTTCAGTGGGGGGTTCTGTGTTTCAAGTGTTTTTTTTATTCAGAAGATATTTAGACACCACTTCTGAATGTCCTTGAAAATGAACTCCTGTTCCTACATTTTCTAATCACACAAATGCAGGAAATTGTTATAATAAATGTTCTATAAACAGCCTTGTTTTGATGGATTAACATATCAGATTCATCTAACCTTGCACTGATTTTCTGGCAATAATCTAACTGAAAAAGTAAGAAAACCTTCTGAAATATGCAGCTATTTCAGTAGCAACTAAGGAACCAGTTATTCTTTTAAAATGTTCTGAATAAAAGTAAGTGAATTAAATCCAAATAAAAAGCATTGCTTATGAGGGCACTGTTCTGTTAGTGATTCCCCAGTGTCACAGGGTTTCAGAGAAGGACATGAACAAAAGAAGGAAGACGGCCCTTAATCACAAATCAGACAGGCCTGACCTTGTTTCAGTCGTTAAGATGAAATCAAGTCCAAGGAAGGATTTCTCAATTGTGTTTTTCGTTCATTGCCATTTCTGGTGTCTCATGATCCATCTAGCAATTAGAAATTCTGTCACTTACAATGCTGCCTAAATCAGTAACTACTTCAAACCAACCAGGTGCTTTAACATTGTCCTATTTAAAAAGAATAATTCAACAGCAACACAGGCTTGATGAAAAAACAAGCATGTAAATGCAGTAGTTGGAGTTGTACATCATAAGTGTAGTAGTATATTAGCCTTCTAATAGCAATAAAACTACTTTCAAGAAGTATTTAATATACTAATGAAGCAAGAGTATTCATAGATGTATTATCACAAGGCAGTTTATGCTAATTTTTATTACAATTCAGTTGATTGCAACTGTCTTGAAAAGGTAAGTTTACATTCATGTGTGGTAAATAGACTCGTGTATTTTCATTGTAAGTCCTGGGTTTTTTCTAAGGGACAAGGCAATGAAGAAGATTTTGAGTTTATATTAATTTTGCCATATCATGAGAGCTTCCAGGAATCCTTGCTTTTCCTGACATGCCGCAGTTATCATTACTTTTTTCAAGCTTCATACTGTGTTTGTTTAATTAAAATAAGGCTTATCTGAACTGCTCAACTGTATTAAATTTCTTACTACTCTCCAAGGTTTCCACATTGCGCAAACCATTTTTCCTCTTATCCCACATCATGCCTTCATTTAAACAGAAAAGTTGGGCTGAACTGACAGCACTGACTGATGACTGCAGATCTCAACCTTCCTTCCTATCCTCCCAATTCAGCACACCTTCTTTAACTGATTGCTTTCCTGATAGCTGTGGTGAAGAAAGCCCTGGAGTGAGGTTGAGCAGACAGGAACAAAAGCTGACTCAATAAGATTATTTGCTGTTTTCTGTACATTATTAATGTTTGAAGAAAGCTGAAAGCTCAGGTATGTGTCCTATGGTTGAAGCATCTTTTCTGTGTTCAGATGTGATTGATTGGTAAAGAGAAGCTGGTTGCTTTTTTCCTTTAGCAAGAACAATTGCTGAAATCAGTTTTTATTTGGAGTGTCTAAGTTGTGATTTCTATCCAAAATTATACAAAACAAAATAGAAGTAAGCCTAGAAGCCCTGTTTGTATAGACCAAACTCATGCAATGATTGCAATCACCTTTTGAGAAGTATACCAGTATGTTCTTGAGTGTAGGAAATTATTTTTTGGTAGAGACAGAAGTTTCAGTCTACAAGAGTAAGTCCAAAACTTAGGGTGAATAACTGGTTGGGATTTTTCAAAGTCAGTCAGCATACCAAACTAATGTACTTACACACATCCTCATCTTATTTACGTAAAAGATCAGTTGTAAGGCAAAGTCCTGAAATTGTCTCTGGCAACGGGAATTTATCTGAGACAAGACACAATAAAAAGTGTTCAAAGTCTCTTAGCATTGAAACATAGCCTGGAAGAACATGATCACAAATGATTAAACAAAATATTCCCTATCTGAGGCACGATAGATAGATGTTATCCTACAGTATTGCATGTCATTGTAAAGAGCTTTCATCTTATTCTGCCTTACATAGAGTGTTAAAAATTAAGTGCAGAAAAGCTCTGGAACATTTCTTATTGTAGCTCTGGCCTTAGAAATAAATCAAAACAGCAGAGGATTAATCCATTGTTTAGAATCCAAATTATACAGGCAAAGGATTAAGATAATATTGGTCTACTTTAAACAGTGAGTTAAAATGATTATAGTAATTTTACCAGGAACTGAAAGCAAGTCATAACGTTAGAGCTGCAATTAGAATCACTAAGCTGGTCTCTTCTGGTTGGTGCTGTCTACCTGGTTCCCTGGTGGAGATGAGTAATAGACCCGGAAATTGCATGAGCAGCACTGGCAATCCAGGGCACATTTCAGCCGTAGCTAAGTGCTGCTGGCCACAGTCTGCACAGGCAGGTGGAAAGGAGGAAGAAAAGAGAAAAACATACAGAGGAGAGGCCCAGCTACAAGCAAGATATTACAAATTCAGTGGGAAATTACTGCACTTTACCACTATTAGAGTAATACAGACACGTAGACACGCAAGCATGGACCTCCATAAAACTTTAACGAAAAGAAAAATAAAAGAATCCTCAATCTTTACACATAAGGACAGTGGCTTTGCAGCTAAAGAAGATAGCTGCTATGAGCAGAGAACTGGAAGGGAAGGGCTGCACAAAAAAAAAAAAAAAATTAAGAGGAAAGGAATCTCACGGATATGTGAAACTAGGAAAGTTTTGATAAGGTGGTAAAAACAGTCGGTCATCCCTTGTTAGTAATCCTGTCTTCTTCTGCCAACATGAACTCCTTCAAAGGTATTCTAAAATCTTTGATTCTTGTCTTTGTGACATTTTGACTTAGATGTATGATGGTTATGTCCTGTCTTTCTTTCTGTGGTTCCACAGCATGGTGTTCTGGACAGCAAAGGAGTGATATAGGCTGAGAGAGAATCTGAACTTGGATCTGCAGCCTCTAGCACTACTTTCCTAAACACCAGACTCCTGCACAAAATATAAGTAGTGTTGCCAAGAGTGCAATAACCCATCACCCACGTTAAAGTTCATCCTGCTCACTCAGCTGTATATGCCAGCATAATGAATCCCACTCCTAGAGCCTGTTCTGGGGCCTGAAAACATCAAAATTTCATTTATAATCCGGTCCTATGTCAGAATATGAAAGACTGCCTCTCGGACTACTTATGTTTCTCCTTCTTAGTTTCTTACCTAAAATTTTAGTAGCTGTAAGTAGCTGAAGTTGAGAGGAACTTTATTTCAATTATTAAATAGTTGCATTTTTTTAGAAGACTGAATGTTTTTGAATATTCAGTCTTCCAGGTCTACATGCAAGCATTAACTCTGTAGTCTGATATCAATCTTACTTAGTACTCCAAACATTTTCTTTGTTAATTTGAAGCTGGGAGGTGATGTGAACTCTCTTCTGACATAACTCAAGGGAATAAGTAAGCACCAGAGAAGAATTACTAAATTACCTTTGTCAAGGCAACTCATACCCCAGAGTGTTCTTTGAAGAAGTGAGCAATACTGGACATGGGAAAGCCTGTGTGTGCAGTCACTTCAGTTTGAAAAAGTTGTTCAGCTCAACGATCCACCTAATGTTGGTGAAGAAAACACAGTGGCAAAAGCTTGAGAAGGAAAATCCTTAAATGAATAAAGAATTGTACAAAGGATAGGCAACGGACCTCAAGAGAAAGTAATCAGGTTTCTTTTGGTTCAGTGTCAATTTTAACATCTTTTTGAAAATCAGTCATATCATTTTATATCAAGGAGTCCGACTGATTCAATCCTGGCCCCCTGAAGTTAAACTGAACAAAATGAGCTTTCTGTTTCTCAGCTGTGACCCCCAGCCATGAGGAGTGAAGTGGCATGGTTCAGGAGAACAGAGCAGCAGTTCTGGGGGTGCACAGGAGAAAGCTGATAGCGAGATGACCTTCAGAAATGCTCTTTTATCTCTTTTGCTCCCTTGTTCCACTGCCAACAACTTGTTTTTTCTGCAGTTATCTTTTTGTTTCTACTCATTTCACTTTGGGGCACTCTGAAGAGCAGTTTGACTAACAAAAATTACTAGATACAAATATTTGACAGGATAGGTCTTGTGTGCAGATGTTCTTATTCCTGCTAGCTGTTTGTCACTGAGATGTTGATTTGTTGTGTAGGTGTACTTCTTTTCATGTATGTAGTGAACAAGGAACCTTTACCCCCAGAGCCTGTGACATGTATATTCAAACCAAGTGGATTAATTGAAGGAGTCACAGAGTTTCTTCATGAACACACTTTAATGAAAGTTGAGTATGTTACTTGTTTGAATATCTATTTGAATATTTATTTGGATCTGAATTACAAAACAAGCCACATGAGAATCTTAATGGAGTGAAGTTTTTGCACTTTTACAGGTTTGGTTTTTTTTCAGAGGGACTTATACAATTAGTCAAGTGTTAAAGCTTTAAGATTGTGGCTTTTGTGAAGAATTTTAAGTTTTATTTATTTTATTTATCTAGATTTTCTTAGAAAGGGAAGATAAAAATCCTGCAGAAATGAGTGAAGTACTCAGGAAATATTCTGGCAGCATTCCAATGAAAATTAATATTCACAAATAACTCTCACCAATTTATTTTCTGATTTGTTGTTCTTTCTGCTCTTATTTTACCCTTTAAAGGTCAAGGTCTTAATTTAAAATAGATCCCTCTTCTATACAACTAGTAGTTCTCTTACTGTACCCCACTACTAGTTTTCTCTCTTACTAATTCCCTTCCAACTCAGAATATTCTGTGATTCTGTAATAAGCATTAATATTGTCTTCACCTTTCAGCCCCCAAGTTTTAGATTTCTTTCTACAAATAAATCTGTATTTTCCCAAAGGAATTCTTATTTTCTTCTCAATAGCATGTTAATATTTTCCATATTCTCTTTTGTAGTGAAGTACCATTCCCCTTGTACTCCTTGTCTCCTTACTGGTATGATGTTAGGTTCCTTATTTACACTGCCTTCAGCAAATTGCTCTGAGTTCCCATAGCCATGCTTCCCTTAGTTTCAATTCCAAAAAAAGATTGCAGGATTTCTGGCCAAGATAACTGACTGCTTTATCAATCCTTTATGGGAAGGATGCAATTAATGTAGCACAGACATTAAAATGCAATGTGGTAACAGGATCACCAGAAGCTCTTTCAGGCCCTGGTTATGCAAAATATCCTCTCAACTTTTCCCACTGGAGTATGTTCTCCTACTTTTGTGTTTGAGCTCCCTATTGCCCAGTACTCTAATTCTTAATCTGATCCCAGAAATGTCAAATAAGCATCTGAAGGATCAAAGAGTGAAAGACATACTAAAGAAGGGAGTGCCAGTCTGAGGTACATGAGAAAGTACAAAATTGGCTCAGTTTGAGGAGAGGCTTCTCTGTGCTGTAGGAGATCTGATTAAGTTCCAGATTTTTCACAGGTTTCTAAAGTGTCATTTCCAAGTTGCTTAACTCCATACCTTCATAACTCACATAAGCGTTGCGATGCCTCAAATTAATTTTTAACATCTCAAATTAGTTCCTAATGTGAACTGTCTGTCCTTCATATAAAGCACAGACTAGGCAACAGCTGCATAACCTACCCAAACAGGAAAGGCAGAAGCAAGGGACTGTGGGTTAGTTACATGCTTTGTTCAACACAGGATATTTAGCTGTGAATACTCATCTGTGGAGATGGGCTCCTCTGTGGGCAGTTATTCCTCCTAAGCAGGATTGTAGTCACGATCACTCCCATTTCAAGATTTGAATCAATTCACATTTCCCCACCTGTCTCTGAATAACAGATGGTCCTTTGTCATAATGCTGCTTAGGGGATACTGCAAGGATCAGGCGTTGATGGTTTTCTCCTACCTGATTCACCAAGCATAAGACTCCACCATGTATCTCAGCAGCTTTCAGTATGTACACTCTGACAGATTAGTGTGTATATTTAAAGAAGTACGGGTAGCCTGAGCAGTGAGTGTGAGCACTGATTGTCTCTGTGTAGCACTTCACAGTTCCTTGACTGTTTTGAACCACTCCAACCACCTCCAGAACTGTCAATACAGGACAATCAGTGCCACTCAGCCTCAGTAGTCCTCACTTGATTATGATCTCTTCTTATTTTGCTATAATTAGGTGATATAATTTGCTAAAATTAGGTGAATAACATTTTTTAGGATGCTCGGTATGTTTAAATAGGGGTTGAAATAACCCAGGCATCTCTAGTTAAGCTAAATTAATATCCCTCTTTGAAGAAAGTCAAGACACTGGAGAAAAAAAAATCAGATTTTTGGTAATTTAGTTCTCTTCTGCTTTCTATAAACTGCAGGGGCTAGCTGAACTGACTCCCTGCTAACCTTACTGAATACACTAAATAACTGAATTTAGGCCCCAAATCCTCTTGAGCATAATTTTGTACCTCAGGCTAGCATGGGGGATAAATGTATAGGAAGTAGAATGATTCTTATCAGGACTAGAGCAGAGAATGAGTTCTGTGGGTGTATGTAAAGATGAGATACTGTAACTATTGGCAGTGAGACCAGGGCTCTTACTCGGAATCTTCACCAAGGAGAAAAGCCACTGGGATCTTTTTAACAATAATATTCCTTTTTTAGAATTTTCCACCTCATTTACTCCAGTGCTGAAACTGCCTTCTACAAACCTTTTCTATAGATTTTTAAAGTTTTCTTAAAGCATGTGTGAGCTAAACTGTTCTTACAACATGTACTAATAATGGTTAGGAAAAAAAGAAAAGAAAAAGCAGTGTAATCCCACTAATTAAGAATAAATACTTACTTACTATATTCATTAAAAAAAACCCCTTAAACGTTCCCTAGGTTGCGCAAATGTTGGTTGCACCATGTTTGCACCAAATATTCTTTAATTAAAATAATGCTCTATAATCCAGAATTGCAAGGTGTGAACCAAATATTCCACATTGCCCAGGTTGCATGTTCTGGACCTTCACCACTTTCAAAGCATCATTTTGACAAATGGTGCAGAATCTGCAATTCTGATTCATCTCTTTTTGAAGACAGTAGTGAAAACTCTTACTGTTTTGTTGAGGAGTATTTTCTTTGTTTTAATTTTGGAGGTTTCCCTTTTGTATGTTTCATAAACTGCAGCAATGTCTACAACTAAAGATACAAATGTCAACCTGCAACATGGCGCTTTTTAAGGCAGTGCTTAAGTCTTGGAAGTCTTGGAAGAACAGAGTAATCACCTGTGATACAATTTCCAAGGGAGTGGCATCCCCAAGCCCTCCTGTATAAAATGACTCTTTCATAAAGTTTCATAAATTTTGTGATTCTGTGACAGTTTTAAGAAGGAAAGTTGCATAAATCAAGGACTACTTTTAAACCTTTGAGGCTGAAAACCTCCAGCAGAAGTGCCACTGATTCTAGCTTGTCTCTATTTTTTGACAGGCTAAGTACTTTTGCACAAAACTGACTGATATTTATAAACAAAACTGATATATTTTGAGGAAGGTCAGAAAACTTGACTAGCTTGAAATAGCCAATGTGTAAACTTTTCAGTTACATAATTAGTTATCTATTACTACTCATATACATAAATTATAATATTTGTGATCTTTCAAAACACTTCAAATAACCAGTGAAAGGTATTTTTACCTGCTTGTTTAAAAATACATTTTGGTCGCCTATGGATCATTTCATAGTTTCTGCTAGATCAAACCTGGCTCCCCAGGGAAATGGTCACAACACCAAGCCTGCCAGGTTCAATAAGTGTTTGGATGATACTCTCAGGCACATGGCATGACTCTTAGGGATGGTCTTGTGCAGGGCTAACAGTTGGACTCGATGATCCTGATGAGTCCCTTCCAACTCAGCATACTCTGTGATTCTGTGAAACAGATACAAGAGTTAAATCCTGTGCACTGGTGCCCTGAGTGCTTCATCTGTGCTGTTAACAAATATGGGGCTCGAGTTCCAAAGCTAAAAAGTAATAATTGAAGTACAGCAAGCATATAGCGTGGCTTAAACTATGTCCAAGTCCTATTTTCAGGACACATAGACGTTCCCCTAGGTCACCACAACAGACTGAATCTATCTCTGACTTTACAAACTTGATTTACAATATTGTGAAGACTTGAGGCACGGGACAGAAGCTGTACTAACTACATCGTGGGGAGCCGGGGACCCCCAGGACACAGATTTGTGGTTAAGCTTTAGAAGCACGTATAAGGAAAACTGCTCCAACTAAACAATCTCTAGGGTAAATGGACAAAGAGCGATTTTTAAGGGGAAGTATCAGAGAAGGAACAAAAATAGCTTGCGCATTATGAATAAGACTCGTGACAGGAAAGCCACAAGTGAAGAGTCACTGACATACAAAACTACTTTGAGACAGAGTCAAGGAAATCCTTCCCTCAGAGTTGATCATTTAGACATCCTGGCTTAACCACAGAAAGAATAGAAGCTTAAATCAAACAGAAATTGCTTTTAGGGATCTAAGAATGCCTAGTGTTGGCTTTCTGTCATAGTCCATGGCAGAACATACCCAAATGGCAACAATGGTGGCTAGTAGTTGTGTATCACATTTCTAGACCCAGAGAAGAACAAAACCCCTCTGCAACTTGCATATGACAACTAAATAAACCAAAGAAAAGTCTTCTCACTTCAGGAGTCATTAAAGTGTTTTCAGGACCAGGAATCTTTTTCTACAGTACATTCTTGACAGCAGAAAAGGACAAGCCTTTCTGAACCACCAAAACTCACATTTATAGATCACCTTAAGTTAGCATCTTCTCTTGAGGAACATGTTCTTCATATTCTGTTACAGACTCACTCAAAACTCACCTGATGGAAGAACCACCCTAAAATAGGATTAGTTTCATTGCCCTTAGCACAATCCTACAGCTTTGTGCATTGCACAGTCCTACAGATATCTGTACTCAAAGAGCAAGACTATCGCCCAGAGAATGTATCTTTACAAGCCTCTATCTAGTTGTCTGAAGGCTAGATAAAAATTTATGGTTAACTTATGGAGTCAGCCCAGCTAATTCTATTAAACTCTATTAAACTTAGTTGGGTCAGTACATTTCTATTGGTATGAGCACCAAATCATTAAACTCATTTATTCTGATGGAACTCCAAATCTGTAGTTAGAGTTTGTATCTTAGACAAGGGCTTTGTTCTAAAAGTTTGATATTCTTAATTTGGAAAAAAAAAAAATCATAGATCTTCCCTTAATCACAGTGGAGTTTTAAGGAGTAATTTCTTAGAAACTCCTGTAACCTTCTGTGAGATTTTTAGAAAGAGCATGCTTAATTAATTACTGTTATCATCTTATTGTCCTGAAGGCTTGGTGGTAAAATTGTGCTTTTAAAAACAACCAGTTTCTTTGAAGGGAATAAATAAAGAATGTTGACTTCTAAATATGAAATTTGAAGGCTGATACATGTAAAGAAGCTACAGCACAAAGGATCTGTCTCAGAAGCCAGTGGTTATACACATTGCAGCTGGTGATGGTGATGGCCACACATTTTTTAATTAAATGGTGAGACAATTTACGTTTGATGGTCAGCTTGGACATGATTCCTGAGTGATGAGAGTGTTGCTTCAGCAGATGTACAGCTTACTGACTGCTGCAGGTCAGAACTGAAAAAAGAGCTGTGGGCAGCAGAGGTTTTCTGCACAGGGAGGAACATTGAAGTGTCTCTTTTGTAACAGAAGATGTCCTAAAAAAGCCGTTCAGCATGTACATACAAAAAGAAGACTTGGGCATTCATTTTTTTCTTTGGCTGTGCTATTTTAAGCATTCCTCATCTGACACCAGGTATTTTTTCTTGATCTGTTCCTTCTTCTCGATCATTACAACCAAGCCCCTTTTTTTTCCCTTGATTAGTTTCCAGCTGGATATGTTCCCTAATACAGCAAACCTGAAGCAGTACAAACAGAGGGATCACATAAGCTGGTAAGAGTTTAGGAGTTAATAACTTTAAATACATATTTATACCAAATATATAAACATGGCGTGTCGCAGCTGGACAGACAAGTTAACTGCTTCTTCACAGTTAAGTTTACAGCATAATACAGATACCTGTGAGGCTTCTTCAGTGTCAAACAGAATCAATAAGGAGTTTCTAGACATCTATAAGGCAAACTTATGTTCTAGCAATTCATGTTTAATGGCTTCATCATTCACTATTAAATAGAATGGAGTTTTTATCACAGCTCATATAAAGGGCAGCATTTTATTGCTGAGCTAAGGATCAGATCTAGAAAGAAGTTTGGATCCAAAGTATCACCACATGTTTCCTATCTCTACCCAGGGAACAAAAAAAAAAAAACAAAACAAAAACAAACCTATACTTGTACATGTTGTAGAAGCTTGTCTGAAGGATCATTTTCATAAGACCAAATTCCGGCTTATACTGCCGTGGTTAATCTGCCAGCTCAAATTGCCCAGCCCAGCTATGAGGGAATTCAGGATTCAACTGACTTAGCAGTAATTTCTGTCAGGTGAAATACAGCTGCATGAGCAGAATCAAAGTTTAATATGCTAAAAGGAGAACCCCCAAAACTCTTATCTGAAAGTAAGAAGATTTATAGGAAAAAAATAAACTAAAATGAAATAAATAAGAATGTAAATCAGAGCAATTTACAAGAGCATTCGGGAAAAAAAAAAGACTGAAAGAAAGGATAGTACTGAGTTGCTAAAGGTATGTATTACAGTGTCATTTAAGCTTAATTATTACTGGTAATATTCCCCAAATCCTTAACTAAAATGGCATGTAACCAGATGAGAAAAATTTTCTTCTCATTAATAGCTCTTAAGGAACACACAGGACTATGAAGACACAAAAGAGATGTGGCCAACCAGTGCTGTGTAATCTCACACAACTGCATTTCTTGGTCATGAAGTGTATGGCTTAATATTTGTTTGCTGGCAGCAAGCAGAAGAATTTATGACTGAATCACTGCATCTGGTGCATCTTGCACTTTTCCCCTCTCCCCCCTCCAGGAATTAGGCACGTGAAACCAATGTAGGTTTAAACAGGGAGAGGTTGCCACAAGGAACTTGTAGTTCTTTCTCACTACTGTTGGAGTCTTGGATTTGTATGAGCAAAATGTCTTCTCAGGTTATGTTGCAAAGGGTGTAAGACAGTGGCAAGCTGAAGTCATATACAAGTCTTAGGACAATCTCCTACTAAGTGAATTCCTAGTCCTTTTCCTCAGAGTATCTTTAGATAAAGGAAGTAAATAGACACCCCCTGGAACCTGAGCAGAATGAAGAACCACAAGATAAACTATTCACAGAAATGTTAGCTGGAAGGGGTATGTCCAGAGGCCTCAGGTCTAACCTCCTGCTTAAACCAAGAGTTTAATCAGTGTTATATTACATCAGGTGCAACTCTGATTAGCTATGCTTTGAAAACCTCCAAGGGCAGATTCTCCATAGTCTTCTAATGGTGCATTATCCCACCCCTACTAAGTAAAGGAGCTTTTTCTAATGTTCAAAAATGTTCAGCCTCTGGCTCTCTTCTCTTGTCATACATCAACCATTACTGAGAATATTTTGGCTTTCACTTTACAATTTCCTCTGAAGTAGTTTTAGACTGCAGTTACATTGCCCCTTAGTCCCTACAAACACATTTACCAGGAGCTTTTTTATGGGCAGAAAATCAAAGATAATACAATATCATACTATTAAGAAAGTTCATGCAATTTCATAGTATAAAGACTAACTGATTCAGTAGCTAGAGAATGAGATTTCCCTGATATAGACCTGTCTGAATTGTCTAGCTTTTGTACCAGAACATTTTCACCAACAGAATCTAAAGATTTCTTGGATTACTTTCACAAACTAACCTCCACTACCACCAAATACCTTTATCTAATTCTGTCAGAATTGTGTTAGAAAGGGCATAGATCATTCTGACGGACTAAAAACTTGAAACTTGATGTTGCCTCAACAGAAGCTCTTGCTTGTGAGCACTCAGCATGCGCAGTCTGCCAACTCTACTACTGCCCATGCTATGAAAGTGAGTGCAGGAGAGCCATGAACACTAGTCAGAGCTTTTTGGAGCCAGATTTCCCATTTCTAACACTCTTGCTTTCTCACAGGGGCTCAAGTGCCACTGTCTTACAACATATTCTCCGGTTTGTGGATAGGGAAGTATGGCTACACATTTATTTCAGATCAAGGGGTGGCACATAGCTGCTAGCTAAATTTGCCTACATGTTTTTTCATAATCTCGTAATCATTCATTTCTCTCTTTTTCGTATATCAGCTCAGTCTTTTGCTGTGAATTTGTCGTATCTTAGAGCCAGCCCTATGCCAAAGAAGTGATTATCGTTCACTGGTACACTTGCACTGAGTTGCTTTAAAACTGGCCTCTAGCCAAGAACACGTTGACTCCAAATGCCACTGGAGTTTCACTTCTGTGCTAATCCAGCAAACCACATTTGAAGACATATTTTAATGAAAACCAAATATGTTTTAGTGAAGCTCAAATTATTGTGCTGTCTTTGAGAGTAGTCACATTAAATTTTCCAGCTTGCAATATGCCAGGGGTCAGTTGGCTGGTTAATCACAGCTCAGGCTCACCAGGGTTTGCAATTTCAGCCAGGGCTGCTTGGCCCAGAGCCCAAACTGCTGGTACCAGAATTGACAGCAAATCTCCAAACTCCGTCCCTTTGCTGTGCAGCCAGTGCTCCCCCACCTTTTCGATTGTGATTACACTAAACATATTGCTACAGGAAGAAAAAGTAGGTATCTTTAGATTTTACAGAGGCACAGAGAACATGCTAGATGTCCCTGTACTTTATCTCAGGTCAGAAAAAAGGAACCCATCAAGTAAAATAAATATTTCTTAATATTAACTAAGCTTATCAGGAATAGTGGAACTGGCAAGCAATAAGGTGTACTTCTAATATTGCTTGTTCTTATTACATAGTCCTTATTACTTAATCATATAAATGGCACAGATACATAGAAATATATAAAGGCATATATAAGATATTTTTGATTATATAAAATAAAAATTTAAATATAAATACAAATAATATAAATGGAATTTGACTAGATAAGTGAGGCCATGTATCTGGGAAAAAAACTATTTACATTCTATTATTGAATATTTTATGGCAACTTCGTATTCTATAATCTCAAATTCATATGAGTGTATTTGCCATGTAAGGAATGTGAATTATATTTTATGTCCATCAATAACAAAAAAAGAAAGATAATTAGTCTATTATTGTTTGTCAATGACTTCATGTGTGGTATAGGATACAGAGATATGTTTGACAAGATACTGTAAAAGATGTTTGTGCAATATTTTTGGTTAAAATCATGTGTTTAGAAGTACATATAATACATTTTTCATAATTGAAGTGAATGATTAAATATATGTCTATAATTCAAATTTATATTCAGAACGCAAATGTATATATAGTAAATTTCAGAAAAATCTACTGTGGTAGAAATGTGCATGAAGTGACACCAGAAAAAGTCAGACTGAGACCAGGACATCAGCAAGGTGAGCAGCCTGAAGCTGTTCACCTACTTGATGGCAAACTGGAGAGCCTTTCGTTTTATACCATCAGCATTTTGCCAGTGTCCTGCTGCAGCAGAAAATTATCAGCTGCAAAGAGCAGGTCCTTTAAATTATTAATCCAGTGCAATGTTAGCTTTGCAAAGTGACACAAGTACAGTGCTCAAAGGTTTGATTTTAGACACCCTGTTCGTAGTAGTGGAACATGGCCAGAAAGACCTGTTTACATTAAGGAGGACAGAGCTGATTATGTGCTGCTACATACACAGCAATACTCTGAATCAAACTGTGGTGAATTATTTAATATCAAATGCATGAGGCTAAAGAACTTGATTCTTCAGTTCCCCAAGCATGATAATCTTCTTTCTGCCTTTAGCAAAGGCTGTTCACAGACCCAGAGATCTGTCATGAATTTTTCACTGGCTGCAGTGGGTCATAGCAGTAAGCATTGTTTGCCTGAGGAACTGTGGGGGATGTAACATGGATCTACTGCTGAGTCAGAGGTTTTGAAATGTGTAATCCAGCAATTGCACAAGTAGCCTTTATTCTAAAATAAGAATTATTTTAAAGGAACACTGACTGAAATTCTCACAAAATGGAACAGTTGTTATTATCTTTAAAGAAAACATGATAGGTGGATGCTGTGGCCATTAAATCAGCTTGCTTTCTCTGTAGAAAGCTTGGTAGAAACAGGGTTTTTTTACTGGGTCTTCAGCTGTGCCTCTGGGAGCGGCACAGAACTGCCAGCGACCAGCTGCATGTTGTGTAGTGCTGCTGGGAGAAGCATGCCAATATTTGTATAAACAGTTTGTCCCTGTTGTTCTACTGGAGAAAAAAATTGTGCAGTTTCCAACTGTGTCTAAACTTGAGCCTTCCTGCATCTTGAAGAGTAATCACATTTTTGAGTGAAGTAAGCAGGAAGTGGCGTCTAATCACTGAGCAATCAGGGGAAGGACCTGTGCTCTAGTAATATGCCTGGGGTTTGCTGAGGCATAGCTGTGGGAAATGCAGGAGTACCAGAATAACTGCTCCTCTGAAACACTATCTGTGAGACCATGTGGTAGCAAGAATTTACTACAAGGATCTTAAACCGGCTTGTATCCACCTATAGCGCAACAAATTTCCCAGATTCACTCTTACAGTTACAACATGCGGGAGAAAACAGGAACAACCCAGTACTCTGTGCCTGTTTTCATTGCATATTCATAAGCCTGTTAAGGATTACTAAATACCCTCTGCTACTCAGCATTGCAGCAACCCCTGTTGCTGATGTTCTTGTTCCTTAAGAGTTAAGGACACAGAAGGATATTCCACACTGATGTGGAGCAGATTGGGAATAAATTCCCTAGAGTGAGTAGAATAGTACCACTGGAGCAGTAATTCAAAAGTCAGGACCAGACTCCCATTTTTGCATCTGCTATGTTTTGCTTCCATATCTTTTCAGATCTTGCTTTCCTGACTTGGATTTTTTGTTTCCATTGCAGACAGGTCACAGGAATACTTCCTTTCAAATAAAGTTCCTGTCAATCACTGTTTTGTATATTCTAGCTTGCAATTGTCCTTTTTAAAATTATTATTTGTTTAATTTTTTTTGTTCCTTTTGTGTAGGACTGCTGTCAAATATTACAATGAAATGCCAAAACAGAAGAACCACAGCAGCTTCTGTTTCAGTCTTGAGAAAACATCTAAAAGAAACCTACAATAACTTATTCCTTTCCCAAAGCTTTGTGTTGCCCCAGAAAACCTTGATATTCTCCTCCTCTAAAGAGAAGAGCAAATCTTTCAACATCTGTTTTATTCATTTGTTTCATTTCTTTAGTAGGAAATGTGCAAATGCCAAGAAGTCATTTGGAACAGAGAAGTTGCTGGTTGTGCTGAAGAGAAAGCCCTTCTCTGGACAGGGAAAGGCTGAGTGGCCACAGGTCAAAGGGCTCCCAAGGAATGTAAGGATGCACGATCACATTCATCTTGCCACATTTACAGAGAGAAGGAGCTCCAGTAAGCAGAGTTTTTTAAACTGAAACATCAACTTCCCACACCGATAACAGCAAACCAAAAGTGGAAAGTGTAACTTAGGACCGTGCCCTTTACAACCATAAATAGGTTTGGGTGTGTTTTGAGGTGGTTTTTGGGTCTTATTTCATTTTTCACCATTTCACAACAGCTACATTGCTGGTATGATGCAGCAGCGGAAAAATTCACAGGCACAGTAACGAAAATTCATTTAATTCAACTTGTTAACTTAAAGGGGTAAAAAAGCATAGTCTTACACTCTCCAATATCTGTTGCTCCTAAGGAAGGACAAAACTCCAGTCCAGTAAGTGTTAAAAGACTAAATTAAGGAATTGTTACCTGAAACATCAAAATTAAAATGTTCTTTAAATATTTATTCAAAGTAGGATATTCTAACAACCCTAGTGTTGCCTGTCAATAATTACAGTAACATCAAAGTTCCAAAATTATTTTGAAAACAATCACAAATATACATTGTTTATTCAAAAAGCTCCTAAAAGCAGATTGTTAACAAATCAAATTCTCACACAAAGTATCTATGGTCTCGAGAAACTTCTAATTACTTCACTGGCTTTCATTGTACATATCTATGCAAATAAATCAGAAATGAGCTGACACTAAATATTACCCTGTACTAGTTTATACCCAGTTTCTATACAACTTAAACATTAAAGCTTACTAAAAACCTTATATATACATCGTCTGAACATGATTAATGAACATTTTTTATGATTTTTTGCTGTTTATAGTCAGAAAACATAGCACTTAAAGTAAAAGCATGAGATCAACTGTTTTCTCTAAGTAAAAGCCATGTAGCTTCTTTCAAAAGTAGTTAAACATATCACCATGAAATTACACTGCTGATAGAAGATGTAGCCACTGCTCAGGTGAAGCACTAGAATAACGAATTCAGACAAGTAGCATTTGAAATTACAACTTTCACAAAGCATCTCAGGAAATACATAAAAATATTCACTATGTCAACTAGAAAATCCTAATGAGAAGGAACAGCCAGAGATGTTGTTTAGTCCATTAAGGGAAAATCCCAAAAAACCTTTCTACTTGGAGAGTAATCTCCAATAGTTGTGCATAATGGGCAAGAAAATTTTAGAAGCAACATTCACTGATAAAGAGAATCACAACCAAGTTAATAGAAAATCATCTATGAGAAGCAGAAGTTCTTGGCCCTGTGTACAGCCACCAAGAACCAAGGCCAGTGTGTAAAGTATATCCAGTATTTAAAAAGATGGATGGATGCCAGCCATGAATATCTGCCTATGGGTACCAGCCATGACTGTGACAATAGCCATGACTGCATTACCCAATCTTATTAAAATCCATCAAAGTTTTAAAAGAGTGGGGTAAAGGTGCATTCTGACTTTGAAAAATGTGCAGTGGTGTGTTATTTCAGTGACAGCAATGAAACATCAACACAGGGCATAAATTTGTCTACTCCTAGAGTGAGAAGGAAAGAGGACCACCTTTCAGAACCACTTCAAGGGTCCCCAGATAACTCAGACAACCAGATATAGAAGGGAAAGCCACCGTACTGGAATGAAATAGAGGTCTTCTGACTGTTCCTGGGTGCCAGCTTCTGCAGTCAGAGGCATGTCCTGTGCTGGTGAGCAGACACCAGTAAGTTTTTTATCTCTGTTAATCCTTACACCCCTTTCTTATCACATACACAGATCTCAGACTCAGATGTTGAATCTGAAGGCCTGTAAAAAGATAATTTGCACAACTGAGAAACGAGGAGATGTCCTAGCATTTTGAAGGCAGTCACTAAAAAGAGGTGTAGCAGGAAAAAGTTCTAGACAGGAACTCCACAGTACGAAATGTTCCAAATGGAGCAAACACAATGGTTTGGAGTTTTTATAGAAATACCTGATGAGTTTCCCAAAAGGAAACTTTCATCAGATTGGACTAGTACCAATAAACCTGTTAGGTACATAAAGAAGAGTAAACCAGCCCAATCAGTAGATTGTACTTGAGATAAACCAATGATATCTTGAGAGGCTCTGCAGAGCCATTTCTGTCAATGTTCTCCTGAGACACCAGATTGCCCTACTCTTCTCTCTAATAGGGCAAATTAGAAACTGTGCTTCAGGTGTAGATTGAAATTAACTCGCTCCTACTGATGATTGATTTAGTCATGGGCAACATAGGCAGCTGCTTAGAAAGGCAGATTACAAGAAAAAAACCCCAAACATCTGCCCTTCTCCCCTGCCAAAGTTTATGATACTGGAGCCTTTCAAAGGTGTTTTGTCTTTCTGTGGTGAGTAGGCTGATGTGCAGTGCTGGGGAGAGAAGGAAGGGGAGCTCCTCCCAGGCACCATCCTTTATTTCCCTGTCTCCTGGGAATGAGCAGAAGCTGCAAATCCACCTCTACATATTTTCCCACCATCTTCCTCTTCCCTCCTTGCAGCGGGAGTTGCTCAGCCCCAGCCAACCTCCACCCACCTCCCAGGTCTAATCCTTGGATTATTAAAATTCATTTTTAATTCCAAGGCTTGCCCTCTCTGTGTTGCATATATTCAAGGTGATGAATTGCTGTGCCAGGTAAGTCTAAGGTCTAGGAAGACACTGTTAGACAACCTTAGGAAAAAATGTTTGTGAATCCAAAATAAACAAAGATTAGTTATGCAATTCAAGGTTTAATGTTAGAACTTTTCCTATGAAATGGTTTATAGAACATATAAAAGGAAGGTGAAGCACAGCATGAGATGAGGACAATGTAACCTGCTTTCCTCTAAAATCTTCCCTAGAGCGCTGAATCACCCTTACCTCTCTAAGGGTAGCTTCAGACTTTTCATTTAATTTCAGGTTTCCCTTAGAGGACATAGCTCTTCTCTTCCTTGTAACACTACTTCTAAAACTCACCCTAACAAAAAAATTTCTTTATAAATGTATTTAATATAGATGTGTTTTTGTATGTCTGACTCTATTTCAGTACTTTTCCAAACAAGTAAAACAACTAGGCTTGGGGATTTCACAAGTTCCTTCCCAGTCTGCATACAGAAGTTTCTTCCCCATCTCTTTCTTTTTATGAAGATTATGGTTTTACTTTAATAGTATTTTTATTTTAGAGTTTCAGTCAGATATGTCCAGTAAAATTCTGATTTCAGCTTTGAAAATACCCAGAATAACACCGTTCTTGATTTTGCTTCTAACCTCATGCCTGAGAAAAAAAAACAAGGAAGAAAACAGTTTTGTAGCCGAGAGGGAGAGAGAGAAACTTCATGAGTAGGGTTGGGGGTGGATTGTGGTGGGTTGTGGTTTGAGATGTGGTCATATGTTCACTTCATATCACTCAAACACAAACTCTTGAAGTTCTTAGGAGGACCTGCCCACTATATCCTCCCAATAATTTAGTCTTAATAACCTTCATCCTCATCATTATCCCTGTCTGGGAGGGCCATATACTGAGTACATGTGACCAAACCACTAAGGAGGATATGGAGAACCTATAATCAGGATGTTGATAGAATCCCAAATTCTGCTGTGGCTGCTTTTGCATTGGAGCTCTCTAGTAGAATACATGCTGCAGAGCTGGCTCCTCCTATTTTGATTGCCTAACAAAAAAAAAAAAAAAAAAAAAGGTCCTGATTGTTATTCTGAGATCCTGTGAAGATAAGAGATGCACAAAAAAGAAATTAGCATGTTCAACAGTATTCTTTTTTTCAATACCTGTTATGAGTTTGTCCTAAATCCCCTGAATCCCTCAACAGCATAATCAGGCAAAGGATTAATTCTGCTGGGATTGAAGGTAGGGGTTTTGGATGGCCAGCACATCATGTAATTTGACTTGGACACAGATTAACGTCAAACCCACATGATCAGACTGAGCTTGAAGAGCTAAAACTCTTTTACCTTTCCTTGTGCCCCTTCTTCATAAGAGGAACCCACATAAGCGGGGCTGCTGGGGGAGTGACAGCCCAGAGAGAGTGGACTGACTCAATCCCTATCTTATTGCTTTTTTACACTGCTGTTCAGCCTCATGGTAGCTGGATTCTCGTAAGCACCAGGTCCCCCATTTCAGATCCGGTATCCGTACAGGGTTACAGAAATCCCCCTGCCCAGTTCTGCTTTGTCTTTGGATCCCTCCAGTTCCTGTAATGTCATGAAATAAAGGGACTCTAGATGAGGAAAAGGTATAGAAAAGGAAGCAATGCAAACAAAAATTAGCACAAAGTAGTATGTGAATTTCTACTGCATCTAAACACTCATGAAGAAACGAGACAGAAAAAGGTCCTGATTCATGATAACAGCATGTGAGGCTGGATAGAAGAGATGTACAGCAATATACTTTATAAACACTGTCAGGGGAATTACTAGAAGCTTTTTTTGGAAGCAAAGCATGTATTTATGCTTATGAATTTCTTGATAATCAGTTAGTTGCCATCAATGGAAGGAACCAGCTTATACGTTCCTCAAGTCATTAGGGACCCTGACATATGGCACTAATAATGTTTTTATACCTGGAGCTACCATAGCACTTAAATGCACCATGTGGGTATCAGGTCTTTTCCTGTGTAGATCTGAGCAGAAATGCAACACAGTCCAGTCCATAACTGGAAAAACTAATGCTGAACTATGAATATAGTTTCTGTCTGTATAACACAAGACATAGGACTTCCCTGAAATCTTGTTTGAACAGCTCCACTCTTGCAAAATTCCCTCTCCAGGCTCTTAGAAATTGTTATCAAGTAATGAAGCAATTGGAGATGGGGAGGAAGGAAGATTAAGAACAATTAAATGAGTACATCGCCCTAAATATGAGGATGTTTCAGCCCACATTTGTGTCACCACCTAAGCAGTGTTCTAGATTTTATTAAAGGGTCAACAAAAGAAGGAAACAGGCAGAAAGTAGTTAAACAATTTCCTTACCTTAATAGCTGTTTTTAGTCTTGAAGATATCCTTAAAAAGCAAAATATCCTAGGAATTTCTGAACTAAAGTTCCATTGATAGGTACTCAGGTAATACAGATCACACGAATTTATTTGCTTTTATTGTGAAAAACACACAGGATAAGTTCACCTATTTTGGTGCCAATGATAAACGTGAAGAACAATCAAGAAGCTTGAGATAAATGAAGAGAATGCTCATGTTCCCTGTCCAGCAGGATGTAACCCTGAATGTGGTCAGGTTCAGATTTATATTTTATGCCATAAGATCCTATCATGTATAACTTTTCCCAGTGCTAAACTACCACTACAGTTGGAAGGTTTTCATAAGATGCAATAGAAACCTTCCTTGTTTTAAACTATTACTATATTTTTTTCCCCTGGACTTGAGCATTTATTTTCCATTCTCCTGAAAGGTATGTTTGGTATTTTTAGGGTATTATGAGAATTTTCACACTTCACTTTCTTGTTAGTCTATTTTCTAAACTTAAAAAAACCTCTGATTTTTCTCTTTTATTTTTACTATGACCAGTATTTCCATAAGCTCATTTTTTTCTGATGTGTAATACAACTTGTCTTTGGTTTGTTATTTGAACACCATGACCCCCTTGTATATTATTAATTAATAATTGAAAAACACATCTAAGCTGTCAAAATTATTACAAATGAAAAAATTTCCACAGTCATACTTTCAGATTGCATATATAACATTAGATAAGTATTTTTTAAAAATTTCTGTCTATCTCTTGCAAAAATTAGGCCATAGTGGAGATCAGTTGCCCATTACATTCACCTGGTGTTTACTTACAAAGTGGTAAGGTATATGTCCAAAACATTTTTGTTTAGATTGGGACTGACATTTTCAATCAGAAAATGTGTAACAAGTCTATTTCTAGAGAAAGAAGTCTATTTCTAGACTTTTGCCTCCATTATGAACTTCTGCACTTGGCTTTAAGAGGCTTCTCTAAGGAGATGACAAAACTGAGCAGTGTCTCATATGAAACTCCTCTTGTATTTCAGCCATGTAATGTTATCTCTGAGAAAAGCTCTCCTTGACTGTCTTGACTTGGATATTATCAGCTTTCATTCCTTTCAGAAATGCCTGTTATGACAAATCTGTAACTCTAAGACAGGCATCATATTCAGATGTCTGTATATCCACTTTCTTCTTGAGCTAAGTATACACAGAGAAATGAGGCTTTCACCATTTTCCTCCCCCTAGAGCTCTGTCTCTGTCTTTTTTCATATGATTTCCATGTACACACACACAGAACCAAAGCAATTCAGAATTCAGCCTGTAGTAAAGCAGAAGTTTTTCTGTAGTGGACCACAAGTCAGTGCAGTCAGACACACAATAGCCAATTTTGTTCACCTGTGAAGTTCATTTAAATTCCTTTTACTTCTAGAGAAAACAGTTCTGTATTATTTCTGTTGGTTTGGCTTTTTGTTTTTGTTTTGGGTTTATTTTTGGTATTTTTTTCCCATTTTGAAAGATGTGAGCTCCAAACAAACGTTTTAATATTCAGACTGCAAGCCAATGAAGCATGTAGAATTTATTCCAGAGATGGACTTCCTTTTTAGTTACTAATTACATATAGCCTCTGACAAAAAACCATCCTTGTAAAATTTAGATGCATAGCTAAACTATGCAATGAATCTAATATAGTGAAATGAAATATGTTACCTTGCATGCAGAATAGGGAAAAGAAAACAACCACCCCCTACACAGAGGAACTCTTGTCAACCCAAAAATGAATGTGGCTATCATCACGGGGACACTCCCTGTCTGCCATTGCTCTTGATCACCATTTTCTCAATTGTGTTCATAGATCAACCAGTGGACTATTTTAAGAAAACGTGGTTTTATCAATAAAACTATTACATCTTGTCATTCCCCTTCCATCATGTTGAAAGTCATTACTAGCTTTGGCCATTTTACAACTTTCTGTCAGTTTTCGGAACTTTTTTGGAGCCACTCATGAAGTTCACATGGACTTTTTGCCCAGCAGGTCTTGCAGTTCATCAGGATGTCTCCAGAGTGGCTGCCACTAAACACTGCAGGCAACCTCCAGTAACCACTGCAGGCAACCTTGAGTAACCACTGCAGGAAACTTCCAGTAACCACTGCAGGCAACCTTCAGCAACCACTGCAAGGAACTTCCAGACTTTGTCTCTTGGAGTCCCTCTGGACATTGCTGACATTGTCAGTTGTCCAAGGACTTTGAGAAAAACAGTTCCTCTGTAGCTTCTGCACCAGCTACTTGCATGGGAGAAGGACACTATTAAAATTTTCCCTGGAGAATTGCTGAATTTGGAGCAGTGAAAAGAACATGGAGGGTTCTGTGGCAAAATATTTTCTTCTAATGAGAAACATGCTCAGAAAAATGTTAGTGAGAATATCAGTGAGGGTACTGCAGATAGAGATGAAAAGATCTTAGCATTCTTGCTGAAGATTTTTTGCAGCAAAAGATGAGACCTCTATATTGCATGCTACAAGTGTGAGAGGAAACTGAACTCTGGAAATGTCCATTATATTGCCTATAAAAAAGACTGAAGGTGGCTTGTCCAAATGCAGGCCTGTACACTGTAGGCATCCACAGACAGTTGCAACTAATGTCAGTAAATATATTTCAAGATTGTAACAACAGTGACAGAATGTAGTTTTATTAAAAATTCATCACTTCAATGAATTATAAATAAAGAGCATACAGAATGAAACTGAACAATAAATTATTACATACATACATTAATATTTATTTTTGTTGTTGCTATACAGATGTTGTGACATGCCACCCTTAAGGGAAGGGGAGCACCCAAGATTCATAAATACTCATGGTCAAAAGGAACAACAAAAATCAGAGGGTCCGCAAAATCTCACAAAATTTTATGCTTATCTTCAGGAGTTAAAACAAGGATGTTCGTCCCAGAAAAGTGCTGCTATACCTCTGTGTAGCACTCACCTCCAGTCTCACCTTGTTCTTTCCCATGGCGTGCTATTAACAACAATTCTTTTCTGTTATTACCAGCAATCCTTGGTTGGGTCCACAGCCATCCAGCTATCAGTGTTTCAGCTCTAAACATTAGCCCCTTATCTTCTGGGATTCTACAGATGTACAATTTAAAAGAATATGATATAAGCTACAAATACTGTTTTGTTTTCATAGATAACTTGTGCAAGCAGGATGCTCAAAATGGCATATTGGGCTATCAAGTGGTAATAAAATAAGACTCTTTCAGTTGCTTTTTGCACAGTATCATGAAATTAGAAATGCCTCTAGAGAATATGATGAGCATTTCCCAAAGTACACACATTTCAGAGAAATACCCTCTTCTGTCTTTATGTATGTCTTGGGAATCTTTTAAAAACATAGAACTGTAGCATTATTTAGATTGGAAAAAATGTTTAAGATCACCCCATCCAATTGTTAACTCAGTACTGCCAAGTCCACCACATGTGGTTTAAGTGCCATGTCTACACGTCTTTTAAATTTTCCTGCACAGCCTGTTCTAGTGCTTGACGACCTTTTCTGTAAAGACATTTTTCCAAATAACCAATCTAAACCCTGCCTTGTGCAGCTTGAGGCCATTTCCTCTTATTTTGTTACTTGTTAGCTGGGAGAAGACACCAACCCCACCTGGTTACAGCCTCCTATCAGGTAGGTGTAGAGAGCAATAAGGTCCCTCTCCCCTGAGCCTCCTTTTCTCAAGGCTAAACACTCCCAGCTTCCTCAGCCACTCCTCACAGGATGTGCTCCAGACCCTTCACCAGCCTTGTTGCCCTTCTTTGGCAAGATATTTTCACAATTTGCCTTTACTCTGTAGGATCATATGTTCTAAGAGCATGATACAGGGAGGATGACCAGAAGGATGGACAGTGCCTTGACCCAAAAATGTTGTTTGTGCATACAGACCACAGGCAGGCTGATAATTTCAAGAGAGCTCCATGGAGCTCATCATTGCTTGTTCTCTTCTGAAGGCAGCACTTTTCCAGGTGTAGACCTCGACAATTCTCTGTAAACCAGAGAAGATATTCTGAAATAAACTGGTGGGATAAATGGGAAAATGGGCTACTCTGCTTCTTGCTTGATAGTGCTTAGGATTTCTGCAGGAGTGGAAGGGAGCTGCAAGATGCCCACAGAGCACTGAAGGACCACTTTGCTGAAGCCTTTGTGTACCTGAGGCACATGGGTATTTCTTCCATGCATGTGGATCAGGATAGATTGCACTGTAAAATACATAGGATGATGCAGCCATCTGAAGAAAAGTGCACTCTTGAATGCATGTCATCTTCAGAACATGTGACTCACACCTACAGTAACTGAGAACAATTATCACAGTCCACCTCAAGTCTATTAATAAACTTCCACAGTCTTCAAACCAAACAGGTTGTAAGCAATCTGCCTTTAGTTGTGCCAATTTTCTTTGGCACGCCAAGTGTATGAATTGTCCAGGGAATATCATAAACACATGAAATTCTTTACTAGGACTGTCCTAACACTTTGCAAGTGCAGACAACTCGGTTCCAGGAAAACTGCTAGGCATTCTTGAGTTTATTAATATAGCTGATGCCTATAAATTCAATATATATCTGAGGGTAGGGGGCAAATACTGAGTGAGCGAGAAGACATGTTTCTTTCTGTCACATGCCACAAGATAATTCAGGAGAGTAGGTCGTGTGAAGAAGCAACACACATTGCTGTCTGTAAGGAGCGGTTTAACTACAAAGTGGAAATCTGAACAGAACATGGGATTGAATACATAAATATGAAGAGTTTGATCCCAGGTGCTGGAGTCTAGCCCTGCAGTGTCTGTGGTTCAGAGAGATTTACAAACTATGCAGGTACAAATGAAATATAAGACCCAAGCAAGAGCACCCCACTGAAGCACGAGGCACGGGCTGCTTAGCCAGCAGGACCGTGACAGGTACGTGAGCTGGATCACACAGGGCAAGGTATGGCATCTGGCCAGCAACTCAACCCAGAGGTGACTTTTCATCAGGGTGACTCTGGAGCAGCAGAGGGCACGCAGATAAATAGCCTGACACAGTTGTGTGAAATATCAGTAACACAGCTTGCCAGCTGCATAACACTTTAAAATAAGAGCTGGGCACTACAATGACTTCTGGAGAAAATGTCACCCTGCAACCAATGAAAGTACTGCCACAACAGATTTGGTAATAAATATGAAAAAAAAATTGATTATCAGAATAAACAAAACATTTGGGACACAGGACACTAAAACAAGGAGTAACTCAAGTTGTTCCACAGAGTACCTTAAACACCTGCAGCCTTACCTTGCAGAATTTCTAATGAGAAAAATACTCAAGCAAATGCGAAAACACAGTCACTGTCCAAAAAGCTGGCAGATTCTTCTCTGCACTTCAGCTAGTTGAAGACTCAGAAAAAAAAAGATTTTGAGACATGAAAAATTCTGGAAAGAGAAGAAATTAAGGAGACATTTTCACAGAACATATGTTGATGCCAAGAAAACAAGGTCTCAATAGACTAGAAAGCAAGTGCACTTAAATTTGCAACTTTGAGAATAAAATTGAAGGGACATTTGATTCTGGAAAAGATTGCCTGATTTTGGGAAACAAAAACATAATCCCTGAAGGCATAGACTAATATGCTGCCTGAAGGTCTTGGAAGCATTCCCCACCTCAACATGTCATTCTATAATTACCCAATTACACTTGCTTTTACCCTTTATCAAAGATGGAGACCCACTCCTATCTGTGATTTATTAAGGAACAGCACTTAGGCACTACTGGCATTCACAAAATGTCTGGCTAGTCTTGTAGGCTATTCCATTTCCTTTGCAACTCATTTCTTTTGGGACCTGAGGATTCAGAGGTTTACTTTTTTTCCTATCAACTTACTGAATGTGGGTGGAGTCCTTAGCACGTTTAGGATCTCCATTCCCAAATACACAAGGAACCTGATCTGTGCTCAATCCATTCAGGAGTAGTAGTAAAAACATTTTGTTTTTGTTTTTCCTTCCCTCTCTAAGAACAGAACATTTTGGGGTGGAGGCCGGCCTAGCTCAGGAAGAAATGCTCAGCTTTTAAATTCCTCTTTAAGGGGAGGGGGAGCTGAGAAGAATGAGATAATTTCCCTTTTCCCTTGAATTCTTCCCAGGACAATGCATATTTTTTGAGGGGAAGTGTCAGCTAGAGTTGTACTAATTAGAAAACTACTTTATAAGTAGAATGAAAGAATACTAAACACATCATTAATTCTTACAATTCACAAAGAATTAAAATCCCTAGGCTTCGTTGGTCAGGATGAGATATGACTTGTCACTATCTTACAGTATTTCAGGACAATGCTGAGACAGAGAGTACTTAAAGTATTTAGTTGAAGACATTTGGAAGTTAAGCAGATCTATCCATGAAAGAAGGCAATATATAGGGCTAAATCAGAGGTTAAAATGATTACAAACCACATAGATAATACGACAACTTTGCTTCTCTGGAGAAATAACTTTTCTTCCAGAAGTTTCACTGAGCAACACAAAAGGGTTTTTCCAGAATTATTTCAATATTATAGGTTCGTAGGAAATCGCTCTTGTGCCTTATCACATTTTGCCGTCATGCTCTATCCTTTGCATTAATCAGGTCTAACACAGAGTTAGCGTGAAATGTATCTTAAAAAAATTTAACACCGCCATCCTCTCTAAAACATATCAAAACAATTATCAGCTCTTATGGAAAAGAAATTTTGTGGACATACTCCACACTGGATAGTTCAATTAAGTTGACATCCTGGAAATCACTCTGAGCTCTGAAACTACATACTTAACATCCTCTTCAGCATTCAGAAATCAGATTTTATCCAGAAACTACACAGCTGTGTCACAGTGTGTCACAGAGCTGCTTGCATTCTGATGAAGGTACTGCAGTCACAGCTTGTCTTAGCTGGAACAAGCCTGCCGAAAAAAAAAGGAAGGAATGATAATCTGCTGGGAAAAATGTCTTAATTTTTTTCCATATTTTTCTTTTGCATGTTAGTTTGACACTATAAGCAAAGGTTAAAATGGTTGTTATTCAAAGGGTTCTATGAGTCAAATCAGAATTGTGTTTGCTTTTACTCTTCATTCATTTCTGGTTGTGCAAGGCACCATGGGACTTGATGAGTCTTAGCATGTGGGTCTCCTGGGAACTGGAAATGTTCAGAGTAGGATGTTGACAAAATATTTCCCTATTGTTTTAAGCTTTTTTTTTTTTTTTTTTTAATGTACTGTGTTTACTGTTCACCTTGTACTAGAAACTAAATCCTTTTAGCAGAGATAGCAGGCATTACCCATTTTCTCACTAAGATTTCCTTTTCCTTTTATTTTTACTCCCTCCCCCAAAAAATACAAGGTGCATCTCTTGCAGAAGTCAGCAGGAGAGAATGTCAGATAATCCAGTGGGAAATACATGCCCATCAGCTCAAAGACCTCAAATCATTTATTCATTGTAATGCAGTAACTTCTGACTGCTCTTTTTCACTTTCTTGTGTGAATCAGCAATAAGCCACAAGAAAAATTAAACTCACAGTAGCAGAGAGATCATTTGTTAATCTTTGTAGAAAGGTCATACCTTGAGATATTTGCTGTTCTTATGTGGGGTATCAGGGGAAATTGCAGTGCTCAGTGCAATTCATAGCTCTGTCAAATTCAGCACAGGCATCCCGTAAGCACAGTCTGGAATCACAGTATTGGTTCAGGAGAGACTGAAGGGTTTGGGCTTCTTTTATAGCTGTGCACTGTACGTTGCTTTTCCACTGGTCAGCCAAATCTATAAATCAGGTTTCAAACTTTTGGAATGACCAGTTCTTAATCTGAACACAGTAGCTCAGCCACACTTCTGCTGTCAAAAATTGGCATAGGTTCACTGATAACACAGGCGATGTTCAGCTTAAGTACTGGCATATTTCTTGCCAGAAATATGTGGGTCTTATCTGGACTGATACTCAGCCAGCAAGCCCCCACCCAGCGCTCAATAACCTCTGCTCACACAATGTCACATATTCTACTGTATCAGCATGTGCTGCAAATACAGAACCAAGGATACTGGGAGTACTGAAGCTAGCACAGCTCACCTATGTCATGAGATTTTCCTAAAAAGGAAAAAGAATTGCTACATTTTTCAACATTTGATGAAAAAATCTTTGGTAGGACCGAAAATGCAGGAACTCATTAGCATTTTAAAAGTATCTTCTTGTAATATCTTCTTAATGTTGTTTCTATCCTTTTACTTCCTTTTCTTTTCACCTCTGCAACCAGTAAAAATGAATGGCTACATAATTTCTTTTGCCCTTCTTATAGAAATATATGGCTTTGTAAATGTTACAGTATCATCACCGTACTAATATAGAGCTAAGGTTCAAGTTTTCCTTTTTTCTTCTGCTATTTGGTAATGTTTCCTAGAGAGGAGATGACAAATTATGGGGTGAAGGATGAGGAAATGACATGACACAAAAATCTTAAGTTTCACTCACTCATTTATAACCAGTGTTCAAAAAGGGAAACAGAAAATTTAGGAGCAGGCAAAGGAAATAAAAATAAAAAAAAAATCTAAATGTTATATTTTTGTTAATATTTTAAGGGGAAAAAAGGTCAACATTGTCATCTGAAGGTAGCTAGCAATGTATTCTTTTTGAATATTTTTCATAGAAACAATCTTTTCTTCCCTGTGAAACACTTGAGAGTATTTTTTTGTTGATTTTAGTTGGAAAATCACAAGAACCTGAAATTCAAGAATAATATTGCTTGCAAACAAAGTCTCAGAACTTAAGTCCCCACAGTCATCTTCTTTTTCCACAGGAATACCAGTAATGTGGATATGAAACCTGTAAAATATTCTTCTTTGTGGAGGTAGCATGAAAAAAATGCAGAAAACTACAAAGTATTGGTAAATAGATATATGTGTCCCAGCTAATATTAATAACTTTTTTTTCCTTACCAATTATCACTTTTTGAAGTAATTCTTATTTTTTTAGGGCTTTTTTCCACAGCGTGGAAAATACAAGTGATAGCTTACCACTCAAACTTCCAGGACACTATCTAGAACACCAAGTTCAGTTACATGACCCTTCTGAAGCAGCTATGTCAGAGTTATTTAAATTCCTGAAAAGTCACGGGGAGAGTCATGTAGATCTGATGATTTTACTTTTTTTTTCAGTTGAAGCAAGCAGGATTCCTGGATGCATCAGTAAATGGGATCTGAAGTAAACAAGGATGACTACAGGCACCAGGACTACAAGAAGCTTATCTTTCATATAACAATTAAATCACTGTTGGAAGCATGGGGTGCATACAGAAAAGGTTTCACAATGGCTACATAATAAGAATAATATTAAGGAATTGCTACATCATAGACTTGCATTGCTCTGAACTAAATGCTGATCTCTTTTTATGATAAGCTTTGAACTGTGCTCAAAAAGACTGAAGTAACTTGTTAGTTATTTTTTTCCAGTAGTAAATAGTGCTAGTGCCCAAAGTGAATTTCAAGTGTGCTTGTGAACTGGTCTGGGTTAATTTACTCAGTACTAACTGTGGTTAGTGCTAATTTGTGGTTGGTATGCTACAAGGCAGTAGTTCCTTTCAGACAGTCCTCAGTAAATTAGAGGAACAGGCCAAGATGGACCTCATGAAGCTCAAGGATGAATGTGAACTCCTGCATTTGGAACAGAATAACTCCATGCAATAACTCCAGCTGGGAGTGTCTTTCAGAAAAGGACCTGTATGGCAGACAGTAAGTTGTGTATGAACAGCAAATGCCCTTAGGCAAGGCCAGTCTTAAGAATGCAACCAGCAGGTCAAAGGAACTCCACAACTGAGCTCTTCTGAGGGCACATCCAGAGGGATTTTTCTGGGTTTTGGACCCCTCAAAAGAGAAGAGAGATTGTTATGAGCCAATGAGAAAGATCAGAAGGCTGAAGCACATGGGGAAGATGTTGCTGGGTTTGCTCAGCCTGGCTAAGGAGAGGATCTAATAGTAGTGTTCCATTAAGAAATAGAGAGGTTGACAGCCAAACTCTGCTGAGAAAAGAGGGGACAGACACAAATTCCAAAAACTGAAATTCCAAACAGAGAAATGGAAACATGCACTGGAATAGACTGCCCAGAGGGTGGTTGTCTCATTCACTGGAGAGATTCAAGAACTCTCTGGATGCAATGCTGTGCCATATGCTCTAGGACTACCCTGTTTCAGCTGGGAGGCTGGACCAGATGATCCACTGTGGTCCATTCCAAACTTTGTGATTCAGTGTGAAACATTTCTTCACCCTGAGTGTTCAAGCACTGGAATAGGTTACCTGGAGAGGCTGTGACATTTGTCTATTGATCAGTGTGTTAATAAGTGATATAATGGATGTTATTCCTTCTGTGAATTTTACATCTCTCAGAGTCACAAGAATGTAAAATGGACCTGGAAGAAGCTGGTCAGGTTGAATTCAAAACTGTCCATGTAGCCAGCCAGTAAAGTGTAACAGTAAGAAATTCTTTGTATCATATATTGGTCATGGAGGGTTTCTCCATCCATCTCCTATTGTTCCTATGAATCTCTTCCAAGATATTGTGACTCAGTCACAAAACTGAGATTGTTGAAATTTGAGTGTGATGTGAAACCCACAAAAATATGTCCAAATAAGTATCTAGCTCCTCTTAAGAATCACATCCATACATCTCAAGCCAAAGGGAAAATGTGCCAATCTCAACACCAACTGTATTATAGCACTGAGATACCAAAGACCAAGAAATGTGACAATCATCAGAATGGGGTTACAAGCCAGGTCCATACTGTGATAAATGCTTATAGAAATGACAGTAGGAGACTGAATTACTTCTCTTATTCATTGTTCTCTTCCCATGATGAAAGCAGACCTTCCAGTGTTGTTGCTGGCAGCAGGTTCTCCTGATTCTCTGGTTTTCCCTGTAGTACTGCTGCCATCCTTTCTACCAGGGCACATATGTGGCATGTTCAACCTCCTTGACTCAAGGGTAGTCAGAGCTTGGAATTCCTCCATTTCCTACTGAGTAATACTACTTCCCGGTGTAAAGGAAACTTTTTTGGGCATACTAACTGTAAGAATTTGGCCACGAGGTCCAATGGAGAGATTAGTGTTTAAATCTTACCATGCTACTACCTTCTGTTCATATGTATTACATGCAAGATAAGGTGACTTAGTCAGTCAGTTAAGGGATGGAGGTCCTTTTATACTTCAGATACCTCTGCTAGAGGAGTCAAAATAGAGTACACTGACATCAAAGTCAGGTGAAACCTGAGATATGCCATTTACCAGCAACGAGGGCTCATCTTTTCCTAATCTCCCCTTATTCAGACTCACAGGCAAGTGGTCTTTCACTGAAATGATTTTATATTAAAAGGTACAGATTCCATAAAAAAGAGGATGTCACATCAAACTCCTTGGAGCCTTAGTAATTCATAGACCAGCTTAATAAATTAAGGTAAAACTAGTTGAAATTTCTCTAACAAAATAATATACCTATTTTGGCTGAATGCAGAAATAAGTTCAAAGCTAAAGTTTCTCAGGGCTTTGCACTGCTGAATTATAAGGCTTTTTCCAGACCCATCTCACATTCTTGTGAGTCTGAGAGATGTAAAGCTCACAGAGGGATTAACATCCATCTGGCATATCATTTAGAGCAGTCAGGAAGCATGGATATGCCTACACTGTGCAAGGCAGATTACAACCCAAACTGTAAACATCACATAGTCCAACGCAGGTAGTACCTCAGGTCCAGAAACTTTTCAACCCCATGACTGTGGCTGAGTGCCAGAGATAAGACTCTTAACAGGTCTCAAAAGCTAAAATATCTGTCTCTGCACATTAGTAATTACAAAAGTCTAGATGGGTTTTTCAATATTAAGGGTACAAGGGTTTTCCCCACTAAAATATTACCAGTGTGTAGCAGTGCAATTGGGAGCTGCACTGTAAGAGATTAACTAGCCAGCTAAAAGAGCTGAAAGGTTTCCTTTGATTGTAAAAGGCATTGTACTGAAGATTTTTCAAACTTCCTTTATTTAGGAGCATACTGAAGTATTTGCATTGAAAGTTTCTAAATTTAGAGAAATCTATTCTTTCCGAAACTTCCTCCTTTTTCATCAATGTAATTCCTCTAAATTTTACCAGAAAAAAAGGGAAAACATTCATTATAGTGAAATATGGAAAAGATTAACAGATTCCATCTGAGCAGTTTGTAATTGCAAAGACCTAGAAAGTAAGAGAGAAAACTTAGGTGTGAATTTCTGAAGCTGTTCCTCTTCCTTTGACTGTGAAGAATTTAGTACTTTCAGAAGAGACTGAAAATGAAAACGTAAGTTAATCAAGAGCTATATTAACAGGGCAATCAAAATTATTTGGAGGAAAAAAAAAAAGAAAATCCCAAACCATTACATCTTTAATATAAGTTCCAAAATAAAAGTTTGGAACTAGAATTCAGAATTCACAATTCATTACTTCTGAAGAGATCATTTGAAACAGCTTTTCAGACAGTCTCTTGGAGCTTTCAGCTACAGAATGCTTTAGTGTACACTTTATATTTTCAGCACCACCTAGAGCACATCACCAGAAACAACTCCAACCATGAAACTAATACTTTTTACAAATCATGATTTCAAAGGAGCATTTTCCAGACTTACTTTTAAAGAATTCCATATGAAATAAAGGTGGTTGGTACAATAGAAAAGAACCAAGGAGTGACCATATTTTTATTATTGCTTGAGACTGTAAAAATTAAATGTAAAATGAGTAGAGTTGTCCTAGTAAATGCCTAGAACAACTCAGTTGTGAATTGGGCCTTTAATCTGGAGATGATGTTCATCTCCATGATTTGTGACTATAACAGTTAATTTTTAATTTTGTTAGTTTTCAGAAGTGCTCACACAGGCTTGCTTTCCAACCCCTTCTGAAATCCATAGGAACACTGTACTTGCCTAAAGTTTTGATAAACAAACACCTGACATTGACATCACATTTCCGAAGCTGCTTATTTAAATTTTTTAAACAAATTAGTTGTTACTATGGGTGATATGATGGCTTTTTTTAAAGAATAAACAAAGTAGAAGTATAAGCTTAACAAAACAGAGAATTTTCTTGCATTGTAAATGTATATGCAAAAATTCAGCTGTTAACAAGCAGCAATTGTTCATTTCTGGCAAATCAGTGCAAGGAGACTGAAAAAACTTCTTACATGACTCAGAATTACCTTCATGCTTATTTTGCCCTTTAGCATAATTTTCGTGCTTACATACTGTAAAGTCAGTGTGACTGGTTAACACTAGTGAATATTTACAGAAGTGTAGTATAATATCATGTTGCTATTTTTGTAGAACTATAATACATTGTGAAGTGAATAAGTGTAATTCTGGAAAGAATTATATCTCACATTGGTGAGATTTATTTTATTTAAATCCTTAATCTGAACTGAAGGGACAAACAGTAAAGAATTTTGTATATTTTAGTCTGACAGTAATTCTACTCTTTTCCACTGCCACACTATTACAGTAGATATATTTTCTCAATATACTGCTAACATCACATGTCAAATAATATTTTAATAATATTTTATAAAACACTTCTATAATACTGTTGCACTATGAAGAAACTAAGATGAAATTATCATGTCAGAGGGGAGAATCTGACCTATGTCCTCTCTTATATAAGAAGAGGTGTGGTGCTTTCAGCCAAAACTGATAACTGCTAATAAAATAATTAAGAAAATTGGAAAAGATATGACATTAATTAAGGAACGGCTGCACAAAAATACTCCAAAGATATTACAAATAAAAGTGTCCTTTACCATTACAAGAAAGTAAATGTACTTGCCATAATATGAAAATGCAGCAAATATTCTTCATGCTAGTCAATAGATTAAAATAAAAATGTCTTGACCATGTAAATTCAAATTCTGTCGTTTGTAAATAAAGAATACATATATTTAGAGCTATGACCACTGAGAAAGATGGAAAAAAACCATATGTAAATGCTTCAAAGACATCTAAAGCTCTTTTTTCCTTGACTTCAGGGTATACACATGGATTCAAAGGCTGAAAATTTTACCATGATCGTAGTTATTCCCAATTTTATAGTTTCAAGACATTCTGTACATTTTTTTGAAGCCTGTGAAACTGGAACCTCTCTGAACAAAAAGAGACTTTGATTTGATCTTGAATGGACAACTTTAATTCTATGACATCATAACACTGCATTTTTGTGTCCCTATGTAAATCCTCGACTATGGCATCTCCAAGTCATGTGACAGCTGAAAAAGGACCATTTGATTTGCAGGCTGACCACAGAAGTTGCATGGGATTTTTAAATTTTCTTTAAGCACAGGCTGTTGTCCTGAATTAAAGCCACCTGTCTGATAAGAAGTATATCAGCTGGACACACAGGATTTTTAACACCTCAAGATGGGCAGCGGAGCCAGTTCGGAGAGCAAAGAGTCAGCCAGGAGATCCAGAGAACTGGAAAAGAAACTCCAGGCAGATGCAGAGAGGGAAGCCAGGACAGTCAAACTACTACTGTTGGGTAAATAGAATAAAAATTGCTCATGATTCTTTTCCATTGAGGGGTTGTTTAGCTCTGGAGTTATATTTCAGTACAGTGAATTTCCCACTCCTCACTATTTGCTGTGAAGACGACAATGCTATAATATGTGTATGAAATGTTTTCTGGTTGTGACCACTTATGAAGTCACAAGTAATAGGCTGGAAATGGCCATGTCACTGTATGTATTCAATTTTAAATGTTTGACTTTGAAAAATTTTAAGTAAAAACCTATTTTTAGAATAAATGTTATGATACTTGCTTACAAATAACATAGCACAGACTAATTTTTTTTCCTATGGATCTATATGCATTCATTTTCAGGAGGATTAAATAAGATAACTGGTGTCATCCATAGGTGTCACAAGGTATTGATATTGTTTATTTTCCAAAGTGTTGCACTTCATTTTTTACAGAAGCAAAAAGTGATTTAGAATGCTTCTTTGATGTATCAAAATGATATTGAGATGAATACGGGTGAATATTCTCACAAGCTACTACTTCTAATTCACACTGTGATCAATTTATTAACAGTCACAGGCTCTAATGGCAAAAGAAAAAAAATATTTTTCTTTATACATCTTTATTCTTGTCTCTTCTTTACCTTAATAATATGCAGAAATATCCAAGAGCATAATAATACTGCCACTGTCTTAATATTTTTCTTCTAACAGTATGATGCCTATTATAAGATTTTACATTGGTTTCTCCCAAGGAATAGAAAAACAACCTTTTATCATTGAAATGATTCTTATTTTTCCTTCACTGTAACCTCAGTTCTTACAAGTGCTTTTAAACTGACATTTATTCAGATGTAACTAGATCCCTTAGATAAAGTAAATCGACTTAACTCTGTTGTTTTTTATCTTATGCAAAAGTCTATTTATACTTGTTGAGAATCTAACTATTATTATTCAAAAACAAATAAGAGAAAATCGTGCAGGTTTTTCAAATAATAATGTTAAAGTAGTAATTTGAGACACTTTATGTACCATCAGGATTCAGATTGCAGCTTACAAAGATTTTTCAGTCCAGCAGAGAATGCAAAGATTTTCTGTGCCACATTTATACAGAATATTGTCCCTACTGAGGCAAGCTTAAGTTGGCCAAAAATAGCCTCAGAACAATATTTTCATTTAAATTTTCATAAAGTTTAACTAATTTTTATGTACTATTAGAAAAAGGAATTGGGACATCAAGTTAGAACCAGGGTTCATCTACTTCAGCATCCTGTCTCTGACCTTATCCAACCTTATCCATGAGGAAGATGTAAGAAATCCTTTAAGAGGAATGTATATGATAAAGAGGAATTTTCCAGATAAAGAGGAATTTATAAGTTAAGCAGTTTGATCTTCAAGCTTTTATGCCTTCACAGTATTACTGAAGGCTGTTTTATACCAGAACACAAAATAAATTATCCCCCCCCACCCCTACTGAACATATGTATGTATTTAGTATTAAGGACTGTAGTTTTAAACATTTCCTAATGTGTATAATCAGTCTTCTTCTGACACTACTAATATCAACCTCAAGATACCTTTAGCAAAATACCTTGAGATTCATTGCAAGCTATTTGAAAAAGACTTCTATTTAGTTCATTTCAAATCTGAACATATTTCAGTTTCATTAACTACCCAAGCACTCTTATCATGAGACATTAGGATCTGAAATCTGTTTATAGATTTCTACAGTATCTTCCTTTACTCCTGTCATACCTGATAAGAATTCAAATTTGTCAATGGGTAACATTTTGGAAGGCTTTTTCCTCCTGTTACAACAGATCATAAGCTCTTGGTAAAAAACATGTTGAAGAGAGAGAGAGAAAAATATTATTGGCTTAACAGCTTAAATTTTCTTGTTCTTAAAAAAGCAAGATGTGGATTAAGTATGAATCTGTTTGGAGCTTATTGCACCGCCAGAGTGAAAGTGTCTCTTGAACACCTGGAGCCACAGATGCTGAAGCAATGTGTATAAGGGGCACTATGCAGCCCCTTCTGTAGGGACTGTATGAAATGGCCAGATAGGAGAGGAATAAATCTGCTGTGCTCAGATTTGTACCTGTTATCTTTCCATACCTCTGAGGTGATCTCAGAAATTATACAAATTTTGAACTTCATAAATCAAGGATAGGTCTATTCAAGCCAGCCTAGTCCTACCCTAACCCTAGGTTTCTGTTCAGTCAGACCTTATGTTGCCTCTGTACTGCAGAGCAGATGTCGCCATTGTTTCTTTCTGCAATATGCAGATTGGTAGAAAACACTCAGAAAAAAATTGATATGTATATCATAAGTTTTTAAGTATGATCTTTTTGTTCTTATGTATAAAATGTAAAAAACCCCAATGTATACTGACCAATTCCTGAGATCATAGAATCATAGAATCATAGAATAGATTGGGTTGGAAAAGACCTCCAAGATCATCAAGTCCAACCCCTGATCCAACTCCAATTACTATATCATGGCACTAAGGGCCACATCCAATCTCTTTTTAAAAACCTCCAGGGATGGTGAATCCACCACCTCTCTGGGCAGGCCGTTCCAATGCTTGATTACCCTCTCTGTAAAGAATTTCTTCCTAACATCTAATCTAAACTTCCCCTGGCAGAGCTTGAGCCCATGTCCCCTTGTCCTGTTGTTGGTTGCCTGGGAGAAGAGACCAACCCCCACCTGGCTGTAACCTCCCTTCAGGTAGTTGAAGAGAGTGATGATTTCACCTCTAAGCCTTCTCTTCTCCGGACTAAACAACCCCAGCTCCCTCAGCCTCTCCTCATAGGACTTGTGCTCACGTCCCTTCACCAGCCTGGTTGCTCTTCTCTGGACACGCTCCAGCACCTCAATGTTCTTCCTGAACTGAGGGGCCCAGAACTGAACACAATACTCCAGGTGTGGCCTCACCAATGCAGAGTACAGGGTAAGGATCACTTCCCTGCTCCTGCTGGCCACACTGTTTTTGATGCAGGCCAGGATGCCATTGGCCTTCTTGGCCACCTGGGCACACTGCTGGCTCATGTTCAGCTTCCTGTTGATAATAATCAGCTTCCTGATTATTAATATCTAATGTGGTGCCTCTGTGTCCTCCAAGGGGTCCCTTAGTAAAAAAGAAATTATAGTCAGAAAACAAAGACACCCCATATGTTTATGCTAAGTACTATGACTTGAGCAAATACCTCTGGCTGAGGTGATTTATAGTTTATATGACATGCCCAAATAAACTGGGGAAGGAGGGAAATTGTCAATTCTGACATTCCTCACAAGTTGCCCAGGAGCCAAAAGGCTTAAGACCTTTACGTGGTGTTCCCATGCTGTCAAAGCCATCCCATCCCCCAACAAATCTGGTCTCTATATCTCTACTTCCAAAAAATCAGGTTGTTTTATGAGTCTAGAACAAACTCCAAGGTGAAAGTTTTATTCCCTGTGTATCAGGGCCCTATCTGGCCTGCCACATCACATGCGGGTTATATGCTTTGCAGGATGCCTGTTTGCAATTTATTGGTGTGCAAAGTACAGTGTACATTGCAAATATGGCCAAAATAGCTGATGCTCACAGTGATGTTTTACAGGAATGAGAACTTAGAAAATAAATAACTTTAAAGTTTTAATGGCTATTTGAATCTAAATATTACTCCATGTCCTCATTATTTACAGTTTTCAATGTCAGGACAAAACTCACTCTAAATAGACCTGAACATCCTCAGCTTACTTTACTCTCTTTAGGGCTAACCTCAAACAATTCAGTTTAAACAGTTGATTCGGGGGAACAAAAACAGAAGCTGTTTTAGTAGCAAATATTTTTCTCCCCTGACTATTAGAGGTCTATAGTAAGTAGCAGTGTAGAGGTTTATAGTTTAGGTAATCAAAACCAGTTAAATGAATCAGTTACTGTAGTACTGAAGCTTAAGTTCCTGTTATTAACACACTGGAAACAGACTTTGAGCACAAAGACAGCCCAATAATCCTATTGATGGTAATGCACTGATATTCTTATTTAGGGGGTAGATCAGCATTTAAGGACTTCATTCTCTCAAGATAGTTAGAGCTTAGATTTTTCATCTAGTTTCTTTCTTTTGTGGAGTAAGTTTGTCGAGTATGGTAAGAGGACCAGGAGATACAATTTCCACTCTGGTTCGCAGTGTCCAGAGCTCTGAATGGCACAGACAAGACTCAGGCAGATGTGTGAAACATTTTCTGATTTTAATTTGAATATTTTCTTTTCCTGCTTTTTGCTAGTTTATGTCATTGTCAATGTTTTTTTCTGACAGGTTTCAAACAGCGTATTCAATAAGTTGGGGTTTTTTTTTATTTCCTTACCTTTAAATATGGAAACTTTCCTAAACTAAACCTTTCCTTCCAGATAAATTATAATTGTAAAGAGATAATAGCTCTTGATCTGAGACACAAAAGCACCTTAAGGTGCTATACAAAGGACTTTCTCCAGTGTCTCAGCAGATACCAGTCCTGAAAGGAGCTTGTACTCTCCACAACCATTCTAACAAATTCTGCTCATAAAAGTAGAAATGTCAAGTTACAGCTGAAGGCCTGGGTTCTGTTCTGTTTTGAATTTGAGAGATTCTCACTCATTTTCAAGGCACCTCCAGTTTTTTTCTCTATTTCTGCTATGGTGTAATGCCTTAGTGGCCTGCAGAGAAGAGATTGAGCAATCCCAGAGCATCAGGAACATTAGTGTCAAGCTGCTGGGGGACAGCTCCTTTGCAGCCACTTCTTCTTGAGTCTCCCCTTCAGCCCCAGGGTGCCCAGAACCATAATGGGCTTGGGACTTGGTGGGGTGAAGCTCTGGAATATCCAAAGCAAGAAGAGTTGCAGGTTACAGCCAGCTGCATGTACAGCACCTCACTGCAGGTGGATGTGGCATGGCCTGTGGCACAGTGAATGTGGTCTCTGGGAAGAAGGGTCAACTTTACTGACAGGGGGAGCACCCTTCAGCTCCCAGGAGTGGTGTCAGAATTTCAGGCACTGACTGAGACTTTTGTGCTTGTATTTTCTGGGAGTTGATCCACGTCAAGGAAATAGTCACAGAAATGAGAGGGAAATTTGAAAAAGCTAGAGTTTAAATATATGAAATGTAAAATATGGGCTATGACATTTAAACTTTCTGAGCTCCAGGACAAGACTGAGTTTGGCCTGAGCTCTTGTCTTTTATTTAGAAAATCTGGGCTTCAAGGAAATGCCTTCAATTCATACAAGGTCTTTTATGATGCACTTTTCCTACTGTTTCTGCAAGAATAAGGCTACTGCTGTGGATTGAAATGCAGGCTGCATGGGAGGAGGAAGGAATAAAGGCAGCAGGTGCAAAGTAACTTGTTCCTGACCCAATTCCTGTTGGAGCCAATGCTGCTACAACTAACATGATTCTCCGGAGTGAAGCCAAAGTCTGAAAGTTATCTGTTGCTTACATAAAGGCACTATTGGATCATAAATTGAAGATAAAGGTGGAAAAACACATCCAAAAGATACAAATTATGCCTTCCACTCTATTTTAACATTTTCTTTCAGCTCTGGAAGAGAGGTTAATTTCTATTTTATATTTCCTGGCATCTTTCCATGAGGCAAATGTATGAATTCTCAGCACAGCCTCCTCTCTTCCCTACAAAAGGTGTAGCAAATACCACCTTGCTGACAGGGTTTTACCTAGTTCTTCAGAGGGGCACGGAAAGAATAATAAATGATCTACAGCAAATTTGCATTTTTCCCAAACTGTGGCAGATGGCAGCATCAGCCCATTTTGCATGGGCTTGTTTTTTCTCCCGTGCTTTCTACCATTCCCTTCAAGGGATTCAGAAAATGCTTTACATGTGGTTTGCTATCTGTTGTGATTCATTTGAGTAAATTAATCCCTGCCATTTGAATGTTATTAGCTTTACAAAATGTGTTTGGAAAGTCTGTAATCTGTTTGTTCCATTCACTGAGAAGCCCTTGGTTAAAAAACCTATGCCCCAGATTTTCTCTTTTGTCAAAAGTTTTTGACACCATCCCATGAGGCAAATGATAATCTACAAAGAGAAAAGCAGTGATGAATCCTGTCCCATGGATTCACATTCAAAGTTGAATCCTCTCTTTAGGTGCTTTCAAAATCCATCTTTTGTTGGGCAGCTCTTGCCAACCCTCATCACTGCCGTTGACCGAAGATGATACTCACTCATGTTGATTTCCAATGGAGACAGTTTACATTGCAATTGCTCACTTTCCATGAGATAAGAAGGCAAATTAATTGTACATAATCTGGTCAAACCTATGCCCTAGTTCTGCAACTGGCTGTGCAAGCAGATGCCTGTAGCTCCCTGCCAGCTGGGGGGTTTTCCTGCAGAATCATTCCCAAGCTGGAACTGATGTGCTGCTCTGCAGGTTTCCCACTCCCAGCCACACTGCTTCATGGCAGAACACCACAGGGCAGAGGAACTGACAAAACATCAGGGTCAAGTCTTGTGCTCATGTGCTGCCTTTGCATCGTGAGCTTGACCACATGCAAGTCTCCACATTCTGCTTTTCCAGTTTCTCAGAGAGGCTGGCTAAAGGGCATGGGGCTTGCTGGTTTGGTTTACAAAAGGTCGTAATACACATTAAATCAGCAGCTACAAATCATGCAATGAATAGGACACTATCAGAAGCTGTAGCTTGTTCATGTCTTCCTGCCCATCAGCCAAAGATGAAATGAAAATATGACCCACATTTTACTTCCTTGCTAATTAAAAAGACTATATTTTTCTCTTAATTGACTGAACTTTCCTTTGTTTTTAAATGTCCCTTTCCTTTCCAGAATTAATATTTGTACCAAGATTTTGTTATTTTTAAATCCAGTTGGACATTAGAGAGGGTTTATAGTTGTTACAATGAGAATCTAAAACATCTGTACATTTCTTCCTAGATAGAAAATTCTGTGTTCCAGAGAGTTATTTTTAGTACTTGCTTCTTATTCATCTATCAATCACTTCTTCTCAACATTCCCCTTCTGCAGGTGCTGGAGAGTCAGGAAAGAGCACTATTGTAAAGCAAATGAAGTAAGTATCTGAATATGCATATAAGTTGTTAAATTTGGTATTTGTAGTATAAGCTATCTAGCTAATGACTTATTACAATGTTTATGCTTATTTGAATAACATGCAAAGAAATATCATTCAAATCAAGTTATCATTCAACCACACAATAAATAAAAAGTCACTTTGTAAGCACCAATGTCTTCCTGTGCAAAAATCAAGGAAACCGTTGTACAAAAGCAGTAATATGAGTCCGAATTTAAGTGCCCCTACCTATTTAATATCTTCACCAATACATTTTAAGAAGTTAAATAAAAATATTATGTCATAATAACAGTTTTCTATTATTTAAGTAGCTCATTTTGTAATAAGACGGATTCAGAACCATCCATCAAATACTTTGCTAACCCTTTTTCTCCAGTTAAGTGGTGGATAAAGTTATTTCTGGTTTGAGTTCAATTCAAGAAACCCTCCCTACTCAGCAAACCATTGAAGTTTATTGTGTTCAGAGCTTCCCCAAATAGGAGCAGATTAAAATGTTTCTCTGAACTGAGCACTTTAAGAAGGCTAATAAGCCTTTACAGCATGGAGAAGGGGGCAGAACACTGCAAAGCTGAAAGTTATATTTAAAGCCCTGTGCTGTCAACTTGATCACAAATATGAATTATTTTACAGGAAAACTGTTCAAAAAAGGATCTTTTTCATATAAATATCATCTTTCTGTCACAACCAATGACTTCTTTTTAAAGGATTTTTTTCAGTTAAAAAAAAAAGCAATTTCAGTTTTGAGGGTTTTTTTAAATGAAGCCTATTATTTTCCAAAGAAGACTGATACAAAAGAAATAATTCTGATGAAAACACAATTTTTAACAAAATCATGGGAATTTTACTCCTATTAATATAATTTTTTCATTAATAAACCTCAGTTTTCTCAGTCTGAAGATTTCAAACCAAGTTATATCCGTCCACTAAGCTTTGCACAATATTTACTGATACTCAAAATATAGATATGCTGCAAGGCCCTAAAAAAGATGGGTATGGTTATGAGAGACACTAGAAAGAAAAAAAAAATCTCTGAAGCTCTGTGCTTCTAACTACATAATTTCCAATGTGTGATCTAACTTTCTTAAAACCAAGTTGAGTATCTCTGTGGTATGCTCTAAGTTAGCAGTACAAAGTTACTACAAATAATTCAGCAAATGAAGTGCAGGAAACAAAATATTTAGTCATCGTGCCTGTTGAGACTGAATCAAAGCCACCTATCTAAAAAGAAGTCTTCATTTATGAAAGAAAAAAAAACCAAACAAACAAAAAAAACCCCCAGAAGATTGCATCCATAAAATGGGGAGGTCTCTGCTCCAGGAGGCATATTAAGACACATCAATTATGATCTGGGTTTTTTGTGTATGTGAGTGAATTATTTTCTGACAGGGCTGACTTCTCCCCTGGAAGGGCAAATCTCCCCAAGACACACACCTGTACTCATTCTGTGCTAACCTGTCAGATCCTTTCACTTCACCCCTTTCTTCCTGTATAGCTCTGTCCTGACTGTATCTGGCAAGACTGGGGTAAAAAAACAAACCTCAAAGGCCAGAAAATCTTTATTTGATAGCCTGGCCTTCAACTCTAAACACCTGAGGTCAGGAAGAACGGAACCTCTGTTCCAGCAGCAGCCAAAGTAGTTTGGTTCCTGTTCACTGAGAGTACGCTTGGTCCAAATGGGTGAATGTTTTGACCTTTTTCACAACTCATGGAATAAGATGTCTCTGAGTCACGATATAATCTGTACATTGATTTGGAGAACTTTTAACAACATGCCATTCTCCAGTTAAGGAGACTTATGGAATGATAATCTCTCTATCAGAATCAGATTACTGAAATTGACTGCTAAGGTTCTTTACCCTCTGAAGTAATATGCATGTCTCCATAGCCTGTAGATAATAACAGTATTTCTATAACTAGAAATTTTAACTGACATACAAAGGAATATTAAAGATGTTTTCCTTATTTTCTTGATAAGAGTCTCACAATGCTGAAATATTTTTTGCAACAATTTTTCAACCTAGGTAAGATTCTGGATAAAAATGAGGATGACTGAACAAGCAATGTGACAACCCATGACTAGTATTGTAGTTTCCAATAATAAAAGATTTGGGACCTAAGTACAGCAATGCACCTTGCCCTATACCTGCAGGGCTGGACCTGGGTCATGTTCCAGAATCATACATTACCTTATAATGATGCCTTTTCAGTATGATTGGGTGCACAGATTTAAGCTCACATAGATGAATCAGCAGATTAACCATTGATAAATGTTTTTCCAAGGATCAAATGGATTAAGTTCTTTCTTGTGCTGACCACAAAAGCATATGATCCAACTATTCATTACTTCTTTTTTTTAATACATCCTGTAAAGCTTTTTTTTTTTTTTTTTTTTTTTTTTTTTTTTTTTTTTTACACCAGGATCATCCATAAAGATGGTTTCACCTACCAGGAACGCATGGAGTTCAGACCTATCGTTTACAGTAACACAGTGCAGTGTATCCTGTCTATTGTGAAAGCAATGACTAAGTTAGGAATCAGTTATGAAAACCCTGCTAGAATTGTGAGTATGATAATCTTTATTTTGAAATAGACATTGAAACACATTTTTTTGGTAGTATAATAGTAGAGACTAGTAGAACAAAGAGGGTCCAGTATTTTCTTTATGGCAGCGGAAACCAAGTACTGCTCAATTTACATGTGACAAGATGTATTTTCATTTTCTCAAGACTGATGCCCAAAGGTGTAACCTTTGAATAAATATCCATTTTGGTTATTACAAAAGAAATGTTCAACTTGCAAAGACACTATAAAAAAAACCCCAAAACAACAGAACCTTTTCTTAGCTGCTTAGTCATTTATTGCTATTGGGAAACATAAAAAAAATATTTCCCTTTTATGAACAAACCTTGGGGTTCAGCCATGTAAGGAAGGGTAATGTAGACTTGTTGGGAGCATTCCATTTTGGCATTGTTCCTGGAGCAGAGACCTCCCTGCTGTATGGATGCAGTACTGGCCCACTGGCACCACGGGGAAGTGGAGTCTGACTTTCCTGACACATTTATCAATCCTCTGTACAGGCACATAGAGGCAAAGCCACAGCAAGGAGACCTGCTATCTTTTGTCAATCACACTGAATTTTCAGGGACAGAAATAAAGGGAAAACTTTTTTCTGTGTGCAGTGGTTTAGTCTACTGCCTGTAATTCAGACCTTGCCGAGAATTTCTCAAAGGCCTGTCAGAATAGCAGTTGATTCTAGTTTTGGCAAATTCTGTCTAATCCCTAGAGGTTTATCTTGGAGGGAATAACATCTGCTTATCTGAAAGAGCTTGTCTTGTTCCAAAAGTCTACATTTCATTATAGTGACATGTGGTACTTTGGCCTAAAAAATGATAAACAAAAGCTTCAGAGGTTACTAAAGCTCACACGGGCATTTGACAAAAATAGAAATTAAATGTTTTCCATGAATGCAAGTCATTCAAACAAACATAACAAAGCCCAAAAGCAGCACAGAAAATAGAAAAAAAAAAACAGAAAATAGGCCAGTGTTAACGTGCTGTATTGCATAAGGGCTTATCAATCAATCTACATGGCCTAAGACAGCTGGACCTTGCAGCACCTAGCCACAGGTCCTGGCTTAGCCCATGATATCTTAGCCCATGGTCCAGACTCTGTTTGCCACCTGTAATTGAAATATGTTCTTCCTGTGCCCTAGTTTCAGTCTCTTTTCTCAGCCCTGCCAAATTTTCTGAGATATTTATACATACTCACTCTATGCCAGTTTCAGAGACATTCTTTTCAAGGGATTTCACAGCCTAGGGAACTGGGAATTGAAAATTTTGTTAAATAGCCCAGTTCATTTCTTAGCATTATATATAACCAAATTCCAGAAAATACAGCTTTTGTAAGTTTATCATTTATAGCACAGTCAGCTCACTTTTACTGTCATTGCAGAAGAGGCCTCCAGGAACACGGTTGAATATAACTGTATAAAATATTTGCAGTGCTTGTCTTCTTTTCCACTCAAGCTATGTAAGAACAATCTGGATGTGAGTTTTAAAGAAAACAGAAATTTTGGTCACATTTTTTTGAATGTGGCCACTAAACCTTGCCCTATCTCCCAAAAATCCCAAAAAACTTAGCCTCCATTTCACGTAAAATCATGAGCCATTGGTAAGCTTAAGTTGTTTTGAGATATACTTTGATTTCAGCTGTACTTTTTTGTGTTCTGGACCAGATTTTACCTCCTAAAGTTATCTAGTCCAAGGACTGGAATTATTTTGGTCTCAAAAGGAATGAGTTTATCCATGTTCCAGGTCTGCCTGCAAATATCTCTTACTGGTCCTGAAAGGGCCTTGGAACTTAATTTAAAGAACATCTGTCCTGGGGAGGAAGGTACTTTTTCTTTCTAAAGGCTCATTCCAATCTATTTTTAATATGAAAAATCATCTGAAGTCCGTGTAAATGCCGGTGAGAAACAAAACACTGTACAAATCAGGTTTATGAAAAGCTCAATCTGCTGCTATCTTCCTTCCTTATGTAAGCACCAAAATCCACATTTGCCACCTTTTGCATAATAATCAATGAACATTTACCCCACACCTCTCTGTGTGCTCTGAGCTCAAGGCTTCTTGTTGGAGGCCATTCAACCAACAAATCCAACATAGGTGGATAACTGTAGTCATTACATGATATGTCATATCTTGAAGGAGAGAACATTCAAACTCTTATCTTGAAGCTGAACCCTGGAGACAAATGCAAGGCACGCAAGACAAAGCATGACCCAGTTCTGCTGATCCCAGCACTGCATGACAGGAGGGGGGTAAAAAGGAGATGGTAGGGTTTCATGTAGAAGGGCAGTTATACAGCTGTCCACCTTCCTTGTTCCAATAAGGGCAATTTTCTAGTGGTAATTTTCCCCTTTTCTTTTCCCCATGCTAACCCAATTTCTCCAAAATTTCAGAAAACATGCAGTGTTTCATTTTTAATCTGTTTCTGACTTCTATGAAGTTTCCATAAACTTCACTTTCTATGGAGAGATAAAGATATAGCACATTCCTAAAATAAATTATTGTGAAGATGTTTTCTTTTTCTGAATAAAACATACTCCCTGCCAAAACAGCATCCATCAGAATCCATTTATACTTTTTCAGCTATTGACTGAAAGTCACTTCAGTTGTCTACTTATACAACTAGGAAGGAATTATATTTTATAATTATCCCCTGCTGTGGCAGTGTATCAAATGACTCTATTTTAATCATGCTCTTTATTTACAGTACATTCCTAAGCTGTTAACTACTTAAAAGAAATATTATTTTTAATGTAATAGATTACTTGAAGTATCTTTGATTTTACTACAAAAACAGAAATTATAGAATAATATATTTTAAATATTTGTGATTTTATTCTGGTGCAGGTTTCTTCTTCCCCACATAAAAGAACATATAGGAAATCCATTCACTATTTATATTCACTTTTCCATATTCCTCACTGTGGCCTAAAGCTAAAATTTTTTTCTTCCAAATACATTCAAAAATATATTTATCAATAGATTTCTACTTTGATATAGTTAATTTAATTTTTGATACCCTAATACTCTATCTTGAAATAAAAGCCTTCCTTCCAAATTGGACTTTCTGTGAATACTTGTGCCAAGATGAAACTGAGACCTTGTGTGAACAAAACAAAAAAAAAATAAAAAGATGAAAACTCTGTGTATCACGATTTAAGCCTAACCTTGGCTCTAGCTGAAGGGAAGTGAGCTTGTAAAGGGGTGTTTACACACAAGGGTGCATACAGCTACCTGGAAAAAAACAGTGAAAATGAGAAATTTTGCCCCTGCAACTCATTATAAACCAAGCACATCTTCAGGGAGGTGGGAGGGGCACAGCGCCCTTGCACAATAATTACTGAAATTTCTCTTTAGGAAGATGAAAGGAAGCTGTGTGCCATGGCAACAACTCTGGAGGATGGCAACATGTCTTCTGAATTGGTTGAGCTCATCAAACAGCTGTGGCTCGACGGCGGGACCCAGGCCTGCTTCGCCAGGGCAGCGGAGTACCAGCTCAGTGACTCGGCAGCCTAGTAGGTGACAGCAGCTGCTGAGCAGCTGGATACTGCTGCATGGACAGCTAGGGAAGCCCTGAGACAAGAGCTATCCCTCACGTGCAGCCTGTGGAAATTATTGTTCGTTAACCAGGAAAAGAATGAGGGTTTTTTGCTAGTGTTCATGATATATTAGAAATGTTTAACAAGTGAAATTAAGGTACAATTTGTTTCTATGTTTGTTTAAATCATAAAAAAAAAAAGGGGGGGGGGGGCTATTTGCTCTCTGGTTAATTTTAAGACTGAAAAAATGGGGGAAAGGGTGAATTGAAATGGCTTAGGTTCTACCTAGAGTTGTACTTTGTACACATTTCCAGCTGCTAAGTATAAGCCTGGAGAAAAACTAAAAACTTTCTTCTAAACTGATGCAGTTGCATGTATCGGTGTTCCCTGGGCCATTACCATGTCAGCATCCAGCTGCAGCGACTCTCCAACCTGAGAGCCCCAGTTTCCTTTCTGTGTCCTGGGAGGTGGCAGACAGATAAGCAGGGGACTATGGGTCAGTGTTCAGCTGGGGCACATCTCTTGCCTTAGATGTATTCAGTGGATTTAGACTTTTCATACTCCCTGGCTTGGCTGCTTCTGTAGCTGTTCTTTCAGTCTACAGTCCTGCTCTGCTGTCTTCTTGCTCAGCTCGTACGAGACCATGAAGGGAGGTGTCACCTGGGTCAGAGTTTTCCCAGCGTGAGCAAGTCTGACTCTAGATCTGGGACAGAGGGTTGTTTCAGCTGAGGTCCATCTTCCATCTGCATTTGGAGGCTTCCCTGCTCCTGCAGCTCCTCCTGCAGGCTGAGGGCAGCTGTAGAGTGAAGCCTTCCAAGGTGCTGGGTGTCCCTTCTACTCAGCAGGGAAAGACATGACCAGAGGCTGGGCTGGGAGCCAGGCAACCTGAAGGCAGTCACAGCTCACTAACTGTAGATAGTACAGGGGATATACCATGAAAATATTAAAAATTCTTTATCTCTTTATATCTTCCAAACAAGAATGAAGACCTTTCTGCAAGATTCCTGAACAAAGAAAATACTGCTTGTATTTCTTTGTGCTTTATTTGTCAGTATTTTATGGCAACCTTGTATTTCTGTAAGAATAGAGCAGAGCAACTTTTTGTTTCCTAACGCACCCTTTCTGACAGGCCCTGCTGCAGTTCCCAGCACTAAAACCCTGTAACAAACCATCAAAATTAAAAGGAAAACCACCTCTTTACATTAAAAAAAAAAAAAAAAATTATTACCCGTTTTCCAGCTAACTTTCTACTGTGTACACTATGCCTGGCAGATTAGGTTTTGTTGTCTAAAAAGAAGACAGGAGAGTCTAAGCTAATTCCCTCTCAGTGTTATGTTCTCTGTCATGTTTTAACTTGCAATAAGTTTCAGTATTTAAGTAAGTTAATACAGACTGTGTCCGTAATCATTATTTATTGCTAGAGTTACATTAAAAACCTCTACAGTGATATGTTTTTCATCTGCTTGAACGCTTCTGAAAATCCTGCTAATCCTCTGTCTTCATCTTATAGCACCTGATGCTTCTGAAAGTCTGGCCTTTGGCTCTGAACCATTAAAATCAACTTAATATTTGTCCTTGCTGCCGGGCTTCTAATGATCAGTTCAAAGCCAGCTACAGTCAATCAACCATCTAATGCTGCAGTTCAATTTCTTTTAAAATTGAAACTCTGTTCCTCAGCTCCCGTGAATCATTTCCTACAAAGAATATTGATTTATATTGTGTAAACTCTGACTTTCTGAGGTTATCTTCTCTAAGACTTTTCATTATTAATTCATGCTAATGAAGTTTGATCACTGCCTTTCCTCTGTGTGTTGTAATTGGGGAAAAAAATTGAGATCTAATGAATAATAGAAAAAACCCCCTCTATACTAAATTTGGCTGGGTTTTTTTCCTTAGACTCACCTGGAATTAATTCTGTTTTAATATGGAGTGATAAGTAAGAAGGGGAAAAATAGAGATTATAAATTGTGACCTTAAATGTCATTGTATAGCTACCAGTAGTACATGGTGCACCTTGCTTACTCAGTCATTTTCCTCTCAGGGTAGGATTCATGTCTCCTAATTCAAGCCAAAGAAAGATCAGCATTTAGACTGACCTAATGATTTACATTCCCTCCTTTGCTAGTGAAGAGCTGGTCTGCAGAGTCTCCCCTTGAAGCTGCCTGTAGCTTTAGGGGGAGTCTGAAGTTGCCTCTCTTGCTCCATAAGCTAGATAATTAACTTGGTCTAATTTTGTATACAATTACAATTGTCTGTCTTGAATTGAATTTAGATGTTTGTGACTAAGAACTACCAGAACTTTATAAGCAATTTTATCTAAAAGTGTTGTGTTTAGTGCTTACATGCTTTGTAAATAACAAAATGTCTTTTGTTGCTTCCTTACACAAAAGTGAGCTGAGTTTGCCTCAGGTCCTACTCAGAGAAACAGATATATTGCCTTTTTTAAAAAAAAAGAAACCCAAACACATTGTTTCCTGGCCTCAAATAATGGACAAACATTGAATTACACAGATCAGCACTCCTCGCTGAGTGGATGCAGCCTTTTCAACTTAAAATAAGAAAATCCCATTTGGAAGCATTACTTGGAAACATCCAAATGAAAGATTCTAGCTTTTTAATTCCTTTTATTGTATTTATTTTTACTATTTTTTAATTCTTTTTATTATTTTACTGATTTATTAAATATTGCAGACAAGGATGAGGAGCTGTGAGGTTTGTTTTGGAAGCTTCTGGTTAAACTGAACAGCAGATCTTGATTCTGGGCAGACAGTGTAGAGAGGGGAAAAAGGCGGCTTGAATCCTAATAAACTTTAGAGAGACAGTGTTTTCTTTGTCAGAGAAATGAGGCTACAAATGGAATGATGCCAACTGGGACACCAAAAAGCTTGAAAATGTTTCAGCTGCTATATGTGGCTTCTTGCTTTTGGCTTTGTTTTTTATTTGAATATTAGCTGTTAAAAGGTAGGAAGTTACCCAATCATCACCTCTTCTTTTGTGAATTCATAAGATCTCCAGAGATTCCTAGTCCAGCCAGTAGGATTCAGAGGCTCTGCCCAGCCATATGGAGAGAGCTGTGTGCTCCTAGAAGACATAGGAGAAGGGCAGGTGATAGGACAAGGGCAGGCTTCAAGATCTGGTTTGGATTTTCATTTCATGCAGGTTTTATCTCTGTATGCTAGAAATAAAAGCAAGTAATCTGTACCTTTCCAGGGGGTTGTCAGAATACTAACCCAGGGGATCCTCAGCTTCATTAAAGCTTTTTGTTTTGACTACAAAATGTATTTTTTTTAAAATTACCATGTACCTCCCTCTTGTAAACTGATAGGTGGACAGGAGAAATAGCCCTTAAAAGTGAATTCTTCCAAAATATTATGCCCTCTCTTTCACTTAGGAAGGAAGATACTTTTACCAGCAGTCTGAGATGCTGTGGTGACTCCTAATGCATCTGTTTCTGAAAGATGCTTGTGGTTCTTCCCCTCTGGTGGAAATCCCCACCTGCTGAGACAAAATGGCCAAAACCCCTTACCTGACAAGGTGTTTTTTTGGCACCCCTGAGAAAAATAAGGATTTTCATGAACTGAAATTCTCAGAAAGATGTTTATTATGTACAACTAAATTACACTTCTACATGCAAGAAAAAAAAAGAAAGGCTCTGAGCTGTGGAGCAAAGTTTTATAAAACCCAGTAGTATTGTATTTAAATGTGTAATTTACATTCCATATTTAAAAGTGGCTCAGTAAGAAATGATTGTGTAATGTACTTTTCACCTTTTGATTTCACCAACCTCCATTTCTTTTTTACTCTCCTTAGTTACCTCAATGATTTGGACAGGTTGGCAATGTCAGACTATGTGCCCAGTGAGCAAGATGTTCTGCACTCCCGAGTGCAGACAACTGGGATTATAGAGACTCAGTTTTCTTTCAAGGATTTGAACTTCAGGTATGAAAGCCACATTTGACAGTTTTCTCGGGCTTTATCTTTGTTAAGTATTTTCTTTTAAAGGTGTTGACCTATTATAATTCCGGTAATCCCACTGTGATATCCTTGAATCTAATCTTATTTTACATTTCGACACAGTGAAAAAAACAAGATATTTTACTATCAATACTCCAACTTTGAGCATATAATGAACCATTATACAGAGGTCTCAATATCAGGTTCTCAGAGGACATTTTTACATATGTAAGTGTCTAAAAAGCATTAGTTGTATCCTGCCATTTGAATAATTGTGACATTTATGAAATTTGCCTGCCTAAATGTCCTTAACAGCATGCAAAAACATTTGATGACTATCAATTTGCATGCACTCTCAACCTTTCACTCTTCTTTTGAGAATGGAAATAACTGCTCTTAGCACTGCAATGCCCTACACTTGTTAAAAAAAAAAAAAAATTCTGTCCCATAGGAAATTTCAGCATTATCATGCATGCCTTCATGCTCATTTAAGATGAAAAGCAAAACGCTCAGAAAAAAATGTTGAAAATAATACCTCTGAGAAATTTGACTGAAATATTTTACACATTTACTCAAGATTTTGTTATGCTTGATGAACCAATTAAAAACATCCAATTCCACATGAAAATGGATTTGAATGAATTATGATAGTTTCAGTGTTCTATAATGCTTTTCTCTATGGACTGAAATCCATTTAATTCTTAATTTAAAGGCTGGGGTGCATACTGAGGAATGCAGTCTAGACAAGAAACTGCCTGTAGAGACAGAGAGATTTATAAAGCATGAGGAATATAACTTTTAAATTTTTCATCCAGCTTCTTTTTTTCTCATCATGTGCCAGTTAAAGATTCCCCAAGCCCTCTATGCTACCACACAGATGCTTTGACACAACAGACATTACATATGCAAGATGAGATTCTGAAGTAGATGCCATACATATAAATTATTCTCACCTATTAATACTCTGGTCACTTGTGAAAATTCAGCACTTACCCACAAATTCTATAGTGCAATCCCATATCCTTTTTCTCTGATTATCATATTTCCAGACAGCTTTGTATACTGGAAATTTGAGTGCTTTCAGTTACAATCATAGTTTATGTAAGAAATAAATTCAGGGTGGAGAAAGAAATCACCAGAGTGCAAACGCTCTTTGACATGGATGTTATCAGTCCTGATATTGGAATACCAGCACTTGTGTCTAGGTCTAACTGAAATTCAGCAGAACTGAGAATTTAGTTACACAATTGTTTGTAAACGAGAGGAAGGTTCCTAATGCCAGCACAGACACAAACCCCAGCAGTTTTACCCTTTGTGCTATGCATCACACAGTGTTATGAGAGTAAATTCATTGCTAGTTGCAGACAATTGAGTAATAGGAGGTAAAATCACTACAAAATAATCTGAGGGGTTTGAGCTGCTGTAGGGATGCAGAGCAGTTATAAATCCATTTTAACCAGCCAGTTACTGCTACTTTGTATTGTCAGAGCTATGTAAAACAGCTGGAGGATCCTGATGACTCTGCACTAGATTTGATAAGTACCATAGAAACATCTATAAAGACAGGAACACTTCCACATTCAGAGTGAGTTTTGGCTGATGTACTGATTGGGCTTCGGGTCACAAGCCACACATGGATTAAAAAAACCACTGTGAACAGATGCCTCATTCACTAAACACTTGTCCCTCTTCTGAACTGAGTTCTGAACTGAGGCAGATAACATTTTGAATCTGTGCAGTAAAAGTCTAAATTCCATTACTGTAGCTAAATTACAGTTGTACAGAAAACATCAACTTTTATTTGCTCTTTTCTTAGCAGCTACTTTGCTGGTTTAGTATAATTTAGCTTTCATGAACTCTTCAATTTGTTTCACTAATTTGACTTAGAGTTCAGAATATATTTAAATATTTTTAAAAGAAGGTCTGATCTTCATAGGTTCTCTTCTACTGTTGTTTCTATTGGTGTGCCAGGAAGAGTGTGACTGAAATCAGGCAGGTTTTATTTTAGTCTTCAGGTCTGATATTGTGTACCATTAAATGAATATACAGCTATTTTCATATCTGCAGCTAAGTTTTGCAAGAGCACTTCTGGGAAAATATAGAGATTTCTACACTAACTTTGACTATCTTGGTAAAAGAAAAAGATCGCCTCATTTTCTACCACTCAGGGACTTCTGTTTTAGATATGCACATGTTAAGTTCTGGGCTGGCATGAGAAGAGCTAAGCAACCTAAGATTAGTACAACAAGAACTGCCCATAGGCATTGCCTCTGGCCTTGATCTTGTCATATATTAACAGATTTCTTCATGAATATTCACAAGGCCATATGCTAAAAGCTTGCAGGAAAGGGAATATGGGCTGACATGATTATGAATCCTTGCAAAACTTTACTGCGGACTAAATTTTCAAGACTTTTTTTTTTTTTTGGTGCCATACCACAAATCAAGGAAGGTAGTTGACTTTTGGGCACTAATCACAGCCAAAGTCAAGACAGTTTATTCTACTGAAATCACTCTTTAGTAGGTGTTCTGAACTCAGTGAAGATACGCTTGGAAGAATGCCATTACTGTTTTCAAAATCTTGCTCCACAACAGCTTCCTGATTTCAAAAATAATTCACTTTTATAGACACCTAGTGATGAAAAAAATGATTAAATGTACCAGAAAAAAAAAATTCTCTCGTTGATCCTAAGCGGCAGAACAATTCATTATGAGCACTGGGAAGAGTTTCATTTCTTCTAAGCAGGATGAAAAATGATAAATAATAACTGTTTTTACCATCAGCTGCACTGCTGATGGTGAAGAAAACAGAGGATCAATATACTGCAAAAAGCAGTGTTTCAGTAACAAATTATTCTTGCTGTTTACTACTGACGTAATTGTTTCATACGGAATCCCAATATATTCACTGCTATAGGAATTGAGTTGTGTTTAATTTTCAGATACTGCAGGAGGTACATCCAGAGATCTAATGCACCTTCTTGAAGAAAGGGCTAATGCAACAGGAGATTATGTTTTACACTTTTAAGTTCAGCAACAGGCTGCACAGGGAAAAGTTATTATGCACACAAGGAAAGAGAAAGCCTAACAGTACAATAAATTTGATTTTTTTATGGCCTTCCAGCTTTATAATGCAGTTGAAAAATCTTCAAGTTTGACATCACTTTTATATCAGAAAAATAGTGAAAAGAATGTCCTATCCCATATCGCTGAAGAATTTCAAATATAACTGGGGATTTTGAAAGCTAGGGCTGAGCAGAACAATGGTAGCTTTGATGGCAGCTCCATCTTAGCTGGGCCCTAACTAGATCCCATATAGGTATGCTCAGCTGGCTTTGAATCCTGTATAGAGTCCATGTGAAGTTCATATGACACTATCTAGAAGTAATACTTCCTGGCAAAGACTGAAGGAAATTAATGCAGACAAGGGCACCCCTACAGTTGCCTCTCTACAAAAGAAGGGATTCCTACTCCCCAGGAATTGCTGCTTAAAGAGCAACTAATGAGGTTGATAGGGCAGAGACCTCCCCCCACAAGCGTGCTGCAGGTTATATAGCAAGCTCAGTGATTGCACCAGGGCAGTGAGCAGATGGCAAAATCTCGTTGCACATAACCAGTGGGTCAACCCGTGACTCACTTCCAGTCATAAGCCTTATTGATCAACGTGTCAGTTCACTGCAAGCAAAACCATGAAGTAGTAAATGACACTGAATTTGAGGGTCTTCTATTGATGTTTCAGAACTCTGCCCTGAATAAATCCTTGCCTGCAGGTCTTAGTACTGCACTGAGCCCTTATGCAGAGATGCAGAGCCCCACTTCCTCAATACAGAATGCCACCTGAAAGTACTGAATGTTTTTCTTACATGCAGGTATTTAAGCCTTTGCATTTTGTTTTATGCCCACTACAAAGCCATGAATAACACATAGCACTCCTTGACCTGTTGGGATAGAAACAGATCAATATTTGGAAAAGCTGAATATTTGTCATTCATCTCCAGTTGAACTCTGTGCGTTAACAGAATGACTACATCCTTACTAGTTAGTGCTTTACATTGTACATATGTTATTTTTTCTGCAAAGGATGTTTGATGTGGGTGGACAGCGATCAGAGAGAAAAAAGTGGATTCATTGCTTTGAGGGAGTTACTTGCATCATATTCTGTGCTGCACTCAGTGCCTATGACATGGTTCTGGTGGAAGATAAAGAAGTGGTGAGTCAGAAGAGACAAACAACCCTTTTTGCTTCTAAGTTTTAATGTACTTTCTGATGGCAAATCAGAACTATTCCTGTTCCCTGATAACCATTTAAAGGCTATTACACTGTATTGGTTCTTTCCAGTAAAGAACATTACAGTAAAAATGACATATGGAGATGAGATTTGTCATATTTACCTTTTGCCTCTCAACAGAACAGAATGCACGAAAGCCTTCATCTGTTCAACAGCATCTGCAACCACAAGTGCTTTGAAGCCACTTCCATTGTGTTGTTTCTAAACAAAAAGGACCTCTTTCAAGAGAAAATAACAAAAGTTCATCTGAATATCTGCTTTCCTGAGTATAATGGTAAGTTTGGAGTATTCAGAAAAAAATACATTCAGATGATTAGCGCACACCATGCATTAAAGATGGAGACTTTGACTCAGGTCACCTATATATAATCCTTTAAATATTCAGCATCTTATCTAAGCATCTAGCCTCTCTCAAAAAAGAATGGTGTGAGACAGACATTGCCAGAATTCAACTCATCTCACCTACTCACCATGCTTACCCTTGGGTGGGTTCGTCTTTCTCTCTGGAGATGCTTATTTCTCTCCATTGGTGGTAGGGGAAGCTGAATGACCCAGAAGTTTCAGATGGCTGAAGTGTGGTGTGATGAACCCAGCCAATATTTCAGTGCAATCACTTGTCACTCACACACACCATAACTGAATCCAGGTTTTTGTCCCTATTTTGAGTACTCATTCTATCAAGGAAGTCTGCCTCTTTTTGTATGTCACAGTAGTATCTACTGGAAATAAGAATAATACCAGATGTTCCCAGATGATGCAAGAGAATATATAAAGCTATGTCAAGAAGTGCCAGAGAAATACCAAAGTGTGTTCATATTTTAGTATTAACCTAATGTATGTGGGATAGGGAATGTCCCTAATGAAGCATATTTAAAGCAATATTATTATTAGAAGATGGGTTCTGTGTAGTTCCTGAAAAACAGCTTCATCACTCCATTTCTCAGGAAATAAACACAGCAACCCAAAATTGCTCCATGGGATAATCAGACATGATGTACTAGACTCAGTGGAGCTATACCACTTCACCCTGCCTGAGGCTCAGACAGGATGGAAGCCAGCAAAGGCTCTCAGCAGCCACTCCCTGCTCCAGACTTACAGTGAGACCGTGGCACCAGTGTCCACACCTGCTGTTCCTCTAAAGGAGTGCTACCAAAAGGCAGAAAAGCTGCATGAAGAAATTAAGACTGAATATAAAAAATCTGATTTTTTTCCCCTTTTTCCTTCTTCAGTTTTTTATCTCTTATTTCCCACCAAATTTGTCTCTTACGTATCTGAATCCCTTTGAATTTGTGTGCCTTCAGTTTTCTTTCTGTTTCTCTCACTTTCTTTATCTTGAAGGTCTTTAACTGTTTCACACTGGCTTACTCAGGAGCATCTCACTTCAGAAATGAGGACTTCTAGTTAGGCATTGGAATTTTGATTTAGGGGGGCAGTTTAGATACAAAATTTTCACACCTAATGAAGTTAATTCCAGTAGAAAGAAAGAAAGAAAGAAAAAAAAAAAAGAGGTAGAAAAAAAAATTCTTGTCTCTTTACCGCTTTAAGGAAGTACCAGTTGAAATTGTGTCTTCTCTTGTTTTTGCTGGTTTCTCCACTAGGACAAAACACATTTGAAGATGCTTCAAACTACATCAAGAAACAATTCCTAGATTTGAACATAAGGAAACAAGATAAAGAGATATATTGTCACTTGACTTGTGCCACAGACACCCAGAATGTCAAATTTGTTTTTGATGCAGTCACAGATATAATAATCAAAGAAAATCTGAAAGACTGTGGGCTTTTTTAGCTGTTCATGCTCAGAGCCTCTGTCCATTTTCCTCTCTTCATCTGATGTGCTTACTGAAATAAAAAAAACAAACAAACAAACAAAACAAACAAACCTCTAGGTAAGAAACAGTATCAATAAGACACCCATTAGCAGTCAGTTGAAGCCTTGGGTATAGTCTGAGCATTTCAGACCAACAGTGAGTTTCCATATCATAAGAAGATTGAAAAAATTATTCCTGTTCCACAGAGATGCCGGCTGCTGATAAATCCAACTGGAATAAAAATCACATTCCTATTTAAATCAATATAATAGAATTATCGGATGGTTTGGTTTGCAAGGGACCTGAAAAATCCTCTAGTTCCAACTCCCAGCCATGGGCAGTGATATCTTCCACCAGACCAGGCAATCAGCACTTCTCAGGAAACTGGGCACACCTCATTATTCTGTGTTTTCTAGTGATGAGAGAAAAAAGACAATGTATAACATATATGATATATAACTTTTATTTATAATTGAAGCCTTAAGAAAACTATAGCATTAAACAATATCAATACATAACTTACGCTCCATTTTGTTTTCATATTACATATAAAACTAAAAATTAGATACCATTAATTCAACAACAGCAAACCCCTCAGGCCTAAATGGTATATGACAAAGAGCAGTGCCAGTCTGTTTATTATACTGTTTTGTTAGAAGAGCTTGGGGAAATATACATAATAAATGCACATGTATAAAACTGACAAATGTTGTTATCCCATTCGGAAAAAATGAAACACAATAAGATGGAGGCTAAGGTGAAAAAGAAAATAATATTATAGTAGCTCAGTTCCTGCATAGCCATAAATACAAATTGAAACTTTTTTTTTTTTTGCATTTAGTGATCATAATTTTTTTAAAATATAGTTAATAATTCTGCTACTTGACAGCCTCTTCAGTGCCCTGTGACTGCAACAGTAACTTCTACCACTGCAGAGCAGATATAAACCCACCAGTTGTTATGGCACCATGTAGAGACCCATTCTCTACTACTCCTCTTGATTTACTGTGACCAACTACAGAAAATATTTTACTATGTTGAACGGAATGGGACTTTGTCCTGGTTTCAGCTGGGATAGAGTTAATTTTCTTCCTATTAGCTGTCACAGTGCTGTGTCTTGCATTTACTGTAAGTTTTCCTTACTACTATTATTGTCACTGTTATTGTTATTATTATTATGTTTTACTTTCTTTCAATTATTAAACTTTTCTAATATCAACCCATGGACTTTACCTATTACTGATTCTCTTCCCCATCCCACTGTGGGGGTGGGTGCGTGTGTGAGCGAGCGGCTGCATGGCACTTAGCTGACAGCTCAGGTTAAAGCATGACAGAGTTCTAAATATATTCAATTGAATTTTGAAATTCAGTCTTGAAATAACGCTCACTTATAAAATAGGATCACTGATAAAGGGTTTCCTTTTGGTTTTGTCATTGCTTTTTTTTTTTTTTTTTAAATACATTTCAACCTAATTTTCACCATATGCTCACTGTGTTATGGTTAGTCTAATTACAATACACAACTTGGCCCCTGAACAACAACATCCTGCAGGCTGTGTGTGTGAACAGGGCCGTCAGAGTGTGGAGGTCTCCCAGCAGAAGTGGGGAGTGGAGAGCTAAAGTACGTTTTGCACTGCCTGGATTTCTGCTGCTGCCACCTGATCTGTACTGCTTCACTTGATTAATTCCTTATTTGTATTGGAATCAATGGATTTCCAGTGGTAAGGTTTCTGGACTCATTTCCAGCAATAAATCTAATTTAAAATCAATAATTTGAACATCAACATTAATTTCTGATGCCTCAATAACATAATGAAAAATAAGGTCTTTAAGAAAAAAATCCATGAACAAACACATTTCAAACATATTCTTCAAGCAAATGCCTGAGAAATCAGACAGGCTTTACACAGCAGCCTTAAAGCTTTCTCAGGTAAGACTGCTTAGGTTGGGTTTCCTGCTCATGAGGGAAGAAGTTTGGCTAGTTTGAGTTTGCCCAGTGACAGGAGTGAGGTCTCAGCTTTGTGATCCTCCAAGGGAAGGGGCTGCAGGCAATGTCCCCAGGCACCCCAGGGGGCTGAAGGGACAAGCTGGGGGGACAGCACAGGTCAGGGTGTGCAGGACCTCCCACAGCCCAACCAGCAGCTCCGTGTCCCAGCAACATTGCAGGGAGCACAGGCAGTCTGTGTGTCTGTACCCAGTGCTGTGTGCAGGGGTGCTGTGGGCATCAAAACCAGAGCCTAGATCCCAAATAATCCCATTCCTGGGGGTACTGCTGCCTGTGGGTCCAGGCCAGGCTGGCACAGCGGGCCAAGCTATGCCCAGGAGTGCAGCTTCATGATCCCTCTTATTTCTTCCTTCAGACACACAGAGGGAGGCAGGGAAAGGGCCCAAGTGTGACACCTCTTACTGCATGGGGTGTAACCCAGGTCACCTACATCCTGCTAGGGCTGGGTTACCCCAGATAGCATGCTGGATCACTCTCTTGTCAAACCTGTCTAACACTTTAAGGTCATTAAGCATTTCTGAATCTATCTTGCGGGGCCACTGAGCTTCTGCATTCAGGTACCAACCCACCATTGCCAGACCTGCACTGACACCCAAGAATGAAGCATCACCCTGCTATAGCTGTGCAGCGCCTGAACTCCACCTGAATTCTCCAGAAGGGCCAAAAAGTGAGGGGTGAGAAGGACTACAGTGAAGAGGCTGTACTGGAGGGCAGGAGGAAGAGTGGAGACTGTGATATCTTCCATGTGGTTTTTGTACACGGTAGACTTTTATCCTTTTATTTCCATGTACACACAGATAAACTGTCTTCCCTTTTTTGTTGAAAACAGGGATTTTTCACAAGGAAGGGAAATCTCTGAGGTCAGATGGAAACATGAAACATGACTTCCAGAAAAAAAGATAACCAGGGGTTTCTGAAAATCCTCCCAGGAGCCTACAATAGAAAAGGCACTAAATAATAGAAAACATCCCAGTTCCTAACCCTAACTGCAATTTCTGCCCTAGCTAGAAGTGAATTTGATCCTGTGAGCTGTGAATGATGAAAAAATGGTGTCTCCAATAGTTTGAAAACTCCTCTATGGATACAGGGACCTCCAAGTTTCACCAGGAACCTGGGCTCATGAGCCTGCTTTCCAAAATCTTTGTTGTAACCCTGATCTTGGTCCTGCTATATTTCAGAATGAAAAGGTAGACGTGAGGCAGGAGACAACAAGGGGTTAAGGAAAAATGGTTTTGAGGAAAATGGCATGAGTCTTCTTCCTAGCTCCAGGGGACCTCCAAGACACAGCAGGAGCATGGGCTCCTCACCCAGCACTTTCCAAAATTCTGTCCATATTCCTAGTTTTAAATCTACCCCAGGCTAGAAAATAGGTCCAGTCTCTAAGAAGTGAATAACAAAAAATAAAGTAGCACTTTAAACCAAAATGAGCCCTTTTCCTTTTCTCTCAGGATTCTCAATGATACATTGAGAATTTAAGTTTCTCAAAACTGTTCTTGTCCAAACCCTAATCCTACTGTCACCCAAACTTTCAATCCCAGCACTGTGCATTTCACAGATATAAAATTAACCATCGAATAAAAAAAAAATAACTGGATCCCTTGAAACCTCTTTTCCTTCCAAGTTAAGAACACCCAGCACAGCCCCATTCATTAGTAAATGCAGTATTGCTGTTGTGGGTAAAAAGCCACAGGCTTTGTGTTAAGTTAACACAAGACTGAATGCTTCTCAGGTTTTGCCTGGACTAGTTTAGTCTTTGGAGCTTGGAGCTTTGTTTTAGCTTGCTTGTCTGTATCAGCAATCGTCTAACAAGCAGGTGGCTCTTGCCTTTTTTGGTTTTAGTTTTGCTTTGCTTTGTATAATTGGTGCAAGTTCTCTTGTTAGTAGTTTTTATATAAATATGAATAACAAGTAATATGGCTGTGTAGAATGATCTGTAATCCTAGACTGATGATGAAGTATAAGGGGGTAATTTTGGGATAGTGGTGGCTGTAAAGATTTGAGCATGGGATAATATGAGAGACTATCAGTAGCTCACTATTGAAGGCACTACAAGCTTAGGAGGTGAGTAAAACAAATAATTGTGGGCATAACAAAAAAAAACACAAACAAAAAAATAAACAAACAAACAAACATACACACACACACACAAAAAAGCTTTTTATGTGCATAAGCCCTACATAAATAATAAAGTTAGGTGCAACATAAAAATTGTGGTTCAAAGAAGAAAAATCAGTATAGAATATGCTAAGAAACTTATAAAAATAGCTCCAAGAGGTCCATGGAACAAGAGGGGAAACAGCCACCAACATTTCATCCTTCTCCTCCCAACAAAGAAGAGGAAAAAAAAACCATTGTGAACACAATACTTCTCCCAAAAAATATCTTAGGAGGACAGCTTGCTGTCACACCCCTTCCCTCAGGCAAAGACCATCAGCATTACCAGCTAGAGGAGCAGGGTAGAGGTAATGTAGCACCAGAGAAAAAGCATGTGATATCTGGAGGGAGATTTTATTACAATGTTTAATAAAATGTTTTTTATGAGAACTTTTTTAATTTGAAAAATTTAAATTGGATTTAAACTGACTGACATTAAATGTTCTTTTATATTTTGGTTATACATTCAAACCTTAAAATTAGATTAACAATAAAATTCTGGCTTCTGGTACAAGATGTGGCCATTTCTTTGTGCATAACGAGATGCTTAAGCACAGTGTATGTGGCATATACAAATACTCTGGGATAGTGTTGGTACCAAACTAGCAGTCTCATCCCTGCCCTTGTATTTAAGGTGATCTCCAGGAATGCTTGCACTCCAATGGGATAAGTGACAAAAGACTCCCTGAATTTTGATATCTCACCTCATCGTAACTCTTTGACCTTCTAATTTCAAGAACTAGTCTGATTCTTTAAATTTTATTTCCTTAGTTTTTTTCATCATTTATTGTGATTATAGACTCTTCCAGGAAGTAAAAAAGAAATTAATTAATTAATTAAAGCAATTATTCCTTTTGCTTCCTTTTCAAACTCTTCAAGAAGCAGTATTAACCTCCAGAAGGAATGCTTGAAAGCTGCCAGCATATGTGGCTTCCATAGTCCATTAACGTTGGAATGACCCATCCTTACCTTAATATGAAACTGGCATCCAAAATTTCACAGAGCAGTTTTTATTTCTACAGCACTAAAAATCCATCCCAATTGGTTGTGTGAGACCATTTTGTTCATGCACTGAACTTGTACTGTTGGTGTGTCCCTCTGTTACATACAGGGCATGAAGCACTGTGTGTCTTTCTTAAATGTTGCTAAGGGGGCTTCTATATAGGCAAGGACACTGGGGTTTTATCTATCATGTCTGATTGATTATTAATATTATAATCCCTACAATATCAAGAAGTAGAGTAGACCTTGACTACTTTCACCTTTCCTGAAATTCAGAAGTTACAAGTGAAGCAACCATAAGGTCACTTTCATTCATCTGGGATATGGACTACTTCAGCAACTAGATAACTCTACATGCATTCCAGATTTCCCTTTTTTAGGTTTCTGACAGTCTTTTTCCTCTTTTCCCTTTTAACTAAATTTTTCCTTTTACAGAATCCCCTTTCGTTCTTCTGTTTTCCTGTGTCTAATCCCAGGAAGCATCTAGGGATATTAAAGATCATAGAATCATAGAATGGTTTGGGTCAGAAGGGACCTTTGAAATTCAGATAGTTCATCTGCCCTTGCAATGGGAAAGGGCACTTTCCACTAGACCAGGTTGCTCAAAGCTCCATCCAACCTGGCCTTGAACACTTCCAGGGATGGGACATCCACAGGCTCTCTAGGCAACCTGCTCTACAAGAGAGAAAAAAAAGAACTCTTCCATTGAGAACTATCAATAAACAAAGTCTTAAAGAAGAAAACAAGTCGTCCTATCATGTACTCCCTTTTGCACTTCTAAATTTTTGAAGATAAAACACTCCCAAGGCCCTGATTTCAGAAGAAAATCAGTCACTGATAACATTAAAAGAACCCTTCCTGGAAGTGAAACTGCTGTACTGTAGAGCTGCTGTACTGTGGCCAAAACTGGCAGACAGGCAACTCAGGAAACACACAAAGAATATTTTTCTCTCTGGGAATTACAAGGAGTTTTTCTGTGTTGGCCCTAAGAGAAAATGACTGATGTGGAAAGGTCATGCTCCTTCTCAATTCTTAGTCAGCTTCTTGTTCTAATAAATTGAATTAAAGACTCTGCAGTCCATACTTTCATCCAAAGGGACATGCAAATCTGATTAGTGTCAATGAAGGTTACAAGACACGCAGAAAAGGTAATATACACTCTTCTAGTATGCATCTATATGATGCATTACATGTCCTGAAACCTGCCATAAATACAACCCTTTTCTGCAACATTTTAAAAGCATAGAAAAGGTATATAAATCACAGGACAGTGAGGCTCTCATGATGAGCATTGCGGAAGCTTCTTATCCTTGGTAAAGTCCATTAAAAACAAATCAGAAATTCTGAAGTAGCATATCTGAGGATCCTCTGAGGCCTAAGATCCAAGGGCACTTAAATGCTGAAAATGCATTGATCAAACTTGTTAAGTGTGTTTACTCATGGATGCAAATTTTGTCCACATAAGAGCAAGAAGCTGTAAAATGAACTTACTCAGCTAGAAGATGCATTCACATGAGATCTTACTCAAAATTATATTAAACTACAATTTGCTACCTAGCAGCACTGTTCAGTGGGTGGTTTCGTGATAGCAAGATGTGCAGAGAGGAGTGAGATAGACTGACACTGTGCAGTTTATGAGGGGAAAGAGCATAGTAGATTTGAGGATATTTTTACAGGTTGAGTGTGTTGATTGAAGCTGTAGTAAAGAGCTGTAGTTTAAGGGGACATTGTGTTCATTCTTGTTACAAATGGATATTTGTAAAAAAAACCTCCTAATATCTCTCCTAAGTGTATTTTTCCCCTGTAAAACAGGAATTTAGTTGGTTTGTGAGCTTTGCTCACTGCATGGGATGATCGGTCATGTCATGCCATTGAGTTTTGGTCAGAGCTTACCATAATTTAAAAGTTAGTAGATTGTTCAGAATAACATCAATAACACGATGGACTATAGGGGATATTTTTTGCCCAGGATTACTTTGAGCTGATAACTTTTTTATCCTGTATTGTGCTACAATTGAAAAGCCAATATAACCTTGTTTAGGAGTTCTGCTTAAAATGGGTGTTCACTCTATGCTGTATTAATAATAGAACAGCAATTAGCAGTTATTTTTTATGTTGGCACTTTGAGAATTTCCGCTGTATTTTTATGTATATGTGTGGATAAATGTCTATGTTTATGTTCTTGTTTCTTTCCTTGTTTTTATTTTATGTGGGGTCAGTAATGACCCTATTGAATAATGTGTCCTGTTGTTTACTCTAATGTGCTTCAATTCAGGGCTTAGAATAGAGAACAGATAGAAAAAACAGGGATTCTTCCATCAGAAAAAAAGGAAGCCATTAGTTAAAGAGAGACAGTAAGGAGAACTTAGATGAAAGTAAAATGTCATCTAGATCTTTATAAAATACTTTACTGCCCTTCTGTGGAATAAACAAAGTATTATGTACTTTAGTGCTTATTTTCAGCCAGTGTTTTTCATACTATAAGTAATCTGAATTTCTAAATAAATCTCCCTCTGAAAAGCCATATGAGGTAGAGAAAATGCTTGCATAATGGGTTTTGGGGCTTCAGAGAAGAGGAACTACAGAAATAAGGTGAAAATAGCGAGACTTAAAGGAAAGGGAATTAAATGAAGGACAGATACATTTTCAAACTAAATAACATCCATTTTCTCACTTTCCAAATTGGTTTTATTTTTTAGATTTTGCATATTATAACAGAAAAGTTTCAAAGTGCAGACAAAGATCTTGTTTTGTTGAAATAAAATATTTTGATAGATACCAGCTATTTCTCTTGTCATGTGTGAAGAACTATCAGCATTTGTCAAAAACAGAAAGAAAGACAAAGGCTGAAAATCTTGGAACAATCCCTGACAGGGAATACCCACTCTGTGCACAGCTCTAGGCAGCAGCATTCATTTTCTCAGAGCTAGTTCGCGTTCAGCAATGTTTTCCCAAGTCTGACTCTGCACCAGCAGAGAGCAGTAGTACCCCCCTCATCAGGGGCTAGAACCCTGCAGACGTGTGGGTTTTGTTTGATTTAGGGACACAGTGAGGCCTGTGGGCACTAATTGACAGGTGGCACCCAGAAAGCTCTCTCAGAATCATGTCTGCTTGCAATGCCTCAGTTGTCCCAAGCTCAGGGGCTGCACATGTGATGGTGCTTAGTGTTTTGCTACTCTTCATATTTTGCTTCAGGTTGACATAAACTATTCTGCCAACAATATTTGCTTAAACTTACCATCTTCTGAGCTCACAAGCATGAAGGAGCTGCTGCTTTCTCCTTTCAATATTTAACTTAATTTTCTCCCATAAAATTATGTTTATATACTTATACCTTTATGTTTATATTATAACAAGATTTCTTCCTTTTATAAAGACTATTCAAGTAAACAGAGACCCTCTGGTTCCACCAGTCCTCAGTAAATTACTGTTTACATTACCTCTATGATCTGTAACAACTGAGCACCCAGCTGAGCCCCTACAGATTTACAAGCCCAAGGAATCCTTGAGGTTAAGATATCAAACATCCACTTGCTAATTGTGACATTAATCTCACACTGTCTGCTGCTGAACTGTTATTGCTGTACTATTTGCCATTTAAAGTCATTTTATCCTGTAGCTCAAGTCATGTGGTTCTGTCTGCTGGTACAGATCCAACAGATGGATTAGGAAGGAGTAGGAAGTAGAAAGCAAAATACACACAGACTCACTGATTTTAAAGTATGGCATATCCAGAGATTGCCTTTGCTTTTAGATTCCTCAGTTCTTACACATCCAAAACAAGGTGGTGGCTCTCACTGCACCATATCCAGATAGCTCAGGCAGACATCCATACTTGGGTGCTGGGGAATGCTGCAGTTTACATAGGGCAAAGGCATTTAGACACAGAAAAGCAGCTCCTGAAGCAAAATTCACTCCCCTGAGTCCAGCAGTGGAGTTCACTACAAAGCAAGAAGGAAGAGATCAGCAAGTCAGCATAGCCAGAATGCTGCAGAAGGAGCTCAGGGCGGTCAATAGGAAATTCTGTAGAGCAGGTTTTGCTGCAGAGAGATTGACTTTTCTAAACATAAGTGGGAATCCAGACACCTCTTTGAATTTGATACCAAAAAAGACCTTGCTCCCTTGGTCTCTTTGTGAAAGGACTTCAGCACTTTGCTGAGATTACTCAGATAGATAGAACTGGAATAGCTAGAAAGAGAGAACTGGACTCTCAAATACTACTTGCTTCTGCAACAATAATGGCATATCGTGGGATTTGTGAAAGTAAGCAAAAGTGCCAAATGTCTGAATAAACCTCAATGTTTCTATGTTCATTAGCTGAATGCTAAAATGAAATAACATCCACCTAATGACAAAGAACAACAATATATCATGGAATTTTTATATACAATCAAAAGAAGTAAAAAAGCTGCACACCGAGTGGTTATAAAAACAATATTGAAAAAAGCTGTTACAGAGAACACATTTCTGAGGCAACAGAACATGTGTTTCCTTTAAAGATTATTGCAAGAATATTTTCATAACCAAAAAAAAAAAAAAAGGCCTACATACGTTTAGTATATTTGTATATTAAATTCTGACAGACATGAGGCCAAGGCAGGGAAGTTGAAAAAACTGCAGCCCATTCTAGGGAAGCAGCAGCTTTCAACTTGAATTGACTGAGAGTTGTCATCACTGAAAAAGTGTTAGCCAAGAAAAAACTTCCACTTCACATCTTGTAAAAGGTTCAGCCTGTTTTCTCTCTCCTTCTCTCCCCCTTGGATGGTTTATTAGCAAATGGATCTTTATTTCTCAGGTTGCAGCAGCCACAGGTCAGATTTTTTTAGCTTGTGTAGTAATGTATCCTTCCTGTTAGTCTTCCTGTTTAGCTTTTACCTCCTCAAGGTTTCAGTGTTATGTAGTATTGTACAATACAAAAGAATAATGTTAATGTAATCAGTGCTGTGAAATGAGATTAATAATGACTGTTCAATCTGGCAGTCTGAAACAGAGGGTTCCTCATGAATAGGAGAGATTCTGTATTGTTAACACTGAGTTTTCCTTTCCCAGGTTCATTAGCTTCTCTTTTTTATTCTGAGGAAAGTGATTTGCAGTGAAACATTCTACACTTTGGCAATTTTGTTTGATGAGAGGAAAAAAATGCCATGTACCAAGGACAAGTCTTGCTTTCAGCTTCCCCCAAAGAAGCCTGCAGCCTTCAATGAGATTGTATCACATCTCCATTTCATTTTTCCAAATCACTGTACTAACATTTTCCAGTAACCCTTGGTGTTGTCTGAGGAGGGGCCCAGGTCAGCAGCACCAGCTGACCACCAACAAAAAGAATCTCAAACAACAGCATTAGGATAGTGTTTCCCCACACATCTTGTGACAAAAAATCCAAAGGCTTTTGAACCTTCTGAAAAGGATTTTTAAAATTATTATTGCTATTTTTATTGTTTTTATTATTGTTGTTTTCTATTTTCCAAATTTCGTAGGGGAAAGATGACCTGGATAATTTTGCTGAAGGTGACTATACCATAGCACTGATTATACAGAGTCACTGGAAATAATATGAATCTAACTTTGAGCTTTCAGCAGGCTAGCTGACTACAAGTGAGGTGAAGATGTTAGGCCATCTGGAAAAGATGGCCTGGAAAATAAATGGCTTAAGCAAACTTGGCTCAAAAGATGAAGTGCTATCACTGGACGTAAAGCAGAACAAAGCGATGTGCCAAAATGTGCATGTGTGCATACATACAAGCATCTTTATATGAGAATCTGAAAAGTTTATGGGTTGCTTCTGATAGATTCCATTTCACAGAGCCCTCCTGGGGGTAAAAAATCCCAGTCCCTCCATCTGCATAGAATAGATATTTTCTCACAAACAATTCTGAATTGCAACATACCATTTTCTGCAGCTACGAAAAAATTACAGCACAGTTAGGAGGCTGCTAACCCAGGAGTGTGTACAACATGAAGCTTTAAACTCATAATGATCTGAAAGCTTTTTTTAGCTGTACCAAAGTGTTTCTTGTGCTTCTAGTAACCTATAATAAGGACTCAAACTTTATGCCCCAAAATTGTGGGGCAGGCATTTAAAGAGATAAAGCCATCATTTGCTGTAGAACCTTCTGTTTAAAAGAACAACACAGATTCACGTTTATCCTCCAGCTCCCTGAAAACTAGGATTTTAAATGAACTTGTGCAGTTGGGAGAGGCATTGTTTATGAGTTTGTCTAGCTGCCACTATAAACACAAGCCTGCCTTTGTGTGTATCAGATCTTTGTGTCACGACTGAGAGGGATGTGGTGTTCTCCTTCAGAGAGCAACACAGGCCAGGGCTTTGTCTTTGAGGGTGTGGAAGTGGTATTGGCAATCTTTATTTCTGGAAACTGACAGGCTGTTGACATGTCAAGATGACACAGTTTTCCCTCATCCCTCCATTCCAGAGTCATCAAAGGTTCCCTATCATTGCATTGGCTGAACAGAGCTGATCTAATAAATTCAGCCTCTTTTTGGCTACAAAGAGGCAGCTCACAGCACAGGAGCATAGGGGGAATGGTAAAGGTGGTGACTGAAGAAATAACTCCTTTCAAAAGAAAAGGCAAAAACCTAGGAAAGAAAGACATTTCTACTTCCTCCCCAATTCTCCCAAGTGCACAACAGGTGCTGTAAGAGGCAGTGAAAGCAGCCCAGCTCCTCAGGGCTGGTGTTACTCTCCATCTCCTGCAAGCTCATCAGAAGAGGGATGCTGGGGCTGGGAACTGAGCCTGTGGGGGACACAGGGGCCATCTGAGGATGGCCACTCTCAGGAGGCTCTGGGTGGCAGAGCAGTCCTTCGGCTGAACTCTAGCCTGATACAGGAGAAGACTTCCCACAGAATAACTTGTCTGCTTCTGGTTGCTAATTTTAAAGGACTAATTCAGTTGTGTTTATTCTGATCAGGATTACACAAAACAAAAGTAGCAGCCAAACAATTTCATCAGGGCTCCCATCAGGTCTAGCACTGGGATAAGGTTAGCCATGTTGGGAAATTCTTAGAAAATATCTTTTATGTAGAGGATAGTGCTGAAGGGAGAGGCATGTCTCCTGATCATTCTCCCTCTGTTTCAGTGAAATACAGTAACTTTTATCATAATTACTTTAAAGAAGAGGAGACTCTCTATATTTTCACTAAGGTGTCTTTTCCTTTAGTGATTGCTGGACTCAATGCTTCACACTGATACAGGATTGTATTTTAGACTTCGGGAGCTACTCAATGTAAGACTGATGTCTTGGGTAACCTCTGCTCAGCCAGCTGGTGTGATCCCTTATCACATGGCACTGGTCAGGGCCTGTCCTTATGTTGCAATAGCCACCTCTGCTGAAGCTGATCTTTGAAATCCAAGCAGAATCAACAATTCACAATGGGTTTTATAGGAAGTATAGCACCTTCCATCTTTCCTGACAGTTGCTTCGAAAAAAAAAAAAATTGGTGTTATTTTTTGAGTCCAGATGAACAAGAATTACAGCAATACATCAATAGCACCAATCTGTAGCTCCATGGAGCTGAGAGAAAAGTATTTTTACAGCAAAAAAATGGCATATCATTTGTCTAAAAGGCAAGATGAAGTGATTACATGCTTTTACTGTAGCCTGGGCTGTTTAGGATGCAGTGAACAGTGCACACCAATCCTGCCTGCTCAGGATGGTGATCAACACTTTCTCCTGAAAAATAGTTTCCTTGGATCTACTTAGAATTCCTTTAACATCGGCCTCAGATGTGAGGAGGCAGTGAAAGTCCAGGTTAATACACACTCTAGTACCCACAAACCCTGGCACAAATCTCAGCAGTTCTGAGGTCACTACATAAAACATAAAGCTGACAGACAGTCTGAGCTGGAAGTGCTTTTGACTGATACCAGTAATCAGTGCTATTCCTGTCAGTGATTATACCCAGTGCTGCCATTACCAAAGGCAGCATCTATCAAAAATATTTTTAAATTCCTGATTTAGACTATTGCAGCTGGAAACATTTTAGCAACCAATGCATTTCCCTCAGTGCATTAAGTCTGAGAATGGAAGTTGTTTTTCATAAGAATTTCAGGATTTCAGTGTTTGACTTGATTCTGATAGGAATCAGTGTTCCAGATTTTTCCTTGACAATAAGTCTCAAAAGCACAGAAACAAAAAACTGGAACCATTCTCAATGTTTACTTTTAGAAAAATTGAAATACTTTCATACTGACTTTTTAAGATACTATATTTCGGTATTTAAAAGAAAAAAAAGTTTTAGGAACTAAACAGAAATTAAAATGTCTTGCTCTGGCTCTGTCCTAATAAAATTACATTACTGGAATATTTTCTATTGGAGGAACTCTGGAGAGATCAATCTGATTTTACAGTATGTTTTAGATCCAGTTGAAAGCACATTCAAATGCAAATTCAGTCCATCAAAATTGCTCTCAGCAGTTCTACTTGGGATACAAAAGTTCATCTAATTGGCATCCACTAGGATGCCTATTTGCTCATTCAAGATGAGAGACCAATTTACAAAGCAAAATTACATCCTCTGGGTAGAATGGGAACCCTGACATGAGACTCAGCTTTTCAATAAGTATTTTCAATGCAAATAAGATTTCAAAGGACTGTTCTGAGAAAAAAAGAAAAAACTCAAGAAGAAGTGAACAAGCTCCTTCCTGTCTCATTCTTAAAGTATATGGTGTGACAGCTTGAATTACAAATATGGAGTATTTTTTAATTTTCTTAGAATTATAAGGACCTTTACACATAACCTCTCTTTCTCTCCCTCTATTCAGTGAGCTTCATTCATTTTGAAATGTGAATGGAGGTGAGAGGGCTCTACCCTGCTTCCCTGGTCAGCAGTAAAGCAGGAGCTGAGTTAAAACTTTACTCAAAGCACTATCAAGGCAGCATAACTTATTGTGAGTGCTTTTTACTGAGTTTTACAGCATGGAAACCACAACTAAAGCATCTTTTACCCAGTGACTTGTGATTACTTTGTGACTTATGGTAGATGTCTGTCTCTGCTACCACTGCAAGCAGTATTGTTAAGTATCTTACATTTACATGGCCTTCACAATAAAAATAAAATGGATAATGCTTTTCTGGTAGGAGGTACTCAGTTATCGAAAGCACTTCTTGAGTCGCTACATCACACTTAACCTTGTAGCTCTACTTAAAGAACCATTCCTTATATAAATACCCTATAAATACCACAGTCATCAGCTCATTCTCACCGTCACAGAGAGACCCAACGCAATGCATAAACAGAGCAGAGAGCAGACTGGAGAATGAGGTGTTGCATCCGTGATAAATCTCTGTGCTTTCTTTCTGGGCACACTGACATTTTTAGAAAACTTGATGCTGGCTGAGATAAAGTCTATATTTTGTTGATGGGAGAAAAAAGGAGGTAGTATTTCTTGTTGCTCAGAAGACATTCAGACGCTGTGCTGACAGGCATAATAGAAATGCCCACATAGATTAGAGCAAAAGAAAGAGAGAAAGACTGCAGAGCTCTAGCTCTGCAGATAATCATAAGATAATAGGAATATTAGATCACTGGAAATTTTTTTCTCTCTGTTACTGTCTGCTGGATTCTTTCTTGGGGCAGAAGTTTTTAGGTCCTGTTTTTCCTCTCCTCAATCTCATAATGTCATTTGAATTACTGGGAAGGTGCTCTGGACAGACAGTCACCCATCATACTTTGGGGATCTAGTTTGTGCTACATAAAATACACTGCCTTCGAGGAGTGTTCTGGGCACAGTGACAAATGAACAGCTATAAAGTCTGAGCTCATTGCTGATGTCATTTTATAGCCAGACTGTAGAAAGAATGTGAAACCGACCTTAAAGTATTTCAAGTTTATTCGTGGTTTTATTTTCATGCAGTTTAACAGTGAATTTTGCTGTTGCAGTGTTTCCCTTAGGCAGAGGATGTTGTGTGCACAGCCTGCTGCTTTTTCTCATCATCAGCAGCCCCCAGGGTTGTGCTGGAGGCACAGACTGGTCCAAGGGACCTGTCACCCAGTTGACTGCCCGTGTTCACTCCTGTCTTTTCCCTTTGCAGCACTGCATATGAGCTCCTCCTGCCAGGGGCATTAAAAAAGTGCTGTAATTCCCTGCACACTCTGGTGTAAATCCCAGATGATTCAGTGGATTTGGGAGATTTATTTTGGATTTGCACTGAATTTGCTGATATGGTGTTCTCCTTATTCTCCAGTATAAAAAGGAGGTAAAGAAAATAGATTTCTGAGGAAAGTTCAAAGAGGTGACAAACTTTGCGTAATATTTACGTATTTCCCATTGATTTTCTTGGGATGATCCACATGTACAAACATGGATGAACATGCATTTCCAGGCATAATCTCTGATGTTTTCTAAGCATAGAGGTTAAACTGCTTAACTTCATATTTGCAAGATAGAAAGCAGCTGTCATTATTATTTCAAATCAGTAGAAGTAGGGCACATAATAAAAATAACTTTGTAAATTAAGAAAATATTTTATATGAAATTATCTGAAATCTTAAAAAAATATTTTTATGTATAGTAAATAAAAAATATATTACATCCTAGCAACCAAATTCCTTCCAAGCTTCTGCAGATCTCAAGGTCTGGCCTCTGTCTTTCCCTTTCAGCTACCAGAATTTCAGTCATCTGAAGTCCCAAAGGCCTGTATGTTTTTCTAGGCATCGAGGACTTTCTATAAATTATTTCTTACTTTCCTCAAGAAATTTGAAAGCTCTTCTGTGATTAAAGGGATTTTTTGTGTGTTTAATTTGTTTAAATCTATTTGAAACCTGAGAAATAACAGTGGAAACAGAAGTGATCTAGCCTTACTTTAGTTCAGTGCACTTCAAAAAATAAATCCTCTGTTAGGTGATTATTGTTATCCTTAAAGCATAGAAGTGTCATAATTCTGTGACAGAATTCTGTGAAAGTATTATTTCCAAAATAACTTGTGTATGAGGAGTGTGATATTGGCTACCAAAGCAACACAATGAATAAGAGAAAGTACATCATAATGGAATTTTTTCACATTCATACTTTCCATGACCTCCAAACTGCACAAGCAAACACTTGCACATAGAAAAATACAGGTCACAGACGACAACGTGAAACCTTCTGCTCTGCCTGTTTCATAAGAAGGGGAAAATAGTGTTTCAGCCCTCAGAAGCGCTCTCAAAACTGGCAAGACTTTATTGAAAATAACAGGTAGAACATTTAAATTATGTACAAAAAAGTAAAGACATAACAGGGTGTTTCAGGGATCAAAAGTCACACAGACATCCCTGTGTCAGGTGGGATGGGCACAAGGGAGAAGGGAGTCTATATTCTGTATTCTGGACTGTTATAATGAATACCATTCAGCTACCTCTAGCATGGCTAATTAATTAGGTCATGCCCTTCAGCATCTGAACTGTATTCACATAGATTCTAGATTTGAAATTAGCTTTTGCATGTTGTATGGACGGGGGAGCATTGTCATCTGCAACTGCATATAAGAATATACCTTAGAAATGAAAAAATGTCTGTATTTTTCTGAAAAAAACAATATCCCTAGGTACGATATTAAAAAATAGCCTCAAACAATCAAAGTCAGAGAGAGGATCCAGTCTCTTATGTGATCTGCTTCATTCAGGGTACACTCCACCTCCAGATAGGAAAGACTGGAAAAAAGTATGCCCTGGGCTATGTTAATCCTGCTGTTGTCCTTCTTTGAGCTTCTGAAGCTGTTCTTTGAGCTTCTCTCAAGGTTCAAATCAGTACTGGAGTAAAGCTTCTAGTTTAGACAGAGGCTGGTCTGACCCAGAATAGCCACCCTGTTTCCCAGCGTGAAGCGTGGTACAGTCAATGCAACAAACCTTGCAAAGTTCAGGCCTCCTCAGAGCAGATATCCCAGAGGAATCAGTGACTCTGCTGTCCTTCCTACAGGCCAAAAATCAATGAATGAGACTTTAGCTGCTAATTTCAGGTTCTAAAAAAGTTCCAAGCCTGAGGCTTTTCTGCTGTGCTGGTGAAACCTCTGCTGCTTGATGGTGATGCTGGTCCATCCTGCTTACTGATACGAGACACAATGTTTCTGAACAAGGAATTGGTCTAATGGTGAGTCAAGAAACACTAGGAGTGAAGCCTAATGCAAAGTGATACCTGCCACATTTATCTGATTGGTTATGACTGTCATGTTTTTCATTAACTTATGTGTGTGTGTATATATGTATATGTATTAAACTTTTTATATGTATAAATGTGTATACAACAACCATTAATTACTTTTTACCTGAAAATATAGGAAAATAAATATTTTCGTATGCAGGTATCTTCTTGTTACATAGTTTTATAAGACAAACAACAGTTTTATGGAGTTTGTTTTCTGTTCTGGAAAAAAACACACTCAAAAACAAAAACAACCCCCCCAAACAAACAAAAAACCAAACAAAGACACAAAAAACCACAAACAATATAAATATTCAACCGGTTTCTGTTGGCAAGAAAAGCAGAATAGCTTTCTCTCTTTTATGACCAATTCCATTTGAAAAGTCCTGTTTTCACTCTTCACAGAGCGATTAGTAGACTCCAATTGAAAACAATACTACTATTGCATATTAAATTCATAACACATGACCTTAATTTGAATTTAAATTGGATTTCCAAAGGTGAATTCACTTTGCAGTCTGATGCATTTTGATCTCAGAGTACAAGGGCTTGCACGATTCATTTCCCATTACAGAGCTTTTAGTTAGGGTTTGTTGGGTTTTTTCTTTTTGCTTTGTAGATGAAAAGAAAGAAAAATGAAACAAAGCTGACACTTCACTAGAATAACTGCAATTATATGAATGATGCCACAGGAGATAGAGATCATAGTTCTACTAACATTTCACTTAGGTTCTTACATCTTTATTATACCCCATCGTTGAAAAAAGACTTTCATGAGGGTGACTTACTGATGTCTTCCTACCAGACGAGTTTTTGCCTAGTGTATTTAAAATTTTTTCCTAATCATTGAAGAGCTACTGCCATTAAATAATTCCTGGCCTGTTATTTTGACTCTTTGAATATCAATAGCAGATCTGTGTGAGAATTTTTATTAAAGGCTCATTAATGCATAGTTTTCAGTCACTTCCACAATTTCAAGCTGTGGTACATGCACTATTAAGAGCAAGATATACCAATATGTAAAAGGCCATTTGAAGAGCTGAATTCCTTTTTCAGGACAGGAATATAGCTACTTTATCATTCTTTATCAGTTTCAGCTAGAAGATAAGATGTCACAAGATGCTGATTATTTCACAGATTTGCTCTAGTCCAGATGCAAAGTGGCCCACTAGAGAGATAAGGAGAATCAGATTCTCACTCTCTTCAATTTTTATTGGCAAGAGCAGGTCTCTTACATCCCATCTCCCTACAAAAGTATGGGGACCTTTTATTCTTATCAGAAGACTAAAATCAAAGAAACACCAAGATATGCTAGAGAGGGGAAGGTCACAGTCTAAATGTTTTCATTGACTAAGCAAAATCATCTGGAACAAAGCAAAATTAAATCAGCAGATATCCTGTAACATTTCTTGGGTTGGAAAGATAACGCATTTCAGTACAATTTCTCATGGGAGAAGGAAAATCTGTTCAGACACAATAGGGTTTTTCACTTTGGCAGGAGATACCAGCATAGCCACAGCTGCAAGGCAGTCATCCTGAAGATTTCCTCAGCAAAACAAGTAAAGGAAGATGGAATGCAACAGAGTAATATACATCCTAGAAGTTTCATTTTTTGTTCTAGTGGGAAATATTGTTCAGTCCACAGATGCCTCCAAATTCCACTGCATTTCTCAGCACTATAATGTACTCCTTGGACAAAGATGCTAATCTTCAGTTCCCTCCCAGAGATCCCTTTCTGTGTGAAGATACAAATATACATTCCAAAATTTTAAAAATTAAAGAATTACCTCTTTGGATGAGTTACACTTTATGCCTTCTTAGGTCTCAGGAATAAGAGAGAGAGAGAAGTGTGTATTACATTTGAGACAAGCAAGCTAATCAGTTCTCAGTCTTCCTGTGCCCATTTCCCCCTGCAAACACAAGGAAATGTACAGACCACTTAGCTCTTATCTGACAACTTTCTAGCAGTAACTTTGTAAATGGGTCTCTGCTTACTGCAAAACTAACTGAGTAGTTTTTTATGTCACTCAAAGATTAGTTCTGGGGAGAAAGGTATTTACTTTCTAACAAGGTCTTTGATGTGATCTAATTTTAGCAGCCATCTCTCCAGATTCTACCTACACCTCCATCAGACAGTCATCATGGAAAAGCCTTGTCCTGGTGAAACTACTCGTCCATCAGACCACAATGAGCAGTAAGAGATGTGAAAAATTCCACCTTTCTGCATGTCTTGATTAACTTCCTGGACCTGAACATCCATTTAACTAAAAGAATCTTCTATTTCTGTCTTTACTTCTGTTACCTTTTGTCAAGTATCATTCAAAACAAAACCAGTTTAGTAATCGTCTCTAATAATAGAGGATGTTGCTCTACTCATGCCCTTAAGCCATAAAACAATGGCTATTCACAGCCAGCACCACATCCATCTGGTCCATCAAATGCACTGAACCAACTACAGACATTAAGGTTCATAATCATACTGGGACACCTGCATGTTCAGAGGCTTACCTCCAGACTTAATATTTCACAAAGACCTTTCACAGAATCATTGCCCACCTATGTTTATCGGAAGACGGATCCATTGCCAACATATTAGTGAACTAGACATGGCAATATCACTAATTCTGTGGTTTCCAAATGAGAACAGGGTAAAAAGGACACTATTATCATCTAGGATATCCTTCTTTCTAATTTTTGCAACACAGAAACCAACCAGTGATGTTAATCACTTTTTATTTACTAGCAACAGGAAAGCCGGGAATGAACCTGAGCAAATCTGTCATCTTCATGTGGCTTTTCCTGCTGTCATTGGAGGAGGGCGATGGTGTAGGATTGCACTGAAGACTTCAGAGATCAGGGTTGGTGGAACTGGTGTACCCTAGTGAACTCTGATAGAAATCTTCACGTTTATCCAGCTTAGCTAGTCAAGCGCTCTTGAAGCTGCTGAAGGAATCTTATCCACCTACCTACCCTGAAATGTTTTTATTTTGCATTGGAAAGGATTGGGTCACAGTGTACAGATTGTTCTAGTTGTGCCTGTAGGAGAAGCAACAGCTTTCCTACAGGGGGTTAGTGTTACTGCATACAGGGAGCAGGCAAGGAAATGGTTAGGGAAAGCTGACTGGGAAAACAAGGAGTCTGAGCCTGATGAATTACTGCATGCAGAGAAAGTGAACACACAGTAAGTAGCTCTTCCCTTGGAGCAGCTCATTGAAGTGAAGCTGTGCTGCTTTTATTACCTGTATTATCAAACCGATGTACCTTCAAAGCTGTGCAGAAATAGATGAAACACAGATCCTAGAAATTTTAAAATCCCCTTTGTTTTTTACTCCACTTCTTAGTTCTATATGAGAACTTGACAGTAGCACAGAGACAAAACAGACCTTTAAAAGAACCTTTGTTAACAGGCCTGCTAATTAGCACAGCTCATCCACAAATTTATCCCCCCAGCAAATCTTACCCTTTGATGGTTGACATGCTTACATTTCGGACTTCCATCCCATTTTAATGGGGAGGGGTAGTGCTTTGTTACATTTCCTGATATTACAATGGTAACAATGGTAAAAATAGGCTTTCTAATCAATCTCCTCTAGGATCACACTGGATTGCTGCTAGGGCTTTCTCTTGGCATTCAAGGAGAAATGTGCACACCTATAGGTCAACACAGACTTGTAGATTTTTAATTCACTTAGGAAAGGATGTTTCACTTCACAGTGTTCTCAGAATCACCCATATTTCCTTTCTAGTCAATCAGTTATATGCATTTCTTTCTGTGCCATGCTGTATGATGTCACATATCTGCAGGGAGATCTACCACAAAATGTGCTTTGCTTTGGTATGTCAGAAGACTGGAGAGAAGTAATCTATTTTCCATCAGTATCTTAAATATATCTTCAATTCCTCTACTTAAATACAGAGTGAGGGAGAAATTTTAGATTCAATCTTACAGAGTAGAAAATGTTCATTTAATTCAAATTTCTATCAAGTCATATGTGCGAATAAAGCTCCTTCTCCTTTCACCCTCTTATATTCAATGTAGCAAATATTGTTAACGTTTTCAGAAAGGAAAAACATGTCATGAAAGCACCTCCTTAGAAGACCTGCTTATAGTAAGTATATTGCTGATGAAAAATTAAAATTTCGATATGATGTTGAATAGAGCACAAGCTCATGGAAACCTCTCAGAGTTCAGAGTGGAAGGATTTCCTGATTTGACAAAAAGTACAGAAGTAGATGATGATGATGGCCTTCACTCAGGTGCTTTTCAGGCCTCCAAAACTAAGGAAATAAACCTGAATTGTCTGGATCATGTATTTCTCTTATTGAACAGTTTGGTTCACACATACTTTGCAAGACAGAGGAAGGCACATTAAGCCTTTTCTCCCTGTTACCCACATAATACAGCTCCTAATTGTTCATATTACAAAATTGTTAATGTATCTTCACCATCAAAATACCCCGTAAAAAAGACTGAAAGTCTTTTACCCTAAGGAGCTTACAAGTGAGCGACTAACTTACGTTTTTACTTCTGCATATAATAGGTTAAGCTAGGTTTTATGCCTCCCTCCTATCTCCTTTAATGGCAGGGTCACTGTTGGCACAAGGAGGGGCAGAGAGGAAATGTGGTTAGAAAACTGTGCACTTAGCTAACCCGCAGCTCTAAATATTCCACTGGAGACTCTGACCAGCAGATGCACTTACGAGCAGTGTCTAGGCTGCCCACACCAGCTCGCAAGTCAATGCTGGGCAAAGGACCAAGAAGCCATAACTTTCTGCTTATGGCTCTTGCTGATGAAGTAGAAATTTGGCCCATTATAATAAAAGATGAACTATGTATATTTTCAGTATCATTATTGATTGGAAAAGTTACTGATGAAGCAGGTTTAATTCAATTGAAGGAGTCTTGAATAGCACCCTCCATCTCATTTATCTGTACTGTTTTCCTGTGGGTTTCTTCTATGAAATATTCTCTTGATTACTAATAGGGTTTTTTTTCCTGAATTAATACCAGTAACATGCTTATGTGCTTCTCTCAACTAGTAGTAATTGTGTGGGGGGTGGAAAGCAAATTAAGCCAAAGCAAAACCACAACACTAAGGTACATGCCCTTTCCCATAAATCAGATAGGCCCAAGGAAAATATGGTAAGGTTGATTATAGGCTTTGGAGTGCACCCTAATGTTTGCCCACCCAACTTAGCTGCTATATTAAGTGCTGAACTTGAGCACACTCTTCACACCTTCCCACTTACACAGAGATGGTAGCAAATGGTGGCTGAGTGAAAAGTCCTTCCTCCATGTTGTCCTTCTAGGCTGGAACTTTCAGCTGGTTTAAGGCGGTATTTTGGGTTCCCTTCGAGCTTTGGGCAAAGTGTACCATGACCTGGTCCTTAAATTAGAGACAGCTGCTACACATATAACAGCAATGTTGTAGTCATCTTAATTTCAAAAAATGGTATTCTAAATATCACGGGATCACAGAATGGTTTGGTTTGGAAGGGATCTTAAAGACCATCTCATTCCACACCCTCTGCCACAGGCAGGAGCATTTTCCCCCGGACTAGGCTGCTCAAAACCCTTTCCAACCTGGCAACCCATTCCAGTGCTTCACCACTCTCACAGTAAAGAATTTCTTCCTAATATCTAATCTAAACCTGTCCTCTTTCAGTTTAAAGCCATTACCTCAGTCCTATCACTACATGCTCTTGTAAAAACTCTCCAGCTCTCTTGTAGCCCACTTTAGTTACTGGAAGGTGCTCTAAATTCTCCCCAGAGCCTTCTCTTCTCCAGGCTGAACAACCCCCACTGTCTTAGTCTTTCCTCTTAGAAGAGGTGCTCCAGCCTTCTGATCATCTTCATGGCCTCCTCTGGACTCACTCCAGCAGTTCATGTCCTTCTTGTGTTGTATAAATATAGCTCTCAATGTCTTGGACTGAGCAGAATCATTCCATTAACATGTAGAATACATCTTCATACTGTTTTGAAAGCTTTTTCGTTGCTAGAGTGGCATCTCTAGAGGCTATTTTTGGGCTTACCAGAGATGCTAATGGTAGTGTTTGTTTTAGGTAGCTGGCTTTCTTCCAATTAATTACGTCTCTTTATGAATCATTTTGTTTGGAAATCTCTGATAGAGATAACATGAACATGACAGAAGGTCTTCAGACAGAACATAGCAACTATAAATTGCCAAATGCTATCAGAAGAAATTGTCAGCATCTTTGCTATAAACAGACACAGTCTTTAAAATGCACCTCAGCACAGCAACAGTATGGTAATAGTCCACTTAGTTTCATCTTAGCCTCAGTGAGAAAGCATTAGGATTTTTAATTACTCTAACATAAAAAGCCATCATTCTTACCAGGATCTGATTCAGGAATCACTGAATAGATTGTTTGTGACAGATGTTTTCCACATGTAAACAATAGCTGCTGTAGGAACTGTTCATTTGGATTTGGGTACTGCATTATATCACACCTACAGGTAGTTTTGGGAATCAGTTCAAATCCCTTGAGTAGCATATTACATATTAATGGATAGCTGAACAAGAAGAATGAAGGTTACTTGATCACAGCTTGAATGTTACTGCTATGTAAAAACAGAGAGGAAATTACTCTTTTGTAACAGAAGTGTGGTATTCATGAACTGCAAAGCAATACCAGTTGTGATAAACCCAAAATTTTTTTAATTTATCTTTAACATCACTTCATATAGGCCAACAACATCTACTATCTATTTTGAGATTCAGGGTCCAAAGATATTAGAATCTCAAAAAAGATTATCATTACCATCACTAAATTTGGCTTCTTTAATGTGAGAAAAACTAGACAAAAATGCAACAAAAGCTTGTTGAATGTGTTGCAAAGGGGATATTGGAAAAATGACTGAACTGCACCTCCATATCCCCTCAAGTATCTATTCTTTCGATCACAGTGAAGTTCTTGTGGCATGTATGTGCGTATAACCAGGTCTCCCTCTGGACATCTGTTGAAGAAAAGAATTCATTCTGTGAGACCACATGAAAATTAAATGCTTATACCAGGACCAAAGTCACTGCTGCATGTCCTATGATGTGGCTATGGCTGTGAGGAAGCAAATGTAAGACTTAATACTTTAAATTTGGTTCCTGTGCTACACTCACTTTGTCCTTCCCATACTTCAACTTTTCTCTTTCAGGTCTGCCAAATCTATACACACTGAAGAAAAATTTGCAAAGGAACACTGAAAAAAAATAGCCAGTTGGCTCTTCACTTCTGAGAGTGAGCCCCTGGGGGGGAAGAGGATGACTGTTTGCTTGGGATCCCTAATGGGAAATCTTTCCAGCTCTGTTCTCCTCCACAGGTTAGGGAACTTAAGGGAAATGCAAGTGGGAATTTACCTGAAATTACAACATCTTTTTTAAATTTACATGTACCACTATGAAAATAATCTCTACAGATCTTCTAATCCAATATTTTAAATCCTTTATTAGTGACTTGAATTCCCTGAAAAAGAACTAGGATTAGTACTCCTGTGTCCTAAAACACCACACAGCCATAGCACACTCTTCCATTAAAAGCCTAATCAAAATACCACAAGAATTGACCACAACATTAACATCACTTTTAAGGGCTTTGTTTTCAGCACTAGTGCCCTGCCAAGTCCTACATACCTCATGTTATTTTTCTCATTTGGGGAAACTCAGCTTGACAGTTCCTTGAGGATTGCACTTCAGCTGAACGTGGCAAGGTTTTATTCCTCTCTGGTGCATCAGGGAAGCTGAAGGGCCAGAACCAAACAACTTCTCTAAGTAGGAGACTACCTCAGATCCAGAGACTCCATTCCTTTCATCATGACTGGCTACCTATACCTGGTCTATACACAGAATTGAAAACACCTATCCTGCTTCAGCTCATGTTTTCCTGTGATCAAGAGAAGTACACACAGTTCCAATTAGATTTTGGTTTTAGTGATCTGGTTCGTCTGATCTTGGCTCAGGTAGTTCCTCCTGCCTGTCTCCACAACTCAGCATGTCCTGAGAGTGAGTTTCTGAGCTCCCTCATTGCTCCTGCTGCCTTCTCAGGTTAGTGACCCCAGCCCAGAGCAAGGGGTGCCATCAGAGCACCAGCATCTCTGCAAAATTCTCCTCTTTTGCATTTACACTCTGAGGGATAAGAAATAAAAAAATAAAACCACTTCCTTTTTCAGCTGCTTCTCCCTGAATATTTATTCTTCCCGTGGTAGCAGGCCAGGAATTCCTGTAAGCAAAACAGAACAATAACCCTGCTGTCACTAATTTACTGTCACAACCCATATTAAATTAAGCTCTGTGCTTCTAGTCTTGGCTCGTGGGTGTTCAGTCCACAGACTGAGTTTTCCATGGTATCTGTTCTGCATTATCCACATAGCAGAGATGCACTGTACCAGTGTTCAGATATGGCATCCAATTTACTGCCTGTAGGCAATTATAACAAGAACAAGGCAGAGGACAAATTTAAACTAGACCATTTTAATGTGACTAACATTTGAAGATTCATCAATCCAATTTACCTCTTGGAAACTTTCATGTTGTCTGAGAATTCCCTCAGAAGAATCTGTCTGAATGAATTACTTTAGGAAAAAGTATCTTCAGGCTATTGATAATGAATCAGTCATGTATTTCTTAGTCAAGTTAGGTTTTGGTTGCAATCTTCAAGACTCTGAATAGAAAGGTCATTGCAAAATATCATCTTTCTCAAGCTGCTATTTCACCTTGTTTTTGAAACCCTCATTTGAAGCCCAGGAGGCAATCTCTACTGAATGAAAATTTCACTTAACCCACAATGGCCCAAGAGTGGAACTAGACTGTGGGACTGGTTGAAAAAAATAAAACCAAACAAGAGAACTAGTATTAGGGGCTTGTCCCTGAAAACAAACTATGGGAGTGATTCTTCCCTAAACTTTCATGATAAATACTCCACCTAATGTTAATTAGAAAACAGTCTGCAGTCTCTAGGGCATTTTTTACACTGGGAAAAACAAAACCTAAAATTACCTTTTAGCAGGTTTCCTAAATCCTATGGTTGCCCAGGAAAATCCCTGCCTACAAGTAGGTGGCAGGGTCTCTCATATCTGACTCCCAAAACAAATTACTCAGCCTCCCTCAAAAAGCCATGGATGGGTTGTGCCCAGGCAGGAGGTAATGATTCAGATGTAACTGGAACCAGATTGTGAGCTGCTTAACAAAAACCTCGAGGAAACATTTTTTTCCTATGTTTCTCACAGTCAGAAACTGGGTTTTGTTGATGAATAAATAGCAAATGCAAAAGAAAATGTAGTGAGAGCCAGTGTAATTTGGTACTTCAGAGAACAGCATTGGATAGAGGTAAGAATATGTAACAACAGGCATCTTAATACTAGAAAACATGTTTCTGAGAAATTCTCAGAACCTTTCATTTTATTTTCTTGTTGTGTTTTAAATTTTCTACAATTTTGACTTCTCTGCATGTGCAGCTTTTTGGTGAACATAGGAGAAAGGGAGAGATGTCAGACTGATGCTGACAGGAAAAAAAATCCTCTGTTTATCTGCAACTGGCTGACTCTCCCCTCTCTCTACCCATCCTTAATAAGATAAAATTTCCACTACTCTTTTCCAAGTAAGGCACGCATTTTTGATCCAGAAATAGCATAGAGAGTGATCACTTCCACTGCCCCCTCAGGATGCTTCACGGCAGCGTGGGTGACAAACAGGTACTGGTGTTTCTGCTCTATCAGGAGACTCTTCATTATGTGTCAGAAAATGTCAGAAGCAATGGAATTAACCTCATTAAAAGAAGGTATTCGCAGTATAGAGCCAGTCATTTAGGCCGTTTAGCTGATGGAGAGAAAGAGTCATTTTTTGGAGCAGCCTGATAAAGATAAAATAGGCCAGGTGACTAACTATAAAGGTGCCTATTTTCCTGATTAGTTTTTACAGGAACTTCAAGGGGACACAAGCTGTGATGGAGACAACTGAAGACAACAAGGGTAAGGGGATGGTAATCACATCACTCTTCATAATATTTTGAGATAAGATGACTCTCTGTTTTCTCATATACCATCAAATACCTATGCCTTACCTGAGCTTAGTTTGAACAGTGCCTTAGGAAAGGATCTGTATTTAAATTCAAGTCAACTTTGTTGTGTGAATATTTTGAGAAAAGGATATGGGGAAAAAATGTGAAAACCCTCATCTCTGTTCATTCCTCTGTAGTGAATATTTCATTTCTCAAAAAGAGTATGAAAAGCCACTGTGAGTAGCAACTGAGACACGAGCAGATATCAACAGAGAACTGCGCTGTGGGTCCCAAGTCAGCTCCCTAGAAAAGATTTTTGGAGGCAAGTAAGAACCTGGCAGGACCACATATGGTTCTGCTGTGTCTGAACACTAGCAGATGGCCCTTTGCAGACCTCTAACAACAGCTTAAGGAGGGCAGCAGGACCTTTACCTGGACTTCAGTGATACCAGCAAGTTGGGGCTCCAGGTCTGGTGCTCTAAAGCTGCTGCTCCTGTTCTGTCGCACAGTCACAGCACATCAGAGAGAAGCTGCAGTTTGAGATTTCTTTCTTAACCCATCATGGTGTATTAGAAATCAGTATCAGACCAAACAAAAATATGGGGAAGAAAGTGTAAAACAGAGGATTATGAAAGATTTGTGCAGGTCTTTATCTAGCTGGCACTCTGCAGATTCTTTTGATGTCCGCATTGTCTTTCAGGAACAATCAGTTTCCAGACATCAAATTCCATTTGAAATCTTGGTCCAGCACATTGCTAAAGCAGATTTTCTCCCTTCTGACAGTTAATCTTATTTATGTCAAATGGTTTGGAAGTGAGTTTTACTGCCATTTTGTAGATCTGCAGTAAATCTACTGCTGTAGTTTGTCTAGCTTTTTACATCAAAGTTTTTCAGTCCTCTCTCAAAACATGCCCATTAATTCTGGTTTAATCTTTAAAAAATATTTAATAATGAAAAAAAATCTGTGTAGCACTGCCAATAACTCAAAGTCTGAAAGCAATATTTCCATAGCAAAGGACCCCAGTTGCCCCAGTAACAAAACTATGAGGTGCAAATAGTAACAACCGAATTTTGGCTAACTTTCCGAGCCACTCTGCAATATGACATAATTTGCAAATGAGATTGAAGAAGCATGTGAAGGATTAGCTATTTCATGGCTAAGGTATTTCATGGGTACAAGCATCCATATTTGTACAGGTACAGTACAACAGGCTCAGCATCACTCACAGACATTAGTAAGCCATGGAATCATAGAATCATGGAACATCCTTAGTTGGAAGGAACCCACAAGGATGAAAGCCTAAATCCCAAGTGAACTGCAAGAGTCTACTGTTGATGTTGGTGACAAAGTTTTCACCCTTCATTGGTACATATATATGCATAACTGAAGGTTTCACCTCACACACATGTAATACATCTATTTTTCCTAAACACAACAGAACTACATTTCAGGTAAACTCATAAATTTTCTTCTTAAAGGGGCTAGGTGTATGTGTTATCCATACATTTTTTTAAAAATCAAGATAAGACAATCTTTAAACTGTAATCCAGAGAATACCAAGAATACCTTAAAGAATCTGGACTCTATCTGAAAATGTCAACAGTTGCCTTTGAAATACTGAAGTGCTGTAAGTCTTGATTAACCTGGTTCCTTGCATCATGTCTTGACTCCCTTTGCATCCACAAAGACCACCCCAAAACCCACAAGAGTAATTCACAAAAAAAGGAGTCATTTCACAGATTTTGTCAGGGAGTTGAAGGGCCCTAGTAATTTAAATGTCTACTGTTACATGTCTGTGAGTAAAATAATCCTCTCCTCTTTGTCTTTCCAGCCTCATTTCAGCTGATGCCAGCCAAAGCAACCACAGTCTGGGACAGCGCTGGGGACAAGTTTCCTTGAATTGTGATAAGCAGTTTTCATCTTGCTGTGCTGTACAAAAGAGGTCAATGTAATTGCCATAACCTACTCCACACATCTTCTGCATCATGGGAGTTGTTTGATCATCTTCCCCTGAAGTGACACTGCTTTATCCTCTCAGTACTGAATTGGTCACTAGCTGCCTTTTACTTAAAAAAACTAACAAAATCAAGCCTGTGAGATCTTGCTGATATGTTTGCCTGTTTGGGAAGTGTCTTTCTGCAAAAGACAGGAGCCCACTCTCATACTGACTCATGTCCACCTTCACATTTGTGTTTACATTCTTGAGGCAGCCATCAGAAAACATGCTGAAAAATTGATGCCGTGGAAAAGAACAAAGATCTCTTTGCTAAATTATCTGGGTTGCAATTATAAGCCTCAAAATTTCATGTTTAATTTCTAACCTACAGTACCAGCTCACAGCCTGGAGACATAAATATTTTATAGTTTTAATTTAATCATTTCCTTTGCACTGCATTGACATAATATCTCTTTTTAGGCTAGATATTAGCAACAGCAGAACCATAAATTAATGCTTACAAATAAGATTTAATTTAGACTTTTGTGCCTTTAGAATAAATAAATAATAGCTCCTCATTACCATTATCTTATTATTAATAATTTTGCCTCTTAATATAATTTACTGTGTAATTAACGTCAGATCTCCTTAAAGGCACTAATCTCCTAAAATAGTCAACTTCATGTCAAAAATCTGGAAAAAACCATGAAAAATAGCTATTATGGAACAAGTAAATATTACATAAGGGGCAAGAAGCTTTTCAACTCTGGAAATACTCTTGAAATGCAGTAAAATCATTATATCACAAACAAGTTTACAATTGGTGGTCCCTGAAAGGGGAAATTTTGGGAACTGTGAGACCCACAGAATGAATTATGATGAAATATCTGTAGGATTACGAAATATTTTGATTCTACTTGTGATTAATTTTTAATCTCAAAGCAATGATGACATCCCCAGAATTTCATGCCCTTCTACAGATAATCTCATCACTGTCTTCTTTCCTTTAACAGAAATAATAGTTATAAGAAATGCAAGAAATACCATAAAGCAGAGCTTCAATCAAAGATTATAATTTTTACGGAGTTTAATGTAGAGGAATCATGAAGATAGATCATCAATGCAGTAAAAAACGTATATCTATTTCTTTATTGTTCCATTGTGAAAAAGTGAATGCTGGCTCATGGAGAGCATGTGTTTTACCTCGTAAAACTGGCTTACATAATGGGTGGGTGTTGGGAGACCACAAATAAAGGGTCAGACAGGGAAAACAGAAAATTCACTGCCATCAAAGCAAGTCTCAGGTGGAAATGACTTCCATAAGTGGCTGTGGAATGAGTGGCTGCAAAATAAATTATGTAGTCAGTATTCCATGAATCACACTCTGCTTTTATGAAAATAGTGAAAGACTGAGTTGTATTTGAGGGCATGTGGTTCATTCTTCTCCTCATATCTGTGATTTAGTGTGCACTAGTTTAGGGTACAGTTGAGAAATGCTGGAGTACATAGCTGGCATTCTGTGCTAGAACACTGGTGGGGTTACAGAATACAGCACACCCAAAGAAACCCAAAGCTGACAAGTGGGATTTCTACAACACCTACCTATTCACTTTACCTTGACCCAATGATTTCTAAGAGAATGGTGACCCGGCATAAGGAGATCCAGGGAGCAAAGAAAGGCCACCCCAGTGAGGAAGGACTTTTCAGGGACTGGCTGAGAGGAATGTGGCTTGTGTGTGCCCTCTTGAGGGATCACAGAGTGTACTACAAGAATCCACCTCAGACAGAGGGACTAAGGTGGAGTGAATTCTACCATCACCTTTCTCAGAACAGGTTCTTGTTCACCAACAGTCCCAAAAAGCAAGCCCCAGCATTAGTTCACAGCGGCTTGGATGGGTTTGGGAGCAGGAGAGGGAAACAAGTCCTGATTCAGCAGCTCAAGTCAGAGAGGAGCTATCTCTGTGGTCCTGTGCATAGGCGGTGACAGTCCTGGTGCTGCCAGGACTTGGCAAAGTGTGTTTATGTGCATGGCACAGGAGCACTGCCAAAGGGGCACGGTTGTAATGGCAAAAATGTGAAGGCCTATGAGTTCCTGAGGGCAAACTCTTTGTGAATGCTGCCTGAGGCCAAAGCCACTCCTTCTCCCCTCCAAGCCTGAAGTCAGGCTGCTTGCGTAAGTGCCACGCATCTAAGAATGATCAGATATCCCAAAATTCCCACAAAGTATTTTTCAGTGAAATCCATCCCTGAGGTTTTGCCAGGACACTGAACATATACACTCGTCTCTCAGTGACAGAAACTGCTGTTTCCCATAATTTCTGCTTAGTCACAGAAACCTTGCTTTCACATTATTCCCATAGGCATCTGATGGGTCTGGAGGTGGTGAAGGTTTATTTTGTTACAAGAGTGTGTCACCAGCTCGACTGCTACATTAAACTCCCTCAAAGTAAAATGAAATGATGCACAAAATGAGTAGAAATACAAAAGCCTTGAGTCAGTGGTTCTCACAATTATTGCTTACAGGCAAGCAGTGCATACCCATGAGATTTAAACCACAAAAAAATGTGTCTTAGCATTAGACAAGCACCAGAAATAGCAACAGCAGTAAATTGAAATAACGAACCTGTAGCAAGAATTCAGATGTATTAATACTTCAAGCAAATAAAAAAGGTAAGTAAAAAATAATATGGGAAAATTCTGGACTTTTATTGTGCCCTCAAAGACCTGGTTCAAAGTGTCACAAGATTTTGTTCTGATTCCACAACTAATGTTAACCATGTGTATAAATTGAATTCACTGAGGAGAGTCACACCCATTTTCAGTTCCAGATTTGTCCCTCAAATTGGGCAAATGGTTACCCTAGTATTTTAGTATTTTAGCCCCAGTTCCTGTGACTCATACTGTGGGGTACGTGGCGTCATTTTTCCCTTTTTTATAAGTGTCCTGGCTTCATGAATATAGAGAAAGGCCTAGAAACTTAGAAGAAAAATCAAAAGGCATGGCTGTGGGGGAGAAAGGAAAGGAAAGGAATATTTTGAGACAGGGAAACAACTACACATCATCTGAGCTATCTTGAAGTATGCCACTTCTTTTGCAGTTGTACTTGGTCCACACCTGCCTGTCCATTTGTACAGGTCCCCTTTCAAACAGCCACACTCTCAATGTAACCAAACTCTCTGATCAAATGGGTTCAATGCAGTTCTTCCAGGAATTTACAAATCCCATAGTGAATCATCTGCACTTCAAGGGGCAAGAGACTTCTGTCTGCACCCACCTCTATATTCAGATTCATAGCCTTCAGGAAACCATTGTATCTATGCCATTCTTGCACATTTGTTTATTTTTTCTTTTCTTTTTTTTTTTTTTTTCTTTATAAGCAATTAAACCAACGGTCAAGAACAGGCATGTTTGTAGCTAACATATCTTATTTCTTTTCATGTTTTTGTCAAAGGTTACCACCTTGTTGTTCCAGTACAGTATAATACTTTCTGGCACTGCATATGTACCAAACAATAGCTGCAGGGACACAAGCCCTTTTGCAGAGAGATCTATTTATTCAATAGCTTTAAACATAAGAAGCAAAAACAACTGCTTTAAAACTAAATATCCTTTGCTGCAGGCACTGGCTTCTTGAGAGGTAAATGAGGTCAAGAAAATGGTGTGGTGTGTGTGAATTTAACGAGGCAGAACCTGGCAGAATAGCTCATAAGCCTGAATCACTAAGTGCTGCTGTATCTTTTGCCTGGATGCAAACTTTACATGAAAAAAAAAAAAAAAGGGATTTGTCAACCAAAAAAAAAAAGAAAGTGTATTTATAAATAAGTCAGCAAGCCATTTGCAATTCATAATGCATATTAGCTTAAGTATTCCTCAGGGTTTGACTCTACATGTGAAAGGAATTAAAAAACTATCAGGACAGAAAAGAGCCTGTACCTGCTGTGGAATAAAAGCCTTCAGTTCAGCCTTATCCCCATACCACATCAGTGCATAATGCTAAAAACTATGGGATCACATTGAAAGGTCACTGCCAAGAGGAAGAACTCTTGGAAAGAAAGGGATTATAAAATCCTTATTAAAAAAAAAATTAAAGTATATTTTTATTGCAATGAACATATAAAAATATCTGCTTGTAGTTTGCTTATTGGTGCTGGGAAAACAGTGGAGCTGTGCTTTCTCAGAATGAGTAGGTATTTAGACAGCCCTGAGAGTCACAAATAAGAAGCTGTAGGTAGAATTAATGAGTTTATGAAAGGTGAGATAAAATGTAACTTCTCCATTTCATACCATTCCAGCTCCTTTCCTGTGAGTACTCGCATGACAGTGAATTTTTTATACATACTGATGTTTGAGAAGGGGGTTTTGCTCATAAAAATATGAATAATCATGTTTAAAAATCTGTTCATTCAGAGCACACATGCTGCCCAGATACTTTACACATGACTCATGAAGATTACTAAGGACACAACTGAAGATGCCAAGTTAAACACAGAAAAATTCGGAGGTAATAGAAATAAGGTAAATGACCTTAATCAAATGTTTTTATGTGTGTGCAATAGTAGGTAATTTTAACTATATAACCCTATGACAATTTGTTTTTGCCACAGATGTTCTAGATATCCATGTTGCAAGAGCTCAAAAATGCCCTTGTTTGCTTTATCATAAATTAGGTTTTGCTTAGAGGCAGCTTTTTATTTTGCAGGTCAGATCCTTGGTATTTCTGAAATGCATTTGCAGGAAAGAGGTTACTGCTCTCACCATATGGAGTAATTCAGAGCAATCTGGTGAATTCCTGTCCTTGTTTTATAAGTGGAAATGCCCACTGTCATGCAGCTAGCCATGTGTCCCATGGGTTTTCCGAGAAGCAGCCACCACATCTGCACAGTGCTCCAAAAGGAAGGCACAAAGCCTTCCCCTGGCCAGAGTGTGACAGTGGCCAGGATGGAGCTCAGCATTTTGGGAACCCTCAGGAGCCACCATGCAGGACCACATCTTGCCTGTCTTTGGTAACGAGAGGCCAAACTTTTCCCTTTGAGTTTTGCTCACAGGAAAGAGGGACTTAAACATTTATCCACAGTATGTAAACTGTGGAACAGAAGCAGTTCTTCACAGCAGAACACATGACTTCAGTTCAGCATGAAACTAAGTACTTGATTTCCAAAATAATGCATACAATAAGGCTTTTTGATACCAATTAGGGTAATTTTTCACTTGCATGCAGTTAGGATATAAATCCTAGGCCTTATAAATGTTTAAATGTGCTGTCAGCCCAAGGGAGGTTGAACAAAAGTCTGCTTGGTATCAAGAGATATACCTAAATCTTCTCAATATTTTTATGGCTGCTGTTGAAATGTGTAAGACGTAGTTCTGATCCAATACATTAAAAATTACTATGCAGGCTTCCGCCATAGTTTCTGAAGATTTACAACAAACGAATTTTTGCCAAAGGTAATTCTTCTAAGAAAAACTCTATCAGTTTAATGGAGGAAAAAATTGAGTAATGCTTATTTTTTATAGTTCAAGAGGTCAAATATCTGCTGTCATTTGTGTGCATGGCTTTGGAGACATCTAAACAGCTAGCTTTCAGTTCAATCTGTTTTATTCAGATCTGATATCCATAAAAAAGGGGGAAATTGTAAGCACTGCATATTGTAAGACTAGATCAGGAGAAACATATATTATAAATTATTTTCTTAAAAGAAATTGATTCGTATTTCCATTGTCCACATGAGATGATTTCTGTGCTGAAATAAGGTCAAAACCTGTCCCTTTCCCTTTCCTATTGACAAAGCCTGGTGTCAGTTTTACAGAAGAGAAAATGATGAGAGAAAAGTTAAATGATATGCCCAAGGTCACATAAAAAAGCTGGTAGTGGAATAAGAAATTGAACCTACATTATCTGATACCCTGAGAGGTTTAGGTACTAATGTGTCCATTTTTCCTATATTTTACTTTTTCTCCACTTTTGTACTTGACACTTCAGGCAGTATTTCTACAGCCTTCCTTTGTTAATCCTCTGAAGCTTTACAGACTCACAATAGCAGGACACACACCATATCAGATATCTGCCATGCACAAAGCAATTGCTGTGCTCACACAGAGCCCAGAGTTGGGCAATAATAAATTAACACCATGTCCAATAATTCACTCTGTTCTGCTATTTGATGTATATCTCAGCTATATGGCTAATTGCTAACTTCAAATACTAAGACAACATGAGGGCTTGGTTGTTTTTTATTTCAACACCTTTAGTGTTTATTTGAGTGGTTTTTCTGCAGACAATCAGTTAACTAGATTTGTTAGAGGCAGCCCGTCTCAAGCAGCTCACAAACTGCTTAGCATAAAGGAACTGCAAAACCTCTCAGCTGCTGTATGAGATGAGAAAAAAGAATCTAATTTTTAATCTTCTCTTTCTAAACCCAACATGGCAGGCAGTGTGACAGTCTCACTGACCCAGGTGTACAAATGAATGTGACAGCAAAACACACTTGTAATTCAGCACAGCAAGGAAGGATGCACTTTGGATCTTTGCTGAATTGGGACTGTTTAGCTCAGGTACTTGAAGCCCTTTGCAGCTGGACTGCCTTGATTGTCCTGCCTGATGCCAGTGAATACACTGAATGGAAAGGATGAGGTGCATGGAGAGGCAGACACTCTGTGTTGCCCAGTCCACCATGGGATGGTCTCCAGCATGAGACCCCACCTGAGGATTTGCTGCACCTAGTGGAGAACATCTGGCCTCCCAACCTCAGTAACACACAGCAGGGGTTACAAGCCCGACCATATAAACTCAGCCAAATCAAGACTCCTGCAGCTCAAGAAGGATTCATGAACTCCACAGCTTTCCTTAGCCAGACAGAATCTGGGCACCATAAAAGTAGTAGGTCTACTCTAGAAATACAAAACAAAAGCCTTGAAAACAACATCAAGAAGTCATGTGGCATAGCACAGATCCTGGAGTAATTTTCTGTGCTTTTGATTTGCTCTTTAAAATTAAATCCATGACACCTGCCAGGAGAAGCATTATTTTAGATATTCATAGGTTTATCAGTTCCATCATGTTTAATAAAATAAAGCCTGCTGCACAGACCAAACATTTTCTAGGGTTGTTTCAGGATATTTTATTCCACCTTGGCGCAGCAAGTTCCCTTCAAAACAGAGATTGGTTTCAGTACTTCATCTCCACAGGGCAGTGTTACTTCAACTTATTATTTATGTATAATTGCAGTTTGCCTGAATTAGACTGTAATTACAGCCTAGAACCCACAATTCTGCATCCATTTCAACTTTCCGTGATTTTTTTTATTGTTAAGTTTTAGTTTCTATTTTTTCTGGTTCTCTTCCTCTCAGGAGAAAACCAGATGAATCTTTCTCAAGCTATGTCTGTAATTTAGACTGTAATGGAAAAATGTGTCAGCTTTATCAGTTTTTCTCAGATCTTATAACAAAACATGGCAAGTTGATTTCTTTGTTGAATTCTTTCCCCCTCTTTTTAAAACATAAGTTATCTAGGCTTTTTTTAATACAGACAGACAAAGACCTTGTACTTTATATGGAGTGCTTCATCCTTGCAATCTCAGAGCACTTTATAAATAGATAGGAGACATCAAAGAAGGAAAAGAGTGCTCAAGGGCAGAAGCATCACACCATGGCTCTTATTAAGGTAGTAAACCATCCTTTACTTAAAGAGACCATCCCCTATATCTTTTATTTGTTAATAGAATTACTGCCTCCTCCAATTTACTTCATGTGTCATGGGAGTAAGAGGAGAGCTGAATCAATCAGTAAATCCTTTGCACAGGAGAAAAACGCTATTTGACTTGATTAATTTGCTTATTACTGTAGAATTTCACCTTGAGAGTCTTTTAACGGAAAGAAATAGCCAGAAACTTCACTTTCCCCTCAAAAAAGCCCATCATATCTCAGCAAAAGCCTGCTTCGAAATGCAGTTTCATGACAGTTTCATGACAGCTTTGCAAACTGTAGGTCCAAACAGGATTTTGTTTAGCTACCAGGTTAAATGAAATTCTTACCTTTAGATTGATAACTTTGTCTCAGTCCAAGAAAAAGCTAATATTCCACAATAAAGTGAAATCTGATTATTATGTAAGTGGTTTACATTCAAAACATGCTTTAGTGAATAACTCCTTTGCCAGAAAACAAACTTTTTTTGCTGAGAGAAATGGTACTGTGCTCTTCACCAGCACACGCCCATTGAAACAGCTGCAAGGAAATCTTCGAAGATAAGATAGCAGGGGAGTGTTGATATGTACTTTGTGATTACCAACATTGGAGCGTGGTCTAAATTGCAACACCGGCATCTACACTCCTACAAAACTTCACTGGTGGTTCAGTATCCTTTGATAAGTAATACTGTTTCCCATTAAAAATCTACCTATAAATCTCCTGGTGCAAAAGAGCAGGATACCAGGAGCTGGTTTCATCCCTTCCAGAAAGCAGGTCATGAGCTACCTCTACTTCTCAGAGCATTATGTGGCATTTTCTAGTCAAAATTTTCCACTATTTGATCAAAATATGTTGTTATGGCTGCAAGATCAGCCGAAACCTTCTGTGAAGTTTTCTTTCCTGTCATAATTTTTATAGTCAAAAGGAAAGAAAATGGTTGGTGAAATGAGCCTGAATGTGCTGCTGCTTATCTTCTGGGTGGAATAACTTTACCAGGATCATCAAATTTCAATGAAACCTGTGTTTATGCTTGGTGTGCTGATGTTTACAAAAACACCACCCACAAATGGATGCATGGGTAAAGATGTGTCTGACCTGCTCTCAGGAATTGCTTAGCTCAGAGCAGTGATGTTGTTCCTGAGATCTGATCTCAACATTTGCCAGACATGCTATGGATGAGGAGCCCTTTCGTGGCCTCTCTTGGGGTGCTCTGCGGGATGGATGCTGTGGTAGAAGAGAGACCTCCACTTCCCTTTAGGGATGATTTGTGCTCAGCAGCTCCTCTCCAGCACCGGAGTTGTGGAATAGCTGCGTTTCAGGATGGTCATCCTTACTACACCAGATTTATTGTGCTTGCTCAACCATGGGACACTTCAAGCCACTTCTTTTTCTTTTTCCTATTTCCTTGAAAATCATTTTACTGCAAAAGTGAAGAGGTTTTTAAGAAGTTGGAGCAAATTTCTTGCTGCCCTAGCAAGAAAACACATATTTGTGGCCATGTCTGAAAAATGCATGACAGTCTCATAATCTGGTTGCCAAGCCTGAAGTGCAGCTCTTTGGTGTCTGGTCCCTCTGCAGCCTGTGCTAGCAGCTGATGAGGGCCCTCTCAGAGCAAATATTTGAGGCTTGGCAAGAATATGCTGCTCTCCCGTTGTTTCCTGGATGGCATGTTTGCTTTGAATGAACTCTTGGAGCGTCAGGGTAGTACACAAACATCTTGGGATAAGATCTCATCCAGAATCAATGCAGGATCCAGCAACTACTTCCCTGCATGGTTAAGAAAGTGGAAGATTTTTTTTCCTGCTAGACAAGTTTATCTTGCTGATGTATCTCGTTACTAATTCTATTATGAAGATAAAACAGAACTGTTCACACTGAAGGCTAATCTTCTAAGTATTGAAAGTGAGGAACTCTAATATACAAGATAAGAGAAAAAAGTGAAGTAAAGACAAGGTAATAAATTATAGCAAGAACAAAACACTGGGGCTTATTAACAGTGATCTCATTTATAAAAGCCCCAAACAACCAAACCATGTGTGGTCTTGAGCTCTAAACAGAGACACTTATCAAAGGCCATGCAAGGAATCTTGAGTTTATGTCAGAGCTCTTTGGTAACAGAGATCAGTGAAATCTAATCAACAGTTGCCTTCTGAGTAATGTGGGTTAATGAGCTGGTCTATCCACTACACAGGGTCTCACGTAGCACTATATGGTTTTCAAGGGCTGTTTTTGTGTTTGGTGCAGTTTTTAAATAATCCTTGTGGCTTATATATTATGAATACAATTATCTACTCTGCTACTACACTGCATCAAAAGATGTGTCATGATTTACACTGACAAATTAGGTGTAATAAGATTTGCCAATGGAAATCCTGAACCACCTTTTCAGTAGAGTAGAATGCATAACTATATTTCAATAATGAAACTTATTACAGCCTGCTGCAGGATAGTTTGTTTACACACCTTGGCAATATTAGTGCTAAAAATCAAAAGGAAGAATCAGAAGATTAATAAAAAATTTGAAAGAGAAGTAATTTCAAACCCAAGTGGAGGCGCTGTCCTGCAAACATCCCATTTCCTTTCAAGCCCTTGAACAGATCCTGCCTATGAGTAACATGGAGTAGCTTAGACCCACTAACAGAAACGGAGCTGCACAAACGGATTTAGGGGACAAAGGAGAGGTATTGTTCTTTTACTATTTAATATGTCCTGACTAAAACCACCAGTTCAAGCTTTGGAATTCCACTGGAGTTTTAAACAAGGCCACTTTTGTCCTGTTTGGGAAGCCTGGGAGAGCCCCAGCAGGAAGGGAGTCCTTGCAGCCCAGTGCTGCAGAGGCCACAGCAGCAGCTCAGTCCCCTTGGTGAGAAGGTGCTCTGGAGCTGGCAGCAGGACCAAGGGGACTGACAAAGCTGGCATACACCTCCAGAGCCAATGGAGGCACAGGAAGCTTGGGGATGTTCTCAGAAATCACTGTGTGACACAGACAGACCCTGAGCACTAAAATTCCTACTGTTTTCAATTGTATTGGCTAACTTTTCTTACATGACTATTACGTGTGTTAATAACGTTAACAAATATTAACCAAAACAAAAAAAGTATCATGGGATTCTGAACGATGAATGAATCATTATGATGGTTCATTTTCTCATTTCAGGATAGAAATAAATTTAACACATGAGACTTTATTGCCACAGTTCAGCATCTTCAGTCTACAAGAGAAAAAGTACCAATGAAGCTATATCAGGTTGGTTAACATGAGACTGAAAGCACTAGCCTTCAGCTCCATCCTGATCACCTAATCCAAGCCACACTCAAATCAGTGGCTCAGATCAGGAGAAGGAGAGGAAAAGAGTTGTGTCTCAAACCCTATTGGGCTGGAGCAGTGTGGGGTTGCAAGCACTGGAGTTCTGCTCCTAGGGCCTCACTGGAGCAATAGCTTTTTAGTGCTATATTTCATCACCAGCTTCACTTGAGATTTGAGGTCTGACCAATTCTGAACCCTTCTATTTTACTCAGAAAAGCTAAACTTAACAGGGGAAATTCTAAGAGGCCCATTAAAAGTAGGAAAAAAAAAGCAGAACTTGAAGTCTTATGATCTTAAACCAAATAATCTTGTGACACCCAATGCACATAGAAAGAATAGTTTGCAAAAACATGTGATTAAGGATAGAACAAAACAAGCAAGAGTGGAAAGGAAGAAAGAGAGAGACAGGAGAGCAGAGAGGCAGAAATTTATTCTGGCACAGTGGGAAACCCAGCCATCAGGACACCCGGGCTGAGATGTGGAGCCTGCAGCCTATCTGCCTCATTCAGAAGCTAAAAAAAAAAACCAAAAAAAAAGCCCCAAAAACTATTTCCCACCAAGCACTAATTAGAAGACATCCTCAGATGTCATTTAAGTTTGGTCTTTATTTTCTACAAAGTGAGCCCAGTATCAGGAATCATAAAATGGGGGAAAAAAAGTTATTTACTTGTAAAAGTCTCATGATTTTAATCCAGCCAATTGTACTTTTTTGGAGTCTGACTTAACTATAGTAAAAGTTGATTCAACTATACTAAGGTATATGAGGGCAGAACTCATGTTGAACCATCACATGTGCTACCATATGCAAACCAGCAGATTTGTTCTGATAGATTCACTAAAAAAGTGAATTTAGCCCTGTTAATTGCAAGGATTCACCTTCCTTAGATAAATTTAGCTCGGAACACTGCCTAACTTCCAGGCTGCAATTAAGAACAGGAGCAGCAGGTCTGTGATTTCTAGTTTTGTTATAAACAAAATCAGTAATTCCATTTTGAAATAGAAGAGAAAGCTACAAAATGTTCCTAATATGTTATTGCTGGTTTTCTTGCTTAAATTTCAATTCCTGACATTCACAGTGGTTTGTTCAGAGAATAAATGAAATTACATTTCCTGGTATCCATTAAAATTTGAATGTATTTCTTCATAAACACAACAATTTTTTTTTAACATGCATTGTTATTCCAACATAATTTTACATTTACTCTCTTGTGTTTAATGTAAGTTGTGAAGACCCCTCTCCATTTATAAGTGACATTATTTTTTTTGCATGTAAATCAGTACGTTTGATGATGATATTGGTTCTTACCCAGCTAACATCTTCCAGAAGTTATTAGTCTCCCTTATCTTGCCACAAGTTTTTCCATTTGCGGTTTCATCAGGGTGAAAGATCTTTCATGTAGGGAATTCAGGAGGTAGGTGCTTTGAGGGACTGACTTAGAGAAACGAATCTTCCAGGCTCAGTGGTGACCTTTGGGCTTGCAGATGGGGAGCCTTGAATTTATATATGAACAGGTTAGGAAAGTAAAGGGTTTGAAAGGAATTTGTTTGTTGTTATTTTTGGGATGTGGCTCCTCCCAAGTGGCTGAAGCACTGAGACTGTCCCTTGCAAACTGGGAAAGCCTTACCTGTAGCACAGTTTGATGTCCACTCAGGGTGAGCTTGTTATTACTGTTATGTGTTTTATACTCCACTAAGCTGCCAGTGGGCGAAGAGGATAAACTTAAATGCACTGATATTGCAACCTAGTAGAATAATCTAAAGTAGATGCTAATGGTAGATAAATAAAATGTGGCAGCTTTCCCTGTGCTGTGAATGAGAGTGGCTGCGAGCTCTGGCATCAGCCAGCCAGCACTGGGGATGGCTGAGGAGCAGTGAGTGCCTGCAGCTCCAGGATCACCACCTTGACGACACAATGAGCATGCTGGCCCAAAAGTCTCCAGGCTTAGCTGTAGAAAGTGTCTGAATATAATTGCTTGAAGAATACATGCTGTAAATTCAGTTTCTAAGGACACAGTATACAAAGCTTTCCTTGAAGCACTTGTTAATTCATAAGTCTCACACAACTCAAGTGAAATATGGGGCTTCTCTTTCTACTAATACTCATTTAATAGTGCCTACATTTTCCATTTGGCCCATTACACAGCTTTTATTCTATATCTGCATAAATTGTGGTAGAAATTTGTTTTCTAAAAGACCTTTTTTCCCTAAAAACAGGATGCTTTTTACAGTTTGTCAGTCTATGATTTTGCTTGTGCTTAAAACCTAACAAGTGGTTTTACATTCTGTATTACTATTTACTTTTGAGCAGACTGATAAGCATATACTGATGGCAGACCTAGTTTTAAAAAGTGAAATTCTTCCTTTCCTCTTTTTTTTTTTTTTTTTAATTTACTAGAAATCATCTCTCATTCAGTCACTAGAAATAAAATATTCTATCTGAAATCATGTTAGCCTGCAGGTTTAAGAAAAAAACCAGAAATTAGTATTATGAATAAATCATATGACTAAATTCTATTAGAATGTATTGAATCTGGCCAAGATGCTGTCAAAATGACTTGTAGGCAAGGCTTGGAATTTAAGTCCTGAGTTTTGAACACTGTCTATTTTAGTTTACCCAATGAAAATTTAGAAAAAATTCTGGAGTAATTTAAGGTGGGGAAGGGAAAGTTTCACCCATAACTACTGGATACACAGCTATACTTGTGTTACCTCAATGTATGACTGTCAATGCTGCAAAATCTTGTTTGAAGGACAAGAAGTAACAAATAGGAAAAAAAAATAAAAATTGCAGTGACCAGGAAAGGAGATGGTGGGAGGAGGAAGGCAACGGTACAAATCAGGATAATCAAACACTGCAGAACATTGCTCAGTCATGAGCTCACATCAGTGACCTTTTTCCTGTAAAGAGGAGTAAAGGTTAAGCATCAGCCGTGCCTCAGCCAGCATGGGCTTTCAGCGTGATGCAGTTGCTAAGCTCCCCACAATAGGCATCCAAACACATGCATTTAGAAAGCATAGTGAATCATCCTGGAGTAATGATAACTGAAGAGACATAAGGAATAAAACAAGCAGTCGAAACTCGGTGAGGCACTTTGAAATTTCATTTGGGAAAGAAAGGGGGGGAAAAAACGTCCACCCTCAGGTCTCTAAAAATAGTCACAGAAAATTATCGGTTCAGACACAGAGAAACACTTTGCTTCCTCAGGCCTGCGCAAGAAGATGCCTGCTGACAAAGCCGAGTCAGGTTGTGAGAGGACAGATACATTTGGTTCTGTGCATGAGGAATTTCATGCATGCTTTTGTTAAGATAGAAATGTTCATCGCTACTAGAAGTTCTGAAGCCATGCTTTTGTTCAGTGGAGCTGGGTGGCATCATCCACAGTCCAGGGAAAAAAGACAGAGAAAAGTTTCTCTCTTTTTATAATTTTTTTTTACCCTCAGACCCAGTCTGTGGCTTGAGCCAGATCTACTGTACATTTCGCAGATTTTTTTTTTTTTTTTCTGGTAAGACAAGCTGGTCGGTGAGAAACCTTGCTGATCACGAAAACAATGAGCAGTTATCTCTCAGCGAGAGCTCAATCAGCTCAGAAACTCACAGCTGGATTAAAAAGAGAGACATAGAAGCAGGAGGTAAAGTTCAGTGTAACACAGCATATTAAAAGGTGAACAGGACAGGATGAAACAGAAGAGATGAATGGATGACATGGGGAGCTGGGATCTGTTCTGCTGATCACAGACAAAGCAGGACACCCTGCACGCCAGCTCAGGGCTGCACATTTGTTGTGTGGTGTGGAATTCACTCCCTGGAAACACTGAAATTTCTCCAGGTTAAATAATGTATAAAAAGAGGACGTAAATGGAAAGCAACAGAAGTGATGTTTGCCAGTTTTCCTGCTCTCTCACCTGGGTTTTTGTGCTGAACAGGAGACATTAGAAGCTATGGAAGTCTTACAGGAAAGCTGAGAAAAATCAGTATCCAATGGCAGAAAGGAAGATGAATTCACAAATTTTGCCACCTTCCCCTCCAGAGAAGCCGGGTGGAACCATGGCCTTCTAAGGTCTAACAAAAGAGAGGAAGGGAGGAAAGGTTTTTAAAAAGCAATTTTAAGTAATGTAATTAAAAATACATCTATTTAAACTAGCGTGTAACATCTGTGGTGAATATTTTGCTGAATTTGTCCAGTAGGATAATCCTACTCAAGATGAAACTTTTGAGAAGAGAGTGGTTTTGGTATCTGAGAATATTCCCTTTTTTTCTCCCATAGTAAAAGAACAATGGATTGTAAACCTGTGACAAATTTATTTATGAGCAGCTCATCAGGAAAGGAGTAGAGTAGAAAAGTGAAAAACAATGAAAAAGAAGATGTCAGGCTTATGGCCCAGATCCCCCAGTATTCCTATTTAGTAGTTTCAATACTGCTCTCAAATAGTGAATTACCACTACCACAAAGAGGAATTACCACTTTCTTAGCCAAATATGACAGTATAATAAGAATTTTATGAATTAAAGTGGGATGATCACAGTAAACCACCGAGTTTCAATGTGAGACATGCATTTTTAGGGCTGTGCAGCAGGATGGTGATATTTAGCAGTATTCTCTGAGGACATAGACCTTAGAGAAAACTGAGTGAATTGAAATGAGTTTGAAGGATGCAAACACCAGAACTATTTGGTTGTTTGCTTACGAAAGTCTGAGGATTTTATCTAACAGTTCTTGCAGGTTGTGTGTCATTCTTGAAGGCTTGAGAAAGGACATCAGAGCTGTGGCTCCAGATATAAGCAACACATGCAGATTGAGCCGTCCTGCCTGCTCAGGTAAGAAGTATTTAACAGCTCAGTATCTCCACTGGGAAACTTCTAACTTGAAAAAGGTAGAAAGATATGATGGTAGGAAATGCAGGATTAATGGAATTAAGTTTTAAGACAGATCTGGCCTTTTGATCATATTCAGTTGAAGAAATACATTCATATTTCAGTATGAACGTTCTGTCTGGCAAAAATGAAAATTTAACAGCAGATCCAAACAAATAAAAACAACACACTGAAAATCCCCTTTGTGTAGCACCACCTCAAGTTTCTACACTTTACCATCCCCAGCAATGAAATGTCCACTCCATTGTTGCACCAAGTGCACAGTGAGCTACCAGAGACATGGGCATCTTAGAAATACTGAGGTTTCCTACCTTCTACAAAGCAGAGGTTTATAGGAAATATATGCTTCATAGGTACCAACAACAGCATCTTTTTTTTATTCTGTTGGAAATATCTTGATTGAAAGGACAGATTTGCAGGTTTCCGGTAGTTTAACCCTAGTGAGTGCAGCACACATAAGAAGCCGTTTAGTACCATGCAGAAGGTTTGCTCAGGATAGATCCTGGAGCATCACTACTGTACCTGGAACTAGTAGAGGTAGTGGGAAGGAGAAGGAGAAGGAGACTTTAGAGCCTATTTTGTTAATGCTGTAAGTTTTTTCCTTACTGTAGGGAAAAGAAAAAGAGTGAGGTGCCAATCTAGAATCTAAATATGAGCCTGTGTATAACTTTCACTGAAAACTGTATCACATTCCAACAGTTATGTATCTTTAATCAACAATAATACAGTGTACTCCAAGTAACTCATGTGTCTATAACACCTTATGTCTGCAAGAGCATTAACCTTTGAGTCTCAGACCTCATTTGGGTCAGATATCTACATGTCACGCTGACGACTCCATTCCTAAACATTGATTATTCTGCTGTGGCCATTTTTATACAACATGCACCAATTATTTACGTAGTGTACACCTTGCTTGCACAGTGGAGGCTGGGGATTTTTTAGGGGAGCACAGAGAGGCATATCTTTGAGGGATTTTTTTCTTTATTTAAATAAAGAAACATATAAAGGCCCAAATAATTGAGTCCTACCCCAGTTTCAAGCTGCAGCCATTAAACTCATTTCTTTGTTCCTCATGACTTAGAATTTGGTTTGTATGCACTGGTTCATTTTTGTAACCCTACTTCAAAAAAAAAAAAAAAAAAGGAAAAGAAAAGATGATGACAACTGGGAAATTTGATGGCATTGAGAACTTATTTATTAAGAAGAATAACCACTGGCCTCATGGGACTTCAAGACCAGTCAGATACATTACAAAGGAAGGTCCCATGCAAATGTTTCCCATCAAGGAATACCCACAGAAGCAAATTAGAATCAATACAAAATGTTGAGATTTTATCCTTAGTGGTGGGAATGGAAGCACTGCCATGTAGCATTAACTCTAAGTAGGGAATAACTAGGCAGACTGGTTCCTGCAGGGTCAGGGGAGTGCTTATCCGAGCCAGAAGTTTCAGCTGGTATCATTCTCCATCCCAGCGGAAGAAGAAACTGTCCAAGAAGACAATCACTTCATCAAAATAATCTGGAAGTGCACCAAATCCAGAAACCAAACCTGCTACATAGATCAAGTGCCTCACCATATGTAGCATGAGGGATGTGATGACCCAGCCACTGCATCATTTGTTCCTTTTAATTAGCATGCTTGCATCTCTAGCAGCATGGGAAGAAGGAAGGAGGTCAGGAAAGGGCAAGAACCTGGAAATGGTGCCCTCAGTTTCAGTTGCCAGCATATTCCCACTTTGCTTTGCTGGCTTTGGCTCTATGCCACATGTTGGACAAGTGTCAGTACTTTGGATGTGCAATAAAACAGAAATTTAGATGGTAATTATGATTAACATGAAAATGTATCTCCCTAACATCATGATACAGGGCCAAACCCTGCAGCCATAACTATTAAGCATAAAAATTGCTTGTAACGTTAGCAGAAATCCTAGATAAGGGTCAGGTTTTAATGTCCTGAAATCAATGGGACAGAAGGCATATTTGGAACAATGAAATACAAAAGTTGGGATGAGAGGATATACAACAATAAATTTACAAGAGCATGTAGTGATAGGACCAGGGGTAATGTCTTTAAACTGAAAGAGGGCGGGTTTGATGAGATATAAGGAAGAAATTCCTTACTGTGAGGGTAGTGAGACATTGGAACAGGTTGACCAGAGAAGCTGTGGATGCCCCATCCCTGAAAGTGTTCAAGGCCAGGTTAGATGGGGCCCTGAGCAACCTGGTCTAGTGGAAGGTGTCCCTGTCCATAACTAGAGAGTTGGAACTAGATGATCTTTAAGGTCCCTTCTAACTCAGGCAGGCCATTCTATGACTTCATGAAATAATTGCCTAATGACTTCGTGGTCATTGGTGAATGCTTGATAGCAGATGTGCTGATACTCACATGATTAAAGGGGTTACAGAAGTTTGTGAGAACATGGATTACTTCACTTAACAAATGGTTGCTGAGCTGCAATACAGCTCCCAGTGCAAAAATGTTGGGAGCCAAGCTACAGGACCTCAGTGTGCTCAGTGTCCAATGGCACTAGCAGGGTTTCAAGAGAAAGAAAACCTGAAATACCATCTCTGTTGGCTGAGCCAAAGACAATATCCTCAGGGAAGTGCTGCTAGTTGCTTGTAAACATTGGACCTGAAGAAGATTTCTGGAGCCAAACATATTTTTAGGGCATTTAGGCTTATAATCATTTCCAATTATTTATTCAGAATAAAAGAACGAGAACTGCTATAGCAATTAACTCGATTATATGTAAAATTTCTCATTAGGTTATTCTAAACAGTTCTTAAAAGTCTGATCTATAAAAAAATGTTTGATGTTTAGTCCAGAAAGTTTATCTTATTTTACATTTATACTAAAAGGAAAATTCAGACTCTCAACATAGTAATTTCTTTCATATTCACTTATTGCCAAGCAGTTTTAAATTAGCTTGAAAAAAAAATTATCTGTTTCCATTTTATTTCCCAACAACCACCTGACACAAAGGGTGAAAGGAGCTTCTCAATAATTACCAAATAATTTATGACCAAATAAATTTGTAGACAGCACTAATTTAATAACCAGCCAAGAGGTGACAGTACAAAAAGATTTGTGGAGGTAACCTCATACCTGAGAGTAGTCAATGACATATTAAATTAAATATCTCTCTCTTGTGGAAACCAACTAAAAGCCTAAGGAAAGGATTTATTAAATCATTTGTCACTAAACCCAGCATTTTTTCAATACACTAGAATTACTGGAAAGTTCACCTAGCCAAATATGAAAAGGCTCTAAGGATTCAAGTCTTGTAAGAGAGGTTACAACCATCCTCTTGTCTCAGACACATGCCCTAAGAACTGGGTTTTCTGTGATCCCTTCTGCTGTCTCAGTCTCACAAATGCTTGTAAATTACAGCAGAAATACTATGGAAATGACTGCAGAATTTATCACCAGCACAATAGCAGTATTTGTCATTACAAGAAGATAGACATATACATTCCCAAATTGTGATCAGCTTGGGAATAGGAGCAATCTGACACAGCTTCCATTACAGTGACTGGCAGCAGCTTCAATATCTAACTACATGTGGAAAAAAATAAGCTGCCTGACAAGCTGATGTAGTATTTGACAATATTTCCCCTTTTAGGTAGTGACAAAGCATAACAGTGTCAATAAAGTTCAAGGACAAACTGATCTCACTGTAGAAGACTATAACTCTTATTGATCTTGGTAGGAGTTTTTTCAGCTTATACTAAACCTCAGGCTGTGGCAAACTGTGCATTTCCAGATTTTTCCCCTTTGTTGCATATTTCATTGTATCAGCATATTCATTATTGCTATAGTTTTTAATGAAATTTATTAAGCTACAATAGATCCAAAGGGCAATTAAGTTGAGTGAACGTGTTTGTACCTGTGACAATTTTTATGTCTGCCCCATGGAACAAACAGGCACCTTCTGGAAATACCCTTGAGAGATGCCCTGGCATGTTTTTTTGACTACTCCAGAAAGTCCCTTTAAGTGAGATAGTCAGCTTTGGCATATCCTTATTTGAAACTTTCTTTCTCTCCTGTACTTTAAGAAGGTTGGACAGCCTCAGGGTCACAGAGGTGGGAATTTGAAGTGCTGAATGCAGTTGGAGGCCCCGAAGGAAGCAGAGGGCGTAGTTTGAGGGAGGAATTGCTGCTGTGCTGCCTCTGGGTGGTGCAGTTTGAGTGGCACCTCGGAGGGTGGTTGCCTGTAAAGGAATGATCAGTTCCTTGCCAGTCTGAAACTCCTGCATTGTACCATGACCTAAAGCCAACTGAAAATAGAAACTAAGGTGGGTCGTGTTTTGAAATGTAAGGGCATATCGTACAATTTTAACCAGATTTCCTTTGTTTCATGTAGAAACAACAGCTGCTAAACAAACAGAGACTTCTAAGAATGATTTGTTTTCAAGTCTCTCAGATTAGAATTAATCTTTCTGGGAAATAGTTATAATGCCACAGCCAATACATTTTTGCCCCATGATACTTATTTTGCAAAATGAAAACCAACAGTTACAGCTTTAAGAGGCAATGAGCACAGCAACTACTTAACAATTTGTTCTTGGCAGGATTTGACCATGTCCCAATACCCTACAGATTAATGTTTTTATAAAAGAAAAATGCCGTATTCAGCAGGGAAAGAGATTATTGCTGGCTGGAGTGCAAAGCAGAACATTGCTTCTTCTGTTCACTTCTAGCACAGTGCCTCTCCCCAGAGCTCTGATATCCCACCTCTTCAAGAAACCTGCATCGCAGGCACCCTGTCAAATACCAGATATCCCAGTTGCTATCTTATGAAACACTTTGTGGGAGGGATTTTGCACAGTTTTACTTGCAAACTATATTACAGGCTCAGGACAAAGCAGGATGTACCTTTTTGCCTTCTATCAGCTCAGCATATTGAACCATTCCTTAAGGACTTTGACCCTTTCCACGTGCTAGATATCAGAGCCAAAGCAAGCATGTATGAGTAAGGTTTTCACACTCTGCCAAGTTCGACTATGTGTCTTTTCTCCATGGGAAGAATGACAGCAATTCACAGAACAGACAAATGAAGGGACTTAATAAAGCAACCCCTGGATCTGGTCCCACAGATCTGTACAGCCGGACAGTCGGTGTCAGTGGCTTTCCAACACCCCTCCTCCCCAGCTGGGTCATCATTCCAGCAGCAAGGCCTGATGAAAATCCTGCTACATGCCAGGAGAAAGTATAGAGGGTGAGAGACTGTCTCTGCTCTGAAGCACGAGGCACCACGCAGAGATTCATCAGGTCTGCTCTGCTGCAGTGCAGAGGAGGCTGTGGAACACAACCAGACCTCTCATAATCTTGCAGATTAACTTGATCCAGGGTCATAGTGTGGGAACCATTTTTCAAGAGAGTAAGCAATAAAACAGTAGGTTAAAACAAACAAACAAACAAGCCAATGCAACAAAAAAAAAAACCACACAAAAAAACCCTCCTCCCCAAAATTGTCATTCCAAATATACTGCCATAATGCAGTGCTGCCCCAGCAGATAATGTTGAGCCTATGGCTCCCTCTGGGGAAATTAAATCAATTTATTCATCAATACACAGCAGGGTTTTTGTCACAGGTTAAGAATCTGTTACAAAGCTGTCATTAGCTTACACTTATACTGAGACAAAGAGGAAAGCATCCTTTTCCAGATGTACTTTCAACTACATAGCATGGAAAGCAAAGGCATTTTAATATGTTTCTGGATTTATTTACATTTTAAACTTCACCCAGAATGATATTACCATGACCCTGCTACTTCAGCCCTCCCTAGACTGACACAGCCCAGGCCACTAACCCCTGAAATGAAAATGCTAGTTTTATGAAGATGAATGAAAGCAGTGTTAGTCCTTTGCTGAATAGATAACCAAAGAGAGGCATTTTGAGGCAGTTCTGTAGAAGGATAAAGTGCCAAGTAAGGAATACACAGAAAGATCTGGAAGTGTTTAGATTAGGACAGACTGACTTTATCTACAGGACAGGGTAAAGTAATTACAATCAAGGTTTTAAATCTGCTCACAGCAAGTAGGGTATTTACTACCGACTACAGGAAAATCAAATGAGACCTTGGAGACACACCAGTGATAGGAGTGAAAAGGGACAGGTATCTCTGTGAGCTGCCCATTACACATATTTCCACATCAGCATCAAAACTGCCTCATTTTTCAAACTATTGGGTTGTCTGTGCTTAATTTGCTTGATACTGATAAAATAGTTATTGTACATACACACCAGCAGTGCATACAGGGATGATCTCAGGAATAAAACCCACCATGACTGCAGCTGAGGTTAGTTAACCTTGAAGGTTATTGCCCTCTCAGAATGAGAAATATCTGACAGTATCTTCAGAAGTATTTCTTTTTTTTTTTTTTTTAATTAAACATGAGAAGAGTGGTAGCAAAAACTACGTTGAATGAAAATAAGCCACACTTTGAACCAGCAGCACTATTCTATTTTTAACAGAGATTTATGTGACCTCTGTCTATGTTGTGCACAAAAGGAGTGTTACAGGATGGCAAGGTTGGATTTCCACAGCCTTCAGGCTACACTTCATGCTGCAGTTTGTATCCATCATTCAGCAGTAAGAAATATCAAGAGGAATCAGTAATGAAGAGGGCTCTGGTTGTTGTTAGACGTTCCAGGAAATGTGCTTGGGATCAGCATTTGCAGTGAAGTTCTCAATATATTCATGAAAGCTCTACTGGTCCCTGCCAGAGTGACAGCAATACCTCTTCTTACTTCATTTTGGTGCAGTCATTTCCTATGAAAGATGTCAGCAAGGCATAATTCTGCATAGCAGAATGGTGTCTTTTCTTGGGACACCTACATCTTCCCTGATTTCTGATGTTTTCCACTTTTAGTAACACCAGAAATTCACCAAAACACATAATTAAAGGGTTTTTCATTATTGTAGTTCTACAGAGATATTAAAAACCCCACAGCCCTTACAAAGAATAAGGGAAGATCTGTACTTATCTGTGGCAATGTCACTGAAATCTGTCAAGTTGACTGTGTTGGTACATCATGTGTTCCTTTTGTTTTATAGTATTACCAGTTAAAAACCCTTGGCTACACATAGTGAGTCTCTTTCTTCTAGAAATACAAGACTTCACTGACTCAGGAAAAAAATCAAAGAAGAATCCTATTTTACAACAAAAACTTTAATGCTTATTTAATAAGCAAATTTATTGAAGCTTGTGGTTTTCCTTTCCTCACAAAACCACCAGCAGAACAGATCTTCTCAATCAAATGCATTATTGGCCCTGCTCCACCTTCCCATTAACTGTGAATCATAAGCTAGTGCTGAAAAAATAGACTTGATTTACTTTAAATAGAAAGAGAACAGAAAATAAGGGCAACTGAAATGTTTCAGGTGCTGAAAAAAGAAGGCTGAAAAGTAGAATTTTAATCCTGAGTAAGTGATCTGGAGCACAGCTAGTGCATCTTCCTAAATACTGTGGTGCTTGCTGTGCAAAGACTTTCTGCTGTGGGTTTAATGCATGTGACACTTCACTGATGAGCCCTCCTAGGTCTCTAATGCTGAGCTTTGGATTTAATGTTCCAAACAGTTTGAAGAAAAAATGCTTTCCCCTATGAGTGTTAATTATAAGGCTCTTAGAAGTTAATTGATTACAATCTCCCATTATTCATTATCTAAGGCATTACACCTGCAGCTCTGACTGAAGTATTTATGACTCCATCCAACAGAGAGCTGTCTATGCCAAACTCTAGGCAAGATCTGTCTGTTCCAAAAAGTAGGAATGTAATGGACTATAAAACTATCAGGAGCAGACAGCTGCTAACTTCTTCATGAGCTGAGGACAAACAGAGCCAGCAGGACAGCGAAGCCCAGCTTGTGCAGAGGAAGGAGGAGACAAATTCAAGGGTGGAGACTTGGACAGGTTACGGTAAGCCAGGCACACTCAGTTCCCTACCAGCAGAGCTAAAGATGTGCAGAAAGCAGTCAGGGTGTAAGGAAAAGGTGAAATCAAGTTTAATAACATATTCTAGGGGTATACAGCATGCTACATGCTGAAAAATAGCCTTATGTTTATAAGTATTGAAGAGATACATGTAAAAAAACCCTCTGAGATGCTGAGTGTATCAGGTTGTCATGCCATAGGCATGAAATTTGGTCAGCAGACTCTTTACATGAAGTACAGCAGAAAATGCACTACTCCTATGTAAAGTATAAATGTATTGTAAAAGATTGCCTCTCCCATTTGCTCTGTGGATACCGCTACAGCCCCTGGAGGTGCTGGAGTAGTTCCCATATGGAAACAAGAGAGGAATTAATCTTCCAGAGCCACTTAACGAACATATGCTTGGACAGACGAGCATTATTTAGGGCTTTGAAGTCCTAAACTGAACAACCAAATCAAAGACAGCTATCACAGGCGGAGAAGCAGAAGGTTATTGACTCAGACAACAGAATTTGACAAGCAGGGAGCTCAATGCTGCAGCAGCTGCCCTTTCAAAATGGGTTTTATAAAAACATGACAAAATCAGGTTCACCTCTGTGCAGGCAGCGCAGGTGTACACAGGCAGTGAAAGTACTTTTGGGATTAGTTGTTAACACAGCATTTCCCACTGTCAATGTGACCCAATATATGCAGGAAGTAGAAGCAGTAACACTTGTTGCATCCTTGGGAGTTTTAGCAAATCCCACTGAAGTCAACTGAAGAGAAAGGGGGAGCAAGGTACTCCACGAGCTTTCCTATCCCACAGACTTCACCCTTCACTGAAGAGCAGAGACAGCAGAACATGAGCAATAGCAACACAGTCTGAAACAATGGGAATTTCTGTGGTTTTCTGCTTACTACTTTTGTTATCCTGAAAGATAACATAGAGGTTTGCCTGATTACTAGTGGCAAAAATTTCATTGGCTCAAAAAAGGGCAAGTTCCAAGCTGAGACAGAAAAATGACCAAAATATGAGGGAAAAGGACATAAATGTAGTTGATAGGAGAGTGAATAATAATGTCCTAGCTCTAAGTTGAAGCTTTTACCACATCCACTACTTCTTCCTTCCAGTGTTAGTTAAGCAATCCAACCAAATTGTGCATTTTAGTCCCTTCCTTATAGCAAATTATAGAATCAGAGAATGGCCTGGATTGGAATGGACCTTAAAATTAATCTAATTCAAATCCCTCTGCCATGGGCAGGGATGTCTTCCTTTAGATCAGGTTGCTCAGAGCCCCACCTAAACTGGCCTCGGACGCTTCCAGGGATGGGGCATCCACCACTTCTGTGGGCAACCTGTTCCAGTGCTTCATCACCCTCAGAGTAAAGAATTTATTCCTAATATCCAATCTAAATTTACCCTCTTTTTGTTTGAAGCCATTACCCCATGTCCAGTCAACAGATGCCCTTGTAAAAAGTCCCTCTCCATCTTTCTTGCAGACCCTTTTGTTACTGGAAGGCTGCTCTAAAGTCTCGCCACAGTCTTCTGTTCTCCAGGCTGTCTCAGCGTGTCTTCACAGGAGAGGTGCTTCAGCCCTCTGATCAACTTTGTGGCCTCCTCTGGACTCGCTCTAACAGGTTCATGTCCTTCTTATGTTGAGGTTTCACAGCTGGGGTCTCACAAGAGCAGAGAGGAAGAATCACCCCCCCCAACCTGCTGGCCACAGTGCCCAGGACACACTTGGCTGCAAGCACACACTCTGCTGGGTCATGCTGATCTTCTCACCAACCAATATCCCCAAGTCTTTTTCCTCATGCCTGCTCTCACTGTCACAGACTATGAATAGAGTGCCAATTGATTTATGCAAATTTAGACCGAACAATTAAAGAGCTACTTTAGCTGATATTTGTAATAGGGATGTTCAGAGGTGGAAATTAACATGATTTTGAAGGAAAAAAATGAGTAACTTGTGGTAGCCTGAGGGCAGGAGGAACTGACACGATGTTATTGCACACTTTATGCCCATGCAATATTAATGCAATCACCATGACAACCGTGACATCCTCTGAAATTATACACCTTTACAATTATGGAACATCTTCTGAAGGAAAAAAAACACATCTACAGCTTGCAGGAAGGCTGCTGTAATCTAAAATCTATTGCCTCTTTTTATAAGCATTCAAACATTTCTTCAGCAGCTCTTTCTTCTAAAGGCTACAATAAGTCAGTTTCTAATTTTTGTCTGACCTAGGTGTAGACATGGCTGTTTGGTTCTTTTTCCACAGTGAAAAACAAATGTATGCTTTAAATTTACATAAATAGTGTTTAAAGGCAGCAAGTCATACCAAAAAAAAAAAAAAAAAAAGCCTGCATAAAGCAGCTTATCAAAGTCTTATAAAAATTACGAAAGGTTCTACATGTCAAAATCAATCATGGCTACATCTACCAGCCACCTTGCTTAATCAGGAGCTGAGGCAGGATGCATTATTTACATTTCTATAGAATTATTACAGTGTTTTCAGTGAACAAATAATCTGAATCACATTGAGAATAATATGGCAAACTATATAATCTAGGGGCCTGAATAGCAGCCATAAAGTAATTGCTCAGTAAAGTAATATAAAGGCCACCAGACACTGTGTCATGGCAATGTTATCCTTTTCATAATGTATTCAGAAAAATCAAAATGACATAAGCAGGCTTTAGCAACAATGCCTCACTTTTAGCAAAATGCCTGATGTGGATTGCATACACTGCAGTCCTCTGCTTTTTATAGAGTCATTACATTTCCTTCCAAATTGAAACCAGGCTGTGATTCAAATGCTCATTCCTCCACTCATTTCAACACGAAGTGAAAGCACTCAGTACCTCAGGCTTATTAGAAAGAAAATGAAGAGTTATGAAACAAGAAATATAAAAACAAAGCGGTATCCTGCCCCCAGCAAAAAATGGGGTAGAGGTTCAAGGTAGCAGCTACGTAACTTTTATTGCCCTGTTACTGAGGAAGGATGCACTGTATGGAGTCAGACTCACTCTGTGCAGTGGCTGAAGAGTTTAAATGTCCCTGTTTATTTTCATAAAAAGCTGCAGATAGGGAAGAAAAAGACAGAGAACTCCTTGATCCATTAAAATACAGTTCCCACTGGCTTAGTCTTATGAAATACTCCAGCATAAACAAGCATATTCAGAGCTAATGACAAGACATCAATGGGTTTCAGTGAAACACATTCACTGTAACACATCAGCAGAATAACCCTGCACTAGTTTATCTCTCTTACAGTCTAAGAACATGGTGGGAGCACAGCTCTGGTGGCAGGGCAGGCTCTGCTGTGGTGCCAGCAAAAAGGTGGCTGGTCCTGACCAAAGTGTTCATCCACTGGGAAGCCAAACACAGCTACTCATGAAAACTCACCAGTATCTTTGTTGTTTCCCCCAGTTGCAGTACTGTCTGCATCACATACCTGTCTTGTGAACAAAGTTAAAACCATATGAGACAGGCTCTGTGCAACTGTGTGAACCCAGTCAGGGGAACATAGAAAACATTGCCTTTCAATTAATTCCTACTGTCATCATGCTTATAGCAGACATGAAATTGTCCCAGTGACACAAATTCTTGAACATAGTGAACATAACACTGTCTTTCTGACAGTGGCTGACTAATGCAATATGAGGTAAGAGATGCTAAGGAAAGAGGGGGAGCCTTGAAGAGAGAGACTTTCTACATTACTGAAACCTCAGTGTGCTTTGCCACAGTAATAGCAGCAGAGCATGGGTGATCAAATGTGGGCTAGGGATAAGGATAGACAACAGTCTTACACTTTCAGATAAAAAGTTATATAACCAGCATAACTAACCAAGAAATGTAGAACACACCAAATGCTTCTCCCTACAACCCTCTTTGCCAGTGATTATATATATAAAAAAAGTCAAGTAAGCTAAATCTGACACATTTTGTCCTACATTTAGTTAAAATATTTTATACGTGTATATGCTAAAAGAACCTAGAGGGGTTGTATAACAGCTTTCTTCGGAAAATACTACAAACAGTCAAACGTCAGACTTATGCAAAGATCAGCTCCAGTGGCACCATTTTATTCATGCCACTAACTTCTGTGATTATATGGGCAGGAATCATTGAGCCACCCACTGTAATAAATATTAGACCTTTTTTTTTAAAGATGTTCTTGGATATCCATTTATGCACATTTACTATAATGAAACCACTTCTGAAGCAGAAGAGAACAAGCAGAAGGTGCTTTAAGGGCAAATTTCAGTCAAACCTGCTCAAACTGATAGGATCGCATAAGGCAAACATTGTTAAATCTTTACCTCTGTATGGAGCAAATCAGGCTACAGCCCCAGCTGAAGAACTGAGATCACAGCAACCCCATAAGTCATAGCTCCCCAGCTGAGCCTGAACTCCACTCCTGGAAGCCTGACAAACACCAGGCTTCAATCACTGCCTCTCCAAGTTGTGATTTACCCTGGAACTTCTACTGTTATTATTTGGATTATCATAACACCATGAAGCACCATGGAGAAGACTACTTTGAAAACACACAACAAGATGCATCATAACCTTGAATAAGTTCTGTAGCCTCAGCACAAAGCAAGAATCAAGAGATTACACACACACTGGTGTAAAAAAGCAGTGAAACAATGTTGGTCAGCATGACTAACCAGGATCCCAGCACATCAGTGGGCTAACTATTGTAAATTAAGCCAATGGAACTACGCTGATTTACTGAGAAAACATCCTGTCGAGTTTGTATTATACTTAACTGCTGCTTCATATTTAATTATAAAAATCCTAAAGCAACACAAAAGCCTACAGCAACACAGTTGGTGCCTGCTGTGCACCAGCTGTCTGCAGTGACAGAGCATGACGGATAGCCCAGCCTTTGGGGGTCCAAGGACTAAAGCAGTCCCTCAGCAACCAAAACTACTGGCTTCTTCATGTATTACAATCTTTGTTGCAAGAGTACTTTCCCACTGTGCCCATTTCCATCATTGGGAAGTGATTATTGTTGTCTGGACAGATCCTGTTTTAATTTACTTCAGCAGGGGGAAAAACACCATGAGAAAGAAATTATGTGGCTGGAATTTTAACCCTTATGCATCTTTTGGGAAGACTGAAGCACAAATTTGCTTGATCTTTCCAGTGTTGCCCATTGGATGGGCACCACCTGGTACCCAGCCCAGGGGACGTTCCAGGACTCTGCCACGTCATGCACAGCCCCAGTCCCTGGAGCACAAGAAGCTCTGAGACATCCACATTGTGTCCTCACAGCACAGGTGTTGAGGAAGCAAACATGTAAAGCAGGCAGAAATCCTTCCTTTCAGGAAGGGAGAAAAACCCTCATGATGACAACCTGGTGTAACAAATAAGAGCTCACAGTTGGTTGGGGAAAGCAAACTCAGATTCACTCCTGGATTTGTGTTTTGGGGGCACAGGAAAAAAAAAATGTACAATGTTATTTTTTTTTTCTCCTAGACAAATTCAGTGAGTCTGTTGCAGCAAATTACTGTCATTAAATACACTTAAAAGCAACTGTAAGTAGGGGAATAGCCAAAGATAGTTATACACAGAGTCATGTTCCCAGGACTATGGCAGGAGTATTTAATATTTTAGAGGAAGTTGAAAGAAACTTATAATAATGCTAAATTATGAAATAACCAAGTCAGAAGAGATTTTTCTTTTTGCCTTCTGCTGCTGGTGATGAATGCCTGAAAAGTCCCAAAGGAAGTTCCCTCCTGTCTTCATCCCTAACCCCTCCAATAAAAAAAAAAAGGAAAACATAAAAAAAAGACTCCAAGTTTTCTGCACAGACAGAGTCTGAAATCAAAAGAGATGAATTTAATAGAAGGGGATCCAATACAGAATATCACTTGTAACTTATTCATTTTATTTCCAATCTGCCCTTCAGGTGTCTATCGCTTTTCTGTCTGTGTCAAGAGAGGCTCTCTATGATTTTGGAAAATCAGACGTGATAAAATCATGCTAAAAATATTTCAGTTGCAAAATATGATGCTCTATAAAATACCAGAAGGCCAGAAATAATTCACAAGGAAGCTTTCAAAATGCTTCAAGAACACTTTTGGATAAAAATGCACTCTGAATCATAAATACCGTAGGAGAGAGAGGGCTCCCCAAAGACGTTTAAAGCTAACTCAAACTTTTTGTACATCAACGTTTAGCAATTTGAAGAAAAAATAAGAAAAATATTGAAGACAGTTTCTTTCCTAATACAAAGAGGTCCCTGAGTGGATGCTAACACATCCAGTTCAAATTTTTTATATATAAATTTTCAGATCAAAGGGAAAAAGTCCAGGTAGGTTTTAAGGAACTCATAAGACACGCTACCCGAGCAAACACTATAACAAAGGGACATTGGTGTGTCACCACTCGTCTGCAGAGCCAGGCAAGATGACTCTGTGCTGCTCTGATGCTATTGTAAAGTAAAGCATATTAATTGAAAACACCTTGGAAGTTGACTTTGCATTTACCCTTGACTGTGAGTGAGTACATGGTTAATCCCACAGCTCAGCTGACAATGGCAGTTTGTGTAAGCTACGTTCTCCATGGGCTGCATGTGCATATGTGAAAGGCCAGTTTCTATTTTGTCTCAGCCAACTCCTTGACTCACTATTATTTTTCAAAAATACCCAGTACTTCTGTTTCTGACTAATTCACTAAACCACAATCTCTCTATGTGCTTTAACATGTCAATTCCTTGGTGCCTTTGGAGCAGGCTGCATTCTTCACCTGAAAAAAAGATTGAAAAAAAGAAGTAAATTGGAACTCTCTGCATGTTGTATTTTACAGCATCATTTCACAAAGCCAAGAAGAGGTTTAATGTTTCTCCTCCTCAAGCAGGGCAGTAAGGCAATATCAGAAATGAGCTTGTGAACCACACTTCAGTGTGCTACACTTAAACTGCTCCGGAGCTGGCTCTGAGAGATATTGCAAAATCATGTGCCAAAAAGTGGCACAAGACAGGCAAGAAACCGAGAACCGTCAAGCTCACTATAGAATATATTATTTGACCATTTATTCATGACTTAGTGACAGTAGCCTCTGCACTGCCTTTCTTCCACTGCGTGTTATTTTAAATGGCAACATATCGACAGTGTCGTACTGCGAGACTCAATTCAGTAACTGATTTTCACTCAAATTCTCAGCTAACTGTACCCAGTAAACATTCAATTATATAATGTAACCAGAGCAAATGACATGGCTGAGCAACTTAGCTCTGCATGTGTTTAAAAGACCCACAATAGGGAGCATAAGAATTAAATTTGTAAGTTTTAATCCCTTGTTACAACATACACCAGTAATTCTGCACAGTTGTGTATACCTCCCCAGAAAGAAAGCTGTCAGTATCATGACAGCATTTAAATAGTATTTCTGGGATCAAATTGGTTTAAACCAATGACAAATATAAGAACTCACTAGCCTTCACTGTCTGCCACTTGTGCTTTAGCACATTCTACTTGTGGAATGAGTTTTTCATTTCAGCCTTCTTAGGTGGAAAACTCCAAAGTTCCCATTCCAAACTTTCTATGCCCACCCTTTAAGAGATATTACAATGCCAGCCAAATGTGCTACTGCAGTCCATGCTGTTATTCAGCCAGAGCAGCCACTCTAGGCTTCTGTAATTCATAGTAAGTCATAACAATAATGTTATTGTCTGTGGATAACCATGTGTGAGAACTGCTGACAGCGTGGAAGGAGAAAAAACTCTCTCCATTATGTTAAATTCAGCTTGGAGGAGCCCAAAAGGAGGGAGAAGTGCAGACTGATGGCCCTGGGGTGCTTTCAAAATACCCTACCATGTTCCAGAAAACATCTTCCCTCAGCTTTCCAAAGCTCTGACATGTCCAAGCAGGGCCAAAGGCAGACTGTTTCCTGTGCACCCTCAGAGAGGGTTGGATTCCTCCTACTCCACCAGACTCTCTCTTCCACAAAACAGGGGATGAGGGCAGAAAATATTTCCTCTGTAACATCACCCACATCATGGCGATGACTTGTCTTATCACAAGAGCATGTGTTGTCCCAGGAGCATAAAGAGGAACAGTATGGTTGGATCTGCAGGACAACTTTTGTCCCTTGCAACTCTCCTATTCATCTTCAGTGCCATCTATCCAATCAGCAGCAAAACAAGAAGATCCATGTTACACATTGTTGGTTTGAAGAATTTTTAAAATAGATTTTTATCAGATGTGTGGAGCAGTCAAAGCAGAAAGGAAGGCTCCTGTGAATAATTGCAGAAGATCAGAAAAAAAGAAAGGAAAAAAAAAAAATCATATTCCTTCACTGGTACAGTTGTGCTATTTTGCTCCAGCAATATTCTTGTTGTTGCTGTGAAATAGAATATTGATTGGAGAAAGTAAAAAAAGGCATTAACAAAAGCTTGAAATGTCAAAATTAGTAACTATGCCAATTTGAGGGAACGTCTGACCTAGAATACTCCAAAGAATATTTGATCTTTGCTATCTTTGCTTTCCCCCACGACCCCCCCGACACACTGCATATCTAAGTTTGAAAAAACACAGCTCAGTTAAAAAAAGAGAAAGATATTAACTTTAGAAGTTGTTTTATGTCTCTTATAGCTGATTAACAGGCATGGCAAATATTTGCTTAGAGTACTTTTATTTTGCTGAAGTATAAGTTCAAATTCATTAGCTTACTGTACTTGTTTTATACTAACCCAAAGAAGAAAAGCAGCCAAAAACTCTGCTGAAAAAAAAAAAACAACAAAAAACCAAACAACAAAAAAAACACCAAAACTGATTACACTTGCTTTGTATGGACAGAATGAAATAAACCAGCAAGAATATACCAGTCAGTGTAGACATAAAAATCTTTTTCCACTGGTAATAGATAATTTGCCATCCTAAAATGTTAAGCTTTAAATGGAAGATATGTCTCTTGCCTACTGACGTAATTTCCATCTTTCCCATAACATTGATATACATCTTAAAAAGTACATATTATGATTGTAGTTCATGTTTTTTAAAGGTCATTTATACCACATTTCCAAATGTGTTATGATTGAGCCTAAGCACCAGGGGAATGATTCCTGTAATGGCTTTGTTTGTTCAGTGCCTCTTTCTCTCTGCTTCCTGAAGGAAATCAAATCATGAGGAATATTTAAGTCTCTGGTCACATATGTGAATGTTTCATAAGAGACTTCTGTATTTATTTTCCTAATAGAGAAGGGATTCATCACCTCTGAATTACTCTGTTTATAAAGCATTACATCCACAGCACACAAAAGTCAATTCCAGTCTTTGGAACAACATTAGTAAGCCTAACATCAGGCCCTAGAGTTGTTTAGGGGAGAACAATGGTGTCCCTGTAGGCCTGGATTTTCAGATTGAAGGCCATAAAACTTGTTCATTATTAATAAGTTAATAATTTCTCATTTTCTTCTCACCTCTATTACTGTTGCAGCCCAAAGACACTGTCAAGTCTACATACAGCAAATCTGGGTGATTGGTATACACAAGATCTGTATGTTATTCAGCTGTTCTCTTTATAACTTATAGCACTTCGTCTGAGCTGCTAATGGAAGTGTCTCTGTACCAGCTTGGCCAGATCAAGAGCTGTCTACTGGTTGTCTTTCCCTCCCTGATAAATCATCTCCATTTTCTCAGGAAATAGAAGATGAAAAGTTCTCAAAGCTCTGTCTGTGATTTAAAAGACTCATCTTCAAAAAAAAAAAAAAAAATAACACCTCCTAGATCTCAGTCATAATTAGCAGTTTTGAGGTTGTTTAGCTAGAATACTCCTTCACAGAAAATCTTGCAATATTTAAAAAAGTTTCAGGGCTTTTTAATTACTCTTGAGATGAAAAAAATATCATTTCTTTCCTCTCCCAACAGATAAGTGGTTTCACACTGATTTCAAGATAGTTTTGTCTTTAGGGAAGAGAGTCAAAAGACCACCAGCCTGCACTGTTCAAGAACAGAAATACATTGTTGGGAACCCTTTCTGCTAGACTCTAGCTGTGATGACTATTTAATTATATGATTTAGACATGGAATATTTTCCCTTGGACTCATCTGAACACAGCAAGATAATATTTTGAGGACAGAATTACAAGTAAGCCCACCTCAGAGTAGTAATAATGCCTGACAGTGAACACGGATTACATCACCTTTGAATGTAGCTGGAAGTATTGGCCTGCAAAGAGTGAAGAAAGTTTCCAAAAGACCTGGTATATCTTTCACTTTGGGATTGTGAATGTTGACTCAGTCTTAAAGCACCCAGAAAGCACCCTATGTTAATAGTGTGTGCAACTCAGATCTATCAGCAGAAAGGGGCCTTCACTGGATACTCATAATTCCAGTGTTTAGGACTTGGATACTGAAAGCCCTGGGAAATCCTTCATCTCTTTCATTCTTGCAGTTTCTAAAAGAGTAAATGTTCATTTGCTTTTGACATTCAGAGTCAATGTAGCTTATTAAACAAGATGAATGGAGAAACTGAGAGTCCTGGTATGAGGCAGAACCAAGTCAGAGCTTCACCGTCTACTTCTTTCCAAGACAGAAAGGAAATACTATTACACCTGACTATATTCAATGTGACAGAGTACAGGCAGTTCATATGAACAGCACAAGTATCCAAAATATGAAATACAATGTAAGGCCTCCTGAAGAGGGAGTCATACACATATAGGAACTTAAGGGTTTGGCTTTTTGCTCTGCAAACTTACCACAATCTACAGGATTTTTATCTTTTGAGTAGAACACTGACAACTCAGTTTCTGAACTCATTAATTTTATCTGTGGATGCTGGATTCACCTTATCTGGTAGGTACATATACCATCTCTGTGGATGATATGGGATACACTGACCCTGAATTCTGAAAACAGGAAACTCTTTCTGGTTTTAACAGTGTGTATGTAACAGTATTGCCCCAGTGACTCTTTTCACTCTTTTCTCCTTCAGCTTTCCACTCATAGAAGGGATAACTCTTAACTTCTTTTGATAAAGTCCCTTGAATATGAATATATTCATTTGAATAAATTCTGTAGCATGAATAAGCTCTGTAACACCACACTATCAATAATTTCTATTACATAGGAATAGTAACATATATTTATTTATGAAGAATTGAAGGATTCATAAGATTCATGTGAACCTTGATTTAATATTTGCATTAAGGTAAAACCCTTCACAACAGTGTTAAAAAGCACAATAAAAAAGATAGCTGAAAATTATCAATTCAACGAGGACAATCCCTCCTCTTAGAGCCAAAGTGCACACGAACATCAAACTTCTCAAACACTAACAAAAATTTCCATCACTTGGAAAAAAGGAAATAAGAAAACAGATGGGATTCCTCAGGACTGAAATTGAGTATTTTCTGAGATTGGACTTCTGTTAGGAGTATAGCATGCAACCATTACACATTGAAGCAGTTTAAGATTAATACAACTTACCCAGGGGAAAAAAAAAAAAGAAAGAAAACACCCCCAACAAACCAGCAAAAGTAAGAAAACCCACTGAAATTTGGAACATAGGTTATAATTAATACTTAATTCTCCTAACACAAAAATACCATTGCTGTTAAAGAAACCTCCTTACACAGGCTTATGAGCTGCAAATTTCATTTGAAACAAATACCTTTAGCTTGAGCCAAGGCACTTCAAAAGAAAATTTTTCATCTGTTAAAATTAAAATTATCATTGTTTTACAAAATAGAGTACATAATTAAAGAGATCCTGCACTTTCTTTATTGGGACAATGGAGTAATTTGTCTTCTTTTTCTTTTTTTTTTTTTGTTGTTGTTTGCTTGGTTTCATCATTTTTTTTTAAGCAATAAATAAGAATTCTGAAAGCGCAAAATTAAGTGCTTATTTGTCATTCACGTTATCAGGTGATTTCATTAACTGGAGAACTGAAGGGAATAAGGACCTGAAAAAGAAAATATTAACTGTGGTAACATAAGGAACGCAACATTAAATACATGTGATTTACTACCAGCTTTATCACTTCAGGAAAAAGCATATATGGATAGTTATCCTTTTTTTCCCTCAAAAATTACGAAAGTTGCCCTTGAAGAAAGCTCAAATGACCCTGCCTTCCTATTCTTCACTGCCTCGTAGCTGACCAGAGATCGCTTCTTTGAAACACAGGATTGTGGAACAAAGTTATTACTCCTGTTCTCAGGACCTAACCCTTGCTCTAGAAGGGTGGCATCATTGCCAAGCATCAGTAAACTGAAATAAGACTGAGCTGATTTCCTGTTACTTTGTGTACCTCCCTGAAAGATACACTTCACAGTCCGAGTTCACAGCCTTGCAGGAAGAGGATGCTTATTTTTAGCAACATCCTTTAATGTTTCTACCAGTGCACAGATATGTAAGCAAACAGGACAATTGCTAAAGCTCATTGCTGTGTTTTTTTTGTTACTGAAGAACAAAGTTAAATAGAATCAATGACCGATTTATATAATACAAGCAAGCACCAAAGTCTGGAAAGAATTATAATCACCTTATGTTCTTTTTTATTTACTTTTTAAATAAATAAATAAATAAAGACAAATTGAAGTCACAGCTTATTTTTCCAAAATGAATGATTCACATCTACAAAATACTACAAAATTCAGACCATACAATCGAATCCTGTGGTAGAGATACAGCTGGAAAGAGACCAGTTTAAGAAGGATTTGACTTTAGAAATACCCAGCACCAAACCTGCCCTTTTCCTTGCAAAGCCAACAGCATCTGTTCTGCCATGTTATCTACTAAAAGATTCCTGACAGGAATTCTGCACTATTTCACCAGAATTTTCTTCACCTTGTCAGTTCCAAACCAGTACTTCTTGAATTGAAACAAGGACAGAACTTGCAGATCCTCCAGGTTTGCCATTTGGCATCCCAGAATTCACATCTTTGCAGTAGCTTTCATCTGATTTTGGGAAATCTTAAGTATTCCTTATTCTGTAACTGCACGAACTCACTGTCATGAGGGTGAGCACCTTTGAGGATGCTGACAGCTCACTCCCAGACCCGTTATGGAAAGGCAGAACCAGCCCTGTTATATTGTTCTGCTTTGCTTTTCTTGTGGTTGTGTGGGCAGAAGGAAGGGCCAATACAGGCTGCCCACTGGGGACACGTTGTATGGGATGAAAGCACGTAGTTGTTGCCACCTAGAAGATGAACATCACAAAATCAGACCACCCAGTATGGAAGAAGCCCTGGCTACTTTCTTACTCACATCTTCGCTGGCCTCCACACTCCACCTTCTTCCCACAAGACCCCTCCAAGCTCCTAAGAGTGCTTGTCCTCTACCAGGACAGTCTGGATATGTTATGGATCCAATGCTGTCCTCCTCAGCAGAAGGAATACCTTGAAGATTTTCCTGCAGTGCCCACTCCAGGTATTTCACCGCTACTAGGAAGAGCAGCAGATCACATAGTCCCAGATTTGGCTGAGAAGAGCAACTCCCAGCAGAAGGGATGTCTCCTCAAAGGATGATGTGGCTATTGTGATTACTGATGGAGCAAATCCCTAGATCAGTGCAAAGGAAACAATCCAATCCCTTCAGAGCAGACAGCAAGCTAAAAATAGGGATGGACCAGTAGTATCAAACCCAACACTCTCATCTCAACTGCAGTTTCTCCCAGTTATGGAAAAGCTCATTCCAGGTTCTAATCTGTAGGTTCTTATGAAAACAGGGAGATTTTTCAGACTGAACACAGGGCACTGCCATCCTCTCTCTCTCCACACTGGACGATGTTTAGCAGAATTAGTATGTCTTCTCAGTAAAGGCTATTCTCCAAGAAGTAATATTTTGGTTTTGTCATCAAACCAAAGATTCTTACCAAAAACTCTGTTTTTGAGACCCCAGTAAGCTAAGCACACATATCAGATATGGGCAAGAATAGGCATCTTCAGACAGTTCCTCGCCACAAAAACATCTGGGAATTTAGCCTAATCTGTCCCTCGGCCGGCACAACAATTCAGTGTGGGTTATCCAACAGCAAGCGAAGCAGAGAAGAAGGATCAACAGAAAAAGAGACGATTTGATGGGCTGCATTTGAAGGAAAGTCATGGATATGAAGAAAGCACAGTTCCTCAGTCGTGTTTTCTAATCTGAGTCTCCAGTCCCAGAAGACCCCATGACAGGACACTTCCCTGGCTCCACAGGAGTAGCAGGTGTCCAGGCAGAGGCCAAGTAGGCTGCCACCAAGACAGCTCCAATCTCTTCCCAGTCTCCTCCTCATAAAGGCTGGCTGGATCCTTATCAAAATTGTAAAAGTAAATCTTAAAAAGTTATTTGTTTCAATGTTTCGTTGGGAGCCTTATCTGCTTCTACACCTCTCCCAAATAGTAAGATTTTTGCCAAAAGGGCAGCCGACGTAGAAAGGTTGATACAGAAATCCAGGCTGCTGGACAGGAGAGATATGATGGAGGAACACTTTGTCTCCTTAGATAAAAGGCTGCCAGTGGTAGGGAGGAACACCCAGAACCTGCAGAGATTTGGTCATAGCTAAGAGCAGCCTTTCAGCATACATGCCTAAGAGCTTTCACAAAAATTTTTCCTACCCTTGTAGAACAAGGATGACTTTTATGGGGATTAAATTGTCAATAAAAGCAAGATACTGCTTATGCCTGGTATTATACAAGTGTCTTTATAAAGTGCCCTTTTATGTTACGAGACATTTTGTGCACACAGCAAGCTTTCACTGTGGAGAAAAGATCAGTGCTCCAGGCAGGGAAACAGAAACAATACAGGAGAGTGCAATGTCTAGTTGTGCAAGAAGAGGGGCAGGGATGTTTGGAGAAAGGCAGCCTGGGACAAGGCTGAACCCGCTGAACAATTCACTGGCATGGTATGACACAGCTCACAGCTCTCTGATCCCTGAAGAGTGATTTCAAGCACTTTACGATGCTGGCAGAAAGGCTGTCCCACAGCATTCTTCTCCTTAGGGAGATGACAGAAAACACCCTGCATTTCAATAGTGAATGGTTAGGAGCCTCTCAAAGCAAATGCATGAGCCTCTTGGTGTCCTGGGAGAGCTGAATGGTAATGAAGAGCATGGATTGATATACTGGTACGCTGGAGAACGAGGTTTTCTTTGATGAGAAGAAATGCATCTTTGGTGGAAAAACGCTGAGGTATAAAAGCCAATTTGTGATGTAAGCTGTTGTTGCAGAGACTCAGAAAAATGACTCATCTTCAACAATGGCTCGCAGGGCCTGTAAAATGACAGGATGATCATTAATAGTTAACACAATCACAGAGTTATGAAAGCTGCTTACAGGGATGTATATTCCTTTTCAGTTGAGAGATCCCTGATAACACCGTCAGTACTGATTAACCTTGGGTACACACCTGTTATAGATCAAACTACACTGAAAGTGAAATATGGCATCCCAAGCCACCAGCAGATTGTCATCTTACTTTGAATTGATTCATCACTGACCAGTGAAAGTGAAGGATTTCCAAGATCCAGAAGGCAGTGGCAAGGCTCTCTTCCAAAGGTATGAGTTCTAAGGAGACTGCCCCTTCAGCAGAAATTGTAACTGTAGACAGGTTGCTGCCTGCTTCTGTATCAGTGATACTTAGTGGCTGTGCATAGACTCTTCTCAGAGTGAATAACATAAGCTGTGTCTACACTAGGCTTAGTTTTCATCAAGAATATGCTTTCAAAGAAAATGCATCCCAGGGTGGACAAGTTCTGCAAACTTGAACCAGGAGTGTGCTTACAGCTGCCAAGGGGCACTTCACATCCTGTGAAACACAGAGACCTTGGGCCCTGCACCCTTAGCAATAGGCATTTTACTTGCACAAATCTACTTCTCACGGTCTGTCCTGCTTGCTATCAGGTATAGCCAAGGTGAGTGTGAGACAAGTGATCCATGAGTGTGGGCAACACCAGAGACACACTCCAGAAAATGAAAAGTTTGTGTTGCAGCTGAACCATGGTACAGCCCAGGCAAGCCACTGGATAGGACAAGCAAGAACAGTGTAGTGACAAGCCACTCACATTTGGGAAAAGGACTGAAATATACTCCCTGGTAATGCCTATTAGTTACCATAGACATAACTTTCCACAGATCCTTTCTATACTCAAGGTATGTTTTTCTCTAATGGATATAAAAGGCATGTCAGGCTGGAACAGGTCTGCAATTTCAGTTTCAGCTGCAAGCTGGTTTTATTATCAGTTTTTATGAATACTTGAAAAGAGTTTCAATTTCACTTTAACAGGATTACTGATAAATCATATTGTAAAGTGTTAGTACATAACATTTACTACCTTACACCTGGATTTGAAAAGCACACCATATCTGAAGAGAAGGTATGAAATATATTTTCTGTAGAGAAGTTAATACTCCTCTGAGGTCAGCTATTTTTTATTGCAGGGAAAACATGATAAAACAGACTAATTTAAGATAAGGTTCAGATAAACACGCTTTCTAAAAGGACATAAACATACATTTTCCAAGAAAAAGGTTGTAGATCTAGTTTCTAACGTAGTGTTTTACTCTGTATCTTTATAAAGTTTAGACTTGTTTTTTAACCTATGCCTTCAAAGAAAGGCTCGGTACTTTTCCAGGCCACAAGGATAACTAACTAGTAAATAAATGGCCTCTATTATATTACTGCAGCCCAGAGAACCAGATCTCAGAAATGGCTGAGGGATAATAGTGCAGTTTTAGAGACATCTTAAAGATTAGGCTCAATATGATCATCTCATATTCACTTGTTCTGCCTCAACATGCAACTTTGAGTATGAAATTTATTATAATGAATGAAGTATGTCAGGAAATGGTCTTTGACAAATCCTAAGAAGTCAGTTTTGGCCTCTGTTTTCAGTAATAGCGTAATATCCCATGCCATTTCCATCAGTGGAAAAGAAGTTCCAGGTTGTTCTTACAAAAAGTATCCTAAACACAAGACAGCACATTATGTCAGGCAAAGGGTGTGTCTTACAGATAGAGGAACCATTCTCACTTGTACTGTACATACTATTGTTTATATACTCATACATAGTAAATACAAAACAATTTATTTCAGAATAAAATGGGTATTTTAAAATATATAGTAGAACCACCTTTTTTGATAGTATTACACAATGTTATTTTTTATGACAGCATTTGGATCTAATTGCATCACACTAAACAGAGATCACCTTAAACGCCCACTGGACCAAATGCCATGCTAAAAAGTTATGTCACCTAAACCATTACCCATCAGCCGATGTCCATTAGAAGTTCTGCCATGTAAAAAGGTGGTTTCCCACCTGACCTACCAGCCTGCACAGCGCTCTGTGGTCATCAAAGGAAGTCAGCATTATGTTAGCTGCTCATCCTCTAACCTTAGTGGAAGCAGAACTCAGTTGTGGGGGTCAGGAAGTTGAACACAAAAAATCTCCAGTCCATGTTGTCAGGAAAGCAGTGAGCAGCACTGTCAGGGACATCTCACTGTTGTAATCTAGTACCAGCATGTTCTGCTAGAGAAATTCCCTACCTCTGATGCTGGTTTTGAGGGATGTGTTCTGGTGTTTGTGAGCCTTTTTCCTGAGGATTCATATCCCTCTCCAGATCAGGCTCACCTCTCAAGCTTATTTCCTGCAGTAAAATCCTACCCCACCGGTAAATCATGATGTGCTGCTACACAGGCTGCAGACTCCTTCAGCTGTGATTCTCTTTGTGGAATGACTTCTTACGTGTCCCAAATAACTGTGGGGAATTGAATATTATCCACGTCTTATTCCCATTATATGCTCTTTCAGATAATTCACCTCACATGACCATGTCTGGAAACAAAGTCAAAAGGATTTTGCATTCGTGGTCAGAGCAGGTATTCATCTAGGAAATGAGGCGACTACCAATTCAGAATGAGTTTATTCACTTTAAATGGGAAAGATTTAGAAAGTCTGGTTCTGGCAGTCCTCTAAATCCTCCTGGATCATCATGGCTTCATGTCCCATTCAGCACAGTTTCACACTTGGCACTCCAGCGCCTTGGGTCAGACTGACCAACAGTGTCTTCCATCATTAAAACAGCAGCCAGCCAGTTCTCTTTTGATCAGCAGGGTAAAAGAGACTGAAAAGTACCAACCCCAATAAAGACATCATTAGTTTATAGCTGGGCATAAAGCACTTAAAACCACAACACAGCAAGTGCTCAGAAACAGATGCCAAATCTTCCTTCAATCATGCATACAAGGAGTTCAGGAGCTGTATGGAAGACAGCCAAAGGCTGCATGTATGTCCATATGATCATCATATGGAGACTGCTACAGAAGAGACACCTACCCATAAGGATTATTTATTGCTTTAAAAGGGCTTATTCTTTTATCTTTCCATGGTGTGCAGATCTGATAGCCTCTTTCCATCTGCATCCTCTCGAGAACATTAAAAATAGCATTCACAACAGGGATATTAAAATCTTATTTTTTCAGCTATAACAAATCCTACAGGCACTGGCATCCCCAGCTGCTTCCTCTTCCCCAAGATCCACTTACTGCAGTTCCTGTTACCTTCCTCTGCTAATGAAAATCCCCCTAAATCAATGCACTACTTGGCAAGTGCATTTAATGTAGCTCTAGATAAATAAGTAAGGGGGAAAATCCCCTTTAAATAAGTAGAAGGGTGAACTTGTCACAGCTTCATGGAACTACCCAGCTTTCACCAAAGTGTGTTTCATGAGCTAATGGCCCAGATTAGGCTACAGAGAGATTTCAGGAAGCCTCACTAATTTTGAAATGCACTCAGGGCTTCAAGCACAGTCCCAAAATGGAAAGAAAGAAAACGCGCATGACATTTCTAAACTGTAGAAGAACCAATTGTTGTGGTCCGAAATAATCATTGTATCAGCAAGACTATGAGTACTTGTGTTTTTTTTATCAGTATCTTTAGCACAGTTGCAATGCTATAGAACACGGAAGAGTGCAACAACAGAAGAGAATAAAAAAAAAACACAGAAGGAAAAAAAGACCTTCTCTAAATTAGACCCATGAAATACTTAAAACCATAGCAGAGCAATGAAAAAGCTGTAAGATGGTTATTTAAGGCATTTTCCATATATTGCATAAGACTGCAACTGAAAGGCAGAGTTATGATGGAACACTTTGCAACAAAGACAGTATGAATTTCTTTTAAAGCATTACAAACTACCAAGGCCAGAAAACTACCCACCTGCTTCTTGAGCCTCCAGTGAGCAGCAGCCAGCTCAGATCTAAAGCAAAGACCCACTAAGCAAAACTATTCAAATATCCCACAGAAGTATTGAGTTGTCTCACTTGGCTCTTTCTTCTCCAATATCTACACTCTTTGGCATCAGAAGCAAACTCATCATTGCGACTCAAAATATATTATGATTATGCTGTTTCATGATTACCATGCTCTGCGGCATGCCCTCCATGCTGCTTAAAGAAATAATAAAAGAAAAAATCAATCAGATTTTAAAGATTAATAGATATAAATATGAAGACAAATGGTCGTACCTTCTCACCATACTTCTCATGTCATCTCTTTCTCATCAGCATACACACAGAATTCAGCAGCACTGGGGACCTAACTCAGAATAGTGTGAAGAGGTGTGCTGATACAATGGCTAACAAAGTACCTTATTTTGGAATAATGAAATGCTATAAACATCAATTTGCTGTGTTTAAGGCACAGAAGCCTGCATAGACACATTAACTCTACTATTCTAACTTCCAGAAAAAAATTCTTAAGAAAAATCCACCTCAAAAGTCCAGCTTATACCTCCTGTGCCACTGGAAAACTGAATTCCTAAGAATCTCTTTCTGAAAGCAGCAAAGATGGCTTTAAAGCAGAAGAGTGGTTGACCATGAGGCAAAGAAATACTTTCACAGCAGCCTTTAGTTAAATTCAATTCAGGCAAGGGACAATTACCTTGCAAGGAAGCTGCATATCTTCATTCAGGAATTTAAGTGTTACACTCTCCAGTTAAACTCCTGCAGTCCTGTTTCATCATTCAGCCTTTCTTCAGTGTGCTATCTGAATTATTCCAGAATGAACAGAGTATTCTGATTTTTGTCTGTCTCTCTCTAGTCTAATAACATCATGAGTCATTGGAAGTCATCACTTAACCATTCTACTCTGACTAGAAATGGCACAGACGCAGAAGAGTGTTTTGGTATTTGAGCCTATGATAATGTATATTTCTGTCTTTCAATTTTATTTTTTTTTTTGTAAAAACAGTGTAATAAATTGTCCATTAATCTACAGACCCCTAAAGTAATATTTAAGCTTTGGCAATGGAAAATTTTGAAGCTTGTTGAGATGATTTAAACTGGCATTTTTTAGTAAAACACACATTTTGTATTCCATCCCCATCCATCATAGCAAAAGAAAAATTAAAACAAAAAAAAAAGAACTTTCCACTTTTAAACCCTTTTCACTTAAAAATAGCTTTGCAATTCAGGATACACAAGGAGAAATGGAAACTGCTGCAAAAGAACTACAGTAATAAATGGACTAAAAACACATGCATTGTACAGAAAGTCTCCTCTGGCTAAGTCCATTCAGCTCAAAAAAGAGACAGATAAAGGACGATCAGTGTTAAGTGAGCTCTCCAAGTTTTTCCTGTTTGCTGGTATTTTAAAAAATAATAAATTATTTTCCAATTGAATTAGATAACTATTATAAAGAAGATGGTATCTAGGGAAAAGGTCAGGTCTGAAAGGCTGATTTTGTTACCATGCCCAGGTGAAGAGAAGGGAGAGCTGTATTCTCACACAACAGTCCTCTTAGCTCGGGTCCTTGAGGATACAGACAAACAAGTTCAGCATCTGCTTCAGTTCAGAACAAGGACCTGATAAGGGTCCTGCTCTGAGACCTTCTATTGAACTTACTTTACTTAGTACAAGATATAGACATTTGATGGAATAGGATTGGTAACTGTGATACATATTTTATCCCCTGTAGGTGAGAGAAGTCAGTATTATATAAAGAGAAATTAAATTAACATGACAAGGTAAAAACAACAAAGTATTTACTAGTCCATTTGCCAGGGGACTTTCCTCAGATTTCAGTATTTCAAAAATCATATTGACTTTGAACCTTAGTATCCCAGTTGCCAGTTGAACATCCTTGCAACTGAACAATATAAAATACTATTAGTGCCATCATCCCCTCACTTCTGTGTATAGTATGGCAAAGAAAGTGCTACCTGGCAGAGATCTACCTCATAAATGAGTTTCTGAAATGGTGGCATAACATGACAATGTATGTAAGTATTATTAAAAGAATGCAAGCTTTGGTTACCTAATATACAATTTTAATTTTGCTAATTATTTCCTCGGGATTGTGCCTTCTGTACTTCTTGGATGTACAAGTTTTGTTGTTTTAAATAAACTGAGCTACAGTGCACTTGTCAAAGGCTAAGAAAACATTCCTACGTGCCAGTTGACCGTGATCACTTGACAAATTCTTTCAACTCACTTAAGATGCTGAACATTTAAGTGAAGCAAATTATGCATTTCTAGCAGAACTGCTCATTGCTTTCTACAGTCCTTTTGAAAGTGATAGCACAGCTAACTCCTTTCAAAGCTTTCTCTGAAAGTCAGTTTGTGCACAAGCCTTCTACAGCACCTATCACAGTTTGGCCTCAAAAGACCTGAACACTTGTACTTCAGCAGTTTAGGGTCCTGTATCCCTGATACCATCCCAGTATTTCTTTCCTCTTTGCCAAAGATGTCAACTGTCAGTGTATTGGACTAAAACACCAGCGTTGAGGAAGCGCTGTCAGTTCTTTGCTACAATTCCACTGGAGACACAAACACTTCATTCTGTTTATCTTACAGCCTAAGGAAGCATTGTATTTCAGCACTGGTCTTGGGAAGGCTCATTCAGAGTACTTGGAGTGCTCTATTCATCTTTATTTCGCACATTTACTGGGAAAGAATGAAGTGAAATTAAGTAGCTTGTCCCTATCTCTGTATTTTAATATTTAAAACACTAAAAAACTCATTTGACAGTCACAATTTATCTTTCAGATCATCTCTGAAATGCAACAATACTAAAATTTCTCATGTTGAAGAAAAAAACTCATTCAAAACTAGCTAACTATTATTCTGCAACTATATTAGCATTTTATTCTTTCTGGAATAGCTTTTAATTAGGGGAAGATAGAGCTTGAAGGACTGAGAATCTGGATAGGACAACACACTTCAAGATTAAATGTACAACATACCAACAACTGTCTCCTAGCAGCACCCAAATACATCATCTCTACTTGTAAAATTGTATTAAACCCTGAGAGCATTCAAGAACAAACTAAACAGGCATCAGAAGAGCAGCTGTCTCCCTCCTCCCCCGCCTCTATTCACTCCAGTAGGAGAGTGTTACCTCTCTCCTCTCCAGTTTCTTTTTGCTTCCTGATTTTTTTTTTTTTTTTTTTGCTGAGTAGCTCACACCTTTTCCTCAGCATATATAAGATCAGGCTGCTTGGGCCTTTAACACACAGATATCAAACAGCCTCACCTGGGAAAAGGGTGAGTAGCTCAGCAACTGCACATACCTCTGTTACCTCCTCCCCATTAGAGCTCCAGACACCAAAAACATGCAAGAACATACCAAAAAACAACTTTATGCCACAACACTCTTCCAAAGCTGCTTTCTTCAAACGTTGGACAGAGCTGTGAAGTTTTATTTCCTTTTAAAGCTTTTTTTAAAGCTTTTAAAGCTTTCCCAGAACACTAATCTTATACACCTGACTAACTACAAACATCTTTTTTGTCTCAGTAGATGATACAGTTTATGATTTTCTTCAGTTTCTTAAACAGAGTCAGAGGGCCAAAGGTTGAGAACTTTACAAATAATTAAGTTATAAGCAGAAAAACGAGGCAACCGAACATAATTTCAGTCAAACCAACATAACTCACCTATGAATGATACTGGCAAAATCTCTAAGCATCACCTTCAGAACTTGAGCAAATGTACTCATCTCCATGTGCAGTCTCTAAGAAGTTCAACTTTTTTTTTCAATAATCTTTCTAAAATTATGAAGGATTAAACCCATATTTTTTTCAGAGATCAAAAATAGTAGAAAGGTCATCATTAGAAACTGGATGTAATGAACTATCCTTGTTGATTTACAGGTAACTTAAGAAAACACACAGGCCTAAATCCCATCTTGAATGCATGTTCTAATAAAGTCACTGAATGCAATTTGGATTTTTTCTGATTGTTGGTGTTCAGTTTTATATTCTAAATTATGCAGTTGATAACTTCAGATTTTTAGGTTTTTTTAATAACTTCACCATTAATTCTTATTAATAAGAAGAGAAATATAAGTTTTGGCAATTCGCGCCAAGTGAAAGTTAATATTATTCTCATGGGAAAACTCTGTGTTTTAATACCAAAGCTCTTGATTAAAGTTAGACAAGGTATTATAACTTTGTGATTTATGGAATCAAAATGGGAATAGCTGCATCTTTGTTTTAATCTACCAAAAATAAAACAAAAAAAATAATCCTGGCATACAGGACAAGTATTAGCCTTTTTTAATCAAAACTACGTAACATTCTCAGGATGACAGTTGCATAGGATTTTTAGAACAGATTTTCTGGTGGTTTGTTTTTGTTTTTTTACTTTTTAGATTTTGTGTGCTTTTAATCACATTTCAAGAGAACCACTACAGTGGGAACAGAGGAGGAGTGAGAATTTGTGACCATACCTCAGCGTATTTTTTTCAGGGTATGATGTTATGGGTACCGAGAAAAACTGTTATGAAATTACGCACAAAAGTGATAGTTTATTCTTTTGGTTTAGTTCCAATAACTGCTACTTTATTTTGACAAATGGACAAACCCTCCTGGAAGTATGTTTGTATCATGCTGTCAGGATTTCTGATAAGACTGTGGATCACTGTGGAACTCTAAGCTACAGAACTGAAAAGTTTCACCTGCTCAGGTTCCTAGTTTCCTAGACTTTTCTTCATGTTTTTCAATATAAACAAATGCAGTTTTAAGTACACTTATTCTCTAATAATTCTGCATATTCTTACATTACCATATTAATAACAATCTTACATCAGACATCTGCACGTTCTTTATCTGCAATAGAAAGTACAGATTAGCCTATTCTGCAAGGTACCCATTCCTTTGACGCCTGCACAACAGCACAACCTGTGAGGGAAAGCACAGTGACAGCACCTCCCCCCAAACTTCTCTGTTAGTGGAAGGGCAGAAAAGGAGGGAGACTAAAGACTAAGGCAGGTGGGAACAGCTTGTTCTGTGAAACTGCAGTGACTTCCAGTGACAACATATTCAGTCTTAAATGTCTTTTGTACCATCGCAATTAAAAAGATTAAAATTTCAGACAGCCCATCCTTGCACACGTAAATTTTCCTTTTGTAACAGATGCTCTGCAATTCCTTTCAGAATTGAGACACAGCATTACAGAAATACAAATAGATTACAGAAATGTATTTCTACACTCTGGGCTCAACTCTTTCCGGTCCTAAAACCAGAAGGGAATATAAACAAAAATGGTATAATACACTACCTCATACAGATCTCAAACCACTGATTACACCTTTAAAAATAAGCCTAATTATGCCTTAGATTGAGTAAATTATTCCTACAATAAAACTGCTCAATAACTCTGATCTCTGTCGTGTCAGGTAACAGTCAAAGTCTTCTCACTACCACAAGAAAGAAACCACATGTAGAGCAAAGCAGCCAGAAACACCTTGTCTGGAACCATGATCAACTTTGAAAAGCACTGCTTCTAAATACAGTATGGACAAAGAGCTTGATAAATGCATTTTAACTCAGCCATTTTTAAATACAGCATATTTAAATGACCTGGAAGTGTGACTGAGTGAAATTCTGCCCCTGGTTTCCTCTATGTCAAGCCAGCTTCTTTGCAAGAACTCCAGACACAGAACTGAAAATGGTTGTCGTGCATCTATGCAACTGAAATTTAATATTCCTGTTCATTAAAAAACCCCAGTTTTGCAAAAACTACAAGCACTGGTGTAGTCAGTGACTGATAATTAAGTTCCTCTTTCACTACTCTTATCTTCCTCATTCATATGTGAGTGCACTCTCACACGCTATAAATTATTCAAGGATGAGCTGCTTTCAGCCTCTTGTTGCACCTTCTACACTTTTTTTTTTTTTTTTACAATGGCCAAGGATTTGAAGTTTACAACCCTGGCATTACTCTTTGACCCACAGGATCTTAGTTATTAATACAAACTATAACAACTTCAAGAGACATTCACACAGTAGGACCGTCAGCATCTTGGTAGGGTTTCCTTTTTGCTTGATTTGGAACAGACACTTATCCTTTAATTTTCCCCAATTCTAGCACACTAGCCACCATGCTGTTCATGCTGCAGATGGATCTTTCTTGCTCCCTAAGGTTTTATGTAGAATTTAAATCATGAAGCTGCTAATTGCATACATGGAAACAGAAACTGTAATCCAACAAATGCAACATTGTTCCCATGCTCTGATCCTGGACTCTGTTTTAGTTACTAAGAGGTAACTAAACATTTAATCTCAAGTTTCCTTCTAATTCGGTAGATAGCATCATGAAGTCAAATAGCAAATTTTTTCAAACCATCCTTCCACAATGTTAAGCTCCTTAAAAATAGGGGTTTTTTTTAAAGACAGGTGCATTTTACTGGGAGACTTCAACCACAGATGTGCACAAGATCACAGGGGGTGGAGAAGTCTCCATAAAGCTCTGGTTTTTTACATATACTAAATTTACAATATTTATGATAGCCTGAGGGAATTCTGAGCTAAAGAGGGGGCTTTCTTGTCTAAGGCAAGAAAAAACAGCTTGCCTGAACCCTACATGAGAGGAATAGGGAACTGGAAGAGAATGGTGGCTCAGGTTGCTGAGGGACAAGACTGTCCTTCTCGGCCAGTGGTGCACCTGCAGCATTTCCCCAGTTTTCTGCAGGGCTCTGACAGACAAGGATGCTTCTGATGGAACAGAGATGGAGTGGAGCCTTATTGAAGCTGCATTGAAAACTGCGTGGCTCCCCTCACAACAGAATGCAAATCCTCTTGTAGCTTTTCCTAGAGCAGTGGCCTTGGCTGACAGCTTTCATCTCCAGACAAAGATTGATCAGCCAGTGCAGCACATCTACAAGGAAACAGCTGCTGGCCACCCATCAGGTCAGAAAAAACAAGATTTTCTGTCTGGACTAGCGAGCACAATTTTGTTCGGTATTAGGATGCAAATACTTCAGAAAGCACTAGTTATGAAATTCCAAAAATTCTTCAACTGAAGGTGTTGCACAATAGTAAGGGAAATATATTAAGTAATTAATAAACATGATTTATTCTCATTTTTATTTTATTGTTTCTAGCACAAAGTTTTTGAATTTACTTTTGGACTTCCTATCTTCTCATTTTTACTCCCTAGCTACCTCCACAGGATGGATGCAAAAAGATTTGCATCAGCACATTTAATGAAAAACATTTCTTTCAAGCAAGGCACAAAATTTAATTTATTTAATTTGATTAATCCCAATTTTTTTTTTACATTAAGTACAAAAACCAACTTGAACGTAGGTGAAAATACAATTCCACAAAGTAGTTCAGTGAGATTTAAAATCATATCCAGAACTGTAAAGCACAATTAAAAGCAGCCCAGGATATACAGATTGCTTACCGTAACTGCTGAAAGAGCTCATAATGTATCAATATTTAACAACCTTCAGCAATAAGCTACCTCCTTTCTAATCTTACATTTGAAACACATTTTAGCAAATCTGTACCTAACAAAGGAAACATTAAAGAATGAGAAGTGCAGGTAAGTTTTACTCGAGCTGAAGCCTAACTAAAACACAGACACAATCAAAAATTAAACAACGAAACACAGACTTAAATATTTTGAACATTTCTAGGAACATAAATGCTAATATAATATAGAAAAATAGCCACAGGTTCCAAGACTTATTTACTTCTCAAAGAACTTATCGTGTACTGTAGCTGCCTGAAATATTTTAACAATTATAGAAAATTGTATTTCCAAGTTTGGTAGGTTCGTATTTTCTAGATGACAGACATTTAAGACAACCATCAACTTATTTACAATTAGAAGCTTACTACTTTTTAAATCTGTATTAAAAAAAAAAAAATCAGTTTTGGCACTATCCATAAGGCAGTGGATGATATGTAACTAAGGTAGCAAATCACATATTGAAAGCATAACCAGAAGAAAATTATATTCTTTAACCTATTACTATAAGAAACTGAGAGATTTTAATTATAATTAAAGAGGAAATTAAAGGAACAGCACTTCTAAGTTACTTAAACACCCTATTCAAAATACTGAAGAATCTTATATGCAACAGGAAATCATTGAAATCTGTGAAGCCACTTTGCCATGTTTAGTGGGAGAACCCAGAATTTCTATGGTTATTAAATTATCAAACTAGTTTTATTATCAGAAAATAGCAAAATGTTGAAGGAGAACATGAATTTAATTCTTAAGTAAGGAGAAAAAAACATTACTCTGAAGTCCAGCCTTTGCTAACCATCTATTTAAAAAACCCCAAGGGTAATTTTTCCATTCACTCCACTGAGTAAAGACCACAACTTCAAAAAAATTTTTTATTGATATGACTAATTTTAACAACTTCCTCTTTGCATTTACATCACCTTTTGTGATAGCTGAACCTCAAACTTTAGTTTCCCAATGTTGCCACATTTCCATTGCAAAGACTGCAAGCCCAAATTTCATAAAATGTGAATTTCATTTAAATTTTAAAATAATCTTTGCATTCATCTTGAATTTATAAAAAGATTTTTTTCAAAACTTAAGGCAAAAAACAAGTTTTATTGGTTATGTTTCTTTAAGTCTGAGCAGGTGTATGAGGCTGTTTAAATATCAAAAAAGCAAACGCCATATACAGTATTACCAACAAAAGTAAAGAATAAGGCAGCATGCACCCTTAAGATGAAAAGAAAATTTAATTTTACAAGATGTTTAAATAATTCCAAGGCAAAAAGTGTCTGTCTCCTCTAAGACTATCTTCAGAAAACATGGAAATTTTAGAGGAATGTTTCAAAGGACATCAACTTACTAAAATATTCCGTTCAACGTTTATACAAATACATTACTACAATTGTAAGTTTACATACAATCAACTGACATCTCAGTGTTAACTAATTACTTAAATTTACAAGACAAACATAAATAAAGCTGTTAAAACAGGCAAGTACAGTACTGATCTATCATTCAGCACAATGTATTTTGTACTTCTTTCACCTTGAAAAGAATCAGATTAGAATTGTGCGAAGTTGATCTCCAAACCTAAAAATAAAATAAAAGAGAATTAAGAATATCTATGCAGGTTTTACACAGCATGGGCATATTCCAAATGCCTAAGTCCTGTTTTCAGGCATGTCATTTACCATTTAACCACCTCTTGTCTGTTCTCAGAAGAGGCCACAGTCTTTAAGGTTATTTTTAATAATGACATCAGTTACAGCATCAAAAACAAACTGCACATTTTTTGTGTCTGTGGCACATGTGAAGTGAGTGTAGATTTCCTTTGTGTCTTTTCTCTTGTTCAGATCCTCAAACTGACACTGAATGTATGCAGCTGCTTCTTCATAAGTGTTTGACCCTAGAAGAAAAAAATTGCTCAGTAAGCAGATTTCAAACTAAAAAAGAGCAACATGCATATTGTATCTTTGAAGGAAGTGGTTCTTGGAAACTGTTAACCTAACACTGAAGAGGAGTAATTTCACAGCCATTGCTTAAACATGCCATTAAAAAACCTGGAAGGAAACCTTTTGGATACATCTGTAAGAATAAAAAATAAGTATTCAATTCCAGCTTCAGGAAGTCTTTCCATTTACTTCACTAGCAGAGGAGGTGGCAGAAGTCATTACTGACCCATCAGTGTTCCCTAGATTAGGATATTTTATTTCCTTAATTCACATTACTTGCTTTCAATTTTTTTGGTTTGAAAAGGTTTGGGTTTTTTCCAGACACAATTAGAGACATTTAGCATACATATTTCTCCTAAGCTTCTTACCTCCAACATGCTATTTTCTGTACCATAGTTTGATGTTACAATGAAAACGATACATAAAAAGGCTATGACTTGTTCATATTAATTAATCCTCTTTTGCTTTGTATTTCCTGAGTAAGCCACCTACTTCAAAATGTATGTACACTCCCTGTTTAACTAAAACTCTCATGTGTCCTTCAGGGTTTCCTACTTACATCTAAGTACAAAAACAAGAGAACATCAGAAATAAGAATGGGTTAAATAAATTAGTCTGTAGAGGTGAAGCAGTAACATGTACATGTTATCAGTGGACCAGCATTATTTCACATGGTTAAAAAGACTTAGCTCTATTTTATTTGTGATTCATAAAAACAATCCCCAATCCTAAACTTCATTTCACATAAATATTTTAGATGCTTAGAGTTATTCAACTCAGGATTTGTCCATCAAAAATTAGGTAATTTAAATTAAAAAAAAAAAAAAAAAACACAAAAAAACCAACAAAAAAACCCACAAAAAAACCCAAACCAACTTGACACCTGCAGCCCCCTCTAATACCTGCATATTCAGGGTAGCAAATAGTGAGAGGACTTCTTTTGATTTTTTCTTCAAAAAGATCCTTCTTGTTCAGGAACAGAATAATAGAGGTGTCTGTGAACCATTTATTGTTGCAGATACTGTCAAACAATTTCATGCTTTCGTGCATCCGATTCTGTAATTGGAAAAAAACAAAACATCTGTTTGTAATTTATCAGACTTCGGTAGTAAAATCACGATCTGTATTTTTGATTGGCTACAAATCAAGTATGCAATTTACAAAACTAAGTTTTTAGCAAACAAAACCACATTTTTCCACAGGGAAATACAGAGACCAAGACCACCACAAAGACAACTTCTACCAGCAGGGTTTAAGCAACTACTTTTTCTCATTTCCAGGTTTAGCAGGTTTTTTTCCTCTTACCATAATTCTTAACTCTGTAGACAAATTATCCAACACGTAACTACTTTGGCCAAGTTTCAGTCATTTAAGTAGCAGGATGCTACCTATGACCTTCTTTGACTACATTTGACTTGGAAGGTTTTCTTATTTCTCTTTCCTCCCCAAATTATATTTTATAGGAAGTTGCAGAACACAAGGAAGAGCACAAAAGTCTGTTAATGATTCAAACACAATATACAAGCATCACTTCAGACTACTCAGACAGTAAAACACATGCTGTGCACAGTGACATTGAAGGACTAAACCCTTGAAAGAAGAGAAAGGAGCGGGGGGGGGTGGAAGGGAGAAGGAAGAGAAAAATTTCTGCAACTGAGATCACAGAAACACATTTTGAAAGAAACAAAAACTGAAGACTGAGGAAGGAAGGAAAACCAAAACATGGTAGATACAGATAAGTCAAGAAAGAAGTACTATGTACTTCTAGCATCCCTAAAGAGACTCAAATGTCTATTACTGACAATGTATCCTCATTAATTTATGCATCCTTTAAAACATGAAAGTGTAGTTGCAAAGAATACTTGTCTCTAAGTATTCCTTCTGAGAATATGAGAAAATACTTTGAAACCTGAAGGCATGAATTCTATCACCTTTTCTGAGACCTCTTGCACAAACCATACATCTTATAAAGCGGTAATACTGCAAAAGACGTATTTATAGCTTTTCTTCTAAACTTATTTAGCTTCTATCAAACAACTGTTCCCTTCTTCAACATTGCAGTACTTGCCATTTCCTCATCTTCAGCCAAGACCAAGTCATAATCACTTAGTGCCACACAAAAAATAATTGCTGTAACACCCTCAAAACAATGAATCCACTTCTTCCGCTCTGATCTTTGGCCTCCAACATCAAACATTCTGCAAAACAGAAGCACAAAGCAGGGAATGAACTTTGGAATTTCTAGCTTTCTGAATATTAACCAATAATATCTGAAAGTATCAGACGTGTAAGTCTCAGCACAGCATTTTAAAAAGGACATAAAAATCTGCAAGATTTATTACTATTTTTCTCAGTAAAACCACCAATTTTAATAAAGCCTTAAAAGCCTTCCTATACATTTTAGAGAACATGATGAGGTATGAAATGAAAGCTAAACAAGAATAATTATTTACAATATTATATTTAATAACAAAGTTAAATGTAATCTATAAAAATATAAAGAGTTAGCTTTACTAAAAAGTCTAAATTAATAAAAGATACTGATCAACAACATAAGATTCTTTAAGAGAAGAGTGGTGTCTTTAAATACTTGGAAATAATGCAGACAAAAAAAGCGGTACAGAGTAAAAACAACCCTCATTTTCCCCTCTACTAAACGCATTTTTTTGAAATGTAATTAAGTCTCACATACAACAGGTATACTAAAAGTCACCTGTATTTTTTATTATCCCTGTTTTTCCCTGAGCTGTAAGACTGCAAGGGTGGAGCACATGAACAAAACCTTACCAATTTAATGTTAGTGTACTACATAAGTAGGTAAATTGCAATTGAAGGGTTTTCATCACAGTTATTTTTAGAAATCAAAAGTTTCAAGTTGCTACATTTTAATTTGAAAAAACACAGTGAAAATAAGTAGAGAGGGAAACAGATTAGAAGTAAAACAAAGTCCTTTTTTCATCAAAAACTGTCAGAAACTTTGTAACCTCTAATAAGGTCTTCTATGTGGGTACACTATGGTGTGACGATGCTCATTGTCCATTTAATGCTCTACATTGGGATAATGTCGTGTTAAAAAAGCCTTGAAAGATTATTCATGTTAGAATTTAAAAATGAAAAAAAGATTCCTTGGAAGTGTTCCTTGCCTTCAGAGATATCTTTGAGAGGAAGCCTTTGGATACTGCCCTTTAAAAATGCAAGGCAGCCACCTACTCCTACTTCTCAAATAATTAGTGATTGCTGTACCCCTAGGAAGATATTTTGTACCTGTATACCTTAATAATTAATACCTTAAATTTTACTTCTTACTTCTGTCATTCTAATGCTATGCTTTTTAACTTTATACTAAGAGCTAAATTTCCATAAGAATTAACATTTCTTAAAAAAAAAAAAAAAGTGTTCTTTAAAGACAAAACTAGCAAATCATCAGACTCAACTTCTGGAATAGTCTATAGAAACAGGATGAAGACAAGCTATTTGCTTTTCGGATTGAATCAATAAAAGTTATGCTAAGCACTTTAGAGAGAAGGCTGAATTGAGGCTCAACCTCAAAGAATCTAAATGCACACAGAACAATAGGAAAGAAAACATAATGAAAGAAATTGATATTGCACAGCTAGTCATGTTTATGTACCCTTGCCTTACAATATTCAAGCCTTTCATGGCTTTGGTTCATCCCAGAAGTTCTTTTCAATGTTATGTTAGAGTACATTTCAAGCCCTTCCAATAACTCATTAAGCCTGTCTCCTAAAGAACAGGTACAGGTGTTTAAATGTACAACATTGACAGCTAAATACTTCCACAGGCCTGTCTCAAAGTTACACATTTTACAGAAGCATAATCCCATGGTCCCTGTAACAGCCCTGATAATCGGTACAATCTGGACCCATCTACAATAGGGAGCTGGACAAGAAACATTAGAAAGTGAGTGAGAAGATGAAGAGCTCCTTAGAATACCAAAGATCTCTCTTCAGGTTTGGCTGAGCTACTCTCCTCAGGTTTTCGAGAAATACATTCCCATTTATCAGCTATTTTTTTATGGATTAATACAGATTTTGTACACTTAAACCCTAAAACAAGGAAACAACATATTTCCACAGCCTTGATGGTCCTAAAGCATCCCTATTACAGTACTTGATACACATTTCCATGAAAAAGAAATATTTTCTGTAAAGATACCAAAAAAAATATTATAGAGACATGCTGACAACAATTTCTGCATAGTCTAAATGTGATTTCATGTCATATAATGTGTGTTTTACTGAGTTTTCTTCTCATTCTTCCTCATCAGTAGGAGGTAGACTATTCTGACGCTTTCACTATGGATGGTGCACCTGGACTGGGGAAACCCCTGATGTCAATACAGGCCGGGGGATGAAGAGATTTAATTTACATAAAAAGCATCTTTACAAAATGCTTCCAATAAACCAAAACATTACTGAAATTCCAAGAACTATAATATCCCTTCAGAAAATTGAGTCCAGCATGAGGTGTTTTTTGGTTTTTTTTTAAGAAATGGAGGGGAAAATAATCAAACTTGTGGTTAGACAAATTTGTTAAATTACACCATTGAAAGCCATATTCTAGAGGAACTACAGAAACTGTAACAGACAGATAATCATGCTGCAAGATTTACATACTTAAAATGAAGATCTTTGAAAGTAAAGTGAGTTTCCACTATTCCTGTGGTTTTCACTCTAGTCCTGAGAACGTCCTGTTGAGTTGGAATGTAGCTGGTTTGTGCTATCCTGTCCAAGTCGTTCAAATAACTAAAGATAAAAATAAATACTGCTTTCAGTTATTCATAAAATAGTAACAAAATAATTACAAAGAATTAGAGAACTTCTAGGTCCATTCATTATACTGTGCTTGAATTTTATAAAACTGTTTTCTCTGACATAAGACAAAAAATCTAGACGCGTTATTCACTAAAATTTCCAAGTTTTTTTCAAAATAAGCTTTAGAAACACAAAGACACTTCATTCCAGATGAAAGAAAATTTATGCAATTTATTGCACTACAAACTGGAAATCTCAAAATGCAGACATGGTTCCACGTACATCACTGTTGTTCACACTATTTAGAAGAACACCTTCATCTTTGTAATCTAATGAACTACCAGTTACTTTGAACTGCAAACAAAGTCCCAAATTACTCTGGATTTGATAATAGGTATGAAAAGAAAAACTCTGTGTTTTGGACAGAATTAATGTGTTTAGGAAAATGCCTTATACAAAACAATTAACTTTCTATTGAGAATTTCTAATTACACATATTTTTTACAATAGTATGCTTTCATTGCCAAAATTCTTGCAATGTAGGCCAAGACCAGTGCTTCTAAAAACCATACAAATCTTACTGTGCTTACTTTGATGTTCCCATAGTAACTAGGGAAGGCATTACATTCTACTTTCTGTGTAACAAGTTAGCAATTTTAAGGATACAACTGTATGGCTAAAAGAACAGTTTTCTTATAAAACTGGAGGTAGAGATATCTAAACCAACAAAATAAAACACAGGAGGGAACCAGAGGAGAGTAATTTTATCTCCTAACAAAGTGCTCCATATTGAATAAACTTTATACAAGAAAGTGAGAAATAACTTCAATCACTACAAATTACTTCAGAATTGTAAAGCTTTAAAAAATTGCACTATAAGCAGTGACACTGCTATGCCATTCTTTACCATCTTACCTCTCCCTTGGTGAACTCTTTCCTTGACTGACTTACCATTACTTGCCAAACAGTCTTATTTCTGCCACTCTTAGTTCCTTATTATTTTCTTTTTTTACTGAAGTGTCTTAGCATAAAAGATACATCCTGATTGTTACCTTTGCTCAACACATTTCTAATAGAGACCATTAATCAACAAAGAAAATGCAGGAATGTTGAATTATAGGAGAAACTCTATTATGAACATGAAAGTATATCCTTGGTAAAACAAATTCAGATCAAGTTTTCTGGACACGTTCGGATACTGAAAAGGTACCTGAGTCATGCTTTTGTATTAAAAATGCTACTTAAGCACCCTAAAGCAATTTTTGTCTTCTTTAAGAGGGTGAAACACCTGGTCAGAACATGACAAGTTCATCATTATACTACAACTCTTCCTTTCCAACCTCGAAGCCTAGTTGCAGCATTTTGACCCCAGCAGACAGTATCTCTGTCCAGATACTTCTGTGGTTTCCATCTACGTGGCAGCAGAATTTGTCAAAAGATGACACACTTCTTTAACTACTACTTAGAAGGCCAAAAAAATCTTGTCTGTCACACAGTACTTACTAGGCAGCAGAGTCATTAAGCTGATACTCTCTAGATCTGTTGAAACAAGCTTGAACTCCACTGTCTTTCCACAGTCTCTTGATAACTCCAGCAAGCTCTGCAGTCATAAACCCTTCTTCTGCTGCTCCAGCCAACACAAAGAGCTGACGAGCATCATCCTTTAGGATGTAAACAGAGTGCAGAGACAGATACTGAGAAATACAACACATGTATTATCACCTAAGAACTACATTCAGCAAATGAGTTACTTAACCTAGTAAATGTGAATACAACCAAACAACAAAAAAAATGAAATAAACAATTCGTTTTACTGTTCTCCGCAAGATATCAATTCCCATATTTTTCAACAAAGCAAAGTGTTTCAATGCTAAAAATTTGTCATTGCTCATAAAGTTTCTTCTGATCAGTTTATAAGTTGAATAAGTTTTCATAAACAGGAGTAGAAACATATTTTGCACTTGTGCTCAAGCCTAAAGTTAACCATATTTGCTCATTAAATACCACATACTGGACAAAACGCTTACATTGCAGACTAGACCCTTCAGAAGTGCAAATGTATATTGATTAACTAAAGATAACATATTAAACACTTAAGCTTCAAAAAAACAGCTTTAAAGGTGACAAAATCACTTCCCAAATTGTGTATCAGGAAGATACAAATATTCATCACCTCTAATTATTCTACAGAGACCAAATTTTCTTGGTAAAACAATATCAAACAAACATCAAGATTTTTAAGAGCAAATGCTGGATTTTAAAGTTATTTATAATGATGGGCTTTGAGAGTGAGGCTCTGGAATACAGGATGTAAATCCACCATTCCCCTTTAACAGAATTTGACCAGTTTAGTACCTTCATCCAATTTTGAGTGAGCAAAGAAACTTAATGTTAAAACTGTAAGGCACTGGGAAAAAAAGACAGCAGCTGGGTAGAGGGAAGATCTACGTTAATACCCTGCTGTGGGGAGCTGCTTGACCTTGTTTATTAGCAGCATGTGATCTAATGCCAAGGTACATCAGGCAGAAAAATCATCACACTCAAGGCTTGTCCCTACTACCCACAGCGTGTACTGTTTGCCCAGTAATTAAAAGAAAGAGAACAATGAACTTGGAAAGGAGAAAGGGAGAGACTTGGACACATCAGCTGGGAACTGAAAGTATTTCAAGAAAGAGGAGGATTTAAAAAAGCAACACATAAGGTTATTCCCACAAAACAGTAAGTGAAGACACAGGTGCAAATCTGTCGAAAAATCTATTGCTCTGCTGTTCAAACACTAAACTGTGGGAAAAAAAATTTCAGGATAAGCACATTAAGTAGTGATTGTTCCAAAGATACTGTCCACTGTAGACTTAAATAATCAAAGCTTATGCAAGCTAACAGAAACACTGTTTACAGATAGATTGAGTAATACTGAATTTCACAGGCTGAAAACACAAAGCTTGCAGTTCAGTCAACTCAAGGCAAACATATACAAAGAACAGGTATCTGATGTATAGTCGAAAGTGTCTTTTCAAAGCTAGAGTAGGTGGAAATCCAAAAGAAAATTTGGTAAACAAAAATACTAATTACTGTACATAGGAAAAATTGTGGACAAATAATAAAAACTCAATGGATTGCAATAATAATTACGTACAAAAGCCAGAGCCCTAAAGATCAAAGAGTTGTCAAAAGTCAGATCTCAGGGACTGTAATTTGAGCAATATGCCTGCATAAAAGAAACCTGAATGATAATTTTGGTCTTGAATGTTGTGGATGGAAAGGCAAGAACCTACAATTCACAGAAGCAGCAGATCTTGAAGAAGAGACAGTATATAGAGAACTATATACAACATATGATGGAAACAGCTTAAACTGACAACCAATTTTGTCACAAATGATGATACCATTTTATGCCTGTTGTGGTCTCACTTTCAAACATGCAAAATTTACTCTGTTTCACATAGCTCTGATCTCTACATGCTCTCAAACAGGCAAGAGGGGAAAGGGAAGGTGAAACAATAGAGTTGATTCTAGCTCTTAAAAAGCCCAAACATTAAGAAATGGTCTCTCTTATGCCTGTACTCCTTTTACTTAGGATGGCAACTACCACAGACATCACAAGTGAGGCAGTATGCAAGGATCAAGTCCTACTTTCATTATTAACTAATGCTTGATACTTTTTCTTTAGTATCTTTAACTAGAAGGGGGCAGCTTCCTCTCTAGGTATCACTCATTTTGTACCAGATTTCATAAATGAGGTAATGTAGAAAACCTAATTTAACCATCTCTCGAATTACAGTAAATCTCACATTCAGAAAGTGCTCCTCAGTCTTTTGAAACACATTCACTAAATATCTCTCAAAACACAGTTTTGACTTAAGTACTGTCCTGTAGCACAAAGACACACCAGACCTCAGACTGACCATTACTGAAGCTGCTGGTATAACATGTGCTCCCTTGATTCAATAACTTGAAAAGAGAAAATGTTAACTCACTGCTTTACCATTAGTCCTATGACAAAAATAAGAGTATATGATTTTCCAAACCTATTGCATTTAGAGGAAAACCCTCAGAAATTCACCCAAAACAATCTGAATTTAATACTTTGCCCCAGGAGTTACAATTTCAAGCTTTTTTTCTCTAAAACAAAATAGAATAACTGAGGTACGAATATACTTTTTTTTTTTTTTTTAATGAGACTGACATACAGAAGCTCTGTATTACTTCTTCCATTTCTGGTTTAACAAATGGCAGGAATCTAGTAATAACATTCCACAGCAGTGATGCTCTAAAAAAAAAAAAAAAAAAAAAAAAAAAAAAAATAGAATTTGGACCACCAAGACTTGACTAAGTGCAAAGGGATGGATGGCTATTTTAAGATTATTCCTGACAGAAGTCTGCCTCATCATTTATATAGCTCTCTGAAGTCGAGAAACTCAGATGACTTCAAACTGACATCATATATACCACAGCCCTCAAAATCTTCTTGTTAGTCATTTTATCTGCTAACACCTAAATTTACTCCTCCTCCGTTTTCTCTTACTATGTATTTAGCAACATAAGTCTACCATCTGCCTCTTTGCAACATTAACTGCCAGACTCCAGGGAGAGCTCCACTGCACAAATACCAAACTAACAAGCACTGAGATATTCTTGCTGCCCTGGAAAACTTGGGTCTTAAGGGCAGACTACAGCAAACATGAGAGCAAATGCAGAGAGGAATAACCAATGAAAATTAAGCTTTTCCTAGTTATGTTTACAACTGAGGAGATATCATTAACATATGTACATAACAAAAATGGCTATAATTGGCTAACTGCCAATCAGATTTAGACTTCAGATACACCTTTATGACTCACTATACGTAATCTCCTGAATGTTTGTCTTCCTTATGGCAACCATACATACTGCATTTCACAAGATTACTGAAGGAATACTGTCGAACGTTTATAAATTTTGCTTTTCAAGCAATCAATAAAATGAACACAAGACTGTCATGAAAGAAGAATTTGATCACTGTTTCTTAAAGGCCCTCCTCTCCTTCCAAACTGTAATTCCAACCTAATGTGACAGAAAGAACTTAGGTCAAAATATCCCTCTGACTACCTTACATGCTTACTTCAATACATGAACAGCAAAACCCTTCCTCTATTTTTCCTGGAGGACAGCCACAACATGACAAGTTCCTGCATCAAAACCTTTACTGGTGAGCATTCCATGTTCTGACACTGATTTCTGTAGAAAGGAGATAAAAGAACACATCCTGAACTAAGTTTAACTATTTAAACTAATAGCTTTGAGGATCAATTTCAGCACTACAGCACAGACTGAACTCAGTCCTGCCACAAGAAAACAAGTAAAAACACCTAAGCTGAGCATTTTATGGAAATATTCTGAGCATCTCACCACTTGACCAGATGTGGGTATAATCAAGGTCATCACAGATAAGAGCACAGGGGTAGGACTGGAGATATCAATTCTACAGACCAGCTTCAAACAGGTGGAATGGCAAATAAACCCATCAGAGGTTTGTATGTGAGACATAAGATGAAATAAGATGGAAAAGGTGAAGAAAAGTTTAGAAAAAGGTCTCATTTCCTGGTAAAAATCCCAAGATTGGTATAATGAAAAGCATGGGATACAGCATCAGGTCTATGCCCATATCTCTGCTTTGAGTAAAATGAAGTCCTCAGCACTGGAAATCCATATGACAGGATTCAGTTCAGAGGCTGGAGATGTTTCAGGCATTGCTGTGCCTAGGAACTAGTAGAGATGTTCAGACAGTAGCTAGATGCCTCTCTATTTCAGCTGTGTTTTTTGAGGAATATGAAGATGTCTAACTGCAATGACCTGCAGAATGCAGCAGCCCACAAATCCATACAAACAGAGAAATGACTGCACAGTTCAATGTTTTTGAAAAGCTCCCTAAGACTCAGACTCGGATGTTTAGTTCTGCAAATCTGGACAGAATTTGGAAAATTGTATCTAAAACAAGCAGTTGTGAATCAATCCAATGCTGATTGCTCCACAGGTCACTTTGCCCTGTAAAGGTTTCAATCAGACTTTGTATCCTACGAAGAAGATTTCTGGATATCAAAAGATTTTTTTCAGGAAATAGCATGGATATTTCAGCTGTATGTGTGTGTACTTCAATACTCACAGCCCTGATTGGATCACCAAAGTCTATCTTCAACCTCCCCATGGCTCTAATGATAGCAATAATGGACTGAATGGTGTTACTGTAGACAACAGCTTTGTACTGTTTACATTCTTCTTCTGAATAACCAGCCTCATGGATAATCCTACGGAAGAAGAAAATAATAAATTCTCTATTCAGATAAAGAGGAATATTTCTCTGTCATAGTATTTTACCATACTTACTTCATCTGCTTGACAATTGTGCTTTTTCCCGATTCACCAGCTCCTGAAAAATAAATGTGTGAAAATTCATTAGACTTTTAGTAATCTTTGAAAACACATTTAGTTTCTACACTTCAAACGTCTAACCAATATAAAAACTTTCAATAGGTAAAAAGACACATTACAAATTGATTTTTAATATAAAAAAGCATCTTAAGGTAGAAGTTCCAAAATCAAGCCATTTTAAGATCAAATCATTCAGTTCTAAAATGTCTTTTCTTCTTACAGAAGTGAGCATAATCTTTATGCAGTCTACTGGTGTTTCTAATGCAAACAGATGATCAGTCACTCTACTTCAAAGAGGTCTGAAGCTCAGTTCCTCTAGCTGCCTTTTTAATCAAAACCTAAACAAAGTCCTCCTTTATAAGTTCTTCACGTATTAACAGTCTTTGGTGTTGCAAATGAACATCTTAAAACTCTTCAGGGCTCTAGTCCTTATAACCCTCTTTTGACCCTTGTATGAATGAAATCAACACAGCCAACCTACTTCTTGTTAGAGCAGATGGCATAAGGTTTGTCAGTCCTCCTGATACCATTCTTAGTGCTTAAGAAATTAAAAAAAAAAAAAAGAGCATGCTATGTAAAGTACAAAGCTTACAGAAACAATTAGTCTCTCTGTCTACAGACAGAGGTGGGGGGGAAAATGTAGTTTTTGCTGTCTCAACAACTTATCTTTGGTCTTGTTTCTTTCTCTAAAGATGTACGAAACTCTTACAGCTGTGGTGGAGTCATCATCCCTAGAGGTATTTAAAAACTCTGTAGATGTGGCACTTGGGGTTAAGTGGTGGACTTGGCAGGGCTGAGTAAAGAGTTGGCCTTTTCCAACATAAACACTTGTACGAGTCTGTCCACACAACCATTATGCATGCCAAGGCCCTGCTTTCCAGGAAGTGGCCCAATACCTGCCTCCCAGTGGGAAGAAGGGAATTAATTCTTCTTTTTGCTTTGCTAGTGTGTGCAAGCTCTGGCTTTCCTATTAAAATATCATTATCTTGATCCATGAGTCTTCTTGCTTTCCTTCTATTTTTAATTTATCTCAAGGGAGAGGAGAGTTATCACACAGCTGTGTGGGTGTTTGGGTTGACCCTCGCTTTCACGGCTGCACTAGCAAAACTGCAGCTAGGTCAAAAGAAGCTGTTCTTCCCCAGCAGTCAGCATTTATTATGCTGCATCGAGTACTGTATCCAGCTCTCCCCCTCGGCAGCCAGTAAATGAGATACTGATAAACTAGACAAAAACCAGTAGAAGGTCACTTGGTTGTTTAGAGGGCTGATGCACATGGCATTCCAGGAAGAGCTGCAAGGAAAGGGGCTTTTAAATCCTAGAAAGATTGGGAAGAAGGTTGGATGTGTGTACAACTGCTATCCTCTCCACAGAACTCACTTAAAACAGCTTAAAGCGGAAGTGAATTTGTTACACATTACACACATACAACAAAAAGATGTGAGGCAATCAAGAACCTGCAGCACATACAGTTTCACAGAGATATAAGGGGGGAAGGGGGAGATGTGCAGGGGACCTATTCCCATGGAAGAGATTGTACTGGAACCAGCTGCACATGGAGGAAGTAGAAATTCAGCCTTGGAGACCTACAAGATTCAACTGGCCAAGGCTCTGAGCAACCCTATCTATTTTGACATTAGCCTGTCTTTGAGCCAAGGGCTTAACGAAATGACTTATAGGGGTTTCTTCTAACATACATTATTTCATGCCAGTGAATCAGTATTCTGTACTTGTATCTACTGTACAGTGATGCTTTAGGGATGTTTCTCCTACTGAACCAAATACGTAATTCAGGACGGACTCAGGCCAATTTAAGACTGACTGCCAAAAGTTGTCCCACCTCCTCCCCAACACTGCCACTGATGTGACTTCACTTCCCTTCCTCCAACATTGCAGAACAAGCGCTGGCATCACGAGGAGCTGGTGAGCTCAGAGCTGAGTAGCTAAGGAATAGGGAAGGCCTGTCACATCCATCTAAGATTGCCTAATGGCATCATTACCTAATGTCCAAGAATAAAACTTATTTTTTTATAAATCTGCAAGTTTCTTTGTAGAGTGGCAATAGTTCTCAGATGCTGAGCTGCCATGGAAATACACTGATATAAACAGAAATCAGAGGCACCACTACAAAAGTCATTTGTTATTTAGACACCTGAAGCATTTATAAACTAAATTAACACTCAGTCTCAAAATAGCTAATCATGCACTTAAGCACAAATAAGTGACAAAAGTTTAAGGATTAGCTTTATTAATAAAATTACTATAATTTGCTTTGCATTAATATTTTTATTCAAATAATTTGAATACAGTATATTCCCCTGCATTCAACAGCAATTTTAGAGATATTAAGAAATATACTACAGCATTTAATTTATATAACCTTGTAAAGTGCTCTTTCTTTTAAAAATTTGTCACGTTTGACTAACCAAGCAGGTCAGTGTCAGGGCTAGTTACAGTATAAAAATGAAATCATTTTTGTCATACACTTTCTAGTTATTTTTTTCTGAGTCAGATATGAGTGTTAGCGTTCACATGTACCAAATAACTAGAATTATCATAAAAGCCCTGTCAGTAACATAGCCACAAACACTCATAATACATATGAAGAACTATTTTATAGAGCACCCATCATCAACAGTGAGTTTCTGGAAGGTGCATTCCCCTACATTATTTAATGGAAAACAGAAACAATTGTGTTTGGTTTGGGTTTTTCCTTTACTTGCACACTGAAATGCCTGCAGCTTTCCTAATAATCTTTGCAAAGTATATAGGAAAATTACACCTTACTGAAGTGTAAGTATCCCATACTGAAAGGCAATTCATTATTTTTGCACTCTTGAATGCAGAGTTCTGCCAGGTTTTCTGACAGATGCACTTTTAACACTTCCTCCTTTATCTCAGCGTAAATAAATTGTCTATCCAGCAAAATGAGAACTAACTCTGTTTTAGAAAGCTTTAGACAGGAGCAAGCAGTATTAAATATTACATGTGACAGCTGCATATAAAATGTCAGAGCTGGCTGTATTGTCACAACCAAACCCTACCCAAATTTAGACTGACTTGAGTGTATATTCCTCAATCATCTAGTATGGGATGTTATTTATTGCTTGCTAGTTATGTGTGATACTTGATTTCAGCAACACTACTATCAATAATATGAACAGTCTTACAGGCTCTGTTACTATTTATGTATAACAAAAATATTAATACAAAGACATGACAGTTCTGCTCAGACTAAAAGAAGGGCAGCACATCAGTTCTGAATTTAAAAGAATAGTGGGCATTTTTTTGTTTGTTTAGTTTTAAATGATGGTCTAAATTAACTGTTAGGTCTACACATTAAAAAAAAAGTTTAATAACTGACGAATATTTTCCTTTCTCTTGCACACTATGTGCTTCTCAAAAAAAAAAAAAAAAAAGGCAACACATCCTATGAAAATCTAATTTAAAGCAAAGAATTTTAAAACTTTTGTTCACATAGTTCATAAGACTATAACTTGAACTAAACCTAATACTCTTACTATACCTGCTTGTCAGAAAGCAGGTAGATCCTTAAGCTTCATTATGGAGACTGACAAAGTGTGGAAGCAAGGCACATCTAAGTTAATCAGCATAATTTCATGTTTTCCCCATAGATCCTGCTATAATCTGAAGGGTCTTCTGCATTAAAGTTTAGTACCTTCACATGTCAGTATTTCACAGCTAGTATTGGGCTATTCAAAGCAGTCTTTTACTTGGATCCAGCCTGAGTTCCAACAGCCCTTGGTGAATTCAGAGCCAGCACATAAACCCAGGCCTGTGACTGACCCAACCGTACCATCCACAGCTCAGGGAATCTGAATAAGGAGGGGCTAAGCTAGTATTAGAATTTTTCTTTCAAAGCCAATTTTCAGCTTTGGAAATAGAAAAATCAAAGCATCTCATGTTCAAAAAAACCAATCAGAAAACCATTTAACAGATCACCCTTGCACACAGCCCTCTGAAGGAACCAAGACTAGCAAAGCTCAAATAAATTTAAGGAACAGCTAAAGCAGTATTTGATTCTACAAGCTGTGATTCGGCCAATTACAGAAAAAAACCTTAAAAAGACAGAGTTGGACTTGATCTGAAGGTTCTTTTCCAACGTAAATGATTTTATCACCCTATGACTCATTACTACGAAATTGTAGCAAACACCATCTTAGACAAATTGAATATTCTTTTACTTATCAAATGGAGCAAATCTGTGCTTAAAAAGAATTGTTCAATAATTTGATTAAAATTAACAGATCAGCAAAAATGTCACTTTAAACCACTCAGAGTGTCTCATGATTTATTATCCCACACACTGCCTACATAGCAAGCATTCCAGAACTACAAATTTCTGGAACAAATGTTTTATGCACTCAGGCACAGAAACTGCTGCTTGTAAGTGCTGAGATCTTAATAGTTACATTTCTAATGTGTGACACATTTGCTAATTGGTTACTGAATGAAACAATCAAATACTGAAGTAAAAACAAAGGAAACTTTTGAGTTCACAGTATCCCTCTTTGGAGGAAAGCAACCGCCAAGTACAACAGTTTCTAATAGCATAAATATACTCCTTGTAACACTAACACAGGAAAAACCCTATAGATATAATTTTTCTTGAGAAAAAAAGATTAGAGTTAGAGAAAGAATGGGCTGGCTTTGAAATAGCAACTAAGTCAGACAAAGGAACAGAACCCACAAACAAGTAGAACAGCCCTGTATGTTGCCAGAAGAGAGATCAAGTATGGACAAGAGTAATTAATACAAAACTTTCTACAGATGCTTGCCAGCTTTTCAGCTTGTAGAACAGGACACTTAGACCAGACTAACTTTGCACAGACACATGCGGAATTTAAAATAAAACACATTGACTCATAAATTTTTGGATTCACCTCCTGTAAAGTTCTCTCCCCACAACTCTCCTATCCAATTCTGTCAGATATTGGAGTTTCATAGTAGTAGGAACAAGCCGAATGGTGCCTATTCCTCAGCCCTCGCAGGTCACAGACAAGCTAAATGTACACTGATTTCTACTCTTTCTGCTGTGGGGTCAGTAATCTCTTATAAAAGCACACAGCTTTGTAGCTTGGAAGATCACTTGGAAGTATAATCTCCTAAATTTATCACCTCATGACACATTAGCAGACACGAGATATAAATTAGAATACAAGCTGCTAATCAGTGTTACTATACCCAAAACACATCAACGCTGAGACAGGAAACCCGCAGTGGAAACTGGTTGATACACCATACATCAGACAGCGCACTAAATGAAACATTGTCTGATACCAGCACCCACACTGTTCTATCTCGCCAAATTTTTTTATTTCGCCTTGTGTTCCCACTCCCCCTTTTTGAAGCCAGTCAGCAGTAACCCTTCTTATCTACCATCATCCTGTATTCTTTTAATTCTGGGGCAGCTGCTGACCCTGGTACTTTATGTTTCTTTTCCCCTTCCCTGCTGTTTTCATATAGTCAACCAAAATTGGATAGTACTCATTACTTCTAGGGTGGCATTAGTCTTGGAATTTCTATAGCTACTGGAATTTGAATGTGCCAGGAAACTTTGAGCAAATTAACAATCTGTATGAATAGTGTGTGGAAGAAAATATTTCAGTAACGTAGCCACGGAGTAATAGATTGTGAATCCCAGATTACATCACTGGTTCAAACCAGGGAAGTGACATATTCTAGAATTATAGACTGACTCAGATGAAAGATCTGAGATAATTCTCAAGGTTTCAATAGCTGCATGCTGTCTTAGTCCTACAGAAGCAGCACCATTTACACCAATAAGACACTGTCACTTTTGGAAATTCCCTAACAAATCAATAACTGATTACAACTAATTATTTCATTCCTAGGTCTTCAGTGTTGCTCCTAGTAGATGTTTTAACCAAATAGTACACAATAAAATAGTAAGTATTCTATAAAAGACATCATTTACCAAAACCGTTAAAATAAAATGTTACCTCAAGAAGCAATCATGCACTATCTCACGGTAGCATCCTGTGTGTTTATTGAGGTCTACACATCTAATAGACTGCTCTGAGTTTATTAATTATCTAGGCTATTACTATAGCAAACACATGAGCAAGTGATAAAGACAGTGTTGATTAGTTCAGCATTTAAACAACAAGGAGAAATTACGGGTTTATATTCAGTATAACCTCTGGAGCTCAAGGAATTCTAAAAACTAAAGCTTACGATGAAATGAGAGACTCCATCTTGCAGACCTTAAGGTAACTGCTATTCACCTTTTTATCTTTAAAAGTATGAACTGAGTTTTGAGCGACTTGAAATTTTCAATTAGTGCTTAATATCTTTTGAGGACAAAAGGTTTATGAAATGTTCTTTTTGTTTAGGATTCAATCATGTGAAATGCAGACATCTTAGCATAACTTGTTATGTGCAATTTCATGTAGCATACAAAATTAAATGCATGCAGCTTTTGAACACAAATTCTATCTAGCTCTTCAAAACTGTTCCTATACTCCTCAGCAGTTTCAAATTACTAGCTGTTGCTCCTGCTACACAGGAGCTCTTTTATCATTATGTGCATCACTTATACCATAACACTGTTGTGCACTTGTCTCACTCTAAAGGAGAGTAACAGTACAATACCAAGTGTCGTATTTCAGAAACTCTGCAAAACATTCAAAAGGAAATGTGGTACCTTGGAATTGAAGGTACTTTAAAAAGATAATCTGTTCAGAATGTACCAGAGATCTCTTAAACACCAGTGTCACTGACTTTCCCAGGGACAGTGCCATTGTACTTTTTATTTCAATTAAGATATAGGCGTAGCTTCCTTTGTGTGAAGTGCCAAACCCAGCAGGGCTGTGACAAGCTGAGACTCGAAGGTTTGGAAATAAACCTCTTACTTATGCCAGAAATTAAGTATGGGAACTAATGCACATTTAGAGATGAAAACTAGTTAGCAATCATGCTTGCTGCCTGACAACTGTGTCACACCACCAGCAGCTAAACACTTGTGGGTCCAGGTTTATCTAACATGTCAATGTTGACAACAGCTTGATAAGATTAGCAGTTGACTACTTAGATGTATCAAAGGCCAGCATCCACACTACTATACTCTAAAAGACTTGGGAATCTCCTCCAAGTTCAAAGCCCAAAACCTTATTAGTGTTTCAAATGGAACTTCAATATAGCAAATAAATGATTTCCTCAACAAACTAAGATTTAAATTTGTTACTTAAAAAAAATTAAAGTGGTTCCCTTCTTCCACACATACTAGTATGCTCAGAAATAATCACTGCATAATTTGAGATCATGGTATGAAAGAACATTATTAAAGACCTTCTAGAACATGAGTTTGAGTGGATATTGCATATGACTTCACTCCAGGAGACAAATGCTGAGTGCTCCAACAGAAGGAAGCATCTCCTTTAGTCTTACAACGTTTATCAAGAATTACTGGTGATTTCTGCCAACAGAGTACAGCATGCCTCATCTAGACCTCCAAGTATATAGCCAACAAACCTCTAGAAATTCAGAGTGCCCTGACATTGTTCTTGACAGTGTGGTTGGCCTTCATGGCCTTTTACTGTTCAGTGAGCTATAACTACGATGTGCAAAGAACGCGGGTTCAGCGACTGAGATACCAGAGAGAACTTAGTAAGCAGGCTATCTTTCATCACAATTGAAAATGCTTTATAAAAAATTCCCCACCACAACAGAGGCATACTTTATGCAGGTTATTCTGGTGGAGAGATACAACAAAGGAACTCGGAATTAACTGCATATTTTCATTGCAGTCTCTGCCTGCAATTCAGAACAACACTACTGTTGTATTATCTACAATTGGGAGAGAACTTACTGTCCTGCTGTCTCATATTACTATGTAACTGTACAAAGAGTTGGAACAATCAGAAAGCAGAGTGTGCATTTCTATCAAAACAGGAAAATTATCTCTCATGTAAATCTCCGCTGATTTTATTCAAAGCTATACTTGTCACGTAACACCAAGACATTATTTGCAAATGCAATAAATGGGTACTGTCAAAGTTTATACCAGGACAAGTGCAATCACACTAAAAATTGTCCCATTATTGTAGAAACAGAGCAATAAACTTCAGTTCACATAAATTTTCAGTATTCTTCCACACTTAACAGTTTTTTTCATTTTGTAGCTCAAGGACTAAGATCCACAAAAATCAGGAGAATAAGCGCACTGATAGTTGACCTAAATTCTCTTCCATGTCTCCAACTCCATCAAAAACCTGTATGTATTTAAAGTGACAGGGATTAAAATGTAAAAAGACCTTAGAGACCTGGAACAACCTTTTTCAAACGCAAACATTTTCAGAACTATTTGCATTTGAAGCAAGAAAGAAAATTCATGTGTATAGTCAACCATATTCTTTTGTTACATGCACATGCATTTTGCACACAAAACTATTCTCAAGCAGAATATTACTGGTGGTTAACAATACTTAAAAAAAAAACAAAACAAAACAAAAAGACAAAAAAAAAAAAAAACAAACAACAAAAAACCACAACAAACTGGCTTTTTTTGGCTGTTGTAGTTAAATTTGTATTTAACCAGTCTCATTAAACTGAGAAAACTTAAAAGCATGTAAAAATTCCAACCCCTTCGAATAGGCAGTTGCACACAATAATCTCAGAAGCAAGGAATAAGACATAAACACATATATACATAAACAGCAGCCTGTTTGCCTCAAACAAGTATGTAGTCAAAGCCTGATATAACCTAACCCCAAATGCTCCCATATTCTGGAACAGCAGATAGAGAAAATAACCTAAATAGTCTCTCATCCAGGAATTAGATGACAGCCTTTGCTACCAAACACTGAAGCACTAAGCATATCAGAAGGAATCCCTGTCAGTGTCTTCAAGGGCTTTATACTAAAGCATTATATGCTTTAGAAAGTATAAAATAGTTTTCCTAAGAGTTTACCAGATTTATTAAGGATCAGTAACTTAATCTGCATACAGCTGAGAAATCCACTTTCAAAACGCTTCAAGAAATATTTAATGAATCAGGAATACAGACAGCACTTCATTGAGACTTAGCAATTTATTTTCATTCCACCATTGTATAGAACATCAGTGGTAAGTGTGAAATCAACAAGTATTCAAAATAACATTTAATAAATAAAATCTACAAATACTCAAGACAACTGTCTGGTTTACTCCCAATTTCTATGGCAAGACCCTTAATTCCAGTCACAGCAAGTTTTAAAACTGCATTCTGATACAATGTTCACACTGTATTCTGTTTATAATGTTAGTACATCTTTACTGTTGTCTTCATTCTCCTCTCTACTGTTTGCACACTGAGCTGGCAGTTGTACTTCTTGCCCATTACCATCTTTCATTATTCACCAAATGCTAAGCAGAAGAGGATTCTTCCTAGTCAAGCCCACAACCTGTAAAATAGAAGAGCATGAGGAAACACAGGTCCAACACTATCTGTATTTGGAATGAAAACAAACTCCTACCTCTAACTTCCAGTCAGTACACTCCCTAAGGCAGATTGGCACTATCTCCTCAGGCAGCAATGAAGTTGCAAAAAAGTGGGGTTTGAAGAGAGTTTAAGATTTCTACCAACTGGACCTTGCAGAGGAACACAATGTCACATTATTCCTAATCCAATTCTACAGTGAACTGTGACACACAAATAGAGAAATTGAAAGCATCCTGTTCTGCACCCACTTTTCCTTCTGCCTATGCGTTTCCAGTACTCCAATTGCATATGGTATCTCCACTCCTCATCACGCTTTTAGTCAGGTCCTCATCAGACCAGTATGAAATACCAGCTGAACTGACCACTGGCAGCAAACAAAGTCCACACAGGACAGCCAGTTTGACTACTGAACCAGCAAAAAAAAGAATTAAGCATTTAAAAGTGACAAGGAGATGGCAAAACCATTCAGTTGGATGCTGCAAGAGCACTCTCCTTTTTAGCAACCCAGAGCTTCTAGAATAGCCCTACTGCTTATTAGACAACATCCACTGCATATTTCCAGCATTCCAATCCAGATTTAGAAAGTAGGCAAGAACCTCTTGAGTTTTACTGGAGACTATTAAAAAAGACCCAGAGATTCATAACATCCTTATGCCCATGATTGATGACAACTTGTATTACAAGCCAAACAACTACAACAGCTTCATCCATGCACAAAACAACATACAGTTGTATGCAAAAAAATATGTTATCAACTTTTCAAAAGGAAGATGGGATTAGAGGTAGCCATTTGATTCCAACAGTATTTTCATTTCAAGAAACAGACCATATTAAATTCTAGACAATATTAAGAATTATAATCCTAATTCACATTTTCAACAGGAATTTTCATTCCAGTACATTGCTTTCTTCTATAAAAGCAATCTGCTTAGAGCAGTGATTGTAAAGACTTCCTGTCCATTCTGGTTGCCTAGATACTCTTATATTTCAATGAAGATTTAATCAGGTACTTTTTTTAAGTATATTACTCACTTCAAATTCAACACTACATTTCTAAAAAGCATGTATGAAAAAGTAATGAGGTAGAGTTAATTTCGTAAGTTGAAGCACAGGATATTCAAATGGTGGTGATTCCTTTCAGTAGCTTCACAAGAAGTGAAATTTTCTAATTTCAATATCAATTTATATAGGTACATATAATATTGAAGTTTACATGTATCTCTAAATGTAAATACAGAGCACCCAAATAAGCATACATCTATAAGTCAACACAGCAAGTTGATAAATCAAGTTGTTACCAAAAACATACCAGAAATGATCTTATTCAAAGCTTCAATGATCCTTCAATTACCAAAGCCAAAAAAGCAATTTAGTTGCTTATCACATATTTAACAAGCCTCTTATGTAAAGAATTGGTTCTTAAATGCTTTATGTCATTTAACCCCATCAGTTGAGATCCTGAAAGAATCATACCAAGAGAAATTTTTTAAAATAACACAAAAATATATTTCAAGGATAGAGTTAGCCAGCAATTAAACCAAAAGGAAAGAGAAAGGCAAAATTTGACCTGAACAGATAACACACTTTCAAATCAAGGTTTGGTGCATATGAGTATCTATGACACTAGGAGATTTTTAGGCCATTTTGCTGGGACGGCATAGAGTGGCACATGATACTTCACCTTCTGTTACATATTCAAGCTATAGATAATTCCAGAGACTTTGAAGTTGGCTGCACAGCTCTGAGAAATCCAAGGGCAAAGCCATGATGATGCGAAACATCTTCCAAGTCACCAACTCTTATACTTCTCAGAGCTATACAGTGAAAGGATTATGAGCTGACACAAACATGGGTAATTAGCCTACAAAATCACTCCTCCACTTCCCATCCTGATTAAGAAATCTTATTTGTCTTTTCTGCTCCTACTTAATGGAGAAGGAGAACAAAATATGTTTAGCATTAAAAAAAAGTTCAGATCTCTTACTGCAGAAGAATACATTCCTGGTACACAAAAGTGTCTCAGCAAAAACAGTTTATTTTTGTCTAAACAGTCTAATGTCAAATTCTAATTATTCTTCCACTCAGAAATGCCACTAACTTGAGCCACTTCAAAAACTGCATTTTTCTCAATAGTGCACTCAAAACTTCTTCCTCCCAGAAGTTCAAAGTTCTGATTTTTTCAACTAATGTCTATATATCTTACCAACTTTAATACTTTTTTGGATACAAGATCTCTCAGGTGAAGCCAAATGAGTTCATTATACAGAATAATTGTGTACTTTACACAAAGGCTGCAGTAACAATAGAGCACTGAACAAACAAGGGGAATAAACAGAACAGGAGACCTCAGTAAAACTGGGCAATGACTACGACTCAACTTCAGAATAGCAAGTTTTCATCAATACAGGTTCTCCTATACATGTCTTCGAAAAAAAAAACTTTTCATAGCTAATTATCAAGTCAGTTCAGATCTTTATTGCAGTGTTTCCATGAAAAAAAAAAACCAACAAAAAAACCCAAAAAACAACTAACAACAAAAAAACCCTTCACACTTAACAGAACATCTGAAATTTTACCTCTTTTCTACTTTAATCTTGTACCACAACATCTGCCAGATAGCATGTTGGAGGAAACACTGCAGACATCCATCAAGCCAGACAACAAAACTGACTTCAGAATTTCATGCCCTCTAAGCTAGACACATGGTTTGGTTTCAAATTATTTAGCCAGACTTCAGGATGTGCCAACTGCTCAATTCTCCTTCTCAGAGGACTGAAACAACTCAAGGGTAAAACGTGGCAGCAAAAGAACAATCCACTTTGACAATATGATTATATAAATCATTACAACCCAACCACAGCACAAAGCCCCGAGTTCAAATTATGCCAACACAACTATGCAGGGAGCTATACTGTAAACTCTTAGTTTTGATGTGAGTTAAAAATAACTCCATAAAAGGAAGTTAGGTGAATTTTGGTAATTTTATCTACAGCACAATAAATTGTTAAATCAGCACAACAATGATACAATAAACTGTACTGCCAGAAAAAAGTAGGAAGACAGTAATTATGTCATAGTGTATCACAGAATTTATGTGTGGTCTTGAAGCCCCACTGATGCTGGGAGTGGACAGACTACCCAAAAGTACCTTACCAGAGCCTCCACTTCAGGAGGAGAGAAAAAAGAAAATAGAAAGAAGCATTACATTGTTTTAAAGAAAACTTGGTGGAAAACCATTTCTTAAGCTTCAAATGTTTTCTAACTTCTAAAATATAAAAAAAGGCTTTAATGCTTAGTACAAAAGTTAAGTTAAAATAATTTTTATATGTCCGTAACTACACTTTTCAATCAAGATTTTAAAAAGTAAACTCATCATTACTGATATCACAACATCTCATAAAATGCACAGTTCCTCTAACTCCTTTCTAAATCAACATGTACTGAAGATACATGTTGTCTTAATATTAAAGAACTAAAATCATGATACAATCATAAATAGTGATCTTATAAAGTAACTTCCAAAAAGAAGAAATAAAATAATAATGCAGACCTGAAATCAATAAAGACAATTTGCATTGTAGTGAAATCTATACACACAATAAAGACCAATATTATGGTCTTTTACACCAACATGCAAACAGAAAGAGACAAGTATAAAAGAACCCCAACTGCAATTGTACAAACATAACCACAACTGAATGGCTGCGCTTTCTGCACATCTATGAGCTTCCTTTCACAAAAGCAAGGGAAATTATTACACTATGAGAATCTAGTAATTTTGACTTTTGTTCTTTGAAATTATTGTTATATTTAGCACAAAGGCTGGAGAATTTCCCTGACTTAAATACAAAGTCAGACACAGAACTCCACATAAATAAAATCCTGATTTGCAGAGTCCAATTTTACCATATTAAAATGCAAGAGAGCTCTTAGTTCAGAATTCCTGCTAAATCTAAGCAGACAGGCAGAAATGGGGGGGGGGGGCTAACACAGACAAGACCAACAAGCAAAAAATCAAATCCAAGCATCAAACACTTCTTTTAGGCACCACAAAACAGCTTTTCAATAAGAGGTGAACTTTGAAAATATCTGCAGATATCTGCTGTCTCTGAAGGCATGACAGGAAATGTTTTGTTAGACATGTTTTAGAATAGGCTGGCATAATTTATAAAGATGAGGTCAACATCTCTGAAATGTGCAATACTTGTTTGCGAGCATAAGGCTTTTTTGAGAGCTCCCATAAGTTCAGACTTCTAAAGCCTTTCTTGTCTGCAAGTGTGGAGAAAGAGAATACTCTGGAGGAAAGGCAAGAGCAGTAATGGCACGAACAGCATAAATGTATTTTTTCAGTCCAATGTGCAATCAGTCTGGAGGGAGGCAGGTATTGCCAAGCACAGTGAGGATCATGCTGTTGAAAAGATGAGTATGCAGCAGGAGCCACTTTGACTGAGCAGACATAAAGATGCAGGTCTACAACAAAACAAAAGCAGACAGAAAAAGATGCCCAAGATGTGAAGATTTAAAACAAGAACTAAATAGAATTTAGAAGTTACTGTCTTGAGGAACAGGAAGAACTGCAGAGGAAAAGATTAAAAGCAGTACTCTGTCTTAAGTTAAAAGCCACTTATCTTTAAGAACATGACATGCCAATGTTCCAATATGAATCACAAGGATCTATTCAGGAACAGAAAAGTGGCTCTGTCGGTCATTAGTATAAAGGTATCCGCTGAACTTAAATCTATAACTGTGATTATCCAGAAAGAAGACACATAATTACAGCTGGGAAATACATGGCCTGTGACCTCCTGGATCCAGGATCCACTTCTAAAGAATGTTTAAGGCCGATCTGTTGCTTTTTTCATTCAAGATACAAGAACCTTAACACCGAATTTGCTATATTAGGTGAAGAATGTGATAATACACAAGATAAAGCGCTAATCCTATAAATTTATGCTGCCAATTTGAAAACACTCATAAAATCTGATGAGCTAACCTCATACCAGAAGGCTTTCTGCTAAATGAGGTGCTGCCTGTTCTCCCGCAGTTGGCATAAATTCAGTGTTATGTGCTTTAGCCAATTCAAGAGAAATGCACTTGCAAATCCACACCTGATCCGGATCACATGTGTATTAACACAGCACATGGATTGGTCACACAGAACTGCCACCTCCCAGCACAAGTAGAATTACATTCATTCTGCCAACATCACTTGAACTTTTATTTGTTGAATACTAAAAGTTGAGAAGAGGAACCATGGAAGAGAAAACCAGCTTGACTCCACTGTATTCTCTACTTGGAAGCCAGCCAAAATATAAACTGCTTTTCAAAAATCTCACACTAAGTATATGAGTTTATCTATAAGAAGCAACAACAAAAAAATACAATAAAACAAAAAATTACTTCAGTTAAAACACAGAATTTTAGGAATTGTCAACTTAGCACATTAGAGTGCTTAAGGAAAAATACATACTTTTTTTATGTTAAATGTTCAGTGTTGGCCAATATAATACATTTTATGTAGAGTTTTCATGCACCTCAAGAATTTCTCTGTAACCCACTGACTGAAAATAACATCAAAGGAAATAAGCTTGTTTATTTAACGATTTTAAAAGATATAATCATCAAAATCCCATATATAAACAAGCATTTTTCATCTGGCTTACAAACTATACGCTCAAATTCTATTTACTTCTAAGAATGAGAATAGCTCTCAGAAATTTTCAAGGATAGGCTCTCCTGCTGTTGGGATAGCACACTGAAGTGTATAGAATTACAAGGTTAAAATAGTTATACATGGATAATGCTTAGAATCCAGTATTTTTATTTCAAATGACCTGTAGTCAAAATTGTATAAAGGGATGAACCAACTGACAGATATAACAGAAGAACTTAGATAATCCAGTTCAACAATATTTTGCATAGATTAGATATATCTGCTTAGAGATAGGACAACAGAATATAAGTCTAACAGGGATCAGTGATACTGTAAAAAAAGTCATGTTTCAGGTACAGCAATGTCACTCACATCTCTCTCGTAATTAAATCCCCACAATTTCCTGTTTTAGAGAAAACCTTTGGAAAAGCATATAATGGAATAAATTAAATTTCAGGTCTAGAAATAGACTGATTTTATGAACATATCTTCCTTCATTTGAGCAATCTAGCTCAAGCTTCCAGTAGGATTCTCTAATCACCATATAAAAATATAGGTTTTATAGATGCTGGAGTAAATCTGATTTATTGGGTCAATAGAGCGACGTGACCTTTTTCTACATAAGCAAGGTGTTTTAGATGCTCCTCACACACTGCATTTTCCTGGCAGCAGACCACAATTTGTACTTTTCCTTTTATTTCAGTGTCTTTTTAGCAGAACAAGCCCATAAATAGATGTAGGAGTACAACCGAGTAGATGATAAACTATGACATGTGGGCTGAACAAGCAATTGGGAAAGTGAGTGGTGAGAAGAAAGTGACTCTAGTGGAAGTAACTCTAAATAGTTTTGCCATCACATAAAGCATTCACATCACATTTAAGACATCTGATAGAGTTGCAAGGAACAGTAACAGCAAAACTTCCATTCCAAACCATGTGAAATACACAAATGCATCCATGGCTGTATGCACAAAACCTCATTCAGAGTTCACTAAACATGTAGGTAATCTTTGTTTAAACAATCTTCGAAACACTGGTTCTAGAAGCCAGCCTGCTTGCCTTTATATTTCTTTTTAATAAGGTATGGGGAAATACTAAACCAACCAAGCTGCTGCTCACAACAATGTGAGAATCCACATGTATTTGACCACTTGTTCCATATTCTAAGATTTCATGAGATTCCAGCAGAAAATCTTTTCAGTATTAGAAACAGAGAATTTATAAAATTTAAGCTCATAACATAGGGCTTTGTACATAAGAACATTAAACAACTGAAAATAGCCACAAAATCCATCCTCAAGTTTAAAGCATCTTTAAATGGACTTTATCTGTATCCAAGAAATATGATAAAAAACACTACAAGTACTCATATCCAGGTACTTCAAGTTCCATACAGAACAGCAAAACACTGAAAAATCATTTCAAATGCCTTGCCAGAAGACACATAAAGCATTAACTGGCCATACCATCTTTAAAAAAAAAACAACAAAAACAAACAAAACCAACAAACAAACAAAAAAAAACAAACCACCTATCTTCTGCAGTATTGTTATGTATCCCATATAGGAGAACCTTTCCATGCAACAATCACTGATGCCAAAGGTATTCAGGAATAGGCACTGTACCAACCAAAAACCTAACACTTCCTGGAAAATAAACCAGAAAGAAAAGCTTTGTTTCTCTCACCAGCAAAATTTTAAACCTATAAACACATTTTAGGCCGTTTGTTTTTCCTGTACTAGGTTTGTTTCATCTACACATAAAAGTTGCTGAGTTTCTTGCACCCTTCTAGAGCCATTTTAGAATTTAGCAACAGAAAGTTATTTAAGAGGTCTACTGCAATGTTTGTAGTGAACAAACAGGAGGCGAGCAATGCAGCAAAATCAGTGTCGAGGGGAGTGAGAAATTGAGGAATCATTTAAAAAGTTTGCCTGAAACTTCAGATTTGAGGGTGAAACTGCAACCCAACAGCTACTTTAACTCCCGATTAGAAGGATTCAGTCTGGTTTAGCTATATGGAGTATACTGCAAAATTCCCTACAACATCGATTCAGTGCAAATCTTGCAGCATTCAGCTTTTCCCAACCTGTACACTAGTTTTAGTTCCGGCACAAATGTATTCTAATTAAAACCCTCGCTTCCTTTTTTTCTTGTAATTTTAAAAGTAATCTTATCTTACTTATCTTTTACACACAAGCATATCACTTAAAACACACAAAAAGGCGAGCTTCAAGTGCTTGTGAGCCAAACTCAAGAACCCGAGATGGCACGATATGAGTCACTATATTATAGATGCAGAACGCCGATTAAGGCTCAAGTAACATAAGCAAGTTCCACAAAAAGGAAAAAAAAAATGCAAAAAGTTAAACAGTTCTTTGCCTTTTGTTCTTTTGCCGCTTTCTGCACTTTATTCTCGTAGGAACAGTTTAAGAGAAGTCCGGGTCTACAAGAAACATTTAAGAGTAAATATCCTCCGACGTAACATTTCCTTCCTCTCAGGAGATGAACAGAGAGAGAATCCAGGTCAGGAGTTTCGGGCGTTCTCTCGTTCCCACGGAAGGCAGGGCCCGGGACAGACCAGCCGAGCAGCTGCCCCTGATCCCGGAGGAATCGAGGCGCCCACCCGCCCCCAGAGGCTGCTGTGCCCCCCGACACCCCCAAAACTCCCGAGAGAACCCGAGCACGGACCCCTCACTCCGGGGGCTCCCTCGCCCCCCGCCCAGCCCGGCGGGCACCTGCCCCTCCCCGGGGGGGGCCGGGAACTGCCCCGGGCGGACCCTCCCCACACGGCAGCCCTTACCTAAAAGCAGCAGCTTCACCTCCCTGGCCGCCTTCTCGCCATCCTCCCGCAGGTTCCTGTCGATCATCTTGCTCCTCTCCACCGCCGCCTTGTCCTCGGCGCTCAGCGTGCACCCCATCTTGGGAAAGGGGCTGCTCGGCTCCGGCGGCAGAAGGGAAGCAGGGGAGCGGCGGGGCTCGGCGGCGGGGAGGCGCTGAGGAGGGCGGGGGAGCGGCTGCTCCCCGCTCGCTCTTCTCCTTCCCCCGCTCCCTCACCTGGGGCGCGGCGGCGGCGACGGCGCGGGCACCGCGCGCCGGGTTTGTCTCCCAGGAGAGCGGGGAGGGGCGCGGGGAGGCTGTGCCGAGGGAGCGCGGGGAGGCTGTGCCGAGGGAGCGCGGGGAGGCTGTGCCGAGGGAGCGGGGACAGCGGCAGGAGGGACGGGCGGTCCGAGGCCTCGCACCGGGCCCGCCGCTGGCCCTGGGGCTGCTGCGCGCGCGGCACCGGCACCGCCCCCGCCCGCCGGAGGAGCGCGGGCGCGCGCGCGCCGCCCACGCCGGGGAGGGGGAGAGAAGATGCGCGTGCACGGCGGGAAAGGGCGGTGGGCGCGGCTGTCGCGCGTGCGCAGGGCGGCGGCGGCGCGGGGGGAGCGGAACAGGATCGGGACGTGAACGGGGCTGGAAATGGGGGAACAACGGGAGCAGAGCGTGAATGGAGCTGGAAAGGGGAGAACAACGGGAGCAGAGCGTGAATGGGGCTGGAAACGGGAGAACAACGGAACCAGAGCGTGAATGGGGCTGGAAACGGGAGAACAACGGAACCAGAGCGTGAATGGGGCTGGAAACGATGGCACAGCGGGATCGGACCGCGCGCGGGGCTGGGGGCGCCGCGGCCGCGTGACGTCATGGCGCGCGCGCCCCGCGCACCTGGCCGGGAGCCGTTGGGGGGCTCGGATTCAAACGGCGCCGCGCGCGGGAGGTTCCATTGCTCGGCGGGGCGGGGGGAGCGCCGGGCGGGGCGGTACCAACGACTGCAGGGGGTGAGGTCCTCGCCCCCGAGCGCCCCGTGTCCTCGGGTTCCCGCTGCCGGGAGCCATGGAAGGGCATAAGGGTCCAACCCCACTGCCGCTGGGTGCTGGCAGTGGGCTCTCTCCTGACTGGAGTCGTCAGTCAGTCAGCCCCATTTTACACCCTGAGTACAAAGTCGAACGAACCATCCCACCCCAGGGCTCAGAGATGCTCAGCCCACTCACTTGGTCTGGGAACCTTATCTCATCAGTGGCTCTCAGTATGTAAAGGTAGGTACCAAGAGGATGGAGCCAGGCTCTGCTCAGTGGTGCCGAGCAGTAAGACAAGAGTCCACAGGCAGAAATATGCACAGGAAGTTCCACCTGAACACGTGGAAAAACTTCTTCGCTGTGCAGGTGACCACGTTCTGGAACAGATTGCCTAGGGATATCATGGAGTCTCCCTCGCTGGAGATAACCGTGAATCATCTGGTTGCAGTCCTGTTCCATGTGTTCCAGTATGGCCCTGCTTGAGCAGGGAGGTTGGGCCCAATGACTCACTGTGGTCCCTTCCAACCTGACTCATCCTGTGATTCCGTGCCCCATCCCAGAGCCCAGCCGTGGGGCTCTGCAGATCCATGGCCTCTCAGGTTGTCCTGTGATTTGTTTTGCTGTTTAATATAAAACCCCTAAGGAAACTATCCAGCGTTCCCAAGCCTTTCCCAACCATGCAAATGTTGTGCTGTTTGGATTACAAAGGAAAGATATCATTACCTGATAATAGGATCACGAAACAAATCGGATTGAAGGGGCCTTGGTGGATGATCTATCCTGGGGCAGCTGAGCTGCTCCATGACTGGGACCCACCACGCCAGCAGGTGTGCACCAGCAGGGCCAAACACTGATTTCACTGAAGTTCTCACATAAAGCACTATGCACATGGGGTAAAACTTTGTGAATTTCAGGAAAACCCTTAGTCAAGACATGAGACACCAGAGCCTAGAAGGCAAGTCTGTTGAATTAAGGTTCATTGTCCCAGTAAGTCTTTATTTTTGTAGGATCTCAAGAATTTATGCCCCTAGAATGAGTTTAAAAAGAGCGTCATTTTGCAGCACAGAAGGTGTTTTAGTATTTGACTACAAAGCCTTTAAGTCAGACTCAGCTATTACTACACTTAGTAAATTAAAGGGTTTTTTTTTCCCTGTAATACTTAAAGGAAAAGTATATCAAAGATTCTATTTTTACTGGATGTTTTGGATTTTCTTCTTTGCAGGGGTCTTCGGATGCTGACACTGAATAAACCATAAGTAATGGTGTAAAAATGAAGTAGATAATGCTCAAACTGTAATTTACATATTTTTACATTTTCTGGCTTGTAGGCATGCACTCAGCCCTAACAAAGCATAGTGTAAAATCCTTTCTTAAACAACATTAATTCTTAGGACTTCATAAGACCTTTCAGACATTTTTTTTTTACCATCTTTGTTGTGTTACTGCTGTAGAGAATGGCAGGGCACCTGCGAGGTGTGACTTGCTTCTCTGCCCTCCTGAGTTGTTCGGGTACATAGTTCATTTTGTGTTCCCTTGTGCAGACTTCCACAGTGGCACTATATGGGATAGAAGCTTTTACAAAACAGCTCAGCTCACATAGGGGGAACTAGTCTTTATTTGGGATTTTTGGCATCTCCTGTAGTAGAGATAGCAATGTCAAATGCTGCTCAGGAAAGAATAGAGTCAGAGGAGAGGAAAATTATTAAGCTTAGGGATAGTTTTCTGGTTTGGAAATCAAGGACAAAGAATGATTTCTGAGATAAACAACACGTGGTTAGGATATTGGCAAGTGAAAGTACAGATTAAGAGATAAGAAAGTAGTAAACAGAGATTATGGTAGGTGGAAATAATGTGATAATGAGAGCAGCAGATGTTACAAAGATGGAGATACTACAAGTAGGACACCCTAACTCTGAGTGAATTTTGTGCCATTTAATTGTGAGCATAGAGCACACATTTTTATACTTTTGACTAGGAAGGTTTGCTGGGGTTCTGTCTCTGTCCTCCTTCCCTTTTAACACTGTCACTACACTCAAAAATGGTGAAATAGGCCCAAGTTCTTTTCCTTTTATCACCCTGTAGAAGGAAAACAGAACTGTATAGTATCTGGCCTTTTACACATATCACTAATCTTTAATACAAGAGAATTTTTTTTTTTCAGTTCTTTTTAACTTAAAAAGACTTTCTTTCATAATTAGGGACTTTTCTACTACCTTTTTCCTCTTAAAATCCTGTGGATAAGGTGTACCTTTTTGTACATGGACAACATTACAAAATCCAGGACTACTTCTGAAAATCTGCTTGCCTTTATTTTCTTTGACATGCAGGTTTCATATGATTTACCAATACTATTTCCTTATGCAGTCTCTTTTGAAATGATAAGAGAACTTTTCACCAGTGTTCACCAATGTCAGTTGTTAAGTTCTACTTAGGGAATAATGGCCCAGGTGATAAACTATTATATTCTAGAGTTACTTTACATACATAGCAGCTCTCAGGATCATGGAATAACAGAAACTCCTTTTACAGTGCCCAGGAAGGCTGAAGAGTGATTCCTGTCCTCTGTTAAGGACCGGAAACTCCAAATATTCAGAACAAAGTTTGTCAGTGCAGTGATGTACAACAAATAATGTCTTATGTGATGCTGTAGAGCAATGTGGGCCTGAAATTACATCTGGAGCTACATCTCTCTGTGATGTCTTAAAGTATTTTTTTTTAATCTAAAATATTCTACTGGGCAGTGAAAGAAACTACAGTTAAATAGTTAAATATAGTCTGTATTTGGGCAGTACACCATCAATCAGTTTTATTCCAAAGAGTCAGAAATGTGTTTGCTCTAACTCATTGATTAGAGTTCCTTCACAGCAACTCTAATAGTTATACTGCCATATGGTTATATGAGACATCCCTGCAGTTAGAACTGTACAGCTTTTACTTTCATCTGACAAGCTGGGAAATTGCTTAGGAGCTCTTTGTGTGTTTTGTGGCCTCATTCCTGAGCAGGGATTACTTCAAGAGATTTTGTTGTTTTGCTTGGTTTAACAACAAAAAACTGTTGTTTGATATGACCTCCTTTTGAGTTCCCATCATCAGCTCTTGAGCTCATTTTTCTGTAAGATTATCTTTAGCTGCTGCTGCATGGGCATCATAGATAAATTTCTTGTGTTTGGAATGAAATACAGTGTTTTATAGGGATAATAATCAGCCTTCAGCCTTCTATTTTGCTGTTTTTCAAATTTTAATTTAAATTATCTGATTTAATAATCTTATTTGCTCTCATCTTTAGCAACACAGAGTACATAAAATCATATATGAGAAACTGAATAAAATTGTTATGAAAGAAATAGAGGAACATGGGCAACTTGAATTTCTGCCTTTGGAAAACTGAATAGAGCAAGGTAAAATACTTTCTGAATAAAGCATGTAACTATATGCTTAATTATTAAATTTTTATCTAATTTATTTAATTTCTTTTTGTGATAAGAAAGCCAAATGTTCCCAAGGTGTGGTGCCAGGTATCTTCTTCCATACTACTGCTTCAGTTTTAAAATGTGTGTGTTGCATCATGATCTTTAACCAGCTGCTTGACTTTTTTGCAGTTGTAGTAGTCCTCATGTTTGGGGGGGTTTAATTGTGATTAAATGAGAGGCCTCTCGTGATGCTATGGTTCCATGTGGGACCATATGTCATAGAATCGTAGAATGGCTTGGGTTGGAAGGGACCTTAAAGACCGTGTCATTCCAACCCTCCTGCCAAGGGCAGGGACGCCTTCCACTAGACCAGATTGCTCGAAGCCCCATCCAACATGGCCTGAACACTTCTAGGGATGGGGCATCCACAGCTTCTCTGGGCAGCTTGTTCCAGTGCCCCACCATCTTCACAGTAAAGAATTTCATGCTAATATCTAGTCTAAACCTACACTCTTTCAATTTGAAGCCATTCCACCTTGTCCTGTTATACTTCTGTAAAAAGTCTCTGTATTTCTTGTAGGTTCCCTTTCAGTACCGGAAGGCCACAATTAGGTCACCCCAAAACCTTCTCTTTTCCAGGCTGAGCATTTCCAGTTTCCTCACTGGAGAGGTGTTCCATCCCTTCAATCAACTTTACTGTTCTCCTCTTGGAAGGCAACCCAACAGGTCCATGTCCTTCCTATACTGAGGACCCCAGAGCTGGATCCCGCACTCCAGGTGAAGTCTCACCAGAGCAGAGCGAAGGGGCAGAATCACCTGCTACCCATGCTGCTTTTCATGCAGCTCAGGATACAATTGGCTTTCTGTATCTAAACCATTACCGACAGTAAGAAGCTGTATCTAACATTCAAAATTTAAACAGATGAAAAAATGGTAAAACAAGCCCACCATACAAATTAAATGTCAAATGCCCCTCTGCCCCATTGCAAAATACTTTCATTCCACCTCCAAGAACCTCTGGATTACACTGCGTGCATACACAAAGCTGATTCTCCTCTCATGTTACTGTGATTAATTAATGGATAGTGGATACTTTAGATGTTAATTATCTATGATAATGTGTTCAGCCATGTCACTAATGACAGGGCAGAGCTCATGCAGCACCTCTGTGAAAGGCCTTTCTGACTAAGATTTTGTATGGTTAATTCAAAATGAAATTTTTTCTTGGAACCGCAAAACAAGTTCAGCTTTAAAATTTGCCAGCGCTGTAGCTGAGCAATGCTGAATTGATGAAGCTGCAGATTGGTAGAACACCTATACTGCTTATTAATATGGATGCAAGTAATTATTGCCTTGGGAGATTCCAAGGTGTAAATTGTGCGAGCATGGCGCTGTTGGGAGAGGAGATGTGTGCCATTGTGTGCCAGTGAGTGCTATGCACATCCTAGTACTCACTGCTGCCCTAAAATACACTGTGAGAATTCTGTTAATTTTAATGAAGGCAGTTCTAATTACACTAATGTGGGAGGAAAATCAGCTTTGTGTATGCACAGAGTGTAATCCAGAGGTCCTTGGAGGTGGACTGCATGTATTTTGTTAGGAGGAGGCTCAGCAATGGGCCAGAGGAGAATTTGACATTTCATTCATGTTATGTAACCTCTCCAAAAGACCAGGTTTCCAGTGAGTTGTATGAGTATCTAAGTTGATGCTTTCAGTATTCAAAACACTGTAAATAAGTCATCTACTAGAATATGATAGAGCGAGGAGCAAATGTTCAGCAAAGCAGATTTCCTTTTGTGCAGCCTGCATGTTTTTGAAATATTACCCTGTTAGATTTATTTCTGAATAGTTACAGCAGAAGAAACTACATAATCTGCCATGTATTCTAACCCTGAGCTGCAAATGAACTACTCATAATACAGACTTCATAGTATAAATAAACAAAACAAAAACTCATTGAAAAATAGAGCGCTTTATTAATAAATATTATATTAATTTATAGGAGAAAGAGACACACATGCACAGATACACATTTGTTTCCATAGTGGTAAGATACATACACAAAATCCTGTAGAACTTTACAACATAGTGTCTTTAGTATACCCATACCAGAAATGGATTGTACATAAAAGAAACCACAAAAAATCAGCTAAACATGTAATATTATGAAATACACGTCTCTTTGGGATGTGGTCCAGGCAGCTACATTATGTTTTGTTCCTTTGTACGTATGGATAAATTGAAATTATTTCCCAGTAAGTGTGAAACAGCACTGAACCACTAAGTGTTACATTTGTAAATGTTACTGCATGTGAGTAAAAATTAGGTATAGAAATAGGTATATTCATATGCAACTATCACATAAGCAAAAATTTTAAAGTGGATATCATTTTGTTTGTGTAAAGCTTCAGTAACTCTTTTTTGTAGTGGCTAGTTCAATTTTGAATTGTAGGAGGTGAAGATCAGTGTATATGCAAAAATATCCAACAGTATGATGTTTACTGTTATGATGCTAGGTCTTCATAGGTTGGTGTTTTTTTAAATGACTTTCAGGTAAACGTATTTATTCAAGATTCATAAAGGTATAGTGTGTAAAACAACTACATAAGATGTTACACTAAATGAGATATTAAGGAAAATTGCTTCAAGAATGTTCCATTTTTCCCACAGCATAACTATAAGATAATGCAAAAACTTTTTGACTGTCATATCCAAGTGTTTTCCTATATGCTCTGAAAGGCGGTTCCTGTGAGTGCATACCTTGAACGGTCAGTTTGCTTTTACTGCATTTGAAAATATTTGAACATTACTTATTGTGATAAATTAATTCTATAATATATTAATACAAGGTTTTAATTCGTAGTTATAAATATAGTACAAATCCAGCAATGATTGTGCTCACAAAGCATATCAACAAACCAAAGAATAGGACTGATTACTTACCGAGATTCAGAGATTTTTTCAATAATTGCAATTTTAAAATAAATTGCAGGTAAAATCTGTTGATTGAATGAAGTAGATTGTGACCATGTTATACAATAAATGTCGTTTTCTTTCAAATGAATGTTGCATGATATTTATGTGTAAATTAAAAATATTTCCTATTAAGTGGTCCTTTTATTTTTGCAAACATTTACATGTGGGTTGTGGCAGTACTCTTTCTGTTTTAGAATGCTGAACAACTCTAGTTGAGTAGTGATCAATAAATACCAAGAAAAATAACTTTGAATCACAGAATATGCAAGTTGGAAGGGACCCACAAGGATCAACGAGTCCAACTCCTGGCCCTGCACAGGACCATTCCCATGAAATATTTACTGAAGTGGATCTGTGCGTGATGACATAGACTTTAATACTATAGACCTTGGAACTGTAGTAGTGTAAAAGAATCTTGTGATTACAAAAGGTGAGGAAGAAACAAAGGCATAAAACTGTTGCCTCCTTCCGGGGATTGCTATGGAGCAGCAACGTGATGCAGATCTGAAGGAAGGCCTTTGCTATGGTTTTATGTTTATGTGTTTGCAGAATCTGCAAAATGTTCCTGTTCATTCTCAGTAACACCAGGCCCCAGATTCTATCCAGAGTTATATCTATGCTTGCTTTTACTCTTAGCTAGTAATTAGCTCTGAATTGTGAAGCTTCTGAAGAAGGGCTTGTGTGCCTTAAAGCTTGTCTTTTTTTCCTTAGCTACTCCAGTCAATCTAAATAAACCAACAAACCATGGTTATAAGCATTTTATTAGAAGCAATTAAGTTCATGGTTCAAATCCTAGATACACTGAAGTCAATGGAAATGTGACAATTACTATTACTCTAGAATTACTATTCATAAGTACAGCCAGAATTTCTCTTTTGGAACTGCTCAAGTGCTTCAAGTTACACATGTGTTTAAGTGCATTCCTGATCTACAGCCAGGCTGCTCAGCATCTTTCAAAACAGTTTTGTAGTTAAACAGATTATGCTGACACTCACTGTGTTGCAAAACTATTGTTTTTACTGGGTAAGTGAAGAAAGTTATTATACTTTTTGACTAAAATCTGATCCTAAATGATTTGGGAGTAAAGATACAGTCCTTGAAGAGTAACACTGAAGTTTATTTCCACTGAAAATTTGTGTTTTTGTGGACTGAGTAGTTTTCTCATTTAATTTTCCTTAAATGGCCTAAAAAAAGCAGAACACATTATGTCGTCACAAAGACCAGGATAAATATGCAGGATCTTCTCTAATGCAGTGGCAAGAATGGTTGTATTTTGCTGATTTAATAATTACTCAGAGCAAAACAGACACTTTCCTTATTACAGGAAATAGCGGTTTCTAATGCTACTTCCTTCATCTTCAAAACAGGAACAAGTAAACCCATCACATAGTTGGTTATATTTCAGTGCCTCTGTTTGTTTTGGCATTTGCTTTGTTTTTATATACATTAGTACAAGTTGCCTGGGTAATGTTTTTCATTCTGTTGTTTGTTTACATGTTCAACATCTTTAAAGCTTGTAGTAAAAATGGGCTGCTACTTTTTTTTTCTAGTAGACTAGTTCACTTTTCTCAAATCTACACAGAATACAGAAAATTAATGGTTTCAAAGTTATTAATTTTTAATTTACATTGTGAATTGAATACTATTATGATGTTCAGTTGAATAATACATTATGTCTAATGGTGCCTGGTATTATAAATTACATTTTTAATATAATCTTCTCTTTGAAAGCTAAATAGTTTTTCCTTAGATTAGTCTGTTTAAATCTTACCCACCCCCCCAAAAAAAACACCTACATGTACCAGAGGAGGATTCTAATAAAAGATTTTCTTTTCTTGAATAAAGTTTGTAGTATTAAATGTGTTAACAAAATAAAATAAAACAACACAAGCAATATTTTTGTTTGTTTGTTTGTTTGTTTTTCATAAAAATGCCATGTTGAAACAGGCATTACATCTATTTGTAAAATAACATGAAAATATTCTTGGAAATGTTTTGTCTTAAAAATGTTATGGTTAAAAATAGAAATAAAATATATTAGCTAAATACTGTTGACATTATTAATACCAAATCCTAGAACCACTGTAAGGAAAGAAAATTGCTGTCATCAATATCCGTAAGACTTGATTAACTATACATTGCACAGTGTTGAAGAAAGTGCTAAAAGAATTTAAAATAAAAACCTTGAGTTGCGAACTAATTTCTTCTCCTCTCCAGTATGCAAAAATATTTATTCCTTGTCTGTCAGAAGATCACCTGATTGAATAATCTGGCAAACTACTCTGCACAGTTTACTCTGTCATGTTGAGCTTTTGCTAGTATATCTAGGCTTTATTCCCAAGAAAACAGATGCAGTTTTCAGCTTCTCTCTTAAGGGGTATTTGGAAGATCCAGATATTTCCCTAACTGAGCAGAACTATGAAACTAAATTGTGAGCCTTTGCTGCAAGAATTTGGGGAACCAAGATTAAGAAAACTGTGTATTGATAAAACTGGCTAAGGGAACAAAAACAGGAAATGCTTTTAGATGAGAAAGAGCTATCAGGAATTTAAACAGGAAAGGCTGAGTACTGTTTGTTACTGCAGAATGCTAATGCTGTGTGCAGAATGACCATTGCTCTGACTGTTAGAACCTTGACAGAAACTCTGTCCAGGGTTAGGCAGTCCAGCTCAGCAATGCTAAATGGTCCACAAGGTACTTTACTGGTTAAAAGCTGAAAATTGAATGAAGTCAGGCATCCAACTATTCCCGAAATTAGTAGGACCAATTTGCAAACAAGAATCATGACCAGAAAAAAGAACTTGGACATGTTAGAAGAGTGCACTAATGCAGCTGGATTCAGGGAAATCCCGGGCAAGCTGTGAGAACCAGACGTGTAGTGAGGTCCAGCTGGAGCTGCCTAATGAAGTACGGAGAGAGTAATCCAGAGCTGGTCACAAATGGGGAATGAACAGGTAGGGTGCTGGCACACAGAATGGGCTGTTATCTGCAGGACAGAAAGCCTTGGAGGAGAAAAAGGAAACATGTGGCAATGGTTTCAATGCCACTGTGAGACGTGCTCTATGGTGGGAGTGCAGAGCTGTGCTGCCCAGGGCTGCGGCACAGCAGGAAGGCAGTGTTGGGCCAGGGGCTCACAGTGCTGCTCATCACCGGCCTGCAGGGCCACTGCTCACTGAAACTGGCCAGCTGAGATAGCAGTACAGGTCTTAGTGGCTCCCTTGCTGATGGACAGGGGTAGATATGTCAACGAATAGCTGCAGTTCACAATTTTCACTTCCTGGCATTCACAGCAGTCCCTCACAAGACTCAAGGCTGGGGCAGAGCTCTGGTTTCCCAACACACCTGCAAGCCAAGGGCATTTTTCCCCAGAACTGCCTTAGAATGAAGCCAGATCAGTAGTGTAGGGAGAGAGCAAAGGAGTTTGGAATCCCCAAACTGCGTTTTTACAAAAAACGAAAACAAGTAACTAAAAAATTCAAATGACAAACCATCTCCATCCCTCATCTCACACTCCTGCCCCTGCCCCAACCCTCATAATATTCTCATAAGTTCTAAACTGACCATCTATATTGAATAAGCCTTCTCACTTACTGACCTCTGCATCCTTTGCCTATTGGAGCAAAGTAAGAGTGAGTCCCAGCACAACTCTTATTTTTTGCTAGGCAAAGTTGGCATGAGTTTGGGCAATATTGTGAGCTTCCAATTCTGAAGTGTTTTCAATTAATTTATAAACAGTAGGTTTCTACAAGTATCTGTTCCTACAAAACCAGATCTGATGTTATTTTATTATCTATTAAAAAGCAGTGATGAGATGATACATATAGAAATATTACTTTTTTAAAATTATGATATTAACATTGAAATAGCTGCCAAGATATTCCCTGCTGCAGTAGGCTGGTCAAGCCTGACCAAAAACAAACAGAGATTGAACACACAATTAACTTCTTTATGAAGTAAAAGATAGGAATAAAATAAATTCCAAACAACATTTTACTGACTTTTATTTTCCAAAAATAAACCTTTTTACTTTTGTGATGAAAATCTGTAAGACTTTTGACTAAGTATTCTATGACATTCAGACTGAAAATGCAGCAATATGCTTTATCCATGATTCAGATCTTAGAAGGATTTCAGAGAAGTGAGGTGGCAGATTTTTAAAACGTATATAAAATTTTGTGTCTTTATATAGACATGTAATCTTGTCATTTGTGACATTTATGTAAACATTTTGTCCAGATTTTCATGGATGGATGGGATTTGTCGAAGGGTTCTGCAGAAAGCAGGACTCATTTCTATTCTGTTCAACTCTGTGCTTGATCACTTAGAATTAATTATCATACCATATCTGATAAAACTTGCATATGACACACAGGCCAACGAAGCATTGAGTAATGATGAGGATAACACAATCATACACCAGGTCCTAGAATGATTGTACTGCAGGAGTCTGGGAGGGGAGGTAAAAGATGTTTATATAGCTAAACAAAGAGGAAGTGTGTAAAGAGGCAATTTTATGTCTTCTTGAAGTTTCAGTGAAGCCAATATTGAAATACTACTTACAGAACTAATTGGATGCACCAGAAAAGAGGAAGTTGAAAGTCTACAGCCAAAGTATAAATCATCATTAAAATGCCCAGGGAGAAATCTCTGATGAAAAGGATGAGGAATGTGAGCAGCAGGAGAAGGAACTGTCTGTCCCACGACTCACACTGGCTTAGACAGGCCCTGCAGAAGGTTTCACACAGCTGTGGTACCAGGGAGCAGGCAGGGCACCTGTGGAACAGCCACCTCCCACCAGGCAAAACTGAGGAGACCGCTGAAACTTTCTCAAATGACAAGTGCATAGTTTACAGGTCAGTGATACATGGAAATTAAACCAGATAATCTGGTTTTTATAATTCCTTAATGTCAGTATGCCTGTGATAAAATAAATTAGGAATTAAGTGGAGCAAATCTCTTCTAATTAGAGGTTATAAACTGCCTCAATATGATCTTGCAAAAGATTCCCCAAGTGAAGCTGATTCTCAAAGCAGCATAATTGCCCCTTAGTTAAACTAAAGCTGTATGACTTGCCATGGATAGCTGTGATACAGAATTCTGTAATTTGAATAAAAGGAACCTTTTCTGAAATGTGGTGGAGATACCTGGTAACTTTGATGTTCCTTTGTACTCCCTTTTAGCTTATTGCTAGCCAAATGGCTGCTGGGCCTTGCAGATGTAGTTCAAAGCCTGATTTATGTTACTGATTAAAAATCATCTAAAAGCCACTGGAAAAGAGAAGTATGGGCATGTAAGTATGCCATATGGGTCTATCCACCAGCTTTACCAAGCTTTTTACTGGATCTGGCTGCGGAGTTTTGATTCTTATGTATTAAAGTTTCAGATCGTGGTGATGGCAGAAAAGAGTAGCTTGTGTTGGCACTAAAAACCCACTTCTGTAGTTACATTATTGTGCAGACTAGTCCAACTCCTCAGTCTCTCATCTGATATCTGAACAGGAAAGTGTATGTTTCTGATAAATGTGACAATGAGAAGTGGAGAGAGAACAGATGGTGCTTTCTGGTGGTGGCGTCATGGGTGAACGTGTGAACATGTGATGCAGCTCTGTGACTTGGCCTGGAGATTTCAGATACACCGCGACCAGCACTGATAGTGAGTTGGTTTTGCACGGGAGTTCCCACACTGTGCAGTGCAGGAGCAGGGCAAGTTCTGAGCTACGGGGGGACATGCAAGGGAAATGCTTTGCATTATCGTGCTCCAGGGAGGGCTTGTAAGGTCAGACATACTGCCTACCTTGCCTACACTGCAGAACTGGCTCCCTGGCCCCTCTGGCCCCCCAGCACAGTTTGGAAGTGTCTGTGTGACCCAGACACCCTCTAATAGTGTCCTCAGTACAAAACAGTAATGAATGTTCATGGCTTGCTATGCCCTATTTAAGGCCACAATAAGAGAGCAAACAATCAGGATTTCAGGGATGAGGAACTATTAAAGGTATCAGAGAACTATGGCCTTCTTCTCAGGAATAAGCATTGCAGTACTGCCTCTGCCACACTAGGCCAGCCTATACTAACATAAGTGTTATTTTCACACCAAAGTTTTTGATTTTAACTTCCTCTTTATATATGTGTTATTCACACATATGCATTGTTTATTCACAAGCATGTTACAGCTTCCAGTGGGTTGAAGCAGGCAGTGGGGTATCTCTATTCATACATTTCTGCTTTTTAATAGGATCTATTCAGAGCAAGACAAAAGCCTGATTGAATGCTGGAAGAAATTTTGTATCATAGAGTCATTTAAATGTGAACTAGGACATTCTCTGGACAATTACATAAAAATGGCGAGTGACCCTCTGTACAATAGTTGCTTTCAACATTATCCAAGGCCAAGACAGGCTTTTTACAGTTACATAATGCAGATGGGTCATGAGCAGCCAACACAGAAATGTCTGGCATTGTGCAAAATGAGAATCACATTTGGCAAAGTTGCAACCAAAAAAGAAGAAGAAAAAGCTTTCCTTTTCAGTATGCCGATCACTTTTCTAATTAACAATATTCAAATCTAGAAATATTCAGAATCATGCAGTCATTAAGATTGGAGAAGACCCCCAAGATCATCAGTTCCATCCTTTGAAATTTTAATCATTTGTAGTTTGAAATCTAAATACTGATAGAAAGATTGGAAAAGGCCTAAGTGTGAAATCTGGAAGGTCTTCAACCTTTGACACACCTACTTATGAGAACATCTGCAATCTATTGTAAATGTTTTGTGAAGCTACAGATGAATGATCATGTCTGCTATTGATCTAGATGAAATTTTGTGTTTTGATTTAGAGATATTTGACTCTATAATAACCATAGACTAATTTAGTTACAGAACTGAATTCCAGAATTCAGAAGCACAAATAATTTAGCTCACTGCCAGCGTCCTGCCACTTCTGCTTTTCTTCCTCCTTTTTCCACTGCAAAAATGCTGCTTGGGACGTTGTGTTAATGCGCATTTGCTCTTTCTTATGCCAAAACAGTAATTTCACAGAAAAATACCTACAATATATCTGAAAAAATACACTTGCCACAGTAAACACCACATTGCAGCGGTGTGACTTTTCTCCCAGTGGTGTAAGATCTTAGACTTCATAGAATTGTTTCAGTGTATGTAATTTGTAGCGTGAAAGCCAAAGGCTTTACAAACAGATAAGTATATGTATTTATATGTATCTAAAAATAAAGCCAAAATACACTAAAAAAAGCCTTCTTTGTATGTATATAAATTTTCTACAGAGGAGTAATAGCACAAGCTTCTTTGATATTTCTGCTATTATTTTTTCACTGTTGCCTGAAGAGAAATCTATTGATATTGAAGGAAAATTTATGGTCTTCCTTTGCATTCTTTCTTTCCCTTCCAGGATGGTAGCAAGAATGTTCATTACTGACATACAGGAACTGTAATATCATCTCAAATAATTATTCTTTTGTGGCTTCCCTTTTTTAAGCATAACTGGCCCCTATTGTTTTCCAGTAGATATTCCAAAATATTGTAATGGACAACCAGGTAAGAACACATCAACACAACTTCTTGTAACTGAGACTACTAAATGGTTTGTTTATAAAAACTGGTGCTGCAAATATTAGTATACTGATTTTGTGTGACTAAAGACAATATTTTATTATTCACTCTGATCTATTTTTTCCTCCTTAAACCTTCTTATAGGCACAAAAATACTTTATAGTAGTGAAGAAGTGAATTATAAGTTTCATTAAAAACAAGATTTCCATATCTGCCCTTAGGTTCCTGCTTTTAATATACATAATCTGAATTAAAGTGGAGAATTTTATCAAGAAGAGGGATTTTTTTATGTTAAATCATAAAAGAGCCCTCTATTACTTGTCATGCAGTCTTCTGCTTCAAGACTATCTAGTTTGGGTTGCTACTTCTTTTTGGCAAGATGCATGCTGTCAGTCTGGAACAAGTATACAAAAGACTGAATGTAAGGAGAGTGAAAATGAAATTTAATTCAAACCAATACTGAACAGTGAAAAAGTTTCATTTAATACAAAATGTTTTAATAAAACTTGAGTTGTCAATCAGTGCCTCTTACCAACATTATTGTCCTCAATGTGATACTAATTAAAGACTTGAGGCTGTTTTTGTCAGAACAATTTTTTTTTTCAAAATAAGGTAGGGAATTATTCCAAAATGCTTCTATCTCTCAACACAGTAAATATGCAGAGATTTAAATTTTAACTCTTTCGTGGAGCCTTCCTTACTATTAAATAACAGCAATGAGAAATAATATAATTTGATCTTCTTGTTGAAAGTGGCTTGCTTCCAAACCCTCTTTTTGCTCTCTCAAGTTCATTTCTTCCTCATGGGCTCCTTGGGCTGATAGGGAAACAAGGTAAGAAGAGACGCATTTTTTTGCAGAACCCCGGTGCTTAACTGGAGCAGTGCATCATCTCTGCATGTCACCGTGGAACTGTGTAATGGGGGCAGTCTCCAGCAGAAATTCAGGATGGGTGGAGAATAAATTGAGAGCAGTTTTGGTGAGGTCATGACATGCTCAACATGACACAAAGACGCAACACCTTTGGCTGCTGTGCATCCAGCTCTGAGGTCCCCAAAGTGAAAAGGACATGGACCTGCTGGAGTGAGTCCGGAGGAAGCCACAAAGATCATCAGAGGACTGGAGCACCTCTCTTATGGAAACAGGCTGAGAGAGTTGGGGCTGTACAGGCTGGAGAAGAGAAGGTCTTTCAGTACCTGAAGGGGTTACAAGAAAGCTGAAAAGGGACTTTTTACAGAGGATGTGGAAACAAGATTAAGGGAATTATAGTATTTTACAACAGAAAGGATATGAAGATCTTATTTAGACCCCTATCTTGATCCCACTGAATTTATAATTAATATTTAGAGAATTGCAGTGAACTTCTGATAATGCTCTTGCTGCCCAGAGTATTTGATAATGGCCTTTTTCTACTTCAAGTAAAAGCAAAAGTGCAGCCTTACAAGTATTTAATCCTTTTCATTTAGTTTGGGTGAATGAACCTGTATAGACATTGATAAATATGTATAGTGTTTAATAACACGGTACCCTTTTCTGTGTTTTCCAAAAGCAGGCTGGCTGAACTCAGTGTGGGCCATTAGCCTCCATTTAAATCTCCCCTGTGGTTCTTCACGTTGAAAATGTTATACTTCACTAACCTTTTCGGGGACACAGCTTGCTTTTTCCGTATTAAATGTAAGTTCTTTTTTCTATCAATTTTCTGTCTGTCAACCCTCTTTGAGTTAGTCACCCCATTTCATTGCTACGTATAAACCTGCCCACTCCTACTGTCATGTTGTTACATAAAGTTTACTGAAGGCTCATGGTAGACACACTAGGCAGAGCCTAGAGCCCACTGTGTTCTGAAGAACCATCCACGCTTATTTATAATAATGCAAGATACAAAACTCTTCATAGTGACAGAGATATAATGTCTATGCTCCAGCTGCTATCTAGGAACATTGAAATCCCTTACAAATGTGTACATTACTCAGCTTCGTTCTTTGTACTAAACTCTAAATATAAGGTGCCATTGTTATTAGTAACAAAGACTGAACATGGAAGCAGACCTTTGCTAAGGAAACAGGAACAGAACATCCGATCCCTTGGATGATGTTCTTAACATACACATATGAAAATGAATTCTTTCTCATAAATATGGGATTAGTTGTGAACGATTCAAGGAAATAGATGTATACTAACTGTTGTCAGCTGTGGAGAGAAAGTGAAATTTTTGATATTATCAACACTTGTTTGTTGTAAAAAGCACCAAAAGAATAGAAAAGTTATGGCAAAGGTTTGTCAGAGAAAGAATCCTATTGACCTGTTAACTTGAGAGTCTAGCTAAGTGGTTTCCCCCACATTAGGTAAAGGAAAATTTTTAAAGACCTCTTAAAAGCAAATATAAAATTGAATGAGGGAAGCAGTCTGATGAGAAGAACATGATGTCATTAAACTCATATTTATTTTAAAATGTGAGCAAAGCCAATGTTAAAATCAGTCAAGTTAAATGAAAATTTGCAAATGGTTGATGAGACATGAATATGGAAAAAATAATGCACACAGTGATGCTGTCCAAAAGTGTCAGAAGTGCCATATCCCCTGCTGTTTGCGCTGCTGAAAGCATTCAAATAACACCTTGCATCTCAAATCACAATTACTAAGCCTCTTCTTTTGCTTCTGTGCTGAGGAGAAAAGAGGGATTGCTATGGAGACAATATATAGCTAATAGCTGGAGGGTAGGTGGAATAAATTCAATAAATAAACAGTCACAGCAGAAAAGAAGGAACTAAGGATGGCAATCAAGTCTGACAAAAAGCTTCTGATTTTATACTGAAACTTTGAAAAGGAGGTCGAAATCAAATATTGTCACTAAAAACTGACAAAGCCATTGAATCAATCGGAAAAACACCAGGGAATGATCTAGTATTCAAAATGAGAAGCTAACAGAGAATCATAGGATCTTTTGCTAAACTCTACAGGTGCTCCTATGGCTTTGAACAGGTATTTTATATCATTACATTCTCTGAGCATAAGATTGCTATGAAATCCCTCTGGGTTTTTAGTCTGGGCATTGTCTGAACACTTTACCTCTCTATTTAGCCATTTCATTTATTCCTATGCTCTTAAACCCAGCAAAAATCTGGTCTGGTATGACGAGTTGACTCCAACGAATACAATCAAAGAATCTTACAAACCACCTGCTGATTTTATAAAGCAATTGTATGTCTGAGAAAGGCCATTAAATAATGCATAGTATTGCAGGTGACATGGAATTACGTTAATGGAAACACTTAATGCTGTTACCATGGTTAGTGTGAAAATCATGCCCAAAAGCAGGTGCTGTTGACTGCCACTATTGATTCCAGCCAACCTCATTAGGTGTTCTTCTCAACAATTCATGAAATGCTGGAGAAATGCCTGTAATTGTTCTCCTGTCAATTAGAATTAATTATAACAAAAGTGTAATCTGCTTTTTGTTTCTGTATCTCTGCTTTGTATAGAGCTCCTGCCCACAGTATATTATTTACTGCTGATCAACAGAAATATTTTAATGGTAGGAAAGGAAAACTTTGACTACAATTGTTACCTTGCAGTTGGCTTTCTGGGACACCTGGCCTGGCTTCCCATCTTTCATGGAAGAGCCAGATCATAAATAGTTTTCCTTCAGTGACTTTCTCCCTTTCAATCAGATGTTTTTTAATCATTAACTTGTGCAGTTTTTATTGCCTTTCCTCAGATTCACAACCTGATTCTGGTTCTTTCACTGTCCAAATCTCATGTCCCAGGAAAGGAGAAGGGTCTTTTTGGTAGGGGTGGAGAGGAGGATGGAAAAGCTGAAGGTTGTTGAGGTTTTTTTATTAGAGCCTCAAATTTTCCACATCTCTTCTGTCCCAGTTATTTGCCTAAACTGTAACTAATTAACATGACAACCTTCTTAATTTTTGGTGTTATTTGCAAGAGATTAGCTTTGTCCTTTTTATTAGCACATAGCCCTGAGTTCTACGAGTTCATTTGAGTTCTTCATTATTCTGCGGTAAAATAATACAAACCTTTTCATAATTTGCAAATACAGCTGACAGAACTATGTTTAGAAAATGGTATTCAGCTCATTTTTTTTCCTGGTATCACCCAGTATCATTCTAACGACCATAGAATCACAGAATCATAGAAGCAGATGGGTTGGAAAGGACCTCTGAGATCAAGTCCAACCTTCGATCCTCTACCACCACAGTTACTGGACCATGGCACTAAGTGCCCCACCCAGTCTCTTCTTAAACATCTCCAGGGACAGAGAATCCACCACCTCCCTGGGCAGCCCATTCCAATGTCTAATTACTCTCTCTGTAAAGAGTTTCTTCCTAATATCCAACCTAAACCTCTCGTGGCAGAGCTTAAGACCCTCTTGTCTTACTGATAGCTGCCTGGGAAAAGAGACCAACCCCCACCTGGCTACAACCTCCTCTCAGGGAGTTGTAGAGAGTGATGAGGTCTCCCCTGAGCCTTCTCTTCTCCAAACTAAACAACCCCAGCTCCCTCAGCCTCTCCTCATAAGACTTGTGTTCAAGTCCCCTCACCAGCCTGGTTGCTCTTCTCTGGACCTGCTCCAGCACCTCAATGTCCTTCCTGAGCTGAGGGGCCCAGAACTGGACACAGCACTCCAGGTGTGGACTGGCAGTGAACTGTAGCAGTGGAGAAGCCGATATACACTGACTTTTGCTCCTCCTATTGCAGATGCAATAACCTACTGCAAAGAAAGTACAGTGACTTCTGAGGGCAGTGACATGAATAGATCCAGTAAGTAATACTTACCAGGGAAACTAGTGAGTTATCCACTTTAATTGCAGTCATAATTGGTGGAAGTGAGGAACTGGGTGTGCGAGGTTATGGACAGGAAATAGGAGGGAATCGGGACTCCTACTGCTAATGCATCTTCATTCTAACACAAAAAGTATCAAGAAGAGCTGAATTACTTAAAATTTCTTTTACAGTGTATTGGCTTGTGGCGGATGTGAACATGTATTGTACAATTCTGTATATAGAGAAATATAAAGAATCCTCACATTTTCCCAGGACAGTAAAAGCTAGATGTGCACAGTTCACTGAACCCCAGTGTGCAGTAGCACTACCACTGTTCTCTGACTACCAGCTGTCTATCTCAGCCCCCACTTTCCATCTCTTTCACTTTTATTCCTTGGGTGGCACTCTAGACACTGCAGCAGCACAGGGCTTGTTACTTGACCTGTTCTTGGTACCTGTAGGAGTCCAGGGAGAGCACCGTGTTAACCCTGTCTTTGCCTATAGTGGGTTTACAGTGCATGCTGGCATCTGTGCTGACATAGTGGTTAAGGGTCTCACCAAACTCTGCTCCCTTCACAAATATTTTTTTTTCTTCTCATTTTAGCTGTCTAGAAATCAGGTATCTATTCTGAGCAATTTATCTAGTTATTGTTACCTCCATCCAAACAATGTGAAAGAGACACTTCTGAAAGACAATTTGTCTCCTATTATGTTCAAGCATTTGGGGATTAGATGAGTCACCCCTAAGATTTATCAGTCCCTTTGCAGTGATTTCAAAGGAAATCTGTATGGCTAGCTTAGATTACACCACTTTTCAGATAGAAGCTTGGACATAGGAATCCCACCTAACATGAGTGATAGGGAAATTGGTAGAAAAAGTACTTCAGTGAAGGAAAATGAAATACAGTGCTGCATAGAAGCTAACAAGAAAAGCAGTAGAAGTATTAAAAAAATAGATCCACCTGTCATTGTAGTAAAGTACTGTAAGTGAGTTTGTAGGGCAATGAACTTTGTTACAAAATGCCATACTACACCCCCAAAGTGGAGACATTACCTGGTATGTTAAAATTCTTGTGTCTCCACTGGAAAAAAATCCTCAAAGTATGGTATTTTGTATTTTTTTAAATGAACTGGTAATGTTCTACAATATTTTAATAATGTTGAGCTATGGATGTCAATGTCTAGGCACAATAACTCTGTGAGCAAATTGTCAACTTTACAAATAAACAAAATCCCACTAAGTACAGCAGTACTGATTTATGCCAACTGTGATTTTGAAACTATGTGTTTTGAATGAAAGCTTTGGAAAAAAAATCCATAATTTAAAAAGTGCAAAGAGAATTCTTAAAACAGAAATAATCACTCCATTTAACTGTCCAAGATGAAACACAGTTGCATCTTTTCTTCTTTTGTGCATTCTTATTTATAGCACTCAGTAAACAACTGGCATATTGTGTAGCTTTGAATAGTGGCTGACACTAGTTCAAACAGATGATCTTGACAGCATGCCCAAAGAAATGTTTCATCTTTACAGTCTAGAAAATATTGTGTTTCTTCTGTGAACTAAGTGAACTAACTTATATAGATAAGTTTTTTTAAATTAGGAATTATTCATTTCATTGCGGGTGCATTGTTCAAGCTTGTGGCACTACAGGAAGGACAAGGAGTTCTCAGAAAAATGAGAATAGTTGAACCTCACTGCTCATCTGAAATAGCATGAAAACTACTAATACAGCTGGAGTGGCTGACTCAGTCCCACATTTTCATCTCTAAGAATGGCATTAGCTGCCAGGGCTGAGAGCAGTAGGAATGACCAAATCCTGAGGCTTCCCAGACAAGGTTGTGCGAGCTATCTAGGTCTGCAGCAGAGTGCTGGCAATGTACAGACTGCAGCTGCAGGGGGAGTAGGGATCAGGCTTTGGGGTTTTGAGTGAATGCATGTGAACCGCATAGGCCTGTAAGTTCAGGGAGCATCAACTCCACAAGCAAACTATGGAAATTGAATAAATTCAAGATGCCTGATGTATCAGGCTGTGGGTGCTTTAAAATTTGTATCCTATTTGTATGTTTGTATCAAAAATTTGAGGCACCTAGTCTGGAGTGCTACTGACAGTAGAATGGAAAAATGGGGACTCCCAGACTTTCCTTTCTTGTGCATTATACTTATAGGTCATTGACTTTGTCTATAAAAGTGAAATGTTTTGGTCAAATGAGTCACGTTTTTCAAGCTTTATTAAAAAAAAAATTTGCTCAAAGCAATTCTAATTAGTACAGAAGTATGTGAATAGACCAAATTCTTCTGATAGTTTTCATCTTGAGTGTCTGAATTAACATGTACTCTTTTGGTAATGGTCCCCTTCAGTAATAGGGAGCAGGAATCGAAACATCACGCTGTAATAGGCTGCAGCCCAAACACCTTCACAAAACCACGTGGACAAGGTGTGTTGGATTTACAGTAAACTGATGGGACAAGCAACAGATCTTGGTGTTCTGGAAAAATCAACAGCTGTCAGAGCTTGTGTTTTCCATCAGTTTTGTAAGAAATGATGACCCTATGATATGCCTAAGTATAAATTAGACTTATTTTAAATGAAAAATACTAACTCCTCTTGGAGTGCTCACTCCGAAATAGCTATGAAATTGTGCAATATCACACAGTCTGACATTTCAATTTTTGAAAGCATTCAACTGTTTAATAAAACACTGAGGAGTAATATTTTTCATCACATGCAATGTTACATTAACTATATGCATTTAGTTATAAACACAAGTATATCTATTAAAATGATTTGTTGTGATAATTCAGACTATGAGTCACTTTCAGATGCATGGGAAGTCTGTACTGGCTGATATGCTATTTGAAAGGCACCCAGGTTGCCCACTACTGTGCAAAAGTGTGACACGCTGTGGCACAAACAAAATGCAGCACAGCCTCAGAGTAAGCTTTTAAGCTGCTATTAACCAGTTGTTCCTGGTCTCAGCTCCACCACGTACTGGATTTGTGCCTTCAGGATTCTTTCTTACTCTTCGACTAGCTTTGTACTAATTGGTTTTGCTCAAATCTGCCTCTGGTTGCTGTCAGCCTGACAGTTCCAGTTTTGGCAGCAAGACTTGGAACCTTGTCACCTCCAAAGATCTGGTGATCAGTAACAGATAAATCAGACCTGAGTCCTGTAGACCTGCTCTGACTGAGGGCTAAAACTCAGAGAACTTATTTTAAAATCACTTAGTGATAGTCAAGGCGCATTATGTCAGTGAAGCGCCCAGAGTGCATCACAGCCACTGTTTTTTGTTATTAACATAATTTCAGCATAATGCATGTGTGTTCTGTTGGTGCCAAGAGTTCAGCTGATGTCAGGCCAGATGAATGAAACCTGCATTTTCAGCCTTTGTAAAGACATGGCCTGATTGGTACTACAAGAATTAGAAAAATATCAGGCAGAGCTGTAAGGTAGAGAGCATTATTTTTAGGAAGGTTAATGTTTTATTTCATTCAAATATTTATATTCCAGACATTTTTAGAAAACAGTTTTTTATTCAGCATGCCCACTCAAGGGAGATCAAACTCACCATTAGCATGTCCTAATTAGAAAGGTTTTCTACTAGATGACAAATGTGACTTGTTAGCTGAATCACGTGCAATAATACTGACTGATTTAGCTCTGCATCTGCCAGTGCAGTCTTTACTGTACTCTCATTGCTGTACTCTTATTCCTTTGAGTTTCTTTAATGTGAATAATCTTTAATGTGAATACTTCTTTAATGTGAATACTCCCCCTCTATTCCTGGAAAACAGCCTGCTTGGGGCTGTTTAAGTTCAACAATATTTGGGTTGTTTTTCAGTTTGTTTCTCAGAAACATAGTGGCCAAAACATGCTGGCAAGTATGGCCGATCTACTGAAAATAATTTACCCACCGTGACACAATTATGTAAACTACTTTCATCTTCTTGGAAAGGGTTTTGGATGTATATTGAAGCTGAACCCTGAACTCTATAACGTTGATTGTATTTCTGCTGAAATGATGTGCATTTGTCAAACCAGAAACTGAGTGCTACTCATCTGTGTCCAGTCCTGTGACTTTTCTTCACAAGAAGACCAAATATAGGTCTTGTTTCTCTCTGTATAAGTGTATATTTAAGATTTGGAATTAAATATGAAAATATAAGGAAAAAGAAGAAAAAAACAAAGAGGAAAAAAACTTGCTGAGAGTTACCTTTCAATTAATTAATATTTTATTGAAAATGTTTTGCCCAGAAAAGCTGTGGATGGCCCATCCCTGGAATTATTCAAAGCCAGATTGGCTGGGGCTTTGAGCATCTTGTTGTTGTGGAAGGTGTCCCTCCCAATGGCAGCATGCTTGGAACTGGATGATTTTTAAGTTCCCTTCCAGTCCAAACATTCTATGATTCTATAATTCTATGAAAATGGTCTATGAATGAGGCTTTACCTCAGATTAAAATAAGGATAGTGTATCATACCTGCTGATCAGTAACAGAACATAAAGCCTCAGCCCAACAGTCCCTACTCCCAAACAGTAACTGCTTTCTATTGTAAATAGGAAGTGAATTTTCCCTGATGACTACCATCAAGTATTAATTGAAAGGTTTGTTGTAAGAGATTCATAGTGTAAATCAAAGGCTAAGATGTCAGACAACCTATAATTATGATATCTTGGTGACAATTTCAAAAATTATGATCTTCCAATAGCAAATTTGAATAAGTAGGTATACAAGAAGTATTTACAGGTTTGATTTCTTCCCATTTTCCAGCCAGTTCATGTAAATTTCATATTTCTTATTTTTAGCATTTACGTGTGTCCATCCATTAATAACCTAACTTTATGACTTCATGAACTACACATGGGATGTGACCCTGGGTGTGATGTGACCCTGGGTGTGTGTACACAGGGCTGACCAGCAGTCCCTGGGAAGGGGAGTGAAGAGCTGAGGGTGTTTTTATGGCATGCCCACTGGGACCCCAGCATATTTAAAGCATACTCTTAATTTTATTTCCTTGTTTGAGCACACTGTGTTGATTTGACAGGGTACAGCAGGATGGAAATCATTCAGTCAAGATGTTGAAGAGTTTTTACTGTCTGAGACTGAAGTTGCCTTTGAGACTGGGCCAGGTTGGTCTCAGCTCCTTCTTGCTGCTGGCTCACCAACAGCCAGGGAACATCCCATACTGGAACACACTCAAATCATGCTGTTTGCTTTAATTATTAACTTCTTGAGGAATGAAAAAAGTTCAGAGGCAAAGCAAGCTGTGTTGGCCTCTGTTTGATCTGCAACAGTTGTAGTACACTTTTTCCTTTGCAGTTATTCTGCAGTCTGTGGGTTTGTTAAATCCTGAACTTCTTTGGGAAGCCAGGTGCTTAGAACAAGAGGTATGTTTATAAGGGCAAATTTAGTTTTCAGAACAGAAAAAGGAGTGATTCAAGACAAATAGAGAATGAGAAGAATAAAACAGACAAGTGTGAAGTGACCAGGGTACTCTGTAAAGGATGAGGTGGGAACAGATTTAGTGTTGGCTGGACAACAGGCTGCAGAAAAAGAGTTATTCCATCACCACAGCAACTAAAAGCCAAGAGAAAAGAGGAAGAAGCAATGGTAAATCCTGTGGCCTTACACAGGGATGTGTATTCAAGGACATCCCACAATGCCTATTTTCACTTGCATTTTGGATTAGATATTAACTGCAGTTGCTTTATCCCTTTCCTGCAGTGCTGTGTTTGCACTGTTTGCAAGTCACAGGGCTGTTTCTATGGAGTGATGGATGCTTGGAGCCTGCGGAGGTGATGTCAGCAGCTCACAGCGCCACATCCCACCCCAGTTTGCAGAGGAAATCTGTGTTATCTGTCTGGTAGTACCAAAACTTTTTATATTTTGTTTCACAGCATCATTAAAATGCTATCTATGCTGAACATAACCAGACTCTTCTCTCCATCTCACCTATTTCATACTTTTATAATTCTAACAAGGTCAGAGTGGCTCCTACTTTATACTGTGCATGACAAGACAAAATGTAAGAAAGTTCTTAAGTCTGCAAGGCTATGCTGTGAATGATTAGCTGACTCATCAAAATTGGTATGTCAGATAGAAATAAGATGCTTGCAAATGAGCACATATTAGCTACTGATTTCTGCCAAGGACTAGCTACTTAGTGAGAGAAGTCTTAGCAGCAGCAGCGTGAAATCAGGCTACAAACCTACCCTTGTTTTCCAGCAAACTGAAACACACTGCAAGATTACAATGCACTATTTATATCTGACCACCTCTGTTTGGGCAAACAAGGTTTCTAAAAACAGCTTCAATGAACCTGGATCCCAGTGTTATTACACTGAAAACACCATTTTGCCACCTAGTGGTGGTTTCTGCCTTTATGTTTTAGTTATGCTTTTGCTTCCCACTTTGCATCTTCTTACTATGCTGTGGGATGTATGTTGTTCAGGCAGACAGTTCTTTTGAGAAGGCACATAATAACTTTCCAGAAAAGTAGCTACATATTCTGGGAAAAACGAAAGTTTGTTTGGGGGAACTAGCCAGCTCCTTTATTTTAAGCATTACCTGGTTTGTGAAGTTTCTTAATGTTCCAGATTTGTATTGTGAGGATCAAAACAATTATTATTTTAGTTCTGTAGAGGGTTTTTATTAAATGGAAACTTCCAAAGTTTTCCTGTGCTAAGATTTTTGGAGTAAATAGAGGGCTTCACTCTGTAATACAGCTGAGCAGCATTCTCTACCACACATAGCCTTCTGAGACTTGTTGAGCTGCAGGAACAAGGCCGTGGGTGCACTGGTATTTTGAAGGAGGCAGGTTGATGCTGTACAGCCCAGTGATAAACCCTTCTGAAATAACAGAATCTCTAAAAGAATTCTTTCCAAACCATGCACTAAGTGTGTGATTTACTGCAAGGAGACACTCCCATCTGGGTTATATTTAGTTATAACAAAGCTGTCTTTTGTTTAGCATCTCAGAAGCAGCTGTGTTTGTTCATAAGCCACAGAACGAAAAAGAGAAATAAACTGAAGGTATATTATGGTGCATTATTTTAGTCCATGTGGTTTGATTTTGATGTTTTCTGCTTGTGGGGTTGTAGGGAAAGATTACACTTCCTGAGTGTTTTGCCAAACATTTTTTTCATTTAAACCTTTGAACTATATGCCAAAACTACAGTGACCTCTTCTTTTACTATAGTGGCTCTTATCTTACAGGAGAGGGCTAGCTCAGTATTGCTGGTGAAATACACTTTCACAAGAGCAGTATGGTGTTGGTTAAAAAAAAAAAAAAAGAGTCATATAGAAAGGAAAACCCTTCAGGATCTAAAATGTTAAAGGAAATTATGTACACTTCTTCTCAAAAAATGGCTTGTTTCTAGGTTTTTTTCAGCCAGTGGCACCACTGTATGAACTGATTAGAAATCAGGAAATACTGTGTAAAGGTTGTAGCAGTGACAGTCTCAGCCTATGTGCAGCTGAGGAGGGGTTGAAGGCACTCTTAGCAAAGGGGAACTCGGGTGCGTCAGAGCCATCTGGTGAGCAAGGACCATCTAACTGCACACAAACATTCAGTTCACATATTTGATTGCATGGCTTTTCATTCACGTCATGGCATCATTGTGTGTATTTCTTTACAGACAGACTGACTACGGCTTCCAAGTGAAAGCAAATGACTGATCATCAGTTCCCATAAAATCCACCTGAAGTGGCAAAGCTTTCTCCAAAGGGATAGGACAAAATTCAGAGGGCAAGAAGACATAATTCGGAATTGGATGTGAGTTGGCACAAGCTACACCTAATTTTAGAGACTTCTTCAATAAGTTAGAAATAAAATATTAAAAAAATCCTCAGAAAACTCTTTTAACTCATGCTGACAAATATGAACCTTGTAAATATTTATTGTTATGCTTTTCTTCTCTCTCATCTCTCCCAGAAATTAAAAAATTGCTTTTATAAATAAAGAGCAAGTCACACCTGACTTTAATAATATCAGATCTCAGACAAAAATACTTATTTAATTGATGTTTAACATTGGTAAGATTAATGCAGATTTGTAGATGTCGCCAATAAGGATGTTTATTTTATGTTTCTTCAAATGAATTATTTCATGACATCTGTAAACTGTCAAACAATAGCTTCTTCCTTGTACTTATGTCAGGTCATATACCAGTTGACCAATATAACTCACTGTTTTACTAGGCATTTGGCTCAGGTTGTCATGGTGTAGAAACCTGAAACCATGACCCTTATTTCTGTCAGCTTCACCTCTTTGGTAAACAGATGGTATTTGGTTTGGCTGAGTGAACTGAGATATTTCTGAACTGACTTTAATAATCCATCTGTGCAAGTTGTTTTTCAGCAAATTACAGAATCATAGGATAATTCAGGTGGGAAGAGATCTCAGGAAGTCTCTACTTTAACCTCCTATTCCAAGCAGGTTTAGCTATGGGGTCAGACCAGACTGCTCAGTGTTTTGTTCAGTCAGGTCTTGAAACACTCCCAGAATGGACATTAAATTGATCTCTCTCTGAAACCTCTGCTGCTGCTTGATGGTCCTCCCTGAACACCTTCACCAAGAGCAGATACTTGGGAGATCTGGTCAGTGAATACTGAGGCAGAGAAAGCACTGAGTACCTCAGCCTTACCCATGTCTGCTGTCACTAGATCACCTTCCCACTCAGCAGTGGTCCCACATTTCTCCTGTTCAGGCTTGCAATACTAATATAGCAGAGGGATCTCTTCCTTGCTCCCCTTGTCACTTGCAAGTCTCAGTTCCAGCTGAGCTTTGGCTTTCCCAGCACCATTCCTGCATTCCTGGGCTATGTTTCTTCCACATACATAGGATGCCTTCTGGCACTGAAGCTCCATCACTGAAGGTCCCAGGTCAGCCAAGCCAGTCTCTTGTGTCGAGTTGTTTTCTTTAATATTATTATAGAAGATGATGCTGTTGAAGACCTGCCTGTTTCCTGAGCTCCTTTATCCTTCAGAGATGCCTCTCATGGGATCCCACCTGATAGTTCCCTAGATAAGCCAAAGATTGTTTTCCTGATATCTGGGGTCTGCACACTGCTACTGTCCTTCCTCACACTTCACAGGATCTTGAACTGCATGAGTTCATGTTCACTTGAACTGTATGAGTTCATGTTCACAAGGCTGCAATGATTATCCAGAGACATCCAGGTAAGGCCCAATCTGTGGCAAATAAATACTGTGACTTCCTATGTCTCTGGCTGTGCATCCTCCTGACTTGCCCCATCCATTAACTGTATTTAAAGGTTACTGCTGAGAACCACCAGAAACCTCACTGGTTGTGTCACATAGTTGCCCATCCAGCAGGTGTTGGATCAGATTCCCCATGAGAACCAGAGTCTGTGACCAGAAATACCCTTGAGTTGTTTAAAAAAATCTCTCTCCACTTCTTCACCATAATTAGGGGATCTGCAACAACAGTCCATCACAGTGTCTCTCTTACCAGCCTTCCCTCTGTTCCTGACCCAAAGGCTCTCCACCAGCCAAACATTCATTCCATAGGAGAGCTCCATAAAGCCAATCTGCACCTTCACACACAGGACAACCCCTTCTCTTTGTCTTCCCTGCCCATATTTCCTGAAGAGCTTGCATCCGTCCTGTTGCTCCCTGCAGCTGTACAAACTGTTCCACCATTTCTAAGTTATTCCAGCGGTTTTGTGACTCCATGCAGAGCTTTGGTTCCTCTTGATTCTTCCACAGGTTGCAGGTCCTTGTATACTCCTAAAGTGGATGTCTCTTTACCCTTCTTATCGATTTTGAGGTGTCTCTTGTTCCTACCACCCTGCACCCTTTGCTTTCCACTCCTGTTCACTGTTATCTCCCTGAACCGTGGGTTGTTATTTCCATCCCTCATAATTTCCAGTTTAAAGGTCACCTCACCAGGTTGGCCAGCATGTGGGCAAACACTCTCTTGCCTGGCTTTGTCAGGTGGATCCCATCTTTCCCGAGCAGTCCTCAGTCCTCAAAAAGGATCCTATGTTTTTAAAAGCCAAATCCCTTTTGATGACACCAGTTGCACCACTAGATATTGATTTGCAGAACCATCTGCTCCATCACATGCATTTCCCCTTCACCAGCGAGACAGAGGAAACACCACCTGGGCCCCTGCCCTTTACCCTCACGCCTGGAGCAGGTTGTCACCCCTGACTACCTGTCAACAATTTAGGCAACCTATTTCATGCCTGAAATTAGGTGCTCATACCTGAAACAAAATGTTAGTCTAGATTCTCTTAAATACACAATTATTATCATTTCAAGTCTTTGAATAATTTTCTATTTCCTGTCCAAATTCAATCAAACACTGAACCTTGGTAAAACAATAGCCTTGAAGCAGCTATGACCATAGAAATCCCTTGAACTTAGATCACTGCATTCATCTTTATCACTAGTATTTCTTTATACATTTCTTTTTCTTGTGAAACTTATAGATAGGGATAGTATTTTAGCTATTCCTGTAAACCACAGATTAGGAAAATATATCTATTTCTATATTAGTAAATTTTAGTAGAATTCTGTCTCTTGACTTTGGTCTCACAAAGTAGAGAAACCAGAGTTTCCTCTTCCTAAGAAATTATCCTTCTGTTGCTGAAGTATCTGTTCTTTCAAGAACCTAGGAAAAATTGTCTGCCATGGTTCAGACTGCTCAAAAGGGAAATTAAATGTTTCCATTGGAGCTCACATCTTTTATTGGGTCTTGAACCTCAGGTTGCATGCAATGCAAAACACTTCTCAAAGAGGTCCTGAATTCCTTCTGATACAGCACTTTATGTTTTCTGACTTAAAATACAGTTTCCAGTGGGAATAATTTGTTAAAAAATTAATTCAATGCTTTCACAACATCTCTGCAGTGCCATTTAGTGCCACTACAGGACTGAGTGGGATTTTTTGCAACAGCATTTGTTCTTAGTATTTTAATTCTTTTATTACTTCTGCTGTTAAAATAGTCACATTTTCAAGTCTGGCAAAACTTTCACAAACATTCATTGTCTACACAAATGGAATGAAATCTCAGCAATAAAATGCCTGTTGATTATACACCCTTGAATAAAACATTATACTTATTATTTTGCATTGTTATAATTTGGTTTTTAAATATTTTTTCCAAAATATGAAGAACAATTTTTCTTTTTTTTTTCCTTTTTTTTTCTTCAGAATTTATATGGAATACTTCATATGAATACCAAGTTCTGAAATGAAAATTTATCTCTGTATCTTGTAAGTTTAGAAAAACCATTTGGCAAAAATTCAGCAAAGCTAAAAGGGTATCTTATCAGGGAACAAACTATGCATTCTTCTGTAAAATATTAATTTCATATTAGTATATGGGGAATATGAGACATATAGCCATGAGAAATAAAAAAGAGCATATTGCATCTACAGTCTCATCACTTCATGCAAAAACTTATCCAGCCAGCCATAACAGGTGAATAAATTTCCTTTTTTTTTCCCCTTGGCAAATCTCTGCCTATGTAAGGCTGCAGAGGTCAAAATTAATAAATAATTATATTCATGATTAGGAAACAGTCTGAATTTTGTAAAAGCATAGAATGAGACTGTCTACCCAGAAAGAGGAGAAAGGTTTAGCCATGACTGTGTGTATGACACCTATAACTGTAATTGAAGATGTGTGCATCTTGCCTGCCCCCTCTGCAAGCACATGAAAAGAATTCAGAAATGAGGGAGCAAAGTTCAACAGCAGTCACTTTTTCTTACACATAGATCTCTTACTGATCTGAAATGAAACAGAATTGGTGCCCCATAGCCTCCAGAAGAGCAGTAACCAACTGGACCTATCTCAGGCCTGTGTGGATGCAGATGAGAAATTCTCATGCAGAGAGAGGAAGATCAGTGAGGAAAAACAACTGTCCTGATGGTGAGAAGATTTAGAGAAGCCTATACAAACAAGCAGGAATAGTTTGGTTTCCTATTAGGGCAAAAAGGACTGTACTTGCTTCAGAAGCAATTTTACCTCATCCCCTGCTTAGGAGGATGGAAGTAGAAATTCCATTTTTAGCAATGTGAATAAAACTTAAATTTAGAGAACTATTGCATATCCCCAAAGTTCAGCAATAATAATGCCTTCGTCTTTTATTTGAGGGACTCCTGAGGTAGCTGGTAATAAACTCTACCTTCCATCATGGGTGCATTGTACTCAGGTATCAAATTTCAGGGCTCAGTCACCTTCCCTCACTCCCCTTCCATCCCCAGCCTTCCCAAATTACCCTGGAGTCTGCACCCACCCAGTCTTGCATCACACTGGGATGGTCCCTCAGACATGGCTTGTGCTTAGACTTCTCACGTCTCAGGTCTCTCAGCTTTTTGGCTTGGTGATCTAATTAACATTAATGTCTTCACTAGCAGTAAAATAAAAAGGTAAAATAAAAAAGATTCTTATGCTTTCTTGTTCGCTCCTTCCATTAATCAATCATGCTCTGTCTCTGCTATACATTACCCTGGACTTCAGTTCTTCTTAAGCTCTGATTATCCTTTTTTCATATCTTAGGCCTCAGTCATCAAACTCACAATTCTGGCAAGACTAGTAGTTTGAAAGAATTGGTTTTAATTTAAAAAGCAGTTTTACAGTTGGAATGCTTCATTTCAGTGGCCATCTTTCTAACAGCCTGCAATCTTGGAGAGAGTTGCCTTTGCCCTCTCTGCTTTAAAGGAATAATTCTTCATGAGTAGAATTGCCTATGAATTCTTAATATGCAAGCTTTATGAAAAGCCAACTTAAAATGCTGAGCAGCAGAGAATACTAAGAAAGACAGGATTATGCTGCACAAGGAAAAGCAGTTGGAAGACCAAGAATTTGTTTGAGCATTGAAAGCCTCAAGCTGTGACAAAGTTAGGCATTATATGGCCTATTTGTTCATCCTCTGCACCACACTTTCCCAAGCATCACATCTGCAGTTCCCTTTTCACTCTGTAACAACTAGAGGCAGCACAGGATTGCTATAAATAGTTAACGCGGTAAAAATTTGGGATCTAGCAGCTCCTTTTGAGAGAGAAAGCAGCAATCTTAAGGTGTAGCTGCAATCTTGGCACTCTTTGTTAGTATACACTAAATCCTGCCTCCTAGAAGGATGAAAGAAACCCCAAATCTTTCATCTCTCAAGAAGTAGGCACCTGTAGCTGGCATGTGTCTTTAAGCCTTCACACTGTCTCCTGCTTGCTCTTATCAGAGAGGAGTGAGCTGTGCCCTGCAGCTGGGTGGTTATAGCCCTTCTGAACTCTGTCTTACCTAAATGACAGCCATACAGATGATGAAATAATAGGATCACTGTACAAATGTTATGTATTTAAAACCCCTCCATGTTACTTACATGTAAGACCACCCTCCTAATAAACAAATAGATAATTTAATAGAAATGCTAGCTCAGAAATGTGTTTACTAATGTTTAGTTTCAGTGTTTCTCTTTGCATGGAGAACTATCAGCTCATGTAGCATTACTTTCTTTACTCATTCAGTCCCCATAGCTTTGAAATCCCACAGCAAAGCAAGAATAAAAATATTTTTGGAGATATGCTGAGTTATGGGGGAAAAAAAGATCACCAGAGCAGGCAATTTCAGAAACACTTTACAATCTTTTTATGTATGTGTCTGTGGTTTATATTTGCTTTTAAATGGACTTTCTGCAGAAAAAAACCCAAACATACAACCAAAACAAAACAAAATACCAAACAAACCAACCCTCTGGTTACAGGAATGAGGAGCAGAGTGGGAAATTCAGTTATCCCATTGGATTAATTTATTTGGGGGAGATAGGAAAAAAGGGAATTCTGAAAGTTCACCTAAATTCCACCTTAACTGGAGATTACTGTTTATATTGCCATGTATACGTATAAAATTTATATAACAATTCTTTCAGTTAAAGACACAGGCATGTCTTGGAAGACAACTTATCTTACATAAGAGTTTAACAGATGCCCTGCACTGAAGGACCTTGTTCACTCAAAATACTCCTTTCCCTTTAGTACAATACAGAAATTAAATTTTTGAATACAACCTCCCCCCCACCCTTCAACATCCTGATTTTATAGATTATTTGGGTATTTGAAAGTTACAAGTGTTGCAAAGTCATTATTTGACTGAAGAGAAACTCCTAAAGAAGTGTTAACTATGCTTAAGAGTGAGTGCAGAAACAGGTGTAAATAAGTTTCTCTATTTCATGCAAAGAAAGGATGCTGTTAGAGGGCTTATTTCAAGAGAAAACCACACTAAGTCAGGAAACATCCCATAATCTTTCAACACCCTTTGTATTTTATGAGATTTACTTTGAGACTGAGCCATAAAGTATCGGTCTTTTGGGACTTATCCTCTCTCATGTGTTTAGTTTAGCAACAGTTGTACTTGGAAGCAGGATATTTTTCTCTCCTTTAGTCCTTTGGTGAGAACTGTGAATGTTTACTTGGAGAGGCATCTAAATATGGGTATCTGTGTAAAACTGCAGAATAAAAGGAAAACAGAAACTGGGGACCCCTCATGGAGGAAAGAGCCAGTGAATCACTTTTTCCTGGTACTCTGGATCTGCGTGTCCAGCCCTGGGGGTACACAGTAAGTATCCCAGTTTCACGTTATCTGGATCATTCCAAAGTACCCTCAAAAAATTATAGGTTTCTTTTTGCCTTCTGTCCTCAGCTGCACACACCAGCTATTGCTGATAATCTCTCTCATCCCTCACTAGCTATTGCTGATAATTTCTCTCAGACTTGTCAAACAGGCATCAGAGGAGAATGTTTCCCTGTATTATTTGCCAAAGAAGTTTATTTCCAAATAAAATAAAAGACAGCTTCTTCAGAACACTAAAATAGCTTTCTCAGAGTCATCTGAGTATTTAAATTGAAAATTGCTGTGGTGTATTTGGAGCCCAGCTTTGCCCTCTCCCTCGTTTCTGTCTGTTATTTGCTCTTAGATCTGGGTTTCTGATCTGAGAAGGAAATGGGCAGATTGACCAGGCAGTTGGGCTCTACACACCACTGAGGCATTGAAAATCTTGCAAATGTCAGAGTCCTCAGGCTTGATGACATCCTGGCACTGCCTTGTAGTTCTCAACACAGTCCTGCATCTCAGGATAGTTTTTATTTCTGTGGGCCCATATTTCTGTCTCCTTGCTATTCACGTGGGATACAGCAGTGTTGACACAATTGCTCTGTGTACACTGCACTGGAATGCGCAGATGAGATTTTGGGATTTCAAGTATCTTGAAATATTTGTTCAGCATTGCAAACATTAACAGCCCTTATAAAGTTCTGCCCTGGGATCCGTTGGAGAATGTCACAGCTGACTCACAAACGCAGGATTGCAATGTCTTATTGTAAACAGACAAAATCCTACCCATCAACTTTTTAGCATATTTATAGAATACTGATCCAAAATCCTTTTAATTAAAATTGAGATAAGAGGGCAGATGTTTAAAGGTGTATTTTCTGTGAAAATATACTCCAGATTAAATTTAGGACTCAGTAAACTACAAATGAAATCCTTAAACCCAGAACTGTTAAGTTTAAGATCAACAAACACTTGGGGTATCTAAGGTATGTGTGATTCGTTCCTAAGAAGATATGAAAAATGTTGTGTGATTCAGAAGGTGAGAGGTGTGTTTAGGATTAGTTGTTGAAAACGTTTTTGTAAAATCAAGATATGCATGTAGGTTGACACTGAATAAATCCCCTGTGCATGTGTTGAAAACAACCTGCAAAAGATATGATAATTGTTGTTTATTTTCTCTGTTGTAGACTCTGTTCTGCATGCATTGCTGTGCCCTTCAGTGTGACAACCAAACCTCTCTCCATGGCTCCAAGTCAAGCTAACATATACCAGATGTGACTGGAGTTTCTCAGCCAGGAATCCCATTTGTGAAAGACAAATCTCATATATGGATATAAATAAAATAGTACACTTGTGCTAATCATCTTGGGATAAGAAATCACTGGAAATTTCAGTGAAATTCTCTGTAGGCACTATGAGATTCTACTTTACTGCAGCATTAAGGTCTGAAATTGGTTACTCCTTCCTACCTCTGTGCTTTCCCCTCATTGGGAAGGGAAACCAGCATGGGCTGACCACAGTGATGTGGTTTACAGAAGGGTTTCAGGTTAAAAATATTCTTTTTTTTTTCTTGTTTTGACAATTATGGATGGAGTGGAGAGGGGAAAAAAATGAAGGGTTGGACAAAAAGGCTGGAGCATCTTTTCTGCTGTGGTGTTTGCTCATGAAAGTACAAGGACAGTTACTTATGTTGGCACTTTGTAGGCAAAGAGATGGGCACTTCCAGAAAGTGGTTTTAACATTTCATATCAAAAGGTGTCTACTAATGCTGGTCATCTTCAAGTGCCTATCCCTCTCCACTGACTGCAGAAAAATCATGGGGAACAAATTTAGAATAGACAGCTAGTTTATAGATTTCTGAAATAGTTGAAAAAGCTCCACAGAGGTTTCTAATGTTAACAGTATTATAACCTTGCAAAATTCATCCATTATTGTTTGTGTAGGGGTTAAGGATGTGTGCTGTTTCTTCTCCTGCCTTTGTGTCACAGTCAGTAGTCAATGTCTAATCCTCTTTTTTGATTTGTAAAACAAGGATTCAGATTTAAGAAATTGATTCTACATCTATATAATTTATCTTACGTCTGTTTTTCTGTAAGTTACTACTACCTTTTGTTCTTTGAAATCTTGATAATTTATTTTGTGAATGGATGTTGCAAGGACAAAAAAGAGGAAAAATAGCTTTAAAACAGATCTCTGTGCTCCAGTCATACTATTTGGATGGAACTCCCACCTGTGAGGGGGTGTCTTTGCTCAACATCTGAGATATGAACCATGAATGATCAATTTTCTCAGTCCTGAGGTATTCAGCAAGTTTGGGCAAACTTGTTTCTAATTTGAGCTTGCCTGGTCCCTCTATAACCAATGCAAAGAAATGGACCCTCCTGACTGTGATTCATCTCAGCTCAGAGAAGTTATTCGAAGGAGGTCAAACAAATTTTTGCATCTACCTTCCTTCTGGGAAGCATAAATTTCTCTCCATTGGCTATAAAGGGACATAGGAGTTCCTGCCTGGTTACCCTCTCTTAATTAGTTCCCTCCAGACTCAGCTTTGTTTCAGGATCACATGTGAAAAGATACATATAAATTAATTTAAATTAGCTCTCAGCATAGGGCTTGTTGTCCATGGGTCACACCGTGTAGGATTTATCTTTCATAAGCCATATAATAAAAGGAATTTTGCAAACTGCCAAAGCTATTGATCAAACACCAATTATTATCAGATCCTGAGGGATTCTCTGAGAAACACTGGGGAGATTACCTTCACAACACCTTCAACTGATGTCTGCAGCCATGGATATCAGATAAGTAATATGGTTTCCCGTTACAGGCAGCAGGACAAATAGGCTGGAATGCAAACCCAGGGTCCATTTTGTTCTTCCTGCTGACAAGCATTCCCTTTGATAAAGCAGAGAATAAAAAATCAACACACTGGTTGCTGGAGAGATGGAAATAAACACTGCTCCTTAGACTTCTGGATGAATTAGGAAAGGAAATATTTCCTTAGCTACTTTTGGGTCCTGAAAACAACTTAATATATCCTTTTACAAGCCAGTCTTCTAAGCGTTCCTAAAGTTTATCACTAGAAACAGTTTCAAAATACAGGAAAATATTTAGTTGACCTGTAAGCTTAGAAAATTGAACTGGGTTGATTTGACAAGAGTTATTTTAATGATTTTTAAAAAATGCACAGCAGCAGTGCCGTAGAAGGCGACCGGAGGGTCCTGGGCAATGGCAAGTTGAATATGAGTCAGCAGTGCCCTGGCAGCCAGGAGGGCCAGCCGTGTCCTGAGGGGCATCAGGCAAAGCATCGCCAGCCGGGGAGGGAGGGGATTGTCCCGCTCTGCTCTGCCCTGGGGCGGCCTCACCTTGAATATTGTGTGCAGTTTTGGGCACCTCATTATAAGAAAGATATTGAGCTATTAGGAACTGTCCAAAAGAGGGCAACGAAGGGCTTTGAGGAGAAGCTGTGTGAGGAGCAGCTGAGGGCACTTGGTCTGTTCAGTCTGGAGAAGAGGAGACTGAAGGGAGATGTCACTGCAGTTACAACTTCCTTGTGAGGGGAAGAAGAGGAGCAGTCACTGATCTCTGCTATGCAGTGACCAGTGACATAACCCAATGGAATAGCCTGAAGTTGTGCCAGGGGAGGTTTAGGGTGGATATTAGAAAAAACTTCTTCACCCAGAAGGTGGTTGGGCACTAGAACAGGCTCTCCAGGGAAGTGAAGCACCAAGCCTGACAGAGTTCAAGAAGCATTTACATGAAATCTCAGCACGTGGTGCCAACTCTTGGGGATGGTCCTATGTAGAGCTAAGGGTTGGACTTGATGATCCTGATGGGTCCCTTCCAAATCAGCATATTCTGTGATCCTGTGATCTTGTTTTAGGCCTTTTGCTTTAGTTTCTTTCAAGAATATTTGCTTTTAATTATAAAATTGTTTTTCATATTTTATAAAATTGTTTCAGCATTTGAGGTTCTGCAATCACTTTTAACAGCAGAATCATAATTAAAATGTGTAGTCTTCCCATTGACTGTTCAGAGATAACATCAGAAACACTGGTAGGGTGCTGATTATGCCCTATTTGTTTTCTCTATTAAGAAAAAAAAAGCAACAAATAAAAAATTCATGTATTTTAAACAATGTGTGGCTGTGGGCTGCAGTGTATCAAGACTTCCTGTTGTTGCCACTAGATAGCAGTGTATGTCTTCTGAGTTTAGAATACATATTTCTTACCCAGTTAACCTATAGTTTTCACTTCTTATCTATTAATGTTCATTTAAATTCCTCTGCGAGGGTGATGCAGGATTTGTGGAAAGAATTATAGAATACCATATGCTAAATATATAAAGTATTATTAGCTGCTAGCTACTAATTTTTGTTGAAATTTATGAGTTTCAAAATAGAAACCATGAAAAAGGTGTAGACCTTGTGATGTTCCACTTATGCAGGCTCAGAGAAAATTAATTGGTTAAAATGGAATTCCTCTGATTTATATTCATATGGGGGGGACGGCTATATGTTCCACAAGTCTATGAATTCCTGAGCCTTCTGAGTAAGTAGAAGGGAAAAAAATATAGCTATCTATCACAAGTTGAAGGGACACTGTTTATACTCATATGTGGTATTTGATGCCATATTCCCCTGAAAGAGGCACTGCTTGGGTCAGCACTGTGATAACAAAAGCATGTAAGAGCATTGTACCTAAAAATGAGTCAGTCAGTACTTTGCAACATGATGAATAACCTGATTTAATTGACTTCAGCAGTTCACTCTGTTCTTAGAAGTATTTTGAAGTAAGCCTTTCCTGTTTAATGCATGTGGAAGTAAAAAATGCAGTCAGCTAAGAGGAGACTCAGGTCTGCTTTTCCACTGCCCATCTTTGCTGAAGTCAAACTGAAGTGCTTGTTAATGCAAAATTAAGGGTCTCTGCCTTCCAAAGCTTTACTCAAACAAATTATCACTCTGATGAGAACTGGGCTGTGATTCAAAGATTGCACATTTCTGATGAAGACCATTAAACAAAATGCAGAAAAAAATTAATGCCAACATCATTACAAGGAGACATTGCTGAACAGATGGGCAAGCTTCTGGCAAAAAGGACTTCAGAATCTAGCATCAGTGACTTGGCTGCAGGGAGAAAGAGAAAAAGAAAGGAGGATAAAAGAGAAGAAAATAAAATATAGAGATGTCCAGACTGCAGTGGAATCCTAGTCAATTCAGAGCAGCAAGTAAACTTGCCTTCTTTATTACTTTAGAGAAAAAAAAAAACAACATGGACCTTATTATTAAATGTCTCTCTTTGTTGGTGTACTCAGAAGTTCAAAGAATTTGGATAAATTTAGATATTTGAAAGTTAGGGTAAATATAAATACTCGGGGGTTTTCATTTTGTTTTCTTTTGTTGTTGTTGTCTTTCTGTGTTTGGTTGGTTTGTTTGTTTTGGTTTGGTTTTGTTTCTGTTTTTGTTTTGTTAGGCCAAGGGGATGTTCTTTAGGGAAGCACAAGCCTGAAAACAAGGCATGACTGGCTCTCAAGTTGGACTGAGTCTGATGTAAAGGTATTGTTTTAAAAATGGAGGAATCAAAAAATGTGCTATGAAAACCTTTCAGATGTTAGAGAGAGACTGAGCAAAAGAACCACCAGTCTTGCCCTTCCTGGGATAAATAGCATCCTGCAAAGCAGAACTGCAGCCTTTTCCTTGTCTTGCTCTGAGTTTTCTAAGGATTCTTCTGGGTTAAGCTATTTTCCCCCTCCAGGTATTTTCTTTAGCTCTTATTTGCCACGGAATATGTAAAGATTATATTCCCCTGCCTGATAATCATTCATGGGATCAGCTGGAGGAAGTGCCTGGGGGCAGAACTCACAGTCACTACTATGGATGGAAATCTTTTCCCTTAAGCAGGAAAACAAGGAAATCACCAGTAGCAGTTTAAATCTATATTTCAAACAGTGGTCTTAGTTAAGTCGCTGTGCAATACAAATTCGAGCTTGTGGTTTGTGTCCAGGACCCCTAATTTCTCATAATTTCAGAATAAGGAGTTCACTGCAGTCAAATTTTCATTTTTGTCTGATGATTCCCTAGTGCTGTTGGAATGAGGCTGATATAAGTCAAATGAGAAGCAGGAGCACAGCTTCCATTGCTGACTGCAGTGCTTCTATCCCCATTTAATCATATGCTCTATGAAATGTTTCTCTTAATTTCCCTTGTGGCCAGCTCTTTTGAAGTTTTAATATGTGACCTGTTGCCATCTACTCGAATAGCTCTTTTTTGCCTATTTTCTCTCTTTTCTATGCTCTTTGGAATGTTATATTTCTTAGCTCTGGCCTTTTTACTGTCGATACAATAATGAAAAGTATTCTCAGAAACTTGTTCTTTCATCATACCTAAGTTATGCAATGAACCTATATATTTTATCTAGGTCAGATGATCTACTTAAATAGCATTGAAATGAACAGATAAATGTGAACTTCAGGTGGGTCATTTATTTCAACTCAGAATGTTACATACTACACTTTATTTCAGATAGAGCTGGCCGAAATGAGGGAAAACTGTGTCAATGACAACTACTTCCATTTTTCAAGGATTTTGATTTTTCAGAGAGTTTTTTTTTCTTTTTTTTTTTTTTCCTGGTGGGTGGTTGTTTTGGGGGTTTTTTTTGGATATGGAAACAGTATGTTCTACACCTACTTTGAGGGCAAAATAATTTAGAAGAAAAAAAAAGTAAGAAATTTCACAATAATTTCTGAGAATTCATCCTTTATTGTATCAGCAGAATAATTAATTTCTAGCAGCAGAGGATCTATAGAAAAAGATTAAGCTATTTTGGTTCTGTACACCTGAAATTAGTTGAGCAGAGATCACACAAACCATTTAACCGAGGCCGAACAGAAAAGCACAGTCACTTCCGAAAAAAAAAGAGGGAGGAAAGGAGAGAAGTTTATATTTATATTGCTATGAACTGCATATGAGGACTGACTGCACTGTCTTGTTTCCATTTAGTAACCTCACCTTAATAAGCTTTTTTTATCGACCCACAGATCTTTAACATAATAACAACAGCCCAGAGGTACTGGGAAAAAGAAGGTCAATGTGTGCCTCCTCATTCTAGTCTGAATATATTGATGGGATTATTTTATAGTCACCCAACTAAATAGGCATCAGAGTGGCCTTTGGCTATGAAAATGGTAGAATGGAATCTGGGAAGATTCCATACACACTGGAAAGCTGTGCAGCTTCCAGTCAGCCCTATAAATTGAGTTTGAAACTGCATTCTAGTTATACACAATTAAACAAATCAGTAAAAAATAATGACTGTATGTACTTTATATAACTATAATAACTATATACATAGTATTGCAGAAAAGACACTTTCAGAAAAATGTGAAAGTTTGTACTTGGAGGGAAAATCTTAGCCCCTGCAGTTTGGGGATTGCCTATGTTGTCAACGATCATAAGAAATCAAATCATACATAAACCTCCTCTCTGCCTGAAATACCACCTTTTGCAGCACTAAGATTCACATGTAAAAAATTGCCATGGCTGCATGGCCTCTGCTCATGGGTGTTATCAAGGTCACTGGACCAGTCCTTGCTAATACAGACACATTTAATGTGCTGTCACTCATGTTTGGGTATCTCTGAGCACCAGCCAGCTCTAAAAGAGGCAAAGTAAATTTCCTTCTCTGTCTGGAATTTGTATTTTCATGGGAGAACTGCATAAGTCTGGTTCGAGTCAGGGCTTTAGGATGTTTCTAACCTTGTAGCAAAAGGCCTCTATGAAAGGCAGAGCCTGAAACACTTAGTTAGAAACAGATGGGTATGTCAGGCTGTGCTCTGTGAACCCAGGAGGGAAATGGAGCAGGGAGATTGGTAAGGAACTGGAAGTTAGGCTTCATATTTCCTCATGCTCCTTTCTTCCTGGTGTGGCCTCTGACTTGGTAGTGATGTGATAATAAAATTAATTTGCATAATTTGAACTTTTGCAGTTATTCAATAGATTACTCAATAAAAGAACGAATCTGACCATGCTCTGAGGCACTTAATGGGCCAGTAATTAACTGATATCCAAACAAGTAGAAGCTGGAAAACATCAGCATATTGAAATAAAAACTCACACACAAAAAGGAGATAATTTTCATTTGTAGGCTTAAAATATAGATTTCTTTTAATTCTTCAAAATAATTTACTAATGTTAGGTTTGGATACATTACCTTTTTGGAAATGACCTAAGTCTTTCTCTTTTCCTCTCTTTCCTTCTTATCTTCTTCTCTTGACCCTCTCCACTGTCCCCCTAGAGAGGTAGATGGGCAGAGAGGGAGAGGGAAAAGACACATCTCTATGTTGTAAAGAACCCAAACTCAGAATTTATTGAGTCTAGTTGGAATCTTCTTTTCTTACAAGGTAGTTTTTGTCCTTTTTTATTACATGACATCTTTATGAACACAGTGTTTATGGCTTTAGCACAATGTTATTAAACAGCCATGTCTTACTGGCTGTTACAAATTTCTGTGTGGAAAGCAAATGAGGCTGGAATATTAAGTCTAATAACGTTATTTATCACTGATCTTGATAAACTGTTCTGATAAAAATGTTAGTTACTTTAATTCATTGAGGACTAAAATAACTGATTCATTACAATGTATTACAAAATAAATCAAACCATAGCTTTGTCTCAAAAAATACCCAAATTTTATCTTTTTACCACATCTTTAATAGTTTCAGCTTGTATCTTTAAGAAGCAGATTAGTTAGTATTGACCAACTGACAAGGCAAGAGATTGTAACAGTATTTTATGCCTTCACTAAAACTGCTGGAGAAAGTCTGATAAAAGTTTCTTTCATAAAAAAAATTACTTGGTCAAAACAGAATTTCTAAGTTCTTGTATTCCATTCCAACATGAAATGTTTTCTTCTCCAGAACAAAATGCCACTCCAAAGAAGGCCAGAAGAAGGAGAAGAGTAAGCAAGAGCAATAAAGCTAAAGCTGGCCAGGGGATGGTGCACATGTTGGAACTGAAGATGGAAGGGGGATCCAGCTCCAAATTCAGACATGTAGCCCCAAGTGGGTACTTGCAACTGCCCACATGTGCACAGGGCAGTAACAACCTGGTGTGTCCAGTAGAAGCTGGAAAGCAATTCAGCTCACACTGAAGTTGTCATCAGTCACTGCTCCACTGCCCAAAGGCACATTTAATACCATGGGGGACAGCCTTGATATATAAACTCGTGATATATGTGTCCTGGAGGCAGGATTGCCTTCGGCTCTGTGTGTGGGCTCGCTAGTCGAATCCTCAGAGCCATCTGTGTTAATGGCTCTCAGTGTCCTGAGAAGATGTTGTGCCAGCTGTACAGGGGACCATGGTAAGGCTCAGCACAAAGAAACTGTAAGGGTCTGCAGGTGAATCCTGGTAGAGCTGGGCATAGAACCCAAGGGAGCAGTTCTGACAACAGAGAGCAGAAATTCGTTTTATGATTTCAGCAGCCCTGTCTACAACAGTCTATCAAAGCACAGAAGGAGCAACCAGTCTGTTCTGGTTTTATTTATCTAAGTATGAATAAAATACCCAAAGATGTTTTTGTTTGGAATTACTGGTTTGTGAAAGTTGCTCCCTCTCCCCCATACTCATGATTTGGAGAATATGTACCAGATTTGAGAATTTAATAAAAAAGTTTTGAAAATCCAAGTTAGCTACTTTCACCTTTTACTTTAGGAAGGTATGGAAAGTGGGAAGGTGCTATAAAAATAATAAATGTGTATGCTATAGCATTTTAGTACATGCTTCAGTACACTGCCAGCATATTTAGAAACAATAAAACTCAGATGACTTGGAGAGGAGAGAAACCTTGCTCTTGTCCACGCTTGATTTCATGAAAGGAGATAAGTGCTCTTGCCACACCATAAAATATGTCCTGGTACTCCATTGGCAAGATCAGTCACAACTGTAAGTCGTCTCCCAAATTGTCTCCCCCCCCAAAAAAAAAGGAACCTATAGAAAAGAGATTGCAAATGGATTTGTTCCATTACACTGGTGGCAGAATAAGGAAGAGACAATCTTCTCATAATTAAGAATTTGCAAATAAAAAGGCTCAGGTCAGCACTGGTTTAGGATTGCATCTAGAGGAGGCTGCTGAGGTCATTGATTTTATTTTTAACTACTAACACATTTATTTAAACTACAGAAGCTGCTTCTCAAAGGAACTCTGGGAACAAACATTCTTATTCACTGCTTTCGTTTTAAAAATAAAACCAAAAAGCCTTGAAGATTAAGCTACTTATCACCACTTCCAGGGCTATGTTCTCCTTTTTTTTTTTGCACGGCCTGTCTAGCAGGAGCTTCAAAATCAATTAACTGAAAGGTCTTCATCACCTCTGAAATTCCACTCATTCACATCAGTAATTACAGAAGGTCTCCATGAAGCAGCAGTTTCTCAAAGAGTTAATTGAAATGCAGGAACAGCTTAATACTGATTCAGCAGACTTAGCTCTAAACTTCAAAGGAATTGTGATTTACCATTTGGTTCTTTGTCTATTTAAATTAATCATGTTGCTCAAAGGCAAGGGAAATGAAACATTGGAGGCCTCAGCATCATTTTAGCGTAAATGTTAAGATACATTAGTCCTGTGAGACATAAATTCTGAATTTATATTTTATTTTTATTTCTTTTATAAAATATTTATTTCACTAAGTATTTATTTCATCTATCTTTCCTGGCAAATAGGATTTGCCCCTCAAGTCTCTGAACTGTACACCACATCTAGGTTTGTTAATCTTAAATACACTAGCATAAGAAAACACCCTCAGGACTTGATTCAAGTTTTACAAAGGTAATTCAAAGCTTATCAGATCTATGGTTTCCTTATTCTCTAGATGGAGTAGGCTGCCCAGTAATGCCAGCATGATCCATGGCTTCAGATAGGTACCTACCACTGCTTTAGACAGCCTGATGTTTGGCAGCAATCTATCTCAGCACACATAAACTGAATCTGCGTCACACCTGCACTGTGAACTTGTATTTTGATCCCCAACGTGCAAAAACATAAGGCCAGAAAAGCGAGTTCAAGGGATGCCCCTGGGTCTGTGTGCATGCATGCTGCCTCCATTCTCCATCTGAAAGAGTGAACAATGTGAAGGTGAGACAACTCAAAGACCATACCCAGCTCCTGAGCTCTTCCTGTCAAACAAGTGTAACATCAAAGCTGTGAATCCCTGTGCAGACTCCTCTGAGCTGGGCTCAACTCCCAGCGCTCTCCAGCAGCCAGGACCCATGTGATTACCTGACAGCCTCCCAGAGTGGGATGGACTGACAACCATCTTTAGCTGGGTGTGTGTTCTTGACTGCTGAGAAGGGAGAGCACTTGTTTACACTTGTGGTGACCAGAAATGTCCTGAGGAACCTTGCTTGTGTAGATGTGCTTTTCCCGATGTGCTGCCGTGGTGAAAGGCATTTACATCCCTATCCAGAAGCCACTCAGGGAGGTTTGCAGCCAAGGGTGTGCACCAGGAAATAATGAATGCAGTGGCCCCTCTTTCAGAGACCTCAGCCAGATTCTCACAGCCTCCCTTGATGTTCTTGGGTGTTTACAGTCTGGCTTCAGCTGTTGCTTCACTCAGGTCAGAGGAGTGCCTGAATCCTCCAGAGACACTCTGTGCAGCTTCCCTCTCCATCTGTAAGCACAGGGCCTCTCCTGTGTCCTTACTCAGGGAAGCAGAGGTAGTTGCTGGACAGAGAGTGAACTTCAGCAGAGGCCATCTGCAGCTACAAAACTCAGCCCTCTCCAACTCTTGATGATTTCTGGTCACCAGTAATGCCTCATGCTATGGACTACTTCACTCCCTTTGACCCATATCTCATTCTTAGTGGCTGTTCACTCAGGTCTGGCCATCAGTGAGTGCCTCTGCATCTGCATAAATCTATTCCTGGGAGCTACTTAGAGAATAACTGCTGCTGCCTCAAAGCCAGACATGGCTGTTCTTCCTTCTCTTCTCTGGCACTGCCCCAGGGGGTCTACAACTGGGAAAGATCCTCATGTTACTTACCACACAGAATCACAAAATATTCTGAGTTGGAAGGGACCCAGAAGGATCAAATCCAACTCTTAAGTGAATGGTCCACACGGGGGTCAAACTCGCAACCTTATCCTGCACCATCATATAAAAAAAAAAAAATGTATTTTCATCTGTGTCTGCCTGACACTGTCTGAGCAACAAGAGATTTCTGTCAGCCAGGCAGCAAGGGAAATCTGAGCCACACATGGTCATCTATCATATTCTGCGTTATGATGACTCTCCAGGATGTGCCTTCTAACCAGTGCTATGGGTAACTTGCTCCTTCCTTTCCATAGCTTTGAATGTCGATGGGGAACTGTGCCCTCTCTGGCACATCATCCCATGCTTGCAATGGGAGACGAAGAGTTGGAGAGGGCAATTTTCTGGTCAGCAACACAATTATGCTGAAAATCTCAGGATCACCTGCTCCATTCTCGGGGGAATACTTTCCCTGTGGAAAGGCATGATTGTCTGCAAATCATCAGGTTGCTTGAAGAGCAGGAACACATAACCCCATAGACTTCCTTGGCTTTAACATAAAGTTTGTGCTTATTGCACTGCTGAGGAAGACTTTGACATTATTCCTACCTGTTATCCTCTGAAATGATGGAAGAATTGAGAGAATTTAGTAGCTGTGCATGTCTCCTCTCCTTTCTCTCCTCTAGCCTGCTCCATGATGTAACACATGACAGGGACTCCTGTCTTGTTTGGGTGAGCCAATGGGTCTTTCCACAAAAAACCATGAACCACCCTGGCTACAACCAGAAACTGCATTTTTCCATGCAGAAGCGTGTGCAAACCTGCTTCCTCAGGCTGATTATGGCACTGGAAGTCCATATTAGAAAGATTAGAAGGATGTCTCTGATATAACAGGGTGGGAGAAGGATCCACCTTGTCTTGTAAAAATGTTAGAAGTGGATCCACACAAACACCCTGTCTATATGTCTTGGTGTCTTTTACAAGTTTATTCTGACTTTCCCAGTCAAGTGTGAGCCCTGAACGACTCACAGGGAAAGCAGAGACAGCATTTCCTCACTTCACTATGAAGTAAATTTAACTCCTTCATATAGAAACCCTTATGAAGGGTACTTGCTATTTTTTTCACTTCTTATATGTGCAATCTCCTCATTACAGCTTTCAGGATGATCAGAAATGTGTAACTAGATATTTATGTTGGAGTGAGTGCAAAGTTTGCTGCACCTTTCACATTCTTTGAAGTGAGAAGGGTCAGTTTGTGGCACCATTTCCCTGGTCATCATTTTTGTCCATGTGTTTGCTGTAAATACAAGCTTAATTACTAGCTCATGACTATTAATCACTGTCAGTGCAAAATAATTCTGTTCTGAAAAAAGACTGTAGTAAAATGATCCTTCACGCAACAGCACAGCACTGAGTTCTCACAGCAGTACCTCAATGATTAAGACTGGGATTTTCAAAGTAGCTCCAACCCACTATTGAATTTAATTCCAACCCTCTTAGGACCCTTTGAAGATCCCAGCTAGAAATTCTTATTCAGTACTTTTTGATTTTGTATCAACTACAGAGCCGTCATGGCTCAGACCAACTGTTCTTGCCTGTTTTCCCTGAGATGCACTGCTAACAGACCTGTTTTGGACCAGTGGCAATTGTGTGGTGCTGGAAACCTGGTGGGGAGCCATGAAAGTGTACAGATGGACTTCCAGGTGTGATGTGAAGAAACAGGTCTGATATTTGTCCCTGAGCTCTCCATGTCTGCTGAGAAACCCTATACGTTATGCAATACATGAATAGGAATTAAAGCTAGTTGCTTCTGAGGACGTTTACTGCAAAAATAACTAAAAGTGCCCCCAACCATAACCCCCTCCTCATTTTACCAGGGTGTTAAATGCAACACAGGAGAACTCAGACCCTTTTCTGAAAATTAGTGAGGAAAGTCAGGATATTTGGAGGCATCATTTAATGAAGGGAACATTTTCTGCAGTTACTGGAAGTGCACAGCATTCTTTGCAGAGCACTGAAAAAGCATATTGTGACCTGGTCCTGAGAAATGCACATCTCTGAAAGGCCCCCTGTCCTCTGCCTTCCTCATGGTAGTGCTACAGATGAGTTGTCTCACTCCAGATAGGCGTCTCATATCTCCTTCCCTTGGATCTTTGCATTGTTTCAGCCTCAGCTCCTGATCGCCAGTTTTCAGATTATTCTAGAGGGCTTTTTTTTTTTTTTCTAAACTAAAAGTCATGCCGCAGATTGTTTGTTTAATTGAGCAGGCCATGCCTGTATTTATCAATGAGTATGTACCTGTCTGTTCAGTGCGTAGATACCCCTCCACTCCTCCACCCTCTTCCAAGTAATCCTCTGTGGTGATTTTCTGCTGGTTTTTTGGTTGATGTCTGCTTTAAGTACATGGTACAACAGCTTTTGTTGCAGTTTAAATGCCACCAATCACAAGCACTTTAGGACTGAAGTTTATAAATACTGTTTGTGTGCAATAAGTCATTAAACCTAAATAATTTTAGGAGGTTTAGAAAAATGCAAAGAACATAATTCCTTCCCTTTTTTTCCCTCTTTTCCCCCATAGAAGAAAACTGGTCTAGAGCAGTGCTGGAGGAATAGAAAAGAGGGTTGGCAAAACAGCCATCATGGCTCCAAAAACTCCAGTGCTGGAGCTCGGAGAGCCTGACGTGGCACTACAACCTACTATAGGGTCACAGCCTTGCTCTGGGTCCCTGCCCAAAGCCTGAACCTTCCAACACAAGCTTGGCCTCCTTCTTTTCTTTCACAGTTGACCCCCACTCTGTGATGTTTCAGAGCTGTGGTGCCCTCTGAAACATCTCTCTCCCTTCACGGTCTGGGGGTAGAGGACACCCCCAAACCCATACTTGGAGCACCAGCCATGCCCCAGGTCCTGACATGTGGACCATGATGTAGCTGCCACTATTTCATGACCCAGTCATAGGTAGCTGCTTATTTGTCTTTGAATCATGTCATGCTTCCTGCTTTCCTTTTGTTTGTATCCCTCACACCCAATACTTTTTTTAAAAGAAGGTACATTTTCTCCTTGTATCTAAAATATAGTGCAACTCCATTTACCTGAATTCTGACATTGTTAACTGTATTTGGCAAAATTTTATTTTCTGGGGCAAGAGGAAAAGAAAACTGGCTTCACTTAGTAATATGTGCAGTTCATCACATTTTATGAGCAGAGCGATTAACCTGCCTAGAGCAGACCTAAACCTAGGCATTGCTGAGCATCCAAAGCTGGTGAAGCCACTGTGAGGGAAAAGAGTGAAAAGAGTGGCATGTTTTAAGAACCTCAGTATTTTTCCAGTAGTTAGATGCTCACAGAGAGCTTAACCTTAGTGGCGGACTTCATGAATTTTTTCAGAAGGGTACAGACGCTTTCTTGGTTTATTATTTTTTCCATGCTTTTGGGTTTTTTCCTCAGTGTTTTTGGTACCACAGAGATAGATTAGACTATGACTTTAGGTCATACAGAAGCAAATACTGGTATCTGCATCACAGAACCTTGGAGCTGCTGTACAGTTCTACCCAAACGCTCAATTACTGCCATGCAGAGGCAGCCCTTGGGTTCCTAAGTGAGGACATAGCAATTGTGAAAAATTATCAGCATGAGCTTAAGTCAAGGATTTTCATAGCATCAATGACCTTTGCTCAAAACCTAAGGTGTCAGAGAAGTAGCTGTGGTGTGTCTAGGCTCAGTGCTGTGAGTTAGTTTAAATTACTTGTACTATATTAACAAAGATTAACATCAGCAGTTCCCTTCCCTTCCTCCTGTGGTGGAGGAGTTGACAGTTTTGCCTATATTAACCTGTCAGATAAAATAGATATTATATAATATGGCACATCTGCCTTTGCACTAGACTGTTATGTGCCTCTCTAAAATGAGACAGACAAATTATCCTATTTAGCTGTATATGTAACAGCCTGAGGCAACTGAGAGGGGAGTTCTGCCATGAAATGTATAATTGCTGGAGGCATGTTTGTCTGTGGTTGATGTAATTTTGAGCATCCCATTTTATACTTCTCAGAAAGAAGCACCTACCCTCTTCCCAGCCCTTGGTATCAGAGCTGACACTTCATCCCTCGTCCTTGCTGTGAGATCAGTCATCTGTGCTGTTTCCACTCGGGAGCAAGGCTGTTCTGAATTGGGTTTTCCAGATATTGCTGTGAATACCATCTTTTACTTGTGGTTGCACAGGAGAGAGTAATATTTAAATTTTATGGTCAATATTCCTGCTGCTGTGAGTCTGGGCAGTCCAGCCTTTGTCCCTGGCTGTGTGAGACGTTAGCAGTGATGAAAGTCAAACATTTTGGGTGTTCTCTGGAGTGTCTGTGACTAGGAATTCCTCTACTGAAGTTTCTCTTTCTGGTCAAATGTCCTTGTCAGCATGGATTGAAGCATTTCCTAAATCATCCTGAAGTGTTTCTAACTGTTCCTGTACAAAGTGGATGTCTCCCAGGCTCAATAACCTATTGGTGCCTGTTGGATATGTGGAGCTTGGTGCCACAGGCAAGTTTCTGCAGTTAATAGAATTTTTCCTGTCTGGGTTAATTCTAGACATTGAGTCTGAAGGGGAACCCAGTGGAGCTACAGAAGAGATAGATTATATATAATGATACATTTTTAGGAGCCACAGAAATCATATAATTGAAACCCCTCAGGCTGAGGAGAGGACCTAGCCCTATTTCTGCTGATTTAGTTCCTTAATTAAGGGGCTCCCACCATTAGGTAAGATTTTTAATGCCAGGCAGTTTTAACTGCTTTATCTTGTCCCTGTCGATGTCCCCTGCTATGGCAGAGTAGACTCCTCATAGGATTAGATAAAGTTTAGCTGCCTCCTGAGCTTGTCTGTGGCTCATGGCAGAGCTTGTGAGAAGTGGGTTCCTGCTGTGCAGGAGAGAAAGTGTCCACCCAGCCACGTACCCAGGCCGCACTGGAGCAGGGACAGCCCTGGGACTCAGAGAGCATCTCCTGAGGGGCCGCAATATCTCCCTACACCCCTCTGATGTGTCTGAACTACTCGTGGAAGTGACAGCTTAGCCATGATACCTACAGGTGCCTTCTGGCACAATCCAGATGAGCCTGAGGCAGACATCACCCCGCTCCATCCCGCTCCTCCCCGCGGAGAGGAAAGCTGGTGCGTAGGCTGGAGGGAGCACAGCTTTACACAGCAGCAGCTACCTGCCCAGGGATTGTGACATAGCCTAAACCTAAAAATCCCTCGATCCGTAAAAGCTGTTTTTGTCAGGTCAAAATATGTTTTTCCTTTCAGATGAAAATTAGCTCACTTAAAGCAGCTCATAGAGGTTTTTTTCTCACTTCTTCCTGCTATCCAAAGTGTTCTTCCTTCAAGGGACGAAATAGTGAAATAGTTTCTAGCTGCTACAGTAACTTAGAAAGAAGGGAAAAAGCAGAGTAAGAGTGAGCTGTCAGCTGTGTGACCCTATCATCTCAGTACCTGTCTGTGTTATGAAGCTAAGGCACAGAGAAGTAGTTTTATTTTGGTGCAGGGAATAGATTAGGTCTGAGAAAGGGTCTGCTGGCATTTTGCTGGCCTCTTTTGGGAATCTCAGACTACGAGGAAAACTCTGTCCTTTTGTTTCCACCTGTCAACACACTTGCCCTCTGCAGTAGGATCTTTTTGGCATCACAGTGATGAATTTCTTTTCAGGAATGATTTCAGAGGCAGGAGAAGATCTTTGTGTGTCTCTGGCAGGGCATCCAAGGCTCCTTCTTACACCCCTGCTCAGTGATGACCCTTTGGGAGCTGCTCCTCTCTTGCTCTCTGCTGAGTTGCTGACATCTAAAAGATACTAAACACACTGGACTGTCAAGGACAGAACATGCTGGACTGTCAAGGACTAAACAAAAGGATTTTACAGCTTCAAGTGAGTTATTGAAAGCAGTTTATAGCTGTAACTGTCTTGGGTTTGGTGTGTATGTCACATTTGAATATATCCTTTCGTAGTGTTAATAGATACACTTTGGAGATAGCTGCTCACAACAAATTAATGAGACATTTCAAGACAGAATTCTTACCAGCTAATTAAATTACCCGCCTAGCTTACTAGAATTAATCACTCCTCTCCCAATGTATTTGTGTAAACAGATAGATTTTCATGTAAATTAAGTAATCTTTGAGATGGCGGATGAACGCCTTTGAATCTCTGTTGTTTGGTGATTCTAACACTTAGTAAAGAAGAAAATACAAAATTACTAGAAATCATTCCTGATTACTGCTTCCACATATTCCTACTACCAGTTTCTATAACTATATTACTACACAAAGGCATTAGCCTGCTCCCCCAGAAGAAAAAAATAAAATACTCTTACAGTCAGGAAGTCTTATTTCTGACATTTAATAATCAAGCATTAGAGCAATAGTAGCTGTCACAAGAATGAGTTTTGGAAAATTTAACAGACTTTAGTTATAATTTTGTTGGAGATCTGTATTTCTCCAGAAGTTTATAACAATAATCTAAAAAAAATACATTTTATGTTTTAGACTCAAATAGAAGAGGGCCTAAACAGCACTTTTCCTCTAAAAAAAGGTTCTGACATTTTTTGGTTCTGATCCACTCATTGCTCTCAGGGATGCCCACTCCTCCATTAGAGGAGGGAAAGTTTTCAAAGTTTTCTATCAAGTAAGATGATGGAATAGGAATGAAGAAAACTAGGCTCTGTCTCCATCTCTCTTTCCAATTCAGCTGCATGAGCCACTTTGTCCTTTGGTGCCTCAGCTTCCTCTTGCTGTTTGTTCCCTCTGTCATCAGTTGTAAGCTTCATCCCCTGCAAATGCTCTTTTACTCCCTCTAAGCAGTGAGAAACCAATAAGAATGCAGCAAAATAAGATTATTTTGGCGTACTGCCTTGAGACAAACTGTAAAATTCAAATCAATTTAATCCAATTTAAACTTTTTCAATTATATTCTGGAGGGTGAATCTACCTATGCATATACCAATAAATATTTAAGTAATTTTTCGTGTACAAAACCAACTCATAGGGGAGGAATTTATTATAGCTTCTTTTTAAATTTTCACTAGACCTAAAGATCCACATCTAAAAGTCTGCTCTCTGCAGCTGTAATGACACTGAGAGATTCAGCACTGGATACAGCTTTCTGTATCCTATTGCCAGATCAAGGAATGAAAATTAAGACAGGCATAACTCCTGGAACAAGGTAGCATAGGCCTCCTTCTCACAACATCTGTTCTGCTGCCTTTTGTGTATGGTGGATCAGCATTAGTGTTATTACAACTAGAGAAGAGATTCAGCCAAGGATGATGGAATGATTAAATTATTGATTCCCTCTTCATCTGAAATGTGCCATCAATCTCAAATATTTGTTCAATTGCAAGATTTCCTGTATTTCCATGTTCCAGAAAGCCCTTGCGTAAGCAAGATCAAAGATTGGGCTGTCACATAAATAGTTTCCTATTGGAAACAATGTTCCTACATGGAACATTGTTTTTAACACATTCCTGCCCCAGAACATTCAGAGCCATACTTCAATTACATTACTTTTGTTGGTGATGTTTTCCTTTTAAAGGCTCAAATGCTGAGTCTCAGGCTCATGAATTCTGGTCCTGTGTCTGAATATATTTCCGTGGCTTTCAGAGGTCAGTTTACAACATGCAAAGTTCACGATGCAGTTCCTTAAAAGCACCAAAAATTTGAAAAGATTATGCAATCTGTGCGTGCAAATCAGAAAAACTCAAACATCAAGGACAGAAAACACACCAGTAAACTCATTGCCCTAAAAAACTTCCATCATGCCAGTCTCAGGAGACAGGAGGAGAAAAGGGGATTTCAGGTAACCTAGAACTGTTGTGGACACAAGAGCTGGCAAGGGCTTGGAGGAACTGCCCATCTACTTGCATGTGGTGAGCCCACTGAAACACTGAGGTGCTGGAACATGTTCAGAGGAGGGCAACAGAGCTGATGAAGGGTCTGGAGCACAAGTCTGATGAGGAGCAGAAGGAACTCCGTTTATTTATTCTGGAGAAAAGAAGGCTGAGGGATGACCTTACCACTCTCTACACCCACCTGAAAGGAGGTTGTAGCAAGGTGGGGGTCAGACTCTTTCCCCATGAAACAAGTGATAGAACAAAAGGAAATGGCCTCAGGTTGCACGAGAGGTTTAGATTTGGTAAATGGAAAAATTTCTTCACTGCAAGGTTTGCCAAGAACTGGAACATCCCTGGAAGTATTTAGAAGGCTTGTAGATATGGCACTTAGGGACATGGTTTAGCGGGGGGCTTGGCAGTGCTGGATTAACTGTTGGACTGTGTGATTTTAAAGACCTCTTAAGCCTAAACAGTTCTACAGTTCTATGCTCTGTTGGGTGTGTTGTCAACGTGCAGTTTGGTTCCCTGCCCAGGAACCCTGAAGGCACCCCTTCAACTCGAGGCCTGACCTTCTCCTGAATGCAGCACGGTTAGGCAACCCTGACGTCAGAAATATTTGGGCTCTTTATTTTAGTCAGCTAGACGACACAATGTATAGTCTCAGACTGCATCTGCACTGATCTTCCAAGAGGTTTGGCTGTCTTTTGTACCTTGAATCCTACTCCTTCCTTGTTTTTGTTTGCTTTAGAGTATTTACAGAGCAAAATCATGCCATATTAAAAATTTTCCTTTTTCTTTTTTCTTAGTAGCAGTCTTTGAAGACAGATTCTGAGCTCCCTAATAGCATTTCACTACACCTTTGTCATTATTGATGATTTTTTTTCTTTAAATCAATCTGATCAAAATGTTACACAGTAATCCAAATAAGGTCTTAGTTTCTTGGACATTGTCATCAGTTCTTCCTTGTCTCCACTGAAACCACCTTGCCTGATCCAGCCTGGATTTGCATTTTCCTTTTGTTCATCATTCTTCTCGTGTAAGAAAAAGTTCCTTAATAATTCTGCCATGTAATATCTGTACTGTTTATGTCATATTTAATTTTCTTTTATACAATTTCTGCTTTACTAATTACTATGTCTTTCAAGCACTTTACTGAAATAAAATGAGACCTTAAGGATCACATATTCACCACAGGAAAAAAAAAAAACCAACAAAATAAAACCCAATCAAAACCAAAACCCCATAACAGGACACAAATAACTTTATGTAGACTCTCTTATTAATGAAAGCAAGATTAATTTTAGCCAAATTTAACTAGGGTGGGGTGAACTGTAATTAAATTGCTGTAATATTCCAAGGAATTATGGTGGGGTATAAGGAATCATTTTTACTGTCTACTCAGGCTATTTAGACATCTTAATTAAGCTGTGATTTAAAAGACCACAGGAGTGAAATTCAAAAGGCTGTGCTCTATGAAGGCAATGAAAACAAATAAGCACTTGTGAGTGGCTCAGTTGGGCATGCTGGTGCCCTGAGTAGGCTAAACTCAAATCCCCTCCCTGGTGCCCAGCAAGGAACAGTGCTGGCACCAAACTGGCTCCAGGTTTATCCTTTGTGAAAATTAAAGAAGTGTTTTCCATCCTGAGGTACACAAGGGCTTATGAGGCAGATAAAGTTTCAAATATGATATAAAATAGTGTAGATACAAAAGATTTTCAATTATTCCTGTACCTCGCTTCTATGAACCCTCTTGTTGCTGTGAGATATCTCTAACTGATGATATCCTGTCCACTTGGGCTGATGTTTCTTCAGTGCTGACTTAAATTGGCTTAAATTTTAATATAAAAGTACAAAACATGGATTATTTTTTAATAAAGCTTTGCTGTGTGTATTCCTTAAAGCCTTGTGGGATGTGATAGTAGTGTTGAAAGACAGAGGAAGCAGTTAAGATGAAATATTTAAAAAGCTCTGAAGCTTTTATTTTCACTTTTCTTTGAAAGTGACCAGGTGGGAAAACACAATTATCTAATGATTAATTATTTCTCCTATTAATAACCCATTGACTGTACAATTCAGAAGATCTGTCCACTTTACCCCTCTTAGTGCATTTTTCCCAAGCAATCTGTTGTCTTTGGCTTATTTCCTAGCAATAAAATTTAACTGCCTTTTTTTTTTTCATTCTAGTCTCACTAAGGTCAATCTCTCTGTTCACCTGACACAGGTTGTAAGTCCTACTACAATCCTTTTGATCATAACACCAGGGTTATTGACAAGCTGTCAAAATATGGGTTATAACTAGTGCTTTTCTGGGCTTCAGTATTGACTATATGCCCTAACAACAAAGCAGAAGCATCATAATAATTTCAATTCCCAAACCAATAGGTTGCAGGTCCCAAGCAGTGAACGACTGAAAGACTGAGCAGTGCAGCAGAAATAGCTGTCTTACAAAATGCAGTAAAGTAATAATGGTTGTGAACAATTATGTTTCAACACAGAGTTTGAGAAGAATAAGGGCTATCAAGGTTTCTGAAATACGACACTGAGCAGTCTCAGTTTCCACTGCAGACCTTTTGAAATAAATGGTCTTAATACCTCTTACTCCTCTTATCCTTCCGTGCAAAAAAGATAAAAATTCATCTCAGTTTTGCAACATATACACTCTCTCTATAAAATAATTTGTCACAAATCAACACAATGTTCTTATGTTTTTGTGTCTACTAATAATGTCTGCTAACATTCATCATTAAGAAAATTTTAACTAGCAGCTTAAGAAAAGATAGAGCCTTGATGGTTGAAGAATGTAAGCACCCTGGAAAGTAGAGTCCTGGGACACTGGATGCACTCAAAGATTGATGTCTCAGGACTGTTTCCAGCCTTGAACACAGTTTCCAGGCTCTGTCTGGGAGTTTCTAATGTTTGAATTATCTGTCTCTTGACTACATCCTTGGCTAGGCTACAGGGAGAAAGAGTGATGATCTATGTCATGTTCCCTTATCTTATCTTTGAAAAGAGTCTATTGAAAACCTCACACTGTGCCTATTCTCCTGACTTTTTGAGTAAATATAGAAGAGGAAGACATCTGTCGACTCTTGTATTGGAAAGATGCAATTAAGTATATCAGTAACTGGACTATATGAAAAACTTGATCATGTAGTTAAACCGGTATCTAAGGTCCCAGTTTAGGTAATCCAGCTGTCCCTTAAATAAATTACTGTGGGTGGCCATGTATTGGGTGCTTGACATTGAAACTCGGGCCATCTGGAGCTATAACCTTTATTAATTGCTCAGCTTTAGTCTCTATTTTTAAAAATAATGATATAATTTTCTATAATGTAGAACTTATACTGCCAAAAGTGATATATGCTCTCTGCTTATTCAGAGGACACATGCAATTTTAAGGCCAACACACTGTTTCCTTCCAACTAAGCTGAAGAAAGCAGGCCATTCACTGCCTTGTTACAGACTTGTTAAGAGTACCACTAGGTGCAGTGCATTTTGACTGACCATTTTTCCATATGAAACACTAAATTTACTCTCAGACTGTTTCAAAAACATCTTAGCCACATGGTCTCAAGCACTAAGCTACAATAAACTCATCTTGCTGGTTCATAAAATTCCCAGGAGGTTTCCTGGGGTATCAGACTTTAGCTACCATTTATCTGTACCCTACAGCCAACACAAAACCAGCATGAACAATGCCTTGCATGGTGTAGACTAGGAGTGGCTCAACTTCCAAATGCATTTTATGAATCTCAGAGGCTCATATGGATTTTACGAAAATAATAATTTTTGAGTGGATTTCATCTGTTACTGTCCCTTCACTCAAAAGAATATATAGAATATATTTCTCAGTTCTGAGAAATTATATTTTTCTCAAAAAAGAAACAGTATGGGAAAGCTCAAAGCACTTTTGGGGCTTGATTATGCCCATTGCTACAGTGTAGTTCAAACTGGCATCATAAACATTTCTGAGTTGGTGCATATGAAAGTAGATACAGCTTATGTAAAAGGAACTAAATTAACAATATTTGTAAATTACATTCCCTCTATACTCACAGGAAAATTTTATCCAGTTCTCAACTCCTTCCTAATCAATTTGAACACTAACCTGGTGGACTGAATTTTTTTGGGAGAGACTAATTTTTAAATTAGCTTTCATTAGCTGTTTTTCACTGATTTTGGTGTGATCACATATTGCAGGGACTGTTGGACTGGCACTGCCAGGGAGCATCTGGATGATGGTACAAGCAGCACCAGTGACCTGGGGTTGAAAAGCCTGATGGTTCTTCCCTAGATCAGTTTCCTCAGTGATAAGCTTCTGATGGCAGAGAGATTTTTTAACGAAAGTTACATTTTGGCAGATTTTTTGCTCCCTCATTAGATCTGATGGCCATGTGTAAAATGTGAGCCTGAGTTGCCTGAGTGGGATCTATTAGTTTACACAGTAACTGCTCTAACCGGGAGGCAATAATATAAGTTTAGGTAAGAACGACTTAATCAGCATTCCTCCCAGGCTGGAGAGGAGGAACAGGCAGCTGACCCCAAATGCTTTAAAAATATCCCTCCCAGCAGTGATGTGCTAAAGTAAACACTGAGGGGAAAATGCTGTGAAACGGTTTCATCAAGGAGCAGTGTAATAACAGAGCAGCTCAAGTTGGGGCTAATTAAGTTGTTTTAGCTTCCAAAGGGATGGGATTTTCCAGCTGTGAGCAAGCCTCAATAACAAACTTTCCTTGGGGTGCAGATTCTTTCCTGATTCTTTAGCTTTACACAGCTCAAATGTTATTCTTACTCATGACAGTCTCATCAGATATTTGGCTTCAGAAATGCTTGCCTGGCTGCATTAGCTATGGAAGAAAGCAAGGAAGGTGAATTAGATAAAGGACAAAGTGTCCTTGACAGCAGTAGGGTTTTGGGGTTGAGGTAGAGAGGAGGGAGGATGTTCCTGGTAGCAGTTTTTCTGTGGACAACTCTATATCAGGAATTTCTTCAACTATATTCAGGCTGAATTTGAGATCCAGATTTTCTACCTTCCTTAGATAGTAAATTCTTATTTGTTTGTTCAACCCTTTGAATTTCAGTATTTTCAGTATTGGTTAAAAAAATCATGCTACTTTCTTAGATGCCGGGTGGGTGACTTTAATATAGGATAAAAATATTGCTGCAGTGTTGCTGCTCTTTGGCAATCACTCCCTAGAAGTAAAGAGTGATATAAGTATTTATTAAGGGCTCACTATACATTCTAACAAAGCCAAGAAATTATCATAGAGCAATAAATTGGATGAAGGATGGAGAACTTTCAACCGTAGAAAATACATATATATATATATATATATATATATATATATAATCTGTGGGTGTATATATATGTATATCTAAATATATACATGCAGATCAATGTAGGATTTAGTTTCTGATTTTAGTCACTCAGCAATTACATCTGATGAGTAAGGACAGAACAGAGGGTCGGCTGTACTTTCTAAATTATACAGACAGTGACAGGTCTTCATTCATCATAGTAACGAAGAGCTTCCCTCTCCAGTTGATAAGATGTCCAGGACAGGCAGCTGTAGCTTTACTCACTTTCCAACCAGTCAGATAAAGGGCAATGCAACTCCCTGAATGTGAGTGACTGATGCTGGAATGAATATGTGCTTGTCATTGACAGCAGCCTAGTACTTTATATATCTTAATTTCACAAAGAAATGCTGCTGCCATGATGATTTTAAATGAGGTTTGTTGAAGATATCAAGAGTTACAGGTGGGAGCATCAAAGAACCATGGTACTTACTACAGAGCCTTAATTCCAATTTCTTTGGAAGTTTTCTTGGGTTAAATGGACATTTCTATGCTTATAATGTTGTTGTGAAAAACTGAAATTTAAGGGAAGATATACAACTAGAGATATCCTCATCTGAAAAAAAATTAGAGTCAAAACAAAAAAATACTGTGAAAATGTTGAATTCACTTTAACTGCTAAGAGGTACTAATTCCTTCATAAGAACTGCAAACATGGCAAAACTGATAAAAGGATTCATGTTTCTGCAATACTTAGCACTTAAGAAGCTAATACCGAGTTGTTGAGACATTAAACACTGAAAGTGCTTCAGGTGCTTTTGATGAGGAGCTTCAAAAGTTGAATCATTTTCCCTCCGCTTTGCAGAAATTTCATAATTTCTATCATTGCCCAAGTCAGCTCACTGTTCAGCAGAGATATCTGCAGGACCTGGGGAATTGTTTTAACTGCAAATCACCGTCACCCATGCTTGGATCATGATCTTGGCAATGACCTGGTTAAGGAATGGAAGGTGCCATCAGCAGCTCCTCTGCTTACTGCTGTTTCCTTCTGACCAGCTGTTTGTTTCCAGTTGACTGATGATTGCTGAGGGGAGGCAGGGCGGGAGTCCCAGTGAGTCTGTAAGGTTCGGGCTGAATGGACTTGCACAACAATGTTGGAATTCGGGGGGTTAAGCAGAGGTGCTTTCCAATGGCAGTCTTAGTGCCTGGAGTGAAATTAGTAGGAAAATGTGGACAAAACTGGAGACATAGCAGGGCATGATAAAAATTGCCAGTGAAATCCAGATTCTCTGTCTCCTTGAAGACTCAGGGTAAGAATAGGAGCCTTCACCTCATGTTTCTTATCTCTTAGATTTCGACCAGCCCACCTCCTAGTGTAAAGCAGGCCAAGTCCACGGGCTGTAAGGAGGATCAGAAAACTCTGCACTTCAGCTCTGCTGAGCTAGATTTTTTCCAGAGGCCTGGATTTCTTTTTGCCTACAGAGTAGCACAAAGAGAAGTGCCAGGGATGTGATCTCTACCTATTAAATTTCAAGTACTTCCAAAACTGAAGATCCCATAACAAAAGGATCAATGAAGTGTTCTGGTCCTCCTGCACACCGTCATACAGGGCTATGTTTGCTTTCTCTTGCAGGAGAAATGAGCAGTGTGCTGAGAAAATTAATTGCATCCCTGAATGCTACAGATCCAAACTAGATGATCTTTTTTATTCTCTTTTCCCAGCAAACACACTTAGACATCACATAGATGGAAAATTCTTATAAGATGAATATGCAAACATCTCCCCCTTTCCCACAGTTAGACCTAGTGAGATAATTTGGGGTTAGAATGGGATAAGCCTTATAATAGGCTTGAGGCATATCATGCAGGACATCCATGACTCATTAGCTCATTGTTCATCACTGATATACAGAATCTTTCCCTTCATACAAGATATTTCTTAGCTGTCTATTATGTTAACATCTAAGCACCGACTCTTCAGTGTTCATGCCTTATGTAACAGACAGCTTGGAACAGTCATGCAGTTAAGTGGGGAATGACTTTACAAGGCTGCTCTTTGCACTATGCATGAACTATTTTCTTCACTATAAGTAGATAAAAGACAGCAAAGGTATAACCTCCAGTGAAATCAGCCCTGCTCTGGATAGCATCCCATCAATACTCTGGCACAAGAGAAATGTGCTTTTATTCTCACAGAAACAACCTCATAGCCAGCAAAACAAAACTCCAGCTGTTCTTCCTCTATGCTATTCTGAGTTTTTAAGAAATGCATATTTTACCTTTGAAATGTATTGGGTTAATTTTCTGGTCTATGCCACATTAGTAAAACCTCTTGAAATATGATGCTGGTATGAGTCATGGTACTTAAGAAAGGTTTGAGTACATATGAGAAAGTTCAAATGAGACCAACAGCAGTTACTAGAGAAAACACTGAAATACTGAAAAAGCTTTTAAAACAGAAGATAGAGAAATTAAAAGATAACACACTTCAGTTACACACAGGCATAATGCATAGTGAAAAGTAATGCTTGAATCTGTCAGCTCTAAATTAAAATGCATGCAATGAATAATTCCTGGGAGGCTAATAAACAAAGCCAACACTTTTGGTTTGGGAAGTCCTAGGCCATATTAAGGCAAAGGGAAATTTTGCAGAACTACCTCTGTGCTCAACCTGTTCCTTTACACATCCCTAAGTATTTCCTCTTCCTAGATGAACACTCTCTCTGCCCCTGAATGGTTGTGCTTTCATTTGTTGCTGTCGGCTGAAATAATGTTTTGTGATAACAAATGTACTTAACAAATGTGTTGCTTCATCTGCCACTCGGCCAAGAAATCCGTCCGCTGTAATGAGTGGTTTGTGTTCAAGTGATCTATTTTCACTCTGCTCCAAGGACTGTAAGGAGAGCTGTACATCTTCATTTTCCCTTTGTGGCTTGCCTGGCCTTCTCCTACATGTATTGCATCTGCTTATGAGTTCTCAGCAATCTTCAGGGCTGTTTGCTGATACATGGGGTGCCTAAGCTTTCCCATAGAGGACTGGAATGGAGAATTTCCTTTTTCAATAGGCTGGACATTGCAGTTTGACTGCAAAGTACATTTCGACGCATTTTTGGATACTCATGTCAGTCTTTCTGGCACACTTCAGGAGAGTTGGGGTTTCTTTCTGTTCAACAGACAAACTGAGGGAAAGATGTTATCAATTGTTGCAAATGTTTGTCTTATGTGTTTCATACAATTTTCTCCAGACCTTTTCATAAAAGGGACATGAAAATTTACTGTTCAATGTTCTCACGTCCTTTATATTTCTAGAAGGGTTACAAGTTTGTATTCTTATTCACTTGTCATTCCTTTAATGCTGCAATTCTTCCCCAGATAAGTTGTCAGTAATTGCAGTCCCTTTCTTGCAGCATATGTCTAAAATAATAGTGCTGCTCTCTAAGTGTGGGCTGAAAGCACTCTGGAGCAGTTTGCAGGGGATTTTAAGAAATGCCCTCCAGTGATTTATAGCCATGTTCTACTTGAATGGCTTCCTACTCCTAAAAGAGCTGGATGAACTTTTCATGCACAAGCATCGCTGCAAGATGTTTCTTTCAATTTATGTCTACCTTTATTCCATCCATGTTAGTGTCACTGAGAAAAAGGGTGGAGGCTGTACCTTTCATAGCAAGGTGCTTCATCTCTTACCCTTGTGTCATCATTTTTGTCTTTACCTTCTCATTCACATCAAAAGTGTTTAAGAATAGGTCACTAGCTCTCTGACATACAGGATAAAGGCATCACATTGAAGAAATCATGGTTGTTTGATTCTTTGGTCAATCAGTGCTTCAGAGTTTGCAAATATCTGTGATTTGTGGGAGATGCTTTGAGGTTTTGAGATTGGCTACAGTGTTTCTGAATTGATTTATTATCTTCACTTGGTATTTGTAATGATTGTGCCTTAATCAACATTTAATATTTATCCCGATCTAAATATACTGACTAGCTCTTTGAAGGATCTGTGATCCCAGTCTGATGTTGCTGTCCCCCATGTGGGCTTTGGGTTTCTTGTTGACTGTTCCTCTGATTCATTCAAGTCTTGCCTTGCAGACCGTACATTCCCTCTTCCAGCAGCCAAACTCTGATGTAACTACCACAATTCAAACTGTTGTCACTGTCCTTTTCCAGATGAAGCCCTTGGAAAATTTTTTGCATTTTTGAACTGGCAATAACTTTCATATTTTATTTGTCTCTTCTCTGGTATTTCTGGTATTTCTGCATTTGCTTTTGTAGCGGTTTATAACATCTTACAAGTTCCATAGTTATATACTATTTGATGTTCTAGCTCTGGACCTGACTCAAATGGTCTACATTTGCCTCTCAGCTTATTTACTAGCTCTGCATGTAGCTCTTACTTGATTTATTATAGGCTGTCAGAGTATTCCCTTCTGAGCTCCGTCATACTCCATGGCCATGATTAATCTATCACAAAATTGGTTCAAGCTTAAAGATTTGATCATTAGTCTGCCATTTTGCACAGGTTGACAATACACTTATTCAGTATTTTTCCTATGGAATTGTAAATACAATCCTTAAATTAAGTATCATTTGTTTGGATTGAAAAGGCTTTTGATCCATTGCTAGGATTTTACATAGATATTTCTGGTCTATTTCCAAGACGGTCAAGGTCTGTCAAAGCTCGAGACAGCTTTTGATATAACACTAACAAAGTTATTCTTGTTTTGTTCTATCTCCATTACAATTTCTTCATTTCCATTTTGTGGTATGAAAATTTCCATTTTTAGAAGATTTCCCTGTCGTAGCTAGATGCATGGAGGTGGCGTTTTAATACATCAATATCATTATGTTTTGACTAATACTTGTGTTTTTCTTTTACTTTTATACATGTACTTGTTGAGAAATGGTTGAGGGAAATGTTGGTTTGTTCTGTTAATACTTGCTTTTCCTGCAGGAGCCAACTTTAGATACTAGTCTAACTGTTAAATTGTTAAAAATGAGGACAACACTCAGGTTCTACTCCTGCTTTCATATAAAGCATTCTTTAAAATTCAGGATTTACTGGAAATAAGTTATTTATTAAAATAATATTAAACAATATGGTGATTTTTATAATGGTGATATCTTTTATACCTCGGTTTATTTAGATTCAATTTTAAGTGGTGCAAGTTGAGAGATGTGATTTTTCTAAGACTACTCTTCTCTGTGTTCTGTGGCCATACATTCTTGCCTATTTATTTCACTCTCTTTCCTCTATTTTTTCCTCCAAAAATATCTTTAGCCAATTCCAGACTGGCCATTCTATGCTTTATCTTACTCCTAACACCTCTCTTCCCCTCTTCTGGGGAGCTGGAGATGCTGGAACTGATCAGAAATTATGATTATAGAGTACAGGAAAAGAGACTGATTTTAGTAGCTTGGGATAAACAGAAGGAAACCAGTATCAATGGAAGAATATGGTTTGTCAGATAAATTCCAGTGACCAAAAATAATTTTCAATAGCAATGACTTCCACCAAACCCCAGCTTGTACTATTATATATTTCACTACTATTGTTTAACGTGGCCTTGGCAGCCTCACAGTGTCACTCTGCACTTCATTAGTGTTTATACCAGCACAAGTCATTAGTCGAAGTCTGTTCTTCTCTCTTGAAGGTCATTTTTATGGATTCTTCATAGAAGGCTGATAACCCTCTTTATTTTTTCTTCACATCAGTCTCTTCTGAAAAACATAACTGCCTGTGATAAACTGTAGTCCACCCCATTTACTTAAGGCTGAGAGCATTGATAACAACCCCTCCAAAAAAACAAAACAAAAACACAAACAAAAAAACCCTGAAAAAGTTTGCCTAAAATATTTTTATTACTCAAACTAATTTCTTGCATACATGGCAATTCTGACAAGTTAATTTTTGTTTATTTGAATTGGAGTTTTATGTTCTACAGGCACCTATGATTAATCTGTCACCCTGGGCATATAAATTATACAAATTTAAAATTTAGAGCACTCACTTTAAATATAATTTCATCAAACTTCTCTAAGATTGTCCCCAGCAAAAAAGCACAGCATATATTTTACAGCTATTTCTAATATACATCCCCATTAATAGGGAGCACTACAAAAATAAATTGAGGGCATGCTGAGCTATGAGACAAAATTTAGATGACAGAGAATTGATTTTCTATAAAGCTGGGGGATTTTATAAAAAAAGTAAATAAAAATCTTCAGGGAACAATTTGCAAATTAAATATGTGAAAATGGATGTCTTTAAGTCACATATCGATTTGATTTTCACAAACACATTTGCTTGCCCATGTTGTAAGTGATAATTGCTCAGTCTTCTTGAAGACATAAAATGGGGTATGACAATTACAGCAACAACATCATTAGGGCTGGACCTCCTGGAAAGTTGGAGCTTAGAAAGTCTGTTTTTCCTGTTGGAGTTCTACTTTATACATCCATAAAAAATGGATGCAATCTATTCTGTTCAATGAGCACCAATAGGAGGCTGATTTGGGACCCTTATGCTGCTGAACTGTGGAGGATGGAAATGGGACAATCACCTCCTGTCACCTCATCACACTTACCTGACAGAAAGGCAAGACCCAGGCTATGGCATAAGCTGTTCCACAGGTACCCCAAGAGGAGTGCTGGGTGGGAACAAATCTTTCCCTCTTTTTTACTGGGAGTAAACTATAGAAAGAAAAAGTACATACTTTTGACATGGCCATTATGACCAATATGGAAGAGCACTACAAAATAGAATAAATTTTTTCAAAGCTCAGTATCAGCTAAAGGCAGTCTATGCATTCTGTTGTAAGAGCTTGTTGAGATGCAGTTATTAGAAAAAGAATTTTGAGCCCAGTTTTTCATAACAGATCCATTAAACAATTAAAATTAATTTCAATCTTCTTTTGCAATCAGCCTGCATGTATTATTTTAAGCAATATTGCTTCCTTGAAGAATATGAAGCATGAGACAGATTGATGTGGACAGACATGGATATTTATTTCTTTAGTAACAAAGTAATTTGCAGCACTCTAGCTGCTGCTAGCAGAGAATATGTAAGTCATAAAGTGCAGTTAAGTGATAAATTTATTTATAAAGTACCTTAGCCACTTCTTCTCTGCTCACTAATCATTTTCCTCCAGGAGTAACTCTAATTTTAATCCACCGAGCAGATAGGTAAGTGGTATGCAGAGTAGATAAGAATAAATCCTTATCTCCTGAAAATGTAGGTTTTTCTGCCCAAACTTATTCCAAACTAAAGCACATCCTGAATGTGGATCAGTCTAATCTGACATTTGAAATAAAAAAATCACAACTATATTGTTTTATTGTCCTGAAAGTAGGGCCTATATGTCTTCAGAACACAGACTTTTTCAGTTTCTCACTTTAAGTCCCAGAAAATCTTGATAAAATATCTATTAAAACTCTGATACCTTAAAGCATCTTTGAATTCTCGTTAGATGGCTTTCAATTCTTTATGCAGTTGAGTTCTTGGTGAGGAAATCATATAGCTTTGTAAGAGAAGAGTTAGGAAATAACTATTTCAAGCAGCTCTTTCAGAAACCCCGAAACATGGTTTACTTTTTCTAAATTTCTGGTGTACCTCATGAATTCACAACACATGCTACCATAATACCTTTACCAACATGAAGCCAAACCCCTCCCCCCAAAAAAAAAAAAAAACAAAACCCAAAAAAACCCAAAAAACTCAAACAAACAAAAAAGAGTTCTAGACAGAAGTTGCTCCATCTTACAAAGTTCAAAAAAGTGCCATTATATCCATTCAGAGAGCTTAACTTTCATACCTATCCCTTTCAGCTGCTGAACTGTTGTATCCTGAAGGGCACTCATGTTTATAGGATTTTAATGTTAAAGAGATTGCAAGTGTTAAAAAAAAATAAAAAGACTAGACTATTGTTTTGCAAATTGGTTCAAAATAGTTTCAGAAGGTAGCACTCTCCTTGTACTTCCTAGTCTCTGAATAGGTTGGTCAGTGCTTCTTCTCTTTGTCAGAGACCTATCATGAAAAAGTGAACTGTATAAGAATTTGTAATAGATGTTGGACAGCAGTTCTACATTGGCTTCTGAGAAAAAGATTTTACAGCTGTAAAATTCTACAAAGGGAGCCCTCACATAAACAGGAGTAATTCTGTTTTCTTGAAAAAATTTTTTTTTCCCTACTCCATTTTTCTCACTGAAAACTGTATGTCTAATATATAGTTAATGAAAGAAGTAGATGTAGCTTAGGCTGTATGTAAGGCAAAGTTTTACAGCAGATCTCAGATGAAGTGGCTTTCCTTTCCACAGTTTTAGCACTAAATCCCTACCCACTCATGACCATTTGATGAAATACATGTATGCTGTTTAGTTAAGGATAATCCTTAGCAGGTGAAAATCTTTAAAAAAAAAAAATTAATCCCAATCCAGTTCCTTCCTGATGAGTGGAGTCATGCAAGAGTGCAACCTTTTAATGTGATAACTCTGGTGATAATGCGATAACAGCCCTTCTCCAGTGAGAACAAAATGAAGAGAGGAGCTTAGTCACCTGCTTGAGCACTTCTCAGCTGTCTGCAGAACTATTAAAAACATGGCCATGAGATTCTTCTCCCTACTCATGTGTAATACATTTGCCACTGAAATGCCTGTGAGTTACCATGATGCCTCCTACAAAACAGGGAACACTCAGGTGTTACAAATCATTTTCTCTCAGGAGGAGGAATCAGCTGTAGGATAACTCTCATTGTAATTAGTTTATTGCCATTATATACTCCGTCTGAACATAAACAGTCCTTTACTCCAGGAATCCTGATGAGAGCCTGGCTATCCAAAGCCAAGGAATGGTTTTCTGCACCAAGGAGAGCACAACAATATAGAAATTTTCCTGCATCTGACTTTGCCCAGGCAGAGGGTTAGGATTGTGTGAGTTTTCTTCCATACTCTACTCCTGTGCCAAAAAATCTCTTCCTCAAGGTCTTGTTGGCACCAGCTGTGCTAGCAGCTAAACAGGGTCAGGGGCCAGGCTGGGGAAATGCCCACAGGACAAGAGTGGGCCTTGTTCTTCTAGTAGCAATTTATTGGCACATACTGGATTGGATTCCTATCACAAATGTCCTCGGACAGCACAGGTATAGCAAGGTGGATACCCAGTAACTTGTCTGGTCAGACAGAGAAGAGACTTAGAAATAGGTGAGATGGTAAGATGGAAAAAAGGTAAGGTAAGACGGAAAAAAGATAGAGAAGGTAAGATGGAAAAAAGATGGAGAAAGGGAGAATTTGGAGGTTAACAGGAAGGAGAGAGAAGAAGAGAAAATAGGAGCATGACCAATATTTGTCTCCTCTTCCAATCCTCTTCAATCTGTTCCCTAAAGACAATCCTGTAGCCAGCCACCCATCCCTCTCTACCTTCCCACCTCTTACCAAAGGAAGATTGCTGCATTTGTCCTGTAATTGCAATCAAAATACATTTTGCACTGCTATCTGAGCACCATTTTATTACTGGCACTGTTTATAAGTTCACACCAGAGTTAACAGCCCCACTGAGAGACAGACCCCTGTGCAGTGCCCTCAGCAGCCCTTGCAGCAGGGCACAGTCTGATGATTCCCACCTCTGTGGGACAAGTGGGGCCATTCTCCTGCAGGAGGATACAGTGCAGATAGATTTCAACAGAGAGGTGAAGTGGGTTTGATTCTTTTTTCCTCAGCTTCTTCTGTCTCCATTCATGTGGAAATTTATTATTTTTGTGAATACAGAAGGGAAAAGCACATTTGAAAGTTTTTCTTTCTTTTCTTTCACTGCAGCTGTGTATAATACAAAGATGGATAAAGAGATGAATTTCCATGTCTAAGCATAATGTACATGTTCATTGTAGACTAGCTTCAACCAACACAGGAACAAACTGTTTGCTTTTCAGGAAAGCATAGTACTTAGGTATGAAAACTAAAAATAATCACGTTTTTCTGATTATGTTCTCATCTGAAGGAAAAAACATAACTCTTTATCAATAATCAGATAATAAGTTAAATTGTAAACCAAATATTCATCAAAATTTCTTCTCATTCTGCAGATGGACAGCCTTTGTGTTTCTGTAGCCTGTTCTTTCTTCCAGTTTCTAATAATTCCTTCAGAGACAAATTTCTTAATAAGAAATAGGCTGAGACCTAAATATATAGCTTTGCTTTGATCCAAAGTTTCAACTGTGGGTGGCCAGAAACTTCTTCAGAAAATGATCCATATTTATATTCCTCACTAGGTGCAGAGTTGTGGAAAATCAAATCACTAACAACAGTTTTACTAATTTTAATGTGACAGAGTCAAATTTATTACTCTAATTTGAAATCATTACAGTGATTCCTTATGAATTCCCTCTGAATCTTCTTCTTCATAAGACTTTTTAGCAAATGTGCCAAGGCCTTTCATTAGCACAAATTAGAGCAAATGCAAGGATTTGTACTTCAATAAATTTTCACGGATGCATGAAATTGCATGGCCAATAATCGCAGTCAGCTCAGTTATTTCAGCAATTACACTGTGTGCACAGGAAATTAAACAAAACTAGTGCAAACCCTGATTTGGACAGTTATCCACAAACAAAGCAGGATCTTGCCATACTCAAATGAGAGCCCTGAAGAGGAAAAACCTTGATAAATTTGCTTTTGTGATCAGTGTCTCTGGACCTCATAAACCATGCTGGGACACAAGCTCTGTCCTGGCACAGGTTTCCAAGTGACACTGCCCCTATGTCTGTAAAACCATGACTGATTGAGGGACCTTCGAGTTTCTACAACACTTTTCAAGAAATCTGAGGTTTCTGCAGCCTCAAGTAGCAGCTTTCATTCTCCAAGATTCTGCAAGATTTTCAGCTGAGGGTTGTTCTTTGTCCTGCATCATTGCAGGTTGTGCAGTGCTGATGCAAACTCTTAAACAGCTGCTGCATTCCACTAGAGAGCTTCTCTTCTACAGCAATAATAGGATTGAAACATAAATCTTTACAATTACCAAACAAATCTGAATAACAAGGAACCAGCAGATGAAAGCACACATATTAACCAGACAAATAAGTGCAAGCAGGGACCACAAATCCCATGCACAAGAGCAACTGAACCTGCTCACTCAGAAAATGCCAGGCTCAGGTTCAGAGCAGGGAAATTCCTATGTGGAAAATGGGAAAAATTTCAAGGCCAAGTTGAACAGGGCTTTGAGCAATCTGCTCTAGGTGTCCCTGCCCATGGCAGGGGATTAGGAAAGAGATGATTTTTAAGTTCCCTTCCAACCCAAACCACTCTATGATTCTATGAAAATGTTGGTTCACTGTCAGAGCCCAGATTTGTCAGACATATTTCTGCAGCAACCATCACTCTGCCCTGTGTCACAAACCAACCAGGTCACTCACCATCTGCCTGCATTCCCACCTGTTAGCCAAGCAGAGCAGTCTGAGTGGGCACTGAGTGATACTCACATGCATCCTGGTGTCTCTGGACTGCTGGAAGTGTTCCCCATAGCTATAGACACAGATCTAAATGCAATCTGGAGCAATCTCAAGTACTCTTTAATTATTCTTGCCTGCAGCTCAAGTCAGGGACACGGTATGTAGGCACTGATAATGAACCAGTTAGCCAAATCTCTGGTGCAAACCAGCCATGACAATTATAGAGAAAAGCAGTATTGGAGAGAAGAAAAAGTAAACTGAAATAAAAAAAAATATCAGGAAAGCATCCCTTCATCCCAAAGTACCGACTGAAACTGAAAGAACCTGAGTTACTTGGTCGTGGGCTTCAGTCCACCTAATTATTTTACTCTTAATTGCCTGCCAGGGTGGAAAACTTCAGAGGATACATTTCCTCGGTGACCTCAGTGATGTTCAGGCATCCAGGAAGAGAATAAAGTAAGAGGCCATGGTGTAAGGACCACCTATGGTTGATTCTGGCACGAGGACTAAGAGTCTGCAGGAAAGATTGCTGTGGACATGCCTGGTGAGGCTGGAGAAGAGGAGACAAGGCCTGGCGGGCTTAGGGAGTGAAAAACGCAAAACCAGCGGTTAAGTGATGTGAGAAGAGTACATATATGCTGGTCCACAGGGTTTATCAAGTGTGCTAAACAGCTCCATTCTCCAAAATATCCAGCCTTTCCTTTTGTAGGACTGTAACTGGACACACCACTAGGGATAGGGAAAATGAGGTAATTTACTGTCAGTGCTGTTTATTCAGAGCTCCAGTCATTCAAAAATCTGTGCGTGGGGCAAGTGCTTCTCCCTGGGCTATTCTAACATTTGGAGGAATGACCTGTCTACACTATAACACTTGCACCATTTTATGCTGCCTTCTATATCTGGTACCATGTTCCTTGATTAAATTATTTATTTTAAAAGCAGAAAAATATTTGCTTCAAAAATCATGAGCAGGTGTAAATGAAGGTATGTAAGAAGTAGTATCTTGTAAAGGAAACATATTATGCAAATGTACTTTCAAAAGTGTCCAAAAATCCACTTTTCACTGCACTAACTCAGATGAGGCTCCTATACAGAACCTCTACAAAGATAAATGACCCTTTCTACTATCTGCAAGTGATTTATTGTCTCCACACTGCTACATTCTATAATGGATGCAATTAGGATTAAAATAAGGTTATGTATAATTGCCAGTAATGCTCAGCATTAGTACCAGTTTGTCCCACCTCTATTTATCAACCCCAGTATTTTAAAATATAATTATCATCTATTTCATAATTAACTACTATTATTGATATCAAAGGAAACAAACCTAGATTTAAGGTGTAAAGATATTCTGCAATGGTTCATTAACATTTGTTTTGCTTGTCTATGGACCAAAATGTAAAGGACTTTCTCAAAGAGAATTTTACCAGAACATAGAACAAGCATCTCAGTACTTTATCTTATAAATATGACTTTCATAATTACAGGTAATTAAGTATGTAATTGAGATTTATCTTTCTGAAAGCAACTTTAGTACTTACTGGTTGTTCTGTTCTTCGGCAACCTGTTTTCCAATTTTACTGTGAGATTGCATGTCACAGTGAGTGTTGATATTTAGTCTTTTAAACATATTAGGGTAGAAATCAAATAGAATAATCAAATCTTGTCCAAAAGTGCTGAAACCTGCAGAGGTCATTCAGTTGACATCTTTGTAGTTTTGTCTCCTGCTCTGTGTTTGTTCATGTCCTGTACAGTCTCTCTGAGGTTCACTGCTGCTTCTGCTGCTGCAAACCTGAGTGGAAGAAGGTAATACACTATAATTAATAGTATACTCTTTCTATTCAAACTGTTTCTATAATGGTAAGCATACTGAGAGTTCTGACCCAGAATAGATCTGGAAACTATCAAAAAAATATGTTTTCAAAAAACTCCGAACAATAAAAAGTGTTCTCCATCACCACGTGTTTTGGTTTTCTTTTCTTCTGATAGTGATCTTTCATGTTAATTTAAGGATCCTGCTGTTTTAACTTCTTGACATTACATATTTGAACTTATCTTCAGTTACACACTGCATATTTTTCCCCTGCATGTTTGTAGGAGATTTGTACATAGAATGACTGATAAATGCAACGAAAAGGAGATACACAGCATGGATTAGGCAAGATCATTTTCATTTTGGATGATTCCAAACAGACCCTGCAGTAATTGTAAGCCTTGTAGATAAGTTTATAAAAGTCTGAATTTCAGAGCAATGCATTTCAGTCTAATGATGATAAATGGAGAAGAATGTAGTAGTGCTGGCCTCCCACATGACAAAATTCAACTGGGGGCCTTTTGTTCCAGCTGAAAAGATTCAACAATTTTAAGAATAGAAAAGATACAGAAATAGGAGATAAAACCACACACACACACACAAAAATCCCTATTTCTTCAAGATAGTGCCTGTAGATATCTCAGAGAGAAGATAACAAATGTAACAGGTGGGATTGATTTTCCCAACACAAACAGTCAGGGAATGGGTTCAGTTTATGTTCATATGAAATAGGGTGCCTACATAAAGGGATACAATTCAGTTGCCTAAACGTTAGAATCTGCTGCAGTTTGAGGTGCTTTAGGTTATTCCACATGATTTCTTACTGCCCCTCCTATAATTTCCATGTCCTCCTAGGGGACATCTCAGAAAACAACAGGTTCCCACTTTTTAGGAACATGAGTTTCAGTTTAATGTCAGCTGAGCTAAGCACCCAAATTTCCATTGCAGTCAGTGAAGAGTTGGCCAATGCAATCCATGTAGTGATTAGAAAACTACTTAACTATCTGATCAAGAGATGTCTATTTTGAGGTTAACTGAACTGAACTAAACTGCCTTGTGGCTCCACTGGATGCATTAAATTAATTTCTGAGGACTAGCATTGGACCTGATATAGCTGGTTCACATGTAAACACCTGTGTTACAGAAACCTTAATTTAAAAGTCTTGTCTGGAGTAGAGTCTCATCTGTGTTCAGTGTTCAACAGAACAAGGGTCATTTGAGGTACTTTTGTCAGGTGAATTACCCTCTAGAAGGACGTATCCTGTAACCTATGGATACATGTTCAGACTGACTTTTAGACATCTAAGGTCTGATAGTGTGAATCTATTTGCCTTCATGATTTAAAAGGTTAAGGTGCTACAATAAGATAATACTGAACAAGACTCAGAAAAAATATTCCAGGAGAACTGAACTGTTTCTCCCTCTGTTGTAGAGTTGTTGAGGATGGCAACAGGGATAGAGATTATCTCTGAGGGAGAAATCCACAGCTGTAGTGGATCTGATCTCTGATCAGAGCTAAAGGTAGAGTCAGATTTATAGTCTATTTACATCTGCAGAACCACGTTCTTTTATGGTGCAGTAATAAACATATTGTACTCATCTCCCAAGATTTACCACCATCTACTGGTTGTTCGCAGTTGGTTTTCCCAAGGTTGTTCTTAGTGATTTTAAACCATTTCTGCTTGTGAGCATGTGTCAGACAAAATGATTTACAGCAGCCTTTACCCAGATCATAGTACATTGCCATAGATCCTTTGCCAAGGCTTCCTGACCTTTTTTTATTTACAGTGTCCAGGGTTGAAGGATTACTTACATGTACATTTTGATTATTGGAGATAAGGACCCTGACAATTTCGTTCACACACTGCTAACTTTATTGAATTGTTCTCTATGTCATGGTGCACAGCCTATGCTATGAGAAGGACACAGATTTTTGATGAAGACCAATTATTCTGTTTTCTCTGAACTAAAACCTGCATGCATCCAGATTGCTACAGAAAACTCACTGTAAAATTTGTCATCCATCTTTGGGCACGTTCCCAGCTAAAAAGGACAGAATTTCACTGGTCTTAAGTCAGCATCCTTCTAGTGCAGAAACCTCAGGCATAATAGTTTATGTTCAGAGATGATCTAATTCAGTCTTTTGTAATCTTTGGCACCATAATTCTGCCCTTCTCTCAGCTCTACCACCATGTGGCACTCCCTGGAGAATAAAACATGTTTTTTGTTGCCATGAAACCCAATAAGAACAAATCTGAAGCAAGGTAGACAAAATACCTATATAAGAACCTTAATGAGAAATACATTGAGGCTTCATTAGAAAGCATTTGTCATTGCCCCTGCCTCTGAGCCACAACCTGGGTTAACCTTTAAGGAGCATCCATGTTTCTATTTTCTCTTCTTATTTTGATTGAGCATGTACTTTTCACATCCCTATTGCTTTTAATTCAGCAACTAAGATGAAGAGAGAGGTTTATGTGTTGCTGCAGAGTGCAGGCACAAAAGCATACAAGGCAATGTGTAATGAAGCACAGTCTCACTTAAAGTTAGCACGAAACTGCTCTGTCCAGAAACAAACAGGGTCAGAGCTCCTTTCCTTTGAAGCAAAGGAAAAGGATTTATGTCAGGGCTCAAAATGATGCAACTTATTTCTCCCATTCATCTCTGAAATTAGGCCTGCCCATTGCAGCGGCTGGTGTTAAGCTGTGTAGAGACCCATCATATTGCCTGCCATTTATCACACACTGCCTGCTCCTAAATGACCCCTAAAGGGAGGCACAGCCAAAACACAGAGGTATTCAAAATCCTGCTGATATTGATTCAGTGATAAGGTAGTAGATATCAGTGTTAGATATCACTTCACTGATATTTATAGACACCTAAAACAACAAATTCCATCTAGACAAATTTTATTCAAGGTAATACCACAAAATTTTTATTATTGAGCTATTTATACATTTATTTATTTAACTGAATATCCAGCCTTTTACCCATAGCCAGTCTGTGTTCTTTCCTATTTAAAAATACAAGTAAATGCATGAAGAAAATAATGCTCATCTTAAAAGTGTATAGATTTATAACATTTTTTGGACAGGAGCCATAGCCTACCCCAGCAGAATAATAATCTATCATGGTAATGTTGGCTGGAAGTAAGTCAGAGAAGAAAGACTGAACAAGGATGCTGACCTGTATTAATAAGACTTCAGCTATTTGCCTGTGAGCACAGAAGCACATGTAAGTATATAGTATAATCATCTTAACAGTATCTGTCATGCTATACTTTGGGAGAGCAGGGTATAATGGATCTGTTCAGCTGGTTTGCAAAAAAAAAAAAAAAAAGTCGATTTTTTATAGTCAGCGGAATTCTTTACAAAACTTCCCAAGGAGAAAGCAGATGCTGAGTAGCACAAAATTAATCTTGTAACATACTAGCTATAAAGTACAGTAACACAAATCAATATTGCAGCCCTAAACTATCAGCTGCTGAGCATAGGAATAGTCAGCTTTATTGTGTAGGACACACGCTTGGCTCTCTGGTTTTTCACCACGGGCTTCTCTTTTAGGTCCTGAGTTGGTGCCTGTTGGAAACAGTGACAGAAACATGGCTTTGGATCAAGCCCCTCAGCTGTGGATTTATACTGACCAGTAACTGAGGAATACTGCAGTTGAGTCAGTGCTGCAGTGGAGGTTGTGTTATCCTGCGTCGGCGCCAAATTGCTCTGTGTTAGAGGAAAGCCAATCACTTCTGAACCGTATAATTTTAACACAGCAAAATCTGACCCTCTGAGTGTTAAACTGCACATGGTAATTATTTGCTTCTGCAGGAAATGAACTCACTGTGTATTTAACGCTTTTGTCCAACAGCAATTAGGCTACTTTTATAGCTGAGTCTGTAGCTCTTCAATGCAGCAAAACCACTGCCTGTGGCAGCCATAGCTTACAAGTTCAGTTGCAGGAACACAGGCTCTTTCTGGAGACACAGGCTTGAGCTCTTTTGCAGTTGACTGCAAAGGCAGCTGTGTTCTGTGGCAGCTCAACTCACCAAAGCTTGGGGAAGAGAAATTTGCCACCTGAATACTTTGTCCCCAAATCCTACTTCTCATTTTGATTTGCAGCCAGCCTTCCTCAGTCCCCGTGTTTAGCAAGTGAAGGCATGAAAAAGGCATTCACCACTGCAACTGAAACAGTTCAGGCAGCAACATCTCTTCCTTGAACTGTTCATCTTTGAACACCGTGGATAAACACAAGTGATAAATCTATCTGTGGTCTAGTAGGATTCATTCGATGAAGTCCCTTTGGCCTTGGTCACAAAGGCCTATATCCTCAAAAGCATCTCTCATTTTGCCTTCTGAATGTCTCCATCATCTTCTACATGGTATGATGGTCTGCTGTATCCTTCAGCTCCTGATATGTTTTGGGATGACCCACAAAGCAGTTGTATAAAGTTCAAGGCCAGACTGGATAAGGCTTTGAGCAAACTGGTCTAATGGAAGGTGTCCCAGCCCATGGCAGTGGGGTTGGAACAAGATGGTCCCTTCCAATCCAAACCATTCTGCGATACTACTAAAATGTTCTCTTTCAATGAGCCTGGTCACAGATTTTGGCTATAGTAAAAGTGTACATAGCACAGTAAGTCAAATTGAATAATCTCTTGCAATAATTCCTCTTGGATTACTTTCCAGTGAGGAATGGTCTGATCTAAAGGTTTTTCAAAGTATATGTTTACATTGGTGCCCACAAATCCATTCTGCCATCTTTTTTCATTTAGACCTCACACTGGACAGGGGGATTATGAGTTCTCATTACTACACCTTGGTGGGGAGCCTGTAGAGCCTGCAGATGAAACCTGCACAGCTGATGAGGAAGGACAGCCCCAGTGAATCCCTCTATTTGGTCTGTATCAGCCATTTATTACCTCCAGTGTCCCACTCTCTGTCTTTCCTATTTATACTGGCTGTGTCATGCCTTTCCCATAGGAAGCCTTATCTAATAAACCAGCAATGCTAAACTTTAAATTGAAAAATATATAAAGCTTATATAATAATTCTCCTTAATCAGCATCTGCTGATGAGTGTTATATTTTATGACACTTTCTCCATTTATGTTTACTTACCATATCTATAAAAATGGCAATAAATCCCATAAATGTTCAGCTCACAGATGAGGGTTGCTGTGAATTCCAAGATGCAGCTCCTGATTATATAGCACATAGAACGATGAAGAACACATAAGTAACTCACTGCAAAATGGGAGCCATCCTTAGGCACATATTTTTTGTTCTTTGTACCAGGGCTATGCAAAGGCAATTATGTTTATTGGTGCTTTATGAAGCACTCTGGCAGGAAGATGCAGAGACGTTGGAAGGGATGTACTTCATTTGTCTGCTAGTACCTGACTTTCAAGATATTTCAGACAGAGAGAGAACTTAAAAATTATTCTCTCTGCTTTTCCCTGCACCCCATTATTATAGAAGTTCTCTGAAAAGAACAGACTTTATAGTACAATTGCTTATCCTGGGCAGAAAAGAAATAGTTTGGTTTGGCACTATTTTTCACAAAGCTTCATAGAATTCTGTAAAACTGTAAATCTAGTTTCCTAAAAAAAAAATAAATAAATAAATTTTTAAGAGAAAGCGAAGTTTTCAAAGAAACTAGGGGGAAAAAAAAAAAAGAAAGAAAGATTTAAAAAGTATCCAAACTCTGAACTTCAGTATTTACTCAGCTTCGTTTTAAATCAGCCTTGGACTTCCTGAGTTAATGCCAACTCAGCCAAGTGTACCTCTGCGTGGCAATGTTTCAATATGTAGGACATCAGCATTGCAGAGGATGCCAGGATATACCCTTACTTTTGTGCTCTTTCAAACGGCTATTGTCCCTGCCATCTGTCCCTCACCATGACCACTTCACTCTGCTTCCAGAGGACCATCAGCAACAGTGACCAAAATCATAAGCAGGGCTCGGATACACTTGCCTGTTCTTTGTTTCTACCTACAGCTCTGAGCTTGAGTGGAAGCTGGGAAAATAACACAGAATAATAATTGTGTTCTAATGTATAATTCTTACTGCGTTTTGCAATAGCAGCTCCTTGTAGACACACCATTAGAGGCACACAGGTGCATATCTGCAGTTTTGTTTAGCCTTCAGAATGTAATATTTGATTAACTTTTAATTGTTTTTTTCTTAGTTCATTCCACCTGATCCTTTATGACTTGCATAGATTTAATCTAATTCTAACATGCCTGAAAACAAAATTGCTAGAAAAGAGCTACCACTGCTTGATTGGTATCTGTCAGGTTCAGTTGGTCACAGCTTTTTAATTAGTATATAGTTTTTGCTCTTATTCATGACCATTCATGCAGAATTTCCTCTGTATATTCCTTATTTAACTGAATAGAGAAAGTAAAAAGATTTGCATTTTAAAATTTTAAATGATGAGCTGTTAATTGAAATACCACAGCCAGGCTCACATGATCAATTTATATATCAATCAACCACCTAGTCATTGTTACTCAAATTACCATTGGGAGTTTTCTTTTTACTCTGAATAAGGAGATATTATTGCTTAAATACTTAAGTGCAAACACATTTCTAATTTTTTGTCACAGAAACAGACAACAAACACTACACCATCGGGAACACTGCTCTTATTATTTTAGGAATTGGCAAAGCCTGTGCAAATACAGAAAAAATTTTAACTGGCACATTCAGATAGTCTCATATTAAAGAAATATATAGGCCAATGATGGATAACAGCCAAGGACATTAAAATATATAAGGTTTATTCCCAAAAGACATCAGTTAAGTACTATGTAGAAATTCAGTCAATGTATCGTATTGCCCTGAACTCAGTTTTTATTAATATGACCATTACTCTTGATTTGCACTTGATGCTGGAAATGACAGGTCAATAAAACAGAAATCTATGTGTTGCTTTTGCAAAAATTATAGAAACAAATATGCTGATTAACATTTGATCACAGTAGTCTATCATCAAACCTTCGTGTAGGCATAAGCTGAATATGCTCCCCCCATCCAAAATGACTTATGCTTGTCCAAGTTTGTTTCCACTTCATCATTTTTGTCTTAGTGCTGAACTTCTGCCTCCACTGAGCAGGACCCTAAGGTACCAGATGAACCAAGTGCAGACAACAGGAGCTACACTTGAGAGCTTATGATCTACTCCTCCATCTTCTGCCATGCATGCCCTGCTTCATCAGGGCAAGAGGGACAGCCTCCCTCCTCCCCAGATCTCTTTGGACAGCAAAGACTTGACTTTTTCCATATGTCACATCTGTAATTCAGTTTTCTAAGACTGACAGCAGTGTACCCTAGGTGACACACAGGCCTTGAGAAAGCAGACCTGTGGGAGCTGCCTTGTCCCTGGTACATTCTGGGAGTGTGAAATGGAGAGGATGGAGAGCTGGAGGCCAAGTGGGGCCTCAGGACCCTCCTAAGGATCTTTGGTATCTGAATGTCTGGGATGATGCCCATCTCCTGTGCAGGGCTGTGTGATTTACAGCTCTTCATCTCTAGACTTACCCCAAGCCAGCTTGCTTTCAACAGTTGGATACATCAGTCCTAGGGTTTTGTTGGTGTGGTGTGTTTATTTTTGGTTTGGGGTTTATTTGTTTTACCTCCAGTCTCTGAAACTCAGAATACTGATGAATGATTACTGAGAGTTTTAAAAAAAGTAGCTGTGAAAACCAGAACTGCCATCCACATTCATCATTTGGGTCCCCAGCTCCACTGGAAAAATGGCAAGGGTTCTGCTGTCCTCAGGGATGATAGGACCTCTCCTCCAAATGCTGCTCCTGCTCCCTTCCCTCATGGCTCTCCTGTGCACAAGGACTGTTGAAACACCTTGACCCCACCCTGTACATTATCCAGATGTGTCTTTGACAATCGTGCCTCTAATTTTTAGGTGACAAATACACCAGACCACTAGCTTTTTGTTAATTTATTTTTCAGAATATGTTTAGATCCCAGTAACAGAAAACAAGCTGTACGTTACAGCCTATCCAGAGATGTAGACAGTTATGGGGTGTCCAAGATCAATACCAATTCACAGAGGATGCTACCCAGGACCTGATGTTAGAAGTTTCATTTCTGGCTTTAATGAAAACTGCATTCTACATTTGGTGAACAAGATTTCTTGCAGCAATAAACTGCACTTTTTACAGCGTGCCTCTGCTGTGGGAGCTATAACGCAGTAAGCTCCACAGCTCGCTCCCTCACATGGGAAGTCTAAGGTTATTAAAACAACTCTACCTACTAGCTGTACAAATAATTGTTCAGTAGTTATTTAATAACTGTTAAATATAATTAATGGTAATATTGATCTAAATATTCAATAAACAAAATGTTAATCTTATTAAATATTAAGCAATTTCAAGAGTGTCCTGGGAACTTAATTGGTCTCGATAAAAAATTGATTCTTTTCCTCTATAATGCTAGGTATGAACAAATGTTCAGCTGTTTTGTATTAGAGAACTCAGTTGGTTTCAATGAACTTTAAAAATCCAGCTTGCCACATCACACTTTGCACTCACATCTTACTTCTGATGCTCGAGTATGAACACAGGTATAAAAATTGTTATTGATTGCATTTTTTTAGGAAAGTCTGAAATCTTACAACAGGTGAGCAGAGAACTTCATACGTTATGTTGAATGTCTCCATTACCTTATCCTTTCTGTTGGCCTTTAGCTGGGCAAATGCTCATGTAGTGGCTTGACATGCAGTAACAGAAGTGCATTCAGATCATACATACACAGTCAAAAAACACATTGCTAATGTGTTTGTCAGGCTGCTCACTCAACAATCACCAGTTTAAAATGGATAGGAAAAAGATCAGCAGGAATTCAGGCAGAGAGCTTGGAGTGCTACCAGGACACTCCAAAATTATCTGCATCATAGTGTCAGAGAATCTTTAAGGTTGGAAAAGACCTTTAAAATCATGAAGTCCAACCATCAGCTCAGCACTGCCACCATGTTCATCACTAAACCATGTTTTCAAGTTCTCAAGTGACATATTTACACATTTTTTTGAACACTCTCAGGAGTGATGATTCCACCACTTCCCTGGGCATCCCTGTTCTGCTGCTCGATAGGCCTCTGTCTTTCATAATTTCACATAAAGAAATTTTTCATAATATCAAATCTAACCTCTCCTGGTGCAACTTGAGGCAATTTCCTCTTGTACTGTCCCTTGCTACCTGGGAGAAGAGACTAACACCCACCTGGCTACAACCTCCTTTCAGGTAGTTGCAGAGAGAGATAAAGTCCCCCATCAGCCCTCTTTTCTCTAAACTAAACAACCACAGCTCCCTCAGCTGCTCCTCATAAGACTTGTGATCTAAAGATCAAGGCATTATACAGGAAAGTACACCTTCCCTAGGAAATTCTATTATCTCCACATCTGAAGTACTGTGATTGCATTCATGATTATCAAGAAGCTGTGGCAAAATTAGAGAGCATTCGGAGTAAGGCAGTAAAGTTGCTCTAGCAATGCAAAGGTTAAATTATAAGATCAAGGTTACAAGTTAAAACATTAATAGATTGAGATAAAAAAAAATGTGTTGCCAGTAATGTGTAAAATTGATTAGCTTATAAAATCATAGAGATATAGAGTATTTATTTAGTGAGATGCACCAAACAGTAATTAGGAGTAATGGGATACAAAAAGGAAAGATTATGTGTTGGACAGTTATCAGGATGTGTGTCAAAGCCTAATTCATTAGGTTGTGAAAAACACTAATGCTGAAAATGGTGGAACATTAACATTTTTCAAATTAAAGATACACTAGGCAAAGCACAAAAAGTAGTCTCACGAAATACGAGGCTGTTCTGACACCACTTTTTGCTATTGTTTTAACTGCAGCTGTATAAACCATCACTCAGGAGAGAATCGAAGTTACACAGGTACAAATGGGAGTGGTGCCACCAGCCGGTTCTACAGCTAGAAAAGATTATTGCTGGGTACAGTTCTTTTACAGTCAGATTTATTCAGAAGTGGTTATATAGTTGGGCTTAAAATATTGATCTTCTGACCCAAGTTATCAACCACTCTTCAGTTCCCTCGTGACTTGTCTGTGTTGGACTCAGTCACAGCCCTGCCAGTGGCAGTCAGTGATGGTGCACCATGGAAATGTCTGGCAGCAGTCACACAGACACAGCTCCAAGGAGCAGAACAGGCTCAGGCACCCTCTCTCTGCCACCCAGTCATAACCTAGGTGAGCTGGGCCAGTTCAAGCAATCTCAGATCAAAGTTAAGTTGAATTAAAAACCCTACTGTGATCTTCTTCACCTCTTTGCCAGTGTAATCTTTTTGCCAGCAATGAATCAAAGAGTAGATGATAATATTTTTTTCTCCACCAAATAATGCCTTCAGCAGAAATACTACTTTGAATATTTCAGTAGACAGATTCTATTTAAACAACAGAAAATGAAAAAGGTTAAAATTAATTTTAATGTAAGAGGGTTTTTTTAAATTTATGAAATTAACTTTTTTTAAAAAAAAGCATCATTGTTCAATTTGAAATTAACAACAATTATTTTAAAAGTCTTTATGTTAAAGGGTAAATAATCCACAAATGAAGCATTTCATGATTTATTCTGAATTCAAGCAAAACATCCAGGTTTATCCCACAATGAATCCTCTATTATTTATGCAGCTTTAATTCTGAATCACTGCCTCTAGCTAGGATGTGCAGAGTTTTGCTAACAGAACTTCTCCTGGCATGCAGGCAAGAGCTGATTTTCTGTCTAGCAGATCAATCCCTTAAGTAGCTTTACCCTTTATCACCTTGGAAAAGGATCAGTGCCAAGCATAGGCCAAGCATTTATTTTTCATAAGTAATAAACTTGTGATTATGGTGATCGTATGAAACATGCTTTGTCTTTTCACAGGTGTCAAGGGGAAAGGCAACACTGATTTATATTTTGTTAAACAATGCTGCTGACTGCTTTGTAAACAGAAACGTTCAGATGATCTGAACACACCTGGGAACATATTCATCACTAGGCTTGTAGTATTTTACCATTTCCAAGTCTATTTTAAGTTATGAGCATATGCAGAATCTGGGATATGGTTTCAGTGGGAAAGTAAGCACAGCAGATTGATGGGAGGTTTGCAGTTTTCTAGTCATTCCTGTAGCACTCTGTTGAGTCTAAATTGGCATCCTCAGGCTCCTGACTGGAAGTGCTATAAAGAAATGAGTTTCAGGGAATAGTTACAACAAATCTGTGGTACTTGACATTTTGTTTCAAACAATTTTTTTTGCTCAAACTAAGTATTGTTTGCTTTTGGAAGCCTAATATACAAAGTCAGGTGCTGTCTCAAAGGCACTCAGAATTAGATACAGAATATCTAAGGGTTTCCTGAAATACAATAACTGATCTGTATAGGTGGTTGTCTATTTATGGTATATAATAAAAAAATGGAAGAATATAAGCTGGGTGTAATATTAGAAAAGTTTTCATGGTGAAGTTTGCTTTGATTGAATTTCGATATCGAATTGTTTCAGTATTTGTGTAAAGCATAAAGCAAACCAGCCATGCTTTGGCATCTGATAATAAAAATCTATGACTTAGAGTAGATAATAAAAAGTATTCTGCCCATTCACTGCAAATTAAACACAGAGCAGAAGCTTTAGGATGATATATGTAGAAATAAAATTCATTGGCTAGCACTCCACATATAATGTCTTGAATTAAATCAGCATTTTGAATGGACAAAATGATACACAGTGGCCAGTTCAGCACTATGGCACGAATTTCCTTTTGTTTCTGCAATGAAACATTAAAAGGACATTCTAAATCAGAGCAACCATAAGGCTGAATAACCTGTGGTTTTGAACTACCCTGTTCTCAGTCCTTGATGATAATGCAGGGAGTTAAACCAGCCATATAGTTAGAAGAGAAACATGCCTCATGCCTCAGCCTGCACGTATTGTCTCTTTGTCAACGTCTCAGACAAATGCCAGCATGTCCTTATTTTATCAGTTTGCAGACACATGTGTGTTAGCAAATAATCTAGTAACAACAGATGCACTGTAATTATGACTGAGCTGATTAAACTTCCAGGAAGAAATGACTACTTTTCCTGTAATGGTTATTTCCATTACAATTCAAAACTCAATACTCGATTCAGTAGGAGTCCTGCAACTGAACAGCAACAGGATTGTATCCTTAAGTGGACAACATACACTGCTAATTGCTTCTTAGTGCTCTGCAGTGTAGAGATTGCATGAGCTGCCATGGTATGAAGGCAGCCTGTGGTCCTCCCTACTGGAGACTCAGGTACTGCTATTGCTCTTCAGAAGAGGCAGCCTCCTTTGATGGGTCATAGCAGTCCTGCACTTGCCAGAGTGTTCCTGCTGCAGAATTCAAAGGTGCGGTTTGATAGCTCTGGTTAGAGGTCTCTATTCTCTCTCTTTGCTTCTATTAAACTTCCTCATGAAAGCAAAATTTTCTCAGCATCAGTTTCCACCCAAGAAGGTTCACAAAGAGGATCACCAAGGGAGCAGGCTGTGCCTTCCTCGGGCCATGCCACAACATGTCACATTTCAAAGGACCAAAGCAGAAAAGAATAAAGCTTTAACACTGAAGTCAAGCAAGGACTGGCCTCTTCCTGAACCTTTTTAGCACATTCTCCAGTGGTACAGCAAATGAGGCAGAAATCATCCTCAGGGTGTTATTTAAAAATGAACACAGTAGAAGCGAATCTGCACTTACAGAGAGAGGGTCCTTATCTACTGTGGACCTCAAAGCCCAGGAGAAGCCTCACTGCCCAGTGAAGGAATATTTCTACAGAATAAGCTCACAATGAAGTGTTTTCAATTTGCCAGACCTTTCTCATGATAAAACCAGTAGACAAAACTGACATTCTTCTTTATGGTTCACACACTTTTAAAACATAGCCATGGCTTGCATCTACAGAGTTGTTGCTGTACTGTGCTGTGAATTTTCACCAAAACCAAAAGGAAAATTTCCTTCCACTAGTAGCCTTAAAATAGATTACATAAATTGGATCACTGAGCCACAGGAATAGAAGGAAAAGGAATTGCAATAATTCTGTGCTGCTGAATTCATGGCAGACTTCAGTCCTAGGCTGATGCTTGCATAGATTTTTGGGTTCTTCTTTGGATTTTGTTGTGAGTGCAGAAGGGAGTTAAGAGTGATGTGCAGAATGATCTTGTGCTTACAAATATTGCTTTTCAAAAAAACAGAGCTTATGAACTGTATTTCTGAAATATATTACATACTTTGAAGTTTTATGGATCCCCAATGTGCTTTATTTTAAGATTAGTAGGATTCTTTCAGGCAGGGACAATAAGAATTGTGCAGTGAGTGCACTTTCTTCAGAGAGTACACTTTCTTTCCTATTGCTTAAAGTGACCAAGGAGCAGAAGAAACATTTTAGAAGAAGCTTAGATGTTATTTTAATAAAGATTTGTACAATTACTTTTGTTTCAAAAGGCTTGCACAAGGTAGAACAGGAAAGATGGGAGAAATAATGACTATTTTCCATTTAAATATCCACTTTCTCCCCCTAAAGGGATTCTAGAGCATTTTGCAAGCCATCAGACTTGGTATTCCACAGGGACCACCTGCCAGAAATGCCATCTCCTTGGAGGTGGAGCCGAGCAGACATCTTCCTGCACGTAGCAGCAACAGATAACAAATTATCACAGGAATCGAGAAATAACTTCTCTGCTTAAAACTGGTTAAGAGAATATGTAGTGCAGCATTCCTGATGCCTCATCAGTCTATACACACATTTAACGGCTTGCAGTTGCACTGTCCTTGATCCCAAGGGCAGCACTCCTGCCCAAATGAATACCTACCTGCCACTTTGAGGGTTTACCCCGTGCCACAGTGCTTGGGGGACATAAGGTTGTCTTTCCCCTCAGCTTCTTCTGAGATGAGTCATGACAGTTCCTATTACTGCAAGAAACCTCAAATATAACCTCCATGCCCCTGTATCTCAAACTCCCATCCCAAAAGTGCTTCCCCCCTGGCTACCCCTTTTTTTTCTGTTCTTCGTGGCTTATAAAAGCTAAGGGACAATTTCAAGTATAATGCAGCAACTCATCACAGAGCTGAATATCCTCCAAAAATTCTCGAGCACTTAACTATTTTGATTATGTTTCTAAAATGCTTCCTATTCCTATGGTTATAGGGATAGTTTCTTACTTATACTTTACATATGAATCTCACCTCCCTTCAGTCTTCCCTGACTGGGTAGTTGCCAGAGAAGATGCTGCATCCTTTAGTGACACTATATTAAACCTTCTAGTTACAGATACGTGGTGAGTGACAAAAATGTGCACTGGGACACTGGTATATTGGACAACCCTGATTTCAGCAAGGCAACTCAATTCTCTTCTGCCTAAGGCATCCCAATGCAGTGTCCTCTGCAAGGTAATGGACTCCCACTGGTGTTTGGACAGATACCAAACTGCTTTCTCTGCCTATGAAGATCATTGCTATAAACTTTTCTTCCAGTGAAAGAGTCTGACATTTTCATATTTCTCCTAAAACTCAGTGGACTACATCCATTTCTAAATTTATGAGGAAGAAGAATTCAAAAACATTTCATTTTAGAGAATTCTGCAATTCATCATAATGCCTTATTTTGTTGGTGCCAAGATGGTTCATATTGTCACTCTAAATGTAGCATGCAATGATAGAGTTTAAAATCAATCTTTAAAAAATTTAAATAATTGAGGTTTCTGGGAAATTAAAATATAATGTTTAAAAGAAAGTAAACTAAAAATAGGCACTGCCATCAAACTGATAGGAGTGTGGGATAGAGCAAGGTTCCTCTCCCCTGGAAACTTTATTTTAAAGCCTACTTCACTTAAGAAAAAAAGTTCTTTACTCAGAGAGTGATGAGGCAGTGAAACAGGTTGTCTAGAGAAGTTGTAGCTGTCCCATCCCTAGAAGTGTTCAAGGCCAGGTTGGATGGAGCTTTGGCCAGCCTAATCTAGTGGAAAGTGTCCCTGCTCATGACAGAGGGGGTTGGAACTCCATGATCTTTAAGGCCCCTTCCAACCAAAACCATTCTGTGATTCTACTGAAACAAAAATAAAGAAAAACAAATACTATTTAAAATTCCTTTGAAAATATAGTCGAAATTAAATGTTTTATCCAAAACATCCCAGTGTTTCTGAAACAGAATTTTTCAGTGAGAAAATAAGAAACCTTAACCCTTGTTCATCAGGTTTTCATCACCATAGGTACTCTTAGTCAGAACTCCAGATAGTAGGTGTTTTCTGCCACATCCCAATACGAGTGAGAGACTTTGAATAACTTCCAAAGGGAGCTTTTTTTGAGGACTTTTCTCCCTGATTATCTCCAAGACACTTTTGGAATTATCATAAACAGTGTGATTTTCAGAACAGATTGGGCAGCCTTATTGAAATAAGAGAAAAAGAGAATTATTTTTGCTTTTGAGAAGCAGTACATCTGTATCACCTCCACTTAAAAGTTCTGTAAGCTATTGATGTCCATCTGTGAGGACTGTCAAAATGAGCCTTTGCTGGAAAATAGACATCATTGTTTGTTGAATTCTGCAGCCTTTTCATGTATTCATACAGTAAAAGTAACAGTAGACTGTAAAGAATTGAGGACAGATCTCTCTGTCTGTCTGCACTTCGGGACACTGGGTATGCACTGCCAACACACTGCATGCAGGGTTTAATATCCTCTAGGTTGCACCCCTACTGCTAAATGCACCCAACCCAGGGAGTAAACCATAGCCCTAAGCAAACTGGTGAAGACTGCAAAATGCTTTTGCTGATCAGGACTAGCCCCTTTAAAGATGGCTTTGATTAAGGAGTAACCACATTGCCCTGAACCACAATGATTTAATTTTTTTTCTGAGGTTTTTTTTAAGTGACATTTAATTTGAACATGGATTGAGTTGCATGGCAGGCCACCTAAATGATTTTTTTGTTGTTGCATTAGTATGCATTGCAAGTCGAGGAGTATATAGAATTTTCTGTCATTAAGGACAGGTGAGGGTGAAGGTTCAGCCCCTCTAAATGTGGGGGGGACCCTAACATGAATGCATACAAGTTTTGTGTCAGTGGTTCTGATTGTTTTACTGTCAAAGAAATCCCTAAAGCAAACTAACATCTATGCAATGTAGACAGTAAGGGCACAGGATCCAGTGCCTGCAGTGAACTCAGGAACTAAATTATGTGGTAGCATAGACAGATCCTAAAAAAGAATTAAGTTACTCAGCTAAAGAGTACTTGCCTGTTACATGTTCACCAGAATGTAAAGGCTTTGTGATTATGGGCTGCTGACAAAGCTACCATGGTTAGTAGCAAACAAAGCATTTAGTTATCACTGATGTAGTTTTTCTAATTTCCATAATAAAGTTCTTGCTTTTTCACACACATCTCAGTGCTTATGAATGGGGAAATACTACTTACTGAGGGTTCCTCAGAGAAATAATTTCTAATTTCAAAAGCTCAGAAGCTTGTGTTTCTTATGTTCAAGGAAAATGTTTGCTATTTGAAAGAGTTCCCTGTGGCTGCTGTCATAGCAGAAGGTTTCCTGTTATTCAACCAAACACAATATTTTTTTCCACTAGTAACAGGGATGATACTCGTTTATATTTAGATATGTGAGAATTATGGGCAAGTTCATATAAAATACTCTATACCAAGTTGAGAATCTTGCTTGAATCAGTCTCTACCCATTGGATATAGAGGAAGATTGAAGCACTGATTTAGGCTGCATGCCCAAACTTTATAAAGCTAAGTGAAATGAATCATGATTTGGTCGGATAGTTCATTCTCTCAGGAAATGTAATGTAAAATTCTGTAAGTACCTGTTAATAAAACACTTAAGTGTCACTATATAGGCATGAGGACTGAAAGACAAAATGTAACTGACTATGAAAAGGATGACATTTTCCAATGTATAAACTAGTTTGATGCAGTAGATTAACTAACTCCCTCTTATAAATGTCATAGAGAAGCTTCAAAGTGTAACTTTATTAATGATTTCCCCTAATGTATTCAGGATATTTTGGAATTGGAGATATGGCAAAAATCATGTATTTCCCCCTGGTATCACCAAGGACACATCTACATAAGGAATAGCAAAACAGCTGTAATGATAAAGGAGAGGTTCTGTGGGATTTTAGATATCTTCCTCCATATTTCCAGAGAATGATTAAAAAAATCTCTATTCTACTCCCTTCTTTGCTGCTTATCTTAAACTCGGGAATGTATTTTGCTGCCTTTGTACATCACCTAACATATTGCGGAACTCAAGCATTGCAAGCAAGAAATAATAATATTTTTTCATAGAACAATGATAATTTAAAGATATCAGCTGTTTTTTTTTAATTGAGTGGGTTACTGGCTGGATTTTTTAATTGAGTGAGAGAATACAGAGAAGAGTAGAAACATCACCATTACCTTCATTGGGGGCAGGTGATATTTTTATAACTGCATTTTAAAATGCAATTCATTATGAAATAAGAAGATCTGCTTTAACACATTTTTAGTTTAGCTAAGAAGGTTGATTTTTCCTCTAGCTTACATCTAGCTTGTTTTATATCCTACTGGAAATTTGCTCCCAACCAAATACAGCATTACCACTGCATTTATTTTTTACTGTGTTAATATGTTCTATAGATAATGTGGTTCACTTCTTTTGGTCCACCTTACCCATTCTTAAAACACTTGGCTATACCACAGCAGTCTCCTGTGGCTTCCACGGCTTCACTTGACATAGGGCATTAGCTCATGTTTCAAACAACCATAACCAGACAGGCATTTTAAACCAGATCATTTTGGCATGAAGTACAATCCCTATCCCAGCCTGAGACACCTCTGTGTTACCTAAGGTGTTTCAGAATGTACTGACATGGAGGTTGACTCCACTGTGCTATTTCTAACCTTCACAGCATTACCCTGGGCTGCTGTTGACCTCAGGCTAGACAAAGGCTATGACCAAATTCAAGTACCTTGATTTATTTACATGGGAGTCAAGGAATGTGACTTTTCAATTAAAGCTATTCCCTACAGAGCCGAAGGATCTCATTTACTTGGAATGCAAAGCCTTTTTCTGTGAACTAAACTCCTCCAGATCTAGGGAATGCATTTAGCAGCCTGTTATACTGTAGCTCTGGTTTTATCACTTATCTATGCTTCCTCCTAAAGAGTTAGATAACATATGTGGGTTTTTATTAAGGTATAAGTCTATATGGTTTGATCCAAAACTCCTCAGCAAAATGCTGGTGTCTCCCTCAAAGCTAAAGATTCTAAACTCTCTTAAACTTTTGGCATCATGAAGTTATTCTGAATATGTACTCATTTCGGTGATTACTCCCTCTCAGCTGTCTGATTCCAAGACTGCAGATTCATGCAAAACTCCTGAATGCACCTTTGCAAGAACCTTCATTCACTCACTCATTAAATTTCTTCAAGATGAGTTTTTGGATAAAAGAAATATTTCCTTTCTCACATTTTTTCTCTTTCATTATAATCACACCCATGACAGTCTGGAGTAACTAAAAGCTGGTTTTTCTTTCTGGAGATAATTTTTTGCAGTGACATTAAAAAGAGACTCAAGTATCATTTTATGCTTTCAACTAAACCAGTGGCTTTGTTGCAAGATCAAAATTTGGCTTAAAAACTCCATACTTCACTTAATTCCTTTTCCCCCCCTCACTCATCCCTTCAACCTGTTCATAGCCTTTAAAAGCAGGTTAGGACATATGTGGGAGACAAAACCAAAGGGTTTTGCTTTGGTTTGGTTTGGGTTTTGTGGTTTTTGTTGTTGTTTTGTTTGTTTGTTTATTTTTCCTTTGGCAGCTGAAATGAAAACTAAGTATTGCCTCTAAGTGAGAGAAGGGGTCGGAGATAAGGCGCTGTCTTTGGGTTCAGAAGAGCATGCTGAATGTATACCTTATAATATCAGAGAGTTTACAGAAGTGCAGAGCATTGGCAAAGCATTTAGGATCAGCGTTGTAAAGATCATTTAAACACATAATAATGCTGAAATATTATCAGATGCTAACAGGATATTGGTTTGTAACACAACCCTCACAGTGTTTCTGCCGTGGATGGGTGTAACACTGGTTGGACGACCGTGGTTGTATAATGAATTTACCAACACTCAGCAAGTGTTCAAACACTTTGGCACAGAGCTGGGGATCCAAAAGCTTCAGGGATTATTATAAGAAAACAGAAGCAATATTTTTAAAGCCAAGGTTGTCTCTGTGTTAAGGGGTTAAACAATCTCAGCAAGCAGTCCATCCTGAACTGTTAGAGCTTATTTTTTCCACTGGGTTTGGACCATCTTCTCACAAGTTAACTCAGTGTCCTGAGGAGGTAGCTCCTAGAGAAGTGGGTCGTCAATAACAGAGAGAGCAGATCACACCCCAGACCAGACAGGGAGGGACAGGGTGCCACTGCCTTGGCACTGCCTTCAAATAAATTCAGCCCTGAATCTGAATCACCTGTCTTGAGTTCTATTCTGAATGGAACCATTAAAAAGGAGAAACCAGAGCAAGACTTTTTCTCTCCATTTCTTCACAAGAAATAGAGGCAGAGTGCTAGAGAATTATGTTGGTTATGTTGAAGAATCAGAGAGCTTAAGCTCCTAACTGAAAAGAAGGAATGGTTGCCACCTCAGCTAATATACCTCCCAGCAATAAGAGAAAGCTTTACGCTTTCAGGAAAAAAAGGAAAAAAAAAAAAAAAAAAAAAAAGAAAGACCAATTACCTTTCTGTTTCTTATAATACAGAAGGACCATTCTGCTGCATGTAGCTCTACAAATAGTCTTATAATCAGGTTAGGAAAACACTTTTGGTAGACTAGAGCACAGCTGTAACCTCCTCTAGTGTTAACTGGACAACAACAGATGGAGCAGATGGAATAGTGTCAGAGGCTGCAGGAGCAATCGACATGTTGAAGCTGAAGAGTCCCTCAGGCAAGAAAATTCTGTCTAAGTATAGTTTATGTCTTGGGATTTCATTCAAGCTTAGTTGAACTTTTAAGACATGTGGTCCATTCTGAGCTCTTACAAAAATTATCAACAGTTTGCAACAACTACTGCACTTCTTCAGTGTGCAGCCAAGTAATTCCTACTGCTCTGGTGACAGCCAATCCAGGCAGATGATTTATTTGCTTATTGTGATTTTCATTGCAGATTTTAGCAACTCATTAAAAAAAGCACATTCCTCATAATGCAGAATGTATTGAAATTTGCCATCTGCTTCACTCTAAGCATCTATAGGGTTTGGTTGACAACTGCAGCCCATCACTTCTGGCATGGCTAACTCACAGCCCAATGATTTTGACTCCCCTTTTTCCCAGTTTGGCATTCTCCTCTTCAGGTTTAAAACAAAACCTCATCAGCTCCTCACAATTACTTTTAACCTTTAGGGCATCCCTAGTGACAAGAATGGGCTTCTGGAGTGTGAAATTAGAATATTAACAAAAGTGTGAATCTTTTCTTCACACCACACAAAGCAGCAGGAATGCCGGCAGATCAATCATGTTCTCCAAAAAATGCTGGCAATTGAGGCAAAACACCATGAAGTGGGTAAAAAATATATATATATGCTGGGATGTAACTGTCTGTTGCACCCAGCCCAGCTGGCACACACTGCACTCTATGCACCAGCTGGCAGGAGATCAGCAGCTATCGTAGAAACATTTAAGATGCCTATTAAACTTTTGGCATTGGCAACGGGAACTGTTATCATCTCTCTAAGATCATCCCATCTTATCTATGGGATCCCTTTGCAGCTTCAATCCATTTCCTTGGAGAAAAATGTCCACATGACAGAACTGTGGGTGCAGTAGCACCCTGAGGAAGTATCTGGATTGACTCCAAGGACTGAATGGCATCTCTAACTGCTTTACTGCCAGCACTTCCACTCTATTTTGGTAAGCATTCTGCTGGCTTCCAGACCTCCAGCAGCCTTCCTGCCATGCTGCTGTCCATAAATCCTAGCTCCAGGATCTCTGTCCATGACCCTTTATCACACTCAAGGTGCCAGCTTCTCTCACTGCCTGTGCGCTGGTGAACTGATTTGTGCTTGTTCACCACATTTTCAAGAGCATCAGGTTCTTTTTCTGGTCCAGCCTTTGAAGACACAAAATATCTACAGAAACCAGACACTTCTTATTTTTTAATGTTGCCTTCCTTGCTCATTTGATATATAATGGGACTACAGTGCAGAGAGGCATAGACTCTATGAATTATTGTTGTCAATCAAAGCCAAACTGCACAGTAAATTCAACAGTGACACAAATGAAAAATAATTTTCAAGGAAAAGAAAACCAGGACTTTGCTGCCCACTCAGTGCTTTTCCAGGAGACAGACAAAGGACTTCATATTCTTGTGCTGTCAGTCTTGCACCTTTTATAAGCAGAGCTTTAGTTAAGAAATCTTAAAACACTAGAGAACGCTGATAAATATAGCAACTATTTTATCTGCATAACATTGCATATTCCATGTAACCTGTTTAATGATGCTTTATCTGTATTAACAGTTTCTTACAGGCAGCAACATATCTTTTTTGTCTCTTTCCCTTTCTCTTCCTTTCCCTCACTCCAGAGGGCTAAAATGTTTGTAGAGGGAAAATATGGTACAAAGAGAATTACCGGATTGTCACATGATATCATCTTATTTTAAGCAACTCTTAATCTATGCCTCATTAAAATTTCCTGATGTTCTGCCAGTTTGAAACAAAAAAAAAATCAGATACCTTTGCAACTGGATACTAAAAGCTATGTGTACTAAAATTATTTATGCTAAAAATTTCCCATTTAGATATTTTTAAAAACAATATAAAGCCTTTCATATCTAAGCAACACAAAGGTATTTGTCACTCTCTGAATTGGTTGTTATAATCAATGGCATCAGACAAAAGTAGTCAAGTGAATAATTCATAATTTAAAGTTTCTTTTATTGATACAATGATGTGCCCTTCTATTTTTTGCACATTTTTCAATCACATTGTATTACTGAATTGATCTAATTACATCTCTAGTATCAGCTATGCCAAATATAATTTACTCTCTAAGTCCTAGTCTCTGGTCATTAATTAACACCTGCCACATGAAATAGTTGATTGTTTTTCCCTTCTAACAAATTTTCTCCAAATCTTTCAGGTGTTCACTTTTAGGATACAAACAACTGCATTTCACAAAACAGTGCACAGCTCCCTTATAAAATCTCTTTTATGGTCCCATTCGATATAAACAAACCTTTAAAGCAATAGCAATGCATTTTATACAACCATGAAAACCTTTTAATCTAGAAATAGTTTTTAAAAAAGAGGTCTTTATTTTGAATGTTATCTGAATTGTGACCTTAATGGTCCTTATCTAAAACCTTCATTCTGTTTTCTGAGTGAAAACTACCCTGTTCATAAATGACAGTGTGGGATTCTACCCACGGCAAGCTATGAGGGGGAAGGTCAGGGAGTCAAGGATCAGAGACGTGTATTTGATGTTTGTTGCAGGCATCTCCCTGCTGAGTTTGAGGTGCCCCACTATCATTAGTGTGGGGAACTACATTGCTTCAGGCCATACCATGAGTTCCAGAATAACTTTTTTTTCCAGATGAATTAATTTCAGTTAATTACAATGAGAGGAAATCTTACATCTACAATGGTCACATCTACAATTCTGTGACAATGCACATGTCTATGGAGAGAAACCTATGGGGGCTTCATTGTCATGTAACACATGACATATACACAAAAGATCACATTCAAATTAAACTTTTCTGTAATAGGAAATTTTGTTGCTTTAAGAGTTATTATACATGTAAGGAGAAATCCTGTTACACCAGTATACAAAGGTTTATACAGGTGTGTGTCTTCCAGTCAGTGGTGTGAAATAAGGTAAGCCAGTGTAATATCCAACACATTTCCTAACAGGCCTATGGCAGTAAAAATAACAGGACTAATACATCATACGTGAACTCACACATTTTAACAGCTTTCACCTTGTAAACCAGCCTTTAAATGTTCCTTGTATCTGATAATCTTCATATCAGCAATCAAAAGGAGGGATTCTTCATTAATTTTCAACAGATGCCATTAATTACTGTATATTAAATATATATAGGTATTGAAGAAAAATAATGGTAGGGATTTTATTGCACAGTGATTTGGCATAAATTTTTAGAATATCATGTTCCAGTCATGCTTTCCACTATGTCACACCTGCTTACACCATTTATGACATGTAACACTGCACAACCATAATTCAAAGTGACTTATCTAGTGTAACACAAAGTGAGGCATTAGCAAATGTATAAATAGCTTTGGGAGGGAATCAGATTTAGCAAGGAAATTTTTATTACATCAGACAGTGCAGGTTTTGATAGACTTTTAGTCAGTTTGCAACAGAAGTCTATATGTTTGCATTATTCAGTGCAATTTAATATGAATTACAAGATGAAGAATGCGAAGAGACATTCTGGTAAAACTCTGTGCCATAATGCGTTAAAGAAACATGAGAGCTATATTTATGGACATTACTAATCAAATTTAAAGAACAACAAACCCCAAGTATTTAACTACTCATGTAATTTAAGCCTATGAATAATTTAACATATGAACAGTTAAGATAATATACATCACTTGTTCTGTTGGTGCTGAAGAGACTAAGCAGGTATGTGCCTTTAAGCACGTGTGGACAGTGCATATTTTGTCTCCAGGATTTTTTATTGTCTGACATTTTTTTCTCTTTACTCTGCGAGAAAATACTTCTAATAATTAGGAAGATAAAATAAAGTTTTAAAGCATAGAAATAGGTGAAAAGATGCTACACCATGTAAGAAAAATTTTACAGGAGTATACTTTGGCTCAATCAAATGAATACTCATAATTACACGGTTCCTTTACTTCCATTTTTTATTTGTAACAAGTAATAATCAGAAAATTAAAAAATAAAACAAAACAAAAACAACCAAACAGCTCCACAGTCTTAGAATAAATAATTGGAAAAAAACTTTTTACTGTAAGTTTTACACAATATGTTCTCTTTAAAATATAAGCTTTGTTGGCAAAAAGGAGTAAAACTTCCCATGAAAATGTACTTTAGAAAAATAGCTAAATTTAATCAACATAAAACCGTGATGAAGAATTTCCATTACCATCAGATAAATATAGAAATAGCAGGTTTTATTAGTTCCATGACATAATTGGAAGCTGTATGGAAAACATGTATATAAGGATACAATGTTTATATAAGCAACTTTTACACTGCTGCCCTGTGATTTAAGGCTTTTTTTATTGTGCTACCCTAGTGCTTCCTCTACGTAGTCTTAGATGGAGAATATGTAATACTTTTAGAGCTCTTCCTTGATTACTCCAATACACTTTACAGGAAAACATAAATTCTACCAGTAAATGTATGAGAAGGCAGCATATCCTCTTCGAGTCTGAATTCTGAAATATTTTTAATTTATGTAACATGGCAGTGGCATTTCCAACTACCGAATATTACACATATATTTCTGCAATGAACCACTCAAAAGTGACTCACAACAGTTAAGAAGTGGTAGAACATGTGCACTAAGCACGATTCTGGCATTGTATTTTTTAACATACATTATATTTCAAATGGGGGAACATTTCTGCACTCATTAGCAGAGCTCACTTTTTGCAGCAGGATTGCAGACATGGAAATTCCAACACAGACTGGAATATAGATTAACACTGGAGCACAGATTAGCAGTAATAGGATATCAAAAAAAGTATTATTTGTACCTAGAACTGTTTCAGTTTAGGGAGGATGTTTGTGGTTTAGAAAATGGAAATTAACTTCAGAAACCCCAGCATCCCTCTTGGAAACAGGCAATTAGCTTTGCTAAAGCACAGTATTTTATCTGATATCAGCAGTATGCACATATGCAACACAACAGAGAATGAGACTGTGTAAAAGTAAAGCACAGGGCTTTTTATAAAAAAAAAAAAAGATATTAATTTTAATATCTTCTATTACTTTTTCCTTTGTTTTACATTCACAGGATTAGTTGACTGTCTCTGGCACAAATAATGCAGTGGGGATCTATGAGACAATCACTCATTTCCAAAGAGTTAGAGTAACTGAGTTAATTAGCAGATGTGTGAAATAGCTCTCCAATTAATGAAAAATTTCAAGAAAATTACGAAAAAAAAAGTTAGAAAATAATTATGGCAAAAAGGTATGGAAATTAAAAATTGCATACATTTGTATTAGCCAAACCCTCAAGGAGAATTGATTGCAGAACAGTTAAAACACTAGATTGGTTTTTAAATATTTAAGTTTTTTTTAATTTATATTTTTTTCACACCAGATAGAAAATAAATTTATCTTTCAAATCTTAAGATGTAATTTTTGTCATCTTTGAAGTATTGCTGAAATAATTCATTTGGTAGGAGTTGGAGAGCAAAATGCATCATTGCCTAAACTTTCCCCTCATTTGTAAAAGTTTCAGTTTTGACAAATCAGCACAACTGAAACAAGCCAAAACAAATCTATGAGCAAAACAAAACCCCTCTGACGTTCTGATCAATTCTGTCAATCCATTCCTTTCTAGTGGGGAATTTTTTTCATACTCAGATTCCTCCCACATTCTTCTGCACTGCAGACTCTTTCTATGTAAAGCCACTCTTTGATGTAATGGGGAAAAAAAGTTTTCTAAGGAAGTTCCTTAAACACATTTTCCCAGTTGTTCAGGCTGCCAAATCATTCTCATAGAAAAAAATATTGTTATACTTTCAGGCTTTTGAGGGCAGAATTCTCAAGAGTTTATGCTTGACAGAGTGCAACTGTAGGCATTGCAAAGCTCATCCTGTAGCAGTTAGATCCCATTTTACCTGTAGGACATGGGATCCTGTTTGCACAATCATTTCGTACTGCAAATTTTAAATGACAGATCCCATGCATTTCAAGCAAGGACTTTTAATTCACAGTAAGCATCTCCAGGTGATCCTGTTGAAGCAAGATAAACATTGAAGATTAACCTGAAACTCCATCATTTCCCAAATCCATCCTCTGCCCAGTTCTGAAGAGCTGCATCAAAAGGAAATTAAATTTAAATGCATAACCCAGTTTTGCCTAGAAAGAGTGATTTCTATTTATTTCCTTGAAATTTAAAATTACATAGGGAAAAAAAAAAAAAAAAAAAAAGAGTGGTGGACGTCCAGACTCTCTGAAATAAGAGTTAAGTAACCAATATAAGATCCCTAATTGCAGACATTGTCCTGAATTCTTCTGATATCAACTTGAAGTAATTCCTCCTCATTTCAAGCAGTGACCTTAGTGACCACACTAGGAAAGAAATTGTCCAATTCTTCATTTCTTGGGAGAATGAAAGACACTTCCAAAGTGCTGTTCAGATTTCAGGTGTACTTTGAAGGGCACAGATGTCAACATGACAGGTAGGGTCCCATCTTGTTGGGTAGAACAAAACCTCTATCCTATGATAAGAAGGTGTTGAGGTTCACTCTGATTATGGTGACAACTGTAAAGACTTTTCCTTTAGCTCTGAAGATGGGCCTGCCAGAAAGAGCAAAATCTTAGAGACTGATTCACTGAAAACTGCCAGAATTCTAAAGAAAAAGGAGAAGTGGCATAATTTACATAGGAATACTAAACTATTGTTTTGCTGAAACATCTTTAGTTCACTCTGAAGAAGGTGGGTAATTAAGTGTCCACATGGTTCATGAAGAGAGTGGCCTGATTAGATCATGGCTGTGTATTTCTGTTAGAGGCAGAGGCACAAAGCCAGTGGGAAATTGTAAACCCAAAACACAACAAATCTGAAATGCTATGATACTGCTGTATAGGCACTTCTGGCAAGGAGAGAGTGAACAACCACATTGAAAGAAGAGGCTTCTTGGTTTTGTTCCTGCTGTCTTGATATAAACAGGGTTTTGTCCAGAATTTCTGTAAATTCAAAAGCAGCAACTTCTGATCATAATTTTTTCATCCTCATGAAATATTCCCTGAGATCTTGAATTCTGTTAGAATTGCAGGGTCAAAGGAGGTGAGGTGTCTTTCTATTCATGTGTACAGACTTTCATATACTTTACATTTATTGAAACTGCTATATTTTAACTGTATTTTAATCTGTAATTTAAATACAACAAAATGGGATTACTGAATCATTTCCTCTGTAAAATTTAAATCCCTTTTACTCTTACTTTTTAAAGCACAGTGAGGTCCAGGGCACTGTACTGTAACCTTTAGATTTCTTTAACACATTCAAATGGGAATTGGAAATACTTTCATAGCTATGCATGCTACTAAACACTAATCTAATATTATAGCTGAGTATACAAGTAGGAAGAGTATAGAGAATAAATTTTTATGTGCTTTTTTTTGCAAGTGCATGAAAGTAAGAAATAACTTGTTTAGGCAAGACTTCCTATTTTTTAAATAGATTTGCTCAGTTTATTATTTAAATCTCTTCAAAAATAAAAATAAAATGCTGCATTATTCCCAATTTCCTATTTCTACAGTAACACTATTTTAATTGGTGTTTCCTTAAAGTAGTCTAAAGCAAACAGATTCACAAACAGATACATATGCAGCAACATCTGTTTTTTTTTTAAGCAGTCTAGTGTAATTACATTGGCAAAAGCATCACATTCTATATTAAGATGAGGTCTCAGGAAAAATTATGTTAAAGCTCAACAAGTATAGTTCAGCCATCATACAGATTTGATGCAGAGCTCTGTCTTTAAAGCTAAAAGCACATTATGTTTGTGATATTGAAATGCACTGGAATAGTAAAAGACTCTTTGTATTTCCTGTTTCAACATATTCCCTTGAAATTATAAACCCACCATTTTCCACAACTCTGGACAACCATACCTTCGTTTGCTGAAAGGCTGAAAAAGTGGCGTGGGTCACAAAATTACTATTTAGGGAAAACACAACCACATCCTGCCCCGATCTCCCACAAGAGCACTTCAAGTTTTAAATACTCCAGAATGCTTGATAACAGGAGCAGATCAAACTTAAGAGCTGCATGGCTTGACTATGCTTTGCTTTTCTGCATCCTGGGAATTCCCAAGAAAGCACAGCTTGTTTGATGCCACCTGAAGCTGCCAAGTGAGAAGCCTGGCATGGGAGACTGCCACGTGCCACTGCAGACAAATGCTACTCATCTGTGGCTTGGCTCCACACTGATGGTGATATATATATACATCATGATTAATATTACTGGCTGCAAATCCTGGGATTTAGTTTAGGTAAGGCTGAAAAGTACAAAGCACTGTATCACTTCACTGCTATGGCTGACCAAAAGCAGTCCCTGTCAGAACACACCCTCACCTCATGCTGGAAGCATTGTGGTGGTGCTGTTGCACTTTGCTGGAAAAGCTCTGATTTCCAACTAAATGAGAATTTGTCATTCATGGTAACAGTAGGAAAGAAATCAATAGCACATTCACAGCTGATCCCCAGCAGCTCTTATTCTTCCTATTCCAAAAAAACATTCCTCAGTCTGGATAACTTCATTATCTAATGGTAGCCCCAATTACAGAAGGTTTAAGAGGTAAGCAGAACCCAGTCTTCCAATCCACAGAAATTTTGTATTCCAATTTATGTCAGGGATAGTCAACACCTCTTACCATTTCAATTTTAAGCCACATCTACCCTGAGGAAATTGTATACTCTTATTTTTTTTAGTACATGTTGGTTATGAAGAGAGTCGATGCAACAGGGGGGTAAACTTGCCCCAAAGTTCAGCTTGTGGGAGGCTCTATGTAGAGAACCACAAGCTCGGTCTATACTAGAATGTGAACTTCAGGTAACTAATGTGTTGTCTTGGTAAGGACAGAACTTATTCCCCTTTCCTGTTTCCCATTGTGGCAATTCTCCCTTGTATCTCATCTTGGTCTTTATGAAGCACATTACTATACAACTCACCAATACTTCTTCTGAGCACTAATGCAAGAAAAATGTTACCAGCTTCCTGTTTTCCACAGAAATTGAGTTCTGCTAACTAATTATCAGTGTTTCCTCATCTCTTTGGGGTTTATTTTTCTTTTAGAACAAAGCAAACCTAGGTGACTTTGCTCACTTTAGACAAAGATTCATAGTTTTCTCTGCTTTCATAGCATAGATAGATGTGAACTGCTACAGCAGAGAGATTGGGCTATAATTCTTCTCTTTTATTCAATTTGAACCCAGAGTACAATGTACTGCTGTTCTTCTTTATTTTAGCACTTAGAAATACCAATTGATTATGAACTTTTGCTCTACAGGGTATTTTATAGCCTCCTAGTAAGACATCCCAGTTCTCTCAAGCTGAAATTCTTCATGTTCATGGGAAAGCTATGTCCTCAATTTATAAAGTAAGAACTAAGTTGCAGACCACGTAAATGACTTAATATCACCTTCAAGGACTGTGATAGGCAGGAAACTCTAAACTTGGTTTATTAAAAAGTCAAAGATGTTTCTCAATTAAGAGAAGCCATCTTGTATGTGGTCTGGTCACTTGAGGAATCTGGATTTCGAGGATTTCCAGATGTTTGTCCTGAGTGTGAGAAATGAGATTTGCTCCCTTCCAGTGAAAAATTATAGAGTTTGTGCATACAGGGATGTGTGATATACTTTCTCTAGTCTTTAACTGGCATAAAGACATTTGTGCAGTAGATGCAAAGCAAGAAACAGAAGACTTGAAGGAATTCCTAGAACCGTGACACAGGAAGAAAAAGGGTGGCAACAAGAGAGTTTTGCATTGGGAATTTGTCAATCTAAAGGCACGTTGCTTTAGACAGATATATTTATTCTCCTTTGCCTATATAAATATATGTTAAAACTGTATAAATATGCATATATAGATATATTTTATTTATACATACATACAATTTATATACTTATATATGTGTACCATAGCTCAGATTTTTATGATTGTGCAGCAAGTAAGTTTTCTCCTACTAATATGAACTCTTTTAAAATGTCTGCATCATTCTTGCCTACCCCACTTTTCCTTGAGTTTCATAAAAACAGATTTCTGGAACTTAATTTCATATTACCAATCTGGCATTGAATACTATATTGCTAATGTCAGGAGAGAGTCAGTTGCTACTTCCAGCTATAAATGTGGCATTTGAACTTGGATCAACATCTACATCTGATGTCAAATGACATCTTTATTACTATCAATAAATTTCTGATTAGCCAGTGAAGTAGCCCTTGATAATATGTAGCAGGAGAGTTGATGAAAGAGCATTATAATTCAGGGAAAGATTATTTAGAATATTACTTAAAAGTGAAAGAATTTTTTTTCCGTTTCTGTCTACTCTGTCAAAAACAAATGTCTCCTTCTCTTCCTCTCAAAGTTTTTTCCAGTTTTTCTTCGATAAGAAGGGATAATGTAAGGTGAATAATGTACAGTGAGAAAGAGGGAAGTACAGCATAAGGCTTATGAGAATCCAATAAAACAGATCTTTATTAAGACAGAATAAGATAGAATTTATGGACAAAGATTGCATAGAAGGAAATTAATTGCAATATTAATTTGCAATTCTGCAACAGAAAAATGGAAAGTTTGCCATAGTATACTGTTGTATATATATATATATATATACATAGTCTACAGTTGTATACTGCTGTACATTGAGGGGCAACACCACAGGTCTAGTGATCTTTGAGAAGAAAACTTACAAATCATTAAAGTGGCTGGCATTTTTTCATCATCAGATACTGATGTATTAAGAAATAGAAGTCTGGAGATCTTCTAGGGATGTGGAGAATTATAGGAAAAAATTTTATATTGATGTGAGTGAAGAGAGAATATGAACACAAGGATGCAAAATACCAGCAGGAGAGGAACTCTGAAAATTACACATTTTGCTGAGGCCTCCAGTAGCAGGTCATCGATATCCTAGCACACACCTGCCTGCAATTTCTCTGAACAAAGAGGTATGAAGCAGACTGACTAAATGCTAATGATTCACAGCAGTGGGACAAGGTAGAAAGATTAATCACCATCAGCTTCCAAAGGTTACAAGAAGACATATTCCGAAACCATCTCTCAAGAAGAACCTGGTACCTGTGGGAAAGGTTCAAAAATGGATGCTCCTGGGTCCTCCCCAGCACAGTAGTAGGTTTCAGCAGAAAAAGGACATCCTATGGGGTAGGCAAGGACTGGCCAGGGAAGGACTCTGACCTCCGATGCCCCACGATGACCTTCACCATCCATTCGAATGACTCCTGCCTACCAGGTGCCTGCTGTGAGACATCTTCTACCTCTTCTGTCAGTTTGCCCCAGAGCTTTGAATTTCTCTGCAAAGCCAACACTGGCCAAAGGCCTGAACCCCATAAGGCCTCACAGGTGCTGTAAGCTCTCCCCAGCCATGCACAGAAGAATCCCGCCACCTGCCCTCCATGTGACACTTCTCTGGAAGTCCCGTTTCTGATGATGAATCCATCAGACAGTTCCTCAGGTTCACTCAGTCTCTTCTGGTGATCCCCTTGGGAGTTTTCCTGCTATACCCCCATACATTCTTCTGCTGCTGTCATTTTGTTCTGGATTTCTACTTTGACAGGCCATGTTGCATGTGCTGGACAGTCCCCCTGTGGGGGAGGGATCAGCCAGGACCTCTCACTGCTGGGCTCTGCTCTGCCCTGGCCAGGGGTTGCACAGGGACCCTTGGTAGCCCCCTGGGACAAGTCCACAGATTCGTGTAATTTTTCATCATGTTTGTGTCCATCACTACCCCTGCATCTGACATTTCTCCCACTCCAGAGATGTGAGGGCTTCTCCAGGCACCTTTTAATTTTGTTTAACTACTTTTTATTCACATTAAAATGTAACCAATCCTTAATTTGCTCTTATTAAGGAAGTTGTTTTTTATTACTCACCTACACATTTAAAGATAGATAGTTTAAATATGTTCAAATATAGGTGTTACATAAAAATATGTAAATATGTTTTATATGCAGCTGTGTATATATAAATAAAATATTTATTTACATATATTTTTACAGTCTTGTACATAAATTTATATGTAATACAAAATAGACATACATATATGTTTTTCTATTGAAGGAGAGGTAGGTATGTGTATATGTAAATTTGTATATTTTCACATTGGATCAGTTCCTGGCTAAAAGTAAACAGGGAGCCAATCAATTGGATTCAAAAAGCAACTGGCCAGCCATCAAGAAAACATGTTGTGTATGAGCCAGTCAGGTACAGCAGCCACTGTGTGCCAGGGATGGGTCTCCTATGTGCTGTACATACCTGGTACCACCAGTGGCACACCTGGCAGTGCCCCTACCAGCTCCATCCCGAGCTCAACCACATCCAGCTCTGCCTTTTGGCTCTTCCCAAAGGCCAGTCTTTGCTCTGGTAGGAGCTCTTGACATCTTTGAAGGGCAAAATAAACACTCACATTATTCAGCCATCTCAACAAAGTTTCCTAAAGCTTTAATTTGCTTAATTTTACTATGCAAATCTTGCCTATCTGTCTCTATCAATTCTTCTAGCAGCAGACTAATTGCTGAAATTACTGCTGTCAACTGCATTGCCTTCTTCTTCAGCCGCAGTGTCTGTGGGCTAACCCAGGATGCTCCACCTCAGTTAATGGAAGCTTTTATTAATGTTCTGTGGTTGCTCTGTATCATTTGCTTTCCAAGTCTTACCCAAGACAGGAAAATTAAGAAATATATTCTAGCCCTCATCTTCCATCCTTCACTGGACATAACTCAACTGCAGAGTGCTTTAACTGAATGTTGATGTGTTTTGTACAGAGTGCAACACTGCCAAGAGGAAACATTATTTTTTTAGTCCAGTGTTAATGAAACTTTCCAGTTACATGAAGGAAATACATTCAGATCAAACAAGATTATATGAAATTGTTTGCTTGAACTGTAGATATGTATGGCAGCAGCAGGGACACAGAGTGCTGGGTGTAAGCTGGGCTCTGCATTTTTTTTTCTTTTTTTTTCCTTTTTCTTCTTTGTAGTAAAGAAGGACTTCACATTGAATTAGCTGATTAAGACCAAGAAAGTAGACACAGCTACAAATCCTCAAAGGAGACACTCATGTTCACCTAGCCCAGATTCAGCAAACAGTGTAATTCATAAGTGCAGTAATTCCATTCCTGCAGTATTACATTGCTCCCTTTTTAAAAGCTAAAGAAATCCTGAGAACCATGAAATACAAAGGCACCTGGAAATCCCTGAGGTACAAATTATTAGAGGCTGGGAAATATTTGCCCTTTTCTTATGCATTTTAGGACTGCTGCTGTCCAGCATCAGAGGAAAAGGCCAGACAAGTAGGTATAACAGTATTCATCACCAAAACCTCCCTCCAGATGATATTTTTTTGCTTTGCAGTGCTGCATTCAGATGCAGCAGTGCTGTTACACTGCAGCACTTTAGTTTTCACTGACATTGCAATACGGTGAAGACAAGCTATAACTTCTGATTTGCCTTGATTTGTTGTTTTGTGTCTATAAGATCCCAATGAAAACCTTGTTGAATTGAAGAAGTGACACAAAGGATAGGTCAGGTACCAGGTAATCAGCATCTGGGGGTCTCACTACCTACTTGGAACATAGCCCGATACTATTAGCCCTTGCAACAAATGCAGGCCAGATTTATATGGACATAAAACTCATGTGGAAACTAATAAAATTCAAGTGAATTTCAGGTATTGAGGTGAAGGGATTGGTAGAGCTTGAAATTTAAAGAAAAACTTTACAGGATGAACATAGAAGCAGAAAAGAAGATAAATAATTACATGAACTACCTTGTGCCTGAGCACAAGACTTTTCAATTTTGGGGTTTGTATCCATGCCTAACTAAAGATATTAATTTGCCTCATGTATTACTGGTAAGAATCTCAAATACATTCTTATCTGGTGAGACTCAGAGCCATTATTTCTCACAGTGCACAGGAAATTTTGAACAGGTTTACTCTGCTATATTGATTTAGGCTTGACTTACCCATGCAATATGCTTCAGGCTCAGTGTATGGTTTATGTTGTCTAATAAAAACAAACCTTTCATATATGACCAAAACCCAAGCATTATGGCCTCACTAGAAGTTTTATTTTCTTCAATAGAATTTGTGTTGCTTCATCTCTTTACCAACTCTATGATCCTAGTTAATCCTCAAGTTTTCTAAAGAGAAATCCTTAACCACGACACCCACGTTGTGGTGCCATCACGTGTGTACAGGTGTTGCACATCTCCATTTATAAACTTGAAATGAGATTCCCATAAATGCAAGACTCAGTAAAGCTATATGGAAAGAAGAAACATCTTGTGATAATGGAGCTTTAAGCTCTCACTGTGCCCAAATATTTTATTCTTCTGAATCTTTTACTGCTTCATTGCTGCCTAGGTGGCAAGTGAGGGCTCTTAATGACTCTGAAATGGAAAATACTGAAAGCTTTCCGAATCAAAACCTTGCTTTAAGAGTTTTTACACAGGGAAAGTCTGTATACAAAGGTTATAATATGAATGGGCATTTTCAAAGCTGTTCCAATTTGCAAGAAACCAGGGAGTTCTCCAAGGTGCCAACAAAAGAGTAGAATCTTCAGAAAAATATACTCTGGTTTCCATAATTATCAAATAAAATAAACACTCATTATAAATGTATAAAATATTCAAGAAATTGAATATTTCCAACTGGATGGGGAGAGGCCATTACAAAAAATACCAAGGCAAATTGCTTCTGTGACAGCTCTGTCAGGAGAATCAGTATCATATATGTGCTGTCTCCTGCTGGGAGGATTAGTAACTAAGTGATTCTAAAACGATTTCATGTCTTTTGTTGTCTCCATACCTAAAAGCTGCAGAACAGTTTCACTGTCAACATGCCTAAACAATTACATAGACCATGTTTATTCCAAGTATTGTCAGACGTTTTGAAATCCTAATTTATTTCCATGGAAGGTATTTACATTCAAATTATTCTAGTTCCTCCTTAAGACAGACATTTGCTGTTGAATCCATTAAAAACTTAACAAATTGTCCTTTTCTTTCTCTGCAAGCTGGTTCTTTCTGGATGAGAAAAATTAATAGCAGTTCTGAATCTGTCAGCTCGTAGGACTTTATGGATAAGTATGAACTTGTGCTTCTATCTTTTATAGTGCATTTCAGTCAAGCAATCTTAAAAAGTTCAGCTATAGTGTGAATACAAGAGACATGTAAATCCTCAGTAAACAGTGGAGGATTTAAAATATGGTTCCACCATTTTACATAAAATTAATATAAATCTATCAATATTTTCTAGCAGTGATATTTTTGGCCATAGCAAAATGTAAAAGTAAAGAAGAAAGATTTTAAGTGTTATTCTGATTTATAAGATTCTGAACAGATGAGCTGATCTATGAAGAAGCAAATATTCATGTTACCTGCTATTCTTTCCCACAGCAATATTGATCTGTCCAGGACAGAGACTTAATACAACCTGAATCATCTGGAAATCAGGTAATATTACCAACACAACATTAAACAAACACACTTCTTTTTTGGTAAAATTAATAAACCTGTGCATGTATAAGTTAATAAAAAGCAAATCAAACGCCTGAAAACCTGTCAGAGAATGGTAGACAAGACTTACTGCATAGCTGCACACAAACCGTTCATTCAGCTCTGCAGATATAACTCAAAATTACTTTCAAAATTCCTCTGACATCTTAGGTACAATTTATTTAAGCTATTTCTGATTAATAATATGTCAGACGTGTCTTCATTCAGCAGGCAGTGGAGGCTGGTGTTCCTCTCCAGGTATAAGTCCTGCCAATCTGGTTTCTATGTGTCATCTGTATGTTTTGTGATTCGTAAGTGTACGAAAGTTAATAGCCCCCAAGTGCATTTGCTAGCTGGCATTTAGAAAGTTCATCAGAAGCACTTAAAGTTTTTTGTCTCAGATGGGATGGTACAACATTCCCATGGATTTACAAGAGCTATTTATCAAAGACAACACCTGCTGCAACACAAATATCAGCAGAGGTAATTTTTTTCACCTAGTACATTGCCACATCAATTGATTTTCTACCTTCTACTACCTTTCCACAGCATCTTCTAGAAACAGCCTTTTTGATTTTCCTTCACAATGTTCATAGTTATACCTAATGCACATTTCCAGGAGCATAACACAGGAGGATAATTCACTTCCACCTACTTTACAAATGAGCTGGAAATTCTCCTGTCAATGCCTGGGGAAGACATACTTAATAACTTCCGTTAGTATTAATAGAAGTTGCCAGCATGGATCCCAGTGCATTTTATTGAGAGCAGATTTCAAATTAGACTCTGAATGTTTTCATTTATTTTTAATTGTTTAAGTAAATCCATCCAAAAATCCAGTGGAAGATTTACTTCCTTTCTAAAGTGTTTCTGGATGAAATGTTAGCCCCTTCCATGGGGAATAAAAATTGAATCAATATTACTTCTGAGAAGCCAGGTACTTTCCAATATAAAGAACTATGAAAGCACACTTCAATTCAAAAAAGAAAAAGAATAAAAAAGAAAGGGAAAACACTGTTAGGAGTATAGCAAACTTCTGCTTTTAAATTAGGAGATTAATTATTAAAGATGAGTGATCCATCTTTAATTTGCACAATTTCACACTTCAGTATAATCTGATGTGCAGAAAAGAATATGTTTTTCTGTCTAATATAAAACATTCCTGTCAGCCAACATGTTGCAACCCTGATTACAGCATATCACCTCAGTTATGCCCTCCAAACTGCATCTCCTTGATAGAGTGATGTCATTGTCACACTTCCCAATTATTTTGATTCATTCAGTGTCCCTTGTTGTACATTGGAAGAGGGCTGTCAACACCATGAAATAGCCGGTGTGATACTGACAGCTTGTCAGGAAGAGACGTTCTGCAGACACAATAATAAAGGAAATTCATTGAAAGATGTTGTGGAAAAAAATTGATTTGAGGTGTCTGTTTGTGTTGTTTTTTGTTTGTTTTTTTTTTTCCTTATCTATTTATGCAAAGACTTCAAGAAATACCAAGCTAATTGGTGGAAAAGTAAATTACCTGAATAATTTAGGACCTGTCTCTGAAGATCCACACTATTCTCTGTATCTGAAAAAAATTTGAAGAAGAAAACCAGCAATACAAATAATAACATCAATGCGTTTAGAAAATCACCTGTAGTTAGCATCCAAACTTTAGACATTGACATGTTATAACAAACAATTTAAACAATTTACTCTCCCTTTTGGTTAGCAACATCAGCCTTTCCCACTGATCAAAGAGAACTGTGGCTGTTTTCTGCCATTCTTCTGGAGAGAAAACCAAGAGGGATGTTTGTGCTGGAGGATTGGTTGTTAAAGTCTTTGCAAGGGGCTCAGAATGAAAAAGCAAGCTGAAAATTTAATCTAAGTAAGAACAAGAATTTCCATTATGGTCCACCTAAAAATGCATGAAATTAGAATGGGTTTGGCCCAATGCTCTCTAATTAAAGAGTTATGGGCTTTCAATCAGAGAAAAATGTCATCTCACTCCCTTATTAGGTGGCAGAGTAACTTAGCTTCATTTCATGGTTCTTGCACATAAATTGCCCTTAGATTGATCAGTGTGGAGAAGTTCCTTAGTGTTGTACATAGAAATTTATGTCACGGCAGTTTGTTTGAGTTCTGAGTAGAAATAGAGCCATCCTAGCTGAAATTTAATCACTAGGTGTACCATGGCTATGCTGCACCAGTCACCTTCATTTTCAGGTGCATGCTATATGGTTGGGAAATGCCAGGGAACGCAGGCAGCTAAATTGTTCAAAAAATTTCTTCCCTTCTCAGTGTTCAGTGGGAAGCAGAGTCCTACATTCACAGCTCCTTCCTCTGGGAGGAGCGAGGAAGTGCTATTTATTTACTAGTGGTCATTGTGGGAAGAGGAAGACAAACAGATGACTTTTGCTGGTTTGGTGAGAGGCTCATTAGACCTGATATAATTATTCTGACTTAAGGAAGGCATCTCTATGTTCAAAGCTAGTCAGCTAAAAGAAGCTTTCCTCAGATTTGTCAGAGATACACACGTAGATCTCACACGTAAGAGAAGTAGAATGCACTATAGAGGAGATTCCAGGGCTGTTGTATCAATTCCTTTGGAAACAAAGTCATTTATACTGCAGTTCCTATATGGAGATTGAAGAACTTAAATTTGAACAATCAAGCCTAAAAGATATTTACAAAATCACCATTTGTCTCAAATCCTTTCGACCCTTCTTGAACATCTTCAGTGTTTCATTCTGTAGTTAATGTGGAATGCCTGTGGCTGCCACAAATATTTTTGTTATAACCATGTGTTATAACCTAGAAAATAGATCTGGAATAAAATGAAAATCTGTCATGCAAAAAGCAGGCAGAATAGCTAAAAGAAAATATGACATCTTAGTCACAGCTACAGATAACTTCTTATGTAGTGCTTTATCACTTTGGGAGGCAAGATGATGTGAATTCAGGTGCCTACCTCAGGTGAAATCAAGAGCAGATAAAGCTGGAAGCCAAGTTTTCTGTAGAGTCAATATTAAAAAACTCATTATTCCCCAAATCTGATTCATAAATCCAAGCTATGTCAAGAGCTGTGTATGATCTTTCAGCTACCAATGAAGTTCATGAGAGGTATTTGGAGGACTCAGTCCGGGATATAGAGAGTATTCCTTAGCTTTTACCCCCCCAAAATATCTCAAATCAGGAAAGAATAAATAGATCCGAGATCTATACTGACTCCTATGTAAGACCTCCCTGGTAATTCTGAAAACACAGTTATGACATCTGACAAATCACTAGCATATTTTCTGTTAAAGTAGGTTCTGGAATAATACCCAATTTTAAGCCATATTGCTTTAGTTAATATTCCAAACAGAGATTTTTACAGTTCATTATAAATTATTAATTTCATCAGTGTAGGTTTTAAATTACCAATATATTCCCCTAGTTGCTTAATACATTCCCCTCTCAATATATTACCCTAGTTGCTCTAATATTTTTCTTTCACATGTTGATCTTGGGATTGAGCTACTTCTTTAAAGAGCCAAAATACTGATCAAGCAAAGATTTATAATAAAATGATCATTTATTGATCCATGTTCTCAAAAAATTACAGAAGTTGAGTTGAGTTCAAATACTGCCACTTCTTTTTATAGTGAGATCTCCAAACTTCCTTTCACCTCTCTTGAAGTAGCTACTTACCAGATTAAGTATCACTATTGCAGTAAAGGTGTCAGAATCTAACTAATCATTTCTTGGTTGCTTTGTGTAAAATGGATACTTGACATTATCTTTTGTGAACAATACAAACATATCCCACACTTTCCATTTAACTTCTTATTAAGCTCTCTTCAAATTATTTTTGTGGACTTTTCTGCTCTGACAAAAACTGTCAAAGGATTTTAAGTGATTTAGCCACTGAAATAACAAAAAAAGTAAAAATAAAAAATATAACCTCTGGTGTTATTCACTTCAGAAAGTAACATGGAAGAAACATGAGTGTTCCAGTATTAAAACACAGTCTAATCCCCGCACTCCAGATTAAACATTTTTGCAGAGGAATAAAAACATGAAAGCTGCTGAACTGTGGACAGGTACTGCTGCCTATTTCATCAGGTAGGAGTAATCCTCAAAGACCTGCCACATTGCCAGCATGCCTAAGAAAGGAGGAGGTTGAGAAATCTTTACTCCAGGCTCTGCTTGATCACTGTTGGAGACCTAGCTGCCAGTCTGCCTCAGACAGCTGCAGAACAATTACCTCACCAGGGCAGATCTAGAGGGAAGTGATGGTTGACTGAAGTCCTTATTTCTGGATGGGACTAGCAGGCACAACAGCCTCTCTCCCCTGGAAATGTTCCTCAAATAAGAGAACAAGATTTGGGCTATTTGTTCAGAATTTACAATTGATCTGCTTTTGAACCATGAGTCCAACATGTCTAGAGCACATCTGGTTCACTTTCACACAGAAGGCAGCTGTGCAACATGTGTGTGTGTGTATTTTAGTCCAGGAAATCCCAGGCAGAAACATGACAAACAGTTCCTGGCTTCTTCCATCAATTATGGAGAAATTCACATACTAACATATTCCAAAATTCCATGGGTTAAAAAGATGTCTTCTAGCTATATATCTGTTATTTAAAGATGACATACAGGAAGATTTTTGTCTTGTTTTGAAATATCTCAAGGTCACACCTAGTGATGGACCACTGATTTGAGCCCAGTGTAGACTAGCCTGCAGTTCATCCTATTTATTTCCACCATTATCAAGTCTCAAAAACTATTGTCACTAACAAATTTATTTTTTGTATGACCACAGATAACCTCCCTTTTACCTCTATATCTCTTCTTCAAAATTTTCTTTAAATACTTGGAGGATGAGCCACTGAACTTGGTAGTTACAAATTGGTGTGCTATGATTCCAGAGTGTCTCAGAGCAGACCTTCTGTCCCAGTGTTCCTACTTCTTTTTGTAACCTGCACTTGAAGTCTTAGGCTGAAAGGCAAGAGCTGCACAAGTTGTTTTTTAATTGCCTTTTATCCTAACTAGGCCTCTATGCAGAACATGTGAGAGATGTGTGGATATTTTTCATGGACAGGCTGTGCAGCTTTGTCAGTTAGATGCATTTCCAGAGCCTTTAGAAACAAAACTTCAGAGCAGCCATCACTCATTGAGACTTCTTCTTACATTTTTTTTTCTTTTAAGACTGCTCACAAAATATGTCTTAAAAATAAGCTAAAATAATTATCTTCCCAAGCTCTATCAGATCATATCTAAAATAAGCAAATCAATATGGAACTTGTGCAGCATTTAAATCTTTTAAAAAAAACCTACCAGAATCATTTATCTGCTACTGGAAACAACACAAAAAACCTGTGGAAGCCTCCAGTGACAGTGGAGAAGGAATCGAGTGCAAACTGCAAAGCTTTGCATATAGGTAGCTACAACACAATTTTCAGATGTGTATTTGAGTTGCAAAGAACAGTGTTTAGTGCAAATGACACCTGTGTCATTATATTCAAAGGATGATACATACGAGGGGTTGGTAGATAGCTGATTTTTATGCTCTCCACCCGCTTTGAGGCAATGTCGACTTGTGGATACAAATGAATACAGGTGAACATTTACCAGCTGTCTTAAGAGTTCACCAGAAAACATATGGCCTTATCTTGTGGTACAGCTCATAACTATCACTGATTATATCTTCCATTTGCATTCAGTAAATTTATGGGGGTCTGAGGTAATACTTCACATCTAAAGGGAAGCGTGGTCCAAACTAACAAACACAGTGTTAGGATCCAGACTCTGTGATTTGGCAATGGTGTTCGAGCAATCAGATGTTATTTTTTAAGCCAGTTTTCAGCAGATTGGAACAATACAATTGCACAGTCATTGCAAACATCTTCCAAAGTTTTAAAAAAACAAATCACAAGAGAGAAGATGAACAGATTTCATCAGGTTCAAGGCAATACTGAAAAATGAATGTGAACAGAGTCATAGAGACAACGAGTATCATGAATATTAATTATGAAATACTTGGAGATATAGAATTCACTGAAAATTTATTTTTTTCTCCTTAGTCTTCTCTGTGCTGGCTTCCTTCCCAGCAAACAAATCTTTTGATAATGGTGATTTATTTGAAGTGTCATTTGTTATGACTAGCAAGAGTTTTCAGAAGTTTCCAGGTAGGACAAGAATAAAGCTTACATATCATTAAAATGGGCAGAAGTAGTTGGTAAGAGTAGATATCCTGTATAAAAATATTTTACAGGTATCTGAGTTTTCAATCAGTTTGCTATCTTGTTACTTATCAGAAAATTGTAAACAACTTCCACAATGGCAACTTATAAAGCAATGTTCCTGATTAGAGTAAATTGAATTTGAAATAGCCATTTAGTGCCTTCCACAATAAACTGCTAAGGAACAATGGTATTATTCAGGGTATACATGCTTTGGACAAATACTTCTACTGCATTATTTCACCTATTAAACTTGAGCAATTCAATCAGCCTGCTTGATGGAATTGATGGCAACATCTGGCCTGCTTAAAACTGTGAAAAATTTTTCTCTCAGTTCTACATTTCTCTGCCTTTTGTCTGTCTTTGGATGACTTTTGCTGCTGTAATTAGACAGCTCTGCTAAGTTCTGAAGTCCCTGGTTGCGTATGAGTATATTAATCACTTTGGCACAACGAAGTCCCCTTTTAAAACATCAGTTGAGAATGTTAAGTTTGTACCAAACCATTTCATATAATTACATATTTCAGTTTCAGCTTTCATGCAACCAGCAGCTTTATAATAACCTCAACACAGTTTGTCTAGCCTGAGAAAGGATACGCAACCCAGATTACAGCAGGCAGTGCATGGCCAACATCAGAATTAAACAGAGTGCTTGAAGAATTTCTCCTGTAATCTGCCCCAGGTCCTAGGCAACCAAGCGGGTCAAAGATGAGAGTTCCAAGATTTCCAAGAAAAGGATGAAATTTAGCCATGCAGGATTTTCTTCTGTCTTCATTCCTCCCCACCGCCCCGTTATATAAATACATGAGCTTTGCCTTGACCCAAAGGGTTGTCCTTAATCCTGCCCACTGCATAAATGCCAAGGAGCAGAGTCAGCTGACGCCTGTGGTAAAATCTCAGATAGTGGAGAAAAGTCCTTTGATTTGGCTGTTTGAATGTGAGATAGGCAACAGACTTCTACCCAAACAGACATCTAGAGGCGAGTCTGTCGTTTGGAGAGTGGCTTGAGACTGGAAGGAGGAAGGCACAGGTAACCCTAGAACTTCATTCAGAATTAAGATATTTCCAACTAAAATTAAAAGTTCATCCAAATTCTCACCCTTCATATGACTGCACTATTTAACTGCTTTCTGCAGCAATTTATATGAATCACTCATGATGATGATGAATTCAATTATCTGTAAAACCAGCACTTACTTTTTTTGCTCTGTAAGGTACAAACTGTCCAGTGCTAATATAATGAGATCCAAGCTGTGTATTGAAGTTTTACATATCTTTAATGGACTTCAGTGAGCTGATCATTAATTATAAGCAAGGGGAAAAGTATAGTCAAACTGGATGAAGATGGTCACGAACTTGCAGGCTAAAGATATCATAAAGATATCACTTTTCATGGCAAGATTACTGAGTATCACAGCTAGAAATCAACTCAGCTGTTTATTATTGAAGTATATTATAAACCAGGGGCTGGATTCTAAGAAGAGAAAAAAATCAATGAGAAAATACCTATGTCACATTTCACATTGCATATTTCATGTTTCATATTCATTTCTCCACCTCAATCTCATGGACAGAGATGATCTTATGTATCCCTAGAGTAACTCCACTGGCTTTGTGAAGACACACAAAGCATAATACAGCTCAGAGCACTGAGATGATAAAACTAAAAATGAACTACTGTGAAAGGGAGGGCTCTATTTCTCAATCAATCAGGTTGCAAACGAGTGGAGTGTAAGATTTACCTGTCATTCACTCAGTGACCTGGTGTTGGTAAACCCTGTGGGGACAGGTCTCAGCTTCCACCTCAGTTTCTGTCTACCAGTAAACGAAATGCAAAGTTCTGACAATCACCCTTCCATTGAATCTGTCATAAAACAACTGAATTTGTTATATGACGAGATTAAAACCAGAGTTGAACTAGCTGAAGTTCACTAGCTGAACTTCATTTACTTCCTGCAAATGGTTGTCAAAAGTGTGTCTGACACAATGAAGTAAGAACAAGTTCTTCAGTTATTCCAGTTGTTACCCTGGGGTTTAGTGCTCAGGCAGAGTGCTCTTGCTGGTGGCAGGTGCCTACAGACAGTGCATTGCCTGACATTACAGTAACAGCAGACACTGAGTGTGCTGTTAAATACATATCCTCTCAGACAGCCACTGTTTCACTGCCTGCACCGTGCAGGATGGCAGTGATTTCTTTAGGTGATACACATGGAACTGCAGCTCTGAGCCAGTTAATAAACTTGTTGGATTCTACTAGATTTTGTCTTATGCTGTGCCTATGCTTCATTGTCTAGTGCAGGTGAAATACTTTGATTTGCACATAATTCATGTTTTGTTTTAATATCAAGTTTCACAGAACTAAAAAATTGACATTGATTTGATTATTTAAGAGGCATAAAATTGTCATGAACTCAATAGCCATTGAACAAAAATTTTATTCCACAAAAACTCTAGTAGATTCAGTTCCACTTTCATGGTCAGATAATGTATGTATTTAGTGTCATTTGAGCATGTGGCTAAGGATAACAAGAATTTTACTAATATGTTATAAACTGAGAAGTTTTAGAACATTTAGTTTATTCTTTTGCATTTTTATGCATCTTCACAGTCAAAATTCATTTCATGGGCCATGAAGTTTTTCCAGTGTAGATTTTCCAGTCTTTCCAGGTAGATTGTCAAATGTATTAATTTACAAGAAATATTTAGATTTTTAATTTATTTATGGTGATTAAACACTTCCTTTTTAAGTATAGTGCACTACAAAGACAAAGTAGAACTAAAACCAAACATTTAGTCACATCTGGAAAAAACCATCTCACTGATTATAGAAAAAAAAAGAAAGTTCTTTTCATTCTGTGAGGATTAAAATTAATTTTCTATTCTTTCTGAATTTTCTGTAACATAGTTTTAGAATATTTATCCATTTTTTGTAAAACAATGTTAAGAAAAGGTTTGAGGATACTTTATTTAATTTTAATTAGAAAAAAGTTTCAAAACAATTTGACTCATATTAGAATTTCTATTAAGCTGGTTGTTTTTCCACAAGCTATTATTTTAAAACAAAGCATATTATTTCCCTGCAATTTTCATTCATCCCTCAGAAACATTTAGTGTAAGTAGCAGAAGGCAAACTATCCAATTGCTGTTAATCCATTTTAGAGCTAAGCAAATATTTGGGTTTTCTATGTGAACAACCACAGAGACACTTCTTGTATTCCAAATGTTTGCTTGCTTTCACCACCTTAATAAATTTGAATATTGAGATTATGTAAAAGAGAATACTTCCACCTCACAAAATGTAGTCTGTAAGTTAATTAAAAGCACGAGAAAGGTATACTTTAACTGTTTGGCAGTGGAAGATCACTCACTCGTCGGGGCAGGCGGTGGACATGGTACATCCTGTAGCTGAGCAGTAGATGGAATTGCACAGAGGAGTTCCAGATCCAGGGACTCCTGAGGCAGAGCAGACAGCCCTTCCAGAATCTTACACGAGAGGATGACACTGTTTGAGCATTGCCAGGAGCAACTGTGGGAGACTGAAACAGCTCCAGGGAATGCTGAGCCCAACGCTGAAAAGGCAGAGGTTTCCAATGCCTTTTTCACCTCTGTCTGTACCAGCACTGTGGGCCCTGGGCCTCGGGAACAGAAATCCAGGTTGATGCAAACACGGACCCATTATCAGGGAAGGAAGGAGGGGTGTGTGCACCACCACAGGAGCTTGAGCCCCACAAATCAATAGACCCTGACAATATCTGCCCGAGGGTGTTGAGAGAGCTGTCTGACAGCACTGCAAGGCCACTACCCATGGTCTTGGAGAAGTCATGGGGGTCGAGGATGAACCAGAAGACTGGAGAAAGGCTAATGCCACCCCCATCTACAAGAAGGGCTTAAAGAAGGCTCCAGGCCCATCAGTCTTACTTCAGTCCCAGGGAAAGTTGTCAAATAAAGCCTCCTGGGAACTATCATAAGTCAAATGAAGCACATGATTGGGAAAAGCCAGTAGGGATTCATGAAGGGCAAATCATGCTTAACAAACCTGATCACCTTCTACGACAAAGTAACCAATGGAGGTGGGGCAAGCAGTGGACTATGCCTACCTGGATTTCTCCAAGGCTTTTGATACGGTTTCCCATGGTCTCCTCCTATGTTAAGGTCTGGACAAGTGATCTTTGAAGTGGATGGGAATTGGCTGACAGACTGAGCCCAGAGGGTGGTGGTAAATAGCTCCTTTTTAAATTGTCAGCATGTCACCAGGGTCCCTGGTGATCAATACTGAGTCCAGTGCTGGTTAATGTCTTGGACCAGGTGATCCCTGAAACCCCTTTCCAACCTGGTATGCAGTGATTCTATGATTCTATGATAGTGTCATGGGTAAGCAGTGGAGCTTAAGGAGAACACATTAATATTAACTAGACAATGTAGCAGAGGATGAGTTAATTAAAGAATAAAGAAGTAAGAGTCAATCTTCCCTACTCAGGGCTGCTGTCAGCTTTTGTAAGTTGAGCATAATCATGCCAGCTAAGGATGTCAGATCTCCTATGAAAATCCCTCTGCTTCTGGAAATGATGTTAGTATTTTAGTCCCCAGTCCAGTAGAGCCTTCAATGGCACTATATGGGAACCTACTAAATAATGTCAGTGCAGTTCTGCAGAGCAATATAAGCATAACATATGTTCACCTGTGAATTCACATTTCATTCACACCTGCAGGACAAAGGATTGAATTTTAAAAGGCAGCAAATCAGAAAAATATTTTGATTATCAGAAAGGCATATGTTCTCAGTGGGATGTAGTAGCTAATACAGTCTTCAGATGCACAGACATGTAGAGCTGTGTTCTCATTTAAGGTATGCTCAAGCTATCATTCAGAGCTGGAAGCACCATGCCTGTCTCAGGGCAGAGCTCCATGCTAGACTAATCAGTCCTGCTGAGAGGTGGCACAGCCCTCAACTGTGCTGTCTTACACCCACAGGAAAACAACAGGTCTTGAGAAAACAAACCCAACTCACCAGTCTTGTACACAGTATTAGAGAAATCTGATGAAATGTCATACACGTGCTGTGGCCTCTGTTCAACTTAGTGAAGATGAAGATTCAGTCACGGTGCACCAGCACAAACTCCCAGCCAGCATCACTCACTACTGTGGGGCAGCTGTCAGACCCAACAAGATTGCTGTGCTGTTTTGACTGTAGCTGACACACATATGAGAAGTGCATATAAACCGACTCCACCTATTTTTTTAACTGTCTACAGTACAGGTGTTTACAGACCAGTCCTATTTATCAGCCTTCAGAGCAGCTATGGTCTATGAAGTCAATGAGAAAGAACTCAGTTGCCTAAAAATGGACATTTTATGCCATTTGAGATGCCCTGGAGGATGTCATACATCTACATAGGGCTGGGGGGTATGATGACCCCATCCCAGAGGGAAAACAGGGCCTTGCTGCATCGGCAGCAGGAGGATGCACAGGTTAGCCCACAGAATCTGACTGGAACGAGGCACTGATGTTTTGGCAGCTGAATATTGCTACTGGAGAGCTATTTTTCTTTACTGAGAACATCTATATGGGGAAGCCAAAAATCTCTCAGGATTCACTATGTTTAATAAATTTCTATTATCGGTAATTGTCTAAACCTATCACACACATAAGCGTTATACAACCCTGTGATACCTAAATTTGATGTCTAAATCTGGAACCTTATTTCTGACAATCAAGAAGACACAGATGATGTACTGGATGTTCCAGCCTACACACTGCTGAGGTACAGTGTTACTGCTGTTTTCCAAAGGGTTACCTCATTTCCAGAAGTTAATTTTGAAACACAAATTTTGTCTTCCTCATACTTTCCAAAATACTGATTTTCAAGGGATGATCCGAGGGATGGAAAATTTGCAAAAAATAAAAAAAAAGAATTTAAGGATTGTGAATGCAGGATGCAAATACGGTGAGCTTTGCTGCAAGCTCCCTCTGAAACTCCTGATTTTATGGACATTTGCACTTTGACTCACTCCCACAAAGCAAATCTGTCATTTCAAGAGGCAAATGACCTGAGACACATCAAATGAAATTTATCAATCACAATCACTAAGGCCAAATCTGTTTCATTCAGTGGAGCAGTGTACAGAGATTTAAGGTAGCACAGGACCAAGCTAGTAACTAGGAGAATGTGTAATGCTAACTTGAATCTGGAATTAATAGTTTATTTATGTGTAATCATTTTCAGGGTTTAGCTAAGGCAAAGCTGAAGAGCAGTACTGAGGGAGGTCTGGTGTTCAGATTTAGCACTAGTCAGTACTCCTAAATCCAGACCTGACATCTCTGTCCCTCTTTGGAGTGAGCCAACAGCAGAACAAGTGAGGAAGCCCAGTCTGGAACTTCTGCATCCCTGTCCAATGGGGTGCTATAACCTCATTTTAAAATATGAAAGAGATAACAAGAAAATCTGATCACCTGTATACAGAAAAATGAAAATGTCACTGTCATAAAAAATTCACAAAAAGAGGGAATGGATTATCATGTATTTTGTGTTCCCTCTGGCAGTGTGCTGATAAAAAAAGGCAAATAATTCCAATTTATCTCAAATAACTGGATTTCCCCCCCTACATATTTGAGTTTATCAGATAAGAAAGAAAAATGTAACTTTAAATTTATAAAATGCTGAGCTTGTGATTAAAAGTAATGGGTACAAGATCTTTTCAGGTTTGGTGTGGGGTTTTTTTAGTTCAGTTGAATGTTTTTTTGCCTGTATTGGAAGCTGGGGAAAAGAAATAAACTTATTTTATTCATTGAGAACTGCAAAATAAAACAGAACAAATCCTGCTTTTGCAGATACTTCAAACAGGAATACCTGAAAAGAAAAAAAGCAGTGAATATTTTGAGGAATTCAATTAATATTTTCTATCGAAAATGGAGATTTGATGTCAGGTGAAGAGACACAGTAACCGATACAAGTTATCAAATATTAATACAGTCAATGTAGAGCACACTTATAATCTTGTACTAATGTAAACTATTTTTACATATTTTCCCTCTTTAATTCCCTTTTACTCTAGGTCTTGTCACCTAGAACATCACTGACAACCTACAACATGTGCTTAAAATGTCCTTTCATTTTTCACAGACAAAACCTCCTATCTGCAGCAGATGCCTTAAACAAGTCTTGGAAGGTTACAAGGCTGAATCAGACAATACATGGGTACCTGGCAGGCTTAGAGAAATCTGCCATTCACTGATTCTGTTCTAGGCTAATAGCCAGGAGATCTCTTGGTCCAGGCTTCAGGCAGAGATAACAAGCCCTCAGAAATGGCACACAGGGACTTACATGCCTTGGCAAGCTATGTGGTGGAATGTGGAGGGAGGAGATAAGTTTTACATTTGGATACACTGAGAAACAGTAACAAAAATTGCAGTCAGATCATTATCACATTGCCAGAATGTCCAATTCAATTATAAATCTTGCATGGATAATAAATACGTATATGCAGCCTTGCTCCCATATTCTTTTCTATATACTAAAATTCCCTTTGGCTACAGAACAAGTTTCAGTCAAGCAACAAATTTCAGGGCCAGAAGAAAATCATGGCTATAAGATGAAGCTTTCTGCCTCAGTGAATTTTGGCTTGACAGAGCAAAGGAGGAGGAGGAGTATCAGGGCACTAGGCATGTCTCCAGCACAGGCTCCAGCCTCCTGCCACACACCACAAGAGGTTCCCGGCTTCCTTCTGCCTCCTGACTATTCTGGGTACTGAGGGAGAAAAGGGATTCTGAGAAACATGGGGAGGAACTTGTTCTTCTTGGTCTTATATTAGTTTTACACAAGGCCTCGACTGTAAACCTCCTCTTACATTTAGCTGCAGTGACACAGTTTGTGATAACTCTGGTCTCAAGCTTTACATAACTTTTCACACCCTGATGATCCTATTCTTAAAAACACGACTAGACTTTGCCCTGAAGGCAGTGAAGTTACACTCCAGATAGGGAAAGCTGTGGTTTTCTGCTGCTAAAGGCATTTTCACATAACAGTTGTCCTTGGTGGAGTGTCACACACTAGCTGTGTCATAGTGCTCCGACAAGTCTCCAGTGGGCACCACTTAGAGACTCTCAAGACTCAACCTTTTGTGAGTTCATTTCAAAAATCTCAGCACAGTGTTGGTTCTGCCAAATTTACCACATGGTTTTGTAGTATAAACTGAAGTTACATGCTGGACATTAGAGAGACCGACATGAGGTAGGAAATTGTTTCAGTGGGCAAGTCCTGCTGGACAGACACTGGGTAACTGCGTAGGGAAGGAATCAAACATCAGTGGCACCAGTGTACAAAAAGAGAACAGGAGGAACAATGCCAAACCTGTTTTTTGGTGCATTTTTACGAGCTTGCTAAGGTGTATGTAGACAGCTTGTAGCAGAGAGGGCAAAACATCCTATGTAAATGCAGGCCTGTGTGATACAAATCAAAGATCTGCTATTAGTTTCTGAAACTGAGCTTGCTTTGAAACCTCTTTCTGTCAGTTGCTGAAAGAACATTTATTAGCTCAATAGGAGTTGTGAGGGTTCTTTCCTCCAGCAGTGCAGCTGAAAAAGCCAGTATTTCTGTAGTGGAAGGGGCTTTTCTGACCAGTCTGATTAGCAAGACAGAGCAATTTATTTGCAAGCAGAGAATCCACAGTAATGTAATTCTTCATAGTCAGCCACAGAGGTCAAATATACTTCCTCCAGAGTCCTCAGCATGTTAACACTTTGAAATACATCACAGGATCAAACCCTTAGTTTATCTATCATTGTTCTGTGAGCTGAGCATCTGGTTTTGGAAGAAGTTTAAGCTGCTCTAGTTCATAGTTTTGGACACTTTCCTCCTGTTTGTTGTCTTTTGCAGCTTGTGCTAGCTCCCACGTGGATCTAATCCAAGCAGCTCAGCCAACCTAATTGTATAGATAGGGAAAAAATAATTTACTTTTTCCTTATATCTCATTAACAGAAGTATTTATCATTCCATGGATTGTTTTTGTGAGGGGAAATCTTCTCCAGCAGTGCATGAATTCCCTTAGGATTATTATTAGCAGTAGCACAGTATTTTTCTGATTTACAGATGCAAATATAAAGGTGACTTATAAAGAGAGAAAAAAAAAAGATTCTTCCTTGCTCTTGTGTGGGGAGTAAAGAAAGACTAGAAAGTTACTCTAAAAATTTTTTTCCTCCTTTGTGTGTACTAAGTGTACTTTTCTGTTTTGCAGGAATCCTCTGGGATCAATCCGAGAACTACTGTATATATAAGAAACCTCTAAGTCAGATTTCACTAAGGTGGGAAGAGGATTTAGCAGACATTTTATGTCATCAAAAATTACATAAATGAAACTTTAGCAGTATTCTTGATAGAAATTGGCTCTTAGGAAAAAGTTATAATTCCTTTTTCATGATACACCATGAAATACAGCAAAGATTAATGATCCTGAAGCACCTCTCTGTAGAGCCACCAATTTCCTTGAAATTTAGAAGAACGTTGTACTTTTGGGCCAATTGGTTCAAAAATTCTCAGGAACTGACAGGTATGTTGTCAAGACACAGACAAAGAAGAAAAATCCAAATCGGCACTGCTATAGTAGAAAATCTGAATTGTTTGGTAGCATTATAGACCTCCATGTCAGCCAGGTCAAGGCATTTATAGCTTCAAGTCTGACAACTGGTAACAGAGGTCATGGGCAGGAGCTGAGGGTACTCTATGGGACATGTTGGAAAGCAGAGGGTTGTAGGGCACATGGAGCAAACTACATGTTGCAGAAATGATCCATTTTTCTTAGCAAATAATCCTCAAATGAAAAGGATTTGGGACAGATTTTTTTTCCTGGTATAAACCACCATGAACTTAATTATAGTAGTTGATCATCTGGCCACAGCTGCAGTACTTATGAAGAGGGAGACTTAGCTCATGTAGGACACTCTTGTAGAGAGAATTGCTTATTTTGTTTGTTCCTCTTATTTCTGTCAGAAGGTCAAAGAAAAGTTGAATATTTACATAACATTGGATATTATCAGAGTTCTGGTCAAATATTAATTAATAACTTGCCACAGTACATCCGTGAATGATGCATACATTCCAATAAACCATAGTAATGATAATAATGTGGGGGAGACTGAAACACTGGGATTGCTTTTCTTGCTCCAGAACATGCAGGAGGACAGGAATTCAGAGTAGCTATTCATAGTCCTTAGGAGGGAGCTTCAGCACTGCTGAAGACACCAACACTGAGATTCCCCCAAGTCTTATCCCAAGTCTTATCCCAAGGAAAAAAATTGAGGTAGAGAGTGATGTTAGTGATCAGTTACATGAGTAGAGCTCTTGGCTATTTATTGCCCTTTTGCCTGCAATTCCTTTTCTGCAGGCCTACATAAGAGAAACTGTTCTTGTCACACTCACACTAGACCCATTAGGTTGCTGAGTATGTGATTTGTTGGAGATTGTTCAGCAATCTTTAATGAGAGCATCTCTAACAGATTTTACTTCATCAATCAAAACAGCAGCATCTGCATCCTTTCTTCCCTATCAATTTTGCCATATTTTTTCTTTCCTCATTCTGGGCTCTTCATCAGCTGCATCTCCTGACAGCCTCCCCCTCATCCACCATCAATTGCCACTGCAGAAAAAAAATGCTGATTTCCATTCTGGGACAGCATATCAAGAAACAAAACCTGAATGGTTAAATTATTGGGGCAACAGCCATGAGTGCCCCAGCAGTTACTTGAGTGCTACTGTCCTGCTCTTGAATTTTCTTCACACTGCATAATTGCCAGTGCAAATCACATATAGCAGTAACTAAGGCAGCTAACAGAGCTGGAAACTGTCCAGCATGTGCCATGATGGGGGACAAATTTGGGGAAAAAAATCCTATAAAGGTGTGACAGATGCCTGTGGACCCATAAATCAGAGGGGTTTAGAAATAGATCAAATGAGATAAAGGAGCGAACCTTCAAGATAAGAAAGACATTTCAAAGACACTGCTGGAATCAGAAGGGTTTGGTTTGTTTGTTGTTGGTTTTTTTGGCTTTTTCTACTGTGTGCTTAGCTCAGGCTAAGGGAGAGGAGATGGATTCTATGATCTGGCAATAAAACTGCATAGCAGTACTTCTCAGTAATAACTTTCAGGGAGTTTCTCATTAAACCTGCACTATTGCATTGCACATCTACACAGAGCTCAGCTTAATGACATAGCCAGCAACACAGCACTTCATTGCAACTCCCTTGTACCCAGCCTGAGCATGATGTGTAAAATATGCTTTAATTTTATTAACACCCTGGTTCCAGAAGACAGAAGTTACATGTTTAAGCCCATCCCTATGAGAACAATTGATATGAACAATGATTTTCCAATATCAGGCAACTATATCTCACTATAGGAACTATATGGATAGAATTAAAGGGCAAGAACAGTCTCTGAAGGAGTTGAACACTATCATACATACAGTACTACATACTTACTAGCATTGGTAGGCCTGGCAGTTCCCAGAAGACAACTTTGGGAAAAGTGTCTCCTGGTAGAGAAGACTGAAAGGCTTTACTGATGCTCTTGGAAACAGTCCCAGAACCATTCCCAGTATTTGCCCTGACAAATAGGAACAGACGGAGGGTGAGTACTGGTAACAGGGAAATGGGATGGAGAAGGAAACAGAAAGTAGAGCAACAAGTGGAACTAAGTGTAGCACTGATTAAAAGTAAAGGAGGAAAATGTAAATCTTGGTTACTGGGATCAGCAGTAGCCTTATAAAGAAAGGTAGGTTAATGTAAGTGTGACTCTTACTCGTCCAACCCTTGGTTTTTAACCACAGATATGTACTGCATAACAGCTACGTTACAGAAATTATCCCTTTTAGGCAGGGAGAAGTAAAAGGCACTTTCTATGCAAGTTGCATCTAAAGGTCAATAATGAAGTATCATACTGTCCTGAGATACTGAGAGATCAGAAAAATGCAATCTTAGGTAAATGTTTGGAAGTCAAGGTTTTTCACTGGTTTTTTGCCTGGTTAAGACATTTGGTGAATGCAGCCATGTCACTTAGTTGCTGAAGCTTCTGCATCTACAAAAGTAATAATATTTAATTACAAATTACAAACTCAAAGGCTTTTCATGAAATAGCCCTTTGTTACATACACTTCATCCTGCACTATTTCAATGTCACTCAGGCTGCCAGCACAAAGATTGAAAGTGTCTGATCAGACTTTTCTCAGTATTTCTCTATGTCTAAAATGAAAACTGCCTTGAAGTCATGTCTTACATTTCTTTCTACTCCCTGAATGTGTCTCTTGTGTTGTGAGACATTACAGAAAATGATGACCAACAAAATGAGTTTCTGCTTTAAATGATGCCTACCCACTTGAAACAGCTTGATGCTATTAGAACATCATGTGACTGACTCACATTGAGTTAACCTTTTACTATTGCATATTCACTGCTTAATCAGATGAAGAGCCTTGCTAGCTCTTGAAAATGTTGTACCATGAACACTAGCTAATTATCATATATTTACATATATTCAGACAGCTTCTGGCATAGTACACTAGTATTTACCTGTTAGTATGGTAACTGTCTTTTTCTTTCATAATTAAAACGTCTTACAATTTTTCAATTTGCTAAAAAACATCTCCTAGCATTAATTTGCTGGTACACTCTGGTATACTCTACTGTTTAGGATAAGCTTCATATTTCAAATTATAACAAAGGTAACTTGATGAAACCAGGTGGTATACTCTGGGTAATATTTATATGATAGGTGTTCTGGATGATAGCAGTGTGTATCTGTAATGCATTCAGGGAGAATGCAATCAAGTTTTACTACCTCTTTTGTTTTCTTTGAGGCTTGAGCTAGAACTAGCATAGGGCAATTACTGAATGATGCAAGTCGTTTGTCCCTTGAAAGCAGGTTGCTGGCCTTGTGGACCATGAAAGCAAGCTCCTAAGGACTGAGGCACTCATTCCTTTTCTGGAAGGTTCTCTTCTTTTTATGGCAACACATTCATAAATTATGTCACTCAGGAGAGGCATCTCACTCCCATAGACAAAGTAAAAATATCTCTTAGCCATAACAGCAATAATCAGCAAGACAGGTTAGGAACTAGTCTAACTTACAAGAAAACTTTCTGAGACAACCCAGATGATTATTAAAAAGTTACCAAAAATATGCATCGGTGCCACTGCTGAGAGAGCAATTCTTCGAATTAGTTTATCCCAAAACTTACCTCTGCCCCAGATGAAATACAACTCTCGTATCACTCACTATAGATTACAACCAGAGATAACTACCTAGCTGACAACATGGCTTAATATACCATTAAGAGTATTAACAAGAAAGATCCCAGATGTTTGCAAACCAAAGTGAATTCACTGAATTTTTCACCAGCTGCTCTTATTCTATGAAAAAAACTCGAAATAACAGTGCTCTTGTTCACAGCCCTACATCAGTACATATGTTCCCAAGGGCTCATTAGGATATATTTTGTGTCATACTTCTACATTTATTTGTAAATTTAAGAGGCTCATTAAGAATATTTGTGTTACACCAGTACATTTATGTATAAATCTAAGAGCAAAGGCCGTAATTGAACTCTCTAGTATTTCAATAGGAAGATATATTTTCCCATTAAGAATAGAGATACTTTAGTCACAGTCATGTTTGCATTAACAGAACATCAAAATAAAGCAAAATCAAACTGAATTTTTTTTTTTTTTTTACTGTTCATCTGCATGAGCTCAATACAGAATGATTGCCTTTTTGTGCAGCAGAATACAGAGGTCTTGAAGTCTTGTATTAGAATGAAGGTTTTGAGGATAATGACAGACCGTTTTGCAATTATAATATTACATTATATATTTGCACATCGCAAAGATAGACAAGACCACTATAATCTGCACATCCCCATAAAACAAAGAATTTAATTTTCCTTCTTTCTGTAACTCTTTCCATTACAGTAGTAACTAGAGGAGTAGCCTGTGATTTTTAAATTTCTGCTGGAATCAGAAGTAGTAACGTAAAAACTATCTACTACAGTTCTTGTTAAACTGTACTAATGATTAATGGCCTTTGCTGGTAATAGTGTGTGCTCCACTTATTGACTAGGCTCCTTTAGGTTCAATTTCAAGCATTTGTATCTTCTTAAATGTCTCCGTGGAACAGAAGTGCCTCTGTTTTTATCAGATTTCTGTTCCACATGTAGGTATTTAAGAAGGCTATTGGATCCTCCTTGTAGCTTTCCTTTTGATAAACTTTTATGTACACAACCAAGATTTCATTAGATCCTTGGCCAAATAATTGTACTGGAGCCAAGGTTCAGCTGATTATCACTATAGTCTCAGCATGCCTGTTTTAAAGCCATTTCTAATGTGGATACAGCTCCCCATGCTGTAATCAGGCTCTGTATTCTTCCTTCCTAAATGCATAATTTTACAGTTGATTTTATTGAAGGTCAAATTAATTGCTTGCAGCCTGATTTGTCAAGTAGTTATTGTGATTGGTTTCTTTCTGTAACATATCCTCACCATTACTTATCATTCTCATTACTTGTGTCTTCTGTGAACTTTGTCAGCAGCAACTTTCGATTTTCTTTCAGATCAGGAGTACAGTGTGGAATACTTGAAGTCAAGGACCAATCTCTAAAAGACCCTGCAAAAGGTCCATCTTGCAGTGGCATGCTGAGACATAGCAATTGCCTTGCTTTTAAAGTCACTGAGGTAGATTCTGGGTTCTCAACGAAAATGGTAATCAATCTCAGTTTAAATACTTCACAGAAATCTAAGTTGACAAACTATTCCTTAGTTAACTCAAACTTTAAAAGAAGCAGCAAACTAAATTCTTTTTAAAAATCACACCCTTTTGAATAGCTTATTATTTTATTTTAACAGTTATAATTTGTTTAGAACTTATGGTTGAGGTCATGCCTCTAACCCCCTGTTTAGAGAGATGCAGCATTTGTGTCCTTTCAGTGCTCCAGACCCTTCATGTTCCAAGACCTGAGACTCACTATGGAGAAGGCAGAGAGTCCTTGGCCATCTCTCCTAAAGTTATTGGATACAGATCCTCTAAACCCAGTAACTGGTAAATAAAATTCTGTAGCTGATGCTTTGCATCATCCTGAGTGTCTCTTGAACTAATTGTTTTTTGCACATGCTTTATAGTCTTAAGTCACAATCACTTTTTCAGTGCTGGTCATTACAGTAATTAGTACAAAATTATACCCAGGAGAAAATCCTGTGCTAATCTCTCCTTTGTTTATCTAGTTTCATGTTCTGTCTTTTCCCAATCCTTTTCACCTGTTGAAGAACAGCGGCAGTTAATGTGCTAAATCTTTTTCTGGCTCCGTTCCCACCTTAACTGGAAGAAGCTGAAAAAAAAAGGGGTTTCAGTCTTTAAGGATAAACCTTCTCTTTTTTTGTTGCTTTGTTTACACCAAGGGAATTCTGTACAATCACATTACTAAAGCTCCACTGAACAAAACTAAAAGTATCCACTACTACTGTCCTTCAACTTTAGAATCAGAAGTATCAGAAGTAAGCATGTCTGTCTAGAGATATTTTTACTGCAGGAAAGGTTCACATCATTGTTTTGACATCCTACAGCAACTGTCACTTATGCTTTCATTTGTGTCACTTATGCTTTTATTTGGGTGATCATACACATGCACTGCAGAATGGATGACCTGAATTTCATTTGTCAGTTTTGTAACCTGGAAGTCTTAACAGAAGTAGCTTGTAAAATAATCCATCAGATCATTTTCTACCCAGAGTTACAACAAGTTCTTAAGGTGCCCATTAATTAATTTTCTTTTTTTCTAATTTATTTTTGAAAACTTTTATCTTTTTAAAAATATTTGGTATTGCAGAAGAAAAAATTATCACTACCTTATTATTTCAAACACTTAAGTGCAAAAATTAAATTTCATGAAAACAGTATTTTTTACAGAAATACCATTTGAATTGATGCGAATATATAGGCTTGTTTCCCTCCTGAACTTACTTTTTTATCCATATTGCACTGACTTTTCTTTATTTTACTGACAAGAATGGAAAAATTCCTGATGAGAGGAATAACTAAGTCAGTGAAAAGTCACTTAGCTAAGTCAGTGAAAGACATCTTCTTGATCTCATGACAGTGGCCATTTTTAGGTTTCTGTGTAGAGGAACAGATTCCTTTAGTGTGCAACATGTTAAAAAAAGGCAAGCTGTTTGTGGCATAGAACGTCTCAGAGGGCACAAGACTTGCAGTGTGCTTGACAATTCCTTCTATATGATGAGTCAGATGACTTTGTAACAGTGATTTTTGAAAACCTATGTGACATGCCTCTGGTTTCATTAACCCTTCAGTAACACCAATACACGAAGTCTGTGTCATAGCCTAAGACACACAGAAGTCTCGTGGTTTAGATTCCATAACAACCCATAGCTCATGAGGCTTCTGTATTTTCCTCCATACAGCAGGAACACACCTGTTTGAAGAAGACTGCCTGCTGTAGTCATAAATAAATTTTTCAGTCTGCTTGAAGCAGAGACAGAGGTCAGAGATCTTGTCACATATTGTCACTTAAAGCATGACACGATGGTGTTGACTAGAGGTAGATGACATGGGGTCAGTTAGAGGGGTCAGATGACAGTATGGGATGAATAATAATCAATATGCTGGCAAAATGGAAAACATATCAACTGACATTCCTCACAGTTTTGTTGTGGGTCAGATAGCATTTGATATTTTCACAAATAACTCGGATGATGGAATGAATAGTAAATTCATTAAATTTTTAAGCATTATCTAGTTTAGAGGGACTGTAACTATGTTGCAAGGCAGTCCAAATGACTTCGAAAAATTGAAAAAATGTTTTTGGAAAACAAGGATGCAATTTTATACTTTGAGAAGAACAACTATCAGCAGGAACACAGTAGGTGAAATTATTAAGGTAAAAGTACTGCAGTATGAGGTTGAGATGTTGTAGTGAATCTCAAACTGTAGAGAAATCCAATAACTTTACATTTGCAGAAGAATTCAAACATTGTACTTGAATCCAAAACAGCACAGGCACATAAAGAGGTTTTCTGGCTTTCAGGTGGTTGTAGAGAGTGGTGATGTCTGCCCTGAGCTGCCTTTACTCCAGGCTAAACAACCCCAATTCCCTGCTTCTCATATGATGCTTTAAAAATAGTGACTGAACCAACATTATTTAATCTAGAGAAGAAAGGTGATATCATATTGTTTATCTACACAATAAGAGTAATCAAATACACAAAAGTGACTTTAAGGGGGAAGGAAACAAGCCGTTTTAAATATCTGCCACCATCAGGGCAAGAAGTAATAAGTTTAAATGAGGACAAGGGAGATGTAAATATTGAGTTGTGACAATAGTTTAGCACAGCAGGGTTTTTTTGAATATTGCTGGATCATTTTTATTTGAAGTTTGAAATTTTTGAAAAATATTCCAGCCAGCCATCTAAGGGATGGAGGGAAAGGGTAAGGATCACAGTCCTTGTCATCTGCATGGAGGAGAACTGGCTGGGCTGCTGAGCTTACTTCCAATTTTGTTGCACTGATTACTTCAGTTCTGTCTTCGCTGCATCTTCCTCCATGCCATCCAGCGAAGGTTGCCTGGTGCTTGTGGAGCTCTGACTGCGGGAAGGGGGGTCATCACTACAGTTAGAAATGTTACCTGTTTACTGTGTTGCAGAGCTGCTCTGTACTGATCACCTCTTATTTTGATGTTGTGAAGTGCCTCATTGCAGCATATGGCTCAGGCAGCACAGAGTTGCAAAACATTTGATATTTTTCTCAAGCTCAATGCTGCCACTCAGTCTTATGGGGGAGGCCATAAACATGCTGCCCAAACAGAAGGATGTTGTGGGTGCTGGAACTACCCTGAATATTCATGGACACAGACCATGCATGTCTGCAGCATGTGTTAATCCCTACCTGGGGCACACCAAAGTCATTCTGATTAACACATTTTCTGTCTGTGATGCAGATACTGATTCAAAGCTACAAATCTCGCTGGTGGAATAGTCATGTGGGTTAGATATATCCTAGAATCATATCATGATTTGTATTGTAAGGGACCTTAAAGATCATCTAGTTATAATCCCCCTGTTGTGGGCAGGGACACCTTCCAATAGATGAGGTTGCTCAAAGCTCTATCCAACCTAGCCTTGACTACTTCCAGGAATGGGACAGCCACAACTTCCCTAGACAGCCTGTTCCAGTGCCTCACCACCCTCACAGTAAAGAATTTTTCTTACTATTTAATTTAAACCTACAGTCCTTCATTCTAAAGCCATTGCTCCTTGTCCTATCACTGCATAACTGCATAGATACACATCTCAAGAGGCGTTGTCTTTATTTGGGAAGGCTGTTCAACAAGAACTGCTCATGTTTAATATTTTCAAAGCTCTCCACAGCAATGCACTGTCTTTTGTTCTTGGTATAGATTTAAGTAGGCTCAAAGGATATAGTTTGCTTTGATAGATGACCAGTATAAATATACTATGAAGCTCTTTAAAAATTTACCTGTTTGTCTCTAGAAAGGTTATAAAAAATAATAAAAAAGGCATAGTGCATGCATATTTCATCTTTCATGGATTGAGCACTTTAGATTTTTTTTTTCCATTTAAAATAAAACCTATTTTCATTATTTTTAATGCACTTTGAAACCAGCATTGCTGTGACTTTTTGGCTCAGGTAATATCAACTCATTATTACCTAATTTTTTTTTTTTTCTTTTAATGATAAGGATGAACCTTTTCAAATCAACACATTTCTGACCAGGTTAGAACAGAGAAGTGTTGTCTCCAGTGACACTTTAATGTATCACAGTGTAAATATAGTGTTTGAAAAGAGATTTTTTCCTTGTAATTAGTCTTGTGATTGAAGCAAGATTATTTTATTTTTAAGCTCCTTAGCAAGATAATTTAAAATGTTAAGTTTATCTAATGAGTAAAGCAATATAAGTGCTTTGGCAGGATAATATTTTTGCTGTACCAAAAATATTTTTTTTACCTCAAGCAATAAGTCCCAACACCAGAAATATTTTGTTCTTGTTCACAATATGGTAAATATTTAATCATTCATTGTCACTGCTAAGCACAGCTTTTCCTCCAGTTCTTTCTTTACGTACAACGTGACTAACTACTCCTGCCATTATGTTCTCATTTAGTAATGTCATCATGAAGCAGTAGGTTGTTGTCTTTGTAATGAGATCAGTGCCTGGAAAAAACAAAGCAGAGTAATCATGCATCATATTTACCATAAATGACATGTTATATAAGAGGAGACCTTGTTGCAGTCTTCCTGTACTTGAAGAGGCCTCTATGAAAGATGAGGGCAGACTTTTTAGCAGAGCCTGTTACTATAGGATGAGGGGAAATTGTTTTAAACTAAAAGAAGATTGAGTTAGACTTTATATAAGAAAGAAATATTTTACAAGAGTTGTAATGCATTGAAACGGGTTTCCCAGAGAGCTGGTAGATGCACCATCCCTGGAAATATTCAAGGTCAGATTGGACTGGGTTCTGAGCAATCTGATCTAGGGGAAGATTCCCTTCTCACTACAGGGGGGTTGAACTAGAGGACCTCTAAAGATCCCTTCCAAGCCAAACTTTTCCATGATTCTATGACATGCTTGGACAAGAATGGATTATAATGGATCGAGATCATTCAGTACTGAAGAAGATAACGACAGAAGTAAAGGAAAACAAGGCAGCAGTCTCCTGACACAAGGCAGAGGTTTTGCATCAGGTGGGTAAATGCTAGCCTGGCTGCAGCTCTGTAGAGGAAGTAATTTAGTGCAGCTGAGCTGAAGTGAATGGTTTTATCTAACTAGATCATTTAGCTCATGAAACAGAAAATGAGCAGTGAGGGCAAGGAAATGTGAAACATAGGAAAAGGTTGACATAACCATTGAAAAGTGCCTTCTGTGGGCCCCCTATCAATACAACAGCAGAGATGTTGGGCTGCTCACTGCCCTTATTCCACAGAACATCAACAAAATGGTGAATGAGGCTGTTAAAAGAAATGTAGCAAGCAAAGCAAAGGTTAACTACCAATATTATAAGCTGAACAAAAAGAAATTAATACTATTATCATTCCTTGATTTGGATTCTTCAGAAATTCCTACCCCTTTGTACCTGGCAGCATTGGGTTCATGGTATGCCATGCCATCTGTTCAGTGCATGGCTGCTAGCATTTCCACTGTTTTCAAAAGGTACTTTAAGGTTATTTTGTTCTTTGAGAATTTTAATAATGTCAAGAATTTTTGAGGGGGGACAATTTTTTGAATTTTATGCTGTCCAGACTAGCATATGAGGGTAAAAGACTTTTTTTAAATGTTAATTTCAAAAATTCTGTGTCCAAATAACTGCTAGTTTCTTCATGCTGATTACATGGAGTCTTCTTGAATCTTCTCAAAAAAATGATGTAAAGTATTCTCTTAATATTACAGTGTAATTTGTATTAGTTCTTCATAAAAAATGCCTGTTACATTCAAATCAAGATAGTAATCATGTACCTTTATGCCTTAACATTTTCTCAATCAAAAGAAGAGGAGATCCACAATGCAAAGGTCTATGTCTGTTTTAGCTTGAGTAACAGAGCTGCCTGGACAAAAGAAAAGAGAATTCACAATTTTGTTTGTGATGAAGGAGGATATTGCTGAAATTTCCATGCAATGCATCAGCGGCCCTGCATGCTTTTCATGAGAAAGAACTGGAAATGGAGAACATAATTGTCTTTCAGACTTAGCAGGAAATAATCAAAATACCCAGTTCTTCCACAAACATAATGTCATGGAGTTAAGTGTTGCAAAACTAGTAGAAAGATGAGGGCTATATCTCTTAAGTTCACTCTCCGGGTTTTTTTTTTATAAGTAGGAATGTACTCAAAGAGAACAAATTTCACCAATCTAAATTTTTTTTCTCTCCTCACAGTGTCCCTATTCAAATCTCTTCAGTGCTCCACGTGACACTGAGTACATGACAAAAAGGATCTACACCACAGTTGCATTAGCTACACAGGTGCATAAGCTTTCTTCTCTACTTCCTTCAGGTAATACCTTCTCCTAGTCCTGATATCAGTTCTGCTTTATTGTAAGCTGAAGAAATCCCGTACTGACTGAAAATCTATATGATGTAGAGTACAACAAAACCTAGACATTATATACTCCCAGCTGCTCAGTGGGATCTCCAGGTGGCTGAGATGAAACATAAGAACAAGCCTCACTCCCAGGGAAAATTGTTTTTCTCTTTTCTAGTAGGTAATGGCAACTGGCATCATCACAGTGACATGGGAGAGGGATGGAGCTCACAGTCCCACTGTAAAATTGTATATAGCCTATGAAAAGGATAAAATAGCCTCCACATGCACTATATGGGGAAACAATGAGCTTTTGCTGAACCCTACTATATGGTGTAAGCAGCCAGGTAATCATTCTTTGCAGGTCTAGAAGGAAGGAAAAAAATATTGTTATGGCAACAGTTTGGAGTTTTTCCTTGTCTAAAGAATGCCTCCAAAACTCTGTGGTTCCAGGCAACTGGGAATTTTACTGACATATAAAGTGTTACTGTGCACAAATATTTGCACAGTGTTGTGCACGCCTTGATTATGTGTGAATTAATTACTGGTATCATTGAATAACAATTACAGTATTGTTAGTAACAGCAGAAGTAACAGTATTCAGAAGTGAGAATTTTGGTTTTCTGTCCAGGAAAGAAACAGCATCAAAAGGATGTCTGTTTGCACAGAATGTAGTGAAAAAAAAAAAAAAAAGAACATGAAATCAAAGCTCAGCAAAGAAACAAACCATAAAGGCAGGCTGGGTGAGATGCCTGGCCAGCTGGACAACATTTACATTCCAAACAGCATTCCCATGATTTACTCTGAACATATGGTGAGGTCATAACTATCAAATAACTCTAGTGCAGATTCACATATCTTTGTGCCTGAAAAGAAAACTGAGGGATGAAAAGATTAAAAATTGAGCATTTAAAGATGTGTTTTAATATTTCACAGAAATATATAACATCTTACATCCACAAGGATTTTCATAATCTTCCTTTAGAGAAATAATTTTCTCCTTCATTGGCTTTGCAAAGATATTTGATACGGTGGGATGAAACCAAAGATGAAGTTCCCATAAAGTCTCATTGAATTTTCATGTAAGCTGTATTGCAATGAAAATATTTGTCAAAACTGAAGGCACAATACTGTAGTGCTTTGTCATTATAAAAGACATAAAACAAAGGCATGTATCACAGTGCTTGCTTTTTATCTAATTTTTATCTATTTTCTGGCAATTTTTGAACAGATAGGAAAAAAACTACAGCAGGTTAAATAAGGAATGCCAGGAAATTCCAACTTACAAAGTCACATTTTGCAATTAATATGCATATTTTACACTCTTGACTCGAGTGGATTCATCTCCAAATCTGTCCATTATCAACTTAATACTAAATCTCCAATTCTATTCAGTCTTCTGTGCCTTTCCCCATGTTATACTGTTGTCTTTCCCTCCCCTCCATATGCTTAAATTATTGGCTTCAGTTTCCTTCATATCTGACTACATATAGAAGACATGCTGATTTTCCTTCTTTTAATTGCTTCATTACTGGCACTCACAGCAAATATAGTTGGTGTATACTCAATTTCCTCCAAACTTCTGATTATGAGCTGATTTTTCTACTTTTCCACAACTATTTCATACACAGGTTGTGTCTAATCTCCAAACAATCTGCTTATGTAACTCAATTCATTAGGCCACATCTTACACACAAGATATTGTTTTTTCTCACGCTCAAACTCTTCATGTTACTCCAGAATCATCACAGTTTCCTGTCATTTCTTTTGGCTGCTCTTCTTATCTGAGAGAGACTAACACCAGCTCTTCCTCCTTTGTGGCTTTTTTTTTTTTTTTTTTTGGTAATAAATAGCCTATCAACCACATTGCTTAGGTGATAAAATAGACAAGTTAATATATTCTGCAAACCTCAGACTTCTGAAGAACCTGCTTCCTGCCTTAGGTCACTGCTAAAATCTCCCAGGGTTTTGGTTATCATCTTTGTTAAAATACAAAGGCTGGATCCATACTGAAGGACAAGTAGGATTCAGACAGTAGGTAAGAAATAACTCAGGTCAAGATAATTGAAAATTTGTTGAGAAAGAAGAAAAGATCTAAGAAGCAGGAAAAAGACCACATATTACTTGTTAAAATAAATGAAGACAGAAAGAGAGAAGCCCAGCAGATGGACCTAGGCCAAAATACAGTCCAGAGGTTGAGGTTTAACAGTTTTGCACTCAATGAAGGAGCTAAGTCTCTTTAGTAATCATAAAGCCAACACCTGCAGTTTGTGACGAATCTAAAAGGTGACCCTGCTACTACCACCATATACTGTGTAAGGGTTTATTATCAGCCAGTGCCAATGGAAAGGCAGAAATGCTGTTTTCTTAATTACCAAAATGGTATATTACAGCATCATGACCTGTCTGGAGCAGCACAAACACAATATCTAGAAAGTGCTGAAAGAACAGAGCCAAATGAATTCTGCTGCAGCTCTAAAAAAGTAACAAATAAAGCTGTATTTTACATAGGTATATGAAGTGATAGAACTTGAATTTTGAAGCAAATTAGATGTGAAAAAAAAATCATAGTAATACCTTTCTGATTTTCATAGTTCTACTTTTTATTCCTAATATCTGGAGACTTGCTGCCTGAGAGGCAATGCAATTAAAGTGGACAATTAGTCTCATTCAATTGCTCTAGTCATTACAGATTTGGAGTATCACTCAACCTATTAACATTCAGGTTTCATTAATTCAAATTTTTGTAATGGATGAAGTGAGGCTTTATTATTATTATTGAAAATTACCATATTCCTTATGTTTTCCAGCTGCATATAAAGTATTACAGGCAGATGGAAATTTGTACTTTGTCCACACTGGCAAAGACATCAACACTGAAGTTCAGCTACTCTCAGGCTGCTCTACTCATAACTGCCCACCTTACTCCTAATTTCATATTTACCTGAGGTCCAATCCTATGCCCAACAGATGGGTCTTGAGAAACACTCTCAGGCAGCATGAATTGCTCCAACCTTGGATTCCTGGGAGAAAAAGGAGGGGAAATCTGGATTAGGCAGAGCCAGAGTCCCTTGCTGGCTTTCCTGGGAGGTTGCTTAAGTATCCTGTGTCTCCAGACGCGCTGCTGAGAGCCTGACCCTTGCGCACCAGGCTCCCCTTGCCCACCAAACTGTCCCTCCCCCGCCAGACTTCCCTTCTGCATCACCTCCCTGAGTACCTGTTATAGACAATCTAGCTGACCTATTGTCACCTACTGGCATCACAAGTCATGTGACACAGTCCTTAAGGGTAATTTTTTAAAGCAAAGGCAGAAAAACTGTTCAGCCACCATCAGTACTAGCCTCGTCAGAATTTCTTCCTGTCCCTTTGGCTATTGATGAGCACGTTCTGGGCTCACGTATTCAATTATTTATGGTGGAATAAGTCAAAGCACATCAGCTTCCCTGGCTGCTCACCAGTGGCCGAGCTCCCAGGCTAATCCAAACTAAACATAAACCCTCCCTGGTATCCACACCCCAGAAGTTGCAATATAAAAACCTGCCCCAAGTCTGCAAAGTATCCTCATGAGGACACCTGGGGGATGTTTCTGTTCTCATTCCTTGGGCTGAGTCTAACCAAACTTCGAGCTGAAAACCCAATAATCAGCATTCTCTCCCTAACGACATCCCACTGACACAATTTTTTTTAGGCTTTTCTGATTTAAGTATGTCTTTCATTTGTTAATTACAATTAATGAAGGGCTTCTGAAACTCCTGTGGTGGAACATGACCACATTAGGATTAGTTCACTACAACAGTTGCACCATTTTCAATTTTTGTATCTAACTTTTTTTACCTTTAACATAGAATACCAAAAGTCCTTCCTCAAGTAAACACTAGAATATTAAGTTTCTCTAATATTCTGCAATAGAGAAGTGTTATGTTGCATTGAAAAATAGCTGCATTAATTCTAAATGTTTATATTGAATTTTCTATACTGAATTATTAAATGGCACTTTAATTATTTATGTGCAGCATTGATGTACTCCCTAGTAAGAATATGTATGAAATAGAGCTGTCAAATATAAAAGAAAGGGAAAAAACGTTAATGTTTGCAACAAAGGACTCCTACTCATTCCAGACTGAAAAGTTTGTTGTTACCTTATCCATCACAGGTTGACATAAAGTGTTTTTCACTGAGATACATGGTTACAGGAACATCCAGATGATTACTGTCTTTTCACATTCACAGTATTATGGATCACAGAAATGCACATGCACTCTGGACTCAAAAAAAAAAATAATTGATAAGTTTGGTTCTGATAGTCTAGTGGCAGAAGATATTAGAGGTTGAGATGGCGCACTGTGGAATGTGCAGTGAAAACAGCTGCCTTAACAGAAAAGGTTTCCTGCAATGAATGTTTTGGAAGATGTAATTAATTATAAACTGGTTTTGCCTCTATTAGTACTGTGGTTAATATAACTGATAGCTCAAGGGAAAAAAAACTTCTATAGCCAGATCATTCTACAATGCCCTTTGAACCTCGCTGACTGGTAGGGACTGTGCCCCAGTCCTGTCATTAGCAGGAGACAGCTACAAAACCAGCACCAGCCCCACTGAGGCATGCAGTGGTGACTCTCTGAAGACAATAACAGGCTGATGATGTTAATCTTCTCTGATATGACAATCTGTCCTTCTGTGCACCAGACAGGGCAGCTGGCTTGAAATTACAAATAATTAACTTGTCATGATTACAAGACTAGAAAAGGAAGAGAATGGGGTATGAGGCTATGATCCACTGACACAAACCCCACTTCCTCGTTCCCAGGGCTGCCAGGCTGTATGCTTCCCTTGGTTTAGGGTTTACGGATTAATTTAAATGTAAAAGGTCCTGAAGAAATGGAGGAGAGGAATTCAGAATCACCATTCTTCCAAGAGAGGTTCATTTGACTGGTTGTTATCCTGGTTTCCTACAGAACTGAGCTATAATGCTCTCACTATGTGGTTGTAGCCTGCTCTCTGGGCTATGTAAAGACTTTTGGTAATTCTTAGCAACTTCAACTAATGCTAAAAAAAATTAAAACCATCTAAGTTCTTAAAACCTTTATGACCATAAAGTGGATAGGCTGAATGCAAACTGTATCAAGTGTATGAAGTATAGTGTCAGCTCATCCCTAACTGAGATGTTCCAGAAACTCCATTTTATCAACACACCAACCACAGAAGGAACTGCGATAGGAACTTGAACTTAGGTAAGCTTATATAACAAATCATAAATGCGCCGAAATTGAGGTCTCATTAGGAATAGTTTCACAGATCAATATTTGCTAGGATAGAAAATTCCAGAACTATTGTGGAAATAGACTTGGGAAAATCTATTTTCTTTTCTGTTGAGTTTCCAAATGACACTTTTTAAAGCCAACTGTGATGGAAAGAGGTAAAATACTAAAGTTAGAGAGTTCCTCAGCAATTACATATACCAATTACCAAGAGCTCTACAGTGGTCAAGCAGGAACTTCATAATTTCTGAACTGTAGGCTTTCTATAATATTTTCATGTACAAGTGATGAGAAATAAATTTGCAATTTCATGATGGAGAAGAAGATGATGATCCAAATTTTTACAGAACTCCCTAAGTTAATGAAAAACCTCACCAGTTCCTCAAAAACGATGAATGATCAGAAAAGAGGATTTTTATTGCACGTAAACACTTTTCTTTCAAAATTTGTGGTTTTCTTTTCTGAAATAGAGCAACCTAAAATAGTAAGAGCTCGCAGAATGAATAATATAGTCTGAAATATTTTATTTAAAAAAACAGTAGAGTTCTGTCTCCTTTGAACTGTAATATATCTTAATATATAAGATGAATGGAAATATTAATGATTTATTTATATAACCAAACATGTAGAAGCTTATTTATGAAACTAACATTTTGCTTTTCTATATTATGTGACATAAGATTGCTTTGAGATTAACTCAACTGAAGGCACATTCCAAACTTCACTTATGGAATGTATTTGTTGTTTGTATATGAGTTTTAGACATAACAGCTCTACTTTTCATCTGAGCATTTAAGGGAAAAAACACCCACCATGCTGATAAATTAATCTCCACAGCCACTGAAGGCAATGGGATCATGGATTCCACTTTATGTGCAGCACTGGAAATATTGCAGTTTATCAACAGTAAGAATTATATATCCAAGCAGTGCAAACTGAGTAAAGTTACAGGAGAAAAAAAATGTGCCTCATTATGTCTATAAAGCATTTGAAAGCTGATCAACTTCACTGAAGGCTACAAAACTGCAATTATTTCAAGAAATTGGACATATTAAGAGCAGTCAATGTAGTCAGCAGCAACATACAGTCTTAGCTCAGAGGTCAGGCCTAAAGAGAATTCTACATTTACGAGAGAGTGATATGGAATATATGTTTATGATAAAGAACTATTTGTTGCTCCCTGAAGATAATTAAGATATCAATTATTTAAGACATGTTAATTTTTCTCTTTCATCTGGATGAGTATTTATGCTCTGCCTCAGTTTTTAATAAAACATTGCATCACTATTCCAGTGTAGTTTCTAATTTAAAAAGGCTTCCTATGCACTGTGTGGCTGATTATGTGAGGTTGCCATAGCTTTAATGTGATTCTTAGGTAGGTCCTTCACCTACCTAATCTACTGTAAACCAACCTATTAATATGAAAATTGATTGGAATTGTACTACATTATGCTCTCTATTACATGAACAAAGTATGGTGGAATAGGGAAACCACATTCCTTGAATTTAATATGCCTTTTAACAGAATTACCGGTCCATGACTATCAATTGTGGAATGTGCCTGCAGCACTGAGTCAGTCTCGATTTTCCAAAAAGCTCTGCAAAGCAACATTATAACTTCTACACAGCTCTCAAAAGGAAGAGTTATTGGTTTGTACCCTGGGAACTGTTTATCAGGCACAGAAAAAAAACAAAACAAAACCTTACCTTACACTTTTTGTGGTTCAAACTCTCACCTCTGCAGCAGGGAAGGGGAAAGCAGGAATCTGATCCTGAGGTGCCCAAGGCCCAAGGCAGCTACAAAAAGCTCTGAATGGGAGCCCTCCTTCATCAGACACTCTTTTTGGGCTTTTAGTCTCTTTTGGTTTATTTTGTCTATGAAACATCTTTAAGGACATTGGTTTTATCCATATAGATCAGAAGAAATTAAAGTAATTGTTTTTTCAACCCATTCTCTTCACCTCCATTCTACTTAAAACTAAAAATTTTGAAGGAAAAATTATAGCTTGGGTATGTATTACTAAATGTAGCATAAGTAGTACTAGTAATATCTTTTAAGAATAAATTTAACCTGTGAACATAATTTTCAAAATGTCTTGAGCTGTTATGGCTGAAGAATGCGTTAACTATACTGACTAGTGGGAAGTTTTACTCAAGATTAGTATTTCTTTGGGCTACACAAACACATTCAAAGGTTCATCTTCTCTCAAAAAAACAAAAAAACCAAAAAAACACTGTTGGTTTTTATGCACATAAAATGACAGGGGCAAAATATCCATGCAGATCAAACTCAGAAAACATTTCTGCAGTCTCAGATTTGTGCAGTAATGGGCAGGAGGTTTCCTTCTCTAGGAGGAAATGTTTAAATTTGGTACATCATTACTGAACATTTTAGCAAGGCAACTAGACCCTTATTTTGGAATGGGAAAGGTCAGTTCCCTGGGAAATTGAGACCTCACTGTCCATTTTGTCATTTCAATTACAGTAACTTTGTTTTCAATTTAAGGGTATTCCCTAAAACTTCAGGCCATAAATGTATCACAAACTGTTTGAAAGAGCAGACAAAGCAGATAATGTTAGGCATCTGCTGAGGCACAGTGGTCTTTGGATTATTTGAATCCTTTTTTTTACTGTCCTAGTTCCTGCATACTTACCATTTCACCCTGCTTCATCTTTCCTAATTTTCTCCTTAGCAGTTGCTAAATGGATTTTAATTGTAATCACATATAAATCACTCAAAATTGCAAGATCTACATGAAATTTTTAGAGACTAAGACCCTGGAAACAGGCCTTATGAACAGAAAGGAGAGCTGCTAGACCAAGCCAGCTGTTTGCACAGTCCTTGAAAGGAGCTGGAGGTCATGAGGACAGAAAGTTTAAATACAAAATAGAAGATTTGCTTCCAGTTTCAGGACATTAAACTGAGAATGGAAACTTTCCCTTTCTCTTTTCTGTGTCCCTCTAGTCTATTTATTAGCTATGGAAGAGCAACCATGGTAATGTAGATAAACAAACCATGCAAGCTGGTTGATTTAGTTTTTTTTTTTTTTCAAGAAAAAATATACTGAAAAAATTAAAATAGGAGAGAGTATAGGATAGGATTTCTAAACATATACATATGATTTAGGAGTCAGAATCTCTTTGAGGAGAAAATTCAGTAAGTCAATCTGATTCTGATTCTAATTCTCCTCCTTTCCTCCTCAATAAACAGTAACTGAATATGTAACTATTTATTCCTGAGAATTTTCATTTCTTGTTCTGTTCCCCTGTAACATGCTCAGTAAATGAATGCTTAAAATTATTGCCATGGAGTTTTTACTATGGAGAAATAGGCCATTAAGTTTCGAATCAATGCAGATGATTGCAATGTGAAACTAACAATTTTCTTGGAATTAGTGCTGGAAGTGAAAGACTGTGGCAAAGAAGTAAAATCAAGCTTCATTATTAGATACACTCCCACTCTTACCACAGAACTCAGAAAATTAACTTATATAAGAAACTTACCACTTTTCTGATTGTTTGCTTGATGCCCCTTTCCTAAAACCCACTAAACTCAATGGAAAGATTTTTGGAACTCTCATAAAATCTGAATTGAGTCTTTTCCTATATATTCAAGCATATTTTCATACAATCAATTCACTCAGATTTATAATACCCTGAATTCATGAGAAATCATTTGGAAGAAGGATTGGTTTTGATGAGGAATCAATGTGGTGTAAGCGCTGACCAAGAATACCTGTGTCAATCCTCACAACAGCATAAGCAATACCCACAGAAAGTGCTGAAATACCTTTTTAGTTTGTACAGCGAGAGGCTATGTCAATACAGGGCAAGAAGAAAAAGGCATTCAGTCATCACAGAGGGCATATATCTTATCCAAAAGGAACATATGCAGGTTCTATAAGGCAACTTATCAAAACAGGCAGTTGGAAACTGTATTTATAGTGAAGAGCTTACCATCTAAGCAGCAGAGACAGCGAATGGGTAGATAAATACAGGTACAAAGCAGTCAAATGGCTTTGTCAAGGTTAGTGACAGAGCTGAAATTAGAAATCAAAGTATCTTAAGTCCCAACCAAAGGATTTCAGATCTACTGAAGGATGTGAGTGGCATGTGACTTTAATGAAGTTTTAAAATTTATCACAAAGGAGATACTTGTTCATAAAAAAAAAATCTCATGTTGTGTTCTGGCTGCTTCTCCGTGGAAAGCCTACTTTTTTCCTGCCTTTTGCAAAAGAAATAAAGAAAGAGGCAGAAAACAAATTGAATTTTGATGAACAACTGGAAATTCTTCTCTGCTGTTCCAGCATATTTTGCTGGCAGAGAACAAAGAAAAACAATAATAAAAAGAAATGCAGAGAATGAAATATATAAAGATTAGCTAATTTGGATTTATTGAACCTTATTCATTTGTAGGAACATAAAAAGACTGACTGGCTTAATAGAGGAGATTGTGAGGGACTGGGATTCATAGAGAGTAATATTATATTTTGACACAACTTTTCTTTAATGATGTATCTGGACACGTACTTGCTTTCTCTGACACAGCTCTGCTCATTTTTTTCTTAACCTTTACTGTCCCAAAGGCCAGAGTAGATCAAAATGTATCACATATCTGCAATACATAAACCAAACTATTCTATTTTCAAAATTACACTTTCCAAACCTTATTATTTCTTATTGATTATTTCTTTAAAAATTACCTTTAGAGGGGTTTGTGTGAATTATTGTTGCAGAATTAATACAGAGCTCAGGAGCTAAGCAACATAGAGTTCAGGAAACTAAGCAATAAGACATTATATGATCCCCGACCATGAAGAAATCACAGCTTCCTGCAGCAGGAGGCTGTGAGACAAAAAGATTTGAGCTGTTTCAAAGTGTTGTAATTGAGAACAGCAAGAAGGCAGGGAGGGAAAGAGAGTCACATCTCTGAGCTGCTGGTTCAGCAACTGCAGCACAAGGGGCAGGGGATGCTGGTGCCAGCAGTTTCCCACACACATGGTATGAGTGTGAGCAGAAGTACGTGCACATGCATGAGAATATGTCAGAAAGGCTGCCAAAATTCAGTGCAGAAAGACATGCCTGAATGATACAAAAATGCCTTTTTTGTTCAATTACTAGTGCAATGAACAAAGAAAAGCAAATTATTTCTCTGAACTTAATTGTGACGCACAGTGATGCAGTTCCAACAACACATGCCAAGATTGTCTCCTTTCAAGTCATTTGGTTTCTCTAAACTCATAGGATGAGTTTTGTGATATTCTTTGGACAATAAGCCAAATTTTCTAATCTAAATCTAGCAATGACAATAGGAAAGGAGATGAAAACTGCTATATTTCTGGTATTAGCAGCTGCATCATTGTCTGAGGATCACCAAAAGGGTCTCAGCTATTAAAAACACATATGAAAGGTGCACTGCAGCCCTTAGTAACTCCAGATGAGATATTTGATGCCATGTGCAAAGCAAAAACAACAACTGTTAAGGCATAAACACTTAGTACTGAGGGCAAATGTCTTTTGCAGTTCACATAGTGATAATGAAGCTTCCCTTTGTTCGAAAAATTACATTTTAATTTAAGGAGGGAATTTAACATTCATCTGGATTATAGATTCGGTGAGGATGTCTTGAAAAGATGCAAGAGCAGAAAACTATAGCTTTATGTTAACTGTGGACCTCTGCAATACTTAAGCTTCAACTAGTCAGCCTCCCCTCCCCAGCCAATGGAGAGAAATAGGCATTTTGAATGTCTGTCTATCTATAGGCACTTTGAATGTCTATCTATGTCTGCCTATGGACAACTATTTTAGGAAGGGACAAATCATGCCCTAGAAACATTTATTTTTCATTGAGCCCTCTAAATGCTAAATCTCTTGAGATAAGGGTCTTTTATATGAGTTTGTGACTCCTAATGCCATAAGACACTGACATATGACTCCTAGTTTCAGTCCCAAGAAGGAATAGCCTGTGAAGAGGTATAAAGAGGTAAAGGACAATCATTTAGAGTAATTCTGAGCACCACCAGAAGACTGGAAATGGGTGATCGATGCAAATGGCACAAAGATAGAAAGAGAGCTTTGTGGATCATTGACTTTTCTGACCTTGGTCCAGAAACCTATGTACTAAGAAGTGATGGAATAAATCAGCTAGGTTAAGTACAGTGTCTTTGTCACAGGGTGAAATATACCCTTACAAATCTTCATATCCTTCTGCAAACTTTAAACTTTTTATCTCTGAAGTAAATTATTAGATACCACTGTCAGTGTTTCCCAGTTAATGCAATGGAAACAAGGAACAGCTTTACCTACAATGCATAGCAAGTCTATATTAGAAATAAGAAATAGCATGGGACTTTTCTTAACAGGTTTGATTCCAGCTCCACTATGAATACTACAGTAATTTTCCACTTAATTCATCTAATATACTACAATCCTTAAATTCAAATTGTTCATGCTTTCACAAAAATACTTTCCTTTGATACATTGACCCATTACATTAAAGTATTAAGTAAATTGTTTAAGAACACGAAGCGAAAATAATTTGAACCATTTTCTTTCTGATTCTTTCAAAAGGACCATATATACCACCTAATAGCCTGCTCCAGCCTCCAGTGAAGTTCACAGAAAGACTCCTATTCATTTTAATGAGGGCTGACTTAGTCCTGTGATTCTACTAATTTAAACCAACTATAAATGAGTCCCCTGGTTTTTAAAATAAATGGGGCAATATTACAAGAAATAAGCGTGTGTTCCACAGTATTTTATTTTTCTTTTATTACTGACTTGACATCTCTTCTTATTCCAACCAAATAGCTGAGAGAGGTGAAGAACAAGAACTATTCCCTGAAGAAAATATAAAATCATATCTTCAGAGCCTTAATTATGTTCCCAAACTTAGGACATGGCCATTTACCAATTTAACTCTCCTTCAGAGCTGGTGAGTCCAAGTGTTCTGCAGTGGGTTGTGGTTGGCTACTTCTCCCAGCTTGGAAAATTGGAGCAACAGTAAAAGGTGCCACCATTCCCCAGTCACACCTCAGCCCTACCTAGAGGTGAGAGCAAACTGGTCCTGTTGCTGCCATGTGTGCAATGAAAGAGGTCAGAGGCAGAGCAAAAGCATGGTTGACATCAGTTGCTGAAAAAGAGAGTGATGTAGAAAACTACCTTTTAGCTGTGTCCTCAGCTGATATAAACTGGCCTAGCTCCACTGAAATCCACTGATATCACATCAGTGGATATCACCTGCAGAACTGGCCCACTTTCACTGCACACTGGATGGCCTTAGGTTCAGAATGTGGCTGTATCTGAACCACAAATGGCTTTACAGCTCCACTTTGCCCTTGGTCTCCAGCTAATATCATTGCAGGAATGCAACATGGTGCTTATTGGCTTCACTGTAGACATGCTCCTACTGTATATTTATTCACTCTGTAATTGGAAGGTATTCTGCTTTATATATGTCCATTAAGATGTAAACTTATATAGGGATACTCCTGGGAAACACCAGTTCACATTTATCAGCACTGAAGGCATGAAAACAGGTGCATTATGCAGCATTTGAAACATGTACTTCAGCTCCTCTTGGACCTTCAATAGGTTATTTGACAAAGAACTGACAAACAAGCACTCTAGAGCTGGTTAACAGCACAACTGCTACCTTGCCCTGGGTGTACTGCAGACACTGTGCAGCATTTTGGAGGGCTTTGCTCTCTCTCATCCCCAGGAAGGATGTAGAGGAGGCCCTGGCAGCAATGGGTTGTCTCAGCTTTGCATTTATTTAATAGATGGGAAAATCTTCAGAATCTGGAAGAGTAACACCACTGCTTAAGGCAACTTTTTATTTGATCTCTTTGGGTTTTTATTATGGCTGTCTTGGATCAGTTGCAGAGCTCTGTTTGCTTCTGAGAATTATCACCTCCTTTCTCAATTTCTGGATTTCACCAAATGATGTGATGTATAATATTGAAAAACAAACAAGCAGAGAGACTTAAAAACCTTTGCTAGTAGTTGTCTTTCAGACTTTTTTTTTCTTTTTTAAAGCTGTTTATATTTCTAGACAGTTCTTCAGAGTTGATTAACTGTGTTTGCTGTTGCTGCAACCATTATTTTGGTAGGCAGGTCTCCAATATCTAGTCTGAAGTTGAGTCAAAGGATGCAAAGCATTTATTTGTGTCCATCTCTTCTGGTATCTATCAAAGTTAATGGAAAGCCTGTCAAAGGTCTTGAGTGTGGGCTTACTGAGCCAGTAGGAGAGTCATTAGGCATCTCTTACCTGACAGTCACCCTGCACCTTTTTCAAGGAGGATATTTTGACGGTTTAGCACTGAATGCTGTTGTTTGAGATTCAAATACAATGGAAACTATGAAAACTGGTGAAAAACATTACATCTAGTGCAATTTACTTACCAAAATTTCTAGTTACTGCTTAGTGAATATTTTGCAAGTAATTAGTACTTCATGTCATTAACATCCCCATGTTTTCGTAATAATGCTGTTTTATTTTAATAGTCTGTTCCCATAAGTCTGCTCATGTGATTGTGATTCATTATAGACATAAAAGCATTTGTTTTTATCTGAAGAGTGCAGAAATCAAAACACTGCATGCAAATACAAGATAAAAGTTGAGGAGCACAAGAGAAATAGAAGAGAGAGTTACCGATCTTGCATTAGTAAGAATCAGGCAGCACAAGTGGGACACTTACGCATCACTAAGTGCCTCATCACCATACTGAGGTCTGAAGCACAAGTACACTTATTAAAAAACTTATTTGGTCATCTCTGCTCAGTTCCTTTCCTCAAAGTGAGACATGTATGCAAGGAGTGGGCATAGGCTTCGTGTTGCAGAGAGTTGTATTCAGCATTTACCGTGAGCTGTGCAACCTGACTGAATAAATCCTGCAGAAAAACCTTGGGGCTTTTTGGTATTCTATGCAAAACCTTAAAGAATGAAAGTCACAGAACTTGCATGTATATACACACACATACTAGAGACATATTGGAATGCTGACATTGCAACACAGACCTTTGGGTACAGTTGGCACTCACTGCACTTGCCCTCAGATGCAGTTCCCACTTCTACTTGTGCCTGCAGGTTTGTGTTCTAGACTTTTAGTCTTTAGATCTCAAATAAGGTATGTCAGACAAAAAAATTATGTGGCTGAGCTGAAGTATGAGATATTCAGGCTAAGTATAATGACAATCAGGGCTAAAAGAAGTGAAACACTCATTGGCTGAGGAGTTTGTGAAAACTCCACTGCTGACTATTTCTGAGGATAGACTAGATAAATATGACAGAGATGATTCTGATTAGTCCAAAGACTCAATTGACAAGTTGGCCTCTTTCTCCCCACCATTTGTAAGGAAATCTAGGGAAGTAGGTGTCCACAAAAATTGACGTTGCAGGTGCATACAGGAAAGAAGATGTATTTCCTTAAAAGCAATCAATAATTTTTGTCTAAGTAGAAATATATTTGCTTATATCTTCTGTATTACAGGAATGTGGATTTCCAAGACAATGAAGGCATTCACTCAACTACCAGTTCAAACAAAAGACAGGTTTGGAATTAAATGCTGACTGGAGTTTAAAATATAGATCTGCATGAAGTTTACATAGTAGTTTGCATATCTATTTGCTGCAGCAAAGAAATTGAATTGTTCTTCTTTAGCAAACGCTCTATATCACTGAAATAATACTGTGAGACTCACTTTTTTTAGAATGGCAGCCTCACAAATCTTAATCCTAAATTGTCTAATGTTTGTTGCAACAACAGAACCAGGTCACACCTGAAAAATTTGCAGCAATCTTCCTTGCAGTATCTTGGAATGCTTCAGACCTCTAACTTCTACATGTTCAGAAGCAAAATTTAGGAAGTCAAAAATATTAGCTTTTCAGGGCTTTACAGGCTATGCATTTTGAATTTTAATCTTGAAATTAGACTGAAAATTATATTTTTCCAGGTGATTTGGTTGTTCTTATTTAAAATCCTGTCAGAACACCAGCTGCAGTCTCTGCCTATTTTATTCATTAGAAGAAGGTGTTTGTTAAAACAACAAAATTTCAACTGAAATGTGACTTCAGGTCCATGACTTAAGAAAAATCTTCATCACTGCTTGCTGCTTCTGACAAGGGTACACTGGAAATTTGTATCAAGTAACATGATAATGAGCAAGCTGTTACAAAAATAATCCTCTTGGTTATTAATAATAAATAAGGCTGGGCACTGATTAATTCATGGCCCATAATATTAAAAGCATTTTATGAATTAGAGTCAGGAAAAGGGAATGTTTATGATTAATGAGTTCTTTTGAATAATTTCCCAAATCAATAGATAAAGCTTTAAACTTCCTATGTTTAATGCAAAACACATTGCAGTAGATGCTGGCCAACACCATGCAGTGCTCTTTTATTCGAGTGGCTGTTACTCAAGCTCCCAGGCTGGTCTGGCTGGAAAGTACCTTTCCTGAAGACAAAGGTGCCACCAAACTCTGATCTTCCCTATTTCTCAAAAAAGCTGAGGCAGCATAACCAAAGAAACAGTAGAACATCTTGTAAGACTGGAAACAAAAAGATCAAGATTGATTTTAATTGGTCCACTTGACCTTCACATTCTGTCCATCTTTTCTTTTAGATAGTGTTCACTGCTCATCATAGCTGTAAGTTCAAAACTTGCTACCTCAGCTTCTGGTTCTACTTCTTCTGAAGAAACAAAAAATTCTATTAACTTTTATAGAAAGAAGGTCACGGCCCTTGTGATCACTTAGCACTGCTTTCTCTTTCCTCTAAAAAAAGAGAATAGCCAAAAGGCTTGCCAAAAAAAAGAAGAAAAAAAAATTTTTTTCCCCCCAAAAAGAAACAGTAAAAGAATTCACAGAATTCCCCCAGGGCTTAATGAAAAAAGGCTTTAATGACTTTTGCCTGCAGAATCCCAGAGAAATCCTCAGGAGTGACTCTGAGTCCCTGCAGCAGCAGTGAGTCCAATGTGCTCCCAAAACTATATCTCCAGTGGTAGAAAAGTCTGAACCTCTGCAAGCAATGCATTCCACTCTTTTGCTATATTACCATGAAAATCTTCCCCGAACACCCAACCTACATGTTATTCTTCTTCATCTGGGATTTAGAGAACAGCTTTTGTCTTTCCAGCAACTTTTTATATATTTAAAGAGTGTTAACAGAATCTCAATTTTTTATTTTTTTTTAAAAAAACTACATTTCCATTAGATCTTCATCATGCTAAACAGTTCTACTTTATTCAGCATCTCCTTGCAGGTTATGTGTCCTGGATCTGTGATTGCTTACATTTCTATCTATTCCTCACACACTTTTGCTACACTCTGTAGCAGAGGTGAAGAGCTAAGTATGTGCATTCAATCCTAGACTGTTATGAGTTCTTGTTACATCAATAGAAACTGATAAACAACATGAATGCTACAAAAACATAGTACTGATTTTTTTTAATGAGAAGTAATTTAAGAAGATGTGATAAAAGTTTTGGATAAAGAGGATTCAACACATATATTTAATATAATGAGAAAAATGTCTTTAGAATAAAAGGCAAATAATTTTTCATGGCCAAAGAACTGGATAGGAAACAAAAAACCCCTATAAATATTTAAAAATAAATTCTAGCAGAGTCCATCATGACTCTGTACTGAGTTCACTATCATATTTATCAGTTAACTAGAAGGACACACAAACTATTTGAAAAATACCATGTTAAAAGGGTTATCTGAAATAATAGCATATGTTACCAGGCATTTCTTATATAACAAGAACAGCTGCATGAACAACAGTAATACCTCCAATTTTTCTTAGGTCAGCTTTTCAAGACCCTTGGTCATATTTGTTTTCCTCTCTAGATTCTCCACAACTCTCCTTAGTCACTGATAAGCAAACCCTCCATGAATTTAACAGGTCCCATTTGGTCTCCACAGTGCATTATGTCAATATGTTCCACAGTTCAGTGATGTACTCTCTGAGAATGGCTCTCCTTTTATTGTTTTAAACCCATTAAATATTATTTTCTTGGCTGCCCTGCTGTTGTTGGATTGTGAGAAACAGTGAATAATCAATTCCTATTCACTTTCTTCAGGAATTTATAGGCTTTTTTCCAAAATGCCTAAATCATCTCTTTTCCAATCTAATTGTTCTGTTCTATTAATCGCCTTATTTTATAAAAGTGGTTCAAACTTTTGATCAACTTTATTCTACTAAATCGTCTCTGAGATGGAGTGATAAGGAGTCACAAAACACTCATGGCTCGAAATTACATACTGGGTGCTACTTACCTTGCCATTTTTACACAAAATATATAGCTTTTTTATAGGATCCTCTATTTTTCCAAATGTTGAAGTAAATGTAAGAAACACAAGAACAGAGACCTAGTGTGTGAAGCCTTACTGACTATGATGTTTCCCATTTCACATTTTGCAGTTCAAACACTCAGCAATTTCAAATGTCTGCTAAATGTAAGTACTCTTTAATATACATATTTTTGGCACAGCTTGAGTTTACTTTTTTCGTCCTACTTGTGTTATCTCTCTGACCACAGCTGACTAAGTTTTCTGAAGACTACTTTTAAAAATACCACTTGTGCCACCTTGATATATTGATGTGTGGTGATCTTCCCCAGTCAGTAGCTGACCCAACTCTTCCCTGGGTTCTTCTATTTTTCTTGAGTCACTTATAGAATAGTTTTTTTGTTCATCTTAGTGACTCTTGCAAGCTGTACCTCATTTTGTATGGGGTTTTTTATGCTTTCTGCTATTGTCCATGGATGCTTATCTGCAGTTCTCTGTCCCTGGCTTAATTTGCCCATCTCCACACTTCCTTCCTATATTGCCAGCTCACAATCCAGCCACAGCAATTTCTTCCTGCATTTCATCCTCTGCACTTGCACAGTTTGTAATTGTGCCATTACTGTAACTTTCTCAGGAGAGTTGCCTATTAGCTCATTTTCCTTTTTATATAGATCTGCTTTGAATAGTAAGTAATGCTCTGAGTTTAATGATGCCCTGACAATGCAAGGATGGAACAGATATCCTTAACCTCAAGGATTTCCTTCCTCAACAGACTTCTGTTTTGTTCAAGGACCCCGATGCCATTCTGTTTTGTTCAAGGACCCCGATGCCATTATAAATGGTGTTGTGACTGATTTCACTGCCTACTCACAGAAAACTGGATCTATCTCCGCAGCAAATTTGTCTACAGAGAACAACACGTCTATGAGTGTTCAGGATAATCTTAGATATACATGGTAAAATGCTTTTTCGTTTTCTTTTGCTGTAAATGATGCATATTCTGATGCTAATACTCTGGCCATGTAAATAACATTTGCGAGAGGTAAGAAAGTAAATAGTGTGATAATGTAAAGAGTTTGTAAAAAAAACAAGAGTGTAGTTGTATATATGGAATATTTACAATACTGGCTGCCTCCCCTGAAACAGTGTTTAGTAAAAATAAGTATTCAAGAAAAAAACAAGGAAAACTATTGCAGCATTATACATAGGCACTATAACTCCCTGACTTTGATAACAAAAATACTATTCATGTCTGAGGAAGGTACTATGGAAGGTGTTCTCACTGGTTTCACTGCAATATCACAACTTCACAGCGTTACTAAAAGGGCTACTCACAGATGTTGCAGAATACAAAGCCCATTGACCCCTTCTAAATCAGCAGCTTGGAAAGAATTCCTGCATCTCAGTGTTTAGTCAACTGGAGTTCCCCAGTCACTGCATTTCTACATGGATCATTTTTCTTGAACCTTACAACAGAACTCAGCTCTTCTAGTGAAACACCACATAAATTTTATTTTGCCTGACAAATATTACCTTTCCTGTGTATCCTAGTAAGATCTTGGATAATCCTGCAAGAAGATGAATTCACCTAACATGAGCAATACCACATATTCAACTTCAGGCCATTCAGCTATAAATCATAAATGCTATTACTTTTAAAAGCCACTGCTCTATTTGATTATTGTTCTGACTTTGTTGAGAATGTGACATTATCACCATTATTCAAGTTCATTCTCTATTCTTTGTGTAGTTTCTATAACCTTTGTTAAAAGTCCCCTCATTTTTACAATTACATATCAACTGTTCTGCTTCACTGTCCTTATAGTATGTCACAGACAATAGTGTTGACCCATTTTGTATTAGCATTTTGGTGAACTAACTGTAAAATTCTGAGGTTTTCTTCCCATTTTTATATACAGAAACTTCTTGATTACATTAAAAATAATGTAAATGTTAAAATCTATCATAAAGTTAATATTTTTTATAATTTTGTATTCAACCTTTAGGGTCAGAAATAAACCCTGAAATTATTTCACACATCTCTTTAACTCAATAGTCATATTTGATATAATATAATCTATTCTTACATTTTTTCAATAATCTTTTCTCTGCTAACATCTATGTAACTTTTATATTCTTGAGAAACTTTTCAAAAACAAATGTTTGTCTTAAAGCAGTTCACATTCCAGCTCACAGTTTGTGGAACCTAATCAGAAGAAAACCCCCAAACATGACAACTTTATTAAAATGTAAAAAAATTCTAAAAATGAATAATATCAGGTGAAAAAGGAAATCCAAAAGTGAACAGGAATCAAAAGTCGTGACATGCAAAAGAAAGAGGGAATGTCATTATATTTCTTAATCAGCTAAATTGCTTTTCTGGATGTAAGTATATGTATCAGCAACTCAGAAAAACTTTATAAAAGAGTGATTCCAAAGAACAATATAAATACTTTTAGCTTCTACTGTGAAGGTCCTAATAATCAACTTTCTTTTTGAAAGGCAATGTTCAGTGTCTGCTAGAGTATGAGTCCAATTTCTAATAAGCCCTTCAGCATTAATAGAGAAGAGACTCATATTCCATATTAATGGATCCCAGAAGTGCTATCTGGTGACAAATGTACAAGTAGTTTTATCTTTTGGGCATAGTAACTGAATTTATGTGACTTGGCACGGGAAGAACCAAGATCTGCTGGTAGCTTGAGTGCATTAAATAACAGCAGTACTAAAGGCAATAATCTGGGAGCATCCAAAGAACAAAATCCAGGGTCACCAACAGAAGCAGAAGAGGACAGATTTTTTTTATCCATACCCCACAGGTGGACATGGCTTACCCATTCCTTATTATTATAAACATTTCTGAGGACCTGAACATCCCTATTGGAAGGCAGTAAACAGAAGAATCTTGGCAGTGCATATTTCTAACAGTGCATTTAAAGAAACAAGTAAAGGTATCTCAGTTACATACAAGTGGGCAGGCCTGAGCACAGTCCTCTTCTGCCATGAGCTTCAGGCAAACCTTTTCATCTTCAAACGTAATGCAAGACAAAAAAAAAAATCATGTAAACCAATCACATCAAAAGGGATCCCCAATCTCCTTTTCTCACATAAATCTTGATGTACCTTAGTTAGACTTTCTAAAGGATAAAGTTGGTGTATTCTGTGTTATCAAGTGGTTTTATTCATTTCTATACAATTTTAAAGGTTAGAGAACTATTCAACTGTAGTGTTTTTAATTTTATTTTTCTACATATTACTTTGGATCAAAGGACCAATTTATCAATTGTTGCATTTATTCATCTAAATTATGATTCTAAATCATATTTATACTTGCATTGTGTTGAGTTGGTTGAGATTTTCATTCTTCCTCCCACAGTGCCATGTTCTAGCTTATACAGGTAACTTTATTTTAGGCAGTTTTCTCTTTCAAATATGATGTTTTGTCTTTAAGTGTCAGTACAAGTGAGTGCCATGGATGCTGAGGTTTTATGCTCAGCCAACTATATTCAGTCACAGATTCTCATTTCTGTATGAAATGACTTACACATTGTCAAAACTCTCTGTCCTGCAGTTCCTCATAGACCCTTCTGTGTATTAAATGCATATAGTCCCCAGTTTACATAATTTAACTTTGGAAAGGCTTCCTTTATTTTTTGTCATGTCAGATAATGTTTTGCTCTTTTGCAACACTTCATTTAACAAACAGAATTATCCTCTGGAACTGGGCTGTGTATTCCCTAGCCTAGGAATACCAGAGCGATTAGAGGATGTCTCTTTGCTGTAGCACTGTGGTTTCAAAGGTAGCAAATGGGATCATTGCTGACTGCTCCTTCTCTCTGGGAGAGATGAAGATAACCAAAAAGCAGTAAGGGAAGTATTCCTCTGAACAAGGAATAATTTACTTCAGATGACAGAGTGTTTGTAGACCAAGGAAGCCAACTGCTGCCTTTCCACACCAGTATTGATAAAAGAGAAGGGAGAGACGAAGTTAGGCACTGATGGTACCACCATAGCATTTGCATTCACTGCCAAGAGCAGCACAAACCATCTCTGGTCCAGAAACCATTTAGACACACAGCTGGACACCCATGGAGTGTTCATGGCCAAGGCCAGCAGATCAGAGCAGCCCTGTGGTCACCTGGCTCTGAGCACAGGGAAAGCGAATGGAGCGCTGCCTGTTTGGACATGACACGCCAGGAATGTCAGATCAAACAAATAAACACAAGGGTGAGTGGCTGCCCAGGCCCTGAAAACCTCATTTTTTGTCCCAGTATTTTTTTTTTCTGAATTGGAGATGGAAGTGTAAGAAATTAGAAGGGTGTGAAAGGTTGGAAGCAAAAGCGTATTTTGGAGCGCCTGAATTGCTGCACTCACCAGCAAGGGTACATTGAGCTGAACCTTTGCTATGTTTTGGTATTCATTTTTCTGTGTTTCTATCAGTATCTTGGGTTTGGACTTATGCTATTTTAATTTTTTCCATGTGTATGCGCATTAATAAATGAAAGAAAATTCAGGCTGATATTATTTTCAACTATCTGATTTATGCAAGTTTTGCCATCTGATATACATCATGAAGCTGGTAACAGCATTGTTCTTCCCACTCACACAACACAAAACTTTATGTTTTTATTTCTGAAGATATGTTTGCAGTCATGCTGCAAATAATACACAGTCCTGGGGAGGCAAAACAGTATTTATATATATTTAGCAGGGCCCATTTAAGTTAATATAAAATCACTGTTCCTTGACATTTCATCAGAAAAAAGTTTTACTGCAAATGTGGAGGTATGAAGGCACTATTGTAATGGGCAGAAAGCAGTATACATAGTTATTTCAGGGCAAGAAATTTTTATTTCCAAGAAAATAGAAATTGTAATGTTTAATCTCTTTAAAATATCAAAGCAAACCCATTGAGGCTCCTGAGAAGTAACCTTGTAATGTCATCACAATGTGAAATTACTGAAAAATAGTACATCACCCTGACAATGAAGGTCCATTTCATACATGTTAGTGTGGAGCTCCATACCAAATGGTGTTACTTTTGGTTTTTTGGCCTTCCTGGACTTAAGCTGTATAGATACAGGTGCCTGCTACCAGCTACCACATCTGTACGAACAGTTAAATTACATCTCCTATTTTTAATTGCAGGCAATACCATTTTTTATTATTTAAAAAATGCTTTGTGCTGTGTATGCTTTTCAGCTTCACTGTGCCTGAATGTTTTATTGGAACATTAGCTCTGCTAACTTGAGAATTACTAGGTAGTAAATGCACTAGTTAGGGAATTTAGATGTGGTGGGGCTTTAATTTATTTTTCAAATAAAGACCTATGGTGCAACTTACTATTATTTTGCCTAATTATTCCTGTTTGAAAACTATTAGTCATACTTTGCTAAAGATTACCTTGCAGATTTGAAGCACTTATGAAAATAAACCTGTGATTTCAGAAGGTGAGTACACATCTTTATTTATACATGTGCTGCAGAGTAGTATTTTCATACATTCCCTGTTTAGTTTTAATTCTGACTATTGATTTGAATGGATTTTTGTCTTAAGTTGATCCCTCAGCCATAATAAGTCGTATTTGTCATTTAGTCCTGAGCCATGATGGTCTTCTGTTAATATGTGAGCTATATCTAGATCTTCAGTGTCTGCAGTCATTCACTGGCCATAACTTTTCTGCTTTCACAGTAGCTCTGATCATTTGAAATATGCTTCCTTGAGAAAAATTCCAGTACTCAAAACTCATGACTCAGGTTTTTTTACCATGTTCAGATCTTCAGTGTTATGGAGCCACGTATTGCTGTTTCACTAGCACATGAACTCTGCAGTGTTCAAATTACTGTCTACAGATGTACAAACAATAAGTCTTTGCTCCAAAAGATTGATTCATTGCATCTGCCCTAAATACTCAGGATTCCTATCTAAAGATGGAGAGACACCTCTCAGAAGAAAATTTGCAAAATCTTAAAGATGGCACCTATCTCTCTAGCGTATGTAAAGCAAATATTTCGTAATGGGGTAATTGCAAGCACTCATTGAGGAGCTGCCTGAACCAGTGGGATAGGCAGCTCAGGAAGGGAATGGTCTGAACTACACCCAGACACTCCCCTGCATAGGGCAGCCTGAAGTCCAGATTTGCAAAATCAGACTTTTAATTTAAACTGGTTTTCTCCAGTTGTGGCAGACAGAGGTAGCAATGATTAGGCACAAAAGCCAACCTGCTATTCAATGCATGGGGGCTGGGAGCAAGCAAGTTGGTGCTTACAGATGTTGACAAGTAAATTCCCCCTTATTTCCATGATATTAATTACTTACAGACATTCTAATCTCACTTTAGGTAATGAGAAAAAATAGTATGATTGCCAGTCTACGTTATTTAAACACTCTAGGAATCAATGCCATATGTCGACATGTATGTACAAGCACTGATTTTGAACACATTTTTCTCTCTTCCTTAGTGTAGCTAAATGCTTTTGCTTTCCCATTCTCTGAGCAGACTGGAGGCTGTTTGCTGCAAAATCCGATTCTTTATTCCATGAGACTGCAGCTAATTCAGGGACCATCTGTGTGTACTTATAACTTAAATCATTCCTTACAATGTGCTTTATATTGTGCTTGTCAAGGTTCAATTTCATCTCCACTGGTGTTGCCTGTTTACCTAGTTTTGCTCTTTCCCAGTGGAGCTTGTCACATTCCTTCTGAATTTGCACATAAATAATCTTGAGACAGCACCGTATTTTACAAGTTTTCTACATTTTGGTGGATCACGCAAAAAAGACAGTTTCTGCACAGCTAAATTGCAAAGGATAAGGTACTGGAATTGCTGCCTGTCCTCAAACAGTGTTCCCCCTCACAAAGTTGCACACCACTGCCCCATGAAGCAACAACAGCAAAGTGTAATTTCCATCCGAAACACAGAAGGGATGGGGGAGAAGGCTGTCCCATCTCAGCCTCCCTGGTGCCCATGGATCCTCTTTCAGACCAGTGAGAACGAGTAGAAGTCTGGTAGAACAGTGGCTGGCACTTCCAAAAGTCCACTGAAGATTCATGTGACACACCGAGGACTTTCTGATGGATGACTTCTTTCAGACAGCGTGACTACAGCACAGAGAGAGATAATTGGCTCTAAGTTAGCTGTCTTGGGTACCAAGAGCAATGAGGCCTGGGGCTGTGCTATATGCAGCTGTATAACCATTTAACCATTCACCAAAGACTATGTTGCTGTGAATATTCTGCTATTGATATCTAAGCCAGATGGACTTAAGGTACTGCAGGCATACCCACTGCAATCCTTATGCACAGACATATAAGTGCTCTTTAACTTGCCTTCTGTACATTTGCTGTCTTTTCAGAGATGTCAATACCTTTTATTAGCCCCTACCACTTATAGAAGGTATAAAGAGTATGTTTTTCTGATGAGGGATTAATGTCCCTGAACTCCAGTTCTCAAGTGCATGCAGCTGGAGCTGCAGTATTGGCTGATAGTTCTTCTGCACTCTGCTCTGTGTCACCAGCTCCTCAGGTTTTATAATGCAGTTTTGTAGTATTTGGGGATTTTTCTGAAAGTCCTAGTTCTCCTACTTTGATTTTTTTCATAATTTATTGAGGAAAATGTTTTATCTACAGCCACAATCACTGCAAAGGAAAGAAAAGACTAGCATCTATGGTTACTGATGCCACAGGGTTTTAAAAAGGCTCAGTTACAGTTACCAAAAATTGATCACTGCTAAATGTAGCCCCTAATTAGAATTGGAGACAATTTAGGTAAGCGACACATGCTGTGGTTGCTGTCAGCTGCCAAACTGCAGGGTTGTCTATGTCTTCTCATGCTGAATTCTGATCTCCTCTGAGAAAAGGTGCTGCAGAATTCATCAGCATCACAGGAGCCTGCAGCTAGAGACAGGAGAAAAGAAAATGTAACCAAAAGTGGAAACAAAATAGCTTCATGTCAGGTGTGAAAGCTAGAATGGAAGAGGAAAGGAAAAAATGGCAAATCTGCAGATGCTCTGAGACATGGAAGAATGAAGCGACTGATGAAGGGGGTCACAAGGACAGGAAACAGCGAGGGAGGAGCACAGAAGAGAAGGGTGGGTAAGTCCTTGCCTTTTAGGCAGAACCATCAGTGTGCCAGTTGCCATCTGACTGTTTGCCCTCTATCGGGGAGTCTTGCTCATCAGGAATCTGCCAGATGCTGATCTGAGGTGAAGGAAAGCAAATTACCCTTAAACATCTGTCCAGGGACATTTCGCACTGGGGGGGAAGGGACAGTCAGGAAAAATCCTCTGGGAGAAGAAAGGAAACACTCACAAGGGTTAACCAGGAGGGTTGCTTGTCCTTCTCATCTGTTTAGGTTGCACATACATTGCAACTGAATCTATGCCTCTGTATCTGTACAGTGTCAAGTATATTTCAAGAGCTGCAGTCAAATAAAAGAAAGAAAATACAGTGAGAAAGGGAAAGAGGAAACCATGGGTTTTATGTACCCAAGAAATTTGAGACAATACTACTGAATGACAATTTATCTATACTTAAGGGTTTCATTCTCCCAAATGTTTGCTGTGTATTTTCAGCTGTCTTAAAACCTGAAAGTTGATCTTTTGGAAGGTAGATTTTTTCAGGGTTGGGTTTGTTTGTTTGTTTGTTTTGTTCGTGTAGACAGGTATTATAGGCATATAAATGTCTGATGAATGCCCCAGTAGCACGCTGTTTCATTTAAAACTCACTGAAGAACCATATAGAGGCAAGCCATGAAAAGCTGATGGAAGTTGCAAGGAACAAATGCTCTTTGAAAGGACAGAGAAGACAATGGGAAATTAGACACAGAAAAGAGATAAAGAATAAAAAGAATGTAAAAATGTAAAAAATGGAAATGAAAACCAGGGCCAACAAGAACTACTTGTCTATACAAAGTTAGGTATATGTGTAATGATTTTTTTCTGAGAAAAAGTAATTTTTGAAATAAATTGCACAATGTTTTTGTGCATAAAATTATATCCTGCTTTTGCACTGTTCTGCCAGAAGGCTATATAAGCCTGCTAAAACTATTTCTTTTCTATGCAAATGTTCTCTTCAATATTATTTTATCTCACCTATCTAATGAGTGCAAATCATCAGCAAAATATGAGGTACACTACTTAATGCATCTTCCTCCAGCATTTGAAAACTGTATTTATACAATATTTTGTGTACTGCTAAGACTGTGATCCCACATTTTGTCATGAAAAGAAAACTAGGAATGTCAAGTAGCATTTTCTTACATGTAGTAAAATGCATTTGTTGACATAAATATTGTTTCTAAGAATACAGAGTCAGCATCAAAGTCTGCTGTTTTCTGGTAATTCTGATGGTCAAACATGGCACCCCTGCCAGACAGAGCTTTTCTCACTGCAATCATGGAGAACTGCAGGACTGTGCAGGCTTTCCAGGCTTCCTAAAAATTTTTAAGCATCACAAGATCTGCCCAAATAAGTGTATGCTTATTAAAAGCATGATGATCTACATAAAACCAGAGGTTATTGCAGTGCCTTGACTACAGTTATGCAATCCTCACTAGAGGGACTTTTTTCTTTATTCCAATTTTATGCATTTTTCAGCAATAGGAAACAATGAGGGAAATGTATTTACTAGCTGCAAGTTGTTAAGAGGAGCTTACTTTATTCAGCGTTAATGTCTAACACAGTTCTGATTACAAAGTAAATGCTAATAATGCTTACAATGCACTCAAAATGCCACTGTGCACTCTGTCTGTTCATGCGAGATAATTAGAGCAAATGGGAGAGTTTTTCAGGTGAAAGGGTTGTTCAGTTCATCTCCTTCTAGCGCACAGCTGTAATTTTGAAGTCCATACATCATGGCTTTGTTTCATTAGATAAATGAGTAATTAATAAATAAATCCATAAGTGACTTGGGTTGTAACCTTAGGAAAGTTCTCCTGCCTTTACTTTTCTTCTCTCTCTCTCTCTCTTTTTTTCTTCTTTTTTTTTTTTTTTTTTTTTTTTTGGCTGCGTTATCAATCTCATTAGATTTCCAAGTCAGGGATTATCTCATGACATATTTTGCTCTCAACTATGGCTCAGTAAAAAGGACCTTGATCTCCTTTAGAGTCTTCTCACTACTATAATATAATGTTAATAAAGAGTTCAAAATAATAATACTTCTACTGCTGTCCTTGAAGACTATTCTATAGACCAATACTCAAAGGAAGTAGACTTCAATTAAAGCGAGAAAGTTTTCCTTTTTCATGTTTTATCACAGCCTTTTTCTTCTCTGCATAACTCTGTCTGTTCTCAGCTGTTCTGCTCAGTGCTGTCCTGCACACTCCTTCTCTACCTCAAAAGTCCACTCATCAATGATTTATAAATTAGATTAATGTTTCATCACCTCTTAAGTTAAATACACAGATTTCCCTTTCTGAACCCTTCTTCAAATCCCCCCCTTCATTTTGTGTTTTGCCTTTGGCCAAGCAGGATTTTGTTCAAAGGTACCCTTTTTCCTACAGATAGCACAAACAAAATATCACCAAGATAATTGATGGCCCTAAAAAATTGCTTCACAAGACCTGAAATAGCAAAGCATTCTTATTAATCCTGAATGTACCATACTGCAGGAAAGTCACACAGATCCCCAGTGACAGACCATAAACCACGCTTCTACCAGTTTTACTACCTTTCTGGCAAGAACAGCTTTCCTGCTTGAATTTTAAAATAAATATTAGATATTTAAAGCAAAAGGATTTCTTTCGCTCTTCAGATGCTTAGCCAGTCATAAGGCACAACAGGAACTCCTTTGCCAGCACTGACATCCGGCTCTCATGCTGCTGGTGCCACAACTGATTACACTTTAGAGAAATATGAGAATTGCTAGCAGCAGGTCCAGGAAGGCTCAGCCTTCCCCACCTTTTAAAGGCTTTGATTCAAAATGTGATTCACAGCTCCAACATGTTTTTCCCCATGTGGATATACATTTAAAACAGTACAACAAGGAAAAAGTATTTGTTTTTCTTTTGGGGGAGTATGAACACAGAATATAGTTTTTGAATAAAATAACCCAGAACACTGTATTTAGTGATGGACCTTTTTACACACAGAACTATTATCTCAAGGTTAATTCTGTTCCCAATGAAATCCAGAGGAGATTCACAACTGATTGCAGTGGGATTGAGATATTGCATTTAAGGCCAGGTTCTCTCCTTAGAGCTCAGCTTTCATGTATGCAGCAAAATCAGTGGTATATGTTGGACATTTTGCAAACTTTCTCATGGTTCATAGCATTATTTTTGTAACTTCAGCTTAGAGTTGGAGGAACAGGAACAAATTCTAGCAAAATCCATCTGCCTGAAATATTTAGTGAACTATCACAACTTATGTAAAAAACAAAATAAGAGTAACAGCAGCTTCAGCAGGGTCATTTGAGTTATTTTTAGTCTCTTTTTCTTCCATTCTGTTTTCCTTTATTCCCTTCCTACTCACACCACATCCTCCATTCTCTCTCTCCCCCTCCTCCCATTTCTCCCATCTTAATCCTTACATAAGAATATAAACATCCATATACTCTTCAGGTAATTGGATATCTTTGTTTTTCAAAACACATTTCTGGCAAATAAAAGATCATGTTCTGATATGCTTCAGTAATGGCTTTTCACAGATATTATCTCTGAGACTTCTAGAGAGCCCAGCCCTGGGCAGTTTCACCTGAGGAATTTCAATGCTCATTATAGCACCAGAGATGGGGGAGGTTATAAAAGTAGCCAGTCACTGTCAGAGGTATTTAGTTGCCTAAGCATAAATGTCTAATGATGAAATACTGTGGGTATCTGAGATATTCCTACAGTGCTAGCGGACATGATAGTCTGCAACCTGCAACCTTCTGCCTATATTTGGACAACAGAATCAAGCCTTAGATACCACTTTTCTTGTAAGGTGAACTGCTGTATGAGTTCTGTTCCCACAACTGAGTCTCTGATGTTTGTAACTATTATATCAAGGAGCTTAAATGTCACAGGTGTGACAGCTGTATAGACACCTACTTGTATATATACAGCTTGGATAATATGTCTTGGTTTAGAGCTGAGTTTCAGTCACATGGTTTCATTTGGCCCAAGCAGGACTGTGATCATTGTCATACAGTAACAGGGCCAAAGGATTTTTTAGTAATTGGTAACAAACTGGATGTCAAAGCAACATGGGCTGTTCAGAAGATTAAAAAAACAAAAATCAAACAAAGAAACAAACAAACAAAAACAAAAACAAACAAACAAAAAACCAAACCAAAAACACAAAACAAAACAAACAACCCACAACACAAAACAACCAAACCCCAAAAACCTGTTACTTAACAATCACTTCTAAGGAAAGGAATGTTTGCAGTCACTTTCTTGAGACACAACCAAAACCATACCACACCAGATAAAGTATGGGAACCATCTTGTACCTTCAGTTTGCTGTGTTGAAATCTATGAAGAGGATGATCCTTATCCAGAGCAACAATAAAGCCTCTCACTGTGACACAGCATGAGCTGCAATTCAGAAGACTTCTAAGTATTAGCAGATAATATGGTTGCCAAAATAAGGTAGTTACTGTTAATCTTGTACACTATATAGAGGATGCAGCAGTAAGGGGGCTGTAATGTATTGCCTTTCTGAATTCGAGACAAGAGTGTAAATATTCTTTTAAAAAATAAACTTTCATTACTGCAGTTCAGAAACTACTGACTGGCTTTAGTGAACCCTAATTCAAAGATGCTGGCTCCATACACCAATTATGGCATGGCAAGCTTGTTCTGAAATATGGTGTTTTATCAATACAAAAGTGCTAGATTAAAATCAATACTATAACTGATGTTGTTTCTCAAGAGGGGAGGCATGCACTTTATTTATTACATACTGGAGATCAGCTAACTACAGACCTTAAAAACAACTGGACCAGAAGTCCTCATCATGCAGCAGCATCAACTCATGATTTAATCTCACACTGCTTTAGAAGATTCAAATGACTACTTATGCCAGAAGGATCTTGAGACAGAAAAACCTTCCATGGAGTCTTACATGGTGGCCATTTGTCACTCTTCCTGCAGAGGCAGCTTTGATGCTCTGTGTACTTGATCCTGCAGATTGTTGAGAAATCTGAAATAATGCTTAATAGAAGGCAACTAGATGTGCTTAGAATTTCATCTGCATTTTGATTTACGTGAACAAAGTGCAGGGAAAAAGTCCATAATAAAAAATGTTGGCCAATTCGATGCATGAGCAGTATCTTCTTCAGTAAAGTAGAAATATGTGGCATTTATACACAAGAGAAAATGATTCTTCTGTTGAGAAAAAACACTGCCTCTAATGTTTTACAAAAGCAACTACTCTGCTTCAACCCACTAAGTTCCTCAACACTGAAATTATAAAAGCAGTATTCAGTCTGGGGTACAGCAAGAAAACTTGTGGGTTTTTTGCATGTTTAGAACTTAGGGTTTGTAAAATAGCAGTGGGTTTCTACCTTTCTTCATGTTAGCAATTTTCAGCATCATTTATAATTTTACTTACACAGTTTGGGACCACATCAATGGATAAAACTATTATGCTCATTACTTGGGGCACAATCAGGGATTGTACACTTAGGAAGGAAATACTTCTGAGATTATTTGATCTTGATTGTGTTTTAAGTGTCTGAAGTGGAGCATTTCAAGGAGGCATCAAAAGGAAATATATAATGAATGATGTCCTGAAAATTTCATGAAATGTGTTTTCTGATGGAGAAAACTGGTTTACTTATGGCTCTGCCTGATCTGACACCACATTTAAAGCCATCTTAATGCAATCAGTGAAACTTTCAACTGCGTAAAGCTAACACAGTCTTAAAATTGGACCCATCTTGATTAAATAAGCTTTAATTTACTATATCTATCTCTACAGTGGTTTTTGAGTCTTAATTTTATCAATAAATTAGCACTGATCACAAGTCTATTCTGATTAAAAATAAAAATACATTCAGACATCAAGACTATGCAAAATGACACCAGGTATAGATTCTATTAATGGAAGCCAATGCTTCTGAATCCTCAGCTAAGACAGCAATTAAAGCATAATGTCTTGTTCTTTCAGGTTTTCATGCAATGGAGGTTATTACAAGAACTCCTTCACTTTTTTCAAATAATTTATAGGAAAAAGAAAGAAATTAAGAAATAGTTAATATGGAAAATTATATAATGAACGCAAAGCACTTTAGCTTTTCCAGAACCAGATTTTATGTAAGAATTCTTGATCACAGTATCACTCTTACCTCAACAGCCTTGAGAATATGCTGAGGTTTCAAATAGGAGTCTACCCAGCCAAGGAGGAGTGCAGGTAGGGTAACTCAGCTGATCCATAACTTGTCATGCCTATGGAGGACATGCAGCAGGCTTAGGGTGCAGCATCTACTCTAAAATGTATGTCCAATAAAATCATATGTCCCATCTCATTTCACTGATGTGGATCACACCTCAGCCCATGTCTTCTGTGCAAGAAATGGACAAGGATTAGAAAAAAAGCTGAAATTCATTTGATTATATTGTGAGAAGCAGAGAAAAAGGTGATGCAATACTAGAATCTGACTTAAAGCTTGTTGCTCTTAAACTCAGGTACACAAGGGATAGCTTTAGACACCATTCCTTAGCACGTGCTGGCCCTTGATCTGGATACAGAGTCTATTTTTCTGTTTCGACACTGGTAGCAGTCAATTATTCATTTTAGATGTGACTTCGTTATCTTTGTCTCAGCCATGAACACCTTCAAATTAGACTCCCAAAACATGAGGCTCCATGGTGCTGGAAAAAACAGACCAAGTCCAGCATGCCTTTCTTTGTCTGCAAAGCCCGTGCTAGCTTCCTCATGGTCTTTCAGCTCTTTCCAAAGAGTAGAGCTGTGAGCCATCCATCTCTTGATAGCACAGAACACCCTGCTTGAAGAAAGCTTTATTTCCTTTGGATGTACTTACAGGGGTGAGATTAGCTGAGTGACTGATCAGACTGACCAGACTGACTGCCTTTTAAGGGAAAGGGCATTGTCAGAAGGGCATTTCCCATGAAGCGTGGAACTGATTTCACAGAGCTGCTACAAGATCTCCTCATGCATGCAGAGGTTATTGATCTGGCAGCTCTATGGGAAAGCTTGCAGATTTGGTCAGAGGTAGAGGCAAAGTAAAGTTTCTTCTGTTGTTTTTTTCCTATTGCTTCAATGTCGGAAGCCTTTACTTATACCTAGGAGTTTTTCGTTTGTTTGAGTCTGTGTAAACAGCTTTAATTACAGATCTATTAAATTAAAGCCCATAGAGGTTTTGTATTGATATTTTTATTGTTGTTTAAATCAAAAAAAATGCAGGCCTATGCCATTTTTTGAACTGCACAGTTGGGTGCAAAATCCAGATGAGTTCTGATAATGACTTTTTTACTTTCTGTAATGAAGTAGGATTACCGAGGCAAGACTTTGATGAAGAGCGGTGCAGATAACAACACTGAAGGTGCATTTTTATTTCAAAAAAGATCTGAGATTAATTAAAAGCTTTAAAGATTGATTTCTTGATTAACATTAGATTTCAATATATAATAATATAATAATAAATATATAATATATATAGTATAAATAACAGGAACATGAAAATCTATTTTTTTGAAGTCAAAGATACACAATACAATTGATGCCCCTGTTGACAAAAATGCAGAGGTAGTTTATCAAATGTAGTCTCAACCTTCCTGACTCCTCAGATATCCACCTCATTATCACAGATTTCAGGAAAAAAAAAATTGATTTAGTTGTTCTGATGTATATTCAGAAAGTAATCATTAATAAGGATATCTGTGCCATTTTTTAGCATCCAAAATATTTTCAGTGGAAGGGGAGGGTTGTTACATGTCAACTGAATAGAGTATCTAGTCTTTCACAGTTACATTGATCAGAAGATGGTTTCTATAGCTCAAATGTTCCTGTCTCTGTGTTTCTCAGTTTTGTCTGTTGTGACAGGTGAGCTTTGGTTTCAAATGGAAGGTGATAATGTGCTAGTCACATCATCCCATTTGATTAGTTATTTCATAAAACTATTTTGATGACTAATCACTTTTACCATGTCAAAATGAATCCTACTCAGTTTGAAAGGTACTGTACAAGCACAGAAGTAACGGATTAAAATTATATGTGGATAATGACTCTGAAATGTTTAAAATACAGAAAGAAACAATAGTGCTCTACACAGTTTGTAAACCACACATGTGCCTGTGAATAACAATAAGGGAACACAAGACTGACTCCTGAAGTCTGGTTGTTTAATAACACATACTGTATTATTCTTTTCATTAACCAATATGGCTCTCTGTCTAAAAGTCAATTAGGTTTTATAACCTTATGCTTCTAATTGGAAGTCTGTTCCCAATTTTTGTTTCTCTCATGGTTAAAAATCTCCTCATATCCAGCCTAATTGCACTCTTAGCTAGTTTATATGTATTTATTCTTGTGTCAGCACTGTCCTTTACCATAAATAGTTTTTTCCTTCCTGATGTTCTCCCATCAAGGATTTTTACAGAGCAGTCATATCCTCTCTGAGACTTCATGTGATGGACTAAACGAGAAAAGCTTTTTTAATAACTTCTAATGAAAAGGTTTTCCATCTATTGATCACCCCAGTAGCTATTATGTTTCTGATCCAGATTTTGACTCAACTTTTTAAAAAATAACCAGGCAAATCTGTAATATTCTGAATAGGTTTATTTTCATCCTCTTGAACAATCCCTATCATCAATCTATTACATCTCACTACAGCATTTGAATTTTTCTTTTTTATTGTTAGTTATGATGTTTTATGTATAGACTGCTACATGCCAGACCCTACTGTTCCCAAGACATTCTCCACCTATGAGTTTGTATGTGTACATCTGCTATTACCTAAAATTACTAGCACTTCTGTTGAGATTAGTCACAAAAATAAATGCAGAATATCTGTCATGCTGCAAAGTATCTCTCTCTGCTCTTAATTTATGGATAATTTAACTCTACGACAATCTGAATAATAAGAGTCCAAAGCAATATTATTTCATGTTGGGGTTTTTTTTTCCAGAGAGTCCAAGTTTAAATTTCCTGAACTTCTTCAAGACAACTTCACGGTTGGTTAGCAACAATTAATCAACATCCAAGTTTTTCAAACAAGTCTTAAAGACCTTATAATTGTCAGTATTGCCTTTAAATTTATGATTACAGACACCTTACATTTTAGGAGAACAGTATAATGAGAGAAAGAATTTTGCCAGAAAATGTTTTGACTGAAAAAATCGGATAGACCTAACATACCTTTACAGTCTAAACAGTAATTGCCCTTGATTTAAGAAATCTGACTCAGTACAAAATGAAATTATGAGCCACTGAAATTCTTACAATTAAAAGTGATTGCTTTTGCAGTGAACCTCTTCACCACTGTATATGCAGGCAGTTACTTCAAGAGCTTTGACTATTTGAATGAGTTTGCAAGCAGCTGTCACACATCTTTAGCCAATTTTTCCTTGTCACACACAAAAAACTCTGTCACCAGAACCAGGATGACTGTCATTAGCTGTTATGAAAACCAGTTGGGTTTCTTGGAATACTTTTAAGTGAAATTTCTGTAGTATTTCTCAAACATATGCAGGATGACAGCCTGGCACTATGGGATAGTCTCCTGATCCTCAGGGTAGATGCAGTACAGATGCATTTTTGCATTTTCCCACAGAGCCTTGCAAAGCTGTGTTTCAGCATAGTGTGAGAACCTCAGAGAGGAAGGATGGACTTGGAGCATCTTCTGCTGTATGCCCTCTTTATAACCATGATCGAAAATAGTTTGTCAAGCAGAGATGAGGAGGTGATGATACTTCAGTACTTTGTGTGGAAACACTTTCATGGATGATGGTGGGATTTTTGCATAGGGCTCATAGAGGGAAAGCTTTGCTCATGGCTACATGCAAATCAGCTCTGATATGAAAGGCATTTAGCCATGGCAAAAAGGGAAGGTACCTTGGGATACTGACATATTAATGTAGCTCTTTGGCCTCAGGAATTGAAACCACTCTTGTTCACACAACTCAGAACACAAGCAGTGAAGTTTGTAACTTTGCAAGCCCATATATCACAGAAAGTCAAACACTTAAGAAGACATGTTCATAGGTATTCCTGTCTTCACTTCCATTATAAGTCTGATTAATAGTTTATGGGGGTTTGAACTCCTCTGGTATATTTAAATGCTAAAACTTTTAGCACAGAGTTATACTAAAGCAGTAGAGCCTTTTCTCATTTGATGAAATGCTGCTGCTAAAAAAAACCTCATGGTGGTGTAAAAGTGTCTACACTGACTCTTTCAGTGGAATACTCATGTTTTAAAAATTGTGCCCTCTACTCTCATAATCAGTTAGGCTTTAAATGCAGGTGCAGCAGAGTGCTGTCCTTCATACTGATTTCACATGGAAGTGTTCTGATGGGCAAAAGAAACAAACCTCTAGTAAGTCGATTGGAACTGTTCTCCTGCAGATTAACGACATTACATCAGAGATAAGTAATTTTCAGTGGTAGATTTTCTGTAATACTGATAGTTTCAAAGGAATACTGAGGCACTCAACTACCACTGGCTGCAGAGAGGAACTGGGTCAGGAAAATCGTAGTCAAACCCTATGCCACCTCACCAATTCTCTTCTTTCTCTGTGTTGTAAAAGTGAGTTCCCTGAAGAGGATATTCTTCTTCACTTTTCCTCATCATTAGTGAGGGGTAGAACAACTAAATAAGTAAATAGATCCCAACATTTCTAGTGGCCTTCTGCAAGGGAGTGTGAATGGACAAGGTCCAATGCTGTGGATGTCTTCTACTTAGATTTCTCCAAGGCCATGGTGCCCTCAGCATTCTTATTACTAAATTGGAAAGGTCTGAGTTTCATGGATAGACTTTTAGATGCATAAGGAATTGCCTGGATGGCTGCATCAAGACAATTAGAGTCAATGTCTCAAATGTTCAAGTGGAGTCCAATAAAGAGTGGTGTCGCTCAAGGGACCAAAACTATTTAATTAGGACTATTAATTAACTATTTAATGTCTTTGTCAGTGACATAGACAGTTGGATCATGTGCACCCTCAGCAAGTTTGCAGATGACACCAAGCTGAGCAGAGAGAAGGGATGTCATCCAAATGGACCTTGTCAGGCTTGAGGAGTGGGCCCATGTGATCTTCATGAAGTTTAACAAGGCCAAGTGCAAGGTCCTGCACCTTGGTCAGGGCAATCCCCAATATACCCAATGTCAAAAGAGCTGGGGGCTGAATGGATCAAGAGCAGCCCTGAAGAGAAGGATTTGGGAATACTGGTGGATGACAAAAAGGGTAGAAGCCAACAATGTGCATTTGCATCCTAGGGCTGCATCACAAGAAGCATGACTAGTAGTCCAGTGAGGTAATTCTGCCCCTCTACTCTGCTTTCCTGAGACCTCACCTGGAGTACTGTGTCCAGCTCTGGAGTCCCCAGTACAAGAAAGATATAGACCTGTTGGAACCAGTCCAGAAGATGATCACTCTTATATATCAGAGGGCTGGAATACGCCTCTAAGAGAGCTGGGGTTGTTCTGCTTGGAGAAGGGAAGGCTCTAGAGACACCTTATTGTGATGTTTTAATATATAGATATTTTGTTCATAAGCTATCATAACACTCTGCTCTTGCTAGTCTCCTAAGTGTAACTGAAATATGTGCCACTGATATCAAAAAAGGAAATTACCAAAATAAACCCAGGGGAAATTTACCTTATAAAAGTATCTGGTCACCGAGTGCAACTTCAGTGGTGGACTATCTTTTTCCAGGGCTTGGAGGGGTGGATACGTGATAGAATCTGAAACTGAACGCCCATTTGCTCAGACCCACAAAATGTTTCACTCTACCCCATTGTCAACCTAGTCATAAATTCATGACTGCTGTAAAAACTCGGGCTGTGAGTTTTACTGACCCAAGCATGGCACCCAGCAATTCGGGAGGGACCAATGTAAACATCTTGTTTCATTTTCTTTCATGAAGCCAAGAGCCCATATCACTCTCAACTTCATTTCAGCTTTCTTGAGTGCTTCAGCAGAAAACAACCCCCTTATGTATACTTTTGGTCCACTAAAATTATATGGAATTTATCTATAGTACATTTCACAGAGTTTCTAAGGGCAACCTTGTATATAGTTAGCCATAGAGAGAAATGCATCATGTTGAGGTAAAAGAGTGAAATTTATATATAAAAATGTGTAATGCCTGAGTTATTGTATCCTTTTAAAAGGAATAGCCCTTGAAAAGAGTATAGAACTGTATAGAAAATACCCTGTCTGCTTGTGCGACATTATAAGGAGTTAAACAAAATAAAAAGCTTAAGATATTCAAAATCAGGCTGACACAAAGTGAATCAAAGTACAGGAGACAGAACAGGAGTTTCTAAATATATATATATAATGTACATATATATACATATATACGTATATGATTAGAATTCCTGTTCTTTTATTTGGAGAATCCCATAGATATTTTTTCACTTAGGCTTTCAGTTAGTAAATAAATTTTACTGGAAATATTCAATTTCCCAGAAAAACATTTCTTTTATGACTGAAACACCAAAAATTTGACTAAGAAGAACTTATCCCATGTTAATGTTTGAGCCGAGGACTTGCTAGTTAAATGGCATTAAACCTGGGTAAGTAGTTTAATTCACTTCCAAACTGAAATTAGTGAAAAAAATTTGCAAACACTTGAATTCTGAATAAAGATGCCCAATCACTGATACATAGCTTTCATTTTCTTTGAAACTGTTTTTTAGTTTATATTAATGTCCCTGAGGTTCATCACACAAAGAAATCCTGTGTCTGTTTTACTCACTGAAAGTTCAGTTTTTTCCAAGGTGGAAAGCTGTGGTAAAATGGACAGAAGTGTTTTTAAAAGGTCATATTTAAAACTTCTCAAGAATTTGTCATATGCATACTGAAGTAGATAATATTAAAGTAGAAATAGTTAAATGCATCAGGACCTTTTTCTGCCAAAGAATTGTAAGAACAAGACAATAAATTTTAACGCATATGTTAGGAGAGTCACTTTCAGATGAGAAGTAGGGAAAACTCAGGAAGAGCTTGATCAGGTAATGGAGAAATGATAGATTTTGGGAGTATGGTTGTTTTTCAATCAGCTATTTAGATGAGATATCATTGCATTTATTTCCCAGTTATTTTGCTTCTACTCCAGAGTTGTTTTTACTTAGAACAAGATTCTTATTTCAGGTCATGTAAGAACTTGAGATACTTCCTTTGCACTGTCATGCGACTAGGATTTCCATGGAATGTGGGCAGCAGATATTGTTCCAAAATAGCTGCCACATTTGCTGTCAGTGCCAGAGTGCCCACATGGGCCCTACTATCCCTGCCTGCCTCTGGAGCTCCCCCTGCCCTGCCCATGGCCTAGGACCCCATTCCAGCCCCTGGGATCATCATTCCCTGCCCTAATGAGGCCATAGGCCACATCTCCAGCCCTGCCACAGCCCTGTCCCTCCTGTCCACAGGCTGTTCTGAGTCTGGTACACCCACAGCCAAGGTCCCATTTCTAGGAAGTTTCTTCCCTGGTGCCCCCAGCTCTGCTCCTGTCCGGGATCTTCCACCCTTCAGCCCCTGCCCACCAGAGTGTGGAGGGGGCGGGTGTGATCCAGGCAGCCACGAGTGATGAGCCAGCAGCCAGAGAGGAATAAATCACAGCCTTCCAGGAGATTCAATAACTTGTCGAGCAAAAGGGTAACAGAGATTCTCTTGGATTGTTAACAGGACAAAGCAGTTACCAGCTCTCCTTTATTTGGAGAACAGCAGCTGAAGCTGACTCATACAAAATGGTAAATCTTACACTGACCTACGCCACCCTCTATTACAATTACCTGGAGACCTGTGTTCTCCATACAGTATGTTCAGCTCCTCAAAGTGATGTGTGCACACAAGCCTACATACTCGTGCTGACTTTCAGCAGATGTAGATAGGACAAAAATCTCCATGAAATATCTGTATGTGAAGTCAGCTCAGGCTTGGTAATTGCTCACAAAAATGATGCCTGGAATATGGTAGAAGTTTTAGCAAACATGTAGATATCCAGAAAAAAATCAGATGTCTGCATATATGGTATATTTGTGCTATGCAGAGGGAAATATTTCTTTGTGAAGATCTAAAAAAAACAATCAATCTTTTGGCAAGGAAGCCAAAAGTGAAAAGTCTTATCTACTTAATGCCAACCTCTCTCCCTGAAAAAAATATTTAAAATAATGAGATTAAAAATATTATCAACTTATCAATAACAGTTTTCTGATGTGAATTTTCAAATATTCTTATCTTAAGTAAAGTTCTTGATGTTTTCAGGTCTGCAAATACTCCTAGAGAAAAAAATTGGTTACATGAATATTAATTTTTAATTAATGTATGAAATATTTCTAAGTTCCAAAGAATCCTTTATAACATGGATTTTATAATGAGCAGGGATTTTTTAACCACTGTTCCCCAGTCATCTCTGCAGCAAAGCATTATCATCGTGTTTCACATATTTGTGCTCTTCAGCAGAGCATATTGCAAACACGCCCTCAATGACCTTTCACAAACAAGAGACTGGTGTTTTTTTTCTTTCTGTGACCACCCTACATATCTTGTTTTGCCAATAAAAGCCTGAACTAAAAAGAACTCACCATCACATTGATGGATCATCACATTTCTGACTCAGTTCTGCATGTTCACTTTAAATTCATCTGCCTCAGCTAAAGGATTGGGACCATTGTTTTGTAGACAAATGTGTCCAACTGATCAATAATCTACTCTCATCAGGCCATGGAAAGTATTTACTTGCTCTCAGTGAATGCCAAAATTCCCTGCCTAACTCAATACACTAACAAATGAGGACACATTAAATTGCTTTCCAGTATGTATATGTCTATTGACAAGAGATTTCAGGCTAATCTCCTTTATACCACAGAACTATTTTAATGGTTGAATGCTTCAGCCTTTGTCTCTGCTGGGCAGTAGAGGCAATCATGCCTTCTCTTCCATAATTTCTTTTCCTTGCTTGCAGATGTACACAAAACATTTTCTCTCTAAGCTTAATGGAACAACTCTACATTTTTGAAGAAAATGCGTTTATTAATATTAAGCACAAAGCTCTGCAAAGTTGATGCTCAGGTCTGAAATTCTGCATGTCATCAGCACCACCACATATTTTCTGTGATGCCAGAACAGTATAGTTTCCACACCTTGCCCGTCTGCTAGACCTAACCTAAGGTATGTTTTCTTAGTACAAGAACTTGTTAGAGATTTTCTGAGTTTTGTTTTCATGACAAAGGGTTAGAGACATTATTTTGACAGCTATCTGATCTAGGGCATCAAAATTTTCATCAGTTGTACATATATCACATCAAGCATTCAGAACCTCGTAGGAACCTGAAGTTACTCCTTCTGTTCTACATGCTGGCCTCGTAGTAGTCAGGGTACAGTTGAGTCATACAGGAGTTCAATACCACCCCAGCCCAAACAGGTTGTATATGCAGTAATTTATCCAAGACACACATGATTTCACCAACACAGAAACATGTTCCTCTGAGTCTCCTCAACCATGAGAGTTCTGAGACAACACCTTCCTTACAGATCTGGCCAACATTTCACCAGGTTGATGTGTAAGTTAAATTAGGTAAGACTATCCATGAAGGATATATCTATAATGTTACCAGTTATATATGGCATGGATACAATTTGATTTTTTTCAAATTCAAAGATGCATAAATAAACTTAAAAGAATAAATCAATGCAAATAAAACAACACCAAAAAACTCACAGAATTAGTCATAGGACAGAGTTAATTATAGGCCCATGGTCATCAAATACCACCCCTGACATCTAATTCATAATCACATTCAATAGAAAATAGAAAAATATTTCTTTGCCACCCACACATAACATTTGCTGCAGTATCTTGCTGGGGTCAGATGAAGTATTTTCAGTGCCTTTAACTGTTACAAATTTGATTGATAATTACTTTCTCATGCTAAGAATAGTAATATACCCTTATGATCAGAAGTAGTATTAATTTTATGTAAGCAGTAGGTGGTGGTGGATTTTTTTTTTTAAATAAAAACTTATTTTAATAAATACCTATGGCTTTTGAAAGACAGCCCTGCAACTTGTGAAGTAATGAAATTCAGTCAGTATCTCTTTGTGCTACCATGACTCTGAAAACAGGTTCCTATCCACATCATGTGTATTGATAAGATAGTCAAATACCACAGGTCTGTGATTTGTAAACATTTGAATCAAGGGCACTGCTATATTCCCTGATCATTCATGCAGTGGAGTGCAGCAAAACAGAACAAAAAAGCTCTTTGGAGCTCTGACTGCAATGCCCAGAGTTCAATAAATTAACTGAATATGTGGGAAGGTTAAAAGAAACAAGCTGGTTTGATTCAAGTTATAATTATTTTGCTTGTATCATTTTTGGCATTCTCAAAGCTTGTTTATGCCCTAGAAAGACATTTACTTCTTCCAGCTCCATGCAAATTATTACTTTATGCATGACCTTGTCAGGCAGCCACTTTGAGCATTTCATTGTCTTTGGGAAAGAAGAGCTGACAAACAGCTCTGTTTTAATTCAGCCAAATAATTGTCACAAAAGTGGTGCAGTGAAAAAAATAAAATTAAATCCCTGGGTCTAGTGCTGCAATACCTGATTTTTAAAAATTATTTTCAAGACATACAAAGTGGACATAAGGTATTCTTAAATCAAAATTGTAGTGATTCCCATTCAAGTAACTGATAAAACCGCAGCTCTAGGCAAAGGGCATATGTATTTGTATTTCAATCATGAGACTATGTGCTGCATCTCAAAAGGGACATCTGAATTGCCACCAAAGATGTCGCTGCAGTTCTTGCTACCATGTTATGCTGACATGGAATTTGCCACTGTATTTCCGTTTCTGAACATCTGTCTGAAAAGTACAGATTCAGTTGTCCCTTCCATTGTGGCATGATGTGATACCAGAGGTTCCCCAGCTTCTCGTGTATTTTTGGCACAAACATTGCAGTGATGTCCTATCTGGATTCATTGCCCCCAAAGAAGTAAAACTGCTTCAGATTCATCCTCTTTCCCTGAGTTCACTTTAGAATATTAAGCAAATTTTATTGGCAAAGGATTTTTTTCCTAACAAGCAGAAAGGTTCATCTCATCATTATAAAGTGAAGATTTAAAAGAAAATATTGGTGCTTGGGGACCAATTCACTTGCCTAAACACTGACACCTCACAATGAGGGAACTGACATGTGGTTTTCAAATTTTTTTTTTCTTTTAAGAAAATAAGCCATAAATGATAAATTAATCTAACAAATATGAGATGTGGATCAAATCAGTACTTTCTCTGTACATAAACACCCTTAATTTTCAGAATCTCTATTTTGTGCACACCCAAACTGTGTTTCATTTAGTAAGTTCAGGTGAATAGTGTAGCCATGGAACAGGGTTCAGGGCATCTGCCAGGTGCTGCACTCTGTGTCATAACGCACCAGCTTAGCTCTGAGCTGCTGGGGATACACTACCATTAACACTGAAGCTGATTAAAGATAATTCCTGTAGGTCTACATGATCTCTTGTGACACCTTTGAACTGCAGAGCAAATGTACTACTACAATATGAAGAAGAGGTCACAGTGGGGCCCAATTCATTATACATCCCATAAACCAGATTGTCCAGTACTTTAAGCTGTACAAGAAGGTCTTTGAGGTTCTCTTTACCCTTCTTAGGTCTTAGCACTGAAGAACCCCCCACTTTCCCCTCCATATGATTTAGAAGTAGCCTAGCTGAGGTAACTGCCCCCCCTGAAATACCAGTCCTAAGGACTCTAGGTTTACCAGAATTAATTAAGTAGGGTAGAAAAAATACTGTAATCAATGTTCATTTTAGGCTTATTTAAATTTTTTATTTTTATTTCTGGCTTTCAAAATTGAATGCCTAATCTTCTTTATGAACATTTATGTTGCACTGTAAATTTGATAGCATTTATCTTTGCATAAGTGCTAAATATTACAATATTTAATTTGATTCTACTGGTTTAGGACAAAATTTATATTATTACACACAGCTTGTCTAGCTTAGTTTTTTATATATATTTCAGTCTGCCTGTAGGAAAAATAAGAAGAGTGCCATTTCAAATTGTTTCTAAATCATCAGTGTTAAGCAGTAAAATTTTATTTGACCAAAAAGTAAACATCAAAATTACATTTCCTTCTTCCAGATTTTAATCCCTTATAAGAAAGATAAGTGAGATGTGAGGAAGAACCTGCTATCTAAATATTCTTCATGAAAGCTACTCTTTGCCTCTTTGAGGTCCTGGGACACTTATTGATTGAAAAGTCTCCCAAAGCCAGACATGTCAAGGAAGAAAAAATGCAAATGGCATCTTTTAAATCTTACAGCCATGCATCCTCAGTAGTTTTATGTGCTCAAATCAGTTTTTCTTGTAAACAAACAAGGTCATCCTTTGCTTGGTTAAGTAAATATAAATAAAATTAACAACTGTGTAATACCTGCCTGTACTCACATGAGAGATTTTGTGGCCTTTGAAACCATAAAATTAAGCCTCCAGCAATGTTGTTACTGGCTAGAATTTGAAGTCAGAAATGTTTTGCATTACCACGTGCCTGAGCTTTTTCTCTCCTTTAATACCCTTGATTTAAATGAACCTCTTTCAAGGGTCACATGCAGGCATTGCTGGTGGCATTACATGAGAAACACCAGCAAGGATCATCGCAGTCATTCATGAGAAAAACAAGTAAAACATAGCCTTTAACCACCTGTTCCTCCAAAATAAATTAAAAAAAATAAATTTAAAAATCAATCATAGTCTTATTTTGGTGGACACCCAACAGAGCAATAAAACTTGTGTACTGTCTCATTGCTTACTAGGAAGCACAGAAAACACCTGATACTGGAGCTCATTCCCAGGCTCAGAAGAAACCTCACATTTATTATCAGGGACAGAGAAACAAATAATATCTGAAAAAAAATACTCAAAATGTTTGTGGAGAGAGGGTAGCAAGAACTATATTTGTAAGTGTGATGTATTCTTGTAAACTAAGCCAGAGTGAGAGGAAGTGCAGATCTCAGCAGTCCTGTGCTCTTAAATGTCCAGGAATGTCAAATCTAATCTACTGTCTTTTGATAGTAGATGAAACCTCTTTCAGAAGATAGGTTTCTCCTCCCAGCTGTTCTCCAAGAAACTCCCATCTTCCAGTAAAGCACAGAATATTCTGAGTTAAAAGGGATGCAGAAAGATTATCAAGTCCAACTCTTAAATGGCTCGTATGGAGATCAAACCCACAGCCTTGGCATTATTAGCACCCTGCTCTAAGCAAGTGAACTAATCTCAGGGTCTGACTTTCCATTTTCCATCTGAATAACATCTCTTTCTTATCACACATTATTTATAAAACTATAATATAATCATCTTATCAATCCAACAGCCAGTAAAAAACAGTCAGAAAAACCCAGGCTGGGCAGATTTCCAGATTGAAAGAATTAAAGTATTTATGTTTTTTCATAATAATTTATGCCTTTGAGAACCTGGTTTAAAACTACTAAGTCATCTCTTGCCAGTGAGATTGTACTTTTAAAGTAAAAATGAGCGGAAAAGTTAATTTACTATGATTGTTAGACCAGGTACTTAATTTCAAAAGAGTATTTCCCCACAGGAAAGGTCGGAGTTTTGAGGCAGAAATCATAGGGAATGAGTAATGGGGCTGCAAACATGATGAAATCAGAGTAAAGAATTCAGGAGAATGACTTCTTTCTGTAGTTTGACTTCCTCAACAGTTTTGATGGTGATCAGGGTAGATGTGACACTGAGCTGCATGAGATTGCATCATGCTTTCATTTCACTGCCGATTTGCTGCTCTGCTGTGGATATTTCCTATACTAGAGTAATTATGGTCTTCTTGACTTCTTGTCACCATGAAAAGAACAACTTGTGCTACAATTTTCAGGCCAGATTCCTTTGTCGTCTCAATGTGCCATGGTTTTGAAGAAATCTTGTCAGGCACCAGTCTGTGGGGGTGATCCTAGGGCTGTTGCCCTGTGGGTTGTCACACTGCTTATTCTGCACAATCTCACATGAGGTCCTACACCTGCATGAAGACCTGAGGTCTGTCACTCTGCATCCCAGAGCCATGTGCTCTCATTCCAAGCTCAGTGCTGCTGAAGCTCATCAGACCACAGCAAGGACTCATGAAAGTGCAAGTGTGCTCTGTGTGTGTGTTTTCTGGCCCAGCCTTCTCACATGACATGATAATTGATACCAAAGCACAGAGGAAGGTTGAGGGTACAACAGTGTATTTTAACTATCTCCACAAAATCAGAAGGGAATTTAGCTTTTTCGTTCACTGGTCTGCACATTGTGTGGCTTGACATAAAAGTGACTGTTAGAAGGAATTGAAGACTCAGGAAAGACTACAAGTTCTTCCTGCAGTAGAAAGTCAGGTTCTTCCAAAGACAGAGCCCACCTCACTTTCTTAGTTATGAAGGCAGAGTTAGAGAGGTGTCCAGACACGTGGCAGCCCCTCTGCATCCCTTATCTCTTTACTTTCCAATAGCAAGTGACCAGCCCTTGCTATCCCCACACAGGCAGATGTGCACAACCTCTTTGGCACTGCTGACCTGCCAACACAGGTCTAGCAGTCATCTGGCCAGTGCTTTTGGGAGTGTTTGTTGGTCTCAATTCATTCAGTATCAGATGATCCCAGAATGATTTGGGATGCACTGGGTTTAGCTGGGTTACAATTAATTTTCTTCATAATATCTTGTATGGTGCTATGTTTTGGATCTGTAATGAAAACAGTGTTGAGAACACATTAATTTCTAGCTTTTACTGAGCAGAGCTTACACAGTCAAGGCCCTTTCTGTTGGTCACCCCAACCCACCAGTGAGGAGTCTGGGGGTGCACAAGGAGTTGTGAGGGGGCACAGCTGTGACAGCTGACCCCATCTGACCAAGGCATATTCCACTCCATAGGATGCTGTGCTCATCAATAAAAGCTGGGGAAGGAAGAACAAAGCAGGTGGTACTTAAAATTATGGTGTTTTTCTTTCCAACTAACCACTGAAAACGATGAAGCCGTTTTCCTGGAGATGGCTGAAAACCTGCCTTTCCATAGGAAGTAGTGATTTAAGTCCTTTTACCTTGCTTGCACACACAGCTTTTGCTTTACCTATTAAACTGTCTGTTTCAACCCATATGTTTTCTAACTTTTCCCTTTGATTCTCTCCCTCATTATTCGGTTAGGGGAGTGAGCGAGTGACTGTGTGTGGCTGAGCTCCCTGCTGGGGTTAAACCACAACAAGGGATTAATCCTGTAATAATCCTGTATTTAATCCCATTGCTTGGCCTGAATGTATAAACCATTGTCATGCTGAAAGGGAACAAAATGTTTCTTATGGGTCACATCCTTTAACACTGGATTTCTGGACACATTTGCACCTCCTAGCTTACTAAGGGGTTGTGGACTCAAAGGTTGGAACCCTTCAGATTCTGTGATATTTGTGGAGCTCTCAAGAGCAGGAAAGTATCAATCAGATTTCAGTCATTTTTTTTTTATTATTTTATGTGGATGAAAAGACACATAGTTTTACTTGGTGGATGTTAGAACATAACTCAGAACATTTGGTTATTCAGTTTCTGCCTAGACGTGCTTCATCACAGCCCAACCACTTCTGAAACTCTACAGGGATTATAGAATATATGAGATAAAGGGTCTGTTAAAACACCACAGTTCTTATAAAGTCTTATCTTGTCTATTTTTCAGCTGGAAGGGATGATAGAATCATGAAAAACATTCTAACAGGGTACAGAGTCCATCAGTGCCCTTAAAAGAGACATGAGCCTAGCAGTCATCCAATACTGTTGTCTTTGAAGGGTGGATAAGAAAAAGCTAGAGGTTAAAATGTGCAATGAAGATTAAAAGCACTTTTCCTGTAGAGAGGAGCACATCTGACATCCATTCAAAGATAATGATAGCAGTCTATTAAAGGCAGGTGAAACAAAGGGACAAGGGAAAATGTGTCTAAATAAAAAATAATGGTCATGGATCTTAAAGGACTCAAAAATAAACACATATCAGGTCACTAACTGGTAAACAATAAAATCTTAAGTGCCATTTATCATAGAAACGAATAGATATACATAAAAAGAACAATGTTCTTCACCTCAAATGGTAAATAAAAAGCATGCTTTTAACCAGGAACAGCCCAAAAGAGGGAAACAAAGAAACTCTTGCGATTCACTCTTGACATTGCAGAGATAATGACATCAGCTCTCAAGACAGTGAGAGCTACATCTGAAATCCCTTCTTAGGGCTTTTTTTTATTTAATTAAAACCAAAGGCAATTGAAGGAAGATAGGGTGTTTGGGTAGTAAATTGTGCTATATGCTGGGGGCTGAGTGACAGCTCGATCCAGCTGAATAGATGTATTTTAAGCGATCTATAAAAACCTATAAAACTCAAACAGTGTTCCCAACCAATTTGGTCACCATGAAGTACAAGACTCGTTTCATGAGTTTTTTAATTTTCCCTCATTCAGGCTGAGCTAAGAAGATAAGAAGATACAAATACAGATTTCTGCCAGACTGCAGTTCACAGAACAGATTCTCAGCCTTTATACATGGTTGCATCTTGTTAAACTCCATAGAGACATGCAGATTCAGAGAAGATGAGTATCTTGTCCGTCAAGCAAGTAATGCTGTTGTATGTGTGGAAAGGAACAGTTTATTTTAGGACTAGAAAAGGAAACTATTTTATGCAAGACTGCACTAGCCTTGCAGAGCTTGGTTTGCAACAAAATTTGCACACAAGTTTCACCTACTTGAAACTTATAAATAAGGTCTTGCTCCACAGACCTGACCAAATTTTCTCAAAAAGTCATAGAAGGACTTTTCTGTCTCTTCCAGAGTCTTTAAACCTGCTGGCACAGAAGCCACTTACGTATATTGAATAGATGGTCCATAACAGGAGAATTTAGAATGTCAGCCTCTTTCTTTTTATGCTAGAGCAAAATTTGCTTGATCTTTGATATAAATGGGGGCAGTTTTGATGGCACTCAGCAGAACAGCAATGGTACACACAAAAACACAGGCACACGTGTATGTGCACATGCACCCTTGCATGCCAGCCAATCTATTACAGTGCTTTTGAATAACATTTTGCATGTGAACTTTCTAAAATCCCACATGTCTACTTTGGATGTAGCCCACTTGAAAAATTCAAATGAAAAGCAGAAGGATGAATCTTTGAGTTGGTATTCTAACAGACTTGGATGACTGAAACACACACTGCCAGTAAAACTGTTCAAGATCTCTCATGAGAACTTAATACACAATTTCAGTATCTTTACTTGTCTGTTAATGTCTCTGGAAAGCTAGTCATAATCATCACCTCAATTAAAAGATGTCCAAAATTAGACTGACAGAACCATCAGCCTGAGTCTGTCTTCTGTCAGACTCGCCATAAAATGTTCTGAAGATATCCTATATCCCACATAGAGTGTTGCTAGTGACTATGTGGCTGTTAAAGAAGGTTTTTCTTTCCCTTAGAAAGCACCAGAGAAGAATTTTCCTACATAGTAAATGCTACTTACAGATGGGTATTTTTCAGTCCTCAGTGTTTTAAAAAAAACCAACCAATTTCTACACAGGTAATGTGTGTAAACCACTCTATGAAGCTAGTCACAGTAACGCTTGCTTTGGTGCCAATTTCATTACTTTGGTCAGTGTTGCTTCAAAGTGGAAAATAGCTTGTGGAAAACAGCTTAAAATGTTTTATACAGTGAAACAAATACTTAGAGAATTTGTGATTTTGTTCCACAAAAATCACAGATGTGCTTGACTGAAATTCTAAAACTAATTCAGAATTAAGAATGAAGAAGAAATGGCTAATGCCCACTTTTTAGAATCTTCATTCCCCAAATCAGAACAAAAATTCACTGAAGCTGAAAATAACTCACTGCTAAAAAAAAACCCCAGTGCAAATAAAATTTGACTCGGGGCTCCCTGTATATTACCTGTTTTTCTGACTTCAGATTGTGATGATTTAATGTCATTCCTATCTCTTTTGCATTCAATAATTTGACATTAAGGAGGACATAGGACAAATCATTATTTTGATTTTTAGACACCTCTTGCTTCTTTCTCTGTCTGCCCAGGACAGGCCAGTGCAATTCTAGGCAATGCCACTGTTATGAACATCTTCAAAAAAATCTGAAAGCTTTTACATTTGTCTGGAGCACATATTAATCTCTAGAAATTTATTTCACAGGCATTCCTGAGAAGAAAATATTCTCTTTCCCATGTCAGTCTAGATAGAACAAAGTGGAATGCATGTCTTGATGGCTCATGGATGTGATCTCTGAGATACTAAGCCTTCAGATCACCAGGTTCTTAAAAGTGCAGGATCCCCATCCTCCCTACTTCCCTTTCCTCACAGGAAGATGAAAAATGTCATGGGGGAAAGGTTTGACTGAGAAAAGAGCAGAATGCTTGGCAGAAGGAGCAACTATTTTTTGCATGCTCCCATCAAATCAGCCACACTATCTCTCCTTCGCTTCTCCTCTCACCAAATGAGGTGTAGACTCCTACATGGGAAAGCATGGGAGGAGAAAGAGGAGAATAGGAAAAGATTTTGAAAATCAGTGTATCTCATGGCCCAGGAAGTTTAGGGTACCAGCCTTCATCCCTGAGCAGCATGACATAAGTCCAATATATTTCCTACTTGCAGACCACTGAATGGTGATACGGGCTCTGTTTTGTTGAGGGTTGTATGGTATTCCCTGCAAGAATAAATCACAAATGCAAATCAGTTGCATGACTATCTAAAGTACTATTCACAGAAGCAGGTGATGGGTAGAATAAATATTAATATTCAGTAAAATAACAACAAATATTTATTTCCAAGTATCTAATGCACCCATCTGTGCTCTATAAGGATGACTTGTGTCCTTTCAGTCAGTTCTTCCTCTGGGTATATAGGGGATTTAGGTTCCAAAACCACTTTAGCACTTTTGAAAAGGTTTCCCATTATGAACTCAATCAGACTTTTTCCTGAACTTTATGAGGTCCTCTGAAATGGATGAACATTGAAATGCCTTTGATATTATCATTTTCTCTCAGAGTAATAATTATAATTAGCTCTTTTCTAATATCCTCTTTTGGCTTTAGTACAGCTAAGGCTATAAAACAGACTTGAAATTTTTCCCAGGCAGTGTTGGGAACTCTTTTGTATTTTAAGTCAATACCTAAATATAATCAGTTTTCTTAATGTGAATGAAAAGTCTGTACGAAGTCAAAGGACTTTTATGGTGTTCTAAAAAGATATTAGACCCTTATTCCCTTGAAGTAACCTTGACAAGATGCCTAGAAACTCTCATGAGGGTCATTCTAGAATGTTTCCTGATTTTCTTCCTTTCTCCCCTCATTTCACCATTTTATCCCTCTCATTCCTTTCCTTCTATACAGAATCTTACTTTCCAAGTGATTTGAGCCTCTTATACATTCTTGTCCCCCAAAAAACTTACTCCCTTTTCTTCTTTTCATTTCCAAATGCTCTATATACATAATTTACAGTCAGTGTATTTCTGCAAACAGAAATCATTTCCAAAGACACCTGTCCATGGCTCTCTAATAAACAAGGTCATGTCAAATTATCTGATAGCTGCTTTCTAAAAAGCAAGTATTCCATCTCCACCTTGCTGAGCACTGCCCTATCTACTCATATTTTTTAACTGTTGCTTTCTTTCTACTTTAAGAAAATGGTGTTGGCCATCCAGGTGTCCATATGTGTCCCAGAGGGTTCAGTCACTGTCCACAGCTCTTTCCCTCCTACGTAATGTCACTGAGCAACAGTATTCAGAGCACCTTTATTCTGGCGAGCTTCCATTCTTTTTCTGTGTTCAGCTTTGACCTCTGATAAAGATTTAAACATCCTCTTGTGTTTCTGTCGTATTCCTATCACAGGATCATAAAAAAATTTGGACGGGAGGACAGCAGGAGTTCTTGAGTCCAACATGCTGCCCAAATTCGGGTCAGATCTGAAGTCAGATCAGGCTGCTCAGCTGCATCTTTAAAACCTTCATGGAAGGAAACTGTGCAACCTGCCACAGAAGTCTCATCGTGTGCTGGGCTCTTCCTGTGAATCTCAGGCTTGACATCCTCAAGAGTATTCTGAAGGAGTGCTGCTTTTCTTTTATCCCCACCTACTATAAAAATCCATATTCTTTCTCATCATCAAGGTACATCACCTGGGTGCTGGTATTGCAGAGACACTCAAGAGACAGAACCCTTTGCATACAAGTCAAATTATTTGGATTGGGGCACAGGATCGTGCACAGGGCATGGGGGATTTGATTGGCGGACACCCCAGGAGCTTCAGTTGCAAGGATTCTCACAGCAGCATCTTCAGCTGGATAGAGTGAGACTCCCTGATATGTTCTTCTGCTCATTTCATATAATCTACCTGGCCTGTGGTTGTACATGACCACTTCAGCACATGAGTAATAAAATGTTATTGACTGTCTCTACTACATACAAAACAGCTTCAAAATACCTTACCAAAGAGCTATCCTACGTGACCATTTCTGAATCGGAGGGAATATATTTTATTGACTATTTACACGTTTTGTCCATGTACAGTTTGATTGATCCTGCAAGAAGAATCTCTGTGACACTCCACCCACCACATTAATCAATAGGTGTAGGCAACTAAATTGGACTTGACACAGCAGGAGCAGCCCAGTGGAATCCCTAGGGCTGCCTGAAATCCCCACCTGGAGAGCTCTTGCAACAATCAATAAAATACTTAATTTTCAAGGTGACTAGTGTTTCAGACAATCCTCTGGTTTTTTAATTCTCTGTTGGAAAGTGATAATGACAGCAAGCTCAATTCCTAACTTTCATGAGATGGGGGAGTAGTTAAGTCCTAGGAGTCTTTTGCTGTCATTGGTATGTATCTCAGTCATTTTGAAAACCCATGTACTCCTCCGGGCTTTAAGTGGAAGTCTCCAGCTGGGATTCAAATTAGCAAATTAGTTTACTGTAGCAACATCAATATTGACACAAGCACAGAAATGGATTTTTGGTTGGTGGTTACTGTTTTTAAGAGTGTATAAAGAAGAAGGACATTGTATTCATTCATATGGTATGGGCAGGTCTGTTTTTTTTCACAGCTTGTACATGTTTGTTATGAATGTATTTATGCTTCTTTTTCCAGATATATTTTTTTCTATTTTATCCAACTCTTCCAATCCAGGGTTGGTACCTGATGCTGTTGTTGTAAGCTGGAAGAAAATCCACAAACAAACAAAATCAAACAAAATACAGAACCTTCTTTTGTTTCTTACTTTATATCAATTATATTACTCTTGGAACAAAAGACTGAATAAACTATTCTGATGTCACCTCATTAAAAAGGATTCAGGGCTGACATTTTCTTATCTAAGTTTTGCTTTCAGTTACCCTGGTACAACCCAGCAAGGCTATTCATTTGATCAAGTTCAGAATACACTTAAACCCCAGAATTTATGAATTTGAGATTGTGAAGAGAGGGAGGGTATGAGGCCCAAAGAATCTATTAGAAAACTTTTACACCAAATAAATCTTTAAGTCCTCTGGAGCATGGGTATCTCAGATGAAATGACAAGGAGTAAAAAAAATTACAATGAACATAATTTTCTTTTACATTACTTTAATCTTTTCTGTGAAAACCACTTAAAAATCTTGATCATTGTACTTGTTTGAAAGCTGCAAAGGAACAAGTTCATAAAATTAAGTCTCCAAGCCAATCAATCAGTATGCAGTTAAACAGTTCAGAAAAACTGTTCATAATACAATAAATCATACTTTTTCTATTTTGTATGTATGTGTGATTATTAATGAAGACAGTTCTTAAACACTGGAAAACTGAGATATTCATAAGTACATTTGACCTGACTGGAAACTTTACTTTGTCTTCACTCTGAAGACCGCAGTCTAGTTTGAGAATGAATGTACAAATGCACACAGATGCTCCATTCCATTAAATGTTTGCATTATTGTGTTTTTTCAACACAAAGCAACTTCAAAAAGCCTGTTGTTAGCTTCCATCAAAATCACCTTGGTAAAAACATGATTGCAGGTGGATATGTCCTACATAAGGACATATGTTCTATAAGATAAGAACAGAAGTCAACCCATCCTGGCATCCTGTGACTGACATTAGCTGAAACAAATGCCCTGGGCAAACAGGAGAGGGGTAAGCACAGCATTATTGTTCCAGAATATTTTGTCAACTTCATGCCTTTTGAAATTCAGGGATATATTGGAAGAAATGCAACATTTTTGTATTTTACTGGGGTAGATAGATCATCACCTGCACCAGCAATACTTCCATGCCCTGTTAAAAAAAAAACAAAAAACCAAACCAAAAAGAATTATGATCAGGTAAAAGAAAAATCAACTGATGAACAGTGTGGGAAGTGCAAGGGGCACAAAATAGTCTTTGTTATAATTTCATTGACCTTTTCAAGATTACCTGGGGTAGAGGCACTGCTGATACCCCTTTTGGGTCTGATCCCAAACTGCCTTGCATCCATAACAGTGTTTTTCTTACCTATGAGACTTAAGGAGATTTTCATCCTCCTTACTATTACTTTTGTTTAATTAATATAGTAAAGCAAATCTGATCTGTTTAATCAGTTTAATTAAACAAGTATTATCTCTTTGTGTGAATGTTATTGTTTTGGATTAACTGAATTTATTTCAAATATTATGAATCATTTATACAAAATAGAAATAAACCCAGTATTGGACTGCAATACTTGCTCACAGTTTTCAGGGTTCCCCATTTAACTTGACAGCTTAGGTTAAGGTAGTGCAGTTTAGACTTTGGGCTGTGTATGATGCCACTCCACAGTACATCAGGTATTTGATACAATATTTTCTGGAGCTGCATTTACCTCCTTGTCTATTTCTGCTTATAAAGTTAGGCACTAAGCAGAGGCATTTGTTAAAAAAAAAAAATCTAGAAAATTATTTTTATGACTATCAAGAACAGAAATCATACTTGGAGTCTAGAAATGTTGAGATCCAGAAGCTGTTGAAATCAATGGGAAAATGCTTATTGACATTAAAATTTTGTATCACACTCAGCAGCCCAAATCTTCAGAACTAATAGAAAATTCTGTGGTGACTAACAATTTCCAACATAAAGTTTTTCTCTCATTTGCAATAGTAAAAAAAGCAGTTTCTTTGGGCTATTTTACAAAGCTAAACATCAAAAGGGTCTATTAGAGACAGATTTAAGCTGTTAAAAGGGAACATTTTACAGGCAATTAATGGGTTTTTGCAAGCCAGTGTCTTGTAATCTCCCATTTGGGACAGTAAAGAAGCTTTTTTTTTTTCATACACTGTCAAAGGAAGCTTCTTTTCTTACAATCGTTGTGTATTTAAGCTCAGTAAAATTCTTGTTGAGTGGAAATTATTGGCATGGTCCTTTTTTTTTTTTTTAGCCATTGGGAAATTACCTATCTTTAATTAAGATAAGTGTCAAAATATTGTCCACCCATACACTGCTTTATGAGGAGGAACTCTCAGAAATTTTATTGAGACAAAAACCAGAGCTGGTAACTGCAAAGGATATTTGTACCTAAATGTCAGGGACATTCAGGTCCTTTGTAACAGACGTGGATAAAGTGCCTTTGGAGGAAATGAGATGTGTGCCTTTTGTCACTGGCTTTAAAAGGAGCAGAGCTGGGTCCCAATGAAGCAAGAGCAAGATGGCAACAGGCTTTTATTCCTCCTACATTAACAGTGACGGAAACAGAGGCAGCCTGGTCCATACCAGAAAGGCCAATGCCAGGGAAACAAGGCACATCACTGCTCTCTACAGCTTCCTGAGGAGGTGAAATGGAGAGGGAGGTGCTGAGCTCTTCTCCCTGGTATTTATTCGGTGAAAAGACTTGGGGTTCAAAGCTGCACCAGAGAAGGTTCAGACTGGACATGAGGAAACATTTCTTTCTGGAGAAGGTGGTCAAACACCAGAACAGGCTTCCTAGAGACATGGTCGATGTCCCAAGCCTGTCAGGGTTTAAGAGACATTTGAACAATGCCCTTAATATCATGCTTTAACTTTTGGTCAGCCCTGAATGGCTGTGCAGTTAGATTAGATGATCATTGTAGGTTCCTTCCAACTGAAATGTTCTATTCTAGTCTAATCTAATCTAGTCTAGTCTAGTCTAATCTTTTTTTACCTCCTCACAGACTCTTTTTTGTTTCAATTTTTTCCTTCCTCACAATCACAGCATGCAAAGTGATCCAGAAGATAGCAGAGAGAAAGGAAGGGAGGATATTCTTCATCAAGCTTTATCTCACGAAAATATTAGGTTCCATCTATTGCTCAGCGTGCAGTAGATTGTTGTTTATACTGTGATTCTCTAGAATATGATGAAAGAGATTATATGGTTATAAACAAGCCAAATCTTCACCCTTAAAATCCAGGAAAGTGGATAAAAAGAGTAATCTCGGATTCAGTCAGGAATTCAGCAAATTGACTTTTAAAAAATAAAATAAAAACTTCATTCTCCTACTGTTTTTTTCAGAATATGACTTATTCTTTGAGCTCTGTCAGGAATAGGGATAACTAGTTCAGAAGATGAAAATAAATTATCCTCTGGTTCTGTTACTAGTTTTTAGCCAGATAAGTCACTCAACTTTCCTGGTAGACATATTCCAAAGCCCCTTTACAAAGCTTTGCTAGATCTTAGCTCTTGTAAATTAGACCCAACTCCAAGTGGAACAGCAGAATGGAGACAATATTGAATGGAGAGAATATCATAATGAAGAGAATATTTAGATATCTCATGTTCTTGCCCCAAAATTACACTCACCAGGCAAGCCCATGAGAGCTCATTAACACAAAGCCTGGTTCTTGGCTTGATCTGTGAACTTGATGCCACTGAACCCAATGAGTTACTCCACAGCAACACTGATGTAGCAGAGAGAAGAGAAAACCCCTCCTCATCATCCACATCTTGTCTCTTTTATTGGAAAAGTATGCATTATTTCTTCTATATTCCTGCACAAAATTTGTGTGTGCTGGGAATGTGACTTAGGGTTTATAATATAATAGCATTATTATTATTCTTTCTTCTGTTTTGTTTTTTTTTTTCCAAACTGAAGTTAAGCTGAAATTGAACTGTTGCATTTCAACTGTAGAAGTCACCTTTACTTTCTATCTTTGATGCTTAACTAGGAATAGGTCCCAGGATCATGAGCCTCTCCCAGCATTAGTGGAGAAATTCCAGAGCCATTTTTTGCAAACTGTGGCACTGGTATCCTTTTTTTGGCCATTCAGCCCACTTAATGTCAGCACCTGTAATAGTTCTGCTCTCACTAGGCACTGGTCAAGTGATGTAAAACAAGTTTCAGCAGAACCCAGTTTTGTTCCTGGCACAGGCAAATCTGGAAGCATTTCTTCCCAAGGGAGTCCAAAAAATCTCATCTATCACTCCACAGTAGAGTCAGCTTGGTTGTATTTATGTTAAGATACCAAAGCCGTCTCAGGGAAAGAGGTTTTCCATGCATTTTCTCAGCTAGAGTATCTCCTGCAAGAAATCGTAAAACATGAAAATTCCTTTGTTTTCTTTACTGTCAATGTTTATGTTATCTCATTTGTTTTAGGAGTTTGCAACAGCTGTGAAACCCCACCACCGAGATATTCCTGGAATAATTATCTCTTGCTGCAGCCTAATCAGAGTAGAGAATGTGACTGGGTCAAGGCTTTAGAGTTTGTTAAGATGAGATCCATGCAATGATAAATAATATATGTCTCTAATGTGTTGCAACAAGATGTAAAAGAAAATTAATTCCACAGGCAGTTTTTATTATTCTTGAATCTGTAACCTGTCATCTTCGCTGTGAGTCAAATGCCAAATTACAGCTAAAATCCTGTTCTGCAAATGAAATCCTTTAGTCATGCTAATTTTAATTTCAAATGCAATTGTTTGCATTTTACAACCCTTACTATTAGCCTCGAAAGCAGTTCTACTTCCTAAATTTTAGGACACACGAAAAAAACCCCTTTTCCTGTTTTAGTACTGGAGATGTAAGTCATGATGCTTCAGCCTTACCTCAAGTGCTTTTCAGGAAGGCTGCAGGTAATGAACTGAGAGGAGGAAACTGGGGCTATTGGGAAGGCATGTGGTAAGTGGGATACTTGGCACAGGAAGGATCTAGAGACCTCTGGCAGATACAGTATTTAGGCTACAAAGCCATAGAAAACCGAGTTTCATCAGTTCTACTAAAACAGTTTGTTTCTACAGGAAAATACATCCATGTAAATAAGCCATAAAGTTAAACCATTGCTCAGGGTCACTAAGCCATCAGTAGGCTCTTGTGTCTCTTTGAACTGGGAGCACGCAAAGTTACTGTGTCTCAGACCTGGGGACAGTAACTTCCTGCCAGCATTAATACTATCTAGGTCAAACACTCCTTTTATACCTCAGGTTTTGGATCTGGGCCTAAGCTCCCACTGCTAAAGCTTCAAAATTACTTCAAGACACTTCACCAGCCAAAAACATTAAAAGATTTACTTTACCTTTAAAGAAATTACTTTGGAGTGAAATACTACTTTTTTTTTCCCCCCCCCCAGCTTGAATCAATTTTAAACAATATTTTATTACAGGAAATGAAACATACCAGGTGGAGCTGCAATATATTTTTTAATTGGCAAAATTAATCAAACTCCAAATTTGACAGGTCAGTAGAGTTAATATAACTAGACTTGTAGAAAGTGCCCAGTAGTGAACGCTGTTCAAGATTGTTACTTTCCAAATGAAAAGAAAAAACTCAAGCCATTTAGATACAATCTGCTGCATGCTGTATATCCTTGCTCCCAAAGAGTTTGCAGTATTGCATTCCATAACAAGTGACTGGACATGTACAAAAGGCATAGGTTAATCTTTTGCTCCAAAAATTCATTAGCTCCAGGCAGACCTCTGTCTGGAGCAACTGTGAAAGTGGGATTAAGTGACCTTGATGTAAATAACACCAAGAACAGAGATAACCGTCTGAGAATATATATCTAAATCCAAACTGCTACAGCTAAATGCTAGAGCTCTATGTTCAGCTGAAATTTGTTGAACATATTTGCAAACCATTTTGGCTAATATCTAATTTTAACAGCAGAAGTTCTGCTAATTAGTTCTGTATTCACCAACTCAGCCTTCAGAGATGGTTTTCTCATTGAATTAGCTATGAGATGCACAGACTAGCTTATGAGAAGGCAAGTTATCTGGAGAGGAAAAAATAAGTGGTATCATAGCACACAGCACAACTACTGATCTGTCAGCTGATAGTTTTGAATCTCTAACAGGACATTTCTAATAACCTAAATAAGCAACAGCTGAAAATACTTATCAGAGAAATTAAAACAGAGGAAGAGAAGACAGGATAATATTCCCTGAATCATTCAGAACATGAAATGAATGAGAATTTAAGAGTGCACATAAAGTTAAATGAGAAGATGACAGGAAATTAGAGGTGAAAGTAAGATTTTTTTTTTTTTTTTTTTACATTTACTGTACAGTATTTTTTGAGATAATCCTCAGCTTTCTAACTGACATTAGGCTGTCCTGGGATTCAGTTTCTAAACTGATAATATAGGCAGAAAAAAAATACAGTTTTAAAAAATCACTGCCTCAGTGAAGAACATTCCTGTCACAGAACTAGCATAGGAGATTATACCATTTGCCCATGCATGCCAGTCTGAAAACACATATGCATTTTCACACTGTGTGTGTAAAAGAGCATGTAAGATCCTGAGTTCATGGACCTGACAAATTACTCAAAGCTGGGCAGGATGCAAGTGTCTAAATCAAACATTCTGACTGAAGGAAATCTTTCACAATTTTTTGATCACCCACTTTAGGAGCACTGAAGTTACCATGTACATGAACATTTTACTCTAAAGATTCCCAGGCACCTGAATTTCAGTTTTTATGCATGTCCAGGGTCATATCAGTGCTGTAATCTGTGTGCAAACCTCCCATCTAGCTGGGAGCAAGACTACAAGCTCAATGAACCCAAGGTGCAAAGATTTTATTTCTCTAGAACAGTAGCTCCAGCTTCATCCCCTCAAAATAAACCTGGAGGAGGCATTTGCATTTGGATTTCTATTTTGGAAGCAGGAGTGTCCCCCACTCTTTCTGATGATGCTGTTCAGCAAATAATTTGGCTACAGTGGGGGCACAGGGAACATAAGTTGTACCACAGCAATTACAATGGTCCCATGGGATAACAGAAATTACAGAACTGATATAGTTACCTAGCTACAAAGCAGGATTTTTCTAGCTCCAAGTGGATTTAGAGGATCTCACGTTTCCAGCCACAGATCTCCCTTGGTAAATGTTAGGACATTGCTGAATAAATGTCACCAGGGGCTGATGTGCTCAGGGGTCAGATATTTCATCAAGGATGACCATGTATCTGGAAATCCACACATGTCCAGGGGTCATGTATGGAGTTACTTGCAAAATTCTGGGTTTGGAAAACATCTGGCTCACTAATCCTCTTCTACAAGTCACAAGGTACAAGGGGCCTAACCTACTGTGCCAAGACTCTGCATTCACTGTATAGTAGCCTCAAGGGCTTACTGTTAAAAGGTTTGTATATTTGCTCAGATGGGTGTCTTCACTTCAGCAATGTGAATACTCCTCTGTTCCTCCTGCCTCCAACTTTGTACACAGAAAAGCTTCACAAAGCTAGAGCTATTTTTGTTGTTTTGGGTAAAATAATACAGAGGATTGAGATGTTAGCTGCTGTAAACACAAAATAATAATAAATTCTTATAGCCTAAGTATCAAACTTAGATGATATTCAGGCATACATCTCTCTTAACTACACTTAGATTGGAACTACCTATACTTTTTATATATATATACATATATATATATAGATACATATACCTAAACCTATATTAGATTGACATTACCTATACTTGTATTGCAATATATCCCAAAATTGAACATAAGATCTTAAAAAGACAATGTAGACTACAGCCAGAAGAAAAAATAAAAACAAACCAGAAAACCTGTGTGTTGCTGCTTTCCACATAATGTAATTCTATGCACATGAATTCTTAAATAAATTGCAACAAACACTCCTCCTTTCCTCACTACAGCTTGCATATGCAGTAAATGATATACAAGTCATAATAAAAATAGTTCTTGATTCAATGGTCTAATATTTTGGAATTTAGAAGGGGACATTTTCTGGGAGTAATGTTGCAGTACCTTGCTACACTAAAATATGAACCACTTTTATGAGGTTATACTACAGATCATTTGGATCTGTTTGTAAAACCTCTCCTCATAAATGCTTCCTATCATATTGATTTTTGAAGAATGCTTCACATTCTCATGCTCTCAGCATGGTGTATTAGCATACAGTAGTTCAAAAAATATATCTATTTTTGGACAGTTTTTCTATCAATATTAATTAACTCTTGACTATGTTAGAATGATTGAGACGAATGACAGTTTCATTTTGCCTTTTGCTGGGTATTTTGCTCACAAACTTTGAACTACCTGTGCATGTTTTCATGAAGAGAAAAAAAATCTAAAATTGAAATTCTCCTGGGTTTCTAGTCTCAAGACATCAGAAGAAAAATGAAGGTGTGGAATTCATACATTTAAAAGCAGAGATGGGAGAAAAAGGATGGCAGAAAGATCATCTCTGTATGTAAATACTGTCAGTCATTTTTATGTGCATCAAAAAAAAAAAGGAGTACAAATAGGCAAGGTGAAAGCAAGAATGTGAAATAGGAAATTGTACCGATTGCTTGTGAACAGGGAGCTCATTCCTCTCTGTGCCCTTAAATACTGTTCTCCACAAGACACTGTAGTATCCACTCCTCATTAGAAATCTGCTGACAGCAACAGCCTGAAGGCTTTGGCCATTTGTTGAAATGGAAAGTGCAGCAGAAATAATACAAGCAGTCCCCTTGTGTTTGACAGCTGGGAGCATACTGGATGCATGCAGCTTTAAATAGCAAACACACACAAAAAAGTAAATGTCCTAAAGAATTCACTCGTGTACAGTGTGCTAACCATGTACCAAGTACATTCACAATGAAGGAAAAAATCTTCCAAGGAACAATCTTGAATTGAAAATTTAAACAGAAAATACAAGAGGAGCCACTAGAGATGATCTCATCCAGTACCTTGTGTTGCTCATGAATGAGTGCTTGTTTGATATGCTTTTAAGAGCCTGTAAAGAGATTTTGCAGCCTTCTTCTATGACCTTAAATATATCATTTTCACGGCCATTAGAAAGTGTTTCCTAATATTTCATTTAAGTTCTTACATGAAAAAATTTAATTCACTTTCCTACTTACATTAGGCATGTAGAAAAACAGCTAATTTTCCTCTAACATAACCTTTGACAAATCACAATACCGTAAGTATGATTTTCCCCTTTTATCTCTCTTTCTTAGACCAAACATAACTAATTCCTCTATGAGTTTGTTTTTGGTAGTTCTAATATTACTTTAATTACTGCTCTGGATAATCATGAGTCTCCTTATCAAATGTTATCATTAGTAATGGTGAGACTATTATTTTTGTCTCACATTCCCCTTAATAATGCTTTGAAAAGTTTATTTTATGTCTAAATATGGAAAGAAATAGAGTGTTTCCAGATGGCCAGAATAAAATTGTTCAATTACAAAAAAAAATCCTTACTATTACAGTTTTAGTAGGATTGCTGTTTATTGTCATGTATTTGTAAGAAGTCTCTTGGCATGTCCACTGCTGGCCTTATCATCTGAAAATGTTTTGGTAGCACAGGTGAGATGTTGGAGTGCCATGCTTTGAAAAAGATTTTCTTTCTCTTTCGCCATGGAAAATAAAGCATCAGTCCATCAGTATCCTCTTCACAAATAGTAGAGATTTCTCATTGTTTTTGTAAGTCTGATGCAAACTTAATATTAATTAAAGGTCCTTAAAATCAAACATATCTGACATAAAGAAATTTTTCATTCCGATGCCAAGGCCAAGCCCTTCCAGGAGACACACAGCCTGAACTGTCTCATCCTTCATTAACACATGGCACTTCTAAAAAAAAAACCTGGAAAAGCCTTTTGCACACTACAATCCTGGAAGCTGATAATAATAAAAAAATTTAAAAGCACCCAAACAAAAAGTTTTACCTATAACTACTTCTTCTTAACAAGCATGTCAACCTACCCTCTACAGTGGGGACCAGCCTTGACCATAGAAGACCAAATCACCTTGTTAACTGTTGCTTAAAAATTTGGTCCCTTGCATCCTGACAGCATGAACTTGTGTTAGTGCATGATTGTTTATTGCTATTGCTTCCAATTTCATTAATGACTTAAAAGCAATATGAGGGACTTAAATTCAGAATGGGTTAGAAAAATCAGGCTGTTGGTCACCATTTAAAATTGCTCATGTCTACTGAGCTTTCAAAATAAAGACAGAAATTTGATGGAGGAAAGAAGGAGATTGATTTGCAAAGTTGCTGTGGATGATGTGATTCATGAGTCAACAGCTGATTTGTAAATCACTGTTCTCTTGTGATTTTCACTGGAATGGAAACTTTCCAAATCACTGTAAAGGTAGTGGCCCTTTGAATGTACAATGTCAGATCCTAAAAGGTATATAATTTATTAAAAATAAAATTGAGGATAAGAAGACAAGAATATTTGCATTATTAGACTGAATTAGTTCTGTCCAAAGTAACCTGGGAGAAATGATCTCCTGATAATTCAAGGGATGGCTTATTGGTTCAGTCTCCTTGTCATCCCTTGTGTCGAAGGAAGACTTTCCCTTACTTTCCAATAGTTAGAGAGGCCCAGGGAGAGATTCTGTGCAATTATTTACTACTACCACACATGGGATTCTTATCTTCTTTAAAAAATATGAGAGATTCAAATTCAAAGTGGAGCAGAAACAGTGTCCTGTCACCACTGCATTAAACTGTTATAGTGAGTTTAGCAGTAAAGAGATTCTCAGAGGTGGAGAGAACTGAACACAAAGCACTCTCCGGTCAGAGACACTTCCATCCACAAAAGCAACAACTGCAAGACAGCCAGATTTAGGGGAAGCAAAGCAATATTGCAGTGAGTATATTAATCAATGTTTTGGCTTGGACTTGTGTTCAAGTATGCAAATGGAGAATAACCCAATAACCTCAGACAAAGAAAGCCCATTCTGTGGCCCAGAGAGAAGTTAGCTTCATCCCACCAATACAGCACATGATTCTGTTTAATAATTATAGGTCTTTTTTTCTATAGTACTCTAAATTTAAACTGGGAGAAAGAAGTACTTTATATTGATTTATATATGTCAGTCAGCAGTAGAAGAAACCTTCTGATCATGCGAAAAAGATATTTACAAATGTTTCCATTTTGTCATTTTAAATTAGATTTGTGAATATCTGCTGTATTTTTGTATTTAATAGATATAGAAGTGGCTTCCATTACATTATAAAGAAAAAACCCTTTTTCTTCGGGGTTCATACCACCATTTGCTGTACATTGACTATTTTGAGCTAGCACCATCTATCACTTTAATCAGGCAATGTAATTCAATCTTTTCATTCTATAGGGTGGCATTCAAAATCCTAACAAACTTTAAGGACAAAGCAATATGCAGCCTCCAGGGAAAATATGTTTTCTTTGTATGCCTTTAATATATGCTTTTATATGGCAGCATCTTTACTATGACTTAGCCTGAAGAAATGTTACCTGTCATCTCACACACTGGGAGGGTAGAAGGATGATCTTTTCAAAGGCTTAGATGTGTATTAGGGTCAAATTGCCTTTGAGCAATTTCTCCAGTACCCCAAAGGAAATCCTTTGTACTAATCAATTCAGTTGTTTGACAGATGTATGTATAGTGCCTTTCAAGCACAAGTTACTGGACCTCTGGTAAGAATTCCTACTAGAAATTTTATGCCTCACGTGTTACAGAAGAAATTGGGCTACATGATCATTATAGTGTAATCTGTACATAAAACTTATGAATCTGTGAGTGTAACCCAAAGGCATACTAAGAGAAACTGAAATAAACACATGGACTGAAGAAAGGCAAAAAATTATAAAATGACTATTTTTTAGATTTGTTTTTCTTTTTTTTCCTGGAAAATATTACTTCCTTCTTTCTCCAGAAACAATTTATGGTTTGATTAAAATAAGTAACCCTCCTAATCTTTGTTGGTTAAACCTTAGGATTTTCAGTATTTGCTGGAAAGAAAGGGGAAAATTTGAACATATATGATGAAGCAAGAATCAAAAGGACCCTTGAAATTAATTGGCAGTGTGCTTACTGACAAAATAATTATTAAAAAATTTGCAATGTTATAAAAAATAAATGAGCCAAGAAGCATTGAAAATGCTTGAAAAATACCAACAAAAGTATTCAGAGAAATTTGAATAAAATACGTGGAAGCGTATTAAATGGTAGAATGCAGTAGACAAATTGGTAAGTTTGAAACCATGAAGTTTTCAAGTATCAGCCTGTGAATACTTCTGACTTGGGAAAGACTGAATTAATGACAGAGCAGAGAATAATCACTAAATCTAAAGGCCATAATTTTTTGTGTCATTAGAGAAATGTTGTAGAATCTATTCTAAATATAAATAAAAAAATATTTCTTATTAGGTATCATGTAAAAATGTAGTACAGAGTAACTGCAGACTAATTCAGAGCTGGTCATATGGCCAATCTTGACTAACAGTGTAAATCCAGCTGGAGCGATACAGGAGAACAGTCAGTTAATACCAAATCTTTACATGATCTGAATTAACTGAAAATATGTTGCACTGTAAAAACAAATGGAGAATTCTTAAAAAGGGTGCAAAGGTCCAGCTGGGGACATTAGAGCAGCGCTTCGCAGGATGCACAAGATGCACAAAAGAGCAAGTAATTTTTGCAAATATAAGTCTGTACACATAAGAACAACCAGTTTATATTAACAAGTGTGTAAGGCAATGAATGGCCTGTATACTTCACTTCTGTTGTTTTATCCTCTTGACCTTAATCTGATATTTATACTTTTTCTGGGGTTCTTCCAGGTATGACTTTTCTCTTTGTTTTATTTGAATTAATGTATTCTGTGATGGTGTGAAAAAACAACTCCTGGCTAATTCTGTAGTGGAACACACAGTAGAAGCATAAGCAAGTGTAGTTCCATAAAAAAGAGTTTGATGTCTTAAGTCAAATAAATCTAAAAAAAAACCCCAACCAACCAACCAATCAAAAAAGACCCACCAAAACCAACTAGCTAGAAATAAGAAATTCATATCTTTCAGCCTGGAATGGCTTGAAGGGAAAAGTGCAGACTATCTAAGTGAATTCTCTAGGAAAGAATTCCACATCTAACAGAGCCTATAAAAATAGAAAAAAAGTTTTATTGAAACAAATGATTGACAGAGTAGTTATCAAAGGTTCATTGTGAAAATGAAAGGATTTATCACATGGGGTTCTGAAATGTCTGTTGTAGATTGAAACTAATTGATATTTTCAGGAATGGCTTGAATGATGGAATGAAGCATACTTCTTACATTTGCTAATGACACCATCCTGGATGGAACTGCAAGTACATTTACCTGGAATTCAAATAACCTTGATAATTCAGGTGATTATCTCAAGAAGCATAAGGCTGTCCTACAAAACAGCAACCAGAACAAGATACTGATGATAGGGCAGAAGTAATCAGCTACAAAAACATAGGAAAGGGATAGCTGATTATGGAACAGTTCTGCGGGGGTATATGTCTTAAAGAGGATTACAAAGTGAACCTGAATCAATCAAACATTTTTGATGCAAAAAAAAAGACAAGTACCAACAAGCATGTACGTGCAGGAATACAGTTTCCAAAGTACTTGAAGCAACACACTGGAAGACTCAGCTGATGGATATTCTTGAGAACAAGTATGGTAAGAATCAGTTGGACAGTTCAGAGAAGAGTAATGAGACAAGTCTGTAGTAATGCAGACAAGTTCCCTCTGGGAAAAAATGTGGGACTGGCTGGCCAGAGGAAAAGGCAGCACAATAAATAAATAAATAAATAGTGAATAAATGAATACCATAGCAAAAATAATAATAAAGTATAAAATATTTTTGAGAGAATGTAAATGTCAGAAGTGCATCTTTAAAAATAATGAAAACAGAAACCATATGTCACTGGAAAAAGATATATCAATAGCTACAAAACTACTTGTTTCTGACCTTAATATGATGCATGAACAAATTGGGAACAAATTTTTGGAATTAAAAAAATATTGAAAACATGGAGATAACTCAAAAATGGGATAAAACATCATCTGCATTAACCAAACAACAGATTGTCTGAGGTTTGCCTGGTTTCTCAGTAAGAAACTATTTTTAGAGGAAAATTTAAATATAGTAGGGGTTTTTTCTATTTGGTTTCCAAACATGGTGCTTTATGGAAAACAGTTGGTAAAGCCTAACTGCGTGGGAATTAGTAAATGAATTCTGATGGGAAAAGGAAATGACTTATGGAAAATGACACCTGGCCATGCTTGAGGGGAAAATACCAATCTGGATAGAGTTTACCCTTCAGTACCATTGATCTTTTAAAATGTTTTTTGACAACCTAAGCACTAAGGATAGTGGTATGCAGCTGAAATAGGGCATGGTCAGCAGAGGGACTGGAATAACATACGGAAAGAGGAAGTCAGCCATGGTTTCTGAATAGTAAAAAAAGGATGAAATTCAAATGTACAACACACAGCACAATGTGTTTAGGGACAACAAATATACATTTGAAAAGTAAAATAGTAGGGAATGGGATAAAGAACACCATCCTTGTAGGTCATTAAAACTGATTCTCCCACCATTCTTCCTCAGTATACCCAGCTCCCAGAGCTGGAAGTTAGTGATGGAAAGCTGAGTAAATCCAGGGGGATTTGGTGCCAGTGTAATATAACTAGGATTTGGTGCCCTGTAACCCTGTAATCCAGGAGGAAATGGTGAGTGACCCACTAAGCCAATTAGACATCCACAAGTCTATCAGCCCAGATGGGATGCATCCAAGAGTAATGAGGGATCTGGCACAAGAGCTTGTCAAGCCACTTTCAATCATTTACCAGCAGTCCTGATTAACCAGAGAAGTCCCAGCTGACTGAAAATTAGCCAGTATAATGCCCACCTACAAGAACAGCTGGAAGGAGCCACAGGCCTGTCATACTGACCTCAGTGCCAGGGAAAGTCACGGAGCAGATCATCCTGAGTGCCATCACATGGCACGTGTGGGACAAACAAGGGGATCAGGCCCAGCCAGCACTAGTTTGTGAAAGGCAAGTCATGCTTGACCAACTTGATCTCCTTCTATGACAGTGACCCACTTAGTGGATGAAGGAAAGGTTTGTTCATGTTGTCTACCTGGACTTCAGTAAAGCATTTGAAATTGTCTCCCACAGTATTCTCTGGAGAAACTGGTTGTTCATGGCTTGGATATGTGCACTGTATGCTGTGTGAAAAACTGGCTGAGTGGTGGTGAATGGAGTCACATCCAGCTGGTGGCCAGTCACCAGTGGGCTTCTCCAGGGCTCAGTATTGAGGCTGGTTTTGTTTTACATTTTTATCAGTGATTTGGGTGAGGGGATTGAATGAATCCCCAGTATGTTCACAGATGACACCAAATTGGGTAGAAGTGTTGATCTGCTGGAGAGAAGGAAGGCTCTGCAGAGGGATCTGGGCAGGCTGGATTGATGGGCCAAGGCCAGTTGTGTGAAGTACTACAAGATGAAGTGCTGCGTCCTACATTTCAGGCACAAAATCCCCATGCAGAACAATAGGTCTGGGGAAGAGTGGCTGGAAAGTCAGCAGAAAGGGGCCTGGGGGTGCTGGTTGACAGTCAGCTGAACATGAGCCAGCACGTGCCCAGGTGGCCAAGAAGGATGGTGGAATCCTGGCCTATATCAGACATGGCATGGCCAGCAGGACCAGGGGAGTGACTGTCCCCCTGTACTCAGCACTGGTGAGGACACACCTTGAATCCTGTGTTCAGTTCTGGGCCCCTCACTGCAAGAAGGACATTGAGGTGCTGGATTGTGTCCAGAGAAGGGCAACAAAGCCAGTGAAGGTTCTAGAAAAGATGTCCTACGAGAAGCGGCTGAGGTTACTGGGATTTTTTTGTCTGAGGAAGAGGAGGCTCGGAGGGAACTCATCGCCTCCTACAACTACTTGAAAGGAGACTGTAGTGAGGTGGGGGGCAGTGTCTTCTGCCATGTCTGAAGTGAAAGGATAAGAGGAAATGGCCTTAAGTTGTGCCAGGGGAGGTTCAGATGAGACATTAGAAAACTGTTTTCTCTGAAAGAGTGGTCAGGCACTGGAATAAGTGGCCCAGAGAGGTAATGGAGTCACTCTAGAAGTGTTCAAGAGAAGTCTGGATGTGGCACTTGGGGATATGGTTTAGCAGTGCATATGATGGTGTTAGGTTAACAGTCGGACTAGATGACCTTGAAGGTCTTTTCCAACCTGGATGACTCCATGATTTCCTCTTTTTTCCCCCCATTGAAAAGGATTCTGTGCTCCTATTTCATAAATTATGCTCAAAACTGCAACTTGATTTTTTTCTTTAGTCTAGAAAAAAGGCTTTCACTGGCACATTGGTGGCAAAGCAGCTGGAGGAACTCCACTCAGAAGGCGCAGAAAGCCCTAGAACATAAAGTACTGGCTCCTGCTGGATGCAAGATACTTGATACGACACACCAGCAACTTGGCTACATAGCTTTCCCGTGCCCCTGACTTGTATTAAGGTTTCTGTTCTGATTTCTCCATATATAGTTTTGACAAGCATCAGCCTAAGCACCCGAGTTTAATCACTGGCAAACTGTTGTTCCTAATTCCTCTTGGCACTTACTTAGGTACGGTAATTTTATCATTGTTAGTACAGCTTCCTGTTGCAGATCAACTCAATCATCTGCACTGCCTCATCTTTCCATATTTAACCTTAACATTTGATGTGGGTACTCAGTTGTGTTTAATTAGGCCAGTTTACACAGTGACAAGAGAGACCTGGCCAGTCCAGCCAGTCCTGTGCTCCCAGTCGTGGGACATGTACACTGTCTTTTGAGGAAAAATAATAAACCCCTGTTGTTGTAAGTTAGACTGTGTAAGTTTGCAGCCTTGTTACCTGGGCAACTATCAGAAATACTAATTTGGGTAGAGATATAGTAATAATAGCAGCATCGAGGAACAAATAACTAGGGGCAGGCAAAAAATATACAAGAACATATAAAAAATGTTGCCAGACATAAAAAGAAAATTTAAGTTTTCTTCTGACAACGAAAGAGAGGAAGAAGATTTGGACACTGCTTTGTGACAGACAAAGAGGCAAAATTTTGAATTCACATAACTTTGATGCTATCCTTTTAAAAGCCCAGGCAAAATCTACCTTGTGTAGTTCTGGTGCAACATCCTGACATAAACATTAGAAAAGGGAAAGGCTGACCCAGTGAGAATAAGTGACAGAAGGAACTTTAGAAATGAGAGTAAATAGAAGAAAATTACTTTCACTTCCCAAAGGATTCAAACAGCCCTGAAGCTATGCAAATCAGTGCCTTCCTAACCTCAAGTAATCTAAAGCAATCCAGCACCTGCCCTTGCTTAAATTGTAAAACTAATACAACCGTGCAAGAAACCACTGCATGCTATAATAAGCAAGATCATTCAACTGCAGCTCCATAACTGCAGTAATTAAAGACTTACTTATTAAAACAAAGAGCTCTGTGGCAACCTAATCAAATTTGGGAGAATAATACGCGCCCCACCTTTATTGACAACTTCTGTTTTGGACTTAAGAACAGCTAATGCATGTTGGCTGAGCACAGCAAGAGCTATCACTCTGCAGTAGTGACTAGTCAGAAAGAAGAAAAAAGCATTACTGGTACATCTCCTTGCTGTTTGAAAGAACCTGATTAGGAGATAGTGTAGGAGAATAGGGCAGGGTAGAACAGAATAGAATAGAAAGAACACGTGCCCTTGTCAAAATATTTAGGTTGCACAAATGAAGTCATTTAGGAACTCAGCTGAAAGGATCTCCTTTCGAAGGCAGGGGGATTTCCTTTTAGATATATAGCTTTATGTTTTCTACAGCTGGGGAAAATGAATATACATTTCTAAGGGAAGTGATAGCAGTGACTGTAGCTAAGTATGAAAGGTCTCTTGTTCTGTGAATCATCCATATTTTTAAAGTGCTCACAATTATAACTTGAAAAATTCCATTTTCTGAAATTGTGCCCTAATTTTCTCTCAAAAGAGAAGTGGTTTTAGACCCTTAAGCAAAATTGGCTGGGCTTGCTGTCAACATTTTGAATATGTAGGCACAGCTTGCTGATGTAATTTAGTAGAATAGTTTCCACAGCAAGAACAAAAACTTAAATATATACTTTAAGTCTTGGCTTTTCTGTAGCTATTACTGAGATATATGAGAAAAGGAGAGCAACAACTTGAAAAGTTATGAATTTTTAAACATATGAATGATGGACTTATTTTGTCCTTGTAAAGCTAAAAGAGGATATATACACATTAGGGAGTTGCCATGGCTTTTGAAGACAATAACACTAGTAGTATCTCCCAGTTACCATATATGAAGCATACAGATTTTTGGAGCAATATTTACATACTATTTATTTAAAACCAGTTCTGACATTTAAAACAGCATTGATACAACTGCAATTTATAAAAGGAGAGACATGAGTCAGTCATGTTAAAAGATTAAAAAAGAATTTAGGAGTCATTTTCTGTATCTATCAATTGCAAATCTCGTATTCGTTTCAGTGGCACAGACCCATGTACTTATTTTTGTCTGAGGTTCTCAGTCTGTCTCACCTGAGGTCACACAGGTTTGTAGAAGAATTGTAATTCACTGATATTCTGCTAAAAGGGAGAAGTGTTACAGCTGCTGCAGTAACATGTCAAGGTGGATTTGTTTCTAAGTAGGCAAATACAGGAGGTTAAAAGAATGACAGTAAATTGATCTTCCATTGCTCACCCAAAAGGTGAGAATTGTTGCGAATGTAAGAACTCCTGCTGGATCTTGAGAATAGTCATGCAACCAAAGTTTTGCAGCAAGCAATATCAAATAATGATGCTGCATTATATGTTATATAAAACCCTCTGTGTTTAAAAATGATGAGAACAAGCGCAGCCTCATATACAGGCAGCACTGTATTTTTAGCAGACAGGAAATGACAGACCACCTAACGCAAGATAGCCTAGGAATGAGCAGTGGAAGTGCACCAATGTATGCCTGTATCCTGTGCAGCAAGCAGATCTCTCATGACAATTTTTATAAGTTAGACGTTTTTCTTGCATAGTAGGCTCCTTATTTGACATAATTTTTAGATGAATAGTGTCACTGACACAAACAGGATCCCCAGAATATTCTAGAGTGTGCACAATGCAGTTACAAACTCAAATAGAAAAGTCATCCTGAAGGAGAATATCTGCAAGAAGACCATGAAACTAAAGAACAAGGAAGTCTCTCTCATGTAGTTGGCATGCCACAGAGGAAGGGTCCTATTCAGGAATTAGGGAAATTATATTGGGCAAAAAAGATGGCCAACTATAGTAAAAAGGGGCAAAGACAGTGGAGAAATAGAACTAGGAAGTAAGCCTGCCTCTAAAATCAAGACATGTAATTTTTAGTACTAGTGGACACTTTGAGTTCAGTAGGAGTTTCAGATGGTTTGCTTTACTGATTAGTTTTGAGCAATTTGCACCAGATTCCCGAACTGCGTACAAAGTCCCTGGCAGTGACCAACAAGGTGGATGATACAGCCTCTATTCCTAGTATAGCACAAGAGCAGCAAGAAGTGGTTTAAATACACGTAGGTCAGCAAGGTGAGCCTCAACTAGATAAGTGCTTTGATGGATGAGCTAAGATGAAGGTTTCAGCAGAGGAGGTGTCAGGAAACAGTACTCATGGATAATGCCATGGCATTCATAATGAGATAGAAGACTCAGGGAGGCAATAGATTTCAACATATAGCTGACAACACTGGAATAAAATTCCGGAAGTCCTACCCCAGCAGAGAAATAGGCCTGGCCCAGGTAAGGATGCCAGAGTGCAGCTGCCTTCCCAGTGACTGTTAAGGCTGTTCAGTGACTCCAGACTAATACAACGGCCTCCAGCCACACATTTGTCACCAAAGTTGTTCCACAAGTCTAAATGCCAAAACAGTCCCAACCAGAGTCCCTAAACACCAGCAGTATCATTTATCAGACAGAACAGAAGCTCACCAGTTGCTCATGAAGGAAATTCAGAGTCTCCTCTTTAGTTTGTGCAGCATAAGAAATAGAGGAGACAACTTTCGGGATAGCTGTACATTGAGAACTCCTCTCAAGCTTTTGTATCTCAGTGTACACCCTAATTAAAAATTTAAGTGGTCAAATTACAGGGTTTTTTAAACATGAGAGCCTCATTTTATTATTACTGGAATTATTTTGTCTCACGGGTAACTCAGTGGATTTCAGCTTTGTTTTCATTTAACTGCAGGAAGAATTGGACTTCAGTAGGTAGAAAGCATGATAAAATCTCACTGCAGTGCTGCTTTCCCCTGCAGAATTACAGACTCAAAGTAAAAGATGTATCCCTAGCAGAAAAAAAAGCAGTCTGCAATGAACATAGATTCATGAATTTGAAGGCCAGAGGAAGATTACTATGAACATTTATTCCTCCTGCGTAGTTCAGGCTACAGAATTTCCCACAAGTGTCAAATCCAGTAATTTACAGCTGAATTAGAGTACATACCCTGAGAATGATTGGAGTTTTTCCATAATGATGATGCAGGGCAGCCCAGTGTGCTCTGCAGTGTTGTACATTGGCTTCCTTACCAGAAATGTACTGAGGAAATACAAATAACTTCACAATTCTGAAAGAGTTCTTTTAAGACTTTTTTCAGCATTCTTGGGTATCTTATTTGTAATTAGTTAAGCTGAACTTGGTTACTGAGCTCTGCTACATGAGATAATCATTGACAATTTGTGCAAGTATCACCTCTGGCAAATAGGAGACCCAAGACATCTGGCACCATGGTTGCACTTCTGCAGTGAAGGATGTCCATATGTAATGGGCAGTGTAGGTGACCAATCCCTTCTTTGGCTCCTGCTGTGTGTTAACCTTGTCAGACATAGCTACTCTGAACTTGTAGTCACTGTGCATCTGGGTACAGAAATGTTGGAACAAGCAGGATGGATCTCAGGTAGTTTCCTGAGGGTGTTCAGTAAATCTGCCTTTAGTTGTGTCAAGCTTAATGTGGCACCCAAGAGAATATTTGTTTGGTGCAAGGAGGTTGCAATCATTCAGCTAACACTTTTATTAACAGATCTGCCCAAATGGAGGTTTCGAGAGCAAATTTCATCTTAACGTTCTTTCAACCAGCAAGGCTCATTTCTCAGCTGATGCAGAATTTGTTCAGTCTACAGAAGTCAAGAAAGCTGCAAGAAAATCTGTTGTAACCAGTGGGAATAATGTCATCTTCAAACTCATCTGCAAAAGCTCCTGCAATGGCAGTGCTGCCTGGAAAGAACTTATTGATCAGCTCTTGTGGCAAAACCATTTCTCATCTGAACTCTAGCAAACTGCTTCTGTACAATCAGTGCACCCATCAGTCCAGCCACAGACTGCATGCAGCCACTATGGAAAAAATGGAGAAGGGAACCAATGAGCTCCATAGTGTCTCTTCTGCCCTAGAATAACCATCCAGCTATTAAAATCCACTCCTAGTTCAGTTCATAATTATTGTTATATTTCTTTTGGAAATGACTGACTTTTATCAGCCTTGATTGCTCCTCCCCTGGAAAAGGTCAGGGTCTCCCCAGGGAGGTTCAGCTCACAGCCTGTGAGAGATTGCCTGAGAGTCATACCCTTTTGTCAGCTGACCTTTAAATACAATAATGTCAGTTTGTTAACAAGAAAGTTTCATTTGTTAAAGTCCTTGGTGTTAGTCTGACATGACTTGCCTTTAAAACGTTTATTTGATTTTTTTCTGCCCTGTGATCTCATGATAGTGTTATTATGTTAATCTCTGAGGTCACATACTAGGCAGATTCCCTCCCTAGCCCTTACCTGCAAGCTTAATATAAACTCTTTCCACTGTCAATTTCCAAAACTTTTGCAGAAGGGGCTGGGAGTGCTCCTTCTGTTTCTCTCTGTCTTCAATGGGAAATTTTGGGAAACTTGGGGAAAGTTTTTGATTGATTTCAGGGGTTTCATTAAATCAGTGCTCTGTTCTGCAAAACAAATACTATATTCATCCTCTCTGTACTAAAGGGGCAAATACCAAGCATTTAATTAAAGATAATGAGAGTGCAAAACAGTTTTCCAGACAAGAGTTTAACTAGAATATGGCTGGGTGAATATGAATCATCCAATATTGCAGCATAAATTCAGACATGCTTTCCTGAACTCCGAGGCTTCTTCTGGTGCTTCCTGTATTCAGAATTACAGGCGTGGCATTAGGCTTTTTGGTGAGCACATATATTACTGGCAGAAAGTAAGGAATTTTCTGTCGCGGGGGACATCATTTTTCTTGTCACACTCTTTCACGAACAGAAGGTCAGGCTCTTACAGATCCTCTCCTAGGAGTTACTCAAGCAGTTTACAAACTACGGGTAGCAGGCTAAATGTAAATCTTCCCCAGAAACTTGCTGAGTCTCTAGTGAACAGCCCTTCTTCCCAGGCTACTTATATGGGCAATCTATCAAAATGCACTGGATGCTTTTGTGCATTCCCAACCATTTTCTTCCAGGGAAAACTGAGGGAAGCATGTAACTGTCACATGGGGATTAAGGTTAAGGGACACAATGCAGAAGATACCTTCCTCCAGCATAGACACGTCCCTGAAGAAGAGATGAGGCCATCTATGTTTGTAAGACCTCAGTCACTCAATCCTGAGAGTATAAACAAGGGCAGGGGAAAAGAGTGATGTACCATCAGAGTCTGAGGGCTGTTTAGAGTCAAGACACTGAGTAGGTAAAATACAATTGAATATCTTTTATTTCATACTGCAAAAGTCAAATTAAAAATAAACAAATAAGTAAAAATCAAAACTGTAGTCCCAACTAATCTGTCCAAACCACGGAAAGATGTTCTTCCAAACTCTGATAACCACCTTGATAATGAATGTATGAGTGCTTTACACTTGCAGCACATCTAAGGATATGGATTACCTGCAAATCACTAGAGCACTGACAGAGCTGTGCCCCATAAGCAATGCTTTAGGCAAAGATGCACACACACCCCCCTCAGATTACTTTCCTACCTCTGCTTGATATATCTTCCCCTTAATGTAATTCTGAAGTTCACATTATCCCTTTTAGCCACAGCACTGCAGACATCTCATGTTAAGGTAATTATCTGTGATGACCCTAAAGTCCTTCTTGGAGTCTAATGTACCTATCATGCTCATTACCATAATATCTGAGTCTCCATAGTATCAAGGCATCTGAGTCAGTCATGTCAATCTGCAGAGCACAGCCTGTAGAACAGCAGAGAAGGAAAGCAGATGAAGATTCAGGAGAAAAAGCATAAGATTTTTAATTATTAGAATATGTTTAGGAGATCAAAAAGGTAACATAAATTTTCAGTAATAAAATGAGATCTGAGTGATAATGTTTCATTGGAAATAATAATGCTGAAATTGCTTTGCAAAAAACAGCACAAAACTGCATTGTAGGAACCGAGAGGAAATCTTTTTTACTAAGAACAAATACACTGAATAGAAGCAAATTATAGTAGAAGATTAATGCCACTGCCATGTACACTCCCTAAACCAGGAATAATTTCATTGGAAACCATGGAGTTACATGTGTGTAAGAGTGTTATAAAAACAGAATAAAGATCAAAGTAAGAAAAATTCAGCTGTATAAGTATTGATGTGAAACAGTGGACTGTCATGTAAAAATAATGCACATTGCCCAGCATGGTTTCTGTCAAATTATATATTCACTATGCTCTTACAGATCTCTCCTTGGTGACTTGTTTCTTGCTGGTTAGTCATTGAGTGAACTGCTTTAACAAATACTTAATAACAAATACATACTTCCTAACATCTATAGCTTTGCATCACTGATAAAGAAAGCATAAATCACACACTGTCTCTGTTGAATTGCGCACCTTATATATGTGACTGTATTGAAGGAAGAGTCATGCTGGAACAACAGTTCCTCAGGGTAGGAATCATCTCACCTGACTTTTCATGTCTACACCTAAGGCAGTCAAACTCCATTTTCCTTACAGTTAATTACAGTTTTTTCTCTATTAGGCACAAATGGCATCTACTTTAAGGGTAGGTGAGTTATGATCTACAAGTGCCTATTTCTCTTTATTGGCAGCAAAGGGAGCCAGGAGTAACTAGATCAAATATAGCCTAAACAGTATCAGCTGAGTGTCACCCCCACTGTTTATAATTTTAACAAATCACACACATGTTTTAAACCCAATTTGTTCAGTGAAGCATTCTTTTAGCAAAGCTTTTGGCAACTAGCATGCACTCTGGAAAGCAGGTTTTCCATGTAAACCTTCCCTGTTAACACACGTGCAGGGAAGTTTGTGTTGCTATGTCAGACTATCTCTTAGACAAGCACTTTTCCAGTTACAAAGAACAGCAGACCAAAATTCTATAATTGCAACCTGATTGCTTATTAGTCCTCTGTGGCCTGTTCTATAGTAAAGCACTTTAGTGAAGAGATGGAAAGTAAAATAGTTTTGATGAATACTGTTTGAAAATCAGACACTTCTTGCAACAAATGTCAGGTTACTCCAGAAAGTCTACAAGCTCTGTGGGATCTGTTGTCATGTACTGACTAATACTCACGCAGTTAAATGGTGTCCTCAGCTCACCTTGTGCTCTTTTCTTCCAATTCCAACTGCAGGTACCAAACCTGGTACCTCATCAGACATGATGAGTTAAAGGCACAGCACTGCAGATGCCCAGCGTTGCATATCTGCTTCACACCAGTCTAGTACAAGGTCTGTAACAATCTGATCAGTACAGAACACGAAGGACACTATCTAGGACCCTTTCTGTGTTTCATTTTCATTCCTCCTGTAACAGTGACATAGAATCATGGAATCATAAAATGGTCTGGAAGGGACCTTAAAGATTACCTAGTTCCACCCCCCCCGCCACTGGCAAGGATGCCTTCCACTAGACCAGGGTGCTCAGAGCTCAATCCAACTTGCCCTTAAACATTTCTAGGGATGGAGCATCCACAGCTTCTCTGGGCAACCTGCCTCAGTTTCTCACCACCCTCACAGTAAAGAATTTCCTCCTAATATCTAATTTTAACCCATTTTCTTTCAGCTTGAAGGCATTCCCCCTTGTCCTGTCACTACATGCTCTTGTAAATAGTCTCTCTCTCCATCTTTTCTGTAGGCTCCCTTCAGGTACTGAAAGGCCACAACTGGGTCACCCCAAAGACTTCTCTTTTCCAAATTGAACAAATCCAGTTCTCTCAGCCTTTCCTAGTAGGAGAGGTACTCCACACCCCTAATTAACCTGGTGGCCCTTGTCTAGACTCACTAAAACAGGTTGATGTCCTTCCTGTGCTGGAGCCCCAGAGCTGGATGTAGAACTCCAGGTGGGTTCTCACAAGAGAGTAGAGGGGCAGAATCACCTCCCTCAGTCTGCTGGCCATGCTGCTTTTGATGCAGCCCAGAATACATGCTGATGTCCCTAGGAATCTTTGTTGTTTACAAACAAAAGAAAAGAAATGCAACCTTAGATGATCAAGAAACAACTCGGGGTAGAAAACCCCAGGTAGAGACTCCAGGTAGAACAGGTCACCCAGAGAGGTTGCAGAGATAAAAACTGTCTGGGCAAGGTCATGGGCAGCTGGGTCTAGGTGGCCCTGTCTGAGCAGGGGTTTGGACAAGATGACTTACTGAGGCCCCTTCTAACCTCAGCCAATCTGTGGTTCTGTGAAAATTCCCACAAAGCAGCTGGTAGGAAGGTTGGTCAACAGAAAATGGAACTGACCCATTTGTACCTCTGTACTTGTGCAGCAACCTTTGAATGCACAGTGAGGAAGGATATCCCTGCTACTGCTGTTCGAGATTCTTGTTCAGGCATCCAGGTAAAAATGGAGTTGTAGATTTAATCCCTGCCATAGGAAGTAATTGGAATGTCTTATGTCCCTCTCTATTCATTGGTCCCTTCCATAGGTACTTCACAGCAAGATGGCAATTTCTACTCTACAAATACAACAGATCTATGTTACTCCATAACAGTAGCTTTCATTTGTATTGATTTTAAGATGATTCTTACATAGCAGATGTTGCAGTTACTCCTGCTTCAGCCTGCTTATAAACATTTGTAGAAAATCATACAGTTGTTCACAAATTAACCAGTCTAGAGAAAAATCATGTGCAATAACAAAATCCATGCAATGCCAGCACACAGCAGGGCAGTATTTTCAAGACGCTGAAACTGCACAGAAAACAGAAGACTTTTTTTCTTCACAACAGTATATATATAACGTAAATTGACTCTCAACATGAAACATTAAAAATACATGCCTCGCCATGTTTTGGATATTTGGCCACATTTCTGGTCGGCTTAGACTTTGAAATCAAGTTCTGCCAAATTAAAACCAAGATCTGAATGCCAAGTAACACATCCTGCTGAACAATTGTGGGTTTAAAATTTCAATTACTTTTCAAATAGAAGCACTGAGTGTCACTCGTGATTCACTGGCTCACATGAAATACTGAGCTCCCAAAGAGAAAACAACAGTTCTGGGATTTAGTCCTTGTCTTAGGACAAGCATACAGTCTACAAGAGCCTACAGACTTAGAACCCTGCAGTTGGACTGTTCATACCACTTTACATAGATTATGTTTTGTACCTTCAAGAGGTGCTGGAGTTTCAGTATTAAAAAACACCATTTTGTACCATTAGTAGTTGTTTGGGTTTTTTTAATATCCCCATACACTGTCTTAGGAATAACAGTCAGCAGATATTTTTGTGATAGTCTGATCTTCTTTTGGTATTCTGTTAGTTGTTGCAAGATGAAAGAACCACTGAAGGAATTTATGTCAAATGTCAGTCCTAGAGAATGACATACAAAACAGCCTCATTCTATTTTCTCCATAGAGATTGCCTAGAATATTACTTTAAAATCTTTCTTTTGGAGGGAATATGTATGAAAAACTCTTATATGACACTGAGTTTTCTTGGAATTTTAAGAATTTCTATGATGTGAGAAGTTGCCCTTTTTTTTTTTTTTTCCAGAAATTGACTTTGAGGACATTTTTTTTAATTCAGCTAATGCAAGATTATGGGGATTTTTCCATTTCTAAAAGGCCATAAATGTCATTTTTATCACTAAAACACTAACAGTATTTATGTTAATAAACATAAACCTCATATATTTACCACAGCAGTTACTGCTACAGTACAAGTTCATGCTTTGTAGCTTTTGTATTAAGAAAATATGGTGGGAGTTGGGGTGAGTAAGATCATGTGGTTATATAGAACTGCTTTGGAAGTCACCTTTGCACTCATGTGGAGAAGAAATGAAGGGAAAACTCGACCAAAAGGGAAACAGTTTTGCAGTTTACCCTGTGACATGTCAAATGATGAGTACCTGCTCTGTGGGAAAGTGGCACACAGCAATTGTATCAGCAACATGAAAGCTTTAGAGAGAGAATTCAAGCCCATGGACTTGGAAGGCTGAATAACAGGAACTGAGAGACACAGAAAAATTAATCAAGAGCACTTTCAGGGACATATTGGGGCCATCTAATCTTCAAAGAAGTACAAGTCCTACCTAAAAAAAAAATCCCTAAGAAATGAAGCAGTTCATTAAGGAGAAGTTCCACATTAAGGAGAAATACCACAGAAGCTGGAAAAGGTAAAACCCGAGTGACAGGTTTTCTCCATTAGATAATATCAATGTAGCCTCCAGCACTAAGGATGCTCCTCTGAGATCAGGAACTCAAACTAGAAGAGAGGGGAAAGATTGGCAGGAGTAGATGTAATCATCAGGAAAAAAGGATAAACATATTTGCTACTTTAAATATGATTTTATAAAGACTTTTTTTCATCACAATTGTAATAGACATCATAAGAAACCTGAATGACTCAGAAGCCCAACAGGACAAGGCAAAGGGGAGGAAAACGTTTGTGAGAAGTTTTGTTTGTGTGTCAAAAGAAGGGCAATGAATCTGTGAAGGGTCTGGAGCACAAGTTTGGTGAGAAGCTGTTGAGGGAGCTGGGGGTGTTTAGTCTGGAGAAAAGAAGGCTCGGGAGACACCTTCTTGCTCTCTGCAACTACCTTAAAAGAGGTCATAGCCAGATGGGAGTTGATATTTTCTAACAGGTAACAAGTGTCCAGAAGAAAGGAAATGGCCCCAAGTTGCACCAGGGGAGGTTTAAGATTGGATATAAGGAAACATGTCTTCACTGAAAGGGTGGTCTGGAACTGGAATAGGATACCCTGGGAAGTGGTGGATTCACCATCCCTGGAAATGTTCAAAAAGTATGTGGATTTGGCACAAAGGGACATGGTTTAGTGTGGAGTTGGCAGTGCTGGGTTAACAATTGAACTCAGTGACTCTGGAGGTCTTTTCCAACCTTAATGATTCTATGATTATGTGACAAAATGACTCCAGGTTCATTGTGAATAAAGATGATCTGAATAGGAGAGATGAACCCTAAGGGAAAAAAAGAGCTGGCATTTAAAAACAAGATGGTTGCGGGGGAAATTTTAAAATAAGTGGTTGAGGAGTGCCAGTGTTTGCATATTTTAAAGAAGAAACTTACTGGAGCCCAAAGTATAAAGGAGAGCTCAGGAAACACAAGTCCATTGAAGAAGGCGGAATAATTCTTCAAATAGGCATTAACTTCAGGAAAAAATGAGGGCATTCCTAGATGAAAATCTTTCCTTGGGGGCAAGCTGAAAAGGGTCAAGGGTGTCCACTGAGAATCTGTTTGAAACTAAAATAATTGTGGAAAAGAATTTGGTATAACTACACTCAAAAGATGTATTAGTAGGCCTGTGGATAAATACTGGGTGATTAGAAATTCAGCATTGCTTCTCTAAGGGCGAGTCCTGCTCTACAAGTGTCAGAGGCTTCAGAAGGGGGTTACAAACTATGTGAATAATAATAATTATTTGACTGATTTAGTCTAACCTGATTTCCAAAGACATTTCAAAGGAAACTGAGACTCAACGTGTTAAGAGAGAAGGTCGTGGTATGTATTAAAATATTTGATAAAATATAGAAAACTTAGAAAAGGAGTAAATAAATACTTCTTAAATATAAAGGATGTCAGCAGTGGTTTCTGTAAGGATTTGTTCTGGGACCTCTGCTGGCTAATATATGCATAAATGACCTAGAAAAGACAGTAATCGATGATAAGGTTTGCTGATGGTTCCAAGTTATTAAAGGCGGTAAGATGAGAGCCAACTGTGAAGTGTTGCAGAAGAACTGACAAGACTGATTGGGCAATGTAGACGAATGTAAAGTGATTCCCCTGTGGGAAGCCAATTGTAGCCTCAGACAAAGTAGTTTATTCTGAGCTCTCTTTTACTTCTTGGGAGGAAGATCTTGGGATATTGTAATTGGTTCTACAAAAATACCATGTATGGACTTGTCAGGGTTATTAAAAAAAAAAAAAATTAAGCACTTGATAAAAACATGTCAGGCAATCAGTAGATAGTAAAGAAAAAATACCTTTTTACTGACGTATAAATTCACAACTCTCCCGTGCCACACCCTTCAGTTTAAAAAATATATGAGTGAGAAGTGTGATACAGATCTACAAAATCACATTGATCATAGAGAATAAAGAGAGGGATGAACTGCTTAACAATAATTCAATCAGTGAAAAATAATCCATTTTCATCAGTGCTCAACATCAATAACAAAATTAGAGGCCATAAAATAAAGCTAGTGGGAGCATTTTAAGAACAAGAGGGGGTGGTTCTCTGCACAATGGACAGTAGAGCTGTATTACTGCTTGCCAAAGGCTGTTCTGCATGTAGAATATTTAAATGTCCAAGCAGAGACTGGATGAAATTCTGGAAGCAACATACCATACAGGATTAGTATGCAAACCACTTTTAACAGGCTTGGGAAGTCCACAGAGAGGAAAGTTCAGACTTGTACACCTGAAATTAAGCACCTGAGAATTCAGGAGACACTGAAAATAACCTTCAGTACAATGATACTTAACATGTGCCACAGAGTAGTGGCAATAGTACAGGGGATTGGACACTTTGACTAAATAGATTTTGGAATCAATCTCTGCCCAGCTGGAAGTCTCATCAAAAGGATATGAGATCCATTTTGCTTAACTTTAGATGTCTACAGTGTGTCTATACCTGAGTTAGTTGCCTGAACTTCTTTTTCAGTCAACAGAAAACTATTTTCAGCATGCAAAATAGATGATTATTTTAGACATGTACATTGCTTTTATATTTGTCTCTTTGGTTGTGCATTTCAATTGCTTCTCCTAACTACAGTTCTATCCCCCTTGCCTGTTCATTTTTCCACAAATAACTGTCTTCCCCTTCCTTTACTACAACAGATCTCCTCCTTTGCTTTCCATGTCTAGATTAGGTGCTACTCCTGTACCTTCATGTCCCATCAGTCAACATCTTACATCTTCTTTAAAGCGAGGTCCCACATTCCCTTTCCAATGGCTTCTGTGAGACAAGGGAGGCTAAAGAACATAAAATGAACATTACAGGTTTTCTTTGATCATCTGGCATTCCAGAAAAATTCCTAAAATATTGTCAGCTGATTAAGTAAATCCAGTGAAGAGACTGCTTTTCAAGGAGTGTAGTAGCTACTGAATATGAAAATTTTTTAATTATACAATAAAAGCATAAATAACCAGGGTTTATTTACACAGGTACCTACATGCACAGTATATACCCATGGTTTCGTACTAGATCAGTACAGCTAAGGAGCCATTTTATAAGATGTATATTCTCCAGTGTAAATTAAATATTTTTACCTTTAAAAGAAAATACAATTTACATTCTGATTCTTTAATAGCCTCTTAACTTCTTTTATATTCAATTAAGCAGAGCAAGTTTTCCATCAGAGTTTAAAGACAATTAGAGCACAAAGAGCTAGGATTTATCAGTTAAGAAACTAAACCCATGGTCTATTGATCTAATTTTTGACAAAAATTGTGTTTCATGAAGATGCACAAGAGTACTTTTAATTTCAGTTTATTTGACTACTTTAGTTTAATGCTGATATGTAACAAAGCTATGAGATCCAGAGGATGCTGAAAAAGGAGGAAAGCTCATTTTCCAGTTTCAGTTTGTAAGCAATGAGTGATGAGGTGTGAAATGGTGAGATTTACCTGTTTTAAAAATTTGAAGAACATGACAAGCAAAAAAAATCAACTGACTAATGATGGTTGATATTTTATTCATTTAATACATTAATTATTTTCTCAATAAAGCTTGTTTTGGGGAGCCTTTTAATGCAATTTTTGAAGTGTTAAGTCTCCAATAAACACTATCAAAGTACCGTTAATTTTTAAATGAGCATCAATTAAACTGAATTTCCATTCAAAAGCAACTTCACACAAAAAGTAATTAAAAAGACAAATTATCCACTAAATAATAAATTCACCATTCATTGATTTCCAGTATAATAAAACTATAAGTACTAAGTAGCACAAGAAAAGCACACAGTTTTTCAACAACTTAGACAAATATGTAGCAGACATGCATCTTTAGCTGAGCAAATAACTTCATTAAATTTATCAAATTATATCAGCTAATTAGAACAGACTCTATTTTGCAGAATGTCTTAAAGAAAAGGATAAACATTATTTAAATTAATGCTTGTTCATTTAAATGGTACTTAAAATTGCTATGACATAAATCATCCATCTTGGTGCATATTTTGCATGTACACTCTGGTTTTATATGCAGGCAATGGCATCTCATTTGGAGAAGGCTGAAATCTACTCCTGTTCCATTGTTAGCTGTTGAATATTTACATTTGCAAGCCTGATATTATTCTATCATCTGTGGTTTTGAGACGTCTATTCTAAATTATCGTAAATTGCAAGCATTGCTTGCTTAATCTGCCGGGAAAAGATTTTGTTAAGAAATCTGAGTACAAATAGAATTTCCACAATTGTCATAGATGTAGCTAAGGCATCTAGATAGGAGAGACACACAAGAGTGAGTACATCTGTATTTTTGAACATTTGCAAGTGACAGTGTGATTTGAAAGTAGTGTGAAAATAGGAGTTTCATAGTAGAGCCACAGGATGTGAAATGGTAGGAAATTATGAACTACTGAACTACAACACTCAGCTGGAGAAACTGAACACTTTACATGATTGTGCAGTGCCTCCAACCTCTTCATGATTGTCACCTAGAATAAATCAACATCTAGGATGCAGAAAGTCAAGATTAATTTCCAAAGGGCATTATGCACAGAAATAGTGCACTTGAAAATTTACAAAATAAAGAAGGAAAGCTCAAAATATAAATCCCAGGGGGGAAAAAAATGGAGTTGGTATGGATTTAAAATAATTGTATTTAGGAAACCTCTTTTGATCTAATTTACGCTACTGTCAGTAACCTTGTGGAGTTGGCTACAATAGTGAAATGCAAATTTGTACAGATTAAGCAGCCAGCTCATGCTGCATCAGAGGATGCAAGAGTGAGGGAGACCACTGTAGCAATCAAAAATGCTGCATTACCTGCCAAGCAAATCCAGAGGAGATATGGCACTGACAAGCAACAAACACAAGCCAAATAATTTCTCCCTGCCTTTTCATATTTGCCACAGGGAAAATATGTATTTCTGAAATACTTCCTAAATTCAAATGGAAATACCCCCATAATACTTGTCAGGTAGCATAACTGTAGAACAAACTGACTAATTTGATGATAAAAAAAACATAATCATAAATAAGGTTTGTTTTTTCAGAGGACATAATTTGTTGCAACTATTGAAACCTTTGAAAAGCCACAGGAAAGCACAGTAGTTTCTTTTAAAGCTAGATCATGAAGGATTTATAGATGGCAAATTACATAAAAAATCACACATCACATTGGAATTACACATTAAATTGGAAGAATGCAGATGACTCAAACAAGAGTAAAACTTCAATTCTTGCTCTTCTCTGACCCTTACGGAAAAAAAAAAAAGTAAATTTTTAATGGACATAATTAAAATATTTTTTCAAGGAAATAGACTACAAGATAGACTAAGAAAAACAGTTCACAGAATGATTAGCTCACATAGATGCATTGAGGTAGGCATGGCCAGAAGTAATCCATCCTTGGATGATTAGGGAAATAGACAAAATAAACTCTGATTACTATCTCTAAGAAGTTGTGAGAGACACATAACATTCTGAGGACTGGAAAAGGACTGCAAAAATCTCTCTGTCCAATTTAATGGGGAGAAAAGAGGACTCAGTGAAATACAGATCTAATCAGCCTATTTTTAAATCTTGAAATACACTGGAAGACTTATTAAAGGCTCATTTTGTGAATGTCCAAAAGATATTTAGATGATAAACAATGACCAACATGATTTTGTCAAGAAAATTAATAAGAAACCACTCTAGTGTCATTAAACAGCTTATTAGATAAGAACAAAAAAAAATATTATATAGCTTATTTTAATAAGGTTTCTGACATTATCTAGCATGATGTTCCTCAATGTAATTAAATAAGAATAAGTACTAACTCCAAGATGAGTGAATAATTAGTTAAAAATTGGATTTTGAATTGGCTTTTACCTATGGTCTACTCTTTAAATGTTGTGCAGAGTCCTAAACATTTCCGATTCCTTTTTCATTCTTCTCAGAAATACTATTTAAAGAGGAGTCTGGGCTTGTATTATGTTTCTTAGCTGACCTAGAAATTCCAAATATTCTGCAAAAATCCCCGCAGATGAGATGCACTGTATTTTCTCTTTCTAGAAAATTAGGTGCCTCTTAGATGTAATATGACAAATTAGTTTGGACTGATTTGATTTCATAAACCAATACTGCATTTAATCCCATTTTCCATTTATCTCCATGTCCTAATTATTCTTCTCTTCCAAATTTGTTCAAAAGCTTCTCATTATACTTAGGTCAAACTGACAGGTCTCTAGTTTTCAAGATTACATTTTTTCTCCTCTCAAGTATCATTACTGTAATGCTGTTCTCACTGCTGTACCATCTCCAGTTTGACAGATTCAATACAATTCCTTGCTGCCAGTGTTGAAACTTAATGTACTAGTTTTTTCCAATATTATGCAAGGCACATTATTCTTTCCCTCCAGACTGAGCATCGGAACTGCACTTCCACTTAAAATGGACAGGCACATTCATCACTCGTTTTCTTAAAACTACAGGGAAGATGACAGGTGCTGGTGCCAGCCTTCCCTTCAAGGCCATGCTTCTCCTACCAGCCTGTTCTCTAACTTCTCCAGACATGAACTCAGCCTACACTGAACAATAATCGGGTTTCCTTTTATTCAAGAAAATTCAGTCTGTCAGGAACCGTGTCGATGGCTTCTTGCAGGCTGAACAACCACTGACATGCAGCCCTCCAGAAGGTGGAAGCAGCTATCCCACGTGGTGCTCATCTGTTCAGCACTCAAGGATAACACAACCTGTGTGCTTTTTCATTCTCTCATCTTTGTTCTTTCTTTGGTCTGCATCATCTTCATTTATAATATACATTACTGCAGTCGTCTCTTTTAACACTTCCAAAATATTTTGACTTCTCTTGCTTAAAATATAACTTACCGAAGAATTCCTGCCAAAACACAGTTCATATATATAATACCAAGAGTATTCTCCCTTCTGAAACCTCTATTAACATCTCAGAAGAGGTTTTCTTCAAGAAAAAGCATTCTGGTCATGCAGTTTTTACTGTCCTCTGCTGCTAGAGCCCTACAATCCTAGAATTAATCTTTGCCGTAATTCTCAGTTTCCTGGTCAATCATGCAAAATTTTATTCTACTGAGTAAAGCAAGCTGAAATTTTCCCAGTTAGTGGTGTACCTGACTTACTATTACTTTCCCCTTTTATGAATTGTACTAATTCTAATGCCTAATTGTAATACAGCATGTCACTACTAATTTTTTACATGTAATTCTACAGCACTGATAGCATATATTTTTCATTTTTGTCAGAGTTAGACAGACTTTTAATCTCCTTCCATATTTTTAAGAGGAATTTATTGAAAATTTGGAATAATATTAATTTATACATACAGGTATAATAATTAATGTCTTGTTTGCTTTCAAAGCAGCAGTAACAGGGTGTAGGGGCTGAAAAATATTTAGAGATTATTAAAGAGCACAGTTTCAAATCCATTACTTGAACATTCTGCACTTAAAGGCTGCCTAACTCTGCTACTGCCAAAGCTCTATAATACTTCAGGTTTAAATTTGTTAAGTTCTTAAGGACACAAAGCTCTGCCACAGCTCATTTCCAGGATGATATCTTTCTTGACCCACTTGACCTCTTTGCTGCCCAACTTATGCCAATACACCAGCTGGAGCAAAAGATTGGTCACACTTACTGGTCTCTGCTTGTGACCTCCACACGAAAAGGGAGATGACTTTCTCTGAGAACATACAGCTAAAAAGGCCAGGTTATCACAGCACACTGCATCTCAATCAATGGGTGCACAGTCTTGAAAACTGTGACAGATCATTTCCTAAATCAGAGATTGCTACACACCTGTATAGAATAATATAGAAGAATCCTATGTTGTACTTTATTTTGGCAGAGAGAAGAAATTGAACTTCAAGTTTAAAAACTGCTGAAATGGAGCATGGTTCTCTCATATGTTGTGCAAACCACTTAAACCCAACTAAACCACGCAGGCTAACATTCTAGTTGGTGAAATAAAATTTTAAAAAAATTTAGGCTATATTTGCTTTACCAGGCTGCTTACACTGAGTCAGGATACACTCTGTTCTGTCAAAAGCAGGATGTCAGGAAAAAATTTAAAGTAGGCAGGTTGATGTCTGGGATTTTCACTTGGAAAGGTGGAAAACCATGAATTCCCTCCATAGACCTTGTCTAATTTTTATTTCAGTGAATGTGTGATGTCAAGTATATGAATAGTCCAAGGAATAGAGCCTTGATCAGTCCTGGAATAACTTGTATTGGAAACTCAGTATGATTGCACTAAATAATATGTAATACAATGTGAATAGCCAAATGAAGAAGAAAAACTGTCTTCATAATGGAAAATGCAAGCCTACCACAGCCTCTTCAGTCATATCTGACTGTCACTTATATTTCAAACCCAGGGCCAAGCTCATTAGCAGTAGAAGGCACCAGAATGAAACTGCTCATGCCTGATCCCAGAGAAGCAGAGATCCTGATCCAGAAGCTCATGCCTGATCCTGAAGCAGGCTACTCCCAGGAGCTGCACAGTCATACACCATGGCATTAAAAACTGACTTGTCCCCAAAGCAGAAGGGCATACCAATCCAATCTGCCAGGATTTCAACACAGCTGTTTTAGGCATAGGAAATGGAAAGGCTAATGGATTACAGAGAATTACAAAATATAATACTCCTACTCTGAATTCGAGTGTTGAGGTCTATTTATACTAAATTATACTGGAAGGGCAGAAGGGAACATAAGCAAATAATAGTTCCTCTTACTACTCTATGTGAGACTTCTGCAAAGAGTTTGAGAAGATAATAATTTATGTTCTGTTTTTCCAAATATTCAAAAGATATGTAGAAATGAAGTCTAGAGATAATCATACCCAGATTATATTAGACAACCTGCAGTCTGAAGTGTGTAGTCTTCCATGTATAAAGAAATCAAAAGGAAGGTACAGGGAAAGTGTACACTCACTCTGTGTGGGTTTATGAAGTGGAACATACATAAGTTTTGGTCAACTGTTGTGAGACACTGAAATGATTTATTAAAGAACCTAATCATAACAACTGCCTTGATTTCTTTCTTATTTTCTCCCCCTTTTTTCCTATTTTCTCTGCTCTTTTTTTCTTTTCTTCAAGTTGTCATACTTTGAAGGAAGCTTTGGAGAGAATAGCACTTCTGTAGTGCAGGGTGGCGCTTCAAGGATTAACAACTTTAGACCTGGTCCATGGATGTGATCATGTTGTGCTCTCAGAGAAGGCAGAGAGCAAGCTGCATGGGCAGAAAATGTTGCATTCTCATAACCACAGTGATGTTGGATCAAAGGTTGGACTTGATGGTCTTGGGGGTCTTTTCCAACCCAGTTGATTCTATGATTCCGTGATCTTCCTGGCCCTACAAGTAACAGCAAATTAGACAGCAGCAATCAATGTTAACCAACAGCCTGACCACCTTCAAGGGTTCATTGGGTGAATAAACTCATATGTTTCTCTGAAATATAAGAATAAAATACTGGATTTTTTTTAGAGACATGTTACCAGTGTTTTACAGCAGTTAACCACTAATACTAAAATATAATGTCTATTCCTGTCACAGAGATTGAAGAAGAACTAAAAAATGGAGAGGGGTCATCACGATTGATGGTTTGAAAAACATTGCCTGCAACTCAATCTTCAAAGGTCTGAATCTATTATGTTAAAAAAAAAAAAAAAAAAAAAAAAAGAAAAAAAAAGGTGATTTGATTATGGGGTGTAAATTCTAATTTGAGTAACAATCTGATTGTAGCTGGCTCATCAACCTCCTGTGCAAAGAAGATTGAATGACTGCAAATTGAAGCAAGGAAAGTTCAGATTCAGAAGCAAAAGAAGGTGAGAATTTCAAGAAGAGGTATAATTAACCACTGAGATAACCTAATAAGATTAATATTATGTATACTGTTAGCTTGTTGGTTGGCTTTATTTTTTTTTTTTAATGAAAGGAATACTTAATTCAAGAAAATTTATTCAGGAAAGCCTTATGGCATGTATTATTCAAGAGCGTAGAACAGACGATGGTGATGATGATAATATTAGTAATACAGAGCATACATCTATTCTGAGTGGAAGCCTGAGCTTATTCAATCCACAAGTATTTTGCCACTGGCTTGATTTCATTGTTGCGTTTGATTATATTAAAAATTCTTTCACCACACCAAATTTACCGGTAAAATAAGCACACACAAACCCCAGCTGATGCAAAATACATTATTTCTGAAATAATGAAAAGACAAGGAGGAAGAACTTGCTGAATATCATTGAAATCCTGCCATTGTTTATTCCGTATTCATAGCCCTGTAGCACAGATGTGCCAGGGCAACTGACATGGCCCAAGCTCATGAAAGGGATCTGGTCCATGACAACACTCAAGGAACTGAAGGTTTGCTGGGTTTTTAAAGCAAAATCTGCAGGCATCCATCTACATTACACCACCACAAATAGTTAAACTGGCACAACTGAAAATATGGCTGATTGTGCCAGGACAGCATGATAAATAGTCAAACCTGGCTTTGGCAGAGGGGAATGGGAACTTGCAAAGCCAGCTTTGCCACTAAAAACTGTATCTCGTGTAACTGCCTCCTAGAGCAGGATACTGGGCAGAAGAGAACAGTACTGGTACACTGACCCTTTGCTGGCAAGGTTGTTGAGACAATAGATCTTTTTAATGGAGTGTATTTGAAATTTATTCCTTGTGCTTGGTAACGAAGAGTAAGAGCTGAAGTGCTTTTACCACAGAGCAGTTGTGATGTAAACCATAACCCCACATTTCATTTGCTAATAGCTATACTTCCCATTTCCAGTCTCTAAAGAAAATAACAGACAGTCTTAATGGCATTCTTCTTTTTGAAATTCAGGCTCTCCATACACTGCACATTATACCCAGCAGTCAGCAGGGAGGGAGGGCAGGACTTTGTTTTTCTTAGTGTTGAAGACTCAGTGAGCTGCTGACTCATAACCACCTTGCTTGAAGATATGCCTTTCTCACACATTAGTCCTTTGCTTAGACCTTTGCCAGAGCCATTTAAAGAATATTTGATTTGCCACATGGCAGCATGAGTTTTGAGTAATATTCCCATAACACTTATGTGTGGTTCAAAATAGCATCCATATACAGTTATATCTTAAGAAGATAATTTATTTTTAGCATACAGCCCAGAGCATTTTTAAATGCCCACATTTCATATTGCATTTGTCTTTGATTTGTGCTGTGGAGACTCCCTAGTTAATGCAAAGTGCATGCATTTTTTTTTTTAGTATTTTTGAACTGACATGCTATTTTTAGACAAGATTAGTTATTCCCTCATCTAGCTACTGTATTTTGATCTGTTGCTAACAGGCCTCAAGCCAGTTTTAATATGTCATGTCCTGAAAAGAGGAGAGAAACAGTACAAGGGAGATATAGCTGTACAACACATACAGGGTGAAGAAACTCATCTGAAAATGCCCATAAGCTTCCAGGTAGCTGGTGAGGTAGCCAAAGAGCCATGCTGAATACCTTCTTGTAAAGCAGTGTCACAGCATTTTAAGAACCTGCCAGAACAAGCAGCCCCATCATTACCCCTGACCCTGGTGGATTACTCCAACTACCTCATCTGCGATCACCCATGCTTTTGCAACTGAGGTGGAAGCAAGGTCAGAAATTTGATTCAGTTTAGTCACTCCCCTCTGTGGGATCAGCTGGGTAAGGTCCCTGCTTTGTTGGGTAGGCAACTGCTGGTAGTTCACAGGGGAAAGTGGGAATGTGCATCTGAGAGGGAGAGAGCTTTGAAAGTTCTTCAATCTACTTTCCAACAGATTCACACCTTTTCCATGTGCATTAAAGCTTTTCTACTATGAAATTAGAACATATTCAGTCTCTATGAGCTGAGGAAAATCACTAGCACCTATATTATTACAGAGCATCTATTAGGTTTTATAACAGATAGATTTAAAACCAAACTGCCATGGCAATTTTCTCTTGCACAGAGCTGACTTTAAGAGTGTCTAACCCATGATTTTCTCCATTTATTCCCTCTGTAACCCCAAAGCCCTGCAGTACAGCCTTGCCACTGCTAAATTAAAGGCCATAAGGACTGAGGCTTGCCAGGGCTACTCTGCCTGCACTTCTCCTGACCTGCCTGCAACTCTAAGGTGCCTATGGTTCATTTGTTCTCCTTTTGTTTATCTTTACGTGGTAAACCCATGGTTTTACACAGATAGCTGTAACAAGCAGTTATTCTGTGTAGAATGAGATATTTATGATTCTAACACAAGGATGTCATGTAGAGAAATACAATCCTGCTGTAATAGCAAAGACCTGGAGAAGTGCAGAGGCATAGAAGAGTGCAAGTCTGGAATAGTAAGAGGTGGGCACAAGCTGACACTGAGGTGTCCACAGATGTAAACTACCCACCAGCAGGCAAAGGAATGCAGATAAGGAGCTGTAAAGACATAAGGGTCATTATTTGCTTTACACATTTGGAAGGTGGAAGATGTTTAAACTGCTTTGATGTTGAATAACCTCTTGATATTGGAGAAGCATTTTCAACAGGAAATTCACCAGAAAAAAAGTGTGATTTTTTTTGAACTTTATATTTCCATCCTTTTTTGCAAAATAAAGATTAACAAATTTAGAGAATTTTTCCTTGCATTTTATTAAGCCAGATTTTTTCAATTATTTAGAAAAATTGGTTTTGCAATTTTTAATATAAAAATATATTGTGAAATATTTTATTGTATAGTGTATTATATTTCTATATTAGATATTCTTGATATTTTTCAACGCCTTCTCTTTAGTAAGCATGCCAGAATCAGATTTTTCAGGAGAGAAAGAACAGAGTTTTATGAACTGTATGAGATCTCTGAACAACTCAATTAAGTCTATCATGACTGAGATGAGTAAACCATTATTTTACAAAATAATGTTTATTAGTTCTGAAATATCCATTAATTTGTTCCAATTAAAAATAAATAAATTTCTTTACCAAGTTCATATGATTCCTTTCAGACAGTAATTTAGACGTTCTTCTCTTTGGATTTCAGAACTTTACATTGGCTTCTGCAACTGTTGTTCAAGATCCTCCTTAAGTAGTAGAAAATATTTCTTAGGCTTCACTTAAATTCTTCACTATGCTATTGATTGCAATAGGTACCTAGCTCAAGTAGATAACTAAAAATTTCTCACTTTAAGCATGTGAAGTATGCCATTAAACACAATCCTTCTGTGTCGATCAGTACCTAAAAGCTTGGTTGAATTTGGCCTTAGAGGATGTTTCTTCTTTCAGAGCAGCTCAAACAATACTTCGCTTAGTAAATTATGTCCTTGTCACTGATTAATCTACTTCTGGTCCCCTTCAAAGAGAAGAGTGTTACCTTTTGATTTAAAACTAAGTCTCAGTGCTTGGACTACAAAACCTGCTAATTTGAAGAAGTAATTAACGTCGATGTCGTGAAACAAGATATTTATTATCAAGTTTAAGATGTTTCATTAGAGGTAAAGCTTGTTCCAGGGAAAAATAAAATAGTCACTGTAACACTGATGGCCTAATGTTTATGTTCCTTGGCTCCTTATCCTCAGAGAAATTCAAACTGGTGCCAGCAGTAAGAATTGTGCCAGCGAGAGTGACCTAAGCATAATAGAACCTACAGGAGATAGAGTTATCTCATAAATCCCATCTAACCTCAGAGCACCCTACAAAGTCCCTACTTGGATAGCTAACTCAGCCCCAACCAGAGCTACTCTCTGCTTTGTGCTAACAGATACGTGCCAGCAGTCCCCCGTCAATATGAGCTGGTGAAATACCTGAAAAATAAATTGCTAGACTTGAGTGAGCATACACTGTCCTAGCTCTGATGCATGTCCAGGAAATAAACAATTGTCCACTGCTGCAAATACTGCACTGGTCCATGTGGCACTTGGATGTGCACTGGTACAGCCATTCCTACCTTCTCTTAAAGTTATTTCTACCTTCTTGACCCATCTTATCTTCAGAAGATGTAGTGAAATTTGGTAGCATCCTTGTCATGTAACATGGTACGTAACCACTTCTTCACTGTAGATAGTTTTTATCCTCTTAAATCCAGCAAACACAAATATAAACTTTATAAAATCAAAATTGCTTTCAATTAAATTTTACAATTTGAGGAAAAAAATTATAGTTTGTTTAAGGTTTCACAACTGCACAGCTGACATATGGATTAAAATGTGACACTTTTAAGCACACAGTTATTGATTTGACACCCCTGGACTACAGAAAAGTAATACAGGTCCTACTCTGAGATATTGTATTTAAATTTTACATTGAATCAAATGGCATTGAGGTCTGGAAGTAGCAGGTATTAGAATTATAAATATTTTTATATCGCATGTAAGTTCTCAGTGCCACACAGATAGGAATATCGCTTTCCTTTTTGCACTGAAGGCTAATAAACTTTAATCATTCTAAGAAAGTTCCTAAACATTTGTAATGACCACATGTGAAAATTATTAACTTTAGTCTGTCTTTAAGTAAAAGGATAATCTTACTCTTAAAAGTTTTAAGACTCTATTATGAGCCATGGGTAGATATCTATAAATTAGCATTTTTAAATCTACCTCTTTTAATCTGCTCAACATAATGGAAATAGTTCTGTTTCTACTGAAACCAGTTTCAGCAACTTTCAAACCAGGTTCTGATAATGTTCATTTTATATCACTACTAAAATATGGGTGTAATATGATACACCTGCATTTAGGTATTCATATCACTCCTGTAATTGCTATGGATAGTCACTAATACTTAAGGCTTTCATTAAAATCACTAATTTTAATGATACAGCTTATAGACTATAAATTAGGCTCTTCCTCAAGTGTCTAGTCAAATTGAGACCTAAAAGAGTAGCTGGATCTGCCTTTCTTGAATCCCTTTAATATTATTATAGTAATTTGAAACAATTATGATATCAAATATTATTGTGCATTTCTGTAACTCCTTGTATAGAAATGCTGCATTGCACCATAGAAAAAAAGGCTGCATGTGAAAATGGCCCATTATTGTCTATCACTCATAATTATTGGAGAAAATTTGGTGATATAGGCAATAACATCATATGAGACTATCTAAAATCAGATGCATGAAGTATAATTTTCAAATATGATTTCAAGCTCCATATAAAGATGAGGTTTGATTCATGAGGTTACTGAACAACCCAAGCTTACATTATACTTTGCTCAATTCCTCTGAAAAATCAAGGCGAAAAATGTGAGCATTGTCACCTGACATCCCAAAGATCACCAGGGAATGTGATGGTGTTGATAATACAATCCAGAACTTCCCAATTCTGCTTTTGCCATCAGTTAGCATAAACTTTGACAGGTACTGCATTCATTTTTTCAAAGCAACTTTTTCAGAATGTACTTTCATATTCATCAAAATATTTACAATCTGGAAAAGCTGCTAACTTTTTTGTATTAATTTCTTTGTCTTTCTTATTTTAAAATAGCTTTTGAGATCTTAATAATATATCTTTCCCCCCCAAAATTTGTAAACTTCAATGTATGCACAAAGCCAAGTTATTTGCTTTGTAACTTCCCTTTCAGCATAAAAAAATATAATTTATATTAATATTTAATCACTCACCCTGTCGAACTACTTTTAAAACCTAAGAGCCTTATTTTTAATTCCATGTTCTGATCATTATCATCAACTACTCCTCAAATGACCACAGAAAATAAAGATCTTGATACACCCTCCTGCAGAAGATGAATAAAAGCCTCTCTCAAAAGATTATTCATAAATACAGTGTCTATTTCTATTAGGATTCCTGAAATGTGATCCAACCACAGGAAAAGAATGGACCATTGACTGCAATAGTAACACTTCCTGTACCATGATGCTCTTCACAAATTTGTCAACAAAGGTGAATACTCTTAACTGGGATAGGTTCTCTTACAGTTGAAGCAGGTCCACTGTGCCTTCACTTTTGAGCTGCTCACAGACAACGGCATAAAAGTCACATTTTACTGTTTTTAAGTAGCTATATGTGGATGGATTGCTGTTATTTTTTCACAGAGCAGAACAAAATCCAAAGCTCATGGGAGTTACTTTTTCTAGAGCTTCCCATTATCAGTAGTGAACATTAACAAATCTCTTGTCTGGGTTATTAAAAGAAAGTCGGGAGCTACATAACCATGGAAACACAAATTTCAGCCCCCTCAAGCATATGACTACTCCAAGCCATGACAGGCAAAGCCCTGGCAGCAGGAGCACATGATTCAGTGGATCTGCTGACAATCCAGGCATTCAATTTTGTTTGAACTTACAGTGGAGTTTGTACCAGCAAATTTGGCTTTTCAAAGGAAAGTACAAACACCTAAAAGGACAAAGCAGTTTTCCCATTAAGTTGAACAAGTTTTCTGTGTGTTTACCACCACTGTTAATTTAGGGCTATGCTAGCACCTAGGGACTTGACCACAGACATGTTTTGTTTTGGGCATTTGAACAAACACACAGTGAAAGACACTTTTGGTCCTAAGGAGCTTACAAATAAAATAGCCAAACTATGCAGACAGAAAAAAAAAGTTCTCTTTTGATGACATCTTTTAACACACACTATAATCACACCATCAGAAAATCAAGTTGTTTTACTAAGTTGATGCCTCAGGTTCCTACAGATGCACAGAAAATCTGCCCTGCTTTTAAAAGTTGAATTTTGATTTCCCATGTACCACTGTTGCCTCAGCAACAAAACCTTACTATCTTCCTCAAAGAAAACTGTGTCTCCTTTTCTGCTGATCAGGTGCTTTTCACAAGAATACGTTTCACTACAAATTTAAAGACTCACACTCTTTTCACTCCTTCATAAGGAAAAGACTACAACCAAAGATCTTCACAAATGTTTTGGAAACAGCTGTTATCTTCCCAAGCCAGATACTCAGGATGGTGAGGGAAAAGGTGGTGACACAAAGTGTTATTGTCACACTTCTACTGGTTTTAAACCTGCTATATTTCACCATTCTGCTTCTTGGAAAATTCAGCTTCCACTCAGCCTTTTAATTCCTGACAGACCACCCTGTGAAAGGCTGTTTCCAGAATGAGTGCACCTTCCATAAATAAAACTAGAGAATTTTTTTAGGAATAGCTTCAAAGTTTTTTGCTTCTCTTCTAGCAATTCCTAACGTACTCAACACAGCAAAATCATCTTTTCATTCTAAGAGCTCCCTAGTCCTAGCATATCCCAAACTTTGGGAGGGAGTGCATCTTACAGCCTTGCTGCTCGGGGCACTGAATGGAGATGCTACATGCACACTTACTACTTAGGAACACAGGAAAGCCAGATGCAACAATCATTTGTTGGCACTGTCAGAAACCCCACTCTTTTTTACTTCTGAACACACCTTCAGCATTGTTTCCAAGCACAGCTTGCACAGTGTGCATAACTTTTATCAACTAATCTTCAAAGACACATGAAGAGTTTCTCCTTGGTGAAAGAAAAGAACTGTACATGATGCTGGATAATCATGCTGCTTATAGCAGTTTGAAAAGGATTTGGTAGTGCAGTCATGTGAGCATACACAAAACAGAGCAAAACATTGATACTGCTGTTTTAGACAGAAGCATCCCAGCAGTACCCAAACACTCCTGCAGGCTTCAGAGGAGGAGGTGATTTTGAGGACTAGGAGATACCATTTCCCAAGACTGATCTTCTTTCTGTTCTATGAGGAGTGCGACGCAGAGATCCAAATTGGCAGCTGCAGGATTGTTTCATTATCAGGGTCCTGTAAGGGGATGTCTTCCTTAAAATCTAACTAGAGCTTTGTTTCCTGGGGTGTACATATATGCACGTGCTTACTGGTCACATCCCTTCCAAGCAGAATCCTGCTTGCCCCCATAAATTCCTAACATAAGTATTATCTCACTAAAAAGGTAAACACTTGGCTCTGGGGGCAGCCCATGATGGCTAAAATATCCACCTCAGATTTCTGTGCTCTCACAGTGGTGCTGAAAACCCGCAGAGGGAAAGTCACTTGGATTACATTGAAGTGTCCACACAGAATCCAAGAAATCAGTAAGAAATACCAAGGTTGTTCATCCACTTGTTATCCAGACTACTTAGCCCTCTTCTGAGGATGAGAACCTAATGGGCCAGGACTGCTGCTCTGTGTCTTTTACGTTCTAGTTCAGTAATTAAAGCAGTGACCCAAAAAATGAAAATCTTGAAAACACACCACTGAATACTATTCTAGGCAGTCTCTTGCATCAGCCTGCTTTGTCCCCCTCCTGTTAAAGGCAAACCACTGTGTAGTTCAAGAAAGCAGGGCCTAAACATCTAGGAGACTACGCAACTGGGTACCTGCTTTCCTGTTTGAATGGATTTGCTGAAATGAGGAATTCTGTTTATATAATAAAATCTGAATTGAGCCCTGTAAGTATAACAGAAGTCTTGTATTATAAATGACAACTCTGTGGCAGATCTAATGCACTGTGAGCTGCTCAGCTCCCAGGTAACTGTGAGCTTCCAGTGCTGCGGGCAGACCTGCTCTGGTGTCAGTGTTAGCAGAGCATGATGTTCCCATGCCAGCCAGTTGAAGAAATGCCTTGGACATACCACATGGCCAGCTGGAGTGCAAGAACACTTTTCTTTTGCAAAGTTAGAATATCAGATTAAAAAAAAAAAAAAAAAAAAAAAAAAAAGTTGTAGCATTGTTGGGAATCCTGTCCAAAATAAGCGAATGTAATTACATCCACCTGCAACAATACTGTGCCAGCCCCATATAGAGAGTTTTCTACTCACAGAACGCAACCTGTTACTGAGCCAGGTGAGTGTAAGAAGAGGGAGAAGAGTAAGCCAGGTGTTATACATCAAGTACTGAAAACATGGCTTCAGATATGCAAGAGCAATTCATTAAGTGCCACCACATGTGGTAACTATAACACATTAAGTGCTATTTGAGTTCTTTTAACCCCATCAGCTGACTGATGCCATTTCAGACCGCTTATTGTTCTGCCTTGTCTTAAAATGTCTGCTGGGTCCTCACATATTACAGTTGTTGAACGATTTAGAGGCTGATGAAGGAAATTTGTCTTCCCTATTCTTCAAAGCAGCTACCTTTCTTTTTCTTTATCATGCTGCATAAGCCTTTTACTTCTCTTGACTATTAAAGATAAGCCAGCTGCATACCTATTCTTTAATTAAGTTCATCCCAGCAGTCACAGAAAGCTGTCAGAGTTGTCACATGGCTGTTGTATTTTTGCACAACAGAAATGGAAAAGAAACTGTCCTGTAATGTAAGTTCAATGCTCCATGAAGCAGGGGCACAGAATCCAAGTTCTTGGTGGACAACTCTTAATTATTAAACTGCTTTGCAAAAATTGAAAAGGCCATAGGAAAGCGTCATTACCAGTTGCAGTGATGCTCATTTTAATGCTGGCAGTTTCTCTGGGAATTTTGCCAGAGATGGGTGTCCATCTGGCTACAAAGCACCCTTAGGCAGGACATGGGAGCTCATCTCATTCCTACCATTCTATGCAACTGAACAACTACAGTTAGGCACACAGAGAACATCTAGGCTAAATAAAAGGGTTATGTTGTGATTATAAGCACTTATGGGGACAATATTCTTGGAGAATAGGTAGGCCAGGTTGTTGTAATCTTTTTGAGATCCTTCATCAAATTTAGGTAAGATTTAAGGAGATTAAATTTCTTTAGAACTAAGGCTTAAAGGAGGGGGAAAAAAAAAAAGACAAACATAAAGAACATTTCCTTTAGACTCAAAGTCCTATTGTGTGGACAGAAAAAAAAAAATCCTAAAAAAACCTCAGAGAATTTAACTTTAAAACAAAGAACAGTAGGAAAACCTACCTCTCAGTCATACTCCTTTACCTCCACAGACATGTTTTGTACATTTTCACTTGTGAACTCTAACTATGTGTGTGTTTTGGCTTGATCCTTAAAATACCCTATTTTACTTCTTAGACCTTACACTTACATCACTTTAGCATGAACCACAACAGTAGGATCTCAAGGCTGTCAAGAGCATGACTTGACCTGTATCATTGTAGGTTTGGCATCAACACTGTTTGAAATCAGAAACATTACATAATCTCAAAAGTAAATTATTTAAATGCATGAATACTCATAAGTCCATTATACTAATTAATGAAGTATCAGAAGGCATCTCAGCGCACTAATTGATTTTTATTTATAGAGACCATGTTTATGTGTCTTAATATATATATTATCTATATATATAAAAAAATCTTTGTTTTTCTTAAATCAGCCTGTTGCCACCTGTTTAACTGTTTATATCTCCATCCTGAGTGCTGCTCACTCATGAAGCTGGTGCAAAAGCCATACAATGATTGATGTTTTTCTACTGTGTAGGAATTACTAATATTTGATAATATATCAGGTATTTGACCATCAGATAGGGAGCGATTCTAGCCTTCTAGCCCCAGAAAAGTTCTTCCTTCTCCATTGTTATTTCCTATCCATCATAGGACTACCCAAGAAGTTAAAAGAATGAGTGCCAAACCACAAGACACTTATGAGCGCCCAAATGAAAATAGAAGCACTTGTTGCCATCCTTCTCTGTTTCTATGCAGGACAAATTATGTTCCTGTAACTCCCAAAGGAATTGCTGATTTCTGTCGTTCATCAGAGATCAGACTGTCACTGATGAACAGAGTGGCTCTCCAGAAGAACCAAGTTGACCTTACTGAGTTCTTGCAGGTCATAGTGATGTACCCAAACCTCCAGCAATGTCACAGTGGGCATGGCTATCTTTGCAGCAGGTTAAAAGCAGTCTAACTGAAAGACATTTTCAAATAGCAGAACTTAAAATAAAATTCTATAGATGAGTCAAAATTTTAAATTATAAAATACATCCTCTGATTCAAGCCCTTACTCACAGAGGTGTCTATGTCACTCCCATTAAGAGCCTCAGTGTCAAAGAAGAGGAAGAAAATGCACTGCTGGACCTGAAGAAGAAAATTAAATGCTAAGTGGGAAGAATTATCTCTCTGCCACAGTCCAGTGCTCCTCCACTATTGAAGGTAGCTGGGCAGGTGACTGGGCAGGTGACATACTACAGCTATCTCATTTAAATTCAGCACAGCTGAAGTGTGCTTCACCAGCCACGAGGTCTCAGTTCCTGGTTATGGGAATAGCAAAAGTGGGCAGCTCAGATCCCATTACTTTTCCTATGGCTGCAACCATGACATCGAGCTACACCAGGAGAAGAGGATATTCTTATTAGCGGATGCCTTACTGTGTTATCTATAGATGGGGATCAATGCCCTTCATGTGCTTGGAACACGATGAATACAAAGAGATAAAAAAAAACCCGGTTTCAGAATTTGCTTATGCTTAATAGATTTCCAGGCAGACAGACAAAAGAAGTGCTTGTCCTCCCATGAAATATTGGCTATGTGCTCATTTAATTACCACGTAATCATTTTTAATGAGAATTAGAAATTTGGGGTTGTTCTTATTCACTGAAATAATTTCTGCTACTACTGATGTAAACAAAGAGAAGAAATAAAAGAATCAAACATATACTGACAGTTGGTGTGCATTTTTTGTACTTGTGGCTCCATATACAATAATTTTATGATCAGGACATCATTTTCATCATCACTACATCAGGTTTTTAATATGAGATTCTTCGCAGCATCTAGTAACAAATACTCAATTATCAGCCTCCAAAGGTTTTTACAGTATGTACTGCCAATAAAAATTAAGTTGATAGTGACTTCTGAATAAGTGACTGTCCAGATCTATTGACCCCAGAGTTAAATATTAACTGAGTAGATGCCAAGGTCAATATTCTCCTAGAGCACCAATAAATCCTAATATTCTTCAGAATAAAAAAGATGCACCTAATACCACATGTGCTGAATTCTGTTGCCCTGATCCCCAATCTCTCTGCTAGTCAAATAAAGGATGTTCAAAACAGAGGGAAATCTTTGTTATAGGTGAAAATAAAGAGGTATAATCAGCCAGCCCAGAGTTCATTTCCCATTGTGTTCTTTAAAATAAGCTGTCTGTTGCTCTAAAATGGGCCAGGAAAAGTTTCAATCTGTAACTAGCACAACATGGAGAGAATACCTGGGTGCTTAACTCAGCTGCAGAGGTTACTCTTCCAGATTCATATTCTCTGATTATAACTCTTCATTCTAATTTAACTGAAACCACAGAGAAGTAGATTTCCATTTTACACCAATGAGCTGGGCAGTGCATCTCATCCTTGTTTGGGGATCAGCTGAATTATTGCAAATTTCCTATGATGAGCATTTATGAGAATATATGAACACAGATGAGAAGAGCTGAAAATGGATAATGAGAGAAATTTATGATGCAAAAATCTCCCTCTTCTTTTCAATTAAACCCCCCCCCCCAAACTAACACCAAGTGACAGCTTCAAGGAATTCACTAACCAATAAAAATTAAATTTTAATACCTGATCACTTCTTGCATTTGCTTTGCAGGTACTCAGAAATGTTGAAGTTGGCCTAAGTTACATAATACTATTTATATTTCAATCATCTGAATTATCTGCATGTGTGGTCTTGGTAGCAGTTTATTATTGCCCAGCTGCAGCTTTTTCAGACTCAATAGGATTCACTGTGTGGCAAAACATTCAAATCAGGAAGAAGAAATGTAGTTTAGGGCCTGAGTGACGCACACAATTGCTCAGCCGATCAGAGGGAAGGACAGGAACCAAATCAGGATGATTTTCAGTCTGACAGATAGAGTATTTATTCACCAAACAGTTTGAAGTAAAGGTTTTAAAAAAAAAAATCTCTGAAGTTATAAGATATGCAGTAAAAAAATGCATTGAGTTCAACTCTTACCTAAGGTCAGAATTAGAAGGCAAAGCAAAATTTCATTTTAAGTCAAAACAGCCCTAAAGCAGCTCCTTTCTTAGTTATTATTATGAGATCAAAGTGATCAGCACAATTTCAGTGTGAGGAGCGAAGGGATTCATATGTTTGATTGATTAAGATCCTTCCACAGATAAACGATGTTACCCTGTTAAGCATAAGGCTTTAAGAGAGGAGCAAAACAATCCTGCTCATAATGTGTGCTTGAGGAGCAAATGGCCTGTGGCAAAACGTGACCCAACAGACCGTGCATAGACTAAAAGCTGTGTTTTGCTTTTTTGGATTTGGGGGGATTTTTGTTTGTTTAGTTAATTGGTCTGGTTTGGGGTTTTTTTTCCATGTGTGCTCATTAATCCATTATTTCTCCTTACAATTTCTTTGGAATAGGAGCTATGGATTAAATTCAGATAAACAGAATTTTTTACCAGAACAGAGTTTGCAGTCTATATGTCAAACTCATGATCCAATATCTAGTAAAGGAATTTTCAAATACTTGCTTGTAATGTTGCATTTTCTCCTGCGTATGTATAATTTAAAGAATATATCTCATTATTTATTTTTACACTGGTTGACTCTAACCATGGGGGGAAAAAAAGAGTGAGAATTTTTTTCTTATTTGCTCACTCTGCTTCTGATATTTAAATGCAAATTACCTAGGGTTAGCAGGATTGTTATTTTTATCTCCCTGAACCTTGTCTTTCTTGTATCTCTCATTTGTTCTGCTTTAATATCTGTGAACTGCCTTTTTTAATTCCTACAGGCAAGTTCCTGCAAGTCTGTTCTAAGATGTACAGTAGTAAATGTTCTCTCTTTTCAACTGGTAGAGCCATTCATTTACATTTCAAGTCTCATGCTGCTGGAAACTGGAACATAACCAGATGATTTGTTTATATATCACTATTTTTCTAAAGTTCAGATCATTATAATAAGAAAATCCTATCCAGTATTTGCAGAGAAAAATGTCAAACAAAAAATATGGACATATCAGGTATTCAGATGACTGAATCTCAAATAATATTGTACTAGGGGAGGGGAACAAAAGCAATTTTGTAGTTAAATATTTCATAAAATGTAGAAGATGACCAGCAGGCAAAGGTTTCTTATTGACATATCTTTCTTTTTTTTTCCTTGTGCTAAACCCCAAAACTGTAAGACTGCGACTGAGAAGAGACAATGCTGTGAAAATTGTGGGGTTCACTTTTTGACTCAGAAATGTACTGCCATAACTGAATTCCAATTTCCAGTGAGAGGATTTTATTGAAAACTGACATTTCTGAACATTTGCAAGATGGAAAATAAATCAGCAATAACACCACAAGGGCATGAGCCTGATGATAGATTCTTATGAGTATGCCCAGATTGCTTTAAAACATGTTTAAGAAACTGTAGCTGAAACTAAAAGGATGGTTCCTCTTATTACAGACAACACAAATTTAGGAAATAAATGCTGGTCTTTAATTATTTGCTGCTGGTTTTATTCTTTCAACTGAATTTAGTGTTTGTGGAAAACACTAAATTTGTGGAAAATTGCTAAATCAGCAAATTTTTATATGTTCAGAAAAATGAAAAGAGCCACAAAGAAGCTTTCCGTGCATAACCCCCTAAATGCCTTTCTGCTGTGACCTAAGGGAACTACCTGAACAGACCTTTCAGCTCAGATTTTGGACAGTGTGATGTGGCTTTTCGAAGGTGGCTCTGTTTAAGCAAGATTGTTGGACCAGCTGACCTCCAGAAGTCACTTCCAAGTTCAACCATTCTGGGAATCCGTGAAGGGGAATAAAGGTGCTGGTAACTTTCTGAGAAGGGTACCTGTCCAGTGTGATCTTCTCCGAGCCTATTAGGGTTTGCTCTTGCGGATCACAAAACTGTCAAGAGAAAGTAACAAATTTCACTCCCTTATGACCTGTCAGGTTCAGACCTCAGTACAGGGAGGCCATTTAAGCACGAGTAACTTCAATCAATAACCAGTGCCACTAAATCAGACCTACAAGGATTTTACTTATGCCTTTAATGGGCTAACTATATGCTCAAAATTATCTGTGTGCATTTGTGTTTTGACCCAGGTCTCAGCCTTGTACTGAGTTTCCTTCCAGCTGAGCCCCAGCCCCAGAACAGGCACTGGTCAGTCGGAGCAGTCAAGTACCAGGGTTGAGTGACCCTCATTTCTTCCAATTATATCTTTAGTTTTTTTCCTTTCTTTTGATATTTATCATTGCTTAAACTGCAATACCTTTTTAAGCAGGTATTCCCTTAGTGTATTGCCTTTAAGTCCTGCCCTGGAGAGTTTCATTCTGCACTGCTATGCCAGGCTTATTGCATGTACAGCCTTGCAGCTAAGCAGAATGCTGACCTCTGGACAGGTTTTTTTTTTTAATCATCAGCTTGTATGGGGTTATTCTTTGTAAGGTCAACATTTCTGCCTATGACCAGGATAAACCCTCAAATACTATTTAAAATCCTTCCATCGGCTTCTTTCTCCTATAGGTTCAGGGATAAACTTTCCAGCCTGGTTCTTCTAAAAAATGTGCCATTTTATTTAAATGTTAAAAAGGAAATTTGAGCCTGTATTACCACTTCATCTTCGTGTAGGGATTAATAGCTCAGTAGTAGGATTACCTAGAGACCTAAGGGAGATGCCACCTGTGACACACTGGAAGTTTCCTTGAAGTCTGGAAATGTTGATATAAGCCTGATCCTCTGGGGTCACATTTTTCTCCAGTTTTTGCTGTTTTTAAACCAGAGTATCTTCACTGACTCCTGTAAGACTGCCACTGACTAGAAAATGAAACAACTAAGAAAAAAAATATTCTTTAATTTCAGTCACACTGGAAGAATTACAAGTTAATTTCTTTTTAACAGAATAAAGTTATACTTCAGATCTCAGTTTTACTCTTGGTTAAACAAGTATGCTTTGAAATAATAAATACCGAACAACCCAAAATCCAATATTTTCCAATAACCGCCCAATTGCTAATTTATTCTTTATGTAATAGAGAGTTGGGTAGCAGAAAAATAATTATTTCATTACTCCTCTGATGAGAAATAACTTATGAAGCATGTGGGAGCATTCTTTCGCTAGGAAAGTAATCCTCAGAAGGGCTTGGATAAACCAGACTCTGACAATCAAAAGACAATACTTCATAAAATTTCTACAATCTTTTTTCCCCCAGAAAAATACTCAGAAGGTATAACCTTTCCTTTTCTAAACTGCACCAAATCCTACTTCATGACATTTTTTAATAATGTGGAGTGGGGAGAGAGAATCTTAACACCTGCACTGCAGATTTTGTTTTAGTGCCAATCTATTTTCCCAGGAATTTATTCAGATGTTGTTGGAACTGGCAGCAGTACAAAACATAGCAGTGGACAGGTCAGAGTGCTTATCAGCCATGTGTAGGTTCTAGATGACCTTTCCTTAGTGCCAGTGACGTTGACTTTAATCTTATTAGAAGTTTCTGCTGCAGTGGTAATAGGTCACTGGTGAATTGTATGGAGAATTTGTGTAAGAGAAAGGTTTCCCGTCTGTTTTCATTATATTTGTTATAGACAGATGGGCAGTGATTGGGTTCAGATCAGATTTAAGTTTTAGATGAGGCTTTAAAGTTTGGACTTGAGTTATATAGGTTTGGTTTTGATGATGGTCAAATTCTCCATGCTTACCATATAAGATCTCTGCCATCTCAAATCATAAAACTTTGCTCAAGTGATGTTCTTCCTATGTGTAAAGTAGAACTGTAAGAATCAGGATTTTAGTTTGAACTTGTCCTAAATGTGACTCCCTAGGAGTCATAGGTATGGAGGAGTATGGAGGTTTAAATATATACATTTCATTCTTCTCAGAATTAAAATATCACTTTTTGTCTTTCAACCGTCTTTAAATCCTAAACATTTGCTATCCATTTCCAGTTTCTTCTTGGGCCATGTGAATATATTTTTGGAGCCCATTATCACTCAAGCACTTCACATTCACTTGTTTTCTTCACTTATCTAAAATATGTATTAGATTTCAATTCTTATGTAAATGTTGTGCAAGTTTCTTTGAAGATAAACTCTAATCTTTCATCCATGTCTGTCCTTATGTGAGCTTTCCATGAGAAAATAAATGCCTGGCTAGTCAAGTGCTTATTAAAATACAATGCTAATAAAAATGAACTATTAAACTGAAATATGCAACTTTTAGATGTCGTCTTTTTTAATTTTTCTTCTCTGCAGCACCCTTTCCTGGTAACACACCACCAGTTTAGCTGGTAGGCTCAAGACTCTTGGGGTTCACTTCATAGTGCAAAAGAGCCATTTCTAAGAATACAATTGTACAAGTCAATTTGGTCAAAAAACCAAGGAAAATTAGTCTCTTCCTTCTGAAAATAGGCAAAGTTACCAGTGCTCTTATCATCATGTCAGAGGGGTGCTGCATTCCTGTAGCAGCAAATCACATCTTTTATGGTCACTGCACTTTACAGTAACACAAGAACATTTCTATTTTGTTATGTTTTCAACTTTAACTAGAAGGCCAGACACACAGAGATATTTTTATTATATCTTAACTTATGCCTGTCAAGAATATTCAGAAAACCAGGTATGTCAAAATTGTGAAGCCTTCAAAAATGAAGGCTTTGTTGTTTCAATGCCTCTCTCACTTTACTTCGGGTTAACTGTTTCACAGATTCTTGGCTATTATTTCTTGATATTCATAAAATGTTACTCTATCACCTTGAAATTAAATGGTCAGGTGAAAGGAAAGCCAGAAATTTACGTATTAAAACTATAATTATTAAAGTCCAAAGTAAAAACAAAATAATCCATTGGGACAAATCTGGGTTTACTTGTCTTTGATATTTTCCCTTTTCCTTTCTATTTTTTTTCCAAAAGGAAATAGAATGCTAAATGTTGAAGTAGTAATCATATTAAGCTTTGTCAGTCAAAACGCCTTTGTACTTAACTTCCCATAATGCCTTTCATCTGAATTAATCAACTCACAGAACGTGGTTCTGTGTTTTAAATAGGGCTTTTTTTCCCTCCCCATGAGATACAGCTAGGAAATTGGCAACTGAAAGCAGATACTGAATGTATTAGAGGGATGAAGTCGTCTGCCTCAACAAACAAGTCAGATTGACACAACAATTAGGCAAGACTCTCAAGCAGTTCCGGTATCAGATACAGCTGGTCAACTGGATTTGAACAGGGAAAGGGATAAAACCATGCTTTCTGGAGATAACCTGGGGACAGCATGACAGTGTTTGAAGGATGTTGTCATAGTGGGGTCTGCTGCCTCAGTTGTCGTAGGGGATGGAAATCTGTGTGGCAGCAAAGACACAAGGGTTATTGATGTGTTAAAAGCCACAGGACAAAAGTCACATAGGAATAAGGGCTTCTTCCCCCAAACAGGGGGTGGGATTAATAGCCTAGCTGAAGTGTATCCACACAAATGCCCACAGCACAGGCAACGAACAGGAGGGACTGGAAGCCAGCAGGAAGGCTGTGATATAGTTGCCACCACAGAAACGTGGTGGGATAACTAGCACAACTGCAACACCCAGGACGAAGAGGAAGATGAAATATTCTATAAGCTGCTGGAAAAAGTCTCACAATCACTAGCCCTTGTTCTCTTCAACTTACCAAGTTGCTGGAAATACCATGCAGCACAGAGGAAACAGTCTAGGAGGTTCCCAGAGCATATGGAAGACCAATTCCTGACACAGCTGTCGAGTGAGCCAGCTAAGGAAAGTGCCCTGTTGGACATGCTGTGAACAGAGAAGGACTGATTTGATGGTTGGAGACTGTCTTGAGCAAAGTGATCATGAAACGATGGAATGTTTGATTCTCAGAGAAGTAAGGAGGGCTGCCAGAAGAACTGCCATCTTGGACTTCTGCAGGGCAGTCTTCAGCCTTTTTAGGAGACTGGATAAGAGAGATGAAAGATGTCCCTTGGGAAGCAATCCTGGGGGGAATAGAAGCCCAGTAAGGCTGGAAATTCTTCAAGAAGGAAATCTTAGAACGCAGGAACAGGCTGTTCCCACTGAAGGAGTGAAAGATGAGACAGTGGGAAAGAAGAGTGGCCTGGCTGAAAAGAGAGTTTTGTCTGGAACTCTGGGAGAAAAGAAAGTTTATGACCTATGGAAAAAGGGACAGGCAACTCAGGAGGATTAGAATGATGTTGTGAGGTCATGCAGGGAGCAAATGAGAAGAGTCAAAGCCCAACTAGAACCTAATCTGGCAACTACTGTAAAATACAATAAAATTTTTTTGTACAAATACATCAGCAACAAAAGGAGAGCTAAGTAGCATCTTCATCCTTATCAAATGTGGGTAGAAACATAGTGATAAAAAATGAGGAAAAGGCTGAAGTACTCAATGCCTTTTTTCCCTCAGTCTTTAATAGTCAGACCAGTTGTTATCCAGGTACCCAGGCCCATGAGCTGGAAGAGAGAGACAGGGAGCAGAATGAAAGGCAGGAAGGCTCTTCAGAGGGATCTGGACAGGCTGGATCAATGGGCTGAGGCCAACTGTGTGAGGTTTGACAAGGTCAAGTGATGGGTACTGCACTTGGGTCACAAGGAGGAGTGGCTGTAAAGCTGCCCAGCGGAAAAGGACCAGGGGGTGCTGGTCAACAGTGGCTGAACATGATCCAGTGTGTGTGCCCAGGTGGCCAAGAAGGCCAACGGAATCCTGGCCCACATCAGTAACTGGCGAGGCAGCACCTCAAATCTTGTGTTCAGTTTTGGGCCTCTCACTATAGGAAGGACACTGACGTGCCAGAGCATGTCCAGAGAAGGGCAACAGAGACAGAGAAGGGTCTAGAGCACAGGTTTATTGTAGAACAACTGAGGGAGCTGATGGTGTTTAACCTGGAGATAAGCTCCACCACTCTCTACAACTAACTGAAAGGAGGTTGTAGCCAGGTGTGGGTTGGTCTCTTGTCCCAACTAATGAGTGATATGATGAGAAGAAATGGCCTGAAAAGTTATGCCAGAGGAGGTTTAGATTGGATACTAGGAAATATTTCTTATCCAAAAGGGTTGTCAAGCATTAGAACAGACTACCCTGGAATGTGGTGGAGTCACCATCCCTGGAAGTATTTAAAAGATATGTAGATATGTAACTTAGAGACATAGTTTAGGTGTGGACTTCTTAGTGCTGGGCTAGTGGTTGGACTTGAAGATTTTAAAGGTCTTTTCCAACCTAAACAGTTCTGTGATTCTATGATACTTCCTTCTTAACCAAATTGCAACATTTGATTTGCATAATTAAATGTAATTCCTCTTGCCATCTGCATAACATGACAAAAAACTGCCAACAAGTTTTAAAAAGCTTTACAAATATATTACCCTGAAGTGGTGACTCTCTAGATCAACACAGGTCAAAATAATGAAGGATGTTTGAGGTAAGCAGGGTTTATGCGCATGTGCATTTCTTCCAGTATTTCTTGTATAAAACATCACAGAGATTATTCTCACTCTATGCAAGGTTTTCTCAGTAGTTTTCTATATTTTCTTTTATAACTGTAGAACAACACATAGTTTTTTGCCTCCTGTAATGCACATCGTTGCTGAGGAATTTAGCTAGAGAACCTAATTGCTATATGATGTTCTCCATAACTTCTATGATACTCCAGGGAAGAAGGAATGAGAAATTTATAACTGAAAAAGGAATCTTTTCACCCCTTTGGGCAGCTACATCTTGATATACTTTTCAATAGAATTTCAAGCGTTATTACTTTAGCAGTCATATTCTCTCTAACCACATCTGGTACTCACCCATCGCTTACCAGTCCACCAAAAAACAGTAGCTGTTTTTCACTTTAAAACAATCCAGAATGAAATACTGAAGAGTGGCATCATTAGATCTTTATTACAACTCAGAGTTAATGATTCAAAATGATACTGAGCTAACTGGAAAAATTTTGATTCTGTCAGACCCATGAGAGCTAGGTTTTTATCTCATCTGGAAATAAATCTGAATTAACTTGTGTGAATCCAGCAAGTCCATTAGCTCAAGTTGTTCTAGCAACTCAGGAACCTGGTGCTGTTTTTGTGAAGACAGTTCCAAACTGAGTTTCATTTTCTGTGAACTTCCACTGTGCCACAGTTCTCCATGAACTGGCTTTATTTGGTGCAAAAGGCAGTCACTCTTGTTCTCAAGCCTTACAGGTAGACTAATTAGAACAAAAAAATATATTTCCAGTTCAGCACCTCTGAGATCATCAACATAACGACTCAAAAAGAGAATGGGATAAATGCTAACTAATCCACAGAGAAGAATTCATGGCTTTGTGATATTGTCATTCTTTTGTGCTTGTTTAGTTCAAATCTTTGCCACAGGAAAATCACTTAATAAACACAGAATATGCTCTTGACAACTTCTATTAACTGGACTCCACAGACTATCTGAGTACATCCACCCTCTAAGACATTTCTCCAGCATTCCTCACCAAACCTTTCAAAAAACCTACTGATGATCTCAGGCTTCAAGGAGACACTGTTATGTATTTCTAGTAGTTCTATTAGTTCTGATTATTTTTCTGCCTCATCCTTCCAGCTAATTTGCCTAAGTTGCCCATTTGACTCTTCAGACAGAAGAAAAATGCTACAAATGTGCATCTCATGAAGACTCCTGAGCAAGGCACATGAAGTTACCTGCAACTGCTCTGGACTTGCAGTCTCACACCCTTAGCTGAATTCAGTATGCGTGGGGACAATAAAATAGGGCTTTGGTTTGAGAAGGTTTTGGTAATATTCTAACACTATTTCTGCTTGATCCATTTGGCACATTTTTCTGCACACCATTATGACATTACCTCCAACTTGTGGATTATAAGACAAGCGAACTTGATGTGTAATATTATATAATCAAAGCAGTCATAAATCCCAGGAAAGTAGATGGGATTCTTCATTCTCTTTTTCTGACAAGTCTTTTACTTCAATTTTCATATCAGCATTGTCACAAGGTTTTAAGATCTGTTTTCTAATGACTTCTTAGCAGAAGAAAAAATTATACTCTAATAGATAGAGCTCTTTCCCATTCAACCTACAAAGCAATCAAAATAGCCATATTAAAATTTCTAACTTGAATTCTGTCAGGTGAGAAATAGCTTGAAGTAAAGAAGCAAAAATCCTTTCTCTCATCTTTTCCAGATGCACTAGAATTGTAAAGGAATGATTTGCATGTTGGTTCAACCAAACTAAATATACAGAATTGTGCTAATAGCTAACTGAGTCTGGGAAACAAGTATGAGAGTATAGGAGGAAATGTCCACACCACAGAGGAGGGCAGCTGCAGTTTAGAAGCCTGAAGGAAAAGAAAATCTCTATATTCCCCAGAACCACCCATTCGTCTGTCCCTCAGTTGAGCTGAGGTAGAAAATGAAAGGTAGGAAATCATATCAGAACTGGATATTATTGTAATCAAATGGAGACCAAACTCCTGGAACTGACATCTAACTCATGCATTCAAACCCTGGAAGTCCATCACAAGAGCTGCAGCACTGACCCCGTGTGAAACACAATTCCTCTTTCATCCACATGTTTTTAATTCTCTGGACAGTCTCTCTGTCTCTCTTCCTGTTCTTGTAGTGTCTGAGTGTACTTAGATAAATTTATCTGTTCTTTCCTCATTAACATTATGAAAGACTCTTTTTGATTATCTTTCACTTGACATCATTGCATCCCTGATCAAAATTCCCACCTACATACATTCTGTGAAGCTTGCAATGCCTTCAGACACCAATCCTGTTTACATCCACTGCATCTTTTCTCTCCTACTAATAAAGTGCTATCACCCAACAGGTTTTTGCATCCCATCTGGCATGAACATAACACATAAACTCCTTAACCTAAGTCTGTAGATAACAGTTATACTTTAGAACTATTTAAACATGATTGAATATTGTCCTTTATGCTAAAATTGAATGGTAACACACTTCTGGCAATACCTATTGGGGTAATAAATGCCTCTGAGGTCAGGACTGGGGGTCACAAGAAGAGGGCAAAGGACTCTGAATGTTCTCAGAGTGCTCCTAGTGCGTTAGAAACACAGTGCTTAGCATGTCATACTGTGAGCAGGAAATGAAAGGAAAATAATAAGATGAAAAGGCTCTGCATTAAAAATGGCAGAGGTCTAACCTTCCCGACAACAAAGCAAACAGATTCTTGCTTAACATTACGCTTCCATAATAATAATTATTGTTAATATTAGCAAGTTAATTGGCTTTCCACTGTACATAGTAGGTTGCAGTCAGAATATGATTTAGAAACTGTAGCATATCTGTAGAGGTTTCTCACTGTAAGAACTGCTTACCTGGTGTGGAGTCAACAATTTTGATGTTATAAGGTAGTTTTGTGCCCTGTTGATGTTTATTATTTCCATAGGTCAATGGATTGTGCCCACTGACAGAAGCTATATTTTTACAGTACCAGAAAGGAAGAGATGCACAAAGGGATGGATTTACAGAGGTAATTAGGCACATTAAAAGCTGAAAAGTATCTTCCTTTTGAGATTTACAGAAGCATGTAGGCAGAGTTGAGTCTCATCAGTAGTTTTTGCCAGCCTAACCCAGCTGTGTTCCCCAACATTTCTTTCCCATGTGACTGAAACCAGTTGTGTCCACACTGCTTGCAAGGGCAAAGTGCTAATTTGCACATGTCCCCCTGCATTGCTGGAGGGTTCCTTCACAGTAAGCCTGCAGGTCTCACCCAGAGGAAGGCTTCTGCCCTGAATGTCTGCTCAGCCTTGTCCCAGACAGAGAGCATAGCTCTCACCTGGGGCACCTGGCATCCAGGGATTTTACTCTGGCCCAAAGACATAAATTGAGCATCACAGGTACATTTGGGACTACAGGTCAACAGTTTGGGACACTGGAAGTGTGCTATGAAGACCACTTTTCACTCGGCAAAGATCTCAGATACATGCATTTAAATTTTCCATGGTTTGAGTTAAAAAGAATGAGGAACAATGATTTCAGAAGTAGTTTTGACAGAGACATAGGTTCCATTATTAAATTCTCTGTCATAGATGTGAACATATACATAAACATTAATCTAAGCATTTTATTCTCCAGTCCCAGATTTGTTTCACTCAATTTGGCAAATAGTACACGCTCAGTATGTGCCTGAGGAAATAATGTTCTCCCCGGTGCCTCAGCTTCCCTTTCCTATCAGTGGAAGCTTCTAACCTAATAATTTTAAAATTCTCACACAGAAGAACGTTTTCAGGCTTAATATATCAAGATAAATAAATTATACAAAGATGTTTGCAAAAGAACACTGCATAAATGCTGAGAGATTAAACATAAAGAACAATTACAGCAAACACATTTTGGATATTAAGCCTAAAATGTTTATAAGTGTATAAATCTTCAGAACATATTCTTTGAGCAAAGCTGTTGCTTTCAAAAGAGTGTGTTATGCAAGAAAAAGAATAAGATTACATGTTGTTTATGTATATAGAACATCATAACAATGTTGCTTCATTGGCTAAAATCAGTAATAACATCACATTAATTACTTTAAAGAGCTAAATTATCTCCCACTACAAGTGCCAAAGGTCTCTTAGCCATAGCTGAGCTAAGACAATTCCTCCTGAGTACAAAATCTGTTCTTTAAAGATACACTTTTTGGACTTAATATATATTGCATTCATATCTGTATTAAATGAAAACCAAGAAGAGAAGTCAAGATTTTTATCTCTAAACAGCTGAGGTGCATAAATATCAAGGAGGGAGATGTATCACAAGATAATAAGAAGATACACATAGAGTAGTTCAGGCTGAATAATAGAAAAAATGTCTTTATAATGGTAAGATATATTGGACCATGGAATAGTCTTTGAAGAGATACAATAGAAAGCCCATCTCTAGGGATAGGTATAAGCACACTGGAAAAAAATTTTATATAAAGGGTTGAAAGAAACAATCCTTCTGTGACTCAAGATGAAGAAAATTATTGTAATTGTTTTTGCTCATTCTTAATATCTTTGATTCATGGTGGACAAAGACAAAAAGTAAACACACCACACAAACACTCCAGACTTGCTTTGACAGAACCAGTTTAACTGATTAACATTTAGAAGACAGATTTGCAGACCTATCAGTCATTCCAGGAGAGCATTTATTATTGAGAACATATATTGATAATAACTGATTATTCATATTTAAGTTTTCAAGTCTCCATTTTTTCCTCTCATTCCCTCTGAGCTCCATTTAACAAAAAAAATACAGTAAACAAAGCATTGGAGCCTCTGATATTTATCTCTCTAGATCGTGTCAGGGCATAATCACTAAGGAAATTATATTGTCGATGAAGTTCAATTTCCCTAGAACTTTTATCTTCATTTCCATGGATATTTTCCTCCTTATAAGCACTAAGATACCAAATTGATAGAAGAATGTGCTTTGTAATATTACAATTCATGGAAAAAATAATGAAATTGAAGTCTTCTAAGTTGAAGCAGTACTTTCCATTGGTAGAAGAGGACATTCAGCTCTAGGATAATGGAAAAATTAGGGCTTAACAAGAATGAGGCCAGCAACCATAAGTTTAGTTTCCATAAATATTAAGGTCACAGGTGCTAGAAGGATTGTAGTTCAAACAGTCTCTTCTTTTAGTTTCATTCTTAAATCTAGTAATAAGACTAACTCTTCAGAAAGGAACCTCTGAAGATTCTTCCACCCTCCAAGTCTGCAGCTAGCTCAGCAGACAGGGACTTTATAAGTGACTGACCTTGAGAAACTTGAAATCTCTTGTTCTAGAAAGAAGATAGCAAAGCACAACCAAGTATAGCATACAGATATCTTCAGGATGTCATCCATGCCAGAGATCCTGTGATACTCTGAAGACAATAGTAACCCCTGACAGTTTCCCATCAATGCAGATTCAGTGTGGAATCAGATGAAATATTTTAGCTAATCTGACTACTATTTAGAATATAAGCTGCATATACAGCTGTGCATACCATTCTGTCTTACTGTTGAAGAACTATGTACACACTTATCCTCTCCAGAAATAAAAATTCTGGCCCATACCTGAAGCTGGGGCACATAAGATGTCATGGCTCTGAGTGATGGGGTTATTTTGATACAAAAGGGATACCCAGTCAAACAAGAGGTTTGAGGTCTCCTAACCAGTCTTGCTATAAAACCAAAATACATGGCAGAGGCAAGCTGGTCTTGTCTGCTTTCTGCAGCTGAAGTCTTGATTGTGCTTGTAGTCTCCTGCTATCTGCTTTTATTTATACTTTGCTGCTACAGCAATTTACTTCTACATTCTGATTGCCTTCAAAATGTAAAGGTTAACAGAAAAGTAACTTCTTAAATAAAAATCCTCACCTCACTTCTCTACTTAATATGACACATTGCCTTTTAGAATGTAACACGTATTTTCTCCTTTGATTCCTGGTTCTCAGGTGCATGACATTATGTGCTTACATACACTCTCCATCACAACTTCAAGTAAATAAAAGCCAACAGTTCTGTTATTTCTGGCTGCTCTGCGTCTCATCCCTCATTTCCACTAGCAAGAGAGAAACAACATGAGCAGCAGAGGGCTAGTCCTTGTAGCTGAGTATCTCACATGCCCCCTTTCTCCTAAATAAGCATATTGTGTTCCAAGTTTCCACCCAACATCCCTATCGACTTCTCAGGGTAGGCGGCAGTGCATGCGTTGTCTGCTTCTGAGTTTGGAACACACTGATTGACAGACACACATGCTGATCAGGAAACCTGGGGGTAAATTTGGCTTTCCTAAAGCATAGGGCAGTAATATACTCCTTCTATACTTGGCTGCAAATTTTAATGGCCAGCTGGTTCATTATGAGGGTAAAGGGAGACAGATGGGAGAAGAAAGAGGCAGAAAATTCACTGTTGCAGTTGTTATCAATTGTATGTGGAGAACACAACTTCAGTCTCCCTGTGAATCAAAAATGGCTCACCATGGTATCCAAAGATTTCCGTAGCTATAAAATGACAAACTATTTGACTTCCCACAGTCAGCTACGTTTTCTAAATATCATTGCTATAGATACCCAGGATAAAGAACAGAATGGTTTTCCATTTGCTGATACTTCCAGTTAGAATGTAGGATTTAGGGTCATTATAACTTGTTCATACCTGAATCAGACAATATCTGGTAAGACCAGTTTTCCTGAGTAATTCTGGAAATAACCTGAGAAACAGAATAACAAACCGTGTAAATCCACAGCTTTGGATAAAGCTTTAGAGAATCCAAATAATATTATAATTTGCAGCTTTGTGTCAGCATGTAGCTAAAACCCTAAGCTAGAGCTACCTTTAGAGAAGAGTAAAAGCAAATAGAAAAAAACAGAAAATTGTTAAGAAGAATCTTTTATTCTCGAGTTTGAAGACAAGTAAAGTGAGCAGTTAGAAATATTGTGGTTAAGGGACAAGATTCCCAAATACAGATGATATTTATGTTATGTTTAGCCATCTAAAGTCAGATATCCAAACTAAGCTGGCCATCTAGAGTCACTTTTTAGGAGGAGAGAAGTCAGCATTCACGTTATCCTCCATTATTCACCTGAGAGCAACAAATTAGCTCTTCAAGGCATCTACTGCTTTCCACAGATAGTTTAGAACACCTAATTTAAAAGTTAATTTTTAAGTTTCTGAAGTTTTCTAGATGACTGCTAACCAGGCTGGTTGGGTTGTTGTGCACAGCAAAAGATTTGCAGTCAGCTAAAATAAGACACATAAAAATCATGTGAACTACAGGCACTTTTGCTATGGAGGGGTCATCGTGTGCTGTTAGGAGGGAAGCAGAAGCAAGGGACAGAGACAGTGAAGGGCTTGGCCACCTCACCACAGCAAAGGCAAAATGTAACTATTGAATACAAAACACTGTAAATTTGAAAGCAACAGAAAAGCTGAAAGCAGTTCAGGAGACACCTAGGCTGCAGGCTTGCCACATTATTCTACCTTACATTTCTCCAGATGCTGGTTTACTTTGGGCCCCTGTCTGCCGAGCACCTCAACACCTGACCTCCAGTGTTGCTTCTCTGGACATGCTTCTTTGTTTTATTCCTGCAAAATTTGAACACAAGAATATTCTCAGATCACTTCAACACACAACAGTCAATCTTCTCCAAAAGAAAAAGAAAAATGCAGTAGAGTCACCAGTATCTGGGTTTTTTTCTGCTCATCTCCATTTATTTATTAGTCTAACAGACAAAACAGTCTCCTATGAAAGCAGCAAATTAAAGTTCATTTTCTCCTTTTAGCTGAGAGAAGTTTTGAATGGCAAAGCATATGTTTTGTCAGTCAGCTGTGCAGATACAGATTTTTATCAACAGATTTTAAAAAATCTGTTATTGAGTATATACTATTTTAAAGCAGCTGGTTAACTACATCCATCTCAATAACCCTAAGTGCATCCATACAGTTCTAATGAACTGTATTTTCTCACTAGGGGTGTAACTTCAGTGTGTAATTTGTCCTTTGGTTCTATAACGAAAGTTTCAAGGGTCTGATGCCCCCTTGTACTTTGGTTTACCATTTGGTTTCTAAAAAGTAAATTCAGAATACTTGTGAAACATTGCTGAATCTCTGCATCAGTGTTACACATCCACTGTATAAGATGACGCTCATGCAAAATACAAGAAATGCAGAATCTTAGGTCCTCAGACATCAATGTTCATTTCTTAGTCTGTCATTAATATTCTCCCATACTTTTTAAGCTTCCAGAAGCCAGTAGCATTTTAGATCTGCAGGAGGTTGTGAATAATAATGTGCATTAATAAGGTAGCAGAAGACACAAGTTCCTGCTGATTGCATATCCAAGATTGTTGTTAATGACTACATTACTTGCTAAAAAAAGTAAACAAATTCCTACATGGAGAGATCCAAGATATGCCAGTTGCCTAGTTGCTAAAGAATATTAACATTTCTACAAAGAAATGCTCAAATGTGCTATCACTGTCAAGGGATGCGTTTCACAAGGAATGTTTATTTGAAAAGGGTATCAAAACCACTTGAAAGATTGATACATATTCAAAAGAAGTGTAAAGATTTTGTTCATTTTTTTTTCCTAATTATTATGGTCTCTAGCATCAAGTCCAGCATTAAAATGGCCAAGTAATGAAGCAAACCTTCAGGTATGTAATATAAATTGGTTTCTTGAAACTAAATTTCACCTTTTTGTGCTACAATTGAAAACACATTTCTTTAACCAGCAGCTTAGTCTGATAATCTTATGGGTCTGCTTAGCATTAGAATTCATCTTAGATCCCTGAGTCTTTTCCATTGACTTCAGCAGAGCTTTTCCCATGAGGCTGGGTTGTAGAGGATTAGGCTGTTTTCATTTTTTATTCCATACACTTTTATTTAGGGATATCAGCCAGCACCATTGTTGAAGGAGTTTATTTTTGGAGTATGGGAAATGTAAGTAGACAATTGCATTAAAACAGTTACGGAAAGTTCTGCAACATACAACAATACATTTCACTCCTAGCTTTTAAGATAAAAAAAAAAAGCTGTGGAATCCTGGGATCCACCTTACTATTTTGTCTAGGAAATAACTTATTAGTAGTTATGCAATATGCAGCTTCCTGACCAGTGTCAAAGAGAAAGTGCAGGATCCAACTGTAGACACATAAATACAATAGAGCATTGTTTGGAGACTTCGACAGAAACAAAAATAAGGATATCCAAATGAGAGTCAGGTGATTCCTCCCAACAAAAAAATAAGAAAGAACAAGTTGTGGGCTATTCCAGTGAATAACTTCACAAGGGACTGGTGGAATGAGGCACCCAATCAAGGACTGTCTGTCTGCTGCATGACTCACTTAGAAATTCAGGTAATGGTTGCTCATAGGGTGAGTCTTCTCTGACCCAGCACATTAACTGCCATACTACTACCATGAAATAAGCTGCTTTGTGACAAATATTCCACAGTGGCTTCTCTATGTGAACGTCAATTTCCAGGCCTTACTCCTCTGCAATAGGGTTTGTAATGCTAAAGTGTTTCAAAACAAATGAAATCACAGTTGATCTTCCAGGATAATTATTCTTGTCAGTTTACTCTTTAGTGACAAGGCTGGAGAAGACAACGGAAAAGCCTTAAAGAACTGCACCATGTACTGGGCATGGGTTCAGGACCTTTTTCTGAAGATTATTTTCTTTTGTGGCAAACATATGTTGTTCTAGACAAGGACCTGCCTAGACAAAGACACCACACCAAAAGCACATAGCACACAGGCACACAGGTTTGTTCTGATTAAAGTTCCAGCAGAGACCACACACACGCTACTGGATTATATGCAATATTTCCTCATTCATAAAACATTAGGAATGCCCATTTTAAGCACTAGTATTGTGAAATATAGATGCCAAAGCCTAGGTTGGGTATATGACATCTTCAGCAGTAGTTCAATTTCTCCATTTGATCAGTGGTACCCGAGAAACACACACTACACAATCATTATTTGCTTGTCTGTTACATTTTATCATGCCTGCCAGTTTATAGAGTACTAATGGAATAACTTGCATTTATAAGCAGCATTATGTAGCATTTATTTATACCATATGGTTAAATTTTATTTTGCACATGCATAATTTTACTTTGCCCAGTTGAAAACAATGAGGTACAAAGTGAGTAATGTGTACAACCAGTCGGCACAATGCAAATAAGAAAATTTTAGAAATGTCAGTGCAGCACATGAGCATAGCAAAGGGGGTCATTGCTCAAGATATATCGCATTGTTTTTTCAGAACCACAGTGCCTGGAATGCTTGCAGAAAGCTATTTTTGCTCTTGATGTTGCTAACAACCCTGCCTTTATCACAATCTCACAACATTTGGCATTTTTCCTGAATCCTCAGGATATGTGGGGTTTTGTACTTCTTTTTTTAATGGAAATTTCCTACTTCTTACAATGTTAGTGAAAAGTCTGGAAACATATGGGTCCAGAAAAGAGATTCATAAATCCCTAAAACTATAATTATTTTTCATACCTAGATTTTTGATGTGTATCCTATTAGTAGATTTGTGGTACTGGCTTATGTTACAAGCTCAAGCAATTTATTATTTGTTTATTTATGTCTTCATATTTCATTACCTATATTATTGCATACTTTTAATCCTAATTCAGAATCTAAAAAGCCCACATTTTCAAAAATTTCAGAGCAAATCTGTATACAAAACAAGTTTCCAGTTTGCAGACTTACTTTTCTACAAAAGTGATTTTGGTTTGAGTCAAATGAAGCAGCAAATCAGAACAAACTTTACATAAACCATCAGCTCCCTAGATATGGCAGCTGGCCATATCTAGTGAAACTAATTCCCTCCTCGACTTTGCTGGGAAGATAAAGTACAACAATTTTGCAGCTGAGAAGTTGCTGGGGGCTCCACATCTCCCCAGCACAGGGGCAGACCTTCCACCAGACTTCCCTCCATGGCCCCCTAGTCTTCTTCTGGGAGGTTTTTTTATGATTTGACAAAGCACTCAATATCACATAACACACAGGTTTTGACAATAGCTGGACCGGGTGAGACAAAAAGCTCTGGGAGGCTGTAAGATCAATGACTTCTAATTTATTTATTTTTTTGTTAATGAAATAGTTGTATTTATCTTCATGGGAATAATGGTGAAAGTCAATGTATTCCTAGTGTGGTGACAGCCTTTAACCACAAAGTGACACAAACAGGCAAAGCAAGGTATGTTCTGGCACCTGATAACATAGCAAAGTTTTGAGGACATCATCTGTATACAGGTCTGAAAATAGAAGTACCTCTTTTCAATATTCTCTCACACAGCAGAGCAAATAAATGCTAGTCTTGGGTGAGCAGACTGAAAATCTAAGCCTTTCCAAAACCAGCAGTGGTTTAATCTTCAATACCACTATCATACTCTCCATAAAGAGAAGGCACAACAGGTCAATAAATTTAGTTGGAAAAATGAACCATGAGAGAGAAATCTAGGTCGTTTCTCTCAGTGACCAACTTATGTATTTCTTTCCTAATTTAACATTACATACTGACATTTCATATTCTCCTTTTGAGGATATCATCAGAATTTGTTCCTGGTACAGTTTCAAAAAACTGATTAAGTACATTGCTGGGTGTACCTGCCACTGTGCTGGGATACCTGCAGAGAGAAGGATGGAAATAGGGACAGCTGCGAAGTCTGTCTCAGGCTAGAAGAGCTGGATTTGCTTTACTGGGTAACACCTGGATGTGACTGGCATTAGCAGATGGCACTGGAAAGGATATAGTTGGTATGCAGAGCTACATGGGGCTGTAAACATGAAAACATACTGTTAAGAGAAGGAAATAAAGCATGAGGATGCTGGAACATAGAAACAGTAACAAAAACTTGTCTGTGCTAAATGTTCATTGAACAGTGACATGATTAACAAAATAATAGTTTTAGATTCTTACAAAATGCAGTTTCAAGCAGTACAGCTTCCAGAGTGAGAGATTCCACCCTGCTCCCACTCCTTGAGCAGTCACTGAGTCTGATGAGCAGGGTGAGAGGGATGGCAGGGAAAACCCTGGAAATGCACAAAAAATTGTAAAAAACTGAGAAGCTTTTTCAATCCCTTTCATCATTGTTCATCTGTTCTGACTGTTCCTATAGCAAAGGTATGGAACAAACAACCCTGAAATTAAGGTTAGACTTCTACACATGAATAATTTTTCCATGGTGGGTGCTGCAAAGCTGTAGCACGTTCTCATGGAACACATATGCATTAAAATGAATGAATAGCTGCATTGTGCTTGGATGAGCAGGGAGAAGCCGTGGTCCGCTGGTTCCATAAATACGGGGGAAGGCCATCTTTAAGAAATAAGGCAAACCCTGTGTTAAGGGGTTAATTCCTACCTCTGCCTTACTCTTCCTGCCTGAATTCAAAGAAGTCTCTAAGACTTTCTCTGCCTCAGTCTGTAATGAAGTAATAATATTTTCCTGCCTCTGTGGGACACTGTCATCCAGATATTGTGCTGATGGGTACAATTGAACAATCTGCCATATATTAAAAAGAATATTTGCTCAGATGGATGGTACTTTATCACTGAAAAACGTCAAGTGAATGAGGTGTGCTCGCTTTTTATAGGTTCCTTGTATGTGTTTTGTTATAACAAGAAATACATCACCACTGTGGGGACCTGAGTCATCTTTGTCCTTATCCTACTCTTTTTCCAGTGTTTTCCTTGAATGCAATACACATAAATCAGTATAAAAATGGAGTAATACCATGGCAAATCAGAGCTTTTGTTTTTCTCCCTGGAAGCTGCACTAGCCCTGCACTCCAAAACAATTACTACCATGTAATTTATTTTCACTTTATTACGTTTCTCTGAAATCCAAATTGGAGTTTGCTCGTTATGCAACAGCTCCCCATATTCATTTTCCTACACAATGAAACTTCAGATGGAAATACATACAAATTAAGGATTCAAATCTTTCTAAGAAGTTTTGCAAAACTTCCTTCGTAGCCAGCTTCTATCAAATCCCATTTGGTTTTATAAGCTGCTGAAAACCCTAATCAGAAATGTCTGTGCTTATGGGCTCAAAACAGAATATCTTACCTTACTTCCCTGCAAGGATCTCTGAATAACGTCAAAAAGGCATGCCTTTCCTAATTCAAACATTTGGCAAAACAGGGTTATAAAAAATGATGTAACAAGGGAGATCCTAATAAGAAACATCTGTACATATTGCTAAAGGCAAGCTCAAAGTATGTCAGAGTCTAAGAATTTACCACAAGGAAAAATTACTGAGAAAAATATGTAAGAAATGTTTAAGTTCAATGTTGCTTGAAAAGCAACATGAACAAAGTATCTAACAATACCACACAAGTAGACTGCAACCCTCTTTTCATATTTACAAAGCTATTGAAGGGCTGGCATAGGGAAGTAAAAACCCGTCCCTGACAAGCAGCTGCTTAGAAATTCTCACTGTCCGTGGGCACGGGTCTTCTTGGGGAGCTTCAGACTCAGCGCAGCTGAGCCTCATTTAACAAAAATGAGCACATTCAGCCTTAGACCATTAGTGTAGGACAGAAAAAGATGATTATTGCTTCCTTTTTGATAGGAAATCTCAGGTACAGAGAGGTCAAGTCAAATTTCTTCCTCTGATCCAAGTGCAATAAAACTTGGGCAATCAATTTCATTTACCTGTTACTTCATAAAAAAATGCCATGTGTCTGAATCTTCCACCTCTTTCAGCTAACAAAAACAACATTTGGCCTCCTTGGACACCATGTCCAAGATTTCTTGAGTCAGAGACCTCCAAAATGACTATTTGAACTTGAAGGTCATCTATCACATAAGGAATTCACCAAAGGATGCTCCTACACTGACCATCTTAATAACCTGATTCCCTATGCTTCAATACAATACTGTTTTTCATTTCTTACAGGAATTTTTTTCATCTATCTGTGCCAGGAAGAAATGAATAAGAAAAAACAAAAACATGCTGAAACACACTATGTTCTGAAAAGCCATAGTGGGCCCTTGCCAACAGGTAGTGAAGGCAGCCACTGAGAGACTATAAGCAGAGATATAAAAAAAATGCTCTCTGAATGTTATGCCTCTAGGCTAGACGTGGAACAAGCAATGAAAGAAAAAAAAACAAGGAGACTGGACATATTTTGGAGAATGAATAATAAAGTTGGACAAGCCAGCAGCATCCTGTCAGCCTCTTGCTAACAGAAAGTCAACCTTTCCAGGAACTGATGACCTATGCCTGGAGTCCAAGAGGCAAAGGTGCTGGGAGCCTTCAATGTTTTGTACTTTCAGAAGCTTGGCCAGGTCTAGAAGGAAAATACTTACAGTATTATGTAGCATTGAGTGGAGATGACTCTGCTGTACCAAATACTTGATTATGAATGCTCAGGGACTACTGAAAGTGTATGTTGCTAATACTCAAAAGAAAATTTTTGCTCTATGCTTGACTAGTAACTGGATTTTTATTTTTCTGTCATTCCTCAGAGCTTTTCAAAGAGTGTTTTAAAAGCTGCTTCAAGGTTTTAGTAGTTGATAATTGTTTCTCCACGCATGAGGCTCCACAATTTTGAGGGGAGCTGAGGATGGCTTTTTAATAACAAACTCTGTTACTCAGAACTATGTAAAATATTTTTGTGTTCTTTAAAAATAATGCTGATTCTGTTCAAATAAACTCACTGCTGACATGCTGCAGTGAGCTTCAATATTTTTAGACCATTTGGGCCCCAGGCAATCTGAAGTAAACATATTTATTTTAGCTTATCCCTGGTGTAAACAGAGAAAACCTGAACATCAGGTTAAAGGTCATAATCCCATGAGCAACATCTGCTCTCTTGAATTTTGAGGAATAGTTCTGACTGCATGTGCAATAAAACTCAAGAGCTCTGCTCTAGTTCTCAATCTTCTTGCACCCCACCAACTCTCCCACTCCCAAAATGTTGGAACTTTTAAATTTCACCTCATGCATCAGACAGGAGTGGGTAATCTACAAGTGCTGGACAAGCTTCAAACTGTGACTCAGTCTCAGAGTGTCCTAGCTTCAGTGAAAATCCCCAAGAAGCTTTCATTACCTCTTGTCATCACTCTGAATCAGGAAGTAAGAAACTCCACAAACTCAAGTATTTTAATATTTTTTTTTCAATCTATACTCATTTTTCTAAAAAAAAAGTTTATGCTCTTCATTTAGTTAAAACATTGCACACAGAACAAATAGGATCTTTATGTTACATTTTGCCACATATTTAAAAGCTTATACAGTTTGTCCTAATTTGTTTCTTTTGTTTTGCTGGAAAGTTAAGAATGGCATTTATTAATTGTTTAACTCATGATTTCCTTCTTTGGCAGGACTCAGAATCCATTTCAAAATACCAGACGCCTCAGTTATGCTTGATTATAATTTATTCAAAATTATTTCATATGTTCCAGACAAAGAACAAAAAATAATCAGAAAATCATAGTCATAGATTATGCTGAGTTGGAAGGGACAAGGATCATCGAGTTGGACAGGGATCATTGAGTCCAACTCCTGGCCTTGCACAGGACAACACAAGAGTCACACCATGTTCCTGAGTGTATTGACCAAATGCCTCTTGAGCTCTGTCAGGTTTGGTGCTGTAATCACTTCCCTGGGGAGCCTGCTCCAGTGCCCAACCACCCTCTGGATGAAGAAGATTTTCCTGATATCCAATCTAAACCTCCTCTGACTCAGCTTTATGCCATTTCATCAAGTCCTGTCTCTGGTCACAGGAGTGAAGAGATCAGTACTTGCCTCTACTTCCGTGAGGATGTTGAGTACCACAATGAGGTCTCCCCTCAGGCTCCTCTTCTCCAGACCAAGTGACCTCAGCCATTCTTCATACGGCTACTCCAGACCCTTCACCATCCTCATGGCCCTAGTTTGGATGTTCTCTAATAGCTTAATATCTTTCTTATATCGTGGTGCCCAAACTGCCCACAGTATTCAAGGTGAAACCACCCCAGAGCAGAGCAAGACAATCCCCTCCCTCCCGGGCTGGCGATGCTTTGCCTGATGCCCCGCAGGACACGGCTGGCCCTCCTGGTTGCCAGGGCACTGCTGACTCATGTTCAGCTTGCCATCAACCAGGAGCCCCAGCTTCCTTTCCACAGTGCTTCTTTTCAGCCTCTCATTCCCCAGTCTACACACAAAACCAGAGTTCCCCATCTCAGGTGCAGAATCCAACACTCGCCCTTGTTAAACTTCACACAGTTGGTGACTGCCCATTTCTCTAATTTCTCAAAGTCTCCCTGCAGGGCTTCTCCGTCAGCAAGAGAGTTAACAGCTCCTCCCAATTTAGTGTTGTTGGCAAACTTAGATCCTCTCCAGTCCTGTGTTCAAGTTGTTGATGAAGATGTTGAAGAGAACTGGGCCATGGAAGGTGCCCTGCAGAACCCCACTAGTGACCTGTCACCAGCCTGATATCACCCCATTCACCATAACTCTTTGTGCTGTTGCCTAAAAGGCTGTGGAGAAAAAAAAGGCCATATTAGGTAGGAGGTAAGATAAGGATACAAAAGGCTTTAATGAGCCCCCAGGCCTCCAGGAATACCACCACCACGTGCTCCCAAATACAGGTGTTTACAATTTTTATAATGATTTTCACTCAATCCCCATCTGGCCACTGGCCAGGTCCTGCCCCCCTGACACAGCTTTAGGGAATTGAGTCTAGGGGCGTTTTGGGATCCCCTCTTCCTCATCTTCATCTTCCTCAGAGCATGTGCTGTTCTTGGAGGCCTTCCAGAGCTCTGGATCTGAAGCTCATTGTGTCTATGGCTATATCTTCTTGCACAGATTTTAGGGTGTTTTCAACAATGCTACCTTGAAAATGACACGAAACAGGCTAATGGAATTTAGGAAATTGATGTGGGAGTGGGTAACAGGGTTTGCTATGTGTAACTGCTGTGTTAAAGGGTAAGGGTTAATGTGCTGCTACTTTAAAATCTACACTCACTATATAATTACTTCTAAAATCTACAAAATTAAAAAAAAATCAAAACTCTAAGGCATCAGTGCCCAGCCCGTGAGGCAGTTGCTCACCCATCACACAACATGGTTATCCAGCTGTATGCTGGACATTTTGTCCACAAGGATACTGTGAGAGACAGTATCCAAAGCTTTGCTGAAGTCCAAAAAGATTACATCTACTGACTTTCCTAGATCAACCAGGCAGGTTGCCCAGTCGTAGAAGGAAATCAGGTTCAAAAAGAGGGACTTTCTCCTCATGAAGCTGTGCTGACTGTGACCAATGAGTGTGTTGTCTTTCAGGTGTTTTTCAATACCTCCCAGAATAATCTTTTCCATGATTTTACCAGGCACTGAAGTGAGACTGATCAAAAATATTTATTATTGAAATATTATTTATATATATAATTGCAATTATATGTAAATTATTGAAATATTTCTATTATACTGCATACAAATATTTATTATTGAAAAGTGTATAAAAAGTTAAAAAGTAACTATAGTTTCATATGACAGAAGATTTTAGATCTAGGAAGTTCACAGTCACTCAGATCTCTGGGATATTCAGATGTAGCACTGCTGCAGGTCCATCTCTTCTTTTCTCAGTGTTTGCACTGCTTATAGACACTGGAGTGCCTATCTGCTGTGTACCTGAAGTTATGATTTATAAATAACAGTTCATAACAAACTATTCCTGTGTTCTTCTGATCACAAGAAGTGAAATACGCATAAAACATGAGTTCTTCGGGATATTATACAATGTGCTTGTTTCTAGTGAGGCTATTCAAAATCTAACCTAATCAAACATCTCGGTTAAACCCTCACCATATTTAACTTTATTTATAGCAAAGCAGCTGTACTAGTTCAAGCATTTTGTTTTCCCCAGTAAGCTTTTGCATAATGGTCTGCCTTTCTTGTTCAAATTACAAAGAAAAAAAATTGGCAGTGTATGAAAGGAAGAAAGTAGACATAAGAAACACATTCCTAACATGGATCTACAGTGACACAATAAAGACTTGAGTCTGGGAATTCACTGAAGTCTAGACATATTTGGAAGAAAAGGAGAAAGTCACTTGCAGAGGTCCCTCTCAGTGATGGATATTTTCATATGAGCTCTAGATCTCCTTGAAATGTCCTTCATCAAAACAACTCCTGACTGCAGATCCAGGCTCTGGTGCTTAGAGGGTGCAGCCTCCCTGGAGCTATGGTATTTTAGCATTATGGCTGAGTTACATCACCTTGTGTTATCTAAATAACCTGAAATCATGCCTTCACTCCTACAAACCAGTGAAATCATAGAGACACACTGAACATTGTTCTATGCCAGCATGCATAAGAAATTCCATTTTGCATTGAATTAGATATTAACTGATAGTAAGCAATCATTTATACTGCTACACTGAAAGAGTCTTTAGGAAGAACATATGCAATTGTGTTTTCGAGCTTAACTCTGTCTCCTGACTGATGACTGTTTGATTTCTGAAGCTGTGGGATGCATAAACTCTGGGCAATTATTAGGTTATTTAAGATGTAGACAGATTTAGACCAATTATATTTCCATATATTTACACATCATTTATACAGATGACAAAGGGTCACAGCCTGAGCGTGTTGTCAATTTATGAGATCTCAGGACTTGTCCTAAAGAATCTCATGGAGCTTTTGTATTTATCAGAGATTCCCTGTCAACTGGTCACAGACTTGCAGACTATTCAAAGCAAAGGACCACACCCACAGGCACAACTCTGTACCATCAAGCGTTTTCTTGGCCATGCAGGTGCAAATGGTTCACACATCACAGCGTGGGAATCACTCTACTAAACTGCATTTTAGATCCTGAAATTGTATGGCAGTTTATCTAACACTGGAAGAGACAACATGGTTCACTGAGTCCATAATCTCAGGTTGCTTGTCTTTATCACTAAGGCCATGAGGATGTCCCCTCTATCCTCTATACTACTATGCATTAAACATCCCACTGTGTTTGACTTCGAATGTTTCTCTTTAGGGAACCTAAAACCTAGGAAAAAATTATCATGTGCAGTGACAGGAGGAATTAAGAGTCTCACCTGTGGAAGTGGGCCATCGAAATGGAAAGAAAAATGCTGACTCTAAAATTCCTATGACCTATATTTATGCTATCCTAACGAGAAAGAGCTCTTTGTCATTTCTATGAAGTAAAAACAAAGCACAGGCATTTAAATAATAGCAGGCAGTCTTACACATCTTAAAAACAATAAACGGTCAGTACTGGGAGAGATTTTACTGGTCCCTCCACACACTTTTAACACCTTAGCACTAAACCTGAACTACAATTAGGAGACTGAGATAAAATGGAAAAGATAGGCTGAAGGCAGAAAGACTTACAGACCTTAGAAATGGATTTCTAAATCTCTAAACACAATTTTTCTGAATTGCAGTGATAACTTTTTATTGGAAACTGTCTTGTGCTGCTTTTATATTTTATCATTGTAGCAGCAACACGAGTGCACTTGGGGTAGGTACGAGGTCATGGATTCAAGCCTGATGTGTGTTTGACCCAGCCTTTGCAAGAGTGCCTGTATTTCTCCACACACAAGGAAAAGGTTGCCCACCCTGAGAGTCCAAAACTGCAGTGGTACTAGGGCAGGGCCCTGAAACAGTGATGAGATTAACTTAAAGAACAACGCAAATTACACCAGATAATTTCTATACCCTCACAGGACACTCCCATGATGCATGCTGGACCAGCGCCACGAGCTGCCTGCCAAGCCCCCACCTGACATGTATGCTGAATTGATAAGCCTGGAGAGGTACAGTGGGACAGTTAGCATCCCTGGGCAGCAGCTGGGATTGAGGCACCCTGGCCAGGGCCCTGTGCTCAAAGAAGTCCTGCTGAAAGCCATTTTCTACCATGGCCCATGCTCCACAACACTTTTTCTCCTGATGTGGCCTCAGAGGAGCCGTACACGTCACACTACACAAACTGTGCCCCTGCTATCTGGCCCAGGGCAAGAACCTCGCATGTCGGTTTAATCAGAAAAAGAGAGGGTCTGAATGCACCCCTGCGTATTTTCCAAGGCAAATGCCTGCTTAGAAAGTATCCCCCAGCTAGGAAGACGAGCTCAAACCCATCATGGGTTTGAGCGAATATGAACAGTGTTAGAGGAATAGTATAATAAATAAATAACTAAATACATAAATAAGCAAAACAACCTGCAAAACAGCAAAAAACCAAAGCCCGCCCACCCCCTTTTCCAGGCTGTATAAGATTGTCACCTACCATGTTTTCTTCTTTGGGTTACCATAACCTCAACTTTTGCCCCCTAGCAATGGATGTATCAGTCTTTCTATGGTATAATTCAGCTGAAAATGTGAAATGATATATATTTCATGTGCTTCAGTAGATGTTTAAATATGTTGATCTTATTTTTCCCTTTGGTTCATTTAGCATATAAACAGTCTTTTTTAGTGTTATGTATATTTTAGCTCTTCAGAAAAAATAGTAAAAGTTATAGTTCAAGAGCAGATTTTCCATAATACTGCTCTGTTTTTAAGTTATTGTGACTGGTAAATAAGAAATTATATTTACTACCATAACATTAAAACAGCACAGAGAAGAACTGGCTCATGGGTTGATTCATTTCAGGAGAGCAAGAATCAACAAGAATCAGAGTGTCTACTTAACTCACCAGGGAACCGTGCAAACATGACTCAAAAATAGCTTGCCCCATGGTGCCAGACACAGCGAAATACAAAGCCTGCCTCATGTGTACACTTTTCAGTTCCTTTCATAGCCACAGCAAGAGGAAGAGGAGTCTTACCAAGAAGTAAATGGGTGCAGCCTTGCTAGCTGCTCTTGCCAGCTCAGATGAAGTGAGTGGAAGTTCTTTGAACCAGCGAGGGCAGGACATTTATGAGCATGAGCTGCAAGAAGCCCATGAAGGTAACGGTCACTCCTGCTCTGGCTATTACAGAGCTGTGCGGGATGTCCTTGTATCCAGCCTCTAAATTACCAAATAATAAAGAAAATCCATTTTAGGAAAGTACTCACCTTTTGTTGAACTTTTCATGTTGTTTAACTCATTAGAAACATGAAAGGGGTTACTGTAATATGACCAGCCAGTTGTCTGTGCATCACTTATGATTTTTCCAGCACTGAAACCATCTGATATGAGGATCAAACCCATTTGACATCACCTCACTTCAAAATGTAATAAAGATTGCAACCCCCAAGAGAAACTACTGCATTTTTCTGAAGGAGGTAGATAGCATTAAACCAAAGAACAGATTTTCCCACAGTCAGGTGTGGCAGAATGACCTCTCCTTCTGTTCCAGACCAGTGCACGAGAGGATTAACAATTATGAACAACGATTATTTCTGAAACACATAACATTACGTGTTTCTACACAAATGGAAAAAAACTCCCAAACAAACCACAAATGTAATTCTGATCCTGTATTCAGAAGTTTTTGGAGGAATATCAAATCTAAATCTGTATTCCTAATGAATACAAAAAGGCTGATTCTTCACAGTTGGCAGATCAATGTGAGCCATATAACAGAAATTTGTAGCTGTTATAACTCTCAAGTTAGAACTAGGGCTATCAAAATAAAATGATGGATGTTAGAAGATGTTTTACAGTATCTGCTCCAAACCTCCTTACATTTTGCGTATGTCCCTTTCTCTGCAATGTGCTGGGAAAGCAGCAGACTTAAATGCTCTGTTACAAGTGTCAGCTTCGAGCAACTCAGGTGGGATTGACAGAACAAAACTGGCTTAAAAACAGCCCACATGAGAAAGGAACCAGACCCAGCAGTTACAAAACAGCTATATTAGAAGACAGTTAGCAGTTTCCATAGAAATGGAAATATAGATTCAATCCCTTCAAATCAGAGCTCTGAACAAAAGCAGGAGTAACCAAACTATTTGTAAACCTGTCATGTCAAGCAGAAATTTCTGGTAGAAGGACAGACTTGCAATGCTTAATATAATGTAACTGATGTTTATAATAAAAAGTCAGGCAAAATGCAGGCCCCAGTGTCTCCAGGCTGCCTTGCTAACTCTTGCTGTAATGGGAAGGAGGAGGACTGGAAGGCAATTATACATCATTGATTATCATGATAGCTCAATCCTTGCCTCTGGGTAGAGCAGCTTACAGTGTCCCGATATTTCATGCTTGCCGGTACTTACCCCACCGTCCATCTCCTGTCACAGGGGCATGATTCCTCACATAACCAGCACTAGGATGCAGTGCCACCAGATGGCAGTCCAGAATGCTCACCATCATCCCAGCTCTTGCTGCTGGGCTGCACAGGTATCCCCCAGGAGGGAGCCAGGGATCAGGGCTGAGAACTGAACTGCTAGAAATACTCCCAGGCAGAAATGCGTGTGAGCTATGGGCAGTGATACCCCTCTGCCAGGCATAAATTTCTCTCTGTTATGCCTGTGGTGTAGAAATCCTTGCTCCATGCCCTGCAGCAGCACTGGTGAGCCTGGCCGTGCTCCCCAGTATTGGGGTTTAAATGCCAAAGTAACCTGTGTGTGCAAAGCTGCCCAAGCAGAAACTGAAAAGAACACCCAGGAGTGAGTGAGGAGAATAAGCAGGAAATTACAAGTGCAGAAGACACCAGCACTGCAAGGAAGGCTGAAGACTTGAAGACCCTGTAGCTGGGAGATGATAATAATGCACTGGCAACCACAGCACCAGCAGTGTTTGGGCTTTCAGGAGGGAGGCAAAGCTCTACCACTAACCCTTCTTATTCCATACATAACGAAAATCAATTAGTAGACATTTTTCTTTCGCACTTAATCCCGACCTTGGGTTTTTCATTAGCTTGGGGGAGTTTGGCGACTCCCACCCCAGCAAGAATTTCCCGACTGCTTACAGAAACGCTGCCTGCTGCATTCCTCTGAGGAATGCCTTCCCATTTGCACAGCATAAACAAGCACAGGAATGGGCAAGACTTTCTGAAACCCTTTGCAGCAGTGTAAGAGGGATACTCCTCTTCATGCCTTTATTTCTAAGGATGAACTTTGACTTCTCTGCTTCTATCAGTATTTTTAAATTTTTTTTTTTTATTTTTTTTTTTATTTTTTTTTTTTTGGTGATTAAAAAAAGAGGAAAGCAGGAAGAGAAAAATATAACTAAAACAACAAGCTGACACTTCCTGGGGAAGACTGAAAAGAAAAAATTAATTCTATTAGAAATTTTGCACTAGACTTTATTCCTAATTTCCTAATTCTTGTCCACCGTGGCTTCTTATGGTCTTTTAATTATCTTTGATCATAACGGCAGGTTCTAGACCTTTATTTCCTATTTTCAGCATGTTGTCCTCCATGTCAGCCTTCTGTACCTGCAACTAAGTAGCAGACATTTGTGCTCTTGTTAGGAATGCACTATGTGCCCTTGTTCCTCACTAGGAATGGTTGATTTGGCTAGGCTGAAACTATTGGTGACAATAACGAAAACATGGAAAAACATCTGACGTATTTCAAACACAAATTTAATTAATTCAAGAATAAAAACCTAATCTTCCATGGTATTTTCATTCCGATTAAGGTGTTCTAGGTTGATGAACCTTCAAAATTGTTCAGTATTTTCCTTTCAGCTCAGTCAGTCTCTACAACAATGGCCTAACCCACAGTTATACTTGGAGAAATCAGTTCAGTAATTTCAATAACTTTCAGTTAAATATTTCTATATTGGAGTAAATAGAGTATAGAGCTAAAGTTTTTGAAATACTACACAGAATTGTGAGCTCTAGGAATTTGTGAAACAATTGAACATTTTACACTTACATTTTCAACACTTCTGCACAGCAGTGAGTTGTCTACTATGTCATAAATACCTTATTATTTCTACCGACTGTGACAGAAAAAAAAGGCAAGAAAATCCTATTTCTGAACCAGCAATGGAAAAGCATGTGGCTACATCAATGCTTAAAATAAGAATTACTTGAAAAGCCCAAAGCATTTTTGAAAGTAAATGATAAATTCTTTAAAATTCTTGCACATGTAGACAGAGATATAAAAGCAGAAAAAGTACAGAAACTACTAGTCTCCTTGATTATGCTTTCTTAAAGTAACTGCCCATTAAAATAATTTCATGCATGTCCTCCTATCATGAGCGAAAATTAAACTGACTGTTCAAAAAAAAAATTAAGTAAATGGGAGTTTCCTGTGTAGTTGCAAAATCAGTTTGAAAAATGAACACAATTTCCCCTCCTCTCTTACACCCACTCACTCACACACACAGTTTTTGTTTAGTGAGGATTTCTTTTTTCATTCCAACACCTTTAGCCCTTCTCCAGGTCTTCCTTCAAACAGTACCCTTATCTGTCTGTCTGCTACATGCCATACAAAACCAGCTGGAAAGGTTTTGCAGTTACTACTAAACTTGATTAGATCTCAACTGCTACTCTAACTTGCGAACAAGTTTGGGCAGGGTATAATCATTCCTCCTTGTGGTCCCCTTTTCAGCTCTATGTCCAGCCCTTGTCGAAAGTCATGTACTAGATTTTCCACCACCCTTTTCCTACAAGCAGTTTTAATGGCAAAACATACCCATCTTTTAGTACCCAGAATTAGGAGCTGATAAAAACATCTCACTCTTACCTAGAAGTGTCTGTGTGATGAAGTAAAAAGTCTATTTTCTGTCCAGAGCTTTGAACCTGCCACATGTTCTCCCTGTTAATGCATTTCACAGAATCACAGAATATGCCAAGTTGGGAGGGACCCAGGTTATTGGAACTTCTCAAGTCCTTTAAATTGTACCACTGTGCATGACATATAGAAATAGCCACTTGATGACACCAAAGACAGAGATTATATGGCATAATATGCAAACATAAAGGTGATCAATTCCTGCTGGGAAGTTACCGAAGTTTCAGCCCTTGCTCCAAGTACTATTTATTCAGGTAGTACAATACTTTATGTGTGCTTTCCACTGGAAGTTAGTGTTCTAACCATGGGGAAAAATGTCATTCCTCCTCTCCCTTGAATATATATAGCTATTTATTCTTTCTAAAATAAAAAAAGGTGCATCATGAGAAATTGAGACATGCAGGTGCCATGTCATCAGACTGCCAAAGGAAACTGATCACAGGGTTTTAATTTATTGAAGATTAACCATTAGGTGTTAGGAAAATTGGCTATAAAACAAGCTTTGTGCACATAAATGTCCTTTCTTACAATTTAACAAGGCATGAGGCATTAGAATGTCATAAAAATTTTCACAGTCATATTGACGACATTAGTGGACCTCTTTCTTGGGCACCCAATTCTTCCTATACAACAAGCAGACATTTAATTATTAACACATAATTTATATATATCCAGGCACATAGCTCTAAGTTTCCTCTGTCTACTCAAAGCTGTCTCAAGTGACACTGAAATTCTGCAAGGCCCAAGTCCTTCTGGAGTCCTACATCTGAAACAAGAGTGATGTATTTTTGAAAGATGCTTACCCAGATCTAGTACTGATCAGTCAGTTGTTCTCTTCCACAGAAGGTTTTAGAAATTGAGGTGACAATTCGTTATCCTAACTGGGGGCTTTTGGATGCCACCAGTTTAATTGGTGTGAAGTTTCATCATAGCTATGTTATCTGATATCTGCAGGTTCTGAATTTATTACAATGTATTATAAAGTATATAGATTTAAATATTTTTTCCCCTATTAAGTTTTCCTATTCCCATGATAAGCTGTTCTCCAAATGATGCTTTAAATGAACAGTAGCTCATTTTGGTAGCTGTTTTACAGAAATACAGCATTTGGAGTCTTGCCCACAGAACAGCAAAGCTAAGGGTATGCATATTAAGAAAGCAGAATTTACATTTCTAAAGAACTATGTATATGCTTCTTGCAGCTACTAATGTCAGTTTCTCTAAAGATAACCTGTTATACACATTAATTTTAAGATTCAGAGTTTCCACACAAAGAAGGACGCAAATATATATCTATATATAGGAATATAGTACAAAATATATAGGAATATAGTACAAAAATAAAGGCAGTTTAATTTTCAAAGCATTTCATAACTTTTAACAAAATCTGAATCCTGCCTCACCATTGTTTTTCCCATATTGCTCCTGGGATCTCTCATAGTGCTGCAGTTGTTCCCTGAACAGACACCCTTTGCCCACCACAGCTGTCCACCCAAAAACCCAAGAACCTCTGTTTCTCTACAGGTGCTCCTGACACACCCTTGGCTAAGCTGTGCGACTGGGGGTGCTGGTAGGACCCTCCTGTTTGAGATCTCTTGAGCAGGAAAAGACCTCCCCTCTCTGATGTCACACCAAAAGTTCAGAAGGCTCTTGGAACCTCATAGCCAAGTGATTCTACGCACCTCTTCTCTGTTGGCAGCTCAGTTATTCCTCTGAGCCTTGCCAAAGATGCTTGAGGGGGGTCTGAATAGGTTGAACTTCATTGGGTAGACCAAGTTTTTTAGCTGGTTATCAAAGAAGACTCCAGACATCAAAATTAATATTCATTAATTATTTATTGTTATTCATTTGAGAAGGAAGAGTGAACACCACCACCTTACAGAAATGGTTCTGAACCTTATATCCAACAGCAGAGAATACAGGAGGCACACAGTAAGGAAAACAAACACACTTCCTTACAATATCATCAAATATCAATCTGCATCTCTTTTATTCACCTAATTATCATGTTTCATTTAAAACATTGCACCATATGTCATATTACAGATTTGATCATATGTGCATGTGCATGTTTGTTAACAGATCTTGGACATAATTGTAAATTATTGAAGTATTATAATGACATATTTGGGCACAATAGTAAAAATTTAAATAATAATCATGTTATTGTTTTTTCACTTTGGTGTATATAGGTAATTAAAGTGCCTTACTTGAGAAACAGGATAATTTCTAATTCACTATCAAAAGCTTTTTACTGTGACATGTATATTAATATTTCTAAGTAAGAGAAAAGTCAAACATGACTGTCATACAAAGTCAGTTTTAAGATAATTCTCTCTCAAATCAGGGCTTGGCTAGATTTACATTAATGTCTTCCAAAAAGGGACCTCTAAAGATGCAGGAATCTTCAAGCGGTTGGATCTGATTAAATATGCCATGTACAGAGAAAAAGCAGAAAAGATTAAAACAAGGAAAAAAATAGGGGAGATTACATTTTCCATGATTTTCACTTTAGGCTTCTAACTAAATCCTGTCTAACATAGACAGCAGTGTGTTGTAACTTTCATCTACTGCTCCACAAATTATTTTTATGTCCTGTTACATAAGTACATCTTGCTTGAGTGCAAAAATGCATTAAAGGGATAATAAATAAGCAGCAACATAATAAAGAATGGTATCCTGCAAAGGGCAGTGCTTGGGGACATCATTCTGTCCAGCTGATTCTTTGCCAAGTGTGTAGCCCACAGATTCAGAAATATTTCATTTGTTTAAGTTTAAACACTTTCATTACTGTTCTAATAAAATGGAATAATGTATTCATAGATCATCATACTAGTTGCAAATTCATCTGCACTTGTAAAATTTGCTAGGTAAAGTGAACCTAACTACAAAGATGAGAAATGTAAGTAGAGAATTATTTTAGAGCTCATTTGAAGAAAATATGGAAGAACCTTAGAAAAGTTTGTGAACTCAGTAGACGAAGTATCTTTTAAATCATTTTGAATACCTCAAATGCAATTACAAATTCTCTTCCCTTTGGCTTCTTAAAGGCCATAACAACATCATTTTCTGTGTCAACATAACTATGCAGGGCACTGATCTTAGAAACACCTACAGGAATTTTGTACTCCTTCACTGAGCTGTGCCCCTAAAGTAAAGAGACTGCTTATTTGTTTGAAGTTCAATGCATATTTAAAAATGTGTGCATTGAGTCTAAATCCATTTGCATTATAGAATAGAATCATATAATCATTTAGGTTGGAAGAGACCTCTAGGATTACTGAATCCAACAGCTGACACAGGACGACCAGGTCCACCACTTAACCAGTCCCTAAGTGCCACATCTACATATCTTTTCAATACCTCCAGGGATGGTGATTCCACTACTTCACTGAGCAGCCTGTTCCAATGCTAAACAACCCTTTCAGAGAAGAAATGTTTCCTAATATTCAATCTAAACACCTCTTAGCAAAACTTAAGGCCATTTCCTCTTGTCCTGTCATTTGTTACCTGAGAGACCAACCCCCACCCGGCTACAACCTCCTTTCAGTAGTTGTTGAGAGTGATAAGGTCCCCCTGTAAGACTCTTTTTCTCCAGGTTATACAACTCCAGTTCTCTCAGCTGCTACTCATAATGTTCCAGACCCTTCACCGGCTCTGTTGCCTTTCTCTGGGCATGCTCCAGCACTTCAGTGTCTGCCTGGTAGTGAGGGTCCCAAAACTGAACACAGAATTCAATGTGTGGCCTTACCAGTGCTGAGTACAGGGGGACAATCACTGCCCTGGTCCTGATAGCCACACTGTTACTGATACAGGCCCAGATTCCATTGACCTTCTTGGACAATTGGGCACACACTGGAACATCTTCAGCTACTGTCGACCAACACCCCCTTGGCCTTTTCCACTGGGCAGCTTTCCAATCACTCTTCTCCCAGTCTGTAGCACTGCATGGGGTTGTTGTGACTCAAGTGTAGGACCCAGCACTTTGCCTGGTTGAACTTCACAAAATTGGTCAGAGCCCATCAATCCAGTCTGTCCAGATCCCTCTGGAGAGACTTCCTGACCTTCAGTAGGCCAACACTCCCACTCAGCTTGGTGTTGTCTCCAAACATCCTGAGGGAGCACTCAATCCTCTCATCCAGATCATCGATAAAGATCTTAAACAGGCCTGCCTCCAATATTGAGCCCTGGGCAACCCCACTGGTGACCAGCTGCCAGCTGGATGTAACTATTTCTCACCACTCCCTGGGCCCGACCATCCAGCCAGTTTTTCACCCACTGAACAGTGCACCTGTCCAGGCCATGAGCAGCCAGTTTTTCCAGGAGAATGCTCTGGGAAATGGTGTCAAAGGCTTTATTGAAGTCCAGGTAGAAAACACCCATGGCATTTCCCTCATCCACTAGGTGGGTCATCTTCTCATACAAGGAGATCACGTTGGTCAAGATGAACCTGCCTTTCACAAACCCATGCTGGCTTGGCTTGATCCCCTGGTTATCCTGGATGAGTGATGCCACTCAAGATCTGCTCCGTAACTTTCCCCAGAACTGAGTTATTGTTTTGCATTGTCCTAAATCACAGTTTCAAAACAGGCTACAGTAATTTTTAATACTTCTGAAAAAAAAAAATCCAGAACCCAAATGTAAAATAAAACAGAAGTATGAACTATATTTTGATTTTATCCAAAGATTAGCTCATTGATTAATTCAGAAGAGAAGTTTAAGTTAACAAAGTATAGTTGTAATATTCTTATTTTAACTAATAATGGTCAATTAAATTCAATCTATTATGATAAATGGCTAAATTTATTTACTAATTTAGTCTGGTGTACCAGATACACCATTTCTTTTTATTAGTTAGCCCAAATAATGGCACTTAAGGAGGTTTCTTCCTATTACAAGAAAAGTGAGCTGCATGGTCAGGGATGAATCCACAATGCAGTCTTATTAAGTACTGACAGTCAGGAGACAGGAGTGCAGAGTACAATATTTGTCCTTCAGTCTTAAAAGAATGGATAATTATTGTGCTCTCTGTGCTAAGTCATCTAGAAGCATGGAACATAAAAAATATCCAAGTCCCAAAAAGAGTTTACAAATCTGGATTACAGCCAGACACAACAGTGAGTGAAGTAAGCAGATGGAAGAATAAGGGCTAGGATAAGGAGCAAGTTTCTCCTGCTAAGTAGAAGTCACAGCGTAACACCTGCCTACTACCATCCTCTTATCACTGCAGAAAGCCAAGTGTTAGTAGTAACAAATACTGTCAAGTGCCATGCTTTTGCAAAAAGGAGTGAGCTCACAAAGAGTAAGCACTCATAACAGTTGAAATCGCTGCTTGAATCATAATTTCTGGAATCATAAAAAAGTGTCTGTGATTCAGAATAAAAAATACAAGCAGTTACATTCTTTGTAAAAAATTTTTGTTGCCTTCTACATCTCCAGAAACTATCCTAGAAAATCATCCACTTTTCAGATGATGAACTAAACTTGTAACTATTCAATAGTAACACATAAATGTCAAACTAAAAGTAAACTGAGAGATATATGTACATTTAGTAGAAAACTGAAGATCAAAATAAATCATTAAGAACAGAAATTTAAGTTTATTTTTTAACTCTTTTCCCCACAGACTTTGTTTTCATAATAAGTTATATCATGCATGCCATGCAAATCAATTCAATGGAGTTCAATGCTATCATACCAAGAGGGAGTGTAAATTACTTTAATTGCTCTTTTTGGCTGGAACAGACTTGCTATTTCTAAATCACAAAACTGACTTGTTTTCCTTAAATGTACAGAAAACAAACCAAGCTTGAAAAGGTTCAATTTTGACCTATTTCTTATCAATTTGGTTACTGTTGTCTAAGAAACAAGGTGACTTCTTCCTTTACGATTGAAAACATGCTCTTCAGAAAGACTTTCTGTAAGAAACATTGAAAATTCTAGTCTAATTCTTTGTTTGCTATGGATTTATTTTTTTTAAATTAAATTGGCTCACTTGAGAAATCATCGATTTCACAATTAATGTTATTTACATTTTGCAACAGTATAATCCAAAAGCAACAACTTTCAATATTTTTCATGCACAAAAAGAATTAAAAAAAAAACAACTGAGTGACCTAATTTCTTTTGAAGGCAATGCTAAGATAATGGACTTAGTAGAAGCCAAGGTACAACAGTGTGCAGATCTGCTTTAGAAAGATCAGCACATACACAAAATCTGCAGGTGGGAACCTGTGTATTTTTTGAGATAAAGGCATCCTGAGGATACTAAATACCAAAACTGAAGGAGGCATATAAGGGAAAGACAGGAGTACTTCAGAAAATAAGATTGTTAATTGAGCAGGTCAGATGTTTTCTCATTCTAATAGTGCAGGGAAACAGCTGCCAGTGCAGCAATCATTTTTTAAGTGCAAGCAGCAAGGGCAAAAGATTATTTCCACTGACATGTAAAAATTCATACATGACAGTTAATCCCACATTAAATGCAGCACTTGGGTCCCACTGAAAATTTAGGTTCACCTACTGAGACCTGTAAAGAAGTAAAAAAAAATTCATTATTAGTTTATCATAATTAATATATACAAATAGTAAAATACAATATAAATCATGAATAGTAATGTATTAGTTTATCATAGTAACAATTCAATATTACTTCATCCGTGTAGGATGACACAATGTTTTCATCTATTTCCAGAACTCCTTTCTATTCCACAAGAGATAAAATTCCATTAAATGAACAATTTCTTATTTTCTGTCATCACTAGAAGAGATCAGTTCCTGTCTGAGACTAGCGGAACTAATACCAATTGCATGCATTTAGTATTTTAGGAATGCCAATATATAAACCCAGTAAATACATTATTCATTCATTCAGGGCTCCTAGGTTTGGAAATTAAGAGGGTTATTAATACGGGTTTGGAAGAAGTGTCTTAATAGTGTCAATTAATTTTTAGATTGAATTGCATATTAACAGCTTAACCTTCAGGTCAAGAGGTGCTCAGAAGCCAATTTAATATAAAAGTCAATAGGACAATTGCTATGAAGAAGTACTGTTCAATCTAATAATTGCAGAACTGGTCTCCATCCATAACAATATTGGTTCTGTAAAACTTTATGGCAAAGATGATGTGGTTCAGTGAACAGCTATGTCATAAGACTCCAGAAACTTAGGTCTGGTTTGCACAAAATCACACAGAATTACTGGCTTGTTAAGATTGGACAGGACCTATGCAGATCACCTAGTCCAACCCCACACTCAGAGCAGGGTCAAGTAAAGCAAGTTGTTCAAGGCTGAGCACCACTGGTTTATAAATGCCTACAAAAACAGAGACTCCATGTCCTCTCACTGTAACATGTTCTAGTGTTCAATCACCCTCAACTTCTACTGTATGCTCTGACAATGATGGAGCCATGTGATCTTGTCCATTTTTACCCATGTGATGTATGACGTCTGTATTATAAACTGATCAGAGCATAAACCCTAACTTATGATGTAATTCCACAGCACAAAGCTAATGGTGATTGTAGGAGTCCTATGAGAAATGAAAGTAACAGTATCTGCATTGATTTTAATTCAATTTGAAATATAAAGTGCAAACAAGACACATCCCAAATCAGTATATATCACAATGTCTCAAGGAAGTCAAAGTTCTTTTTAAAGTAATTTCTGATGACAGTAGTTCTTTCTCTCTTCCTCTCTACTCTTTTAAAAGTTCCTTTTAAATAAATCTCAACATGTGGTGTTAGTCTCCTTATTTACTAATGGTATGTTCATTATTTCACAACCTCATTATTAACTTTGGGGTGAAAAATAATGGAGTGAAGGACTGCAGTAGCAGAACTGTGGACTGGAGGCACCAATTCATACCTTATTAGCTGAAAGGGACAAAAGAGCAAGTGTTAACAGGCTTCAGATACAATACCACAGACATTGGCTATAACAAGAGACAAGACTTACAGACAAAGAATCCTTATAAGAATAAAATATCATCATGGTACAAAGGTTATGAGAGCTCCAATATTATTTAGGTAGAAGAAAACTAACACACTTGTCCTTGAATAAAGTCTCCCAGAACAATAAATAATCTGTAGGAAATTGCCAAAATAATCTCATTGCTCATGCAATGTTTCATCTTCATGTGTGTTTCTAACTACACAGTCAGTAAGAATGTTCTTACTGATAAAAAATTCAACACCTATGCCCGTCTAGCAAACACGGTACTTCTTTCATTTCCAGCTATCACATAACAAGACAATGATAAAGTACAGTATCTTTTCCTCCCAGCACATGAAAATACATTCCTAAAGACAAAATCAGAATAATTTTACTTCAGAAACTTTTAAAGTCTATTTTTATATGCTATGGGTTCAACACTGATCTCTCAACTGAGCGCAGTAAGAACTAACTTGCGTCTGGTCTTGCTTCATGAGGGTGGGGCATGCTTCTTTCTTCAAATTCAGGGGAGATGCCTATCTTAGAGTTTTCCCCAGGATAAGCTGGGGTTCTGTGGCCAAGCCTGTAGTCAAAATACTCCTGGAGACTGTGGCCTTGACCTACAATTTACAGGAGCAAAAATCTTGAATTGAAATCTTGATCGAGTGTTCTGTCTTCGAATCATTAGATTTAGGTCATTACATCAGCCGAAGCTTTTTATTTCCTGAAAACGTCATCCGAGAACAGCATCAGTGACCTGATAATACCATGCAGTCCCATCAGTGAGCTACTATTGATGGAAGCACCTGTGCAGAAATGTTGTTTTGAGAGTAATGTATAACCATTAGTGTGACTGAGCATGAAGCTCAGTATTCTGAGAATAACAAAAAAACTGCACAAAAACATAATTCAGCTTCCTTGAATGCACTTTTGTTTATCATCCCAACTCCAAAGGAAAGGCCATCTAATGCTTTTAAGTGTGTGTGGACCAATTCCAGAACTATATAAACAACACTGAATAAAATCTCGGTGAACACAAATGCATTATGTCACACCATCTGGGGCCTAGACACTCTGGGTATAGGGCAGAGACAAGCGGTTATCAGCCTCTATGTTTACCCTAGTATTCAAGCTTTTGAGTATTTGTATCTCAATCTGGAATGCAACCCTGCTAATTCAAAACAATTTTTGCCACTAACCTTAGTGTGATGATACTTTTACTTAAGCATGCATCCATCACCAGATAATCTTTCAATATAACCAGCTTGTGAAAGTAATCAAAATGTTTTTGAAGTTGTGAAAAGCATCCACAGCAGGGAGTAGAGATTAGCTGGATCCTGATCCTCAGCACCCTCTTACAGAGCAAGGGATGCCCTGTTACTCTGGCTGTCATGAGGCAGAACAAGTCAGGAACTCTGTTGAATTTAAAAGCTTGGTAAAGCAATGGATATTAGCCATCATCCTCACCCAAGTGAGCTCTTTAAAGCTTCAGGCTTACTAAGGCAAAAAAACCTGAGAATTTGGCTTCAACTCAAAGTTCAGTGGTTCAGCACCACTTGCACTGAAGTGCTAAATTGACTGAGGTGTAAGTCTTTCCACCAGAGTTTTGCTCATGCACAGCTTCTGAGCAGCGACAAGCATTGGGCGAGTTTCTGCAGGTATTATTTTAGAGTCGTTTTCTCTAAACTCCTCATTGCACCATGCTTTAATATTTATGGAAATGTATCTACAAAACACGTAATCTCTTATAAATTTCCATGGTGATGTCTGTGTGAAACTACACTACTTCTAACTTCAGAAGTATTTGCTAATTTTCATGACAAAAAGGCTTTGCAATCACATTAAATGCAAGAATTTTGACATGGAAAGGTGACTCCACTCAAAGAGATGAGAGAGATGTGCAAATAAGGTTCTGAATGGACATGCTGTCACAATTTTATGTGGAACATCAACAATACATCCCTAGAATAATATGCTTTCATTTTATCTTTTATAAGTTCATAAAATATTCATCTCCTTTCCCAGCCACGCTGTGAGATCAATCTCAGCAGCACTGTTAGTTCATATGAAATGTAAAATGAAACCGATTATAGACATGAAAGAGGAAAGTCTCATTTTGACTAATCCAAGGGAAATGAAAATGCGACAAGGAAAAAGGAATTAAGAGAATAGGTCTACTGTAGTTTGCTAATCAAAGACATCAACATATAAGAGCAATAGCCAAATGTTTATAGATACTTCAATGGTAAGACAGATCACTGAATACTAAATATCAAAATGGGGAAATGAAGAGACTAGAGACAGGATAATTTAAGCTAGAGAGTGCACAAACTGGTGCCATGGTGCTACAGGAGTTGTCAATTCAAACCCAGGTAGATACCCAGCCACTTCATTTCTGTTTTTCAGAATACAAGCCACCACGGCCCTGTGTGCTACAAGGATCTCAGCAGCAGTAATTCAGTGAGCCTCAGACTTTTCTTTCATGGTAGCAGATACTTGTAAGTGTGCTATCTCTCCACTGTCAGGCCAAATTTAAAGGATAATTTTCCGATAGGGTGTTGTGTGCAGTTTCATTTCCGTCTTATTCTGTCTTCTACTGTGGGTATTTGCTGGGACGAAACTTAAACCTGCATTTCTGTAGAAAGAGGCCATCTTTTTTTTATTTCTATGGCTCTTTCCATATTTATTTTGACAGACTGTTTCCAGAACAATGTCCCTGGGGAAGTTTTTGACCTCCAACAAATTTTCCATATCTCACCTTAATAAACTCATGAGCAGCTAGCAAGAGCACCACAGAAAGTATATAATACCAAGGTTTGATAGGAAAAGAGAAAGGAAACTGGAAAAGATCACATTTAAAACAAAAGCCAATACAGAGATGCTCAGGAGAGAACAAAATGTCTCCTGCAATCTTATAAACCCATTGTAAACGATACTATTTAGATGAACTCCTCTCTCTGATTTTTCCTCCACTCCCAAAGGTTGCATTTATCTTTAAGTACGGCCATGGAGACTATTTTCTTCATATCCAGAAGAGATCAGATTTGACCTCTGCAAGAGCTATTGCCACAACAGAAATACTCCAAAGGCTTGAGACAGCTGAGCATTCACCATTACTTTCCATTCCAGCCAAATGTATGCTTTATAAAATGTTGAAGTTTATAATTAAATAACAGGTTCTTTTAAAGCACTGAAGGCCAAAACTATGGAAAATTTTGGTCTATGACTTAAAAAAACCCAACAACCAAACACACACACTAATTATTCTTTTACTCTGTAGTACAATAAAACATGGGGTTTTTTATCAAGCTTTGAGAATTTGGAGAACTTGAGAAAAGATGTTTTAGATAAATAGCCTAAGGTTTTAGTCTTTCTGAAGCAAGTGTTCTCAAAAGCTGAAGCCAGAAAACTGGATATATTAATAATAACTCTAGGCTCATATTAGTAAAACCTAGCTCATAGAAGACGTGAGTGGCAATAGTAAAGATTGTAACAAATTTCTAGTGATTTTTTTGGTGAAATTTGCAACTGAAAACATTAGGAATTTTAAATTTTTCTCCAGAGAAAGACAGGACTTTGAATTTTCTCAGAATCCCAAGGAAAACATTTAAGACTCCAAGCAGAAGACAGTGAAATCAACTAAGATACTCTGGAGCTCCACTCTTGAGAAGACTAGCTATTACAATTTTTTTGAGCAACTAAGAGCACAGGCAAACATTTTGTGAATTCGGCTTTAAACACCTAAATTCCTAGTCCTAGATGATTATATGTCCTGGGGTGGATCTAGATTGTAGAGTTGAGAAGCTTATGTAAGAATAAGGCTGTTGGGTAGCTGACATGCTAAATAGAAAACTCTGGAGAATTTTGCCCACACTGAAATGGAAAAAATAAGAGATAGCAATGCCATGTAGTTATCAGCTAGTCACACAGGAAGCATGTGCTAAAGAAGGAAATTTATTGTCTTCTGAGTTCAAGCCCAATGTTAGAAACAAAATTACAAGGTAGAGAACTCCATTCCTGCATAAATAATAGAAGGTAATGGATGTAATTTTTTTTTTCCCCCTTTGGCACATGCAATACATCATTTTCTGTTTGAGGAATTCACTTATCTAAAAATGTGGCATACTGAAAATACATAGAGAATTCAGTTACTTTTTTACTGAATCTGTAATATTACAGTAGGCAGGATTCCTTTCCAGCTACAAAATGCATTTATTTATGAAGTCTCACACTTCAGCTTACTCATGTGCTCAACTTTACTCCCAAAAGTACAGTGACTTACTGATTCCTATGTTTACAGAATCGGATTTAAAGGAATAATAAAAGGCATTTTTGTTGTGTTTGGTGAGTGTGTTTCATTATGTGCTGTTGTTACTTTTAGGAAATCCCTTATGTTAGATGATAGCCTTACATTCACACCCAGGACCAGTTCACACCCTCCTGGGATGACCCAATGGAAGGGACTAACAGAAAGGTCTTGGCAGGTCACAGAGTCCTTTTCTTCAGGGGCCAGACAGAAAATCTGCCAGCTTGCCCTCTCAGCTACATGCTGGGACACTTGCTCTGTCAATGACAAGAATAATCTTGTTTTACAGATTGCCCTCTATCCCTGTAAAAATGAAACAAAATTATCTGAAAGAGTGCAGCTGATGCAAAAGCACCTTGTATGAGGTTTAATTTCCTCCAAATATACTTTCAAATAGAAGACCAAAGCAAACTATGCATTTCTGGCACCAGCGATGATACGGTGGCAAAACTTGATCCACATAAATATACTCTAAAGACTTATGTCCCTTGTATGAAAATGTTGCAGAAAAACACTCCTTCAGTCATCCTTTAGTGACAGTATCCTTCACTCTTCCGTGATCTTAACAGGTATGACCTGCCATTCTGCTCACCAAATTTCCTTGGTCTCCAAACCTGAAAACTGCCATCCTTTCCTGATATGAAGATCAACTAACACACAGATCTGCTTTGGGAAAACTGCTAGGGCTCCTTCCATTTACCCTCCCATCTCTCTGTCAAACTGCAGATGCCTGTGCTGGGGTCTGTCTGGCTCACAATGCTGCCCACCTTCAGAAGGTAAAGTTAATGCACCAGGAGCACCAATTCCAGCACCTCTGCAGGGTGTTATTTTAGACTAATACAACTGCAGTGAGAAATGAAGAGCTCATTCAGCTTGATTTGTCCATAATACATATGAAATCAGAAACGCTCTCACTTGTAGACCCTTTAAAATAGCAGTTTGTGTCATTGCTTATTTAGCAAGGCACCTATTACCTACTGCTAATGTCATCTGTCTCAAAATGGTAATGAGCACTTAAAAAATTCTGATCAATAAATTATTGGAGACTCTTAAGAAACAGAAAAATAAAACCCACAGGATGCCCTTCCCCCACTTAGGAATATTTCCAATATTTCTTGACATATTTATTAAAAGCTGCATTTTTGGCAGATGTCCTAGTGTTGTACATATATTGTGGTAAACATGGAGCTACTTAGAAATTTATTTTAATTATCAGACAAATCAACAACTGCAATACTATACTAGCAGAATAAATATAAATTCTAAATTAAGAAATGGTGACCTCTTTGGTAGCATAGGACTCACCAAAGAATTGACTGTAGTGAAATTTGTGAAACTGAAAGATGTCTTTTCAATTCCTCTTTTTAGCCATTTGCTTCCTACCTTACTTCTGAACTAAAGAACAAGACAAAATGCAAGGGCAGGGCTACAGAGAGACAAATCTACTGATTCTCTTGCTCTCTTTCACAATTCCTTAGACCATATTTGTCCAGACCAGAGACTCTGCTCCTAGTGGCAGCAGGACACTCATGATGGTCTTTGGAAAATGAGACCATTACAAAACCCTTATCCCACCAGTGAAAACAGCACCTTCCAGTGAAAGTACCTTTCCAGCTCCCCTGCAATCTTCAGCTGTCTGTGCTCATGCATATCTTATTTCCAGATTTGTGGGGTCATTTTTGTACCGTTCATTCTTTGAGTTTGCTTTTGTGAAGCCCCTCACACTCAGAGCTTTGAAACTCTGATCAGGCCCCCACAGCAGAGCAGGGCAGGTGAAATGACTTGCGGAGTACAGATGTCAGTAATTTCTCATTGATTTCTTTCCCTCTGCATGTGCCTGTTCCACCTTTGGAACACAAGAAACTGTGGGAGAACCTGAACCAAAGAACCCTGGTTTCCCACAGACTTATACTGAGGCTGATAATGAGCTGTAATTGAAACTTTTCTCATTACCAAGACATTTATATGGTCTCTCAACCATGTGAATCACTGTTTAATAAGACGCAAGTTCATGTTACAGCCTTTGGGACATTTACAGGACCTCCCAGCCCTACCCAGCTGCCTGTTTTCATGAAATAGCTTAATTATATTTGAGATAGATTTGGGTGAAACTGCCCAACAGCTTCAAAAGTTATTGGAGAAGTGAAGGAGACACAGCCAAGAATGATTGCATAGAGGCCTGTTTCCATAGGAACCTAGAAGGAAAACAGCAATACAATTTGCAAAAAATTTCATTGCAGAGTCACTTTATTGAAATTTTAAAAATATCTGACCATCTTTAAATCACATGCTGTAACACACAGTATATTTCTCCTGCCTTCCCCCATTCAGTACTGTGTCTGCAGACCCCTGCCTTCCTGTATCCTGCTCTCCTATATCCTGCAGGCACAAAAACTATGCTTCTTAAATTCAGGAGGTTGTTCTGCCTGTATTTTGTCAATCTCCACTTTAGATGGAAATTGTTTTTCTAGGCAAGGTGAGCTTCACAGAAAGACATGCCAATTGCTACACTCCTGCTCACTGCTCACACACGTGCGAGACATATGACAGAACTGATTAAAGGTAGAGCCCACATGAGGAGGGAGCCGAGTATCACCTGCTTATCAGTGCATCCAAGTGCTGGGCTGAGGGAAGCTCTGCAGGTTGGAGCATCACTTTTTGGCTACTAAGGTCATTTGGGGTTTGAAGCCAAGTAGCAGAAGGCAAAGTGCTAAACACCTGTGAGGTGACTGTCAGTAGATTTTATGGAAAGAACTGCCACCTCCGTCCCATTGTTATACCCTCTTCAGTGTAGCACCCCACCTGAACCATCCTGCGGCCACAGCAACTCAATGCCCATGAACAACTCAATAAACTGAGCGTGAGACTTCCGAGTGGAGTGAAACCACTCTGCAAACACCGTAACGTGAAGATCTTCGAAGGCAACAGCTGCCGCTTGGTTTTGCAGCCACCGCCCGAAGCCTGGCTGCCTTCGGTCCTCCCTGGCCACGAGCAGAGCTTCTGGACCACCTTCCTCCGCTCCTCCTCGGGCAGCTCCCCAGTCCCCGCGGGAAACGGACGCGGTGCCCCCGGGGTGGTTCCAGGCGCTGCCGGTTCCCCCTCGCCGCTGCAGCGGGGGCTCGGCCCGCCCGGAGCGGGGGTCAGTGCGGGGCCCGGGCCGCCCGGAGCGGGGGTCAGTGCGGGGCCCGGGCCGCCCGGAGCGGGGGTCAGTGCGGGGCCCGGCCCGCCCGGAGCGGGGGTCAGTGCGGGGCCCGGCCCGCCCGGAGCGGCGCTCGCTGGCCGGGAGTCAGCGCCATCCCTCCCCCGGGCGCCCCCTCTCGGCCGGGGCCGGGCTGGGGGAGCCGGGCGGGGGTCGCCGCTCTCCCTCCCTCTCGCAAGGCGCCCTCGCCCCCCCTGCCCGCCCGGGCCGCTCTCCGCCTTCTGCCGGCCGTGCCAGGCAGCCTCTCTCTCGGCCTTCACTACCGGGTCAGGCGAGGCGGGAGCGAAGAGGCAGCGCCCGCCTCGCTCCGCCACCGACATCGACACCCCTCCTCCTCCTCCTCCTCCTCCCCGCGCCGCGGCCGTCCCCTCCCTCCCGCTCCCTCCCTCCCTCCCTCCTCCCCGCTGCCAGTTTCTCTACAACTAGTACATCCACGCGCAGGCAGGGTCCGGCCGCCGCGGCTGCCATGGATATCAGCTAAAGCCGGGCGGAGCGGGCACAGAGGCGCTCCCCGACCCAGCTCGCAGTCCCGCGGGGCCGCAGCAGCGGCGGCCGCTCCCGCCCGCCCCGAGCCTGCCCGGAGGAGCCCGGCTGCCCCGGGGAGGGGGGCAGAGAGGGAGGGAGGGAAGAAGCACGCACCGCAGGGAGGGAGTCGGGCAGAGCATCCCCACGGCAATGTCCAAGGGCTTGAAGAAGAAAAGCCACTGGACGAGCAGAGTCCACGAGATCGTGATCGTGAGGAACCCGGAGGGACAGCTGGGCTTCGAGCTGAAGGGGGGCGCCGAGAACGGGCAGTTCCCCTACCTGGGGGAGGTGAAGCCCGGCAAGGTGGCCTATGAGGGCGGCAGCAAGTTGGTGCCGGAGGAGCTGCTGCTGGAGGTGAACGAGACCCCCGTGGCCGGGCTCACCATCAGGGATGTGCTGGCCGTGATCAAGCACTGCAAGGACCCCATCCGCCTCAAGTGCGTCAAGCAAGGTAAGGCGGACACGGGCCCCCCCTTCCCCCTCTGCCCACCCCCTTGGGGGCCGGGGCAGGTCTGGGGGAGCTTGTGGGGGGAGCAACTTTGTTGCTGCAGTTTGACTTTCCCCCTCCCCGCCGGAGCCGCCCCCTCCCCGGCGGCGGGGGGAGGATGCGAGCGGCGCTGCGCGGTACCCGCAGCCGGGCGAATTAAATGTGCGTCAGTGACAGCGCTTCGCCATGCCGGGGGGGGACGGGCGGGGGGCGGCGGCGGCACCCTCTGCAGCCCCTGTCTCACGGGGATGGGGAGCCGCCCGACCCGACCCGACCCCCGCCGCCCCTCCGGCTGCTGCTGCCGCGGGCGCTGCCGGTGGGGCCGGAGCGGCCGCCGGGCTCAGCTGCGGAGCGGGGTTTGCCCTTGGCTTCGCCTCGCCCCGGCCGCCTCGGCTTGGGGACAGGGGCTGCCGCCGCTCGCCGGGTTCCCTGGTGGCACCCCAGGGATGGCTTCAGCATCTCTTAAGTGTCATTAGCGGAAAAGTCATTCATTTGATCCCTGGTGAAAGCGATCGCTAATCCCAGGGAGCGGGGAGCTCGTAGCCGAGTGGGAGGACAGACAGAAAGAAACTTTTGGGAAAGAACGGATACTCTTGTTTCCCTTTCGCGTGTGTTTATTTTTGAAGTACTCTAATAGGTTAATGCATTTCCAGGAACGTCAGTAGAGAAAAGACGCCACAGATGCTGTTTACATGTTTGTTTCTGTCCTCTTTAAACTGTGCTGAGTTGAGCTCTCTGCAGCTGAACGCTCATGAGGAGGTTTCTGCTATCCCAGCAGCATTTCTGGAGCACAGGAGCTGCTCTGGGAACCGAGTCTGTAGGTGCTCCTCGGCCATGGGTGGTGCAGCGGCTGTAGGCGTATCGCTGAAGTACGCATTCCAGCCGGGCAGCGAGCCCAGCCATTGAAAACTTGGGAATTTCTGCGGTGGGAAGTTTTTAGATGCCATACATCAGAGGCGCTTGTGCTCTGCAACTGTAGCCGTCAGCCTGTGCTCAGAGGACAGAGAGTCGAGTCCTTCCGACTTTTGGTATAATTTAATAATTAGTGGTTTATTGTTTAAAGCATGATTTGTGATTCCTCTGAATGCTTGAAGAATATGCCAATTATTAGTTTATCCAAACATGACAGAACCAGTAAAAAGAATTTGACTTTCACTCAGACCTTCAGAATGTACTTTGTGATAAATTCAGTTATCTCATGAGGTTAAACCTTTAAATACAGATATGATCTGGGATTTTTCCATTTGTCCATGTGGGTAAGTTGTGCAATATGCTGTAGATGGTATCTTGACAGGCAATGCAGGGAGACACAATAGTTCATGTGATAATGTGAAATTAGGAAAGAGTATAGTGGATTTTGTTTTGGCAGTATATGGTCATCTCTGGGCACCTTAGCAGCAGGCAACCTGCTCTGTAGTTTCTTCTTTTTGTTAATAATTGTAGTATGAGTGGTCTTACTGTAACAAGATTCAAAGAGAAGCAGCACTGGAAGTGTCACGAAGATAAAGGTAGAATTGTCTGTTATTTAATTTTTTTTTTTTTTCAGAAGTCCTATATATGCTTTACAGTAAGGCAAATTTCAGGTTACTTTGAGTTACTGTATGAAACAGTTTCTGTCCCACCTCCTCACTGTTTTTCTAATATTTCTCTTTAAGTCAAAGCAACCACCAGTGATTCATTAATAAACCACCCTTAACAAAGTTACCTGTCATATGTGAATTAGGGACATTAGTCAGGCTTTTAGTCTGGGAATTAGTGCAAGTTTCTGAATGAGGCATAAAGGGTGAATTCTGAATTTCACTTAATCTTAAATGTTTATGTCTGTATCTATATATATCTGAGCAGTTTCAGTTACAATTTTGATACAAGTTCTCAATGCATTGGCCAGATGACTGCGTGTTTGGAAATAACAGTTCGGCATAGATTCTTGGACTGAGAAAGACTTCCTGGCTGGAACGATCTTTCTTGTGTACCAGCTTCCTTTACTTTGCCAAAGGGAGAGGCCTTCCGGATCCAACTTTCTATTTAAAAAAATAAAAAAAAGGTCAATGGTTTGTGCATTTTTACTACCTGACTCCTCCTTCCAGTGTAAGCCAGTGTAGTCCCCGCACCCCTCAGTGACAAAGCACAGGCAGCAGGAATCTACTCTACAGTAACATTACTATTCCCTAACAGTACTTTGCAGCAGTGTGTAGGAGAGAAAAGGCTGGGTAATAAAATTTTTATATGTTTTTGTAACTTTTGTTCTCCTTTTAATTATAAAGCACCTTTAGTGTGCTGGAACAAGGTTAATGACTCCATTATCATTGTTTCCGCATAATTTATCAATGATATCTCTGTCAATTAGAGTAGCATGACCTTGAATGCACCATGTGACTGTAGCTGCTTCTTCAGTGCTGCCTAGGAATGAAGTCAGAGAACTGTGGAGGTAGGACACTACTATTTATAATGCGATCCTTAAGAGACTGTGAGTATTTCTCTTGTTTGAAAGTTTTGACAATTCAGCAGTGAAAATTCACTTGTAGGTGAAATCAGGGAATGGCTGATTCAATTTACAGGAGTTAGCTTGGCTGTTTTGGAGTACAGAAAATAAAGGTGCTTTCATGATTTTTCATTATGTCGTGTTTGATTAAACACTCCCCTCTTCAGAATGAAGTATCTCATCATTTATCACATTACCAGGCAAAATACTCCTTTTAAAAGTCTTATAAAATATTGCAGTTTTATGTTAGCCAAACATCTTGAGTTAAAAACCCAAACGTAATGTAGGAGTTGCTGTATAGCATCAGGAGGAGTAACTTCATGAAAAACTGATTCGCAGTTCCATGATGTGATCCAACAGGAACTCTCCTAAGTGCAAAATCTAATAAGTAAGATCTTAATGCAGGAAATTATGGCATGGATTTGCAATAGAAGAAAAGACTGTGAGAGCTATTATTATTATTTAATCTTAATTGTAAGAGTTCACAAAGAAATATTCCTTGGAGACTATTTCCTGTTTAGAGGTTTTTTTGTAAGTTGTTTGGTTTTGGTGTGGTGTTTTGTTTTGTTTGTTTGTTTTTTTTTTTGTGAGCCACTTATTGTGCTACTATTGGCAGAACCACAGAGATTCTCTTGAAACACATGGGGTGAAATCTTGGTCCAGCTGAAGTCAATGGCAAAGCTGTCCTTGACATCAAATAATGAAGGCAAGATTTCCTCTGGAAAGTCCCACGATTTTTTAAATATATACCCTTCCGATGGGAGAATTTTATATGGCAGTTAGATTACTTCGGCATATTGCAAATGTTCATTCTGATCTTCTGCTTTCTTCAGTGAAGAGAAGAGCCTTATACTGCTGTTTCTTAAAGGAATACTTCTGAATTTCAAATGTGTTTGTTTTTACATCATGAACAGTTTGGATTAAGTACTGTCGTCTTCCCACAGATGCGTAGTTGAAAAATTAGCAATGTGTTAAGGAAAGGCATCTTTATTTGGATAAGTAATCACATGGGGAGGAGTCATGTGGGGAGCAGTGTTGTCTCCAGTTCCATTCTCTGTTCATCACTGCTGTCTAAGATCCACAGTATCTTTCTTGATTAATTCTCATCAGTGGGCGACACAGGTCCATGATGTGCACAGACTCACTGCTTGAAGGGTTGCAGGAACAGCCCACTCAGTTGTACTGCATAAACCAGGATCTTTATTGTTTTTTGAGTTATAAACTTCCACAGATGCCCTCAGCAGAATCCCAATGAACAGTCTGAAAACATGGATTTCAGAACTCAGGAGCATTGCAACAGGTTTTGTCCTGGAGCTGCTGCCTGATGCATCTCCTTCTCAAGAAAAATGGTTTGGATGTACTACCAGGTGATCTGACAAACTGAGAAATTTAATTTACTTTTAGAAGTGTTTTAGAAGTGTTTAATGATATGACCATATGAAATATGAATAAGATTGATATTTTATGTGGAAACTTTCTAATGTCTCTGATTTGACTCTAAATTGTCAGATTTTAATCTTCAACCCATAACACTTTAGTTCCTTATGCAACAAGGCATTTAGTACACATAATGTAAGGAAGAACTTAAAACCAGTTTAATTTTCTCAGTCCAATCATTTACTTAATAGTAAGCATATGCTAAAATGTTTTGCTGACTTGAGCATATTTTCAAGTGTCTTCCCAGTCAGGAGAAGACTTGGAGCCTCATTAGGATGGATAGAAGAGCAGCCAAGTTTGGGCAAACTGCAGGCCTGCATCCTCAACATCTTATCCCTGGTAGCTGCAACAGTGGTTTCCCAGTGAAGACTAAAAGGACAGGAGGGTACTGTGCCAGCACTCATTGATTTGTGAGTAAGGGATTAGTAGCCTTGTGTTTTTTCCTAATGGGTTCATCCATAAGCTTTGCAATTAAAAACTGGCTTAAATTTTTTTTCTTTAAAAGCCTGTGACAGAGTACAGGAATGCTGTGGTTTTCCAAAGTTTTTGCCTGCACGTGTAAATACCATGTCAGCTAGTTAAAATGTTAGTATTTTGCTACAGACTTTTTCATATACGTATTCCTATATATAGTTATATTTTAAAAGAATTTCTTTGTTTTTTTAAAGTCATAAATAATTCTCTTCTATGTTCATTAAAACACTCTATGCATACAGATTGTCTTTTGGTAGTTTTTGTCTCTGGGTATCAATATATACTATCTTGCAAGATAAGATAAAATTGTCTTCATGAGAAGAACAGTATTTTGCAATAGAAGAAAGCTGCATGATTTTCCAGATTAAAAATATCACAAGGGTGGTACAAAAACCAAACCCAGAGAACTCTGCAAACCTTTGTGGTTGTGCTTCTGCTGTATAGTGCATAGATAGTATTTGAAGCTAAACTGTACTTCAGACCTGTTTCTTTTCCCTAATTTGTGCTCCTTAGGATTTTCCTAACTCTTGAAATTAAATTCAGAGTTCTTTTTTTACCATTACTTTATGCCATTCTTCTGCTTGTCCATCTTAATTTAAAGACCATTGAAGCTGACTTCTGACTCATGTAGCTTGTGATTTATTCTTCAGCTCCTCCAGAGAGCTTGTGATGTTTCATGTCAGGAACTCTGTGTTCACTGGCAGTAGAATTATGTTCATCAGTCTTTTTACTTCTCTGAGAATTACAAATGTGCCATTAAAGGATGGGGCCATGACTTGGTTAGTGCATCATTTCCTTGAAGAAATTAAATAATTGAGAGTGCTCTGCTTAGTTCTGTTGAGTCGCATATGGCAAAGTTCATTTCACACTAACACTTGTCCATCTGTTGATACTGTTGACATCAAAGGAAAGTATTGGTGTGAGGGGGTAGAATTGTGTCTGACTTATTTTATTCATCCTGTAATCTCACCTGCATTAATTCAGCATTTCATGAAAGATATGGATTCTGACCCTTTGTTTTCAGTGTTCTTGATCTCCTTGCTCCTTATAGATGAGGAGCTCCTGTAATGACATGAAAGAATTCATAAATTATTCATCTGCATATTTTGTATACAAGAAGTAGTGTATACATGGAAAAATGCTCCTTCAGAGGGGATTTATGGGAGGAGGTGGTCGCAACTGTGACTTAGAAAGGGTAATGGAGAGGAAAGTGCTGCAGTAGTTATAGAAGCAGATGTTTCTTGTTCTCTTCCTCATGGTGGTATAAACAAATAAAAAAACCCAAACTTTTTTTTTTACTGGGGAGCAATCTGGCAAAGGTCAAAGAACATAGTGCTATTGCTTGACTGTGCTAACATTCTGGAGTAATTTTTTTCTTACATACATAGGTGTTTATAAATATGTGAGTATACATACATATCTGGGTTTGGGGTTTTTTTTGAGGCCGGTAGAAATTATTATCTGTAGCTTGAGAGTGTGTAAGAATTTGTGTAGTATTGCTACAGTACTGCTCTAGAATGCTTTTCATGTGAGTTTTGTTGCATATATATACATGATGGTTACCTCAACCCATTCAATCTGGTAGTCAAGAATGGCTCATGATTCTGCAGCAGGAAATAAAATGATCATAAACTTTGTAATAAGATTGACTAGATGGATGCTCACCCAAGCGGGCACAGTCTAGAATGCAGGGTTGGAAGGTACTGATTTCAGTAGCAAAGTTCCTGTCATTGGGTTTTGTTGCTGAATGTCATTGCAGTGGTGGCCTTAAATGAATTTTCTAAAATCACAGAGACTGCGATCCCAACAGTGTCTCTTCAGCACACCTAAGCCGTTACAAATTAGCTTTTTTTCAACCTCATAGAAATCTATACAGTAAGAAGGTGTTAGAGTTTTGTGGCCATTTTTACAGCTTTCTAGCTCTGGGCTGAAACTACTGAATGGAAAGTGGAATGGCAGACAGAAGCAAGAGAAAAGGAAGACACTAAAAGGCTTTAAGAAAGATACTAAAGGGCTTTAACAGAAAATATTTAGAGTTCCTAAACTGTATTTAAAATCCTTGTTGATAATTGATAATCTCTAAAACAATACTTGTGGTTTGTATGTTCTTTTAATGTCAGCTTAAAAACTCTCATTTATTCAAACCTCCTATCCATAATTTGGAGTCTTCACTAGAAGCTGAGCTGAAAGAAGGATGTTGTTTGTGTGTATCTGCTGTGTATTTATCCTTTCTACAGTGTGTAAATGAACTACAAATACATTATTCCTGAACTCTTAGCACATGCAGATTGCTAGAATGCAGACAGCTTAATCAAAAGGTATGTTGCTGTCAACACAACACTACCAGGTGTCTTCTCATTCATATATATGTTATGATTAGTAATATATGAATAATGCTGTTCCACTCTCCTTATCAGCTTCAGATGTTTCGACAATGCATGAATTCAACACAAAGGAAAGTAAGACAAGGAACAAGATGGAGAAAATAAATTTGTGTGAAAGTCCCAGGGCAAATATTAGAGATTATTAAAGTACAAGATTACTGATTTTAGAAATCACATATTCTGTTGTATTCAGGAGAGATGTACAGCCCTGGGGAGATTCTTCAGCACAGCGAATACACATTTACTAGGTCTGTCTTAGTTCCTCAACATACGCTGAAATCATAGAATCATTTAGGTTGGAAAAGACCTTTAAGGTAGACTACCAAGTCCACCATTAAATGATGTCCCTAAGCACCACATCTCCAGGGTTGGTGACTCTAACTTTTCCCTGGGCAGTTTGTTCCAGTGCTTGACAATGCTTTCAGGGAAGAAATTATTCCTCATATCCAATCTAAATCACTCCTGGTGCAATTTGAGGCCATTTACTCTTATCCTATTGCTTGTTACTTGAGAGAAGAGACCAAGTCCCATTTTGCTATGACCTCCTTCCAGGTTGTTGTTGAAAGCAGTAAGGTTTCCCCTCAGCCTCCTTTTCTCCAGACTAAACAACCCCAGTTCCCTCAGCTGCTCCTCATCAGAATTGGGCTCCAGATCCTTCACCAGCTCTGTTGTCCTTTTCTAGACATGCTCCAGCACCTCAGTGTCCTTCCTGTAGCGAGGGGCCCAAAACTGAACACAGGATTCTAGGGGTGGCATCACCAGGGCCGAGCACAGGGGGATGAGCACCTGGTCCTTATGGCCACATTGTTGTTGATTCAAGCCACAATTCCATTGGCCTTCTTGGCCATGTAGGCTCATGATGGCTCATGTTTAGCTGTATGTTGAACAGCACTTGCAGGGCCTTTTCCTCTGGGTACCTTTTCAGCCACTTTGCCCTCAGGCTGTAGCACTGCATGGGATTCTTGTGACCCAAGTCACTTGGCCTTGTTGAACCTCACACATGGGTCATTGCCCATGTCCAGATCCCTCTGCAGATACATCCTGCCCTTCAGGAGATGAATTCTCTTGGCAAACTCAGTACTGTTTCCAAAGTGACTGAGAGTGTCCATGATCCCCTTGTCTAGAGCCTTGATAAAGATATGAAGCAGGCCTAGCCCCAGTACTGAGCCCTGGGGAATTGCACTAGTGACCAGCTGCCACCTGGATGTAACTTCATTCACCACAGCTCTCTGGGCCTGGCCATCCAGCCAGTTTTTTGCTGAGAAAATGCACCCATCCAAGCTATGACCATCCAGTTTCTCCCGGAGAATGCTGGTCCAAAGCTGTCCCTCTAAAATATCCACAATTAACTCATTCCCAAGGGAAAAATAGCATTTCCACTTCTTCATCTGAAAGCCTGAGTTATTCTTAATGAATCTATGTTTCTTTTCCAAGTTCTCACAAGGCTTGTGAAACAAGTTTCTTTAGGAAACTGCTGAAACAATGGTGCCGCCTGAGAAGGGGGGGAGAAACATATTTGTGTAGGATGACTTTCATATGTATGTGACCTTTCTACAGAAAGGGAGATTTACCAGGTAGTGTTTAGTTACCACCCAGCCGGAACCCCATGCTGTGCCCCTTTGCTGCTGAGGTAGCACATTGACCTCCCTGGCTTACTTTCTGCATCCTTCTCTGATACTGAAACAGTTGTGGTGTCACTGACCTTCAGAAGCAGTGCAGGACCATAAACGGCTAGGTCATGACTGTGCCTTTCGTTTCAGATCTCTCACCTTGGGAAGCAAAGGCAACAGTTCAGGGGTTCAAGACTATGTGAAAATGGAATTAAAAGCAAGCATGCATGTGTTTTAAGGTTTTTAGACAAGATAAATTGGCTATGTCTGCTACCCCAGAAAATTCATAGATGAAGTAATGCTTCCTTACATTTCTGTATAACATTTTTGACTCTCTTGAACCATCCTTGATTCAGATCAGTGTACTTCATGGAGCTCCCCATACACCTTCTTTGCAAACCATGGAATCCCATCTGCCACCAATGTCTGTCTTTCTTGCCTGCTCCACAGCTTTTGTGCTACTGAAGAATCTTCCTGTGTCCCTGGAATTCACCTTGAACCTTTCAAGCAGTGTGCCTTTCAGGCCTGGCATTACCAGCAACTAGTTTATTCTGCCTGCAAGATATTTCTACCCTCTGTGCTCGAGTTTACTTCAGAAAGCATGCAGAAACTTGTTTTGACACAGAATTTTGGCATTCCATGATTCCAGATCATGCCTATTCTGATGGGAGAAAGCCTGGTAATAACAATCTCCCATTGTCCGTGGTCTGGGAGATACGTGACACAGCCTTGACAACATATGCTAGTTTCTATAGCCAGTGATGGCAGTCATTTCATTAAATTATCCAGAATTATTAAGTGGTTCACAGAGTTCCCAGATTACCACACTGGGGGGCCAGGGTTTTCCTTTGGAAGTCTATTAGGTCAGACACTGAGGACAAAATTAAGATCACTCACTCTCTGCAGTCATAGCGAGTTTGTTTGTTTTTAAAAACTCAGAAAAAAAATATTGTGTCCTCAGTATGCAGAGAAAAAAGGAAAAAAGCATAGAAATAGATTTCATCATTATGAGTAGTACTGATGCATAGCAGAACAACTGGAAAATAATAGTAGGAGTATAATGGGCAAAATTTTCTACGCTGTATACCAGCAAGTGAATTGTGTAGCTATATTAATATAACATTAGTATTCCAGAGCGGAAATCCTTCCTGCAAACAGGTACAAGCTGTCTTTTATTACTTATCTGTTTAATCTTGGTATCTTTATATCTCACATTGTCCTTGCATTTTTCAGAATGAAATGAGTGATGTGATTTGTGTAATTGCACATTTTAAGGTGCTTTTTGTAATATAAAATGAGAATCTTCCAGCTTGATTTCCTTCATGCCAATCATGAATTAATCTGCATATTTCTCATGAAATATAGCCATTTCATAAAGCAACACCTAACTTTTCCTACAGAAGCTGAGGGGAAACAAAATTAGGGCCTCAGGCTCATTCCAGGCCATCTATTTCACATGTAAGTTCTTACAACACACACCTTTCTTTTTGCCTAAACTTAGACTGAAAACTGAGAAATGGTCCTATTTGTACCCCATATGAGTTATACTGAATAGTTTCTATCATGTAACGTTCATATGGCTGGTTCTTTAACCAGTAGGAAATGAAATGGCTGTGTTAGTTTCCTTGCTAAGTTATTTATTTATTTCCTTGCTGTAGTTATTTCCTTGCTTAGTCCTTCTTTGTGCTAAATCTGCATTAATAAATGTCACATAAGCCTCTCACACGCTTCCAAAATTGTATGTTAGTATAAACAAGGATTAATCCCATTATATTTTAATTCTCTGTCCTTGTTTTTTTTATAGGAACAGCATTTTATATTTCAAAGTGTTGCAGAGTCCTCTTGCAAGCTTAATAAGCTAATAGAGCACATAGGTGTCCCATCATGGAATCCTCGTGGAGTGGGAAAGGCAGCAGCTGCTCAACTCTTGTATCAGACTGAGGGAGGAGGTGAACACTTCTTCAGTTTAAACTATTGAGTTCTTTGGTTAGGTAAAGTGTAATTACCCCCCAGATTTCCTGCACAGCCACTACACTACTCATTTGCAAAACTCTCCTTGAACCTCAGGTCTACTGAGATGCCTCCTCTGCACTTGTCAGTATTAGGTGGTGTACTGTGACACCTTCATTATGTTACAGTCATTGCATACGTTGTGTGTATATATAAATATATATATTTATATATATATATATAATACAGTACTTGGTTTTGCTGGTATTTCTGATTTCTCTTTCCATGTGGATTTGTTATATTTGCCTGTTGTCTCACACATGAAGTCTGAAAACTTGTGATGAGAGAAGCTGCCTTCTTGTAGCAACTGGCATGACAATTTCAAGTCAGGAGTCTCATTTCTGTGACAGTATAAGGAAGTATTTACATCAGAGTCTAACATAATGACTTTCTTGATAATTGTTATTGGAAATATTCTGTATCATTTTAACATAGGATCTGTAACTCAAATTGGTCAAATTTCAGTCTTGGTGATAGAAGCTGTAAAGTGAATAAAAATTGAGCAATGTTTTTAGAATTAAGAGGATAAACCTAGTTATTACTAATGTAGAGCTTCTATTATTGGTAGCACTGGTCTCTTGTCTCATGGTCTTTCTATTGCAGCTACTGCTAGTGAAGCCTATTCAAAAACCTTCAGTTACACTGTGTACACAGAATACATTTCCTGAAGAATTTTGCTTTTTGTTTTATCTGCTTGATTATATGTGGAAGAAAATTTCTGCCCTGTAAACTTCTAGAAGAATTACTGGAATTTCTGATAAGCCAGTAAAAAGAGCTTTTTCAGCACTCACTCTGGTCATTTTCCAGTAAAAAGAGCATAAAAGATTTCAGGAAAAGAATGCGTCATGGTACTGGAGGTTTTGTTGGAAAAATAAAGTAAAATCAAGATGTTTGGTTTGCTTAATTAAGAGTCAGTAATCGAAATATTAATTAAAAGGTCTTCTGGATTCATATTTATGTTGAGTCTTTATGTTATGCCTGTGATACTTATGTACTGAAATACTCGTCAGAACAGATGAACCCATAAAATTTAAAAATGCCTCCTTTAAATATGTGTGAAATAGTATAGGGGTTTGTGTACATTTAATCTGACTTGCAGAACTGTAACAGCTGCTTTGCCTTGATAGGCATTCAGGTCTGTGCATGTGCTTTAAGGGTAATAAAATTAATGTTTCTGAGTTGGAGAAACTGAAGATTATTTTTTTCATATCTGAGAAAGCACCTCCTGCATTTGAGTAGATTAGTACCAGTTGCTTCTAGAAAAGTAGCAAATCCAGTTGGGACCCAACAGTGTTCTTTTGGGTCAATATTAAGTAATTTTGAGTAAGTAGTAAGCAACTTTGTCACCAATTGCTGTAGGAACTGATTTCAGTGAGCTGCAGAATTCCTTCTTAATCTGAACATTGCTATCCAGCTAGTGAGGAGGATGAGACATTAAAATGGAAGTCTTAGTCTTCACTTGTATCCCTTTAGTCATTAATATTACTCTTGTTATTAGACTATCTGAATAGCATTCAGATACTAAAAATCATTTACAAAAAGAGCTTATTCAGACTCCCCCAACAGGGAGTTATCCTTGATGTCCTCAGATACCTCTTTGAATTTCACTGTGAGGAAGGAAGCTGGCACTGCATAAAACTTCCTTGCATCTTTGGTCTCCTGACCTAAGCTATGAGATATGGTTCTTAAAAACTCTTGGGAAATTGCTGAGTTTCACAATCACAATGATTATATTTTCATCCTGTGTGCTGTCCTTTTATGGTTCTGTTTGTTTCTCTTTTTTGTTATGTTATTTAAAGCCTATTGAGATTTTTAGGAAGAAAGAGTCTTTCTAAATATTTATGGTTTATCCATAGAACTGGTATTGTATTTCTGCAAGTAATGGCTTAGTGTTTTCATTTTACTCTTTAAAAAATTAATCTCTTACAACATAAATGTAATTATTAGTCGATCAGGACAACTGAAATCAGATCCCGCAGTGACAGGTACTACAAGCTGGCAGTGAAAAACAGTCGCTGCCCCAAAGGGTTTATGAAGGCTATTTAGCCACAGAAGATAGGTAGGAAGAGACAGAACGACACAGTGGTGAAATGACTTGCCAAAAATCTCAGATCAATCAATAACAGAGTGAAGAACACTGCAATGTAATTTAAAAGTCTGTGCAAGTGGTATGCATCCAAGTAAAGGCACACAAACCACAAAAAAACCTTCTCAATGAGGGCTTCAATGAGGATTTCTATTGATTGCTTGAGTAAAACATTTTTGTAGGTATTTGTTTTATATTCCATGACCCCTTGTAAAGCAGAAGCTTTGTTAATAACAAAGAAGCACAAGCATGAACAGGTCTCTGCAGATGGCAGAGTGTGATGGAGTGTTGTCTTCTAAAATAAAATGCGTTTCAGAAATATATTCGAAGTGGTTAAGCATAGGAAACCAAAGCAATATTCATTTATGTATTTTAATGAGACGTTTATTTTTGTTTGCAGTGCTAATTGGACATGTAGGTACATCATTCACACTGTATAAGGCATTCATTAAATTTCCTCTCACCTGTTAAAGCCACTGCCTGACAAGTGGCAAATTATAAATAATTTGTATGGGGTTTCTTTTGGGGTGTTTATTCCTCCAACCACCCCCTTTTTGTTTTAAAACCCTCCTAATTTGTTTTGGAAATATGAGAAGTCCTAAAAAATGTTACCATGGCCAAAGTTTGGTTTGCGAAGTGTCATGTACAAAACACGAATTAAGAACCTAGTGGGAACCTTTAACTTTTCAAAATGCTGGTGGACTCCAGGTTGGCTTCCCCTGGATGGTGGCTTCTTTCAGAGCCCTGGTTTTGCTACTTTTTGATCTAGGTGAGTGTATTGGCATAACCCTAGATTTAATGCCCAGCTTGCAAGAAGTTAGGGCTAAGGTCTGATGGCATCCCTCCAAATTACTGAGAAATGATGGAGAAGTGAGCCTGTCCTGATGTTGTGAGGACACATGGTTATCCCAGGCAGGGCTCACAGCCGTGGCAGTGGCGGTTACACCAAAGGTTATGCTTTGTGGCTCTGTGCTTTTGTCCCTCTGTGGAGAGCTGTTGGTGCCTCTTTGTGCTTTCACCTCCTCTTTGGGACTGGTTTCTCATTTCTCATTGGAAACTCTTTGCTCACACTTCCCTTGGAGAAGCTGGTACAAAGGAATATCATGCCTGTGCTGCTGGAGCGTGTTTCATTATGTAGAAGGTCTGTATGTTCTCCTCTTTCAGTGTCAGGGGCCAGTGTGGATTTAAAGCAGCAATCAGTAGGAGGTCAGGGCAGGATTTTGCCTTGCACAAGCAACACGACTTAGGTCTTGCTGAACACACCCTTCTTTTTCAGGCAAAAGGAGCTGTATAACATTAAGGGTTCTGCAATCCTTTTTAATCTCCTCCTATGTACAACAGTACTTCTAGATCTTTTGAATAGAGCTGACACAAACTAGTGCAGCCCATTTCTGGATATCTGACCTATTGAAAGTACTCATGTCTCCTTTTGACAGCCATGTAGTCCTGTTTGTTGTACAGCACCTTTCATTATGCAGTTAGTCTGATAGGACTTTGGTCCTGAAATTCATTATGAGCATGCTGTTGCCCTGTTTGCAATATTAATTCATCAGGGCTTATTACAGGTGCAGTCCTTGGTAGGTCTGAGGACAAAGGAAACCCTGAAAAGCTGATGAGCAAGGGCAGCTGGTTCACAGTGCATGGTGATACTATGCAACAATTTGGTGCAGAAAATGTGTAATGTTCTCTGCAGCCAATTTCACCAGGGAATCGGTGTTAGACTTTGTCCCAAGTACCAGACTTCACAGTCCAAGAAGAGGTCCAAGCTGTACTTGATGGAACAGCACTGGCACAATTCACCTCCCAGGACCATCACCAGCTCTTCCTTGTCCTCAAGTCAGCCAGTGATCAGGCTGTTCAGGCATGCCAGGTGTGCTCATAGCAGGAGGTGAAAACACCTGTGTTGGAAGGGTGCTGGGTGATTCTGCACTGGAGAATACTGATTGATTTATTGTGCATATGTGCATGTCTTCCACTGTTACCAGCAGGATGGGATAGCTGAAGCTGCACAGAATGCTGGGCCCAACCACATCCCAAAACAGATGACTGAGTAGTGGATAGCAATCTGGGAGATACAGAACCTGAGCTTGCCCTCTGGGAATGTTGTATGAGGTACCATAAAGCTGTCCCTGATGACAACCTTGCAAGCAGGTGACCTGAATGAGCTCATAATATGACTTGGAGACTGTCCTGTAGAGCAGGTCAATACAATAATATCCTTGGTGCAGAACTACCCTTGGGGAGGAATTCCTCAACTAATATTTGAAAGATTCCCTTCTTTCTCTGTTTTATTTTTTTAAAAGCACAAACCAAATTCCAACCAAGTGCTCCCTGCTCCTTTGCCTGGCCGCAGGTTACACACAGTGAAAAGTGTCCTATCCACTCAGTCACTAACTAGTTGCAGCTCTCCAATTCCTCTTCAGAAGCGTTTCTAGCAGGAGACGACCCCATCACATCATGTTTATCTTCCAAGATCTGATGGATCACAGAATTAGTGTGGCATTGCTCTGAATCAAAACTTTATGCGCATGTTTATTTATTTTTTGCCTGGAAAGAGTGCTGTGTGTCACTGCTGAGAAGCCGTTTCTGATCAAAACCAGGAGCAGCCAAGCCTCTGTGTGTCTATAGCCTTTTTAATTCCACCCCCCTCCCTGTGGCTGGTAGTTACAGATACTGCTGTCTCTTGAAACAGCCTGCAGTTAAGGAGGGTGAACCTGCAGTGTATGATCTACACAGGAGGTTTTCGGAGGGGCAGCAGAATAGAGAGGGGAAAAAACCCCAACCAAAGTGTTTCATCCAGATCATCAAATCAAGGATCGCTCTTTATACTTTTAATTTTTTTAAAAATTTTCTGTTAGGAAGAGCATATCTGTTGAACTTGCAGTAATTATTTTGTAAATCAAATAGTTACATTGTATTATAACATATAGATGACTTTACAAATACCAGATTTTTTTCTGCCCTTTTTTTCTCCCTCACTACCCTAACCAGCACACTGCAAGGGCTGTGTGCTCAGAACACTTTGAGCTGTATGTAAAACATATCTTAAAAAGTAAAAGAGACCTGTAGCAGAGAGGCTGCACCTTTAACACCTAGGGGTATTTTACACATCTGGGATTTTGTATAAGAAACAAAGAAACCCTTGGCGAGGAATTTTTTACAACGACATGTAGTGATAGGACAAGGAGTAACAGCTTCAAACTGAAAGAGGGCAAGTTTAAATGAGATATTAATAAGAAATTCTTTACTGTGAAGGTGCTGAGGCATTGCAACAGGTTGCCCAGAGAAGCTGTGGATGCCCCATCCCTGAAAGAGTTCAACGCTGGGTTGGATGGGGCTCTGTGCAACCTGGTGTAGTGGAAGTTGTATCTGCCTATGGCAGAGGGATTCAGAACTAGATGATCTTTGAGGCCCCTTCCAACCCATGCTATTCTATGATTAACAATATTATAGGTCATATAACTTTAGAATTTGGCTTTGAAGGGCTAGAAACTGCAGATTTCTCAGAGAACCTAAATTGCAGGTGTTCTGTAGCTTTTAGGGTCAGGTATACATTTCTAAAAATATCTAAGCCAAATGGAGCTTTCCATGCTAAGCAGCCCAGCAACTGGCCCAGCTGGAAGTGGCTGTCATCCCCCATAATGCTTGTAGAACCTACTTGAGCCTGCTCCTACTTCACCTAGGAGCAGCCTATTTCCAGTGCCATCCTAACACAAACAATAGCTTCTGACTGCTCCAGCCCAGGGGATGGTCATAACTACTTCCACCTGTTTTTTTTCATTAGTCAGCTTTGAGATCTTCCTTCTGCTCATTTTCCTTCAAAAAAAAAGTCTGTTAACGATCAGCTGGGCATCACGTTTGCTTGCAAAACACCTGCAACAACACGTGCTTTCTGCTTTCCTTGTATCAAACGAGGTAAGAATTACATGCCTGTACTGATTTATGATGTGCTGATTTATGATATACTGTTTGGAATTAAATTGGAAATGCATGAATTTCATGTGTCCTGCTGAGCCTTCCTGTATTTTCATGTGCCAATATCAACTTCTCAGGGAAATTTCATATCAGCTTTATCAAGTTCACAGCACTGTGTGGAATAGTTTGCTTTTCTCTTATAGGAGAATTGCCAATCAATTGTTTGCAGATGTTGCATTTCTGTGTGTTAGAGCTGTGTTTTAAAGGTTTATAATTGAGTTTTGCTTACTAAAGCTGTCTGCAAGCAATGCCTGTAATTTGTTTCTGTCTTAGAATTGTTTATGAAACCAGGAAATTTTGGATTGTCATTGTTTTTCAGAGAGGATTGCTTACTATATATACAAAGAATAATCTGGCCAGCAAAAAAAAAGTGAGGAAAGGCAAAAAAAAAGGTAGGAGTGGAAGGGACTGCTGAGTAATTCCATCCAGTTGCTTAACAGGCTACAAATATTTGTCAGTCTGTAATGCTGGTGCTACTGCATGAAAATTTCTGTCTTTTCAGACAACATATCCTAGCACAGGAGTCTTCAATTGTTTTTTTAAGAAAAGTAGCATGTAATGTAAGAGCTGGGAAGTTTTACTGGAAACTGGAGATGTCATACCTTTGGAACCCTGGCTGTGATGCACAGGAGGGGCTGTGCTATAGCCCAGCCTGGAAATGCAAGAGGCCTGGAGCTGGTGCCCTGACTGACTACAGGGATGGAGAAGGGGAAGGAGATTGCTCTCTCCAGTGAGACAATTCCAGGTCTGTGTGCTTGCTGGAAACCATGGGAGATGAAGGTAGTTATTATACTCTTCTAGCCCTGGGACAGTTGCCTCCCCATCGTTGTTGCTGCCCATCTCCATAGAGGAACTTTGATCCTTACTCTCTACTCTTTCCTTCATCATCACTTCCAGTTGGATTGGTGCCTAAAGATGGAGAATCTGCAGTGGGCTTCATGCTGGCTGTTGTAAAGAAGTGTTGCCCTGCCCTGGCTCTGTGGCACGCATGCACCCACCCGCTGTTGGAGCCCAGTGCTGAGGCTTTGGCACCACCTCAGGCATCTTGTGCCCCAAAGGGCTCACCCACCGATGGGCTTGGTGCTGTGCCTCTCCCACTTTCAGGCTGCACGTCCTACGGGCTTTGGGCACAGGGCAGAAGCCAGTGCCCTTGGCAGGTTCCTCTGTGGTGCCTCACAAGCCAGAACCACCACTCACATATCAGCAGAAAAGTCTTGTTGTAACAGATTGTTAGAGCTGTTTGTCATCCTTCCTTGTACAATACAATTTAGATCAACAGAGGAGATAAATGTACTTGGTCTAAAAAAATTCTGTGTTCCTCACAATTTTTATGAATCTGTGTAACAAGAACCTTTTGTAAAACTGTATGTTTAATGCACAAGCGGTTAAGTTACAGGAGCATTAACAATTTGATTTAAACCACCAGAATCAAGGATTTCCCAATAAAATTGAGAATCTGCCGTTTCATCCAAATTTTGTTAACATGTTATGTATGTAAAATATCCTCCTTTTTTTTGACTGTTTTCTGATTTAGGACATGTTTTTTTCCTTTTTTTTTTTTTGGAGAAAGAGGTTCAGTTTTTCTGTACTGCATTAAAACAGATCCAGAGCAATTAATCAATCCTGTGTGTTTGGGTCCTTACTGGTACATTGGAGTATGCTCAGCATCAATCAGATAAACACTGTTTACTGTCACAGTCTTTGATCCTGTGATTTGATAGGAGTTATGTGCATAATCTCACCGTGTTTCAAAGATGTTGGCACTCAGCGCTTTTCACGCTTCTACCCTATTTTAAATATGTGCTTTATTTTATAGCTCAAATGGTAGAACATTCAATATATAGAATCATAGAATCATAGAATCATTTAAATTGGAAAAGACCTCTGAGATCATTAAGTCCAGCCTTTGACTGATCACCACCTTTTCAACTAGACCACAGCAGGAAGTGCCACATCCAATCATTTCTTGAACACCTCCAAGGACTATAAAGTATTATGTTATTGCTATCATAGAATCATAGAATTGCTTGGGTTGGAATCAGCCTGGAAGATCATCTCATTCCAGCCCTCCTGCCATGGGCAAGGACACCTTGCAGAGCACCAGGTTGCTCAGAGCCCCCTCCAACCTGTCCCTGAACACTTCTAGGGATGGGGCATCCAAAACTGCTCTTGGCAACCTGTTCCAGTGTATCCAGTCTCCCTTTGCCACCCTAAAGAATTTCTTCCTAATATCTAGTCTAAACTCTTTCGATTTAAAACCATTACTCCTTGTCCTATCAGTACATGCCCTTATAATCCCTTTCCAGCTCACTTTTAGCCCCTTTTGGTACTGAAAGGTGCTCCAAGGTCTCCAGTCTGAACAATCCCAGTTCTCTCAGCCTGTCCTCACAGGAGAGGTGCTCCAGCCCTCTGATGCTCCAGCATGTCCATGTCGTTCTTATGTGTGGGATCCCAGAGCTGGACACAGTGCTGTAGGTGGGGTCTCATGAGAGCGGAGTAAAGGGGACAACCACATTCCCTGACCTGCTAGTCATGCTCCTTTTGATGCCACCCAGGTTATGATTGACATGCTCAGTGGCATTTAATGAATGTGGGTCCTGAAGAACTCAGTATTGATAAACATTCTGTCTCAAGGAGTAAAGATGTAACAACCCTGCCCCACTCCACAAAAAAAATAAAAACAACACCAAAACCCCCAAGCAGCCAAACAAAACAAACAACCCTCCCAAACCCTAAGAAAAGAAAAACAAACAGAAGAGAAGTTAAAACAAAAAATCATAGCATTCAAAAGGGGGCTTGGAGAGTCCATAATTTAAAATCAGTATTAATCCATTACAGGTGGTGTGATGCTTTAAAACCAGTGTATAGCTTGCAGCTGGTGGAAGTGTCTCTCCTGCAGCTCATCAGCATGTGGCCAGGAGAAGGGAACCATGGTGCTACTACTGGGGGTGTCAGGGTGTGCTTGGCAGATCCAGCTGCTGCTGGGAGGGAAGGGCAGTGCTGGTGCCATCTGGGGCTTTGGTGGTGATGTCTGGGTGGATGGAGGAAGGATTGAAGGTAACTGCACAACCACTTCTTGACATGCCATGACAAAACCTTTGTACAGACCAGATGTATGTTGCTTTTTGAAAGCTCGCTTTTGGAGTTACTTATATGCAGCTATACATGTAAAGGGGTCTTTTTACTACAGACATGACAAAAGAAGAGTGTTTTGTCATGTAAATCACTTGATACAGCACTGAGATACGATAATATCAGTGTTGTGTTTGTTACCTGTTTTAAAGTGGCAAACCTACAGGTAGTTTCAGTATTTTCAGTGAGGTGTTTGAAATGGACAGTGACATATATTTTAAGATAGGTAAGTAGATTAGGCAATGGGCAAGCACTCAGGAGATCTGGGCTCTGTCTGATTCTCTAGAAACCTTAAATAAATTTCTCAGTCTCTCTGCCTTAGTTCCCTAATGATAATAAAATCATATTGATTATTAAACTAATAATACATCTGTTCCTCAGAAAGATGTTCTGAGGGTAACTCAACGATTGTGATGCATTTGTCTGCAGTAGCAGTAAGGATAGCATACTAATATGACTTAGAGACATGTAATTGCTAATTATTCAATATTGACCTGATCTTTGAAGAGTAAACTCTGAAAGTTGGATCAGATCTTGTGTAAATAAGGTATAAATTACAATTTATTATTTTTTTAATTCAGGGGTATGTTTTTCTTTGTTCATTTTCTCTGAATATAATGCAGTGGCTCAAGATGTTTTCCATATAAGTTTTGAGACAATTTGACAATCCTCTGATCAAATCAGGGATCTTTTCTATAGTGTGTTTTTTTTTTTTTTTTAAGCTGCATAGAAAATATGGGCCCTTCCCTTAGCTGAGAAGTGTCTTTTTTGCTATTATTACTTTATCAGAGGAATAGTTTCTCTTTGCTAGCTGGGAGAAGTAAGGAGGATGCTCACAAAAATGCACTGTGCTTCTCTTTTTACCATGGTAGCCCTTGTGCTAAAGATTTTATTTAAGCGTTTATGTAGTAGGGTCAAATGTTTGGACTCTGGGGCAGTTCCAGATGATTTAATTCCTTACTTTCCAACAGAACTCTAGCAGTAGAAGTTAATGTTGTTTGTGATTCTTTGCACTAGATTTTTCTCCTGAGGGCATGTGAACGTTTTCGGAGATATCTCTGTGTTGCTTTGTTATTCTCCTTCCACACTGTTATCATTCTGTGATTTGTCTATTTTATTTATTTGTATAAGGAATCTACACTCTACATTATATTTCTTTGCTTTTCTAACCTTTTGCACTTCATCCAAAATCTTACTTGTGGGCATTCATGTGTTGGTTGTAGAGGCAGCATGGAAAGTAAAGAGAGTTATAAAAATCTCAGAGTCAATACTAAAGTTAACTAGACTTAACTCCTTATTTGGGTTTGCTGTATTTTAGTTGCCCAAATCCTATGGGCTGGTTGCAATATTTCAGTAAAATTTGTGTGCACCAGGTGCATACAAAATAAGGCAAGAAAAAGATAAGGCCACACTTGAAAACCAAGTTTTAATCTTGACTCCAAATAAAGGTGGTTTGGAAAAGGAAAAAAGTATAAGTTACTCCTTTGATTTCTCTATTTGATATTAAAGAAATTGAAATTCAGCATTTTTTTCTGAACATATTGATTTTTTTTTAATGCACTTCAGAACTGTTTGGGATTTGCCAGGTAGCTTTTCGGGACTGGGGCTGTTTATTGTTCTCAGATGTCAGGTAAGAGAGGGTATCATTTTCTTTTACAAAACTGTGGTTAGTTTAGATAGTCTTGAAAGAGCAATTCTTCTAAAGGAAAAGAATTCACCTTCATGAAAAAAATATAACAAGATAAATATGTGAGAGTTTTATGTATGATTTCGGGACAAAATCTGCTGTCAGTTAAAACGTTGTAAACCATGATCGCATCTGCAGTGGAATTGCCCTGGATTCATTGACAAGAGCGAAAACACAATATGCTCCACTTTCTTCTTTGTATGTTAAAGTACTGGGGCCTGCCGTTACTCCAATTACGGGGGCAATATCTGACTTGAGTAAAGATAGATAAAATTGGTGTTTATCCCCTGTAAATTAGGTTAAATTCCCTATATTAAGTAGTAAGGACCAAAATGTTGGGCTGTGATGCATAGTAAACTATTATCCACCAAAGTATTAACTTTCAGGCACTCAGTATCTCTGCTTTACATTTCAGGCTAATTTTTATCATAATGTCCAGTATGAGGAGCTTACGAGAAGGATTTGTTAATTTTTCTGGAGCATGAAAAGTTGAACTCTGACTTGAAGTGATCTTTGATTCCATCTTTCTACACAACTACAAATATCTTAACTAATCAAATGTTCATGTCATTCTCATGTAAATCAAGAATCCATACTCTAAGCTTTCGTCATCTTAAGCTGTGTGTAATCTGCTGCCCACAGAGCAGTTGAGAGGGATGATGTTATGAAGTCCAATTGCTCTTCCTCAGCTCAAGCTCTTAGCTAATACATAAGTTATAGAAATGTTTTTGGTCTTTTTCTAAACACTATATGGTAAATTACTGTGGCAAACCTTTATTCAGGAGGGATCACTACTGCACCACAGCTGACTTAAGAACTGGAAAAGAAACTACAAGTTATGTGGCTGCATCAGAGTGGCTGAAAAAGCAGTTTCCAGGTGAAACATTTGCTTAAGTTTGATATAATGATATAATCTGGGAACAAAGCAGTAATGTGCAAATTTTTTTTTGCATTCTGAGCAAAATTAAAACCTTCTTGTCAGATTTTGGTTTTAAAAATCCTCCATCAGCTGTGATGCAGATGAATAGGTAGATTTTCCCAAGCAGCTGTATAAGCTTTAAGAGCATTTTTGTGATTTAATTATAAATTTCTCAGATGAGACCTTTCTCATATGTGCTGATATAAACCCTTAAGTTTAGCAGTTACAAGAATCTACTAGATGTTAATGCAGTTAAAATTAGTATCAGGTTTACCTTGTGATCGAGGCAAGAAATTTGTAAATATATAATAAATGAAAGAGTAAAGTATGTGATAATTAAGACTTTTACCTAATCAAATTTATCAAAGGCCACCTGAAACTGAAAATTGTTTTTACAGTCCTACCTGAGATTCACCTGAAAATTAGACATCTTTTGGATTTTTTTTTGTTTGTTTGTTTTAATAGTTTGTCTTTATTAAATGTTGAGCGAATCTAGATTTTTTTTTTATTATTATTATTCTAGGTAAATATCTAGAATAAACATCTAGGGATGCTTGATTTTTTGGATAGCAAGCTCTAGTATCAAAGATCTTAAATGCATTTGTGCAGAAGCTGAGGTGAAAAGGCTCCTCTGAATCATCATTTATCTTACTAGGAAATATGGACATTAATGATTTTTTGAAAATCATATTACAATTTTGGACCACCCAGACAATAGAGCATTGAGAAAACTTAAGTTGTGAGGTAGAATATTCATTATTGGGGTACTAGAGTGTGTAGGCCTAGAGAAAAGCATGCCAAGACTGGGATTTCAAAAGGACTCAAAGGAGCAGGAAATAACTGAAACAGAATAGTCCTCTTGAAACTTTCTCTAAGAGAATAAGATTTCAATAGTTAACACAATGTTGGTTTCCTCAAAGAACTTTATGATCTGGGGGACCCTGAGAGAGCTTTGTAGGACTGTCGAGCTCTGATGATCACTGGGGACTGAGGCCAAAGCTTGTCCTGTACTGATGATAAATGCAGCTTGACCTCAGTCAAAATCACAACTGTCTTTTGTTCTCTGGGATCCCAGTGTACAAAGTAAAACTGGTAAGGTTATTAGTGAGTCTGACTTCTACTAGTGCATGATTTAGTTCACTAATTTGTTTAAAAGAGCCATTTGACCATTTTAGCTGCTGATTGCATTTGGTGCTGTCTAATACCACTCAGTAATATACAGGTCTTCATTTCTGCAGAGTTCCTTATTCTAGGGAAGGAAACATTTCATCATATTCCACATGTAAAATAAGAATCAGTATTTACAGAAGGGGAAGAGAAAGTAGCCATATATCTGGAAGATGCTAGCAGGTTATATTTTCAATCTCTCTGGAAGAGACAAATAACTGGATAGTGTGAAGAGGAAGTGGGAATTTGTGGTGGGTTTATTTTTTATTATTAGTTTTTTTTAGTTGGAGGAACATACATTCCCAATGAATAATTGATTGACCATGGTATATTCAAGTGTCTTTGCTCTTGGTAAAACATATGGATTTTCCCAGGATAAATACACCTGAAAAGTGGTTAGTTGGAAGGTATCTGTAATGCTACATTTATGAGAGCACCAGGGTGGATTCCTTCATACCATGAGCAAAACAGCTCACCTACTTCTGGGCAGGACACCTTTCATGGCTTTCATGGTGTGGATGCTGCTCTGTGGGGATTTGGAATGAAACAGAAGAAGTACTTTTCCTGTAGGTCACTACATGGAGGAGGTTGTGCCAAAAATGGACAGTGCCCAGGGTAGCACGTCTGAGGAGCCCTGAGCTGCATGTGCAGGGGGAAAAAAACAAACAAAAGAAAGAGAATAATTTAAATTAACGGAATCTTTTTTTAGTAGATATTTGTGGGGAGAAGAGCAAATATAGGTTCTTCAGTAGCATAATAAGGTGCCTCAGAAATTGTTGTCTCATGTAGTTGAACACCATTTTATTTTATTTTATTGGTCTGATCTAGGCTGTAACATTCTTTCTTTTCTTTGGTCATAGCTGATTCCTCTTAAGCTCTGCATGCATTAGTATTCACTCAAACAATGTAAAAGTGGTGGAGGAAAAAAGTAAAATTACCCTGTTAATTGCAATAAATAAATAGCTAGGTTTTAAGACATAAGAATAAGAGAAGAGATAGTGCCAGAGGTCTGTCGGAATTCAAATTGTTATCTACATTTATAACTACATGGTGAAATTTTGTAAGAAATTCAAATTTCATCTGCAGAATTGTTGCCCAGGGGGATTCTCTTCAACAATGTTAAATTACTTGAGTTTAAAAAATATAAATGAATTCTAAAGAGCACTTTCTAAAAAGTGTATTTCAAGTGAGTTTCAGTAAGGAGAACTCAGAAGTAGAGACTGAATTTATGCCTTTGTTTTATTTTTTTTTTTTTAACTAGATTGTAAAAATCCCTTTTTCTATACTCCTGTCTGACCATTGAGGATAAAATTTACCTCATTACATGGTGTTTCACATGTTGGGAAAGTCTTTTGTACGGAAGAAAAGCAGATTTGGTCTCTTATTTGTGATGTGCTCAGCATCATGTGATTTAATCACTTTGGATAGCAACTGGAACAGATAATCCCCTTGGAGCTTAAGGAAGTGCTCCAAAATAAGGGTATGATCTTGCAGTCCTCAATTACTTGATTACTTGACCAAGGACCATCAGCCCTATTTTTAAAGATTGGTGCTGGAAGGTATAAAAGCAGCTAGTGGGTGGTTTAGGCACTTATGAAAACTTTACTTGCCAGCTGCTTCTTTATACACTCACAGACTTTTCCAGATATTCCCTACTGTGTGTTAATACGGGATTATGAATGGGAAGCCTTATTTTATTCTAACCTAAATATGGTCTTGATTAAATGTGAGAATGGGGATCAACCAGTTCTAATTCCTAAATGGATCAAAGAAAAGTGGAGTGGACCTCCTCTTTGAAAAGCAGAGAGGATCTTCAGTGGTTTGACTGGGTGTCCTCTCCTCTCCTCCCTCCAGCTTGTTCGCTGAGGATGTATGGATGCAACAGAGGAAAAAGTTATTACCCAGTTGGCTTCCAGCTTTTTAATTTTTTGGTTGGAGCAGCCCTCCCCCCTAATGATGACTAATAAGAGGGGAGTTTTTTGTATTTTTCTTTCCCTGTCTGGGAATATCTTGCTAAAGAGGGAATGCCTTTTTTCTGTTCTGCAGAATTGTTGTAGTGAAGTTTGTAGTAACTGTGATGTTCAGGAGTTCACCAACCCCAGACATACAGGGGCTCTCCACAGTGCCTTCCTCTCTCCAAACCCCTTTGAACAACAGGCCAGGTGCATAGAGTGGACTTGGACTTAAGGCTTTGGCTTACATTATAAAACTTCCGTTGCATTTGCAGAGATGGGGAAATTTGTGGAAGCACAGGCTTAGACTTGGGAACAGGTTGTGGAAAATTGTTCTTATGTTGAGCTCAAAAGCACAGACTACTGAAGAGAGTGGAGCTTCATGGATATTGAGCCTCTGTGAGGAAGAAAAGTTGACAGTGACAGTTGTGGGGTTTTTTTTCTAGAAACTGTAGGTTAACTGCATTTTAATTTTATTTTTTTTATAAATTGTGGGTGGAGTATCTGACACTGAAGATACCTCCTAATCTAATTATTGCAGAATCCGAAAACTTGAACACAAATAAAAAAAGCTACACAGGATTTCTCTTTGCTTAGGCTGCTTAACAGCTTACGTTAGAGGAATGATTTCAGCGTCTCAGGTCTAGAAAGGAATACCAATAACCAGCTCAGACTGAAAAGTGTTGCTTTCAGTGTCTTTTAGTGAACAGCAGCAGCCTGAAAAATCAAAGCATCTGTGCCATCTTCCCCATAGGAGCATGTGCAACCACTGTGCAGTAGTTTGCATGCTAAAATACATACTGCCCAAACTGGGCCGACAATTTTGTAAGTTGCCTTCATACATATTTATATGAGTCAATGAATTATTAGAGTATCTTGTTTCTCTTTACACTTCATAGTTGAAATGTATGCCTATATGATCAGGTATCCATTACACTCTGACATTTCACTGCTCAGTCACTTTCCCAGAGGATAATTCATTTATTCTCTTTATCTGCTTTTTTTATAAATCTAGTATAGGAAGGAGTTTTACATAAGGGAAAACGAGGGTTTGGCTGCAGGGAGGAAATATGGAGCATAAGAGAATAGCTAGAAACCCTGCAGGCTAAGAGGATGCTCTGTTTCATGGTGGTGTTACATCCTTCAATGGTACATCAATACTATATTATGTCGGAAGCAACCCCTGCAGTTTCCCAGCCAGAGTGTCTTGTGAAGTTTCTGAGTCAGCAGATAATGGAGACAAATTTGGGATTTGAGGGAGTCCTTAAAAGAGACTTTATTCTTTTCTTTAAATTGACATAAAAATAAACGAAGCTTCCTAAAAACACTTTTTTTGGTCTTTCTATATTTAATTCCTTTTGTTCTTATTCAAGTGTTATTTTTGTCACTTTTTTTTTTTTAAGTCTGGTCTGTTTAGGTTATTATACCATTCTCATCACTATTGTTTCGAAGTGCATTTAAATACTTTATAAAATGACATGACAAACATGTCACATGTTGCTCTTTCATCCTCTCCCCAGGGAAGAATCATGCCTGCTGTATTTTTTAAGACCTTTGTTGCTAGTTTTTTGTTGTGTTTTTTTGTTGTTTTTTTTTTAAGTTAATATACATGCTGCTGCAACTTTATGTTGGAGCAGGATGGTTTAAAAGAGAGTCTTTTGTACTGGAAGGAGAAGGAGGTGAATGTCTTCCCCATAAATATGGGAAAGGATGGCAATACTCAGGCTCTTGTCTCTGCTTTCAAAACCTGCTGATATTTTTGTGGGGCTTTTTGAGGCACACTATGAGATACTTGTGGGAAAGTTAAAACAGAGGACTTGGTTTTGCCTTTTGTTCAGCATGTGATAGAGTCAGCAGCTGTCCTGATTTGTGTTTGTGATCCACTTCCAACTTCTGGGATATTTGATCTCTTGGACCAGCCCTCTCCCCTCACAAGTGCCAAGCAGACACAGTCTGCAGGTAGGGTCAGGCATCCTGAGCACTGCGTTGCAGTACCAGCCTTCACTGCGGTGGTGGTATGTTTTATGGGAATGTCTAGGCAAGGAAAAGGCTCTGCTTACTGAATATGACATTATCTCAGGCAGTAGATCAAGACAAATAGGTTGCCTTGATAGCTCTGCTACACTGACTGATTTGGTGGAAGCCTGTCTGCAAATTCACATTAATGAGCAGAGAGGGATCATTGCAAGGGAGTTCCCATGCTGTCAAGGTTGGCTGCAAGCCCTGCTTGTTTAGTTCTAGCCAACTACTCCTGATTGCCTTAGAAGATGTGAAAATGGTTGCTTGAGTCTGGAATGAAGAAACTTCTGGACTGGGCAATTCTTCCATCTCCTCTTAAAAAAATGTACAGAAAATACAGGGTCCACGATTAATGGAAACAGCTTCAATTTTTCAGACCAGTTACACGATTGCAGAGCCACATTTAAAAGATTGTCTCATTTCCTTTGCCTATTTTCTCAGGACTTATAGGATGTCCTGTGACAATACGAATTTCCGTGTGAAGGTTACTTTTACTCAGTAATGTTCTGGGTGACTGTGCAGCATCACACCTGGAATCAGAGAGACATCAATTCTGGACATGTGGATTTTTCAGGGAAGGTTCAGCTGAGTCTAGCCTTTCTTGGATTCCATCCTGTAGTGTGTTTCATCTTAGGATTCCCAGTTTTTTAGCTTAGCAAGACCATTACCATCACACAATTGATTCCACTTCATACTTACCATCATAGATGGGTTTTCTTCAGGAAGGCCATAAGTTTTGAAAGTTTTATGTGTTATTTTTTTAGCTCAAGCATACCTTTTAGAAATATGCACTCCCTTGATTTAGTATCCTTAAGGGATGAGAAATTCATGATAGGTGAAGTGTTCCATAGCTAATTATTCAAATTCTTAAAAATCTTAATTATTTCTAGTACATGTTTCTAGCTTCAGTTTCCAGTTGTTGAACTTTGTTAGGCATTTGAATGAAAATTAAAGAACTCTCTAGTGTCAAAAATGCTTTAATACTTGTATCTGGAGAGGAAGACTAAATTGGTTCTTAACCTTCTATGTGTAAACTACACACCTGAACTTTATCCAGTAATATCCATTTTCTGGTTCTCCAGTTGTTTCTGTAGCTTCTTTTGAACCCTAATTTATCAACATCTGCTTAAAGTACAGACACCAAAGCTGAGCCCAGTATTCCACTGATGATTTTATGAAGCCAGAATGCAATGCTACTACCAATTCTGAGCACTGTTTGAATGCTCTCCTGATCCGTGCATTGTGATCCATTCAGTGATCATTTTCACATCGGATCACTTTTTCTTATCTACCACTTAGTGTAATTGTATGATTTTTTTTTAATTCTGAGACACAGAGTGATAGAATTTATGCAAAATTAGGCAATAAATATGTGTGAACAGAGCTATGAATCGTAAAACTAGACCTTATCTCCTTAACTTGCATGCTCCAGGATGTGTGTTGTATATCATGCACAGTTACTTTCCAAATCATAAGTATGACATGTGAGAATAACCATTTTGATAACAGCAGTGGGAAAAAAAGGCAGAGGTTAAATATCCAACATTTTTTGCAGTTGAAAAAAAAATCCATTTTAACAGGTATCTATCAGAAAACAGAATGTTATCATTGAGAAGTGATGTCTTTTATTAGTAACCCAGACATAGCAGTGACTTAAGCCAGTCTAAGGCATAGGCAGTTCTGTGAGGTATGTTAGGAAAGGAAGAAAAAATTATGCTAGGCGATTAAATAATCGGGTCAACAAGATTAGGTAGGGCTCTTAATCACAGTTTCTCTGTCACTATTTTGAGAGGGTGGTGAAGCAGTTAGTTTGCTGTGTCACAGTCAAATGCCACAGCTGATAAAGGGGAAAAAAAAAGACAAAGTCCATGCCCTTCCCAAAAGGACCAAGCGTGTCTGGCAATAACCACTCATCCAAGTGAAGGGAATAGAGCTGTCAGACCTCTTGGGAAATCCATAATGTAATTCTTGGATGAGGCTGGTGATGTCTTGGACTTCAGCCTCAGTAGGTTGAGCTTGGCATTAGCTCGACAATGTAGGATTCTTTGAGCTGCCCTTTTCTCTTAGATGTGTCCAGTCATCTTGGGCAGCTTTGTACAACATACAAACATATGGCAGGTTTTATCTATCCTGGGACATAGTGTGTCATCTGATCTGATAGCTCGTGTGGATGCACCTTCTGGCTGGACAGCTCGGTGGTCAGCATGCAGAGAGTAGGTCTCAATTACCTTCCCATGGCTGAGCACATCAAGATCAAATAACACAGAAGGAGACATAAGGGAAGATAGTTCAGGGGACAAGTGGGTAGGTCTGCCACTCATGGGGAGTAAGAAGGGTAGGACTGAAGAGATGAAGAAGATAAAATGTGGTCAAAGGAAAAGATAGGGGGAGGCAGGTGGTAATAGGGAGAGAGATTTGAGGAACAGTGTGGATTTGCAGAGGGCAAAAAGGCTATGTGGACACAGAGGTATGAGGGGGGGTTGGTCAGACACGGGGTGTATGGCAGAAGATGGGAATGTGAACCTCAGTGTTGCTAAACTGGAATCACTAAATACAGACTCCTTCATCTGATCAGCAAACTACCCCCTTGGGCTTCATTTGCATGGCTTACGTACCAAAAGGATGTGATTTGCTGGGGAAAGTTATTTCATCTATAAAAAGCAATTTAAGAAGCAGACTATCAAGAAGGTGCTTAGGGCATGAAGGATGATATGGCAGATAGGAATACAGTGGCTTAGCAATATAAATAAGACAAATTTAGCAGCATTATTTCCATTTGTAAATGCTTTACTAGAGCACATGTCAGTATAACAAGTAATGTTTTTATGTCTTATCACAGTAGTACTCTGCCCATTTATTTTGAACAAACAGTAAACATAAATAATTAGGGTTTCGGATAGTGTGGGGGTTTTTTAACTCTGACGTTTCAGATGAGATACGAAACTGCCTCAGCAGGGCCCTGCTGGAACATGTGTGTGACTGTTCCTATTTCTCTGCTTTCTCCTTCAGTTTAGCAGTAGCCTGTTTTATTGTCTTGGGTGTACCGGCCCTTGAGAATGAAGTTTGCTACCCTGAAGCTGCCGCCTGTGTTGTGAAGGGAGGCTTAGGAACTTCCGTCCTTTCACAAGATACCTAAACAAAGCTGGCATTTACATATATATGTGTGTATTTTTATATACATACATTAGCCTGTATTACTTATATGTAATAGCCTAATGACTAGATCCCTTGCCAGGAAGTGGGAGGCCCAAGTTGCAAATTCTCTTCTCCCTAATGAGATCTCAAATGTCATATGCTACCTTCTAAGTAGATATCCTCACTCTAGATGCCAGATTCACTTACGTGATGTAAAAAATACTCTACACAGTACTTTTGAAATTATATGAACGTGAAGAAGTGAATGCAGGCTGTCTGCTTTCTCATTTTTAATTTTCTTCAATTTTGCCCTTAAAGAGTGAAGTCATTGAGTTAAAATTGTCTCCTACAGTTGTTTATCACATACAATGGGGGTGTCATCCCAGCTGAGATCTTTTCATTTTGAATCATTTTTTGAGGTAGTTAAATAATTTTTTTGGTATGTGGACTTATCAAAAGCCTAAACTTAAATGTTTAAGACCATCCAACCCACTGTTCTATATATAAATCAACATAAGAAGAGTGTCTTACTAAACTGTGTGTTGTAGGTGGTTGCTCTTCTGAGATTTGGGAATAGGTCAGAATTTGCTAAACCTAATTTGTCATGGACAGAATTAACACAATATCTGTGGGAAATCTAAACTATGGTTGTTATATCTTCTTTTATTATCATTTTTTTAGCATATCACTAAAGAACAATCAGAAGTATATGTTTAAGCCTTTTTTGGTGTTAGCAAGGACTGCAAAATTTAATTCTGATTAGTGATTCAGAATCTTTTGCCTTTGATGAATAAAGTTAGAACATTCAACAATCCTTTTTCTTCTGAGTAATGTCAGAATTACAGTCAGCTCCATTCCTCTCATTCTGTGACTTCCATGTCATCTGAGGTCATGCCATCATTTACTGTGGTGATTCGCTCTCTGACTTTAAGGTCAGACGAAGAGTTACTCAGAACCTTGGCCATTGGTGGCCAGATGTATTAGTAATCTTTCACATCCCTCTGGTCTTACATGGTCTTACATTACTGAATGAAGCTATGATGAATCATCTGCTCACATTTGATGTGGTCTGGCAGGGACGCTGGGGAACTGCGAAACGCCAGAGTGGTGAATTAATCTTGATCTATGGCTGATAGCTCCTGCATATGGTCAATAATCAGCCTGGAGATAGCACATGACTCCTATTAGCATTCCATACCTGGATTAAGGCTTACAGTAAGCACATTAAGCATGCTGTACGTTCACTATAGTTGGGGGTTTATGTTAAGAAATCTCTAGAAGTGGCACAAAAGCCACTATCCATAGTGGGACAGCCACTGTACAGCTGCTTGGTGAGCTTCTGGGATGGAGAAATCACTGCCATATTTCAACACCCAGTTGCACAGTTTACCAGGCATGCCATGTTTATGTAAATAATAAGGTTGTAGCAAGTAATTAAGTTCTTACTCCAAAGTTATGATTACTGTTTAAGCACCAAATTATTCCTAAGTGGCACAAAGAATTATAGATATGTGCGGTTCTAAATTTTCTTCGTTTTCAGCAACTGTGAATTCTTTTGTAACTCTGCCATGCACTGCTTAGTGCACACGCTAAGGTTTTGGAATATAATGTCTATCTCTGTGGGAAATAAGTAGCATAGAAGGAACTTACAGTTTTAGGAAAATTGAGGCTTACAAGGCAAAGTTATGTTTTCTACTGCTACTGCAAACTGAAAGACAGCACTTGAAGAATTGTCTGGGCACTGAGATTCAGGTTCAGTTTCATGCCCACATGTTTTTTATGGGAAGAATAGCTTCTAATAAAAATTACTAGCTTAAATGCCATACAGACTGGCTTTACACCATTCTGATTATAGTCTGTCTACTTAGACGATAAGCTCCTTAAGATATAGGCTTTTTCTTCACACAGCAGCAATTGTTATGGGGCCTTGATCTCGGGGGTGTTTTGTGCAGGCAGTATAGTACAGTCTGTAATGATACCTGAATAGCCAGGCTACTTAGTGAAACTCCTTCCTTCCATGACACCATAAAATACTTTTTGTTGGAAGTCTTCTATATATAGAACTGTGAAGTGTTTAAAAATGAGCTCAGAAACTGCCCTGTGTGGGTGTGAAGTGTCCTCATTTATTTTCTTTTCACCTGGAATGCACCTGGTTGGTTTAGCCCTCGTTGATTTAGGCATTTTTTCCTATAGCTAAATCTTTTATTTTTTAGCACAGATTTATTTTGGAAGCCTACTATAACCATTTAATTACAATCTGTAATTCAGTAGTTGATTTTTGACTATCTGCCAGAAGTTACATGGATGATAAGAGCGGTAGGATGCAAAAAGGGATGGCTAATTATCTATGCTATTTCTAAAATGAGTTTTCTAATTGACTAAATTATTAGCAGCACATCAAAGCATTCTTCTTGAAGGAAAAAGTAAATCTGCTCATGAAGTCTGTCTCCAGCCATAAATGCCCATCAAATTTAAACTTGATGCCAGGGAATCAAAAGAATATACTCCCAATCTGAACACCCAGTACTTTATGAAAGTTGTGTAGTTAAGGGTATATAATAATATTTGAAACTTGGTCTTTAGTTGGAAGTTCCTATATCCAAAGTTTTGGATAGACTGGGCTTCTATGAAATTTAGCTGATTTATTTGGTTTTTAACACATGGTGATTTTTTAAATATGCAATATATATTTTACTGTAATATATAGAATGTAATTTAAAAATAAGGATTTTATAGATTCCTTTAAATCTGTTGATGATGGTTTAGATATAAAAATAATGAGGCAGAAGAAATGAATTTACTTCTACTTAAGCACCCTCTGTGGTTGCTCGTCAGTCAGTAAGCCTTACATTGTGTAATCCATGTTTGAGCAATCGCAGATGCATACTTCAGTGCCTATATGGACTAAAAAGTCCTGTTGATGTTCTGCTTTACAGCAGGCATCTCACCCCTGGTTCGTTGGCAAGTGGTATCTAGTTTTGGGAACTTTGATAGAGTTAAAACCTTGCTCTCACATTTCTTATCTGTAGGGACCTTTCCTGAAAGCTCCGTTCAAACTGAAGAGTACTCACTCATTTAACTTTAGGCAGAGTGTGTTTGGCTGCTTGTAGCTTTTAGTTCCTCATTGTGTTTTGGTTTTTGTTTGGTTTTTTTTTTTTTTTGTTTTGTTTTGTTTTGGGTTTTTTGGTTTTTTTTTTGGTTTTTTTTTTTATTTTAGAGAGGAGCAAACAAACTTTAGAAACAGTAATCGAAAAGCAAACAAAAATAAAAAACCCAAACAACCAAAACCCCCACAAACAACAGCAACAAACAGAGTTTGGTTTTGTTGGTTTGTTGTTGTTGTTGTTGTTTTTTCCTGAGAATTAGTTACATATTTCCATTTGCCAGGTTAAAAAATTCAAATACACTGTTAGACCTAATGGATAAATCTGGTATGTCAAGAAAGAATTCAAATTACCAAAAAGGCAGTGGGCAGTGTCTGTACCATTGTATTGGTGCCTCTGAAGGAAAAAAGGCACGAATGGTGAAAGAATTGGCATTCACTTTTTCTGTGAAAAAAAATGCCCTTTGTAGTAGCTGAATTGTAGTTTGTGGTTCTCCAAAGTTATACAAGAGAAAGGATTTTTATGGAGGGATTGTCAGACAGCTACTATACCAACAAAAAAAAACCCCACAGAGCGTTAGCCACAGTTTGGGCACATAATTTCTTCTTAAGGTTTCTTTTTGTATATCACAATTATTTTTAGCTTGAAAAGAAAAAATATGAGGTCTAACTTTTCACTATTTTCTTCGTCTTGCAAAATGAGAACCTCATACTCACTAAAAGGAAAACAAGCCAGTGTGCGAAGAAAAATGCCCACCCTTTCCACTCAAAATTTCACATGGCAGAGGGTCCTGAGAGTTCTCTGTTTCTCAGAACTGTAAAAGGCTGGGCAGCTTTCAGTCTCATACACTGGAACTCATTGCAGTTATGAAGTCATCCCAAGAGGCACCATGTTTGCACTTCGGAGACAGGGGTTTATATTCTGTAAAATATGAAGAAAATATTTAGCAATTCAAGGGAATGAAAGAGTAGCCAATGAGTTGCTGTGTAAGCTGACCATGAGGACAGTGTCTGGAGAGAATTCCCGCTGCTCCCTCTGTACCTGCGTTGCAGTAGTACCTAGTTTTTAATTGCTTTTCTCTAAAAATCTCCTTTGGTCCCTCCTGAAAGCAGGATTCCAGGTGGTACAGGCAGTTGATATGATTTGGTATAAGAGGTGTCCTACTCTTAGGTAAATGCAAATAGTGAAAAAAATATAACAAAAGGAATGACACAAATAACTAAACTCAAAAAGATCCAAAAACTACACTAATTTAGCATGGCATGTGACCAGTCAAATCTAGGCAAGAAAGAGTCGGCTGTACAAAACAGAAGTGTCCCTTGTGATGAGAGATGAGAAACGCATATTGGGTGTGCTGCTGATTTTGAGAACAATCATTCTATTTTTGGACTGTTGTGGCCAGCTATGGCACAATACTTCTTTAGGGAAGGCTATTACAGTACTACCCATTATTTCAGCTATACTTAAAATTCTACCAGCATTTGCATGATAAATCTATTTCTAAAGGCTACAACGAGGCGGTAAATGTTCATTCGGCAACAATGACAGCTGCGATTAGCCATTTAAAAAATTTAGAAATAGAAACAGAAGTTAACGAAAAGAGTCTTGGATTCCGGCACTTGTGTACAGGAATTTAGAAGGTGCACAAGCACTGCAGGGATGGGAGATGCTGCTGGTGTAACTTTGTACAGAACAATGGCTCTGTCTACCCTGTTCTGTCAGAAAGCTCCCATGTCTTTAAAACCACAAACCTCTGAATATCCAAACCCTCTGAGCCATTAGAGTCCTACCTTGAGTGCCGTGGAGTCATAGGACCAAGTAGGAGGTTTGAATGACGAAAATTGCCAAGAAGAGCCTGATTTCTATGAGGCTGAAAGGCTGATGCCATCACCCTTCCCCCTGTGACTTTACACTCTCTTGCTAGTCTTTTTCAAGACCTCACTTGGCCCAGATGGCCCGGTGTCAACTGGTCCCAGAAGACACCTGTGTCTATTCTTCACATGGGAAGAGTGCAGCTGGCACCACAACTTTGCCAAAGCCTCACTTGTGTATTGAACTCACCACCTGGGAATTTTCCAGGAAATGGGTCACCAGTTCTACATTAGGGCAGAAAAGCTGGAAGAGGTTGCATGGTTGAGTATAGCTGCCCTTGCTCATGGATGATGCCTGCTTCTGCGCTGAACATAAGGTTTTATAGAACTCACTGGGTTTGCCATTCAGTTCATGTTTTTAGGTCAGGCTGTCTGTGGGAAAATTCTCCTGTCTCTGGAGAGGACACAAGTGGAACACCTGGTGTGTCCATGTAGGTTCAGGCTTCACCTTTGGTAGGCTCGCAGTGAACAGAGGTGTATGCTAGTCAAGATCGTGTCAGCAGTATGAGGGGCCAGCTTCTCTCCGGAAATGTTGTCAGATCCTTCTTGGCAAAGTCCTCATACTGCAAGAGGCACCCCTTATTCCTGAAACACTTCAGTCTGTAATCTTTGCATTGGGACAGCCATTCCTCCTCTTCCTTCTTCTGCCAGCAGGCTGCAGCTCACAAACATGACTCAATTACTCATCTTCAAGCCACCTGATAGTTTTCTGAGAGCCCTCTGACTGAACCGAACACATTTGCCAGCTGACATGGAGGAGGGCTCATTCCAGCCTAGATCACGCAGGAGAAAGTTCTTCCTCACTCCTGCTGGATGGCATGCAGGATTAGGACATTGGTGAGTCTGGGTTTGGGTCTTGTGTTTGGGAGAGGGAGGGTAAGTTGGGTTACCTTTAGGCAATTGTAAAGGGAGCAATTCTGAGTTTGTAGTCACATGAAGGCAGGGACGAGGACGAGCTGGGCTCGGAGAACAGGGTTTTTTGCATGAACTGGACCTAGCACCTTAAAAGTCTTTTTGCTCAGAGAAAGAGCAGGTTGTTCAGACTGTCTAGAAGGAAATGAACCTGCTCAGCTACTGCTTGTGTGAGTCTGACCCAGCTGTGGTCAAGACAGTCAGTTAGGAGTGACAGCCTTGACCCTTGCTTTCTTCACAGAGTCATCAGGCTCAGTGCAACGGGTTTTCCCGTGTCCCACTACTTCTCCAGCAGAAGTCCAGGCTGCAGAGGGCACACCAACTGTGTAACATCTTGAACTCCTGGCTGCAGTAGACCTGTACAATTGCCACCAGGCCATAATAAAGCTTACCAAGAGGGTGGATGAAGCAGAGCTGCAGCAAGACTATGTAGGATGGGGATCTGGTGCAGCTGTGAGCCTCTAAGTTGGAAGAACCTGGTGGAACATAAGAAGTTCCTGGCACTTCTCACTCCAGACATGACAGTCTAACTGCCAGTTTTCCTGGGAAACTCCATAATTACCAGTTGTGTGAAGACAACCAGGCATTCCACACTACTTCCAAGCAGAGAAAGTGTTTATGGTGCCTGGTCTGCTGGCTCAGGGAATCAAGGAAGCTTTGGAGGGGGCACCTGCAAACCCATGGATACCAATAATGGAACGTCCATAGCCTTTGGCCGGTCACAGTGTTTGGTTTTTAAAATGTTGTTGGCTTTCACTTTGGCATTTGGAGATGCCTTTCACAGACTGGTAATTCTAATTAAAGTTGAATAAATTCTAATCTAATGAGGAAGTGGACAGACTAATGGACCATTATAATAGGGCAGAAAAGACTAGAAACCTTGATATTTTTAGTGCATTTCAACTGACATGCTGGTGCTGAAGATACTTTTTGTCAGGTTGCCCTTAAGAACAGAGAATATTTTAATTCTCTTTCTCTCTGTCATCAGCTAGAGGGATAAAGCCCAAAGACTGTCCCCTGATGCATGTAATTTTTCTGAACTTCAGGCCTCACTCAGTAAGGATGGCCAGTTTCTCAGTCATGTGTGACAGGACTGTGCCTGATCTCATCTGCTTCTAGTGAACAAGGGTGGCCTGTGTGAAAACATGTATGGGGCAATTCAACTGGTGGGCTCTGAGTGTATGCCTGGCTGCAACAAGAACAGCTGTACCATTTTGAAATGTCATCTCTATTTGCTTATTAGTGTCCCATTGTGGTAGGTAATCCATGGAGTTTAATATTGGTTCACTTTCAGGTCTGCTCCTTGCCAGCAGCTCTTCTATATAAGGTTAATACAGTTGCCTTGCACTTGTCAAACCGGAAAACAAATGTGATAACAATTAAAGCTTATTTTGCACTGTACAGTATGTGACTGTTCTCTGTACTCGGTGTCCTTTTGGAGGACTCTGAGCTTTATGACTGCCTCAGCCATCCTATGGAGTTTAATTGCCGCTTGTCCCAGAAATGGGGTCAGTTTTGGGATGAACTCTTAGTTTCTTACAGAGGCATGTGGAATTTGGCATGGTCTGGGAGGGCCTGACTCTGCAGCAAAGCTGCTGTGCTGAGGAAAGAGTAAATATTGGCAAATGCCTGACTGGTAATTTTCTGGCCAAGCCTGTGGACTTGACAGGCATCTGGGATATTTGCTGCTGCACCTTATGTTGAGTGCTTAGTAACCCTGTAGCTGCCCATGACCCTGGTGACAGATGAAGCTTCCCTAAGTTGTGGCTACAGAGTTCAAACAAGAATTTTCCTACATTAAAAAAATGTGTTTTGGATGAGCTTGTCTTTGCACATATTTTAATACCATCTCCTTGACAGTGCCATTCAGCAGAAGCTGATGACTATTTGAAACTCCTGGGCACTGTGGTCATTTGAAAGGATACTTGGGGCATTAGAGAATGGATAGCTTTGCCAGTAATGAAGGCCAGTACTTCTACCCTCACATAGTCTGTTCTTTGGCAGAAATAAGGCACCAGCATGTCCCAGGATGTATGTGCTGGAGCTGTGTTCATGTGTGAGAAGTACCTGGTTTTACTTGAGGAGTTTGTACATCACTGCAGACTTTTTTGAAGCCTGAGTATGTGGTGGGTTTATATTCCTTATCATCATAATGATCAAGTATTTTCTCCTCTAGAGTTCAAGGAGAAAATATATCACATTTGGACCCTTGCTTGTTACTGCATCTCTAAGCTTTGCACATCTTCAGTGGGGAATTACAATCAGTACAACAAGGGCCTTGCAAGCCTGACAGATCTGCTGACAGTGTAAGACTTAAGAAGCCCTTAAAATAAACCCAGTGCCTGCTACTGCAGCACTGATGATTGCACTTTTCCATTTGCCTGGCTCTTCTTGGAGCCTTTAGCTCCCTCCTGCTTTTACTGAACCTTGCAAGTGTTCACCTGTCATAGCAGAGCAATGCAGCACGATCAGTGTGAAGGCAGGAGGGCACTGACAAACTGAGCCCTTATAGGTGGATCATGTGATTACCTGTGAAACAGGAGGAAGCCAAGAGAGCTGGGAGGAGCACACTGAATTGTGGAGTGTCTGGGGATCTGGAAAGTCTCCCTTCTTTGATGTAGTACTGAGACACTGAACACAAGGTCAGTAATGGAGAAATGAGTGGGCAGTGGTAACCCACAGCTGTCCCTTAAGGTTGTACTTACCAGTGCAGTGCAGGTCCAGGCAGTTCACCCCTCGTGTTTTTATTGGACTCTTTAATATTTAGTGAGGATGGTAGAAATTTTAGAGAATTAGGGATGTAGTAGGTTTCATTACCTTCTTGTTTCAGATTTGTTACAGTCATGTGTCTTTAAGTTTTGAGAATAATCTTGAGGTGCATAAGGCCAAAAGGTAGCCTAAGAATTTCATGTGGCACAGGAGGGAGGTGCCAGCTTAACGTTCTCAAGGTGTTCAGTTAGAGTCAGCTCATCCAGTTTCTAGTTGAATGGCTCAAACATTACTGTTTATTAAATATTTAACACTTGCCTGTATACTAAAGATGGGTAATGGCCAAGTCTTCTCTTCCTTTGAAAGAAAGTGGCTCTGTCTTTTCAGCTGGACTGAACATGGTAATTTTGAGGCATAGTAGGTGACATCAGAGCAACCTAACAAATTAAACACCTATGGGGATGTAAGTAGTTATTGCCAGCGTAGGTACTAGTTAATTCTGCTAGGGCAGCATGGTGGCACCTTTAGGTGTGTGCAGTCTGGAGAACTCTAGATGATGTTTTGGTTTCCTTGTGCAAAGTAAGATGCCTGTGAGATGTAAGGAAGCTGTGCAGTCAAATAAGGTTTCCATGGCTTTTTCACACAGATTTATTAAATTGCCTGTTTGTAGCACGTGGGTAGCAGGACATCTGTACTTTACAAAGGGATTTTTGAGGACAGACTGATAATAACTGTTCAGTGTTTATATAGAGCCTTCCTTATTACTGTCTTCTTAAATGTAAGGGCATCCAAATTCTTGGAGTTTATCAACTATTATTAAAATTTACTTATACAAAACATTGGGGTGGGAGGCCAACTCTGATATCTTCATTTAGTATGGCCATAGTGTTAGATCAATATTTTTTTTCAGAAGAGAAGGAAAAAAATTGGCCAAATTTGTATAAGATAATTACCATGAAAACAAACAAACAAACAAAATAATCTTGGTCCTAAATACAGGGACAGTGATGTTTTGAAGAGCTAATAACTGTTCATTATGACTAACTTTTCTAATAAAAATCTAGACTCAGAAGGGGAAAAAAAAGAACCAAACCCAGTCCTGGACGCTGGTACATGCAAACCAAAAACTAACTTGTAGATTAAAATTCCTACAATATCATTACGCTCAGTAACACAATGCAGTGGGTTTACTGTGTTTCCCTTGTAAATGCCCTTTGGAAAGTACTTAAATATGGCTCAGATAAGTTACTGCAACAGTTCTGATAATTTTCTGGGTAAATATTCTGTATCTGGAAATTTCCATACAAGGTACTTTAGCTGCAGTCATGAGGAATTAGGTAGCAAGAAGTTCGTATGTGCAGTTTGTGGAGGTTTATGAACTATAATACAATCTTAATCAGAATCTATAAATAGGAATGCTTAAAAAGTGAAATATTTTCTCTTCTTTAAGATGCCCCTACTAAATCCACCTAAGGCAGCCTCACGGCACAGCATGAAATGGGATCTGCCTCAGGTACTGAGTTATATTTACTTTTAAAGCGCTTCCATAAAGAGCACTATAGTAGATCCTTTGTGCTAAAAAGGAAAAGCTGTCCAAAGTTAATGCTCTTTAGGAGATCTTACCTAGGGCACACTCAGACACAAAACTTCCATCTCGTTGCTCAGTGGCCCTGATGCTATCAGGTGCTGAGTACCTTCAGGTTCCTTTGCTGTTGGTGGGAAAAGACCTACACACCTCAAGATTAGGCCTTTGGTCTGCAGTATTTGGGCACTCATGCTGTCATTGTGTGTGCAATGGGATGGATGCTTACACTGACACCCAAAGACAGCCACTGCAGGTGTCCCGGAAATATTAATGATAGAAGCTGAAGGAGCATTTGCTTTGCTTACAGTGTAAGAAAAGCTTTAAAGCTTCTCTGGTATTTCCTCTTGAGATTTCATGCTAATATTTATGGCTTTCTGTTTCTTTCTGTCCTTAATATTTTCTAGCTTGCAGCTGAGTTACTGGTGCTGGTTATCTCTTGGAGACTGGAGACACCTCCCCCTGTCTGTTTTATCAAAGACGTTTCATAGCCTGCAGTCTCCCCAAGTGCTGTGATCCCCAGGTTTCCATCAGTGTCCCACTCTCCCAGACCTCTCAGGTCTCATGTTCCCTGCCCCAGCCATCAGACCCCACTGGCCTCTCCCTCTGTGGGCCTCCTCAGCTTGCCCAGGGTACCAGTGCCCAAAAATGGGACTAGAGGAGCTGATCACTGTATGCAGTCAATGCTCTCTGCACTAATCTGCTCGAGATTTCTGTTCTAATGTACTTTCCTCTTCAAAAGGCTGATCAGTAAGTGTGGCAATTCCTATTACTAATTCAGTGACTTTAAACAAATCCTAGGCAACAACCAATGCTTTTCTCAAGGGAGAGTGTACTGAAAAAGATAAATAGCAGAGGTTTTTTTCCCCTTTGGTATTTTCTTTGCTGAGTGTACCTGTGCATTTATATAATCATAGAGCCAGTACTAAATGTATTTACTAAATGTATTTTTGTTAAGTTTTGAGGTGGTTCTTTTTTTTTTTTTTTTTTTTTTTTTTTTTTTTTTTTTTTTAACCCATCACAAATTGTATTACTGGAAACAAGAAGTACATCTGGACTGTAACTAGCATGATTGTACTTTTATTGCTTAAGTGTGGATGCCTATATCCAATGTTTTCATGTGCCTTGAACTCAAACAAGAATGTTACTTGCATTAGTGCAGGCGTTTCATGGCCTTTCAGAACTAAATGGAAAAGACAGCCTTTCAGGAAGCCTTAATGCCTTTCCATATGGAAGCAGTGCCTTGTTGTGCACATGGTGTTTGATTTCTTTTCAGTCATGAAATTTCTTACCTTCTGGTGTATGTTCCTTTATTATTTTTCTTTTTTATAAAGGAAAAAAATTAGGCTTTGTGGAACTTGATGTATTTATAATGCTGGAACTTTTCATGTTTGGTGGGAGAAGTTGCAAATATAATTATTTTATAACAGGAGAACAGGTTGCTATATAAAATTGGAAAGATTTGCTGGAAGGCCTATTTCTGTACTTAGAATAATAATATAGAATTCTAGATTTGTGTGGTATAAGAATTGCAGAGTATGAAACAGTTATACTATCAGAAGTTATTTTTTGTGTGCTGTGTGTGATTAGCTAGACCTTTTCTGGTCTAGAAATTAAATTAGAATTAATAAACATAAATGGACTTGTCTGAACTGTAAGGTTAAATTGAAAAACTCATCTCATGTTTACTGAATCTTAATCTGACCAAGGTCACCCCTTCTGTTTGTTAGGGAATTTAATTTCCTCAACCTTCAAGAACTGGCTGGTATTCAGATGCTAGGACCCCAAATAAAATCCAGTGCACTAAAATCCTTGGAAAAAAACTTGGCTGAAAACCCACCAAGCCAGACAGCATTCCAGCAAATTTACTTTCCAGGACTGCATAACCTAGTAAACATCTCCTTTCCTAGCCTGAAAGCTTTCAGGATTCCTGTTATGAGGAGATAAGCACTTACCTCCTGCCTAGACTGTATTTGCAATTGGATTTAAGGAGGGAATAATTTATACCTCAGCTGGGTCCCCCGAGAAGCCCCAGACAGTCCAGAATTTAAATTACTCTTTCAGGCTGAATCCTCGTCCATCTTTCCAAACTCTCTAATCAGCACCCAAAATGCTCAGCTCCTGTGAGATGTAAGGGTGAGCACTGTACGAAGGCTGATGCCACAATAGATTAGCATTTCTTTTAGTACATCCCTAAATATAGCTCCTGATGGAATGATATTAGCTGGGAAGGGAATCCCTCGCTCTCTGTGCTGCTGCTCATGGAGGAGCTTTCACCAGATGTGAAATGAGGACAGATGGTTTTTCCAGAGTCTGAATGAACATTTCAGACATGGGTGTTGATCCTTTGGGTTTGAATTGTCCTCTTGGGAGAGGGGGCAACATGGAATAGAGACATTTTTGCCTTTCTCCTGTTATTCAGCAGTATCCTTTAGAACCTGTGAAAAATCCAAATGTGAACAGATCCGTGAACTCAAATACTGTATTCCCTGTAACTCCCAACCACTGATGTACCACACCTGTAGTACATGTGATCATGTGATAAAGCTTCAAGATCTCTATGCCAAGTTTCTTATCCTTTTTCTTGTTGCTAGTATGGTCATTGATGATTAATCCCTGTGTACAACATACCACAATCCCCTCATAATTCAGTTGAATTTTTTATTTTCCTAGTACTTCATCTCCTCTGGTATGAGTGTTCAATTGCTGGCCTGACTGTAAGCAACAAAACTGTTCCTGAAGTGACTGAAATACTCTATGGTGCTTCAACAGTTTGATAGCAGGAGTTCTGCTTCATCTGCAGTGCCCATATTAATTCAAAGTATCCTATCTGCAAATTAGCAACATAACACCTTTTAATTTATATTTAACATAAGGAATATTGTCAGATACATCTCTCCTACAAAAGATGGAGAGGAAGAGCTTGCTTTCATCAGTCTGCTTCCAAATGTTCCTAATAAAACTTATTGACTTCAGCTTTAAGTCTGGTGGCACATCTATGTAATGTTAACAAAACCAGCTGGGGACCAGACCCTTATTGTTACTTTAGTAGAAAATTAGAGATGTTTGATCCAGCTGAACAATGTTCTCAATGTGCTAAGCACACTTATCTTCCAGGAACTTTAATGAAATTGAAAGCACTGAATTAGCTAGATTGACCTGGCATGAATTAATCAAGACAGCCCATCAGCCATTTAGGAGAGTAAAGCTGAGCAATATTTGAGTAGTCAGATACCATTGTATAAGATAGTGCTCCAACTATCAGCAGGAAAGTTATGTATCTAGGGTAGCACATGATGATTTCTTGCTTGATGGATGAGTAACCTATGGGGTGATGAAAAAACTAGTGAAAAAGGCTTTAATTCAACTTGCTTTTCGAAAACTTATATTTTTTTGATGAGCAACATGCATTATTTAGCTAATTGCTACTTTAGTTCTTTTTACGGACACTAATTACGGTAGTTTGAAAACTGCGTTGGAAAGAAATATATATCCCGTTCATCATTGTCATGTGCATTCTAGCATAGGAAGATGGAGAGAAATACACCATTTTAGGTCAGAAACTACTGAAAGAATCCTGCAGCTGTTGAAGTTCTGAGAAAATTATTATCTGTACTCATTGAGTCAATGCATGCTGACTCATGCTTATGTAGCAAATAGATGCTGCACTTTGAGGTACAATCAGCCCTATAATAATAAAGTCAGATGAATTACATATGCCCACACCTTCAATCACACCAACAGTGTGCAGGTACTTGGAAAGAAACTGTGTTATAGTGGAGTTGAATCAGTCCAAACAGGGTGGGAGAAGGGCTAGGATGTCTTCTGCAGTAGATCTTGGGCTTTGAAACTCCATCCGCAAAGAGGTCCCAAAGCTCATCTGAATTTAGGAACAGAATAAACATTTTTAACAGAATTATACTCCTGTATGTGTTTGGTAGTACATTTGCATCCTAATGTAGAACCCAAGGGAATAGAATTTTTTTTCCTTTTGGGGAAGTATATTGCTTTATAATTTTGTTTTTCATTTATGTACCTGATTCATCACTAAAAATGCAGGTTAGAATTTCGGTGGTACAAGCTTTTCACTTAGGTGTAAATACAGGCATATGCAAAAGCCTGTGCAGACTCTGTGTCAGAATATCTCAGATTCACACTGGCTCCCCCCACATATCTGCCGCTTTTGTGTTTTCACAGGTTTAACCAGCAGCTCTTGAAGCATTATTCATGGTTCTGGATCTAGCCAGGAGCTCCTTCCAGCTGACCGACCTGCCGGTTACATACAAAACATGGGGCCAGATGTGCTTGGAGAGTAAAAATGGCTAATGGTCCTAAGACATCCAGGAGTTAACAGGCAGGAGCTATTCTTCATGACTTCTTTGCAGCTGCATAGGCGTAGTCAGGGAGTTTGAGAGGAAATGCTTGGGTTTTGGATCAGTTCCCTGAATTTTCCATCAGTTCCTAAGGAGTTAGAACTGTACCTGCAGAAGGTAAAATGATTTGTCTCTTCAGAAGCTTTGCTAAACCGCATAACAGAATAATCTCTGACATAATTTTGTTGAGCTGTGTTTTTTTATGGGCAAAGAGACTTTAAATTCCTATTAAAAGAAGAATCATGTACAAATGGAGATTACATTGGAGATAGTATGTCCAAAATTCTGCATGCTTGACAGTGATAAATTAGACCATTTAACATATGAGTGAAGCAGTATTTCAAGAGGTTGCCTACAATTCCTAAGTTCTGCAAATTAATGAAAGCAAATAGAAACTGGAGTGTAAAACCCATAAAAAAGAATGTATTTTTAAAGAAAAGAAAGAGGATATAGGTTGGTTTTTGTATTTATTCCATGTAGTCTCCTATGAGACAAGTATATCTATGTGTGAGCTGGAAAATTTTCAGATTATGGTCACTTCCATAATTTGTTTGAATTCATCATAAAAGATATCAGGAGGAGATGCATGGCACCTATCGCTTCTAATGTCGGCAAGACTAGAAAGGAGATGCATTTTACATTCTGAGTAAGGCTACTTCTGAGACTAATATTGAATATAATGCCTTTTCACACACTAGAAAGGAAAGCAGAAACTACTGGTAGTGTTTCCTCATATGCTTTCTGGTTTTGTTGTTAGCGACCCTCTGGCAGAAGTCATGCTAGCTATAAAAAATTAGTGACAGGAACTTAGCTGTTTGCATCACAAGCAGCAGAAGTTCTTGACATTTCTTGTCTGCACCTGACATGCTTTCACCAGGTATTAAAAATTAACCTAATCCTGCAGCTGAGTCTCCTGGGAGTTTGTATGCCTTCGGGAGTTCTGCAGTAGCAAAGGAAAAAGAAAAAATCAGGGAAAAATAACAAGAATAAAGAAGCAACAGCCTTGATTCAGAAATAAGTTTCTCTCCCTCTAAGGCTACTGGAAACTTTTCAGTTTACTTTATAGAATCATGGGATCATTTAGGTTGGAAAAGACCTTTAAGATTGAGTCCAACCATTAACTCAGCGCTGCCAAGTCCACCACTAACACGTGTGCCTTAATGCCACATCTACACGTCTTTTAAATACCAGGATTAGAAGCAAAGTCTTTGGAATAGCAGCTCGCAATTCAGGCCATTGCTCTGAATACTGTGCTTTAGCTTCATCAAATTTTTCTCAGAAAACCTGAAACCTACAAATTCTGGTGCACCCTCAAGACTCTGCAGGTTGTGGCTCCTTAACTTTTACACCCTTTTCCAAAACCCCTCAGACTGGCAATGACTCTTTACTTCTTTTCTGGTGTCTGGTCTGTATGATGATCATGACTCTGCCTTCTTGCTTCTGGAGCTTTGCCTACAAAACAGCATTTTGCTATGAGGACTATGTGATTGTGCATAATTGCAGTTCACAATATGGTTTTTAATACAAACCTATTACTACAAACACACTAGCTACAAAAGTTGCAGAAGCAGTTTAATGACTTTTTTTTCTGACCTGGGATTCTGTCGCCCACTGTTGCCACAGCCAGTGTCCGCAGTAGTTACGGTGTCGCTGCAGCAGCAGTGCAGAACAAAGGTACCACACAGACACAAAGATGCTGTGGATCTTCCCAGTGCAGTCATCTGTCACTGATGGCTTATCTCCAAAGCAGCACGTGCAGTGCCTGAACAGTGTCTCATCCCATTCCCACCATCCTTTGCAGAACTCAGCTGTGGTGTTACGTGTCTAGCCTCAGCTCCCATTCTTCATTCATCACCCCTTCTTCCTAGGCTCAACAGAGAGACACAGAGACAGTGGAAAAGAGTACCAAAAAGGGCAGGGTTAAGTTGCATTTTTCTTTTCTCCTGAGAAATTCCTCTGGAAAACTCAACAGGAGACAGCAGGACCTACAGTAAACACACATATGCAAAGTACACTCCGTGTCCTCACTATGCTTATGAAGTTCAGCTGTTGCCAGTAAGCATATATCCCACTTGTAAGACCTGCAAACAGACCATGGATCTGAGAGGTGATAAGATAGATGAGCTAAAACTCAATTATTGGATACAAATAAAGGAAGCTGTCTCAGAACTTCGCTCTTTCCCCCCCCCCTTTTTTTTTTTTCTTTTTATTTTTTTTTTTCCTGGCATTGTACATGCCTGAGGGAATAATGGGTGAAGATAACTAGCCTGGATCAGTATAAGAAGGCACATAGAGTGATATTCTTCTTTGAACCTGGGCCTCAGTAGAACCTTTAGGTAAATGCTAGAAGAAACTGAATAAATAAAGAAAATAGTTGAGATAGAAAACATGGTCAGATTCCTCAAGATAATGAGATTTGAAGAGCTTAACAATGAAAATGATAGAAATTGGAACACAAAGAAGGGAATTATTTTTTTTCTCCTTTCTTTTTCTACAATTACCTTAAGATCTGTCAAAAGCCCTCCAGGTATCAGGGCACTCACTTCTTCACACATAGCCTGCAGGAATTGTTCTCTGTGTTGTACCATGGAACAGTTTAACAATAACAGCTCTTGAGTTAGTTTGCCAGTGTTTACAAAGCTCCTCCTGTTTTGGGATTAGGAACTGACAGTCTGGAATTGGCTTTACAGCCTTCACATATCAGGTTCTCTTTCAAGGCTTTTTCTTGGCTTGTCTTTATGTTTTAAGGCTGAGAGGCTCTTTGGGGTTTTAATTTTTTTTTCAAAATTTTCAAATTTTCTACTAGCAATTTCTAATGTTTCAGCTTTGAGTTTTCAGGGTATGAAGTGTACATAGGCAAGTGTTAATTGTCATACATCTACATCTGCATGGAATTTTTCTGCTTCTATGTAAATGAAGCATCTCAATTTTATACAATTAGTCTAAAACCTATTAATTTCAAAATAAAAGCACTATTTTCACATAAGCTTTTATATATATTTCTGTGTTCCCCACCTCTAACATAGTTTTTCTCCTATCCTAATATTCCTATTAGTTATTGATTGAATCTCATCCACAATTCATAAGAACAAAATGGTCCAGCAGGTGGTTTGTAAACCAGATCTGGACTCAGTTTGGTGTCAGAAATACCATTATCTTTTCTACCCTCAGTACACTCACAGATTGCGAGATCCTTGTCCTTCTTGCCTGTCTTTATCTAACAGCTGCTGAGTGGGGTAGAGTGCTGGCCAATTGCTCCCTCCCTCAGTCAGTGGCCACAGGTCAACATTTAATGCTTGAACCCACTCAATATATGGAAATTTTTCTTCTCTTTTCATCATCCTCCTTGTTCTTTTAAATGCTTATTTGATAGGACAGTTCAGGTTTATCTGAATGAGGCCAGAAAAGAACAAAAGAACGGTCTTTGAAAAAGTAGGAGACCTCTGCCTGGTGTACTACACAGTTTCCTCTTGTATTTCCATCATTGCATCTTTAATAAAATGGCATTTTTAATTAAAACTTTTCTTGGGAGTAGTTCAGGTGTTCATAATGGCCTTCTGCTTTGTATTTTTGTTGTAGTCAGAGAATTAGTTGAGCAGCCTTTCAAGCTTGGCATTAATATGGACTATGTTTTCTCTCCCATGTGGCCAAGCCTTTCAGAAAGAAATCTCAAAGACCATCCCCCTCCTTCAGATTTGATTAAAATTAACTGATAGGCTTAACACTATTTAAAAAGGCTTGTTGGACAAGCAACATGGTTGCTTAGGCTTCATTTGTTTAATCAGATATATGAAAGTGAAGAGTTCATTCCTGCAGTGCTCAGTAGAATCTACTCTAAATTTGGAAAATATGCATTGTCAATTTTTAATGAAAATTTTGAGCAGTATGAAGTTTCTTGGTCATCCTTTTTCCTCGGATACAAGCACAACAGGAAATGGAAGTTGATGGAGATGTTTTCACAATGGATGGGGATAAACCATTTCCATGACATCATTCTACCACTCTATGGAATATATATATATATAATGTAAGGCTCGGGTTCATGGTCTTGTGGTTCTCCTGGTTTTGAGACTTTATGGAAAGGAAAAGAATCTTATCTTTGTCCTTACTCTTTTGCCAAAGCTACCGAAACATGAAAGAACAGAAAGAAGTCATTTAGTGGACTACTGCATGCTGAAAGCCTGCAGCTTGCTATGCTCTGCATCCCCCAAATCTTTGCACAGCCTTCCCAAAGGTGGTGTTGAAGGAGTTGTCCGAGGTGCATGGGGACTCTAAAGAAAGAGGAGTGAAAGTTTTATCAAAGCAAATACTATTTGTAGTAATAACGTAGTTCAGTACTGCAGATTGGCATCAGCTGATGCCTAAGAAATGCAAAAAAAAAGGGTTATAGTTCTATCATTACTGGATTCAATTTGGCTGTTATACTGTTTTCATCTACATAAAAGGAAGTGCTCTGAGAATGTCCATCATTATAAGAATGATGATTGCATTACTGTAATACATTTCAGCTTAAAGCACTTCACAAACCACAGAGCCTTGTGAGTATAAATATGTAAGCCTCTCTAGATTAAAGAAAATTAGTGGTCATAATACAGCACAATACACAGCATTGGGAAGAATACACAATGCACAGAATAGAAGCTGGATGAACAAGGTTTTCTATTCTTTTTTTTGGATTTCAATATCTAGCACCTTGCAGTTTCTCTTAATTACGTTTTTGTAACCTGAGGGGACTCCAGAAAACCTTTAGAGTTCATAAATTGCAACTGTCAAGTGTTTTTAAAAATAATATACCCCATAGATGGAAAGAATTAAATGTTCTGATGGCTGAGTTACATCTCTGCAACAGGGTCTGCGTAAAGGGATGCAGAAACTGCCAGAGACCTAGGCCGGTGTCCAGAAAGAAGTCAATAAATTGTATCTTAGTAAGGATAACTGGATGGAAAGCAGAACTTTCTGTTCTATGAGTGCATTGTGAAGACATTGTCTTTTTTATTGAAACTCAAAAATCTTTAACCCAAGAGTTTATCTGATGACCGGGAGAAATTGTGAGACACAAGATTTATACAAATCCAGTCCAAGACCCGTTAAGATTCTGAAAGAAGACCATGGACTTCAGCTGTGGTTTGATCCTCCACATCACCTTGGTATGACTGAGGGACTTAATGTACAGGCAATAATGAGGAACTTAATGTACTGACAATAGTGATGTATAAAAGATGAATAATTAGTTGGGACAATGCAATGTCAGATGATAGCACCAGAAGGCATACTGCTGAGAATTTAAGTATAGTAATAAAATCTTAGTACAATATAGCCAGAGTTGATTTTGTGAGATTAAATAGCGGCAAAAAGACAAGAAAGATGCAAAGGAGTGGAAATGATGATGGAGCAAGGGAAGAAGAGGTTCATGTCAGCACATTTTCTTATGGTTGCTTCTAAGAGGCTGGAGTGCTCTTGCCTCTGCAGATGTGAAAATTATTCAGGATCCAGAGGTGTTTCACTACGTATTATGCGCAAGAGCTGCTTGTGCCATGTAGTCAGCAGTGGTCTTCAATTTATTTCCATACTTATGCCATTTAAAATCCAGGAGCTGTGACTACAGGAACACAAGAAGATCTGCACATATAACTGCAAAATTTTTAGTGAGGTTTTTGAGAAGTCCTAAACAAGAAAAAAATTACCTTCAAGTCCATGTTTCCATCTTATTTACCAGTTCTGTGACCTTAGTGAGGTCTCTCTAGGGGATGTGGGAAAGGAGCACAGAACCACAGAGACAACTGCCTTTTCTCTGTGCAGTGGCACTGTGGAATCCTTGGAGAATCCTTTAAATACAGATGGAAATTGTTCCTCCTCCCTTCTAAGCATGCTTACATCAGCTGTATAGATTGTAAAATATGCAGATCATTCATAAGCACTCTAGTAAATTTCCAGCACCAGATTTGAACTTTTTCAATAGTAGATAATCAGAACAGATAAATACTTCTTTACCTCAATACGGCACAGGGCAAAGACAGCCAACATAACACGAAATGAGGATAAAGAGAAGGAACTTTGCCATTTTATGTAGCTGCTCAAATTACTAAGAGGCAAAAAAATCTTTAAAAGAAAGTTATTTTTTCTAATTTAGGGTCAATAAATACAACCAAAAGAGCCAGTTTTCAAGAGATAAATCTCTAAAGCTTAGCATAAAATCTCAGAAAAGGCCATTTATACTGTGGGCTTCAACTATAATTTTCTTTCTTTATGTGCAAATCAGTCTAAGAAGTTTAATACATAATTCATGTATGTGAGTAAATTTATTTATTTTGATGGCATAGAACAATATTGTCGAAATAGAAAAGGATGTGAAAGCACAGCTACTCTGTAGTATCCTAAGGTAGCATTCATTATCTTCAAATGTATTCTGTGTGTGTTGTCGATGGATAATTTAATATAATGCTGCTCCATTACCAGTGTTCTTTATGCCACACAAGCTTTAAAAGGCATTATCTGGCTAAAAGACAGAGATGGCCTTATTATCTGATCTCTGAAAGTGAAGGGAGGAAAAGCCCACAGACTTGAAAGGTTTTTTATGCTAAAGGAAGATATTTAAAACCATTCATTTAAAGCTTAGAAATCTTCCATTGGTCATGGGATGTTGAGATTACATATAAAGGGAACAGCTTTGTAATTTAAATTCCTGCCCACTGTTATTATTTTGCCGGCAATATTTTCAGCCTACTTCTTATAAATTCTTGTCTTCCTTACTTCACAGTAGACTAATAGGTGCTTCAGATATACCAGCAAGTCAAATACAGGCATCTAGACAGAAAAAGGTGATGTTATATAACCTAAGCAAACCCACTTTTTTTAAAAAAGTGGTCCAGATGTTAAAAAAAAAAAAAAAAAAAAAAAAAGAAAAAAAAGGCAGTCCAGCAGTTGCTCAGTGGATGTCACAGCGACACCAAAGGATCAGTGATTCAGTGTTCATCCATTCCCGGGGCTGCAACGCCAGAAGTCATCCTGCAGACCTTGAGAGCTCAGACCTCCCAGCACGCACTGGACACTGTGGTGGAGAGGGTCTGAGTGGACATTGCACAAACACCTCGTGTTTGATAGACACGGCATTCTGTTTCTCCAAGTGTTCACAGCTTCTCATTGCCAAAGTGATACACGGATAATCTTATCTACAGGAGATAGAACTCAGCTGCTTAAGTTGTTTCAGAAGAATGTGTACTGATGGTTCAAGTCAGTTGACACAGGGCAAGCAACTCTTTGGATGCCAGGTGGGGAAAAGCAGAGTTGCAGGGGAATGTTGTGTATTGAAGGCTAAAAGAGATGCAAATATTTTTTTTTTTTTAAGAGTTGTGTTGAAGAGTTATTCAAGCAGGCAAATAGTCAGGTTAGCTACATATTATAACACTTGGCGTGATTACATAAATTTTTCATGCTTCCCTAAAATTGTTGCTAACTTCTCTGATTTGTTTGGTTGTCCTGCATGAAGCATCTTGTATGAGTTATATTCATTGCTGTTTCACACATGGTAAGAACAAGGACTTTAAAGGGTTAAGATTTTTGTTATAGTCTCATAGTTTTAATGTATTTAATTCAGAATTTGGTCAGAGTGGTGTTATTTCAGTTTTTTTATGGAAGAAGTTGTTTCTCACACAAAGTGTTTCATCACACAAAGTGATGTGGTATCATGTAACAGGTTTATTTCTTGCTCAGTGCCAATTCATTGTATCCAGAAGCTGATGTATCAGCTGAAAATACAGAAGTCAACATTATTTAAGGTTGTTTTGATCTCCATGACATTGTTGGCTGTAACTTCTTATCCCGGTAGTATTGTCATTGAGGGTACAGGAATGACCTGCTGGAGAATTTCCAAATAGGCTTGTGCTTGTGATTCATTATTCATTAAAGGAGACAATCTATACAGGGGTTTTAGGTAGTCTAGTATGATGTGCTGCTTTCTTTCTCATTCCTTGTTCTCTTTGCTGCTGATTAGAAACAAAGACTGAGTTTTCTGGGATACCAGGACAGCTTGATTAAAACAAAAGGCAAGAATATGACTTTAAAAAAAAAAAAAATAAAAGGCCTTGTTTTACAGAGAGAAGATAGTGATATGTAGAATGAGCTTAAGTGACAGAACTCAAGCCAAGAGCCAGCGTGCAGATGTTTACTTGCTGGTACTTGCTCCACCTCAAGGCAGTAGCCAGAGGTGGTCCTGGAATGCTTTTTTCATTGCCCTTGGATGATGGGCAGAAGGTGATTCCCCAGATGACTCTGAATGGACAAGGACAGAGGACATGTCTAATCGACCGATCTCCTGATAAAATAAACTGGATTGTTTATGATGACGATGAATATTGTGATGTGAAAAGAATGAATAGTGGGAAAAAATACTAATAAACAAATTATTAAAGGCAGATGAAATGATAAAGTGAAAGAGATGAAGATATATTTTATACAGTTACTAAAATTATTCTGATGTCTCTGTTTTGTACTTGAATATCCCTATAACAGATACTTTAGAAAGAGCTAGAGAAGAACATTCCTTCTCTCATACTAAGCATCTCTCAGACAAACAAATGTAATGAGTGATGTGAGTCAGCATTTTATTCACTGTCCAAAATTTAAGAAGGCAAGATACTGTTTTTTGATAAGTCAGATACCTCCGTTAAGAGTGGCAAATGCATAATTTTAATATAAATTTTTGAGGCTTGTGCTCTGTAAGCAGTGAATGGTTCTACTGAATTTTGAATAATTTAGGTCTCATTTTCTGAAGTATAGGGCATCTTTAATTTTTTGCAAATGTTTTAATTTCTCCCATGCAAAGACCATAGTTCAACAAGTTATTTGTGCATAATTTAATGTATGGATACTCATTGATTTTAGCTTAAACTTTTAATCCTTAAAGCTTTAACTTGTTAATTGCATTACTGAATTAAGGCCAGAGTTGTTTAAAAAAATTACTTGAGTTCAGTTCTTTGGGATGCTATAACATTCAATTAAAATTTGTAAATCACTTAATATGGCATCAGTCATTACCCATTATTAGTTTTTACTTTATTTCCTGACAAGCATAATATAAAAGTCTGTACCATAAGGGCAACATGCTTTGTTTTGCAATGATTCCACTGTGTACCAAGCTAAGGAGGAAATGAAGATTTGAGGCATTTTCCTGTGCCAGTGTTTTCCTCTGTCACCAGGACACAGGCCTGTCCCACAACCATGATATTGAAAGAGGGAGATATAGGCTATACAATGGGGCAGAAAGCATTCACAGACTGGTAGGGGAGAAAAGACAGTTTTAGAATTGGGATGTAACATGATTTTCTTGTTTGGTTTTTGTTGTTGTTGTTTTGTTTTGTTTTAGTGGGATTTTTTTAATATTTTTTTTGGTTGGTTTGGTTTGGGTTTTTTTTTTTAGGCAAAAAGGTCTCTTGACATTGTTTTATCTGTAATTGTAAACAGGTTGTGTATGGGAGTGAAATTACCCTCCAGGTCAGGCCTGTAACTAGTCAGAGCTTATTTCAGTCAGGGGAGTTACAACAGAGCTTTGGCACAAAGAAGTTTAGTTAGTCGGAAACGTCTCCTCTGATAGAAAGCAAAAAAAAATCCCAACAACTTGAAAGATACTGTACCTTTGAGGGTCAGTACAATCTTGTCAGTATTTAAAAGGGATTTCAGTATTGGTATATGTGACTGAAGTTGGTTCTGCACCAGATTCCTGGTTCAGTGAACAAAACCTAAGAGTCTGTGTCACTTTGAAGATAAAATGGTCTCTCTCAGGAAGTACTGTCAAAAATCTGATGAAATGAAGTGCTGAAGCTTTGACTGGTTCTTTAGTTGTGCTTTGACTTCAGAGTCCTTTGGGTTATTCTTTATTAATCTAAAGAAATCACACCTTCTGGCTATTTCACACTGTTTGAATTGCTAAACAAGCCTGGCTGCTCAATTTCTAATTCCAAAGGAGTTCTCTGGATCATATGAATGACCTCGGGCAGCATTGCTAGTACCTGAAAACCTTCTCTGGATTTAGTTACTAACAGGGTAGTCAATATTACACAGGCTTATTTTGGGAATTTCTTTGGATCTAGAAAAGTCAAAATAGCACGACTTGATTTTTTGGGGCTCAAACTGCAGTTCTAGGCTTGTTCCTCCGTTCTGGACCTAATCTTCCGTGCTCCATGCTCTTGATCCTATACTAGCAAGGCATTGAAATTACTGACTGTTCCAAATTAACTGTAGTTGCTGGGTTCCTTTGATGTTGAAGTATCATTGCACAGTCTCCACATGGGGACTATGAAGGCTCCACCTTCCCACATGGAACCTCTGAAACCTTAAGTGTAGGCATATTGAGTTGAAAAACCCTTCTTACAAAGAACAAGGGAGTAGGTGACTTTTTTATTAGTATCCTACTCTATGCCTAGCACAGAGGCCTTAATTTACTATCCCAAAATACCAAGCAAACATAATAATGGTAAATGCTAATGATTTATGGGGTCTGGAGAATCATCATGGGATTATTGGGGGAGTTTCGTATTTACTTTATATTACTGTGTTGACTAAAAGTTGCCAGAGCCAAGCCTGGAGACTTAGTCCTCATCCTACTGAGTAATTGGTTGGGCTTTTTCATTTGTGTTATTTTGCTGATGTGCTTATTGAACGTTGAAGTTACTTAATGCTTTAGAATGCAGTGTATTTTGTCTAGATCTATTCATCCCAGAAGGCAGGGGTTTCGATTTCTTTCTTTTTATGCTACTCAGTGTAGAGTAAAAGCAGACTGGGGAAGAATTCAAGAGGTTGATAGTATATATTCTCTAGAGAGTAATTGTTTTTCAGGTTGGAGACATTTAGCTCAAATTCCTTTACTTTAAAGTTCTTTTCTATTTTTTTTCCCTTTAAAATTTAAATTATACTGAGTAATTTTACTCTAATAATAACTTCTCTGAAAATAGATGTTGTTTCTTCTGACTTTATTAGCAGTGATTCCTGATGTAAAACATTGTGGAGGATGAAAGATTTGCAACACAGTAGATTATTCATTAGCTGTTCCAGTAGAGAAGTTGGTGGAAAACCATTCCAATCTACTGATTATATGTTTTGAATAAAATTAGTTCAACATTTTCAATAAAATCCTAGAGTTGATCTGAATATTTTTATCCTTTTATAAAGGATTTCTTTGGAACATCTTTTTTAGAGGTAATATTTGCAAGACCTGGAAAGAGCCTTCCATTCCCTCCATCCCTGCTCTGTACCTTTGTTTCCCTAGAGCCATTGACCCAGCCTTAGATCTTCGACGTCCTTGATGTCACTTAGATGGACTCTCATCCACTGTGTTGTCCTTTTGATTTCTTAATATCTGCAAAATCTTATAGCTCAAACTTTTCCTACTTCACTAGTGCCTCTTGCCCCATTGTCCTACTGGTCCTGATGGCTCAAGTCCTCCTGATGAAGCCTGCTAAGGAGTTTGGGGCAGTCAGCAAGAGGCAGAGAAATGGGGCATTTCAGGCACTTAGAAATATGGAGCAAATCACTCCAGTCAAACTGGAAACCCAAATTTTAGTCACAATGTAGAGCCTGACCTGTCCTACTCAACTAAATCCTTAATTAATAGGGATATTTCTGGTAGTGCAGACCCTGATGTGTGAAGCCATCATGGCACACAGTGCTTCAAGTAGGTTTGATAGTCTGCACTGAATCATACCCAGCTGTTATGGGTACCTAAGCTGGCTCAAAGTTTGTGTATACATCTTTTTGGGCAAGATAGTAAAATAGATGTATCCTCAGGCTGGCAAGAGTTTTCCGTAAGAACCATCAGAAAATGGTGGGAAAATGTTGTCTAGGGGAAATCTCTGTTTTCTGTGACAAAGAGTCAATATTTTTTACTGAAAAATCTAATGAAAATGAAACCTTGTATTCTGGGAAAAGATCTGCAGGGCAAAACAAATTCTAATAAACTTTGTGAGTTTTATTAAAACATTTATTTGCTTCTCTTGCTTCTATTTCCACTCGCTTCTTTCCCATTTCTCCTCATGCCAACTGTGCCACTTTATGACCCTCACATTCCCTTATCATATTCTTCATTTCAGTTCATTTATTATCTCCTTTGGCTGCACCAAACACTTCTTATCTCACTGTATTTTTACATGTTATCTCCTGCCACAAAATAAACTCCCCTATTTGTGAAAGATTTACACAACCTCATTTTTTCTCATTTTTTTCTGAATCATTGCTTTTTGCTTAAGATATTCAGACTTACACCTTTGGCAGTAAACCCTGTTTATTCCTTTGTTTATTAGATTCTTATTGTCCCCTGGGTAATCCTGTTCTTTGCCTTTCCTTTGCATTGTAAATTCCTTTTGTATTGGTTCTCCAAGAATTTATGGAGCATCTGTTGCTCTGACTCTGTGCCTGGCTTTTTGTTAATGACATTTGAGCTGATTTATTTAAATCTATGGCAGTGAACAACTGTATGACCTTCAGACTTGCTTTGAAATTGGGAAGTAAACATTCTGGATGATCAACAGTTTTCACTGGAATCATCAGAAAATTACACTGTTTGTTGTGTAAGGGAGGAATATGATTGTGATATTAAACTACAAGTTCATGAATCTTGAATATGAATCTTGATCCAAAAAAAAGTTAATTCCACTTTAATGTCACATTTATGACCATTCCCCTGCTAAATCAAAGACTGGGTATTGTTCTTGAGAGGAAATACTGCTTATGTAGATTCATTCTTTTCTGAGTATGAAAGACCACAAATATTTCTAGAATGCTAATGACATTTAACACTGTTGTTGTGTTGCATCATACACTGTGCTGTTATTTTTTATCTTCTTCCTTTCTTCACTTTTACTCTCTTAAGAGCAATAGAAAATAAAAGTAAAAAATTTCAAGCTTGATTGTTTGTCTTGTCAGAGGTGAACCAGAGCCTAGATGGATGGGAACAATCTCCTGACTGAATGATTTTGTGTGACTGAGATGGTGGGAGCAATTCTTTAAAATCCTGCTAAAACAAACACACGACTCCCCTCTGAATTTCTTTATAGTAACAAAGTTTCATGAAGCATAGAGCATGAGATGCAGAAGCAAAAAAAAAGAGTGATGTCTGAGGAAGACATGTCTGGGGCTTGTTTCGTTTGTTTGATGGCACTTTGGTACCTTACAGACGTGGTTTTGACACTCCAATTTCATTTCCACTATGGAAAATTTACTGTAAATCCACTATATATTAAAATCACATATTTTCATTTACTAATATCAAAATTTTACATCTTCTGTTGCACACTGCTGATTTTTCAGAAGTTGTTAAGAAATGAAAAAAAAATTTCACTAGATCTCAGAAATTATTATGACAAATGCTAAAATAGTCTTTTGGGCCAAATTACCTATTTCCATTATTTTAATAGAATTACACCACAGGCAAAGAACTTACTCTGTTATTACTTCTGCTGTTTTGGATATAACAGAAGTGACCAGTAAACAAAGTATGCCACCTAACTTAAACTTTGTTAATGCAGAGTGACTCTGTGGAATTTATGACATGGTGAGTCTCCAAATTTTGGGGCTTGCAGACTGTTGACAACCCTCTTAAATTATCCAACTGTATTCCTAGCAATACACAGGCAATAGAGTTACACAGCTCAGCTGTAGTCTGCTTGTCACAGAATTGAGGGCTGTTGGTGGTTGAAAGAGGCAGAATGTGCCCTCTTATGAGCTTGCCACCATTGCTGTGTTAATCAAAGTGTGCTTTACCTCCAGTAGGAGTTTGGAACCACAAATCCTCCATCAAGTCTACGGAAAACTACCTGTGAAACAAGAATTTAATCATAACATAATATTTACCAACCCTGCAGTGCAACATATGATTTCTTACAGACAAATAAGTTATTTTATAGCAAGTTGGTGGATTACCAAAGTTGGCAAAATATGCCCCTGATACTAATTGATAATATAATTAAGGATAATTTTTTTCCCCACTCAGATCTTAGAAGTGGAACTTGAAAATTAGAGTCATTAAATAAAACTTATGTCTTCATTTCTGTAGTGTTTGAAACACAGTGAATGATCCATATGCCTAGCCATAAGGGACTAATGTTATTAGAGATGCTCTGGGGTATTCACAACAGTTTTTTATGACTGGCAGATCACCCAAGACCTGCATGAGTCTTGTGTAGGCTAAAAGCTGAAAGCAGGGAGACTATCTGGGAAGAAGACATGAGATACAGATTATTCAGCTCACTAGGAAGAGTCCACCTAACTCTCCACTGACTGTTTTGATTAGATACTTGACTGTAATAGGACTATAAACACATAGAACTTGATTCAGCTGACCACAATAGGTAGCTAGAGCCATCGAGTCTCCTTGGGAAGTCTGAGACATCTGAGATACCTGTGTGGGCTCACAGAGAGGACCCACCCCTTCCAGAGTGGTGGCTGAAGACCAAGTGCACTTACATGGATGTGACACCAGATTCATACAGGCCTTAGTTGACATGTAAATTTCTGAATTTAGATGTGGTAATCTGTGAACTGAATGCACCCCCTACTGTGCATCTCACTAAAACAGAGAACTGGTTTTTAAATACCATTTATTTTATGTTGCATATTTTCTTAAAAGGCATTTGAGTAACTGTGAATAATGTTAGCTGTTCTGCTAGAAATATTTTCTCTGAAACAAACTATGACTAAGAATATTTATCTCTGCTCTTCATTGAGGATGAGTGTCTGCTGTTCAGTGGATGAAAGGGCAGGTCTATCACAGGCTGAGGAGCTGAATGCCCCACTTCCATAGCATAACTGCAACTTATTTTTCCTCATATGGTTTACAAAACTTTATCAAAGATATCCTATGAACATTAGGCTGCAGAATCTTTTTCCCCCAGAAGTGTGCAGACTATCCCTATATATTTTGGTAGTAAATGCCAAATTTTTCATTTGACCTTTTGAATTTCTCTGGTTTTAATAGTATTTGAGATCCCGAGAATACTATAAACCTTAACCACTTCACTGAGAAGGTTTCAATATTCTGTTGAGTGTTTACATGAAGTTATGGATGCAGATGAGAGAATGGAATCCCTGTCTGATGTGTGCAAATTCTCTTCACATGTAGCTTAATAACCACCAGTGTGGTTCTCCAGAGGACAATAATACTCTTAGATTTTGTATTTGTACATCAGAGATACCATTGGAAACTTACGTGCAAAAGAAGAGGTTTTCTTCCCATACCTTGCCATCGTTTCTATAAGACAAAAAATAAGGAATGGTTTGTAAATCTATTTTTCTAGACATGCCAGAAAATGTCCACAACATTTTCTTTGAGTCATTCTTCACCATTACTAGGTATCACTTAGTTTGTATTTCTGGTTTTCAGTGCTTAAATGAATGGGGTTAATGATCTCTCTCACAAAGGAATGTGGAGTATTAATTGGTTTGTGCTGCTCTTGAGTAGCTATTGCAGCTCTTAATGGTTCCTTTGTAAATAGTAAACAGGATTGATCTCAGTGACTTCTTTAAGTATATATGATTCACTTAATCTAGATGATTTTCTTAACTATAAGAACTTCATACATTGGGAGCCATTTTGAGACACTGGTTAAAATCCTGCTGTCAGCTGAGTCATTTGGTGTTCTCTAAACAAAGCTGATGCCAGGATCTCATTGATTCCCCTGCAAGCCAGGTGCAAAGCTAATATCTGTCTATACCAATATATGGAAGAGAACTGCAGTGAGACTGCAGTGGTCTTGATATAACTCTGTGTTGGGTAATGAAAAAGTACTGGGTAATGAGAAAGTATCTGAAAAATACTCAGAGGACTCAAGGACCACAGAAAGGTACAGGTGAGAAAATCCTCCTCCCTTGACATCTGCTGGAGACACACCCAGCATGATAAAGATTTGCATTCATTTTGGCACTTGCAGTATGCCATATGACTGTGCTCTTTTGACTCACAGGCAGCTGAAACAGAAATACATGGCAGTTTTAATTGCTCAACACTGCAAGTGATAATTTAAATATTGAGCTCTCTTGTAAGAGTTTTCAAGGCTGTGCTTCTCTCTGAGTGGTTTGGGTTTCAGCTGTGTGCAGTGCAGTAGACTAATTCTCTCTCAAGGAAAAAAAAAGATTATTGTACTTTGATACTTTTGAATATGGGCAACTCTCCAATAATTGTAATCATGATGTTCATTTATGTAGCACCACAACCCTGATTTGAGGTTTTAATCATTTTAATGGAAGGTTTTATTTCAACCTAAACTCACAAATACGGGTATTGTCAGAAAGTGCAGTGTTTTCTTTGACATCACTGCTACAGCTGAGTTTGGTTTTGTATACACCATTAATCATGTGGGGAAAAATTGCTATTAATGGAATTTTGCTTGTTTCTGTTAGTTTTAAACTCAAAGGAGTTGTAGTTTGGCTATGTAAGATGTTCTCTGTGAGTGTGCTGAGTAGCAACATGAGCACTTTCTGTGTCTGCAAGGGCAAACTGTTTAGTTAAAAGTGATGGTACTTACAGAGAGACAGCAGATTCCGCTAACATTGTGTTAATTTGGTGAGAGACTGGGACATTGTAGTGCCTTTTCACAGGTCTTCTGATTTCTTAGCCTGACTTTCCTCTGTCAGCTTTCATACAGGCCACTACTTCTTCCCTGTTAGCAGTCATTTCAGTTATTGTGCTGTTTGTGAATATAAGCTGATTCTGTGTGAACACAGCCTGCTCTAGGGATGATGTTTTCATTTCTTCTTTCAGGCTGGTGGCCTAATAGTCCTTGGTGGCCATGCTGCTTTTTGCTTTTGCCAAATGCATCTTTCATTTGTTTAAGTGGACACCCACAGAACCCTCTGTGCTGTTCCTTCACATCCTTCTGACTCTCCTGGGTCAGACCTGCTGACTGAGTCATCTTACCTTACTCACTCCTGATCCTCTGACCCTATCTGATTGCACAGTCTGGTTGTCTGCTGATCCTGTTTGGTTATTTTTCATTCCTGCTCCATAGACAATGTCACTAGGAGATTTAAGAGAAGACACATTGCCCAAATGGATGCTTTAAGTCTTAGGGAAAATAGTTGAGACAAGTCAGGATTGATATTTATGCTAACGGTGATAAAAGGTTTGGAACTAATGTGGCCCATTTCATCGTTATATGACCTGCTGTACCTTACAAGCCAATTGTATTTTTTTATCTTTTCTTCTCTTAATCCTACTTTAAAAAGTAGACTTCAAAATATTGTGTGATTTTAAATCTCTTTTTACTGCAACTTCCAGCTAGTCTGAGCCAAAGGAGATTCTCTCTCCAACTGTTCTGTAGCTCACTGTATCTCTCTTTCTAATAGATACCGATAGTAACAGGAAGACTTTTAATATAAACAAATTTAAACAGCCCAACTCTAGAGTTCTCATAATTATTTAGATTCTTCTGCCTTGATAGTGGTGCTAGGTATCTGGTAGAGGTTGAAACACAAATTCAAACAAAGTTGCTGTTGTTTATTCCTGCATCAGTTGGTGTCCTCAGATTTAAAGGGATTTTTTTACAGAAATACCTACTGCATGTTACATCAATTCCCAAACTGTATAAAATTTTCTATTACATCATATCTGACTTCTTTTTTCTATTCAGGCTTAAAACTTCAATAATTATATTTTCCTGTCTTGTCAAAACACTGTTGTCATGAAATCTCATGATATCCTCTGTACCTGGTGACTACAGCACACTGCAAATATATTTGCTATTTGCCTATTGCTTATTTATGAAACATATGGCCCGTGTTTGTCCAGTACTCTGGCACACTTCACACACAGGAGGCAACATGTGGCACCTGTTTGTAGTTAAAGAAAATGCTGCTGACTCAATCAGAGGCCGATTAAGGATTCCTTTGCTTCACACCCAAAATTCCACTGCCTGAGGGAAGGAAAGAAATTAACTGAATAAGACTGACTGAAAGGACCATTCCATCTACAAATTTCTGCCTGGCTGCTACATTGTACTCACTGAAATCCTTCCTCAGGATTTCCCAACATGCTGTTGGGCATTCACAGAATTAAGCAGTTGCCAGCATCTATTAGATGCTTATGAAGCTAATCATAACTTTCTCCTGCTATACTCCTTTCACAAGGATTTCTGGTTTCCTTTAATTATTTCCTTTTGCATAGTTAATATGATTGTAATAGCATTGTTTTTAATCTGTTTTCCTATATGATTTTACAGTACTTAATATGTATAATTGCATACGTAACTGAAGTAAACAACTTTTAATAAATTTCCATCTTGTTCCAAGAGGATTTAATCTGTCAAGAGCTGTTGGTTTCATTCACAGGAAACATTTACCTATCAATCCCCTCAGGCTATGCAAGAGATATACTTTAGATAAAACAGCAGCCTCTGTGCAAATGAACTCAAGATTTTTCTCTACCTAGAGATGACACACAGATCTTTGCCTGAATAATTCCCATGGACTTGTGGAAGTGGGACTTGCTGTCTCTCTAGTTTTATTCAGGATCTTCTGCTAGTCTTATGGCCTCATTATCCCTTCTGGACCAGTCAGAAATAAAACAATCTGACTTTTTATTTTCAGTTAGCAGTCATTTGGAATTATTTTTATAAGTGTGTCTGATTTCCCTAAGATTCTTCAAAGAAATGAAAATTATTCTTAATGGTGTTTTCAAGACCAAATTGGTGAAATTCCTCTTTTATTTCGAAAGAGGAATTTTTCCATGCAGAAAAATATTTACCACCTAATTATCTGTGGGACCAGCATGGTATTATATATCAGGAGCATTGAGGTCAATGAAATTTAATGTAAGAAATGTTGAAAATTTAATGTAAGAAACTGATTGAAACTTTGTTCCTTTCTCTGCTGGGTTAGCCACCATTGTTGGGAATGTGGTCAGAGATTTGTAGAGGGTCTTTTGTTGTTATTGTACCTTTTTTTTCACATTTCAAGCAAAATATTTTTTAGCTTGGAACTTCTTTCTTATCTAATTACTTTCCTATCAACATTTTCTTTGCCACAATCTTAAATGACCTGCTTTCAGTCTGATCTCACAGTAACAACTGATGCCATCTGGATTTTCCATATAGAGCAAATATAAGGTGTTAAATATAAATCCACAATATTATTTTTCATTATTGGCTTGAAGTGTTGTTGAATTAAATGCATTGAACAAAGCTGAGCAGGCAGGAGAGAAAAAACTGTTCCCAAAGTCACAGAATATGATGTACAAAGATGAAGGACAGAAAGTCTGCATTAACAAAGCCTGCCAGAAAGCGATCCTAAGACTAAATGAGTAGCCAATTAAAGGAGTTTGTTCTCACATAAAGACTAAATGCCATATTATACCATTGATCCACACCTTAAGCACTCATTGATTTTTACAAGGTCTTTTATCTGTAAAAGAGTGGTAAAAGATAAAGATTTTAATAAAAATTCATTTGAAGAGGATAAATGAAGGTATAATCATACTATTTCAAACCACCTAAAGTCTGCTTGTTGGGAACAAGTAGGTTATATTGACATATGTTATGTCCAGAGCTGGGCTGCCCAGTGCACAAAGGACTCGGACTGACTGCAGCAAGTTCAGGGAAGGGCCATTGAAACACAGGATTTGGAGAATCTCCTTTATGAGGAGAGTCTGAGGTAGCTAGAAGCAGAGAAAGGTCAGGTGGATCTTAGGAATGTATGAAGGAAGGTTATATAAAAGACAGAGCCAGGCTCTTCCCAGGGGTGCCCAGTGACATGGGCACAGACAGAAACATGAGAAATTCCATTTAAACACCAGAAAAAACACTTTTACCATTAGGGTGGACAAAACCAAGGATAGATTTCCCAGGGAGGTTGTGGAGTATCCATCCCTGGGGATAATGCAAAACCAACCTGGACACAGCCCCGAGCAACCATCTCTAACTCTTCTCTGAGCAGGGGGCTTGACAAGGTGGTCTCCAGAGATCTGTGCCAACCTCATCCATGCTCTGATTATGCACTTCTGTCACACTGGGCAGTTTTCTGATTGTCATAAGAAGTTTTCTAGGAGCTCAGATTTTCTCCAGCTTCTGCATAGCAAGATTAATTTTATAGATTTTTTTCAGATTTGCATGTACTGCTAGGAGAAACACCTCTTTCGCGGTCATATACATAGATTTTTGCAAAGAAAAATGTTGTTGTTCTTCCCTAGGCTAAGTGGGTCTGAAGGACCATAAAATATGTGCAAAGAAGAAAATACTTTTCCGAGGGTGGAAAACACCAACAGTTCATTTTGAAAAAGAGATGTGTTCTTGAATGACGGTGTAACATTAGTTCAGGTTAAACCTCTGGAGAATGATAGTCTGTATTATTCTGTCTGAGTGCTCAAAATTTGTACATTAAATAAATATATTTTTATAGTTATTTTACAAATAAGCAAATTGAGCAACAGGGAATATAAAGAAACAGCACAGCAACACAGTGGCATACACAGAAATAGAAACTTATCTAGGAGATGTAATTTTTAGACCCTGATATAAGATTCTATTGCATTAATTGAAAATTACGGTGTGTCATACAATAATTTTTGTAATAAGGAAATTCTGATGATTATATTAAATCCATCAGAAGTAAATATTAATAACTTTCAGATTAAGTGACTTTGTGGAGAAAACAGATATGTTCTTTTTCGGTAAAACAATGGCTGTTGAGGGACCCACAAAGATGGAATCACAGCTGCAACTGAAATTCAACAAAACGCAAGGTCCCGAGATTCATGAGTGCTTTCAAAAAGTGTACTTTCTATGTCTAACAACAAACTAACAGAACCACTGGAAAATAGTGTGAAGAAAATGTTTGCATAGATATGAAGTTGGGCACAGCTGTTCTAAGAAAGCATGAAGCTAAAATAGCATAGGAAATGGAAAGGAATTCTTTTATGTTTAAAATATGAGTCTACATAAGAAGAGATTAATGAGAATAGTTGTGAAATTGAATTCATTTAAGTATGAGCTATTTCCTTTTTTGGACCTGTTAAGTTACGGTTTCATGAATATTTGTCAAAGTTAATGTTGCGAAGCTGAGCTGTTGCTTTTTCTTGGAGAATAAAAACTTGTTGTCTTCCTTTGTGTTACATATTCTCTTTAAAAAAAATGAAGAGAAAGCAATGATTAATATATATGCTGCTAAATTCTCATGCATAGCTTGATTCAGCTATGGAACATGAACATTTTGCTTCTTGTGAAAGAGTAATGAACTATATAAATAGAGGGATCAAAGCTTAAAGTTGGCTGAAAGTGATGAAGGGCCCTTCTCCTTGGAAACTTAATCTTTGCTCAGTTTTTGACATTCAGATAAGAAGAGCCATCAGGTTTTTCCAGACTTGCTCATGCAGTGCCACATCCATTATGTTGCTTATGGTCCCATGGGAAAAACAATGCATTGTCCAGTTGTGAGGTGATGCACTTGGAAATAATACAGATGCTGCTTCAGATTTAAAACAAAAAAAGAAACAAACCAAACCCCTCATGGTTTGCCTCAGTGCAACAGTAAGGCAGACCCTTTGTTGAAGGCTATTTGCATATGTGTAAAAAATTTATTATTATTAGAGTATAAATTCTAATTGCACAAAAAGCCTCAGATATATGCTTAATCTTGATTTTTATGAAGCCAGTATAATCATGCATTAATTAAACTTGCAAGTGTATTTTTTTCTGAGAGGTGTTTTCTTCTTGGCAGGATATTATTTTAAATTAAAATTCTGCTTTTGGGCAAACTCATAGCAGATTTCCAGAAGAGGACAATTTGCCTTTCCATAAAGAGTTCTTAAACATAGAACAAACTCTGTATTCAGTTTTAGATTGTTCTCAACTTTTTTTATTGTTTGTCCTTAGCTTTCTTTGTAATTTATTACAGTAAAATACAAAGCACATTAAAAAAGTCTACAAAACTGAGGACTTGAGAAATGCATAAATGTCTTTCTGTAAGATGCTCATGTAATCACTTTGGCTGTATTTGATTTGTACAATGTAAAGAATTTTGATGAGAAAATAGATTGCAGTGGTATGATTTATTGTGAAATATAAAGTTATTTAATTAAATGATTAATAAAACCATGAATAGCCATAACTTTTTAAATCAATAATAAGGTTCTCTGTAAAGCAATATGAAACTTAGTGAGTGCATACCAGTATTCTAGTTGAAAATGGTAGGTATTTGGGTACATGATAAACATATCTTTGAATACTTGAGATACACCCATGCTGTAGTTTGGTGAAATCATGCAAGTTGTAGGAACTGGGATATCTTTAAATTATATGTAGAAAGGCAAGAAATTGTTAATATATGTTAGTCCAGTATTTTAAACAGTACATAGCTCTGTTTGATTTTGTTTATACATTAGCTCTTATAAAGATAATAAAGAAAAATTTTTAGATGGTCACATATGTCAAAAAGTGTCTGTAATTATTTCAGCATAACATCTCTGGGGTCAGTGGAGTTATTCTGCCTGTAGTAAGGGAAGGTAGCACTGGTCTAAAGCACAGCAGCCACTTCTGAATGGTCAGTCAGAGTTTTGATTGTTTGCACTAATACCCTTCAACATTCAAACACAAAGAATTGCAGTATCTTAAGAGTGTTAGGACTTCAAAGTGATGTCCTCTGCTTAGACTTAATCCAGTTACATAGGACATATATCTCGATATGTCATAAAATCTCGATGTGTGTTTATAGCACAAGTCTTTAAATACTTAGACAAAAAAAAATCCCTAGCATTGTTTAAGTCAAAAAAATTTTGCCACTGGCTACAGTGAATCTTTTTTTTTAACCTTGAAAACCTGTTTTTTGTGTTGTTTATTCCTTTTTTTCCTGAGGCAGGCGGGTAGGTTTTGGGCTTTGAAGATATTTTTCAAAGTTAAAATTTGTGCTTCTGCAGTTTCTAGTCTTATTAAGGAGAAATTGTTCTCCATGTGCTGAAGTTCTGTCTTAAGTACTCAAAAATTTGCCTACACATGTATCTCTAGTGCCATGCCTGATATAGTTTGCTCTGTACAGAATATCTGTGAGAGAAGGGTGGTAGAACATAGGGTGAGAGAACTCCTGGGCTCTTGGGAACACAGGAAGGATTTCAAAAAACATCTCAAGTGTTGCTGGAAAGCTTTTAGGCAATTAAACTCAGGGCCAAGGTTATATGTAGATAACCTAAATCTAGATTCTTATTCTGGAGATTGATATATCATGTGTCTATCTATCTATCTGTCTGTCTATCTATCTATCTATCTATCTATCTATCTGTCTGTCTGTCTGTCTATCTTTAACTGCAAACAAATGAATAGTCCCACCTCGTGCATTGATCTTGGCATACACATATCTCTCATCCTTAGAGATACTCAAAAGCCTTCTGGATGTAATCCTGTGAAATCTGCTGTAGTGGTCCTGCTTAAGCAGAGGGGTTGGACAAGATGACCTCCAGAGGTCCCTTCCAACCTGAACCTTCTGTGACTGTGTGATGTTTGCTTATAAACACATTATGACTGTGCCAGTAGGTGCTCATGAATGTATAGCTTTTTTCTCACATAATTAGCAATTCTTAGGTATTGAATGTTACTAGGCTTCCAGCATATTATTTATGTGGCTTTTGAACAGTTGCATAATTAAAGTTCAGCACATACATAACTCTTTGCAAAGTAAGAGCCTAAATGATGTCATAATGTTGTAGGTGAAACTGATCCGGCACTGAACCTCTCAGTTGTCTTCATGCTAGCATGAATCCTCCAAGACCAAATTATTTCCACCCTGTTTGAGTCCCCCAGTAGAGAATGACATTGTTCCTTGGCTGTGGAACTATCCAAAAAAAAGAATTTTGAGCACGTCAGGGAATTCTGAACATGAACTGCTGGCCTCAGCACTATATCACAGCTAAATTAGGATAATAACATTTTCTGTTTTCTCAGGCTGCAGGAACTGACCTGAGAACTGTATTGGACTTGACTCTGTTGAACAGATGTTGTAATGAGATGATAAAAAATCTAATTTGTTCCACAGAGGAAAGGAACTGAAAAGTGTTTTATTTACATGAAGGACATAACCACATTAAAACAGTTCGATGAACACATTATATGTTTCAGAAAGTTGTTGATGAATAGAGTCAGGACTAGGGCTTATAAAAGACACATCTACAAGCTGGAATGTCAGTGGTTGCTGTAGGCACAATGACTTACTGAAAATGTTGCAGTAGGAACTGAGTGTCCAAGGTCCGGGGAAATTAATGAGTAAAACTGGAAGTTCAAAGAGGCAACTGGAAAACCTGAGGCTGAGTAAGAAGCCACCACAAATTAACTGTTGGTGTACAAGAATGGTATCTGAACTCCTATCCCATGGCTAGAGCTAATGCCTGTCATTTGATCCAGGAGTGAGATGCCTCCATCCACGGAGAGAGCAGTTTGAAGTCTAGTGACAGATTTTTTTCTTTTTTAAATGAAACAAGTGATCAGAACCTACTGCTGTCATTGTAAGGAAATAGTAGTAGGATGACTGCACCTGACTTCATAGGCTACTCTAAGTGGGTGAGCACCTCCCAGGAAGCAGGAGAGATGCCTTCTGCAACCTCCACTCATGTGTCTCCCAGGTGAGAACTTCAACTACCCCATGCCAGGCTGATGCAGGTGGGCACCCAGTCCCATGCACTCTCTGCTCAGCCTAGTTTACATTGGAATGTGACAGAACTGACCCTGCAGCCTGGTCCTGCAGCCCTGGCTCCACTGGTGAGCTCTGCATCCATAGGCAGCTCACAGTAGTCTCAGGTGAAAATGTAGAAACTATCCAGAGACTAGGCACCATGGATCAAGACCACCTCTTCTAGGTGATTTCTCCCCATACTCAAGTAGAGCCTGTTCCTCCATGCCTTGGGTTCCTGTGTCCTCACAATGCTTGGTTCCCTGTCTACACAACAGCACAAGAATATTCATTCCTCCTTCTAGTCTGGCCTGCAGCCTGCTGGTTCATACACTGTTGGCAACGTGGCTTTTGTTCACCTCAGGTTAAGAAGGGAGTTCAGTCCAAAGTCGTCCTTGTCCCAGGAGAGTGTTCTCTTGAGTAGATTAGAGTTAAAAAGTTTTTTTCTCAGTGAAATAATTTCCATGTACATTTCCAGACACGTGACCCACAAAGGAGCTTGTGATGCTCTGTGGTATGGGAAATGTTTCATATTGACTGAATCCAGCACTGAAGAGCTTTCTTGGTCAGGTCTTACAGAGAACTAGATCATGCCAGTTCTGCCCAGCTCCCAGTGCAGTGCAGGAGGAAGAGCATCTACCTGGTCAAATGGGCATCTCTCAGTATGGGCAGGGTACAGCCCACCAGGGACTTGGAGAAGTACTTTCTGGATCTGACTCATACCTGAATAAAATGCTAAAATTATGTAGTAGCTTCTGTTAGTAAATTCATGCATTTAAATGATAGGAAAATGGTGGTTTATAAATTTTAGACAGAAAAGAAATACACTGCCCTTATTTTAGTGCAGCATTAGGAAAAAGCTGAATGTGTTATGTTAATGGATTCACATACTGTTTACATTTTATTCATACTATTTTGTTGGTCCTTAAATACAAAAATATCATTATAAATATTTTAGATGTTTTCTACTTGTAAGTTCTTTTCCCACAGCTGGTGGTCTATTTTGCCAATTTGGATTAAAGGAACACCATCAGTTGGGAATCTAATACATTTTAAAAGCAGAGTTAAAAGGAGGATAAATTACAACACCTGCTAAAAACCTCCCTGCCAGTTTCCCTATTTCTTTTTACAACGTTTTTCCCCATACTTTTCTCTCACTGTGCCAGGGTTTGATCATTCACTCACTGCTGGGAAATGGCCACTGACTTTGGGTGCAGATTTCGAAGCTCTTGAGGTGGCTGCAAGGCTCGGTGTACTCTGTGGGGATCTGCAGAGCTGCAGCTGTGTCACATGATGCACTGCCTGAAGCTGCTGTGGGACCACCCCTCACACATCAGCAGTCTCATATCAGCACTACAGAGGCTGTTCTCAATAGAGATTTTGGCATTATCTTTAAATCAACTCGCTTAGTCTGCAGGTGGCAGAGCAAAGCTCAGGGCAGGCTGGTTTGATGTGCATGTGCCCTCGGAGAAACGGTGAGAAACTGAAGGCACTGACTACAGAGGGAACCAAACAACTTTGCCCAAAGGACCAAAGAAACCACAGAGCCATAAATTAAGGGGAGAGGAGGAAGAAAAGAAATTCTCATGAATAAACTGATGGCTTGCTTTGTGTGCTTATAAAATTCATTTTATAGCACACAGACTTCCAAGCTCATCATCTTCCATGAGGCACCTAGAAAACTTGTGAATGTGAGAGTATTGCCAGCAGATGGAAAGCTACTACGTTAAGCTTACACAGAGTTCCCTGTCAGTCTGACTCATCCACCCACCCACCTGGTCCATGCTGCTAGTGAGGTCAGACTTCACAGGCACTTTGCTTTCTCTGCCTTGTACAGATTCCCATTCTCATACCAGCACATGGGATGCCCCCCCTGCAGACCTTCAGGGACACTGGAACACACTTGCCTGTTCTGCTCCCTTCTCAGCTGGGTCTGTCCTGGAATGCCTGAGGTAAATGAAAGTGTCAGGAATGACAAAATATCCAGATAACTGGGCAGAACCTGGGTAGCTTAAAAATAATTGGATTTAGTTATCATTAGTATATTAGATTTTTCACCAGTTACCTATCAGAATATGTCCTCTTCATCTGCCCCTCTCTCTTGACACACATGCACACATAACCTTCTGGTAGCCAGACCTCCCTCCTATTTAGTGTTTTGGAGGCAGGACAGCAGCTGAAACTGCCTGACATTCATTCACAACTCCCAAGATCACCAAGCACTGCCACAGTGCATCAGTTCAGCCATTCATCTCCTACACATCTTGCAGCAATCACTTCCAAATGCTTCTCAAGAATGTGTTACTCTCCCTCAGTATGCAAGTTTTACAACTACAAGCCTTGGAGGAGAAATTTCTTTTTAACATCAGGCATCATAGCATCTAACTTTTCCTGTAGACATTTTTTTCTCTAGTCCAGAAGAATATTTTTGTTTGTCACATGCATACCTTTTCCAGTTTCATTAATGTAAAGGTCATGATAAAATGACTTTTATTTTTTTACAGATTATCTCAGGGAAGAAATATTTTCTTTCTTCTCTGACAATTAATCAGTAAAACCCTGTTCCAGTGATGCATAAAAAAAAAAGCTGCCTTCAGCAGTAATGATTAATTTATGTAATGTTTGAATGATTTTCATCAGTTAGCAGATACAATGATTTGATCTTTCTGTATAATCATTTCATCTTAGATATCTCACTTGCCAAAAAAGCCTGACAAATCTGATGTGAATGCTATTTTTTATTACAGCAAGTTACATTGTATTCAGATTTTTTACATTTTAATACTTGATTACTTTAAGAGATAATTCAAAATAATTATGCTTTATTTTCATTTTGAAGTTTCGTTCTTTTAAATGAGTCACTGGTAAACCTGTTAATTCCCTACTATGATTCAGAATCCAGTCTGCTATCTTGAATAATCAGCTACTTCACAAGGTGTGTCAGTGCCCAATTCCACATTGAGCAGTTCAATCTGTCTACCATAATTCTGGTTTTGCTCCTATGTATTCCACAGAGGAACTTCAGAAGATGTACAGGATCCAGCCTGCCTCACTTAAATACTCATTTCTCTCCTTTGACTCCTTGGGGCTTTTCAGCACCTTGAGTGACTTACTCAGATTTAGTGCCAACCACCTTCACTCAAAGTAGAGGGGAAAAAGTACAAATGTTAAAGAAATGGATTTGACACCCAGTCTGCCCAACCTTTTTGGCAGTGGGTAAGCAGTATGCCAGCAACCACCTTATGCATTTTGATAAGGATGCTTTTCAAACCCTGGGGATCTGGGGGCTTTTAAGGACAAGACAGCTAATTGCCAGTAATCTTAAAATCACTATGCAGAGTATTGCACTTCTGTATGAATTAATGTTATAGTTATTATTCCCTGGAACTTTTGTGTTTTGCATTATATTACTGTTGTATAAAAACCTCAAGTTGGCCCAGGAAGCAAAGCCTAAATTTCCCCCTTTTCAGTGATTCTGTGTGCCTGAAATAATAGGCTAAAGCCAGACTTCTCCAGTGTGCTTTCCCTTAGGAGCACATCGCTCAGCTCTAGCTGCTTAAGGTAGCTGTCCTGCTCATGGGTAGTGTGCTCAGGATATTCCAAGAATGGATGGTCAGGAAATGTCTGGCAGTATAAAATGCTATAGCAGTTTGCAAATACAGGATTGCTAGTATCATCAAATTACCATATACTTGGTTGATTAAATTTAAGCAGGCAAGGAATTGTCAGACTAACCGGGGAAGTACCTAACGAATTTTTCTGGATAGCAGACAGTGGACCAACATATAGAAATTCAAGTGGGCTGTATGAGTTCACCTCCATGCTCAGATAGAGACTTCCTCTTGGTTTGCCCTTTAATAGAAATAGATTTGTGCAAATGGCATTGCAAGTTTTAAGCTGGCTTTCTGAACTTGACATCTAGGAAGGTCAGGAGATAGCTGAAAGCTAGCATTGACATAGTTTGCACCTTACCTACCTTCATTAACACCTTAATTAGGGTGTAAAGCCCACACCCTGGCTGATGGTTGACCTTTTTTGTTATCACACTTTCTGTCAGAAGGCTAATCAGGATTCCAGCCTTGGTTCAGAGGTGGTATCCTCTCTCAGTCAGCATACACAAAGATACAGTTAGTGTTAGTAGATTCAGCTAAATAGCGAATTCCTTTTTCAGCTTTATCACTGTCTGGTCTTTCTCACCCTCCATCTCTCCTATAGCCCTGTGTTGAAGGTGGAGGAGGAAAAGCATTCCTGAATCTTCCCAGGTAAAGAGGGAGCATCCTGGGGCAGATGGTGGGAGGAGTCTCATGTGGATGTCCATGAAAGAGCCAAGGCTGCAGAGTGGGTTTTGTGGGGCTGTTGTTGGTGGAGTTAATTTGTGAGCAGTGGAGCTCTATGAAGAACTTAGGGCTGGAGGATGTGGAATCAATTACCTTGTATTTTTGGGTGGATGGAGAGAAGAGATGCATAACTTGTGCCAGGAGGCATGATATTTTGGAAAGGTGTGTAATTTCATGCAAATTGTAAAATGTTATTTATTGTTTTAGACTACTGCCAGATGCAGGGTCCAGTTGAGGGCAACAAAGATTTTTAGGGGACTGGAGCATCCTTTTGTGAGGAAAGGCTGAGCGAGCTGGGCCTGTTTAGTCTGGAGAAGATACAACTGAAAGGTGATCTGATCAGTGCATATAAATATCTTAAGGGTGGGTGTTGAGAGGGTGGGGCAAGGTTCTTTTCAGTGCTGAAAGAACAAGGGTCGGTGGGCAGAAACTGAAACAGAAAGTTCAGTCTGAATATGGGGAAAAACTTCTTTACTGTGAGGGAGACAGAGCAGTGGAATAAGCAGCCCAGAGTGATTGTGGGGTCTCCTTCTCTGGAGATACTTAAAGTTGCAGTCCTGTGGAACCTGCTGTAGGTGAACCTGCTTTAGGTAGGGGTTGGACTGGGTGATCTCTAGAGATCCCTTCCAACTCCAACCATTCTGTGATTCACTGAGGTTGCTGGCGCTTAGTGAAGTGCAATTATGTTATTGTTGCTCCTGGTGTAGCATCAAATGCTGAAGTAGTTACCCATATATATTTGACAAAATGTGTAAAAATTTGCCAAGTGTCTCAGCGTTGCTTTTTAGGAAAGCATAAACTGGAATGGGTAAGGTAATAAGAGTTGCCTTTGGTGCTGAGTTAAAAACAGCCTAAATATTGAAATAAACAAACAAAAAACCCAGAAACATCTTAAACCTTAGCCAAAAAGTGATTATCCTCTTCTATTTTACTGTCATTGTTGAAGAGAAAGCTTTGTTCTTTTTTCCATGGCAGTCAGGGGACTTTTATATTTCATATATCTCCAAAATAACATCAAGAAGAAATTAAGTCTTGAATAGTTCATCAGTCAGTTATTCCCAGTCACATTATGAATACATCTAAGTTTAATTATTTTAAGGATGTGCTTACAAGTAAGTAAAATCTTCTAGTTTTAACAAAGCATACAAAATTAATATTGAGGTATAAGTACTGTAATAATTACCTTTTTTTTTTTTAATAGAGGCAGAAACTTTCTCCCATAATAAAAAAAAAGTGACGGGAAATTTTGATCTGGGGATGTGTGTATTAATATTACAGGCTCTACTGAACCTGATCCCAGTGTAGACAGGCAGTTCATCAAATTCTTTGCTGAGTATCTCATTCTGGAAACTATGTTTATAGAGACTAGTCACAGAAGTAAGTAAAGGACTGATTTTGCTGAAGGATCATAAGTTTGATTTATAGGTTACATGTATTATAATTAAATCTCATTCAGGCACTCATTTAGGCAAAAATCTGTTCTGAGGGTTTCTGCTTGTGTTCGTCTTATCCCTACTTGCTATGAGCTGCTTTTTAATTATTTATCTGAGATCATCATGCTCATCCTGTCAACTTGTAACTGTTTGGACTCTTCACCAGATAACTCTGTTGGAGCGGTTCTGATCCTCCTCATGATTCCTTGATGCATCACAACCAGGGAAATGCCTCTCTCTCTCTGTTGAGTTGCAGGAGTTGTCATATAGGACAGGAAAGAGAAACAGACCGGTCTCTGCCACTCTTCCAATAAGTAAATTGGATTCTTAATCATTTAAAGTGTGTCCATCTTGGAGGTGCTCTTAGTGGCAGAACGTTCAGAGAGGACTTTGGTGTCTGGTCTGGTCTGTGGTGGGGGAGCAGCAGAAGGTGTAAGTACCTTTTGGTTCTGTGCCCATGTGGAAGTGCTACTATCAGCTGGGAGACAAATGTGATTATGAATTCTTAATGTTCAAACCCTGCCCCTAACTCGGGTTCCTAAGAAAAGATTAGATAGGTGTCATGAGTTTAAGGTACTTTCCATGTGTTTGGCCTGTACTGGAAGAACTGGAATACAATGAAAAGCATTTCAAAGATGCAAGCATGGTGTCTTCTTACACTTTCTTTTGTTTCTCAGGCTGCTGCTACTCATTTTTTTAATAGACCTTTTAATGTGGTGTAAAGATTTGATTGGTGAAAAGACCTTAAGTCATTATTTTGTGTGTTGAAGGATGGGCTAGAAAACTACAGGTTGTTAAAACTCAGATTTGAGTCACTTGAGGAGTTGAACTGTAGTCTGTGTTATATAATGCCAGTCATGAAAAAGCTCATGAATTCTTAAGTATGTACTTTGATACTGCCTGACAGGTTGATTTATCATACACAGGCTCTTTAACATTCATATACCCATCTCTTCATGCTAGAACTCTGAGTGGAAAGGGATTCTCCTCACTGAGGAGAAAACTGGGGGAATCAGGCTCCTGGAATGATTCTAGGTTATAGTATTTCCCTTTTCGTTGAGACCTAGTGTTAGTGGATCAGATTTTCCTTTCTTTTTTTTTTTTTTTTTTCCCCACCTTTTTATCTTTTTCATTCTTTGAGTCATTGCACTTTTAATTACATGCAATTTTTGCTTACAGATGGCAAAGCCAGTTGTGTTATTGTGGTACATAACAGACTTGGTGAAATCCATCTCTTTTTCATGGCATTTTTGTGTAACGTGTGCTAAAAAATCTGTTGTGCTTAAGGAACAGAAAATTTTTTTCTTTATTCACTGTCCTTAAATGTTCTTACCCATTTTAGTTCAGATGGACTAAAAGTTTTTCAGAGCAGGAACCAGTTCTTACCTTGTAAGAAATTCTTGTACTGAAAGTCTCCTGATATTCCTGAGGCCTAAGGTCATTAGTATGCAACAACAACAAGAAGAAAATATCTTCATTGCATTGGTCTTCCTGCAAGACCTGTTCAGTGAAATACCTGTTCACTCTTAAATCTGTTGTTGTGTAACATCTCATAAAGAATGGAGTGTTTTCTTGAGCATATCTCATAAATTATTGCTGTCCTTCTTGAATGTATAATACTCCTTGGCTGATAAACTTATGGTAAGAAATACCGTTTATTTTGTCCCCACAATACATCAACACTTGAAGAGCAGGATAAACTTCAACATCTCTAAATATCATGTGGCAAACTCTAATGTTTAAACTTTTTTTTGCCACAGTTGGAAATTTTAGTTTTTCTCAAGCCGCAGTTACATCTCTTGCTACTGATTTACTGCTTCTTCATTCTTCATCTTTTTACATGCAGTGGTTGCTAAGGTTTTTAAATTGGAACTAGAGTTCCAAATCAATGATGTAAGCCTCTTAAACAGATATGTAAAAATTATTAAAATTATCAAGATATTTTATAAGCATTATTTTTAACTTTGACTCTTGATTGTTCATTATTTTTTAATAAAAAGCAAAACACACATTCAGAAGGAGGTAAATATTAACTAGTTCCTGGTCTTCTTCCTTGAACCTGTCTTCTGTGCTGTCTCTGCAGTCCTTGAATCAAATAAACTTGTAAGTCCTCCTTCTATGGCAGAACTATCCTCTCCCAGGAACTAAATGACTCCCAGGAATTGCTGCTGTATATAACATGAATTAGTGTATACATCTGACATACAGAAATTGAATGTTTGATCACTGAGCATTCAGCTGGGATATTTCTACTGTGAATAGTTTATAAGCCAGAAAGTGCCAATTTAAAATTTTCAAGGAAGTGCAAAACTTTCTTACGTCTCAGTGCTTATGTATGAATCTGTAACATAGTCTAGTTGTTGACTCTGAAATATTGATTTAAAGTGAAGCTATTCTATTCTAGAAACATATTTTCCCTGGAGACGCAAGTAAATTGGAATAATCTCATGAACTTTGTTTCATTGTGTATTTTCAGGATAACTGCAGATTCTTGTGAATCTGAAAACTTCAGTAACCAGGTCAAACTCACTATTTTTAATTTAATTTATTTTTACTTTTATACAGAACATGCTGGTTAGGGATAGCAATTTTTAATTAAATTTCTGCTATCTCACTGTAATTCATCTTGTTGGTATGTTTCAGGTTTTTTGTATTCACTGACTATGCCTATCATATATTATTGAATTATGAAAAAGTAAATAATAGTGTTCCTTAGCAGCAATATAACATCTTATTATTCTGTTTTAAGTTCTGCCAAATGAAAAAACAACACTATTGTGTAGTGCTCATAACACTACAGCAAATAAAACTTTAGGGATAAATAAAAGGCTTCTGTAGAATACGTCAAATAGAATTTACTCCAGTCCTTTAGGAATAACAAACTTATTCATGATTATTTAAATAAAGAACTGGAAAAGAGAAATGCAAACAATAAATGAAATAGGCATGGAATTCATGCTGCAAAAGTAATTAGGTTATTCTGCTCACAAATCAGTTCAAATAAATTCTTGAAACTATTTTTCCCCACAACAGAAAGTTTATAAAAATGTTAAGAAAATAGACTGCATGTATGCAACAGAAAATGGCTGCTAGAGACTTTGCAATCTTTGCAGATCTTTGTACTGAAGCAATGATCTAATAACTAGGAATGACTGAGTCTTCTGCACAAACGTTGCTACATATCTAACAAATAATTCAACTTTTAAAAAAGTCTTCTAAATATATTTATCTCTTTCAGTACCATTAGACTGGAAAACATCTTTTTTTGTTTATAAAGTGCCATGTACATCTGCAGCACTAAGACTTTTATTTGTAATTAGGTCAATAAAATTCCCATTTAAAATCCCTTAATTATCTATGTAAGTGACAGATTAACCCTCAGAAAAAAAACAGATAGACTCATCAGACCTGTAATGCACACTCAGAGGAAATCTCTAAAATTGATCAGTAGTAGACCCTAATATAGAAAGCTTGCACAGATCTTATTATCAAATCAATCTCTCTTATCTTTACTCAGAATAATCTAGACATGATTTATACTTGCCATACACTGTCTTTAGACTTAAATTGTCACATTTCTTGGTTGGACTTGCTTTCATGTGTGGAGCTGCCCTATCCCAAATAAAATATCTGTAATATTTTTATGTATTATTGTCCAAAAAAAAAATTCTCTGTGTGAGTGGATTCCTTAAGAGCTCATTGAGAAGCCAGTTGGTTCTCTTATTTCTCTGAGGACTTTTTTTTATGTTTAAGGAAATATTCCCTGTGTGATGTGGCTAAGCATGGCCTTCCACAGTGCTGTATCACTGCTCTAGGGTGTGCTGTACCCCACATCAGTCTCTCTCATTAATATTTCTCCTACAAAGCTGTTTTTTCATGTCAGGTTTCATCCCTTTTTAATGCAGTCTTCACCATTATTGAAAGCATTTACCTTGCCAGACAAGGTGAGAATAGTAAAAACAGGTTTTCTTCTCCTTAGGTTGGCCACAGATTTCCGTCTGAGGTCAGGAGAGTCACAAGTGCTCAAGTAGATCTTTTCTACAGTAGAAAATTGGGACTGTTTTCCCTTGTCAGCACTTTGATTTATGAGACTGCCACTATTAGTATTATTTAGTATTAATACATTGTGTCCACTGAGAGACAATTTGGTTGGTGCTGGGGATGCTGCTTCTTTTCTGAGCACACTTTGTATTGCTTGGGGTATATTTTGGTTTTGTTTTGTTTGGGATTTTTTTATTTGTTGGTTTGGTTTTGTTGTTGTTGTTGTTTGGTTTGTTTTTCGTGGTTTTTGTTTGTTTGTTTGTTTTAATTTCCTAAAATATGCATGGATAATCATGATTTTCCCCCCTGAGATATTACTGTTCCTTTTATGAGCCTTAATATTTGTGTCTGGCAAAGGATTCCCACCTAATTTGTGCTTTATCATTGTTGGCAATTGGTAGAGAGACCATTATCTGTTGTTGCTTTTATTGTATCTGTCTGTGCTTATATCCTATTTGCTTTCCATGTTGCCTTTGAGTATTTGACAGAAGATCTGCTTTTATTTGAGAGCTCTCAAGAATGTGTTCCCTGAACTTCAATTATTTGATTCACCTGGGAGTGGAATTTTGTAAAGTGGCATTTGATTCTTCTTTGAAAACACTGTAGTCCTGCAACTTTAACTTGGAGGTAAATATTTCACAGATTCAGGTGATAAGGAGTGCATAAATGCATGTGCATAAACTAGCATAGTAAAATATATTATTGCCACACTCTTTGTGTATGAGTTTAAGGCCTTGTAGAATTTTCATTAATGTCATTTACTTATGTCTTTCATTGTCTATCCACTGGACTTTTTTCCCCCTCCCTTGATAAATTTGTTTTTATTCACCAATGGAAAATGAAATAGAATAGTAGCAAATTTGTCTTTCATTTCCTCCTGGAAACAACCTTAAACACTCAACGCTGCAATGAGATGATATACAAGCTTTTACTTTGTGGTTTTGGCATTGAGTATAATAAATCCTGATTAAAAAGCTTATCTAAATATGTGAATATTTTAGCCTGTAATAGGATGGAAGGAATCCTCTTGAAGATGATAACATCCCTTCAGCTGTGAGGCTGAGTAGTTCTGCTGCAGCTAAAGTAGTTGTCTGAGCCGCACAAAGACCAGCACTTAAAGCTTGAAGAGCAAACTGGGAACAAACAGGAGAATAGACTATGGCTTTAGATTCACTGTGATAGAAGAGCCTATGGATCATGAAGTCATCGTAGTTTTTACTGTCATAAAGCTCCATCTGGAAGTACAAAGTTCTCCAATTCTCTTCCCATTTCATGTACTTACCACATATGTACTTTAATGAATAAACATGCTTTGAAACCATTGCACTTCCCCAATTTAAAGTGCAATAAAGTGACAGCTTTGACACTCTGCTGCAGCTGATGTGCATGTGTGGGTTTGTTAAGTGGACACAATGAATTTTTTACTTCTGTTCATTAAAATGGCGTTTAAATGAGGTCCTAACGTGTGCCTTTAAACACTGTGCCCTTTTGGTCAGCAAAGGTAAAGAGGAAGCACAGCTCATTAAGTGGAATAGAGAGAGTGAAATTAAGTCACCTATGACTGAAACTTTCAAATAAATTACCACTCTGCCAGACTGACATGTAGACAGCCATCTTCTTACAGACAAGCCCACCTTTCTGTGAGTATCTGGGGGAAGCTTTCTTTATGCCTTTTTAAAGTAAAATAAAGTTATTTTGTCAGGATTGAGGCTTCAAAATATATTGAGCATATCCCTGCCTTGCTGCCTGACTCTGCTACACCTTGAGACTTGCTGAAGTCTGTTTTCAAGTTACTTACCCTTGCTTGCAATATTTGCAGGGAGACTGTTGTGTTCTAGTTGTCATTCCTATCCTCTGGCAAGTCAAAACACAGTGCCAGCAATCTGCTTTGCAACCTGTCAGCTCTCCAAGGTTGTCTCTGCTCACGCTGGTTGAACAGATTTTTTGAGCCAATGTTTTTAGGTGTTGGGTTTTTTTCTTTTCCTTCTTTTTATTTTGGAGTCTTATTCCCTTTCACTTCTGTTGTTGCTTTCACTTATTGCTTTCTTAGCTACCCAATAATAATGCATGAAACTGGAATCTGTCAGTCGGAAGTTCTGGAAAGCTTAGGAGGATTTGTAGCCAGTCGGCATTTCATGGAGGATTGGCATGTATATGTCTGTCCTCTTACAAGTACTTTTTTAGTAGGAGAATTTTCATGATCAAAAGTGTGATTCTTTGGGAGTCTGTAGAGAAGAAAGTCTGTTTCACCAAGACAAATGCTTCCAATGCACTTGGAAAGGATTCTCCTCAAAGCTGCCTTTGGACCAAGTCCCAAACTGACAAGGTAGTAAAGCTGGGGCTGTCACTGAGCCTTCAAAATGCTTAAAAAGTAATTGTTATGGAAGCAAACAGAAGAATATGGTAACACATTAATTGAAATTTACCTCTCTTTAAATGAGCATTTGGTTTGCTTTGTTATTTTAAAATTTGTCTTCATAATATTCCAGAGACCTGATATTTAGTGTAATGTCCTTTTGGCATTAGTCACTCATGGTAGAGGCCTTCTTAAAGGCACACGGTGCATCTGTGAAATTGGTTAATTCAAAAAAAAATTAGCACGAAATAAATTATGAATTTTGTATTTGTTGGCTAACCTATAAGGTCCTGGGAGCTACACTCGCACACAAACCTAACTTAGGTCACATTATTTCCTCTTCTTGATAATGGCACTCAGCTCTAGATGTTGGTGTGAATCACTGGTACTGTGAAATGGGGTGCACAGGTACAGCAGGAGGTGATAGAGGGAAGGGAAGGAACTCCTTGGCTCAGTGTTAATTTGCTTTGAGTTCTAAATCAAGCTGGAAAACTTTTGTGCTGTGTTTCTGGGAGGCTTTCTTCATGTGAAATCTCTCTGTAGATGGATCTCTTTGAAACCTGTGAACTCAGGAAAGAAAGAGGAACACTTTTCTAGTTCTAGGTTGGTAAAGATTTTTTTGGAACTGGCTCAGCAGCCAAAATTTTGATGTAACATTGCAGCCTTGTGCTTACCAGGTATTTGATTTCTGAGGTGCTGGGAAGTACTGAGATACCTATGATCCTGGTGTCTTTACAACTAGTGTCCTGAACTTTACTCTCTGGCACAAATTTTCCAAGACTTGTCTGTTGGGATCTGATTCAGTGAATAACAGTCAATTTTGTTTTGCAAAAATGTTCTGCAACACTATCAACTGGAATTCAATTTTTATTTGTAAATATATTTATGGTTATATTTTTATGGTAAATATCTTTATGGCTACATGGATAAAGTGTAAAGATGTCACATATGGGGATGTGACAGTTACAGTTACATAACTATGAAGTTCTCATTCTCCAGGCTTCTTTTGTTGCTATTCACAGGGGAGGCGTCTCAATTTTCCATTAGAACTGGTCATGAGTCCTAAGGAACTCATCTGACAGGCTTTGTCCAACAAAGGCTCTTAGAAATCTCCACTACGATGGTTTCCCCTGGAGGTTATTTAGAGACTTCCAGTTTGTTTTAGAGCTGAAGGAATAGGTGATCCTCTTACCTCTTCTTTCCACTTTCAGGGATTTGAACACTTTTTCAGTACTCGTATTTCAGATGGAAGAGATTCAAATAGGTACTTGATTGTTTGTAAAGTAGAGAGTGGGATAAGAAGGAACAAAGGTGTAGGGACACTTCACTGTATCTTGTTTGACAGGATTAATTTGTCACAGACTTGTGAAAAAACCTGAGTGAATCAGAAAAGGAGCAGTTAAGATAGCACACAGGTTGTTCACCTGTGACTGGGGAGTCTTAGATGCAGTTATACTCCGACTTCTGATTTTTACCTACTAGTGTGTCAAACAGTCCTTGAGGAGACTGCAAATCCAGCCTTCCTGTTTTCACCCAAGTCTCCCGTGCAGACGGCCACAGACACAAGACTTGCTTCCTTCTTGGGCCAGCAGTTCACAAAGTATGCCTGCTCTGCAGGGGCACTTGCAACTGAGCGCATTTCTGTACCAGACTTCTCTATACCACAACATTTAGTCAATGCCTGTAAAACAGGGATTTGGTTCCCTTGAAATGAGGAAATTGTTATTTTTGAAGTTAGCTGTGGTGTAATGCTCTGAGAAACTGTTGAATAAAACTGGGGCAAATGGCTACAGGTTCAAACCAAATTGATGACTCCTGGACTTACTTGAAAGGAGACTATTGGCTGTCTGGTACTGATGTATGAAACCTGAGTGTGGAAAAGAATACCTGAGACTTTCTGTTTAATATTAAAGGTGTACCTCTATCTCTCTCTGTACTAACTGAAATAGATGCCTCCCTGTTCAACCTATTTTGGCTGTCTTTTCTCCACCTCAGCCCCTGGAGATGCCAATGTAAGAAGTTAAGATAAATCTGATAGATAACCTTTTAGAAGTGCCTAATTCTCTCCACCAGTGAGTAGGTGAACTCAGAGAGATCAGCTTTGATTTAGATACCTGAATTTTAGCTTTCTAGAGTTGAAAAAGATTAATCTCATCTTTTGCTGCTAAAAGGAAGCCAAGTTGCTTAAATATCTCACAGTAAGTGAATGGCATTTCTTTTTTACTTGTCAACACAATTCATAGTATTTTTACCCTTTTCAAGACCTTGGATGAACCTTACAGTATGCTAGTTTAAGTAAAATTAATTACACTCTTAACTTTTGCTTCTCCAGGGCACAGTTGCCCAGAATTAACAACTGCTGTCTTATGATACTGTTAAATAGAATGATTGTGAATATGCTTTAGGCCACATTATTTTTTTTTATGCTTTTGTGGATTTATCTCTTTTTTTTGCCTCCCTGTTTATTATTACCTGATCTGAGTTGCTGTTGTACATCTTACTCTAAGTAGTTGAGGTAGAGAATAAGGATAAAGACTTGGCCAAGCAGACCCCTTCTGATGGATGACCCTGTTAATAGTGACAAGTAGTTTTCTTAGAATTGTTTGATCAATAAAATTCCCTTGGAATTATGATCTCATTGTCTCCTTACAAAGTAGAAGTTTACTGTTCTTGTAGGCTTGACTGGCATTTGTTTTCTCAGGTGAAACTTTTGGCTTTGCCCAACTGGGACTGTCACTAAAAGGCTTTGCAATTTTTTAAATTATTTGAATTCTGTTTCAGATCAGACAAAGGATTTACTTCAAATGACAACTTGTATAGAAATTCTCTGAGGGAAATCTAGCCTACAAAGAAACCCTGTTAAAGAGAGAAAAGGTCATCTTGCAGACAAAGGAAGGTTAAGTTTTGCTTCTTTTGTTGTCTAACAGCATAGCTCTGTGACTTGAGGTAATCAAACTTATTGAGTGTTGTCCCTCAGGGACTGGGACTGGTGTTGATTAACATTTTTGGTGGCACTCACAGCCCAGAAAGACACTTGGGCTTCATCAAAAGCACTGTGGCCAGAAGGTTGAGGGAGGTGATTCTGCCCCTCTACTCCACTCTGCTGAGTCCCCACCTGGAGTGTTGCATCCAGTGCTGGAGCCCCCAACAGAAGAAGGACATGAACCTGTTGGAGCGAGTCCAGAAGAGTTCATGAAGATGATCAGAGGACTGGAGCACTTCTCCTATGGAGAAAGGCTGAGAGAGTTTGGGTTGTTAATCCTGGAGAAGAGAAGGCTCTGGAGAGACCTTACAGCAGCCGTACAGTACCTAAAGAAGACCTACAAGAGAGCTGGAGAGGAACTTTTTACAAGGGCATGTAACTGTAGGACTTGGGGTAATGGCTTTGAACTGAGAGAGGGTAGGTTTAGGTTAAATTTTAGGAAGGAATTCTTTCCTGTAAGGGTGGTGAGGTGCTGGAACAAGTTGCCCAGAGAAGTTGTTGATGCCTCTGGAAATGTTTAAGGACGGGGTTGATGGGGCTTGGAGCAACCTGGTCTAGTGGAAGATGTCCTTGCCTGTGGCAGAGGTGTTGGAAGTAGATGGTTTTTCAGGTCATTTCCAACACAATCCATTCTGTGATTCTATGATATGACAAAACAGTTAATGCCAGAAAATATGCTCACTCATAACAGTAATCTTGTAGCTTTTGACAAAAAAAAAATGCCAAGAATTCTCTTTAGATTCTCTTAAAATGGTTGTGCTAACTGGCAGAATTCTACTTTATCTTAGTTTTCTAGTCTGATATCAGAACTTTATGGAATAAAGCCTAATTTCTCATAAATGCTAGCCATAGACATATATAAACAATTCATGCAGAGTTATTCTATGGGAGTTAGAGGAGTGGAGGAGTTAATATTTATTGGTACAATGTACTAGGAATGCAGCCAGATATCCTCTAATGCAGGCTGTGCTCAGTAGCAGTGAATATAAGATTAGCAGCACATGGAGTGCAAGACTGGCAAAGACAGAACTTTAATTCATAAACAGAGAAGTTGGATTTATGCATTAAAATTGTTATTTTACAACTCTGTACAAAAGACAGCACTAGAGAGAACATTTGCCTTGACTTTACCCCTACTTAACTAATTGCTCCCTCCTAGATGCTGCCGTTAAAGTTATAAACCTCAGCATAAATACCTCCAATTTTCACTGTAATTGATCATAACAAATCTTTTGCCATCAGAACTCAGTTGAACCTTTTTGGTTCAGGTTAGTAACAATTATTCTCACTGGTCTCTTTCCTAAGATTGGTATATTTTTAACTTAATGTTAGTCTGCAGAGGCTTGAGCTTGTCCAGGTTATTTACATAAATCTTGCATGCCCTTTTTTTTTTTTTTTCCAGAAACTTATTCAAGACCTTTTGCTTTTGCCTGGCAGTACTGAAAATCACATAAATATATTCCGCAAGCTTGGAATAAACTCTACTTAAACTCTACTTTTTTTAGGAAAAAAAGAAATTTCAATGTAGAGGGGTAATGACCAAGATAGAATTTATGTTCTCAATAGTAAAAAAAAACCATTACAGTCACATGCCTATGGGCTTGGCTGGTTATGGTATAGTATATATAGAACAATGGCCTATAGGCTTGGCTAGCAGTTATAGGAGCTGCCTATGTGAGAAATGGAGTGATTTGGATTTTGGCTGTTCCCCCTATAGGAAGTGAGGGGTGAGGGTGAGGCTCAGCAAGGATGCCTGTTGCTTGCGAAGTTACACGCTTGCTTTGCATCTGTGCAAGCAGTCTGCTTAGTGAAATATCTTGAAATTAATAGAAAAGTATAAATCATTTGGATAATCTAACTGGAAAACAAAACCAACAAGATAATCAATCTTGTTTAGAAAGTGGGCCCATTTTTCATACAGTATGTCTGCAAAATTGTTCAAATGGCAAATCCTTCTGTTAGTGGGCTGGGGCTTGTTCTTTTGGTCCAGGGACTGTGCCGCACAGCACCACTTATGCTGGAGAGATGGATTTCATATAAGGAATCATCCTTTATTGTAGACACTTTTTTTATTAATGGGGCCATTAAGCAGCAATGACTTTTTCACTTTCACACCAAGTCTTGATGTTTTAAAGGATTCCACTCCTCTTCTAGTGCCTGTTTGCTCTTGAAATGATGACCTCCAATGGGATTCATTAATAAGTAGCAATAGGCTTTACAACAAGGACAACTTACAGAAATATTAGCTTGGTAGTTTTCTATGGGGTTATCCAGCCAAGGAGGGCACAGAGCCGTTGTGTGTTGTCCAAAGGAGAGATCAGAGGACTTGTAGGAAACCCATTTGTGCTCTCATTTGTAGCCTTGTATGAAATACTCATATTTAAAAAAGAAATGCTTAAGTTATACCTCAGTGTGGCTGTCTTGCCTGTCTCATGAAATATCTGTGATTCTTCTTTCATTTCTTCTTCTTTAGTTTTATTAGCTACTGTATAATTTTGTAGTTACTTGATGCCACAATATCTATGCTGTGCTCTGGCTCCACTGTTTCTTAAGTTTCCTTTGCTCCTCTGAACTAAGATTCCCCACATGATCCATGGCATAGATAACTTTAAGCACCTTTCCTCAATGTTCAAGGCATTCTAAAACATTAAAGTATTGTAGTCTATCCTAAAGACTTTATTATTATATAGTTGCTCTACAGTTTTCATTGTCTCCACATTTTAGCATCTGGGGGTAAATAAGTGCCTTCAAGTTACAAACTTCTTGGCCCACCAGAGCATCCTCAGAAGACAGTATAAAGCCAACCACTTTTATGTTTTGTGTCAGTTGTTGCTTAATTAAAGCCCCAGCTTTATGAAGGAAATACCTACTGGAAAACTTCAAGTGTAATGTAAAAGTGGTAAGATGCAAGTCCCCATGATGGTGGGAAAGAACATGACAATGTGACAGTAATGTGCACTAACAGGTGAAAAAGAGAAGATAAATTCCCAGGCCTTTCTTTAAGTCAGCCATATAATTTGCAGGGTACCAACCAGATGGTGTGATGGAGCTGGTGAGGTGTCTGTCATTAAAGTGCATTTTAATTTTACTTCTTCAGGTGTAAAAAAATTCAAAGCCTTTTGCAGCTCCTTGAATAGAGAATTTTCAAATTTATGGCTGAGAATTTCAGAAGTTTCTTATTTTATGGAGCTTGGGCTTTTTTTTGTGTTAGTGCCTGAAACTCTTAGGTTGCCAGTTTACTGTTTGGGTGCAACTGCCAAGTTTTCTGTGAACATCTTGCAATATTAGCTTGATTTGCTGACATTAAAAGTCCTCGTACATTTTCTCTCTGAACATCTAGGTTTTCTTTGTGTAGTGGAGGGATTTGAAGTTTATAGCATGGATACGCTTTTTTACTACGCCTGTAAAAATCCACCCACATTTGGCAAAGTTATAAACATTTGAAAAATTACATTTCACACATTCTTGGTCAAGTTTTATTAGATTTTTTTTTTTTAGCTGCTACATTTCCAAAAGATTACGTATGTATTGGATGTTTGCCTCCCTAAAGATGGGACTTTCCTTGAAATTGCTGCTCTGAGTTGAACAGGTCAAACCAGTATAACCAGAGCAACTGAGATCAAGGAATTTGCCTGTCATGTTTTCTAGTGAGCATCCTGTTACAATCAGTTAGCACATCACTATGAATTAAACATTGAGGATTAAACTTTAGAATGGATAGGAACTGGGCAGGTAGGTGAGAGGTGCTATTAGTTAAGTGGTAAGTAAAAAAAAAAAAAAAAAAGTATTTTTCTGCATGGCTAAATGAGAGGGGGGACAGGACTGAGGTAGGATGAGAATTGTGGAAAGGAGCTCTGGCTGAGCAAGGGAGAGGGGCTTATCTGGTGCCCTCGAGGGATTGCTGGATTGCATGAAGAGAATATCCTGCAGCTGGAGAAAAACATGAGAGGGTAGAGAGGCTGTGTGGGATGGCCTTGTAATGGTAAAGGAGAGAGACAGCCTGAGTGTGCTGGATAAAATCTATGTGGCTTCAGTCTGAGTTCTACCAGGAGAACAAACCACATGACACCAAGTATAGTTGCAACATAAACTTTGTATTATAAAATTATTGCCTTTAGTGCAATAAATTGCTAATGTAGGTGCATGCAGCTTCCCCCAGCAATACTTGCATATGCTGATGCAGAGTTTCTCAGTTATTCAGTTGTTGGATACCTCTTATAGCCAAGATTTTTGTGGTAAGTCTGTCCCCCATGTTTTTTGGCTAGACCACCTTTTATTTTGCATTGTGGAAAATCCTTGTGCTGATTGACAAAGATCCTGAAACCTTTTTCTTTAACTTCTGACTAAATTTACCACCTGCAATCAGAGAGGAGCCAGCAGATTGTCCTTGGTGTCAGTAGAGAAGCTTCATGCAGGAGAATTTATGAGTTTCCAAGGTTTAAAAAAAGATGATGTCTATCTACTGATTTAGTTCTCTTAGAAGTTGCACATTATGTCTGCTCTAAGTAGATACTATAAGCCTGCCATCATTCTTTTGCCTGAAGTCCAAGGTGTGGGAACCTTCAGTATCTTCAGTTTTGTTTGGAACACTGCATCAGTTGCTTGGTGCTTTCTTGGCCTATTGGTATCCTCTATATCAACTGCCAAACTTACGTAGATGTTTTGATTTATTTTATCCTGGCCAAGACAAGTAAATAAAGTAAAGATTCAAAACTATACAGCTTTCTATAGTTGCTTACTCTTATCCTGATTATCGTGTCTTTTGAGATGAATAAAGTGCAAAACCAGTTAATGCCCAACAGAAAGGAGACCCAGGGTAGAATTAAAAGGCTTCTCCCAGGGCACATGGGTAGGTTAGGCCCAATCCAAACTGCATTGAATTGAGTAGAAAGTCACTGTACTTTTAATGGAAAAAGAGTTGGGGGTTTTATTAGTAACTTTAATATAGTACTGTCTCAAGAGGTTGCATTCTACTGCATTTTATGTTTGAATATGACTGCCTTGCTGCAAATGAGACGATTATTGCAATTTCAGAAGCAGCAGCAGACAATTTCTTTAACAGATTACCATTACGAGTAATGGCACTGAGGGAGAAAAGTTTATTGCCTGCTCGAATTTTTTTGTAGATGAAGAACTAGAAGCACAAATGTTCAAAGAGGAGTTGCATTCCTTAGTTTTAATGCACACTGCAGTGTTCCAGAAAAACAGGAATAAGGGGGACATACATGTGGGTATGGAAAACGTGTCATGAAATAGCTGATTCACTGGCAGTTGGAGATGAGGTGCTACTAAAAGTCCCAAGAAGATAGTTAGAAAACCTTGACATCAAGCATTGTTTGGAGGAAGTGGAGCGAAGCTTCTTTTCCTTCTAGTAGGAGAAATGTGGAGATGTATCCTTGCTTTTCTTGTGAATGATTGATCTAAATGCCACTGAGCAGTGCAGCCCAGAGACAGTAGCTCCAAAGCTGGAGACAAGGCAGTGGTGTCCATGCTGGTCTATGGCAGAGCCAGTTTATGCTGGATGAGCAGGACATCCAATGGGACAGCAAATATGTTTCCAACAAACTTTTGCAGGGTTTAACATCGCATTTTGCCACTTCATCCATTCTGGAAAAGAAAGAGGCCCTTGGTAGACTCTGCCCAGCTTTCCTCCCCACATGCTGGAATAAACTGGTAGCAGTTCCCAAGTCCAGATGTGTATTTCACATTCTCCAGTATATCAGTATGTAGGCTCTAACGCTCACTTGAGTGGCTTCTGTCTTCCAAATTTAAAGCTGGCTTGTTGGGAACCAGATTATGTGTATCTGGATGATGCTGTATTGCTAATTATAAGTAAGGCCTTTCTGAAGCTTACTTGTTTTCTGGCTGTTTGATGATTGGTATATTTCTGGATTGCTTTATTTTTTGTATTTTTTTTAAAGGCAGTATTTTACGTTTATGTACTGAAATAAATCAGCGAATACATTAAAAAGTTAGGTGAATCTTTTCCAGATGGTGTTCTGATGGTTTCACTGTCATATACATAGAAATGGAAGTACAGCATTGATTACAAAATTAGAAAATATATTTTTTAATAAAGAAATCTAAAATCTACTTAAAATTTACTACTTCTGTCACTTCTGTCATATTTTAGAATATAAAGGCATAGCATTTTGAAGTCTTAAAATGCTAAAAATTAAAATTTGCATTTCTTTCCTGATTTCAAGGCTGATATGAGGTGTCCCTGAAGTGAGATAGGAGAACACAAGTTTTTTAAGCTTATCTAAGTGTCATCTAAACATTTAGGAAAACAGGTGATTTCACAAAGGCATTAGTTTTAAATATGGTCCCATAAATCTGATGGGAATCTGTGTTAATATCACCATATTGCCAGGTTTCTTGAAGGATGTGGTCCATGTATACTGACTTTTCTTCAGAGCAGTTGACCCATCTTCCTTTACACAAGGTTCTGACAGGAGGATAGTCTCTAAGTAAGGAGATGAAAGTGGGCTGTGTTATAGTGGTAGCAACTTTCCTCTTATAATGTTTTCTCAGTACTTATGACTTTTTTTTTTTTTCAGTTGTGACCATTTCCAGGTCTATTTCTACTCTTCTGTCGTCTTACACTATTGGGGCTTAATCAACTCGGTCCAGATCTCAATTGATGTCACATAAGGACCTTGTTTTATGCCCCACAAAGACCTTGGATATTGGGCATGGAGAGATAGGAGGGATAAGAGATGCAGACTGCAAAATTGCTAGTTTAGCATCAGTCCAAACCAGCAGAGGATCTGCCAGCGCATTGTCACAAGAGGAGGCAGCTGCAGCTTTTTAGTGCTGAGCATCTACTGGTGCATTCCTTGGCAGGGTGAAAGGGAGCATTGCTTGGCCCTGTCACCAAATGTTTTGTGTCCCTAATTTGATTAGCAGTTTGCATTGGCTTGAATACTTAGATATATATATTTACAAATTAGTTATGTGAATGTTGTCTGACTCCAAATTTTACTTCCGGGATGTTTAATTTCTGATTTCATTTACTCTAGCAATGTGCATTAGCTAAAATGCCCTTAATGCTTATGCAGAGCACAAGTTACTTAACAGAGTCATGCCAATGAACCTCCTTATCATCAGCTATTCTAGTGCTTCATTTTCAGTCAGTTTATTATTTCAAACCAAAATGTATATTACTCTATCTTCCAGACAATCACAGAACATAGTCTAGACTAATTTCTGCCTTTGTTTCCCTTGCAAGGGTTTGTATCTAGTGTTTTTAGAATGGAGAACTGATGTTCACATGCAATGATTTTTCTGCAGTACAAAAAGGGCTAAAATAGTTTAGCATTGATGTTTCTATTAAATAAAAAATATGAAAACTCTCTGTAGGAAGCAACATTAAATTAGTACAATTACATTTCACTCTAATCACAGCAAACAGCAGTATTATTAGTTGTATTTCTACTAACTGCTATGGACATGAAGTAATTAAAAAAAATTAGAAAATATATAGAAAAAAAAGCAGACACATGAACAAGCCCACTTTTTCCTGAAATGAACTAGTGACTGGCAAGTCAGTAACAGCAAAACACTTCTAGGAAACAGACTTAGGGCTAAAAAAAGCCCAGTCCTTCAAATATATGGAGACCTGTTTTCTTCCAGGCCTTGGTGGTGTAGAAAGAACACTACGATTTTGGGTTGTTTTTTTTTTTGAATATAGGAAGTGAATCAATGTTCATTATAATAACTCTGCCACTTCTGTGACAAACCAAGACCCACAGGAGACAGGGGGAGATAATCAGCCTTTTCTTTCATCATGTTATTAGCTTCATCTGTCCTGGTTGGCACTTTTTGTGGTTCTGTATGCCAAATTTTCAGGCTTATTTGTTTGGCCACACAGCAACACTGCATGGCTTTGTTGGTCAGACACCTTTAATGCACCTCTTTTGACTGGCTTTTCTGACTCTGTTTTGTTTCTTACCCCATGGTTGATAATTTATTTCAATTAAAAATAACCCTTTTCCACTGCTGAAATATTTGACTTGCTACTCTGTTCTAGGCAGAATTAAAAATTTGTCACTCTTTTTAATAATTTTTACTTTGGTACTGGATTACAAGGCTGCATATGCAAGGCTTTTCTTTGTTTCTTATTGTTTCATTAACAGTACCCTAAATTAAAAAAATAGATGTAAGCAGAATAAAATACCCAGCATATTTAAAGTTGAGAATACCTACATAATAAAGGTGTAAATCTCTTGAGAGATAGTATCCAAAAACATGTGCGAATTTTTGCTCGGAAAGAAATTTACTTATATTCTTATTCCATCAGAAGTAAGATTAAAGAGAGCTGTTATTAAAAAAAAGAAAAAAAGTGATTTAAATAGGTTTATACGTACCAATATTCTTAGTCTTTTACAGCTCATTTTAAATTTGGATTGTTACTTTCATTAATTAAATAAAAAATAAATATTATTTATGTGAAAAATGTAAGTTGTTGAACAGGCACTCTCTAGTGAAGATCAAAGTTCTAGTATGTGCTGTAGAATGTAGTACAGATCATGGCTGTAAATATGCCTGTATTTTTTTTTTTTTTGGTTGTTCCTGTAACCCCTTCTCATTATTACATTAGTACTGTCATGTGGAGCTTTTTCCAAATTAAGCACCCTTTTCCCTTTAGATTCAGATATATGAGAGTGATCAATAGCATCTTCATAAATCCGATTGAACCTTGAGAATACACATCTTTCAGTCTTTGCAGAATTAGGGCCAATAATAACAGAGAGAAAGTTCACAAGTTTTGTAGTTCATACTACCCACAGTCATTTATTCAGGTGCTGATAGTGGGGAGAAATAAACACTGATTAGGCCAATAGGAAACTGCAGGGGAAAATATGAGGAGTTTGGATATATCTAGGTTACAGTAATTGTATTTTCTCTAATTGTATCTACAGTAATTTTATCTTCCAGCAGAAGAAAAATTGTGACTTTTGCTTAGTGATATGCTCAAGCACCTTGCTGAAATGGATTTTTTTTTTCTTCTCGGCCTTTTTTTTTTCCTTGAAACAATGTGATGGAGTATTCTATAATTCAGTATTTATGGGATATAGATTTTAAAATAATAATACTGATATTTATCAAATTCAGATGTTTTAAAATATTAGGTTTATTTTGACCCTTCTCAGGATTCAAAATATGCATAGAGTTAGGCTATGTACTTCTGGGAGAATGCTTTCCTGTATTCCCTTTCAAACATTAAATTGAGGGAAGGGACTTGATTTGATGCATAGCTAAATCACTTGATTCTTTCCTAATTATTGTGAACTATGAATTTTAAATAGATACATAGGCATCTTTCCATCATTGGGTCAGGTGGGAGTAGCTTTCTCACTTCACAGAACCCAAGTTTGAGTTGAGCGTATCTTTCTTATTTATTTTAATGTGTTTCATTTCATGTCTCCAAATGTTTTCATTTTTACCCAGTTCTGTGGGTCAGTTCCAAAATTCACATGCTACAATCACTCCTCTCCCCACCTCTACCAGAATGAGCAATCATATTTTATTCCTTATTCTCCCTAGTGGGCTTCTTCTGCCAGACTTGTGTTTGTTTTGTTTGCCTGCCAAACTCCACCAAATGTCTTGTTTTAAAGATGATGGGCCAGTCTCCGCATGGATTCAGATGGTTCTGCAGATTTTTTGGAGGCTTCGTTTTGTTTTGGTTGTTTTGTGCTTTTTTTTTTTTTTTTTTTTTTTAATTTTTACTTGCAGATTTTTTTAGTCTGTAAGGCATTGCAGCTAAGATGATCTTCAGCTGAGGAGTGAATTTTGTTCTGTTCTTCCTGAATGATAGATGTTAAAACCCACTTTAAAGCAATCAGGAATTTAGAGCACTGCGTGGCCAGGTCTTTCACTCATTTATGAAATAACTATCAGCTGTCCAGGAATTTGTGGTTTAAACACAGTATTTACAGCTAGTACACTTTAACAGCTCTTCAGTTTGTTTACATGACCTGTTAAGGGCAAAACTTATGTTCACTCATATTCTTCTACAATCAGTGTAATCCTGAAAACTGCCATGAAAGTTCGATTTCAGTAGTTCACTGCTGACATTTTTATGAAACTCCTCTGGGATGTGAATTTTTACTTCAGCACTGTGGGTAATGCCTATGTAAATCTGTCTGGGAAAATAAATCAAATTACGTGCAAGACTGAAATTATTATTTTATTTTTTCCCCTGAACTATTTATCAGTTCTATTCCATTCCAGAAAATGATAATGATGTGGTTGTCCAGGCTGTCATCTGAATATTACAATGTGAGTGGGATATTTTTCATACTGTTGAGAGCTCAGCCAAAAGAAACAGCTATGTTTGAATTTTTTTTTTTTTTTTTTTTTTTTTTTTTTTTTTTTTGCGTTTTATTTTTATTTTTAATTTGAATTCAAACCCTTATGTTCCATGGAGCTGGAACAACTGCCTATATAGGGGGAACATGTCACATTTCCAGGAAGGCCATACAAGTACCTGGACCAGTTACAAGTTTTGGGTGGTGGTGAAGGTTATTTGGCCCCTCTTCTAAGATGCTGCTGTCACTTGTACTGTTTTAGGGAGTGGGCTCTGAATGGATTCTGAAGAATAACAGGGAATCCTAGGAATGTGCACTGATGTCAGTAATGGTTTTCCTTATTAAAACTCTTGCTCTGTGGCTTTTGAGGCCAGCCAAACAGGTCAGAAGACACTCAGTGCATGGAATGTGTGGCTCCTGTTCCTCTGGTAGAGGTGTCTGTGAAGGACTGTGAAAGGTGTCATGTCCAGTGTTGAGCCCAATTAATAACTAATATACTCTCTTTTTCCATAATTAAGGCATTGCAGTGAGTCCCTTCTTCTACCACTCCTTTTCATCTTAGATTTTTCCCATGTCCTCAGTAGTGAATTCAAGGAGAAAACCATTGCAGTTAATCCTGGCAATAAACACACTGAGGCAAACAGAAAAATGAATAATTTTCACCAGTTTTTCTGTCTCTGTCCTGTGAAGTCTTACATCACAATGTAGTTATCAAAAAAAGGCAAGGGAGAAAGAAAACAAGAAGAAATATAAAATCATTTCCTTATCCAGTTTTGCAGCTTCATAACAGTGAATTGAAAAGAGAGATTTGGCATTTGCGAATAACCCATGGATTTAGTATTTTCAGCTTCCCTATATTTTGGAGGCATTTGTCCTGACTGAGTCTGCTGTCATTCAAGTAAAATCATCTGGGAGAAAAACTTTGTGGATGACCTTATAACATCTGGGTTTGTGAATGTTTTGATCTCAAAGTAAAATTAACTGGCTCTTCTGTCTATCTTGAACCTTCTACAGCCATGAAATGAGATGAGATCATTGTGGTATCATTTTCCTCTCACTTCAAGAAATATATAAATCATCTGTAAGAGGGTAGGCAGTAGAACACTTGACCGACTCTTCTATTAGAGGGACTAACATTAATGTGTTAATTTAATGTTGGCAATATTAGAAATGGCTGTTCAGCATATATTAAGTACATAGAATCATAGGTTGGAAAAGACCTATAAGATCATGGAGTCCCAACTGTGGATTTGAAGTTGATGACTTGAAGTTTACATATGGTGAGCTTCGAGAAATGGATTAAGAGCTCCCTGTGCCTTCCTGGGGTTGGATGATTTTTCCTCCTTGTTTTTTTTTTTTTGTTTGTTTCTTACAGAAGAAGGAAAACTTGATGAGATAAAAGAGATGTGCCACAAACATACACAAATCTTGAAAGCATCAGTGTTTTTTTTATTTCTTCTCCACAAACCTGAGGTAGAATTAGAAAAAAATTTAAAATTTTTAAATGAGACTCTCCGATAGACCTTTTGAGCTCTCCACTTTTTTTTCATAGAATCATAGAATATGCTGAGTTGAAAAGGACCCATCAGGACCATTGAATCCAACTCCTGGCCCTGTGCAGGACACCTCAAGAATTACATAATGTACCTGAGAACATTGTCCAAACACTTCTTGAACTCAAATTTGGTGCTGTGACCACTTCCCTGGGGAGTTAGATTTGGGAGTTGTGTTTGCTTGTTTGTTTTTAAACTGCAGGTATTTATCCTTGCCTCTGAGATGTCCTTTCCAGAGGCTTAAATTTTGGATTATGACAGTCAATTTCATTTATCTATGGGTAGCATTGTGTTCTGGATGGTTTTTGGAAATTTTACTCTATGGTGACTACTCCTTGAGCATTTACACCAGGAGCAAAGCCAAAAAGGTACAATGCTCCAGTTGTTCTGACACAAGAAGTTTAGAGTCCAGCATTTTAAGGCCATTTAAAGACTGCAGTAGGGAGAGTGGTGATGCCTTTTGTTACCACTAGTAGACCAATAAATTTGAAGAGAGGAAAATTCAAGAGAGAAAGCAAAGGGGGGGGGGGGGGGATCCTACGTCTGCATGCAATAACTTGACTAGGTTACAGTAAGGTCAATGAAGAGAGGACAAGTCCCCAAGTTTGAAGGTGCAAAATATGTTTTTGCTACCATTTTCTTCATGATGTAGGCAATGGGAGACTTGGAGGTATTTTATCATACTCTGCTACAAAGAGTGCATTAAAATAGAAGTGCATCAGATAGAGTCTTGATCCTTTAGGGCTTTGGGGGGCTTTACCATATGCTGATTGCCTGTGGCAGTGTTTGCCTGATTACAGTGAGTTGTTTAAACTAGGTGTAACGTGAGACCAAGAGATCAAGTGAAGTCTTTCCCTTCCTAAGATACACTGGAATGTGATGAAACTGTGTGGATTTGGAGACTCTTATAATAGCGAATGATGATAAATTAGTTTAAAGACAACCCTTGAACAGGACTAGGATTTCAGGGAACTACCACAGAAACAGCAATAAGTCATCTGCAATTTCATTTGACTGCATGATGCACAACGGAGAAGTTACAAATGGCACTATTTAGCATACGGATAATAATCAGGGCTATTTTAAGTGCATCTACTGAGCTTGCTATGTGAAATTTATAGCTGGATAGTGCTACTTAGTGACTGAAGTTTGCATGTGCCCTATAGGAGGCTGTAACATATGTGGATTTTTAATCTAGAAGAAAAATTATTGTAAGAATGAGGAAAGGGAAAGTGGGCCTCATATGTCCTCTCTTGCTATCTTTACTCTTGTTAAGATGGGCTTTGCCAGGACAGAAATATTCAGACTTGTCCACAGAATACATTTCAAGCCAACCAGCAAATAAATCAATACCTGAGGAGAAGCTGTTTGCCTGTGTATGTGTGTGCGACTGTGGGGGTTTTTTCAGGAAAAAGCCAATTTATTTCCACAAAAAGATGTGACACCACATTCATGCAGATGGATTTCGGGACACAGAAAGAACATCCATGAAATGAGACCAGATCATTGCGGTATCATTTTACTCTCACTTAAAAAAATGTATCCATTTTCAGAAGTCACTGAATTACGTTTGAGGTAGATTTTGCAGACATGCACAGCATTTGGTTCTACATGCTCGTTTTCCCATCCTCACAGCAGAGGCCTGCTTCAGAACTTGGGCTCTTGAAGTATGTTGTTCTGCTGAAGTGTTAGGAATAGGGCATTTTCTAAGTCATGTCATATAGAAAAAGCCTTATTTTGGCACACACGTGTCTTCACATACATATGTGCACATATATGCTGTATGGTTGCAATTCTAGTGTACTTAGTTCAAAGATGTTTCTTTTGACAAGATAAATGCAGGGAACAGTAAGACATTAAATGCATAGCAGGAGAGAAGAAATCCAAACCCAACTCTATGGTAATACATACTTTCTGAGGTAGTCCTGAAGGTAATGGATTTTATTTTAAACTCTATAACTCTCAAAAGTGCAACTTTGTTCCACTGTTACCTTTTCCAAAAGGACAAGCAAATTTTATTAACTGTTTTCTTTTTTTTTTTTTTTTACTTACTTGCTGACTAATGCATCATGGTAGAGGACATTGGAATCACTGGAATGTCTATCGATGTATGGTGGGTGTAAGCTGACTACCCACCTGACAATACCCAGCTGACAATAACAACAGGAAAATGTCAGATTTGTAGGAACTTGTCATTTCAGTGCATCCTTATCTGCAAAGGCCGGATTTATTACTCGGCCTATTTCTGTACATTCTATAACTGGGTTGCAATAGTTGTCACTGAAGCTTTAATAGACTCACACATCAGACAAGCAGAAAGAAGGGGAGAGTGGCAAAAGCTTTTTAATACTTCATCAAAATTTTATTTCTTTGCTTTTAATAAAATCTAGTTAGGGAAATATATTTATAGGACTTCTAGTATGGTATATTTATGAATTCTGAAATATAAGAGGAAAAGTCCCCCACTCTTGCATAGCTCTAAACCAAAATATTGCTCTTCAGACACTTTTCTCTTTCCTCTGTTTTGGGTAACATCTTAGTGAATGAGTAACAAACTGCACTGAACTCCCACAGTCTGTCACTCTGTACCTCAGCCTCTTCTGTGCCATGCCTGGATTGAGCCTGTACTTTTGGCTTTTCCAAAATGCACTTTGAATTTGTGAGTGGAGCTGTTGATCTTTCTCTGGCATTTGCAGTGGCTTTGTGGGGAGCGTCCCTTGATCCGTGCTGTCGGAACACATCGGGGTGTGCATATCGGAATACCTGCTGCTCTGTTCTGTCAGGTCTGTCTGGATTGTACTGCTTTGCCCTTGTCTCATCCTCCCTCCTGGCTGACAAGAGCGCAGGAGTGCCGTGTGTTGACAGAGGTCTCCATCTGACATTTCCAGGTGCCCCAGTCAGGCAAAGAGAGCCGCTGTTTCTTCTGCTTCCCACGCCTGTCTGCTTGCCGACTGCCAGCACGGGCCCTGATCCGGTGGATGTGTGCTCAGCTGTTTCCACTGAAACACATGTACAAGATGCTATGGGTGCACGAGAAGCAGTGTTGATTTTGTTGTTCCAGTCCTTAATTCTCCGCAGCATGAACATTCCACAGCCTGGTTGCTCCTCTCAGCCATCTTTCTGCTTAACCAAAGGCTGCAAAGATGCTGCTGAGCTTATCTCTTCTGATGTTTTATGGTCTACCAGTATATAACCCTAAGTGGTCTTGAAGAAGTCAGCATATAAGTGTAGAATAAATTTTCTTTCGAAAACACTTCTTCATGGGAAATTTGAAAGTGCTCTCTTCTGAATGAGGGATTGCTTTATACTCACCACATCTAATAGGAAACAATGAAGAATGAAGCACTTCTGTGGGGATACCTGAACAGTAATGATATTAGTTAACTGTATTTTGGTCACTGGGAAAAGCAAAAATAAGCAAGTTTATGGTTTGATTTTTTTTTTTCCCTACTTATGTTAACACTTTAAAATAAGTGAAATAGTTCATTATTTGATTGTCTAGGAATTCAGAAAATGGTTTTCATTTAAAGTGTTTTCTTTCTTTGAAATTTTGATTTGACAATTATATATTTGCTTATAATTAATTTCAAAAGGCCCAAACTGCTTTCTAGAAAGGAAATCTGCATATGACCTTTGTAGTTAAATTAAAGTGTCAGTCTGAGTGTGTTACCAGGGTCTCTGCAATTCTGATCTTGCCCTTTCTCAAGTACGTTGGGTTGGGGAAAAATAAGTTAATTATAAACTAAGGCAGACTGGAGGAACACAACTGCTTTCAGCAAGAAATATGTATGCTATTTTTTAGGTGGGGTTTTTTTGGGTTTTGAATTTTTCAGAATTATTTTTAAGGGCTTTGTAATGAAATATTCATGCTTCATTTTAATAGAATGGTAATTTAGTCACATGCTTCTGGAGGGGAAGACTGCCAGGCGTGACTAAACTGTTGGATCTTCCTCAGTGTTGGTCCATTTTTGTTTTACAGATTGATTTAATTGACTCCAGATTCCCTCTGCACATTGAATACAAATGTATTGTTTGGTTAAAATCCTGGAGTCCAAATCAGACACGGGTCCCATTGACTTAATGGGAAACCATTCCCAAGAGTTGTAGGACTGAACTAGCTGAACCTGTTGTGCTCCAGGGATGCAAAAGCAGTATTATTTGCTTTCATATCAGAACTGTAGTGAAAAACATTATCAGTCTCTCAGTTAAGCAGCAGCAGCTCTTCAAGTTTTCAATCCAGTTTTACTTCCTTTGTAGTTGCACAAAAAACCCTATGAGTGGGGCAGTGAAAACTGAGGTTGAGCTCTTTTATGTTTTTCTTCTCATTTCCCAAATCCTTCATGTAGATATCCCTTATTTTTCCTTATCATTTAGTTTTGGGTTGCCTGGTCCTGAGGAAAAAAGGCTGGAGGAGCCAGGGAAGTATATCTGGGAAGCCAAGCAGTTTATATGGGTCATGGGAAGACACAGCAGTAGAATGTCCTGAGTGCATGGACGGCAGCAAGCTCGGAACCTGTCACACAGTGGGAGATTCGTCTGGCTGAGCTGGCAGGCACAGATTAGTCAAAATGTGTAATACTCTTGAATGCAAAGTCACAACTGAGCTCTCGTGTCTTGATCTGAAAATTAAAAAGGACTTATGTGCAAGCAGGAAGTTCATAAAGTGGCTTATTCCTTTCCACAAGCCTGCAGAAATGAAATAAACGAACAAAAGACTGTTGAATTCAATGGGAATTGCTGAGAACAGTCAAATGAACATCTTTGCTGATGTCAAATACAGTTACAGCTTCTCAATGGGTGAATTTCCCTGAAATTTGGCAGAAATATGACAATAATTTAGGATATATCAAGGTTGCATTACTATACTCTGATAGAAAAATCATTAAAACCTCATTAAAATTCTTATGCAAATCTATTAAAGTGTTCATAAATACTTGCTTAAATAAGAGCACAAGCTTTTCATTTAGATGATCACTGAAGGAAATTTCCTTTAAATGTAGTACACAGCAAGGGCCTGAAATGGATTACTCAATCAGAGCAGCTCTAAGATACACTCTTAAATGGGGAGCAAAGGTGTTGTAGTAAATAAAGTCATTGAGAATCTTGATTTTGGAGCTATGGTAGTTGATAGGATGTTGTTTCTTTAATTTCTGTGTGCTTTAAGATTTAATAATTTCCCTGAAGAATTAATTCAGTGTCAGGACTAATGCTGCATTTAATATGTGTTAGAAAAGGATGACAAGAACTGCTGCTGCTCTTGTTGCACTCAGTTTCAGAGGGTTTCTGGAGGTTTTTTGTGTAAGGCAGGAAAAGCTTCATCCTGCCTGTATAAATTCAATTGTGGCTGAGAGCAGGGTAGAGTTAGTCGGGGTCACATAGTCACAGTAAAACCTTTGCTGAAAGAGACAGGTCTAGAAGAACGGTGCTTACAAGGTCTCATGTCTTGGAGAGGAGTAAGTTGGAAGCAGAAGTGCTTCTTCAGCTCTAGGGTAACTCACTGCTACAGAGCTTCCATGCCAAATGAAGTTTTTCACAAGAGTGCACTTCACAGACTTACTGCCATGTGTTATTGAACAGAAACAAGTAACCAGGTCCCCTGAGGTAAAGGGGAAGTTAAAGGATTAGCTGGTGATGAGAGTTCTTTCCCCTCTCTAATTAAATAAAAGATTTTTATTGTGGAATGGAAGTCTGACTGTGTCTAAGTAATTCTGGTGACTGGCTCCAATCTGCACCTTCTTTAAGCAAATTTCTGTGAAATTAAATTTTAAGAAGACTAAAAATTTCTCTGAAATTTGGCATGGCAGTGACTTGCTTTCCCCTTTTTGAAAGAGGGGAAGGGACATAAAGATATTAATGTTATCAGGAACATATAGTTTGGGAAATAAAGGGTGTAATCTTTGGTCTAAAAAAAACCAACTCCTTGAAATCAGTGAAATGAGAGGAGGGAAAAAAAAGAAAAAAAAAAAAAGAGAAAAAGAAAAGGAATGTTGGGAAGAGTCCAAATCCACAAACCCCACAGACGTTCCACATCAGCAAATGTCTTTTGTTTTTGACAATGCTCTATATTATCTGTCGGGGGTAGAAATGGCAGAATTTCCACATAAATGTAAATGATGTCTTCATGATAAAAAGTAAATGTGTAAATAGTGATGTTGTTGACAGAGTATGATAAAAGGTCTAGTATAGTGCAAGGTGACCAAAGATAAATATTTTAAATGTGTAAATAATTTAAGGTTTTCACTTCTTAGCCCTATATTTGTGCTGTAGACAAAAGTAAGAAGCTACTTGATACCCTCTCACACATACCTCTTAGAGGCTGTGATTCTCAAGGACTCAGGGTGTGTGCCTAAATTATGCAAACACAAGGAGTGTTTAGCTAATGGGACTTTTCACATGCTTAAACTTATTAACACACTGTAAGGTTAAAAAGCAGATGCTCTATTTTCACTCAAAAAGGTGATAAGGTAAATTGCACTGGGGAGAAACCAGCAATGTGTATACCCTCATAAAATTCAGTGCAAGGACTAATATCTAGGAAATAGCAGTGTCTCAGTTACAAGACATAGTCTAAGCCATGTAGTTGTATGAGTGCATGTGCACACGTATATGTTGTCTGGCAAAGAAATAGGAAAACAAGTTCTCAATTTTGACAGATATTATTAGATCATTAAACCTATAAAGTTCCGGTCTGTTAGGTAAAATTACTGTAAAATGAGATCTCTCACTTGCTTTTTGTCATTAAGGAAAACTGTTCCGTTAAGATCAAATATCAAATCAATCACATTTTATTTATAAACTACTTAATTTTGCCTTGTAGCGCAGTAGATATATTCTAAAAATAGTACATATGACTTAAAATGTTAACTGACAAAAACTATTGTAAAAAATTATTTATAAAAGTTTATTGGGGGGTTGAGGTTTCTTTCTTTTGAGAGGGAATGAAAGAAAATTTGGTGACTTTTGAATTCTTTAGTGAGACCATACCAGAAGTTTCTTCTAAAATAATTTAGAAATGAGAAACAGAGTTACTTTATCATTACGGTATTTACTAAACACATAAAAATGGTATCCCTGTTACTTAAAAATAAAATCAGGAGAGGGTTGCCTGGGAACGTGAGAGCCCATCTAGCTCCTCTCTTATCTGGAGGCAGGATCAACTATACCTATGTACTTCCAGACAGTTGTTTATCTAGCTCTTTCTTAAATATTTTCAGTGATGGAAATTCCATATTCTCTGTAGCCAGGCAGTTCGTTCTGGTGCCTCTTTTATACCAGAAGGGTTTTTTCTTTCAGCTCTCTAACCCAAATCTGCATTACTGCAGTTCAAGGTCATTTTATAGAATTGGAGAAGAGATTCTTATATTTGTAGCAGCAACTTCCATATATTTATTTAAAGAGTTATTATGATCCACGCAAGTCTCCTGTAAGTTAGAGAGCATTAATTCTTCACTTAACATTTATCTCAGGATTATACTGAAATCGAGAAACTGTAGTGTAGGAGATATAACTGCACTTGGAGTGAGATTGATTTGGAGTACTTTAATTATAGCTCTTAATTATACCTGCTTATTCTAGCAGATACCTGCAATGTCACCCAATGATTGTCATGTCAGAATGGGAAAAACAGAAAGTGTGTATCAAGAGCTTTTAACCTCTTGATTTTGGTTGTTATTGTGCTATTTTATAAACAGGTCATTTCTGTACTGCCCTCAAGTACACATTGCATTTTTGCTGCAAGTTTTGTGCATAATATTGAAACAAAGTAGAGATTCTAATGTCCAAATTTATATTAATTTGGGAAATTTTGTTACAGAAACAATATGAGATATGGGAAATTATCTTTTTGTTTACATGTAGAATTATAAGGAACCTTTGAAGAGGTTGAAGGGGATTCAAATAAAAGATTGCAGCAAACATTAGAATTCATTTGTAATGAACTGCAAGTGTTAGGCAGACTATTCCAGCTCTTGCTGATCTTGATTTAATTTCTTTTAGTAATGTTAAAATTCTAAAAACCAGAACTTTTCATTTTCCTTTTTTTTTTTTTTTCTTTTTTTATTCAGGGGAAATTGAGGTTTGAAGTTAGACATACTGAATTAATTTGAATGCATCACATTTGCATTTGTGCTTGGCTGCTTGATTGGTTTTGTTTTCTTTTTGTTTTCATCTGGAAATAAAGGCAGAATGATCCTAAAAATTTATATTATTGAAATGAGGGACCACAGATAGAGTCCAAGTCAGAAGCAGAAAGGTCTCTAACAGTGCTGTTTTGCAGGGTATCCCAGGAAGGGTTTTAACAGTGGAGACTTAATCAACTTGAAAGTTTATTTACGTAAAAAACCCAAACCAGAACAGCAACCAAAAAACCCAGAACTCTAGCCTGTATTAAATGAGAAATATAAAAATGCAGATACATTTGTTATTTGCCAAATGCAGGGATAGGGATAGCCATGATCTGAACAGGAAAGAGGGATAAGGGGGAAGGGGGCTGCTCCTGCCACCCTCCAGTGTGCCCTGAAGGACATGCTCAGACTGGAACTACAGCCCGACTGCAGCACATCGCTGTCCATCCCTCCTGCCCAGTCAATACCTGAAACACCACCTGGGTTTAGACCATACATTAATACCTCTGATTACGTTTTAGGTCCTCTGCAAATCACTCAGTGTTTAAAGCAGTCTTTTTCTAGATGTGAGACGGATTTCTGTTGATTTGGATCTAAGAGCAGTTCAGTCACAAGCAGCTTCAGTGAGTTCTCCTGACTTTGAGGTAAGCACGCTGCCGTGGCCTGAAATACAAGTTCAGAATTACTCCTCAGTAAGGTCCGATAACTTGTTACACACTGTCTCTGTGCTCTTGTTCTTAATATTTTAAAATAAAATATCTTTTTTTTCCCTTTCTGCTTCCTTTCCCCAGAAGGCATAGGCTAATAACAGACAGAAAAACATCTACTTTACTTCTGGTCTGTGCAAGGTTTTGAAAACTTCACGAGCTTCACATCTGTGGCATTCAGCTGCCTTTTATCCAATTCACTGTCATTTTGTGGTATCTCAGTGACTATGACTGTTTGAAAAACATATCTTTCTTTTCTCTGTGGGGGCTGCAGATTCTTCACATGAAGACCTGAACACAAGTAATTCTGACACCAGCAGGAACTTGGGGATCATTAGTTAGGGTGGGAGTGGGGATGAACATTAACTTTGTACAGATATCAGATATAGTGGGTCATAGAGAAAGGAAACCCATTGATCTGAGCACTGTAAGTGCCTGCTGTAGGTGTTCTTGAGAAGCAGGAAGCCAATTGATCTCTGAACTCAATAGGTCAGCAATCCATTATTGTAGGTCAGAGGGGTGGGCTTCCTTTTAGTTTTGTGATGCTTTTACCCAGTGCACTGGACAGTTTTTTTCGTGGTGAATTTTGAAATTATGATTCCAGAGAATCATGTCCTTTCAACCTTTTCTATTTGTGGCCTTTATCCTGGGGTTCCTTGCCATTTATGTTGGCATATATGTATATGTATGTACGTAGTAACCCAAATTAAAATATAATTTCCAGTAAAATGAAAGTATTTGAAAACTTTATCATAGATTTGCTAAATCATTAATAAATTTCTTTCAAATAGTGTGATATTAAAGGCGGAATTCATCTGACCAAATATATTAAGCTAAAATACATCCTAAAAGTAGGATGCATATCCCCCCAGAGTATGAAAGGAAGTTATATTGATCAACTAAATATATCTATCCACAATGGAGATTTTAGGGTTGGTTTGCTTGGGGGTATTTTGGGGAGAATAGTAGTAATGAGTTTAAGAAACAAAAGAATGTTTTCTACATGTGGCAATCAGGGATGAATTCTTGGTGTAATTATTTTCTCATGTAGGAGAGTGCTTATATATATATATATATATGCATTTTCATGCATAAATATATATTTTTATAGATATATTTTAAAAAATCGCATGCAACTGTGTTTGTATGACTAAGCTTAGACCTGAATAGCACAAAAGAGTATGAGCCCGTAGATAAGTATAAGCCTAAAACAAAGCATTGACCTAAACACTAGCAGAGTTGCTTCCTAGGTTCTGCATTTTCAATGTATATCCTGAGTTAAGGTGGTTGTGGAACATTTAAATTACGTGGCAAAAATAAATTCTTTTTTGAAAACAAGGATATTGCTAGCAGAAATTCAAGTTGTCGTTATTAAATTAATGCAATTTCAAGAAAGTAATTAAAAATCCAAGTTTCAGGTATCATATTGATGCAATTTTAGTGAAGTAATTAAAGTTAAGATAGAAAATTACTGTTTTGGCATTGTATCAAGCTATAGTTTTAGGAGGTATTATTCCAAACGTGAATAATCAGCACATAATTAAGTGAAGCACATGCCAGTAAATTCAGAGACTTTCACAAGTAGAATGTTGTTATGATAACTAATGAAAGAAACCCATAGAATATAGTCAGAAAAATATAACTGTGGGATTTAAAAACAACAACAAAGCCCATTGGTATTATAGTGAATATAGAAATTACTGGTGCCATCTACTGTTTGTAAAATAGAGATGACAGAAAGATGTAAGCCAAGTGTGGAAACGAACAGGAGAAAAGAGAGGTGGAATCATTCCACTCCTTCATATCAAAGAAGAATAATGTGGTGGGAAGGTCAAATTAGTTTGTCATGTTTCTGAGTTCTTACCAACCTAAAATAAAAAATAAAAAGAAAATGAAATAATTGAGACTGTAATTGGGAACTTTGGGCTTTTTTTAAACCCTCAAACTCTGTGATTGTTCACAGAGGAAAGCCAGGACCAGATATGTGCAATGCAACTATTTTGGGATTGGAGTTTGTCTTGATAACTTTATCCTGTTTAGCTTTTAAATCTAATGGGATCAGTTCTTCAGCTTGTACAAGCAGGTGTTGTTTAATTAATGTTAGTGTTGAAATGCCATACTGAAACGTGACAGGCAGGAATGTGCTTGCTTTTTTTTTTCCCCCTGCTTGGCAGGAACAAATTTCCTTCTTTGGGTTCTAAGAAAGCAGATAAATGCTGGAGTAGTTTGAAAAGTATCAGCAAAAATAACACAGAGATCAAAAGGACAACCGCAGTAGAAACAATTCAGGTTTTTAAGAAAGAAAACACTAAAGGACAAGTTTCTCAACATAAGAAAACCCGTTAGGAATTTAGGAAATTCAACTGCTTGTGCTTTTCAAGTGAACCTGAAGCAGTGACAGAGGCAAGCACAAGATGTTTCTGAGTGCTTGTGTGCTGAGTACTTTCGGGGCTCTCCTGTTGGACATTTAGTCTCTTTCATTATGGTCTGGGCTGGGTGGTTTTTTTTCCTTTTAAAACTACGCCCTGGTTTCATTGAACTCAACACCAAAGGTCTTGATTACTTCAGCCAAGGTAGAGTTTCACCCACAGGTGACCCTGAAATATGAAACTTCTCCATCTCCTGGACAGAACCATGCTCTGGAACACAAACTGTTGTTCCCTGCCAGTGTACTTTTGTAATCTTTGAGATGACTTTCTTAATGTGACTAGGATTTAATTTAAAGTTCATGGTCAAGGAGGGGACCACTCTGTCAGTAGTCAGATTGACATATAAATTCAAAGGTCCAGTTTTGTTTCTTCATGTTGCTAGGAGCTTGTCTGGAAAACTCAATAGGACTTTAAACATCACTGGTGAAACAGTTACCTTAGAGAAACACACAGGTTTATTTCAGGAAAACACACATTGGGTTTATTTCAGGAAAACCTTAAAGGCTTCATTTGATTTCAGGTGGGGAAAAAAAGTGCAAAAAACCAAAATGTAAACTTGGACTCTCATGGTTCATACATGACTTGAATTCAGGCAGCTCCCCAACAAAGCAGAATCCCAAAAGTATACTGTTTCCCGATCTCCCCTAGAGGTTCTGGGTGAGAATAAAGCAGCTCCAGTTGTTTCTCTGGGAAGCTGTGTCTGGAGGTAAGGAACCTCCAGGATGTTTTTTGGCTCACAGGCCTGAGGGAATGTTGGAAATGCTCTGAACTGACTAAAGGCATATGCAGTGAGCATGGTTAGAAATGGTACAGATAAGCCTAGGGTGCCAGTGTCCTTCACTGTTTGTAGAAGTTGAGTGATAAAAACTTGCCACATAAAGGGATTCAAGCCTATGTTTCAGAACCAGAGCTGTGGGTTGCCTTGTCAGGGTGAGGAACATCATTCTCCTGTTTCTCCAGCTGCCTGCTGAAGTGCAGCTCAGGGTGTGAGGTCAGAGTATTTGGGTCAGGACAGAGACAGCTGTCCTGAAGTCCCCAGACTGCTTATGCAATTCATATCATACAGCCACCTGGTTACCAACACCACCCCTGCTCTGGAGCAGGGAGTATAGCCCCCAGAGTGCTGCTGTTGTCTGATGGCTCAGTGTGCAGGCTTTGGTTGGTGACACAGCAAGCTGCGCTTTTGCCTACCAGCAGGACTCTGGGTGTGTGTAAATGTTGGTACACTTGGAATAACACCTTCACAATCATCTTACTTTTAACGTGTACAGTGCAGAGTTATTCCTCTCTTGCCTGAAATGCCAGACAGGAGGGTTTGTCCACTTGCTTATTTGCTAAGATGGCACTGGATGCATCAGTGGGCAGGATGGAAGGCAGAAGGGTTCCTGCAAATAGGGAGAGAAGAAAACTGGGGCCTTCAGCAGTTACTGACAAGGAATTCCAAAATTGCTTTTTATACATGGAAAACAGTGAGATTTAGGGTTCCTGTGATTCACCATGAATGATTTTTACAACCTTGCTTCATTTCATTCAGAAACTGGAAGGTATTGGGTGAATCAAACTGAAGGGTAAGAAGAGAAAGGACTGTCATGTCTCTGAAGTAGTTCAGTGCTGCCTTAAAGAGCTGGATTATAACAATGCCTGTGCCTCTGAACTCCTGTATTGTATAAATCAACTTATTCAAATCTGAATTTTCACAAAAAAGAGAATCGAGGATCTCAGTTACAGGCATGCTGAGCCCTCAAAGTTGACAGAGAAGTTGAATGCTTTGGATATGTAAAGCCCAAGTAATATGAAGAGTTCTAGAAAATAACAGATTGTATTTCTTGCTAAATGGGCACCAAATCACTAAATATGTGCTGATTTTTTTTTCTGTCTTACATTTCTTCATATGAAAATTGCAGATAATATGATTCCCTTCCACTTCTTGATCAGAAAATTGCAGATGATTTCCTTCCTAGAAGGAGTCTGGTGAAAATAAACTAATATTTGTGATGTTGTTTGATACTATATCAAGGAATACTTGGAAAAATTCCACACACAAATTCAAATTTTTCTGTTTGCAGAGCGTGTTTGAATGGACCACTCTAAACTAAAGCATATGGTCACACATACTGAACACTGAAGAGAAACCCAGATTTTAAGTATCTTTTCATTGAATGAATGTTGCAATCCATGTTTTACATTAAAATGGGCAGAAGTCTTGCAGAAGAGTTTGGATGTGGTTGTACAGTTAAGAATTACATCACAGTGCAGACACATGGAAGGCTGTTCCTTAATTGTGGCATTCTGTAAGTTTTTTGAATGTTTATAAAGATATAGCTGAAGTTGCTGTGTTTTTTTAATATATTCCGCCTTTTTGATTTTACAGCCCCTAGCCCTTTAGTTTGTATATGTTCTATGTTTCAGCTTCTTTGCAAACACTGTTCTCTGTTAAACTGATGATTCAAGAGTGAATCAGTACATATTAGTGTATATAGACTGTGAAACTGTGCCTTAACATGACTCAAGGCAACCCTAGGGGAAAAAAAATAAAAATCTACACTAAACATGTTTTCCTTGCTGAGATAATTGATGATCAGAGATATTTTAAGTCTGTGCCAGGAGTACAAATCACTGCATAGATGTCTCTCAACTGTGAAATTGCTCAGCCTATCCAAGGTCTACACTACTTAAAGTATTGAGTATTGAATATATTTTCTCTTGTGTGAAAAATCTGAATAGTGGCATTGTATCTTCCTGCTACCTTTCAAGGCTTTTCCACAGACTGATTAACTACTATATAGGACTTCAGTAATGCAGATAAAACAACAGGATTAATCTTTTTGGTGTGCCTGCTTTAGTTTTAGTATATGTTGCATCAAAAGCTTTTCTGTGCTAGATGTGTACGGTCTTAATGTTTGAGTGTTGTTCGCATTAGCTATTGTTCAATTTTTGTTAGTATTAGATTAATGCTGCAGCACTGCTGTAAAGCTCTGGTGGTGCAAAGGCACAGCACTGATCTGGGTGTATAGGCAGAGACAGGCTTTCTTTTTGGTTGCTTTCTTGGTGTGTGATTTTTTTTTATGGTGCTTTTTTTTTGTTGAAATTTTTTTTCTATTTTGGGATAGAGGTTTCTTGGTGGGTGTTTTTGTTTTTATCTGATTGTTTTGTTTTGCTTTTCTGTGTTTGTGTGTATGTGTTAATGCTTTAGGATTAGTCAATCTATTGTCTGCTGCAGAAGTACTTGTTTGTCCTTGGGGAGATGAGAGGAATTTTCACAACGGTACCGTACAGACTCTGAATACTAGTGATTTGTGCCAGTATCTTCCCTTTGAAGTAGATGGCTCCCAGCCCTGATTGAAGTGAAAAGTGATTTCTAGCTTATGACTCAATGATTTGATAGCATCTCTAAACCTGGATGGGTCAGGGGGAGAAGTTTGTGTGAAGGTTAAAACTTTGGCACGAATCCAGGTTAAAATCTTCAGCAGATACCCTTAAATGAGCACTTAATGCATCATCAGCTGCTACTCTAATAACACTGCATTGCCTCTGGGCAAAGTTCAGGTTTACCCTTTTTCAAAAAAAACATTGTGAGTTGTTTAGTGGTTTAGGATTTAATCACTCCTTGTTGGTAATTAAAGTCTCAGACATACCATATTACCAGACTTTCCTTTCGAGATGTTTCCATATAAACTTCATAATGTCTTTTAAGGCAGATGGTTAGAATTGGAAACTTCAGTCATTTTTATCCTCATTATGTTAAAGGTACTTTGCCAACAGGTTCACTAACCAGGCATATCACCGTAGTGTAGGGGTTTGCATCAGTTTGTGAATCTAAATTACAGCTTTATTATATCATAACACTGTTAGAAATTCTAGATTCAGCTCATCTAAATATCAATAATGTAAATTTACCTCCCTTTTCCTGTCCTGAGAAGGTTTCTTAGCAGTGCTGGTGACTGCATCTGGCTACACATTTAAATAGCAATCATTAGTTTGAAGTGTGAGAAACTTCTGGAAACTGTCAATTTTAAGTTATTATTGTAGATATGCATATTTAAAACTCTGGAATTGAGATAGCAGCAGCCAGTGGTTTTTTTCAGTCTATCTTTCTCAAATGATTTCTATTCTGGTCTGACTTGAGTGAAATAATTTAAAATCTAAATGCCTAGGTTTGGTGTTTCATTTTAGTATATTCAGTATTTTTTTTTCTTAGGTTCTGCATTTGAGTTTCAGATCCCATCAGAAGAAAAACTTGATTACATTTCTGGACTTCTGGTTCAGGGATTCTTTTGTTGCAGAATGCTGCCTTGCTTTTTGCTAAGCAATTTTTCATTCTCAATCAATAGAAATCATTTCTGCTGGTGGGGTGGGGGAGGAAAAGATCAATCTGAGCTTTACAGTATTTTGTTGTTGGTTTTAGTTCAGAGCAAAGTGATTTTAGACGATGTGATACCCTGACCCCTGGTGAACGAGCTGTTTCTTGCAGTGACCACTTTCCGGTGACTTGGCTCTCAGTGAATTTTCTAACAGCAAGGTGACACTGCCATGAGGAGATCTGTCAGATTTGGCAATAATTAGCATCACTGGAGGCTTAGCAGGAAGCTCAAGGTCAAACTGTCTCCTTGAACTGATTTCTTTTTTCCTCTCCTAGGGAGGTGATCCTAGCAAAGAGGGGTCGAGACATTCCTAGGATAAAATGGGGAAGGATAGATTTTTGTGCTTTTCTAGATAATTAGAGGCCTTTAGTCTCTGAAGTTCTCATCCTGCAGCTTTCATGGGCATTGATTTTCACTGGAAAAAAATTGGGCAGGGGAGAGAGAGACAGCAGAGGAGACTGCGTTACACTTCATTTATGAGAACCTAAGCTAAAATCTCAAACATATGCAAAGAGAAAATGTGCTCACTGGCCTTGGTATTTTCTAAGTGTTTGTTTTCCTCAGAAGATCAGCCCTGCTACTGGGTTGTTTTAGCAATGTCCAGTCAGCAGAGTCCCGGCCATGAAACAGCAATGACCTTGCCAGTGCAGGGATATTTCTTTAGCAGTGTTTGAGCACTGTTCAGATCTTCCCTCTCTGTGATCGTGCTCAGGTTAGTGATTTGATTTTATTTTTTCCTTTCGGGAGCTTAATGCTGCATTTTTAAAAAGGAAGATGTAAGTGAAGCAGGTAGGTAGAAGAGACATATTTTGGACACCTCATTTAAAAAAATATTACTTTAAATGCAAAGACTGAATTTAAGCATGTTAGCCTTTTCTTAGACTCAAGATTTCCTCACTCTTCTCTGCCAGAATAATAGCGGAGCTGTTCCCACCATAGCTGTCTGCATGGTGTGTGAAAGGAGGAGGTGATATTACAAGTAATTATGTTGGTCTGGAAAATTATTTATTCAAATGTAATTAAAATACCTTTAGGATTAAAGAACTGAGTAAGACTTGTTATTCTGTGGTGTTAACTGTCTTCTTAAAAACCTTCTGTTTCTGGAGTCATTTTAGTAAAGAGTCTGGGCAGTTTCTGCCTTGCTGGCAAGCTCTCGTGAATGTTCTGTTTAGTATATACTTCAAGATTTATTTTTTAAGAGTATTGATGAAAAATAATCAGCTATTCATGTTGCCAATTCTTTTCCCAAAGCTAAAAAGAATCAGATTGACTCAGTTTTACATGTGGACTTGTAGTTCTGGGCTCCCGTGTTTCAACACGATGCTCTTCATGTGTGGATTACTTACACACTTTCAAAATGAAGTGTATAGAAATACTGCAGCATTTACTGTCAGGGGGCTCCTGGGGCCAGTGGTCAGGCAGCTGTGGGTGGGGAACAGAATCAGACACAGTGAGGGGAGCAGTGGTCAGACCCAGGCAAGGGTGGATGGGCAAGGCTGTGGGGACAGGAAAGGGGTGCCTGGCTTGGTGGTGAGAGTTTGCAGACTGACATCTTAGTTTCTGCCAGTGCTAACTGAAATATAATGCAATAGGCAGTATTGACTCTGGCAAACACAGAGCCATTAGCCAACACTTGCAAATAGTGCACCACAAAAGCTTGAGTTTTAGGAACTGAGGCCAACTCTGTGCAACATCATTTTATCTCTTATGGAAATTATTGACAGTAAATGTGCCCACTGGCTCACAGATGTGCAGAGTCTCATAGCTGTCTCTTTTCTCTGAAGCTATTAGACTCATAATGTTGTGCAGTAATGTCACAGAGAAAAGGAGGGTTTAGAGGACCCCAATGAAGGCTGTGGCCCCTTCAGTATCTCTGGCAAAGACTGGGCTGTATGTGGACTGGAGATTTTCTTTTTGCGGCTCAAGTAAGAGAGTGCACAGTTGGGTTCCAGCTGTGCTGAGTTGGATAGAAGAGGTTTATGTGCTTTTGGTTTCTCAGAAGAGTTGAGTGCTAAGTCTATTCACTTCAATTTATATCACAAGTTGAAGAATGTGTTACAATGCCTTTTCAGGTTTGAATGTTTACTTCAGAAGGTTTATTGCAGCCTTTTGATAATTTTTGCTAGCTACTTAAAGTGTGCATTTATTTAAATAGCATCATTTTAGTCTGTGTACATAACTGATTTCTAAACACAGAAACACTGGCTAAAATAACAGGAAGAAAAACCTCTTAATTAGCCATTTTTAATTACCACCTGTTCCTATCATGAACTCCATAGTGTCTTCTAAAACCTGAAATATGGAATTATTGTAAGTGTTCTGTATTCTCTTATTGAGATCTGTGATTTATCTCGAAGCCTCAAACAGCTTGCTTTAAGAAAACCCCATGGTTAGTCTCTTCCTTAATATTGCAGTGTTTGAGTAGAATGGCGTCTTGTCCAATGGTTCTTGCACAGAACAGGACATCAGACTGTCTGTGCTTTTTCCTGAGCAACAGGAAAACAAACCAACAGTGTCTGAAATCCTGGATAAGGGAAGAGTTGACTGGCTTCACTGGACTACAAGGCAGAAACTGTCTGGAAGAATTTGATCTGAGATGAAAATCTGTGCCCTGAAGAGCAGTGGCATCCCAGTGCGCTTGATGGAATCTGTTTTATGTCTCTCAGGTTGTCTAACAATCGCAACAGTCTCTAAATTACATTATTGCGCAAAATGTAAAATAAAAGTAGTAAAAATAAGTCAAATAAATTAAAAAAATAATAAATTATGTAGTCTAATAGTTCTAATGTAGTAATGTCAATAGCTGCTTTAAAAAGATACCAAAACGGACCTTTCCAGTTCTACATGTATTCCAAATATACCTTGTCCCTTGCAAAGAGAATAATTTTGTTATTGTTATTCTCTTACTGGAATCTTTCTCATCATTGAAGAGATCTGCATCTTCGTTCAGTGTTCTTTAGATTATTATAAATATAACACTACAATGTCTCCTCTTTATTTATTCTCAGTCCACTGTATCATAGCCCCAAACTGCGTGTGTGATGGTAAAGTTTGGCTGTTGATTTATTGCTCATTGCCGCCTCTCTGGCACACTGAAGTCATGGGCACGATTTCCTTTTCAATCCCACTGGGAATGGAATTCAAGAACTGCATTGTTTGCCTAAAATATCCTAATTACAGAATGGTCATCAATCAGAGTTTTGGCTGTGTGCAATCGTTTGTGTTGGTAGCTACACAGGGTATGTCCTGCTGGCTGTGATTTGCTTTGGTCTTGTGTTTATTTAGAGATCACCCAGTAATTTCCCTATCCTCAAAAGAAGCCATATCAATTATAAAAAGCCAGGATCCTTTCCAACACAAACTATTGTATGATTCTGTGAAGAGATTAGATGAGGGGATGGGGGAAGTAATAGTCACCTGCCTGTACTGCCTAGTCTCCTTTTTGTTCAAGGGCTTTGTGCAGAATCCCTGTCAGCCCTCAGGACAGGAATGTTTTATCTCACTGAGACCACAATCTGCTTTATTGCTTTGAGCAGACCTATGCAAAAGCTGCATAACAAGGCCAGCATGGGAGCTATGGGCACTAATTTTTCCAAAGGAGTGTGTATCATGAGCAAGGTGATCAACAGCCTTTGTTTCTGGTATTAGGATGAACATTTCCAGGATGGCAGTGGATGGATCTTACTTTGTGCATAGAACTCTCATCTGGATTTTTATCACTGTGGTTTATCACCCTCATTGTTGTAACACATGGCAGCTCTTGAGAAAGAGAGAAGTTATTTCTTCTAAGCTTGGGAAATTTATTATTCTAATTTTCTTTTTATGATTTAGTACACAAAATTGCATCCCTCTTTTTACCTATTTTTGTTTTGGGTGTGGAAACATGGTATGTACAAGGCGTCTTTAAAAATGTAACATGTTGAAATAATTGTGCTAGGTGTTAGTGTGCTGTTCCTATCTTTCACCTTACAGGGGGAAGGACCACCGAGGAACACAATGACAAGGCAATTATGGTGCTCCAGAAAGCCTGATAGAAATGTTCTGTGTGTCGACTCCACCTATTAGCTGGTGGCAGGCTTAGGTTTTGGGTTTTTTTAAGTTGCTTTTCATAGTGCATATTTGCTAAGAGATAGCATTCTTATCACAGGATGTTGTATGTATTCATTTACAAGGGTTAAAAGGATATGAGCTGTGGATCAGGAATTCCCTCAGCTGCAAACTCTTTTGAAATACAGAGTATGTTAGACAAGTACAGTGTTACACTTCTTTCACATCGTTATTTCTAAATCTGGTTTTGGTGCCTGTTGGAGTCAGGATCTCAGGCAAGGTGGATCTTTGTAAGAATGTCTGTACTGAGCCAGAGACCTTTTTATGCTATGTTCTTAGGATATTCAGGGTGGAGGTATACAATGGACAGAATGATATCTCAATTCTGAATATGTTAACAACGTTTTCTATAAGATCATCTCACAGTGTAGCAGGCATTCTTTCCTGTGATATTTGAATTCATAAAAGATGAATAGTATAGCTTTTGTGGAAGATTAGAGAGTGTTCAAGTAATATAAGAGCAGAGGACCTTTTGACCTCAGAGCCATTGGGGAGGTAATTACTGTAATTGAACTGCAATGTTTCCTTTCATCACAGCTTGATGCATATACGGTATATTTTGCTTAATATTTTTATAAAACCTGTAATCGTAAGTTACACATGCTGCTCTTTGGTGCATGAAGGTTTACAGTGTGTTTAAAAGGAACAATCTGACGTACTTCATGGTTGGAGAGATGCAGTGTGAGCAGTGACAGCAAAGAGAAAGATTGATCAGAACTACTAATCACTACCACGAGGGAAGTGTTGATGAAGGCTCCCTGTGCTTCATAAACACCCAATGGATTGGTTCCAAAGCTTCTCTTTTAACGCTTTGGCTACTGATTTAGATTAGTCATCCAAGTCTAGCTCTTGCTTTTTATTGAGTCTTTCTCACTTGATAGGGACAGCACCGATTTCAAATGGAGGACAGAGCCATAAGAAAAAACAAAGAGACCTCCTTCAGTTGTTCTTACTTGTATTGCTGAGTAGCTTTTCATAGCACACAGAGCTGCTTTGGCCAGGAGAAAAAGGACACAACATTGTTTGTGTTGGCCCAGGTGAGAAAGGTCCCCTACTTCCTTTCCCTAAAAAGTTTACAGCCAGTGTGTCCTGACAGCTGTCCTGGTAGTCATTCATCTGGCTGAAGAACTTCACTTTCTGTACTCAAGCTTGAGCATGTGGTCACAGAGTTTGGGGCTGCCTTCCTTCTCCATGCCAGCCTTCATGCCAGGAGATCTCTCCTGGTTTCTCATTCCTTCAGGGACAAGGCTCATCAGAGGTTTCAGGTCTTGATTTTGGATAATTTCCTGACCTTCAGGTGCCTCAAGGGTTGATCAGAGACAAATTAATTCCTATTCGTTGGAAAGCTGAGACATCTGTAGGCACCTGGAAATGTCTAAGTTCAGTTTTGGTCATTTTTCCACAAAAGCATCATAGGGACAGATTCCGCAAAGTATATAAAGACACCATGTGGTCTAAAAGATAATCTGTTGGCACCATTTTTACTGTCTTTTTGCAATTCAGTGGGGAGCACTAACCTTTTGGCCTTCAGTTCCCTTTCTGCCCTCCTCATGAATGATGGAGACTAAAGCTAAAAGAACAAGGCCTAGATCTAAGCTGATTTCCCAAGAGTTACATACTCAAAATTGGTTTTTTGGAGTTTGTTTTTGGTTTTGTTGGTTTGGTTTGGGGTTGGATTTTTTCCACCCCTTCTTCAGGGAGAAAAGCCACCTATCTGAACTGGGAGAGAAGTAGAAACATTCCTGTATAACTAGTCATTCCTATGGCTGGAATTTCAAGTAGTGTGAGTATATACTTAAGATGATTATAGCTGCCCCACCAAAGCAATAGCCACTTACATGTTTCATGTTGCTTGGGAAGCTGGAACTTAAGGAAAAAGGTTTTCTTGCCACTCATGGAAATCCAAGAGTGTATCTGTCTGTCTCCACGAAGTACCAGTACCACAGTGAATTTCTGTGTCCTGATGTCTGGATCAGCACCACAGCTACCACTGCTGCAGATTATAATGTTTTATTCCTGCTCCTCTTTTCCCATAACTAAAGGGAAAAGACCTGATACAGGGGGAAAAGTGCCCTCTTGCTTACAACACATGTACTAGCCTACTCTGCTGTCTGCTCCATCTCCCAGAGACACAACCTTCCCTATGTTTTGTGAGACTGTGAAATTTATGATTCATGGTAACTGTACTTATGATATACATGACTGTCTGAAAAGGGTTTCTTCTTTGTTTTTAACTTGGAGATGTTTTTCCATTTTAATTTTAACCCTTTCCAGACTGCAAATCAAAGATGTAACTTCAGCTTCCATGTCTGTACGTTGAAAAAAGCTTCAAACCCAAACTTTTGGCATTTGATACCAATGAAGATAAAAGCCTGAAAGGTCATGTAATGCTGTGGCCTCGCTTTCACAAGTGATCCAGTACTGGTGCTCAGTGTATGATATCTGCTCTCTTTAAATAAAAGACCAAACCACTTTAAAGGAGTGAGATACAGCTGTGTTGGCATGTTATGCGTAGTCCTCTGCAACTACTCTTCCATTGCAGATGTTTATCTGTGAAAGTGATACATAAAATTAGATGTTTTGGCAAATCTTACCTCTCAGTGCTAGAGGAGAAAATTGTGCAGAAATTTTGAGACTGACTAGAATCCATCATGGTTTTTTTGTGAGCCTTTTTTGTTTCCTTCTTTTTTTCCTTTATATCAGAATCCACAGAAGGGAATGTGTTGAGTGGCAAGTCCAAGGCAGTCCCCAAAGCAAAACAAGAGGGAGTATCACTTTGCAAGAAGTTTCTAGAATAACTCCAGATGTTAAAGCAAGCTCTATGGCTCCTAACCCACCTTTCCTGGAGTTGGTCCTTGCAAATAGTCAGGAACTTTCAGTCTGTGAACAGCCAGCCAGCTATAGCTTCAGACAAAAGAAGGGAAATAGGCATTGCCCCGAGGGGGAAACTTGTGGAGCTGTACAAGCATCTTGCTGCAAAGTTGCCAGTGGAATAGAAGCCATGAAACATGGATGTTGGATCGTAACGTGTAGGATCTTTGAGCACCTTTGAAAAAAGACATGAAAAGAAAACCAGGATTTCATCTGTAAATTCCTCCAAAGGAGGTGCTGTTGTTAGATCCCCATGCACTGTCCACATCTCCTGCAGTGCATGGGTGAATTTATTAGTTTAGGACACTAGCTATTCTTTGCCCAGGATAAATATAAATACTTTTCATTTGTTATTAAAAATATTTAAAAATTATGAAAAGCCTCCTAGGTAATAGAGATTAAAATCAGTGTTTGGAAAAAGAGAAGATGGAAAAGTGTTCTGCTGATCATCATTCACTCCAGAGACAGAAAAAACCCTATATCCTCTTTTCTGCAATATCATGATTTGTGATAAAGGCAGGCCTTGCGTATTAAGTAGGAAAGCCTGGATGGAATATGCAGCCGCATTTAGTAAAAGCTGATTTTGGAAGGATGTTAGTTGATCTTGCAAGGACAGTCATTAAAGATGTGTCTGTTTCAGAAACAAAACTATAGCTTCCAGGCAAATCATCTGGGAATTGTGATTTCATTTGCAAGTGTGCTTCAGTGACTTGGTGCTCATGTTAGGCCTCTCCAGTAATTTTTCCATACTGCATCATATCACCCTACTGGCAGAAGTCAAGACCCTAAATTTCATTCATTTATAAGGAATTCACCTGTTTAGCTTACAAATGGTCCTTAACCACGTGTTATCGGGAATATTGAAGTGAAATAATTTGGGGGCTGGAAATATAATAGAGAAGATGTAATATCCCCTGAATCTGGAAAGACCATTGCCCTCTCTTATGAATAACTGCTTTGTTCCTGCTAGGATAGCCAAGGGGCCTGGCAGACTTTGCATGGAGAAATTGGAAGATATATAACAGCACCTTGCAGCTGAAAAAATCAGCATCTTTTGTGGACTAGGTAGCAGTACCAAGGAGAAAACTTGCCCCAAGGCTTACAGGGTCAATAGCATGAAGAAAAACCTGTCCCTAGAATATCCTCATGCATTGTAAGTCAACTTGATGTTTTTGTTGGTTTTTTTTTTTTCATACTTGGTACCAGTAATAAAACACCTTATGGTCTCTCCAAGTGTCAGAACTCATCTGAGTGGGTGATAAATGGTGTCTCGCAGATTGGAAAGGTTGCTGCTATATATCTTCCCGTGGCTCTCCAGAGCAAGATAAAATGCGGGAAGCAAGCAGCAGAAGCAATGTTCGTGCCTTTTTGCCAAGAAGGCTCTAACTTGCAGTGAAGATTAGCGTAAGAGCAGGATTTTAAACATACTTCTTTCTTCATTAGGACATTTCAGGCTATCAGATTTAGCTCTCTGTTTATAGCAACTCGAAAATAGATGCCTTCATGAAATGGGGGTTACTTTCCTGAACTTTATAGCAAAGCTAACAAATCTGGCTTATTCTTCTGTTGAAGTAAAGGCATTACTGTGAATTTAATGTCTCTAATAAGTACTTTCATGTCTTACTTCTATTGCTGCCTTAGATGCACTTTTTCTTATATTCATTAAAATGATCACTTTCAATAGGCCTATGTTTAGCCTACTAAGGGAAGAGAATCTGCCTAAAATGTTAATATATCCCGATGAAACCCCTTCTGGCAGTGTTACCTATGTGGATATATAGATGAAGCATACATTCTCTTTGGTCCTAAAGTAAAACATTGATTATTATGGTCATTTGTTGAGTTGGAAGCCTTCTTGGATGAGAACCAGAATGGCACTTGTACTTTGGAAAAGTGTTCCTAATAGCCATAACCACAACTTTCCTCAATAAACAAACATTAAGAACACTATTGCTGTTACAGAATGAAGGTGGGGAAATTATGTGTTCTGTAATAGCATCTGCTTGTTAAAATGCCATGGTTTACTGAAAACATTAATATGGGCATTAGTTATTTATAGTGGACACTTGGTGGCAGATTTGAGCAGGTGTCTTTTTCAATGGCCACAGGTAAATAAGGACACATAATTCTTAATTCTGAGCTGTCCATATTTCCATATTTAAAGAGTAATTACTTTTTGTATGCTGGAGTTGATGATGCAGTAAAAATCCTCTTATGATAATTCTCACATAATCATAGAATCATTAATAAAGAATAGGAAAATTCTGTTTACTTGAAATTATCCTTCTTTTCCTTTCCTTTATCCAGCAAGATGTGTTTCCTTGATCAAAATAGAGAATATTTTTCAGGTTTATAAATGTAATTTTCTATCAGAAGTTTTCATTATATTAAATTGGAGACCTGGCGTGCCTGTGATCTGAGATAAGAGACACTAAGGAAAAACACCATGTAGGCATAACTTCTCTGTAATTGAGGAAGGCAGAGGGAAGTAATGGTTGTAAAAGTTGTACCAGCAGATTAATTTCCAGGGGTGCTTCATATTAGTAGAAGAATGTGACACTTATTGTTATGATGGAAAGCTGCCATCCATTTTAATGTATCTGCACATGTTATGAAAGAGCATAGAAAGAAAAGGAAACTGTAAAAATTTATGTAGTTTACAGTTGTGGTAGTGATTTAGTCTGTTACTTTGTGAAGCTTTGACTACTGACAAAGACTTCCAAGCAGAAAGTACGTAGTACTGTGGATTTGCCAATGCTATTTGCAAGAGAAAAACATTCTGAGGTTTTCTGATAATTTGGCACTTTTTGGTGCTAAAATGTTAGTGAGCATTGATAGCTCATTTCCATTCATCTCCCCCAGGGAAACGAGGCTTTTGTAGTCCTGCAATCTCTGAATGCAGGTAGTGGGATGGAGGTGATAACTCCAAAATCAGTTGTCCAATTTAAGCCAGGTTTGACAGAAAGATGAAATTCCAGTGATTATGATACTGCAGGCTTTGGAAAAGGGAGAGCCAAATACAGTTCAGTTTGAGCACAGGTACATTAGACATTGGAGAGTTCACATGGGAAAGAGCTGGTGAAAATGGCCTGTGCTGGACTGATGTGTTTACCAATACTTTTCTTATTGTGATGCTTTTAAATAAAAAGTTATCAAATGTGGATTAGAACAACCTCTTAAATTTCTGTTTTGTTCTTGTGTCTGATCTAGTTCTAGGGAGATTTACACTTGCACAAGGAGCCAATAATAGAGCTGCAACACAGCATCATGTTCTGCTTAGTCTCTTTCAGAACACAACTTCTTTTCTAAAATTGCTTCTGATGTTTGTAAATATCTCTCGTATTGCTTGTAGATTTTTTGAGGAAAAAATTAAAAGGTCATTTTTAAAAATGCTAATTTGACTTAATGGTTATATGATAAAGTCAAGCTAAGAGACACCTTTTACCTCTTACGATGTCCCTAAAAGTTCTTAAAAAGCTTTGTCCACAGCATGCTGGGAGTCTTGTTCCAGCCTGAGACTAGGTTCATTCCACAGTATGCACTGCCCTATCTTCCATAACTCTCAGTTTCTGCAATAGGGAAGACATGGAAATTCTAGGCAAATCCCACCTCAGGAACATTCCTGTTCTCAAGAACATTCAAAGCTTAGTGACATAGTCTATGAGTGCTGTCCCTTGAGTTGACCTTCCTTGTAAGAATGATGGTCTCCCTACCAGTATTTATCTCAATTCAAATGTCTTTTATATAGGTTTACAAATGTATGGAGCCATTTCTTTTTCTTCTTCCAGCTACTGCCATATTCACATCTGTACCTCCCTTAATTGCATTGGATGCAGAAATATCTCTTAATAGAATGAGCACCACATTTTTCAGTGTCACTGCAGTCCCATCCATCAGGAACTTTATCCATCATCTAATTGTATTAACCTTGAATGATTTCACTAGTTCAGCAGAACAAAAAAAGAAAAAAAAGAAAAAAGCCTTTACCAGTTCTGTCTCTGTACTTTGAATGTAGAAACTGCTCAAATATATAGGCAAATAAGCACAGAGACAACCTATCATTTGGGAAATCAGTCATTAGGCTGTTGCCCCATTACGGTGGGCAACAACAACAAAAAAAATCATAATCTTCTGGCATTTCTGTTAACCTCAATCTGGAAAATGTTTTCAGAATATATTTCAATACTTGTGCTGATCATATTAAAGACACTAAACAAGAAAATGTTTGCAGCATATATTTTCTTGGTAAAATCTAAGGCTATTTAAGTCCATGCAAAAGATGGCAGAGTCTCCACTAACTTCTCTTCCACTTTGGTATCCAACATCATCTAACAACCTCAAATTTACAAGAAATTTAGAAGAAAAGGTTGTGAAAGCTGCTGGACATAGAATGAATCAGTGACTCTTCCTTGCATAAAAGACAGAAATGTGTTATTTTGGGCACAGATTTGGAGGAAAAAATTAAAATTTAAAGCTTTTTTTTTTTTTTTTGGATGAGGATTGGTGGTGGTGGTATATTTCTTATGATCCCAAATGTATGTTGCCTTATGACATAGGTCACATTAGTCTGAATTTGAAAATAAATAATCATTGAAAAGAATTCTATTCCTTTGTGAAAACATGTCCTGTCTTCAGATTTTGCTGAACACTTTGTATTTTTTGAAGAGCCTGTTTTAAAAAACCCAGACAAACCATTAGCAGGACTTAGAAGCTCTATTTAAAGGCTTTAGTTCTTAATTTTACCCTGCTATGATGTAATTATGTCTGGAAAAATGTTACATACTAAGTCCCTAGCTTCATTGAACATGAGCAACAGCTTCCACTGTTCCAATTACAGCAAACAGGTCTAATTCAGTGGCAGCCTGCAAATCCATCAAGAATGGTGCAAGATGTGGTTATCCCACCACGCTGTAGCATACAGAAAGTAGCAAATGAAAAATTCCCTTCACGTACACACAGGTCACCGCTCAGGACCATTTAACTCCTGGGCTTATAGCAGGAAAATGCCTTGCTGGTTGCCATGCTATAATTTCTACTGCTTGTTAAATACAACCAACAAGGACAACAGCAAAAATTCAGGTCTGTTGTAAGTACTTTTAAGTAATCTGTAATAGTAGCTGTCTGTGTTTATTCTAGACATTATAAACGCTTGTGGTAAGGCTTTTTGCAACATATCTGTGTCTTCTACCTTAGTCTTTGCTGGAGAAGGGGAGTTTTAGACAAAATGGTTTTCATTTATTATTTGCATCTGGTTTTAAAAAAGTAGAAACTGATATTTGCCATTTAAATAAAGGCATTGGACTGAATAAATAATTGAATTAAAAATGGAGAGTTATCTAGGCATCAAATTTGTTTAGTAATTTTTCTTCAGAGTGCCACTGTGTATGTATTTCTTTTCTGCAAGACAGTTGATTAATCTGTTTCGACAGCTACTTAATTTTGTGAGCTAAGATATAGGGCTGAGCATCTATTAGCAAATATTTCTTGTGAGGCACTTGCCTCTGGCTAGTTTCTTATTTAAATGAAGAGCTCTCTAAAGCACAGCAGCTAAGTAAATGTACCTGGGTGTGTTTGAAATATTATGCCTGTCTCTGTTACTAATCAGAGAATGGCATAGAAATGAGACTGAAAATCTGCATGTGAAAATCAGTGTTAATATGGGATTCTTCTCCTCTGTTTTCTTTTGAAGAGGAACTAATTAGTATTTACTTTTTCCTCCTTCAACTTTTATTGTATGTCTCCTTTTTTTTTTTGGACATTATTATTTTAGCTATTCCTTTATGCATTAAAAAAGTCAAGTATTTGTAGTGTGCTATGATTTTAAAAGTGGCACCATTTGTGCTATTCTGGCTGATCAGAGGTGGACTGTTGAGCAATCCTGGTTGAGCATTTGATAGAAACATGAAACAGCAGCCTCTCCTATCCCTATCTTTATCCTGAGCAGGAAAAGTAAATGAAAAGGCTGAAGTAGTGCCTGAGTGTGCAAATATGACAGGAGCAGAGGGAGCAGCAGCTGAGGGACAGCACTGTGGCACACTCAGTCCAACTCTCAGCTGCCTCTTGCACCCAGCCAGGGCCACCCAAGCTTCTCTTAAGAGCTCTCTCTGCAGATACAACTAGGGCCATTTAAATAGCAAGAGTTGCTCTACGCCAGGGAGAGATTAAATTACTTTGTGTTCTGCTGATGTTGTAGCCTGACGCAGTTGAAGGCTTTTTTTTTTTTTTTTTTTTTTTTTTTTTTTTTTTTTTTTTTTTCTTTTCTCCAACAAGCCAGAAATGTGCTGATCCCATTCTGGGGGAAAAAAACAACAACCAAACCAAACCAAACAAATCTCCAACCAAATAGAAAAAAAAACACAAAACAAAACAAAACAAAACTCAAAAAAGGGGAAAATGTTTTTTGCTTGTCATCTGTATTAAATTCTTGAGTAGTTGCAATGACTGTGAGACAAGAAAAGAGCTGGTGGGTTAAGGGACAGTGTTGAACAGCTAAGGGGAGAAATTTTTGATGCCTCTGAGTTCTCTGTTTATGAGTGAATAATGACCAAAATGTTTGGAGAAAGAAATTACTCTTTGAAGAAGCATGGGCTGTATTTGGGTCTAGATAAAAATAAAAAATGTGTCTGGTGGAAAGATGGAATGGGTGAAGGGAAGTATCTTCTGATCATAATTTACCTGCTAGAAATGAGAAAATAACCATTTCTTGAAAAAAGTCCTTGGTAGCTGACCTCTAAACAGACTTTTAGACCTTTTTTCCTTCCGTTTTTATTTTCTAACAGACGACAGTTAAAAAGCCATCTTATTTCCTACTGAAACATTTTATTTCCTTTCAATTTGCTTTCTGAAGTCTTAAAATGACTATTCCTAGTCCTTTCCTGGTGGCACTTAAATAAAATTGAACAAAATGTGTATATTGTCTTATGAAGCTACAAGAAAGGACTGCCATAAGGAGGAGCATGTTTGTGTGAAATTGTTTGAGCTATCATATTGTTTTGCATTACCAAATGCAAATATTACATTGAAAGAAAAATGCTAAAGGGAGCTACAAAGCCTGGAGAATAACTGAAAAAACTAAATAAAGGTCACATGGGGTGAAATCCAGTAGAGGATCTAAAAGGTGGATTCTGGTTTGGCATGTGTTACACCAATGATGGAAAAATACAGAATGGAGCAGTATGTGCAGGAGAGGGCAAGAAAAGTAAAAGTAATAGAGATTAAGGGAACAAGATAAAAACTGGAATAAAAGAGCAACAGAAAGATGAATAAAGAAACAATAAAAGATTTTAAATAAGATGAAATTGAGCTTTAAGAGGCTAAATGGGGACTTAGAGCAATAAAGAAAGAAAATTCAGAATTGGGGTAAACTGCTGTCTTTGGCACTTGATTCTTAAGAAACTTTGAAAGTTGTATATAAGTTTTTTTCAAATACAGTGTTAATCTGGTGGCACTGATATCATTTAACCTTGTAAAAATTGTTGCTTTCAGGGAACAGTTGCCACAGAAGTAATTTCCTGGACAACCCCAGCAATTTCGAGTGTTAAAAAATAAAAGGCTACAAGCAATTAATGGAACTCTCTGTTAAGTACTTGCTGCTAAAAATCCCTCTTGAAATGCTGTTTCTAGGATTATGCCCCCTGTAGTTTTTTAAATATCCCAGAACGGGTAGAGTTCCCACTACTCCCCTCAAGCAATTATTTCACAATTTAAGAAAGCTGTGAAGATATCTTCTGAGCTCGGCTGCAATCTTTGTCTTTTACTCAGTTAATTGCACATCCATGGACTAATGAGAGGCAACTCATTCAGTATTAGCTTTTGTCCCTTGCAAAACTGTTTCCAAGTCCCTTCATGAGCTGTTGTTTAGCTGAATTGCATATGTATTTGAAACTACTTTCTTAGCTATTCCTTTCATTTCCTAGGACATATTGTAGCTCTCCAGTGGTTCTTTTCTGGACTCTGCAGTTTTTTCTTCTTTCCCCTACACTATGCAAATTGGGAGTCCTGATTTTACATGGATACCATCGGGTGGTACAGTTACTGTCATATCTTTATCTGCATTGTCTCTAACTTGTAATATTTAATATGAAGGTCAGAATTAAGCACAGATAATCTAGGTGTGATCAGATCTAGGGGTTGTTGGATTAATTTTTTTTTTTTTTTGAGGTTTTGGTTATTTTTTTTTTCTTTTTTTTTCTCAGTCTCTGGCCCAATGGAAGCATGTCCCCACCACCACTCCCCCCCAAAAAAACCCTGAAAACAACAAACAAACATGTTGTATTGGTAGCACTGCTGAAATGGAATCTGCAGCACCCAGATTTGTTGCCATAGGCCTCCAGTGCTTGCAGCCAAGGATGAGCTGGCAGGCTCTTACAGCAAGCCCTATGCTGCTCCAGTGCCTCCTCCTGCATGGATGTGAGCAGTGGTTGCAGCCTGGCTGTGGTTGCTTTCAACATCCACTCATGGAACATGCCTGGGCAGCAATGTCACCAAGCCCTGGGGTGAGTGCATCCCAGTCCTGGCAGACCTCAGAGGCGGAGAGGATGTGTGGATCCCAGCGCCTGGTCCCCCAGGATTTGGCAGCTCCTCAGCCCCTGCTTCCAGGGGAGAGCACATGGTTAGGGAGAACCCAAGGAGGCAGAAAGGGGGCAAAAGGCAAGCTTGACGTGTCAATCAAGAGAGTTTAATTAGGTAATGACTATTTTGACCTTTTTTTTTTATGGACTGCAACCCATACAGTTAAAGGTCTGGGATCCCTTCCATGCCCCAAGTGGGATGTAGTTTGCTGTGCTGAACTGTTAGCATTTAATTACAGGCATGTCCAGCATGTGTATCCAAGTAAGATGCTGCTTCCATGGAAAATAAGTTGGTAGGTACTTGAAGATATTCAGCATAAATAAACACAGATTGCTGGAATTCTCATTTGTGGACAGCAGTTAAATATTCCAGTAAGACAGCAGTGCAGTAGTAGTAAACCTGAGTTTCTGCAGGCCTACAAATAATTTGTTTGCTAAAAGTTTTGAATTTTTTCTGGATTTCTGCACTGAACAGTTTTACATGGTTTTCCATGAGGATTTTGGATTTGTTTTGTATGATCATGCAAGCCTTCTTTAATTCAAGTTCCAGATCTTCAGTATTCCAGTGGCAGAAATGCTCCTTGTTGTTTAAGTGCAAGTTCTGCTCCAGTCTTGCTGTGGTCTCAGTTATCACATCTGCTGAATAAAGAACAGAAGTAGGTCAGTCCTACCTGAGTAACCTGATTTTTGTTGTTCTAAGCCCAGACCTAAGATCTACCCCTGTCCTCAGCAGTGGCTGCCACAGGTGTTCGAGAAGGCCTCTGAAGACCACATAGTCAGGATATGATACTTTGATGCTTCCAGCACATCACAGTCACAGATTTCATAAATTTTAGGAGACTACTTGCTATTCAATAGTTATCAATGGATTTTTCTTACATAAAGTTGCCCAGCCATTTTGTGAAATGGAGGTAAGCATTTCAAGTCCTTTGGGAAGGAATAACATAGCTTAACAGGGAGATGCATAGTGAAATATCCTCTGTTAAAACCTACTAAGTGATACCATCTTTTGATGCCTCTTAATGCTTGTATAAGAAGGCAGTGAACAAGCATTACCTATTTGTTTATCATTCCAGATTTCTTAGATTTTTTTTCCTGTCACGTCCCAGTTTTATCTTTTCCGGGTTCAGGAGTCCTGGTGTATACAGTCTGTGTCCTCTTCTGTAATATTTCCTAATTTGCTTTATTTCAGTTTGGGTTACTGTGCCTAGTGAGCTTTGCACTCATTCCATCAGTAATTTGTAACAATAGATATGTTCATTTGGTTTCTTTCCCTGAAATCCTAACTTTGAAATCTCATTCCTTTGTGGTGATAACTATTTCAGAGCCAACCACAATATACTTTTTTTTTTTTTTTTTCTCACACATATCACTTCATTTTAATTTATATTTTATTTTGTCTTTCTTACCACTCAGTGCCTTGAAGCTCTTCTACAACATATTGAATTGGCCTTTGTCTTTACTCCATGGAATAGTTTATATTCTCCCCTATACTTGTTACTGCACTGTTCATTCCCTCATCCAGACAGAACTTGCCCCCTTCGTGACTTTTTTTTCCCTTTTTTTTTTTTTGCTGATCCAAAAAAGATATGCAAGAGAAAATAAAATTGATACTTCTCTCAATCTTGAAGAGGTTTCCTAAAGCCTCATGCAAATTTGACTCAAGCCTGTGGCTAAACCTTAGCAGCTCTAGAGATACCAGCATTACCTTCTCCTGTCACTGACAGGCTCTTCCACCTGCCCATCAAAGAGAAATTCTCTGCCTAAAGGAGGCACAGCAAAGACAAGAGGAGGTACTGCAGAGGCATTTAGCAGAAGAGGTATACATATTAGAAAGCACAGAAGAGGCAGATGCTGCGAACTTATAGGCAGAGGTAGAGGGGAGTGGGGAAAAGGCAGCCAGGATAACAGCAGATCATTCAATCCTGGTTGTTCCTCCACCTCTGAGCCCACAGTGATCTCAGTTTTTGCATCATATCTTTGCAAGGTTTTGTTTGAGGAACTCAGAGGCTGCAGGTGCAGTGGCTTTTTGCTAGACTGTGGTAGTGATAGTGACACTCTAAAGAATAGCAAGTGTTTCTAAAAAGGTACTTCAGATGAACAGATAATTTATAGATTAGTGTCTGGAAATTCATTGCCCAGTCCTTGATATTTTTAGAGGAAATTATTAAGGTTGTAGTAAACAGATTATGTTTGATCATTTAAAGCCACTTGAAAGATATGACTAATGCATTCCCTTACCTTTTCCTCTTTTTTTTCCACTTCCAGATTCTAAGTACATCTCATTAAGCACACCTGTGGCCGTACATCTCCAAAATATTTTGTCATTCACAATGCATCTCCCTGATATTAAACTAGTGCTCATGCCCTGCAGGATTAGTTTTGTCTATTAAAAAAGTAGGCAAAAATGTATTTTTCAGAGAAATATTGCAAGGAGCACTGCTGGTTCCAATTTGCTTACCAAATGGACATTGTGTACTGGGAGGAATGGAAACAATCCTATTCACTAGAATCAGAAATTTTGATATGCCTATTTCCCATTCACAAAGAAAAACTGGATACTTCTAGTCTAGATATTATTTATGTAGTTTAATTTTCTAATGGACAAGCAGAAATTTTATTTTTACTGAAGTAAAATAAACATCTCTAGCAGTGTTTGGGTTAACAGGGAATTAACTGATCAATCACTGAGCTTTCAGGTCAGCTCAGGAAATATCACACAAACATAATGGAATGGGTTGGGTTGGAAGGGGCCTTAAAGATCGTCTATTACCAAACTCCCTTCCATGGGGGGTTCAAGTCCTTTTACTTCCCAAAATAACCATTAATATGTAATTTCCTTTAATGACTGTTAACTGTGTAGTCTCTCCTTCTATATACAATTTTGAAAAACTTAGGTTATATTCAGCTAAATGAAAAAATAAAATTCTAAACTGGTAAAGAGCCCTATCATTTTATCCCAAAGGAAGCCAAATGCTGTGCAAACTTGGAATATGCAAAGTGTAGTGGATTGACTTAGCTGACAATTTGAAAAGGGTCTGTCATCAAGTACAGCAGCTGTACTTTACATATATTTGAAAGTATTGTTATCATGGGAAAACAGTGTAGAACATATTACTTTTCCATTCAAGGCCTATTCTTTCTGTAAGCTTAAATGTTTTGTGGATTGGTTTCTTGCTTTCTTTGTTTTGTTTTTTGTTTATTTGTTTGTTTCCCCTAAGCTACTCAAAACAATTTTTTTTCTGGAAAAATATGCTTAGTAAGTTTAAGTAAAAGAAAACTACCAGGTTTTCATTTTGGTGAATAAATCCTAAACTCATATGTCTCAAAGCCCTAGGGTTTAGTAGGTCATGATCCCTTGTTGCTCAAAGTATTCTGATAATCTTTTTCTGTAAAATCCAGATGGTTTGGTTTAAGATTGTTGCTTTCTTCTGTTAGAATCTGGGCAATCCAAATTCCCCAAACAGTGACAGTTACTTTTTTACCATCACCAAAAATCCAAGGAATATGAAAAACGGAATATTACGAAAAGAATTATTACAGAAGTTAATAATCTATAAAAACTTCAGCAGAGCTTGTAAAATTAAACCTCTTAATTAATTAATCTTATGTACCTGTAGGAGCATTTGAGCTTCTTAACCAGGTCAGTAGTTTAGCATCCAAAGTAGACGATTTAATAACATTTGCTTGATGTTATTGTAGATTTTCCAGTATTTAGTCATTCTTAAAAATTGGTTGTATTTATCTAAATGATGCCTTAAAATTAGTACTTTCAACTGTACTAATTGTATCTTCAGTTTTTAAGTATAAAAATCCTGTCCTGTTTGCATCTATGTCTTCTAGAACCAGAGGAGAACAAATACCCAGTATTCTATTCCTAACAAAATTCTTAACCACCAGTATTCCTAAGAAATTCTTATCTTTTGTCTGCTAGGACTGCTGGCAGCAGCCCGGAGTATTCCTAGAACACGCTGACAAGGTTTTGCACCAGGTGACAGGCAGTAAAGGCACCAAATCCTACAGGTAGCATTTAGCTCCCAGCAGGCAATTCCCAACTGTGCTGCTTTGTGTGTCAACCATAAAATGTGTGTTGTCTTTCTGAAGCCTGACTAAGCAGCTTTGGATATTACAAAGGCTCTGCTGCATGTTTTAATTTGCATAGATTAGTCTTTTTTATTACATTGACTAATCAGGAGAATATCTTTGCCCAGACATGTTTATAGCCTTGTGTGGTCGTGTTTGGCTACATAGATAAAATACCCTCTCATTTGCATGATTATTGCATGAAAGCAGTACTCATAGAAGGCCAAAACACTAATTTAATAGTCATTCCCTGCCTCTCTTCTTTGTCTTTCCCTTTCTCCTTCCAGAACCCAACTGTCCAAATCCTCACCTTTTTCCATGTCTTCCCCTCAGTGAAACCTTATGATGGCACAGACTGAGCTACTTGGTTCAATTTTGCAGCTCATAACCAAGTGGAAATACTGAATCTGGATTTGCCAGGAGTGGAGTTTGCTGTGGCTGAAGATGGCACTGCTCGGCATTTGCCCTTCTCCACATTGTGCTGGGCAAACAGGAAAATTCAGGGGAAGGAGATGAAGCCACGGAGGGAAAAGAGAAAGGGAAAGATGGAGCACTAGTTTACTGTAAAGAAAGTCTTGGGAAGACTGAGGACAGTCTTTTGGGTGTCTGAAGGCCCACCATAGCTTTTGTGGCTGGCTGCAGCTTCTTCCCCAGCCAGGGGCTGGTAGGCAGGAGGAAACACCTTGACACTGAATTGCTTCTCCATGCCCAAAACATAAACTGCCCTAAGCAGAACAATAAATAATGGGTTTCACATAAAATTCAATAAAATAATAGGTATATGTCTTTTTATTTCAGGAAACAAAATTATGACCAAGTGTTACCAAATCTGCAGAAATGCAGCTGCAGCACTTGACTCACTAAACTGCATGAATGCAGGATAAAATCTCAAGGAAGCATCTGGCCTTTCAGTTCTAACAGATGGATAAGAAAAGGCATAGCACAAATTCAGGTCTGAATACTCGTTCCAAATTTTCACTGAGATTTGTATTAGCAGATTTAGGCTTTGGTATTTCATATCAAGCATTTGATAACTCTGTAATGAAAACAGAAGTCATTGCCTTAGATTCTGATACTAAGGAGTGATGCTTAGAAATAATAAATCAGTCGAAAGAGAAGCAAATTTAAGAATTACACATCTAAACCAATCTGGCATCACAGTTTTGTAAGATTTTAATAAAGCATAGTGGATAAACTTCCAACAGTGAATCCCAACACAGTTCTGAGAGCTGAGAAAATGCCATTTTAAAGTGTGGGGTTTTTTCATCTTGTTTTGAAAATGGGAATTTTTTCCTAAATTGATTTATGTGGAAATAGAAATAATGTGTGAGTTTAACCTGAGCTCAACAAATAATTAACATAAAATACTTGGAAATACTTTGGAAAGCCTTTGGAAAAGTGGCAGCTTTTAAAATGAGGAAATTCACATATCTGTGTGGGCATATATGAGAATTTTTCGAAACAGTGGTTAAATTTAGAAGAATTTAACCTAAATGCTGCTTAAATAAGTTATTTAATTTTGAGCTTTTTTTTTTTCTGGTATTTCATCAGAAAATATAAGAAACTCACCTTCCCAATGAGTGGTGTACTTACAACAACTGCCTGAGCAACTAGAAAGAGCAGTAGTGACTCTCTTAAGTGTTCTGGGGAGACACATCTGTCACAGCCTTAGCTTATTAGATCTAACCCCATTACAAACCAGTATTGGCTGCTCGCTCCCAGCGCTGTCGTAAACAATTCACTTACTTTCCTTACACAGTCATCTAAGCACTGCTCTTAGCAAAGAAAGCAGGGTAAACTGTCCTTATAGATGGATGAATGTGCAGTCTGATTTATTCTATCAATTCTGCAAAGCCAGTTGTTTGACTTAAACCTAAGACCATGAACTACAGGCCAAGTGACCATCAGAGAACAAGGGAAAATGTCTGATGATTTCAGAGACAGGTGGAGTTGTCCTTGTCCTTATGCTGTCACAGAAACAACAGACAGATGAGGTGTATTTGTAGTCTCACATACGTTTTTGTTTTTTATGTGGGCTTTGACATTTATTTCTTTGCTCTATCAATCTGTATGTTACCAGTTCCATTGCTGACATATTCATGCCTTCCAAGTTAAGGTATAGGATCGTGGAGCCCTCATTTGTTTCAAATCTACTTGTGTTTGGAATACTTACAGTGCACAGTAGAAGGGTTAACTGCAGAGCTGTAGCATCATTTGTTGTTTTACTCTGCTTTTCCTTCTCTCTTGTCTTTTAATGTGGGGTTAAAGAGCTGATTTGGAACAAAATGCACATTTTACCAGCCTATTATCTTTCACTTTGAACACCTATTACATATTGCTGTGGAGTTTCAATTCTAAGCTGAAGTACAAATGCTTCCATACATATTCTAGATGATTGGACAAGTGTATCACTGTACCATACCAGAACACCCCTTAATAGCACTGTTAATAATGGCTTACTGAAAATGTTTCCTAATAGCTATAAAGATCCATTCCTTACCCTTGCCTTCACCCACATTCCAAACCTTTTTTGCTAGAATTTCTATGGTATAGTATGTGATATTTTTATTAATACCTGTTCAAAAGATGGCGTTATGAGAAGCCAGAAGTATAATTTTCTATTCTTGGCTTTTAACAAAACCTGCCTATTTTCTGATCTTGCTTACTCTACCTAGTATCGTAGAAATTATATGAGCTTTTCTGGAAGTCTAATTTTGTGTTACTTCCTGCTCAGAATGGTAAGTTCTAATTTTTGTTTGGTATGCATGAAGTGTAGTTTTCATTAATTCTTGCTACCACATTTTTAGGGAGAAAAATGAGAGAGCTAGGGTAATGGTTTGTGTCTTGATTTGCCATGCTTTTTGTTTTTAATTTCCTTAGGGTATTTTGAATTGTGGAGAACATTGTAATGGTTGAGACATGATAGCTTCTTTTTTTTTTTTTTTTTTTTTTTTTGGTAATTATATTTAAATTTTAAAAATGAGGAAAGCTGTTCAAGAGTTCAAGAGTCGAGAACTGTCACTCCAGGGTGGGCAGTCAGTGCTACATTCAAATTCAGACCCATATTACTAAGACAGTCATAATTTAAAGGTGAATTTATTGAAATTTAGCCACCTGACTATCAGTTTCTGGTGAGAATTAAGTTCAATGAATATATGTACAGTTTTGCCATTGACCGATCTGTGTGTGTTATCATAAAGTTGAATATTGACAAAGTGAGCTTACCCAGGCTTGGAAATCTTTTCAACATTCTGATTCTTGCAAGTTATTCCATTTTAAATTACATGAATACGTTGCAGGACCAAGCTCTCAGTTTTCTGTTTCACTTATTGCTTTGAATTATAAGCTGTATGCTGTTACAAGGAAATCAGAAAATTTAAGGCAACACCTCTTAGGGTTGTCTTAAGCTGCTTATATTTTGTTTGATTTGCATAAATCTGGCTTGCTTCCTTCTTATTCAGCATAAACTAATGTTTATATTCCTAGAAGAAAACTTAGAGAGGAGTGGGGGAGGCACTTCACAGTAGTTGACTAGTGAGTGCCTTTTCACAAGTTCCTTGTTTTAAGTTGAAGTAATTTGGAATTTTGTTGAACTGCACTCCTTTAAGCACCAGCACAAAGGTGAATGCCAAGACTTCTGTGACAGAGCTGTGCTCCTCTTAGCATATACGCCATCAAGCATTCTGTGTGATAGCTCTCTTTACATTCATATTGAAAATTGATTTACGGTTGTCAAAATAAATGATACAATTATCCAAATAAATAACACAACTAATAAGTTAAAGTTTGACTGTGTTTTCCAGTGAGTGATTCAAAAATGTAATTTGCTTATGATTCGTTCATATAATTGTGTGATGGCCTGCCAAATCACCTGACTTTAAAAATGACTCATTAAAACTTGGATGAACTGCCTCTCAGTGACCTGCATTCCTAAATATTTTCATTTTAGTCTCTCAGTTTCTATGACATGTAAGAGAGATGTTTGCTACCTTCCACATGGTGGGAAGCAACATCCAGTAAGACTTATTTCTTCAGTATTGCCTTGAATACTTTTGTATTCAAGGAACTTTTAGTTCCTTCCTGGTTTTGGCTGACTTTACAGAGAGGATGTTGTGACTAAAGTGTTGATGATGATCTTTGGATTAAATCCCTTTACTGAGTGAAATTTTGCAAATCTGTGTTGTGCAATTATTCTTTTTTTCTGTTTTATCATCAACATTAAACGTGACTGTGAATAATTAGGATCAGGATGTCAGACTAGGTTTCCACTTAAAAGGTATGTCCACTAATCATGCTGATCTCAGATGATAAAAAAGATTAATTACACTACTCATCCTGGCTATTGCTGGAGATTTTGCTAGAAGGAACAGAGAGAAAGAGTGCAAAGCAATTAATTAATTGCTCTACATATGTTCCACAGCTAGTTGTCTTGCTCCTTTTAATACTTTGGAGTATTATCTTTTCTGAAGCTTTTATGAACTCTTCTGAGTATTTAAGCTCACAAAAAAACATTACAGTCTTTCCTCCCCCCAGATTGTGGGAGATTAGTAAATCATGTTGTAAATAAAATAAAATGGCTATTTGTCTTTTCCCTCCACAGCAGATGTGGTATTTTATATGTGGCAGCAGTTGAGTGCAATTTTACCTGGAAATGTAAATCCATAAGCAAACATTAATATAGAAAGCATGTACAGTGTTTTATCTACCACTTTATGGATAGTAAAGCAGGTGCAAAACATGTCCAGGGTTTTGTACAAGATTAATTTTATTTGAGCAATACTTCCCCCCTTGCATTGAAACCACAGCCAACTGCACCACACACTGATTTTACACAGTGTCTATAGAGTACATGTAAAAGAGATCAGTACATTTGAAAATAATGTTTCCTACTCTTTAAGTACACCTCTGACGCATGAAGGTACCAGTTTGAGTAAAAACCACTTGGAGATGGTGCACGATGGAAACACAAAGCAGTGGTGTGGCTTGCAGGTCAGGGCTGGCCACCAGCCTGTGGAGAAGGGCCCAGCTGAGTTGCTGCTGCTGCCCCAGCACTGTCGGTGTGGCCATGGAGTCTGATGGAGTCAGGGTGATGGGTAACTGAGAATGTGCCTGTGTGCACATGCTCCTGGGCAGTCACTCCTTCGTTTCATGGCAAAATCCTCTCTCCCAACCAGCAGCAGCAGTGGCAAGGGATACAGGTGTTGTAGTGACCTGACCAGAATTCCCAGCATTTGTGGTCGCTGTTTCTCTTCACTGCCTCCCCTCCTCCTTGGGCTGCTACTCATGCTTCTTGCATATCTTGGTATTAATGTGGCACTCTTTTAACTCAGCTTCTTAAATAATACAGTGAAGCAGTTAGGCCTTTGTGCAGATATTTTTATTCATGAAGGCGTAGATTACTATCATTTATTGATTATTATAGCATGGAAGATAAGCCCTAACCAAAATTATGGCCCCACTATACCAGGCAGTGATTCAGCACAAAACCAGAATGTTGTTTTGTCCAATAGTTTTACAGTTCTTACTTTTCTGTTTTATAGAAGGAAGCTAAAAGCAGGGCATGAACATATATCTTTTTTAATGTCACATAGGAAGACTGTGACAGAATCTGGAATTTAAGACCTTATTAATTTTAGTCCACTGCCTTAACCAGAATGGCATTTTCTTTTCTTGCAGTAGTTAATATTACTTACTTAGTGTAGCTAAGCTTTCTCCCTTGCTTGGTAAGAAACACTATTAAACAATGGTGTAAGATTACCATAAATCTAAAACAATTAACATTATATTCACTCAGGCAAAGACTCTGTGGTTTTAATATTTAGAGGATGTAAAGAGCATTTATTTTTGCTTTAGCAAAAATGTGTGTGCAAAAGCTGCATTTGCTTGTGTTTTACTTTCCCCCTGCAGGAATGAACCAATTACTCCTCTCAAACAGAGCATGACATACTGGAGTAGATGTTTGGAAAAAAAATTAGTCAAAGTTAAAGTAAGTAGTTATGGTAAAAACAAAACAAAAGCCCTCTGCGAATTCAAGAAATTTAAAGTGAGACTGTAGCATGTCAAGAAGAATATTACAATAGGAATCTTCTGTGTTATAAATGATACTGCTCTGCAAGAAAGGATTATGTAGATTTTTCTACTTCATTAGGATGCATTCACCTGTGAGATTAGGGGATCCCCTACAATCTGAATGCGAATATATACTCCTGTAGGTGTCTGAAAAACAAGTCTGTGGCAGTTCAGGGGATAGAGGAAGAAATCTAACCAAAATAATACTGATTTTTATTACTTGCAATTTATTTGCAGAGGAGGAGGAAGAGGAGATAAGTGCTGTTTCTCAAGCATTGTATTTATTATGCTCTGTTAATGTTTTGCAGAGACCCAAGCCATATAAGAGCATTTGCTCTGAGCAAATAAAACCCAGCACTCAGCTCTATAAGGCAATAGTAGGTTCTCGGCTCCAGCAACCCCCCGTGGCTCAGCTCATGACCTGGACTCACATTGCAGGGCTTTGCCAAACTTAGCAGATTTGTAACTGTGTGTTTTGTGAACAGTGTTTGTAGAATCACAGAATGGTTTGGGGGTTAGAAGGGATGTATAAAGGTCATCTAGTCCAACTCCCCTGCCATGAGCAGGGACATCTTCAACTCAGTCAGGTTGCTCAGAGCCTCGTCCTATCTGGCCTTGAATGTTTTCAGGAGTTTAGAGTTTTTCCAGTTCATTCTACCCCAAGATTATTACCTTTGTTAAAGTTTTGGGTCAAAAAGGTCTAGTATTTTAAGACTAGTACTCCTTATTTATGGGGGATCCATTAAAGTATTTAAACAAAGCTCTGTCAGAATTGTGACTGTAGACAAAAGCATCCCATCTCCAGGAAAATCTGTTTTGGATCATTTTTAATGTTCCTGCTAAACTTTTCTTGGCTTGTACTTCCACACTGGTTTTCTACTTGTTCTTTGTGGTCAGTGTGCTGTGCAGTGGGAAGGGCTGTGAGATACAGGGGATCCCCAGTAAAAACACCCTTTGAGGAAACTGAGTAAATGGAGACAATATCTCGCAGGCTCAGTGTTTGCTCTTGGGAGAGACAAGAGTTTGAGGACAAATGGCATCAGGCTAGAAGAACCAGAAGTGTGAACAGCCATGGCTGAAAAGAACCTGAAATTGTGAGAAGGGAATACAAGTCATTGCCACAACATACCTGTGGCTCTGAGCATGTAGGAACGACTTCCCAACACAGGGGGTTTGTGTTCATCTGGGAGCACTCTGTGAACCAAGGACAACTTACATAGTTAGAGGTAATATATGTGCTTTTGGGCAACTGTATCTAGTAAAACATATTACCTCTCCCTGAAAACTTGGCTCTGGTATTGGAGGTAGTCTCAAGATACTATCTTTAATACAACAGTTTGATGCATATGACTATATCTGCATATTTATGTATACAAAAAGCTGGCTCTTTGATCCTCCGTAACCTTTGCGCAAAAAATCCTAATTTCATCTTTCTGAGTTTAGTATTTTCAGCCTATTTTCTATTCCACATTTTTCTCCACCTCCTTTGCTTGTCACCATGCTGATGGCTGGCTCCCTGTGCTGTAGAGAGATGTCTGCACTTGCAGGGACAAACCACAAAGGTCTCAAAGAGCACTTTGTTGTAGTAAACTGAGGCATCAGGAATATCTCTCTCTTCTCAAAACAGAATGAAAGTCTGACAGCTGGAAATTTGAAGCTTTGGGAAAGAAATTGTTCAATTCCCACTTCTTAACATAAATTTGACATCTTTGAGTAAATAGCAGCCAGGAGTCTGTACTTTTAAAAAAAGCATGAAAAAAATAATTCTTAGTCTTGTTGAATTGAATGGGCGTACATCAAAGGGTATTGTGTACAGAAGATTTCAGGGCCTCCTGTTTATACCTTCCTTTAAATATGGAAAAAAGAATCAGTGTGAAGAGGGTGCTCCTAAGTGTCAGTGTAAATGAAGAGTGCAAACTACAGATTCCATTTATATTTAGAAGTGAAATTAAAATTAACCAGAACTGTATTTGGGAGATATGAAAACAGTTCATATATTGTAGGTAATGCAAATAAAACATGTGCAATTCAGAATAGGCTTTCCAGAGCAGAAGTACTGAGTTCCTCATATCAAGCTCTGATACTTCTTTGAGGAATTCTTCTTTGAATAGCCTGAAATTGATTCTGTGGTCTAAACTGAATAGAAAAGACAGTCAGTGATGACAGAGGCTCTTCCTGAAGGAAGCAATAACTGCAACCTGAGCAAAAAAGATTCTCAGGCAGAACACAAAGATCTTTGAAAGCCATACTGCTATTGTAACTCCTGATTTATGGAGGGTTTTTTTTGCGTGCAGTTTAACAAAGAATAGATTAAGGCAAGATACAGTAGAGGTTTACAAAAGAATTAATGGATAGGAAGGAAAGTGACTTACTCATAAAAACTGATACAGTCACAATTTGAAATTATCCAGCATTTAGTAAAAGAGAAAAATTAGGCACTGCATGCACTACTTTATGCAGAACTTCAAAATTAAGTTCTGTAAAATTAAATTGCAGAACTTGTTGCCATGGGACATCATACATATCAAGAGGAGAAATGAGCCTCAGTATGATTGGACAGGTTCATTAAAGGAAAGCAAAAGAGACCTATTACCATCTCTCAAATTCAATTTCCCCTTTATAGAGTCCCTAGGCAGTGGGTTGTCAGACTCTGGAAGGCACACCAAGGTTGTTTTCTCATTTTTACTTTTTAAAAAATGTTTTCTGATTGTACAGATATCTTTGCATTCACTTTTTGTGTGTATGTGTAAGTCCAGTTTATAGACTGTCATAGCATAAATTTTAAAGTAATTAAATGTAATTAATGCTTAAATTAGACCATTGAAAACCACAATGTAGTAAGAAAGATTCGAGATTCCAAAATATTTTTTTTTTTGAAAGGATGAGCTCCTGTCAGCTTGGAAAATTCAGTTACCAGTTTGGACAGTCTGGATACCTGTTCATACTGAAAAGCCTAGCTTTGGAAACCACTGGCTTTTAGTGAATGTGTTGAAATGGAAGGGGGCCTGTATAGATTGCTGGAGACTTCTTCTATGAAACTTCCAAAATAAACATTTAAAGCCCTTTTGAAGTAGGTCACAGTGTGCTGAGGAAATCAGAGTTTCTTTCCTGTGATTAGTCAGTGAATTTGAGAATTTATTACAAAGACACCATGATGTATAGAGAGAGATAGATAGATATACATATATACCTCATGATGCAAAATCACCTGGGAAGATGAACTGAAATGTCAAAATCCAGTAAATATTGCTGCATCTTGTATATAAATACTATTGCAAAATCTTTTAATAATGGCATACTAAGCTTCAGCAGCGTAACTGCCTAAGCAGCTGCTTTCCTGCCAGAACAACTTCCATTTTTGAGTTGTCAGAAATTAATTTCATCTAAAGACAGTTTAGACATGTAATACCTTTTGAGAGGACACTGGGCATAACAAAGTCAATACCTCAATAATGTTTAAATATTTAATAAAACAATTAGCTAAACTCTGAAACACTGAAAAAATTAGAACTTAAAGTGTTACCTCCCTGCTGTTAGGCTGACAAAAGGTAACAGCAGTCAGTGAAAGATTTTTTGAAAAAACCAAACCAAACAATGAATAAGAGTCCCAAAACTTTACTGTACTGACTACCAGGGAAAGTTATAAGCTTAATTTTTTTTTGTTTGTGTTTGTTGTTTGTTTTTTCTCCCCAGCAAATTGTCACTCTCCAAATCTTAACGAAATGAGGGGTAATATACTTGAAACACGAGAATAGCTGTCTAGTTCAATTCTAGAACTGAATGTAATTATTTTAGCACTTATTTTATGAATATAACCTAGATTAAATGGTTGTGGTACTGTGAGAACCAGGAGTCCTACTAATAAGCAAAGGATGTTTGTTTATGAAAAATTATGAATGTTTTTATGTACAGCTGAATTCTTTTGCCTATATACAATTCAAAAATGGAAAGTTTTGTATTGTATACCCAAATTCGCAATCTTTGCTAAAACTACAAGTGAACTCAGTCACCAAAGTTAGTGTAAGTTTTCATCTGTACAGTTTCAGTTCATAATTATGAATGCATTCCAAAATGTCATTTTAGCTCCATTATGGAAAGACCACACTCCATGACTCTGATTGTAATCTGGAGGGTAGGGTAAATTAGGCAGGAGGTCAGTGAATTTACAGATACATAAAATACAGGAGTAAAGCCTGTCCTGTCATTTCTGAGATGGGGAGAATCAACCTAGAAATGATGCTTCTCAGGACTATGTTGTGGCTGTGTATTTTATGTAAAATAGAAAGAAAGCAGTAATGGTCAAGGCCTGATGTCACTTTGATCTTCATCTGTTGTCCCCTGTCAGATCTGTAGCTTACCTTAGGCCACAGGTTGCAGAGCTGTTTTGTTAGTGTGTTAAATCCTTGGAGATGAGAGAAATGCACACACAGTGTGATGATAATCTTTCCAGCTTTGTCTTTGGACTCTGAAAGTTAGAGAAATGTTTGAGTTTCAAAGCCACCCTAGAGCCTGTGAACTAAAGGCTAAAGGAAGAAATTCCATTAAATCCCTGAGACACTTTGGCAGCATCAGCCATTGTTTCTGGTGGAAGTTGGTGTTCATTTGGGAGACCAGTAGGAATAATGCATGTAAGGACATCTGCTAAAACCTTTTCTACTTTTTTTTTGTTTTGTTTTGTTTTGTTGGGTTTTTTTTGTTTGTTTTTTGTTTTTTGTTAATCTACTAAGTTATGTATAAGCTTATATACACGGAAGGCTAACAAAATTTATTGTTTAAAAGGACTGGGCAAAAGTCTTACAGTACTTCTTGGATCCTGCCTATTGAATAAATATCTCCTGCTTTTTTTCCAGAACATTAACAGCTACAAGGAACATATATACAATACATTGGGAAGCAGTTTCATTCTGCAGTTGCTTCACCATGTAGTCTTATCCCTCATCAAGTTAAAATGTGTTCTAACTTGTACAGTCACATATCTGACTACCTCCTTATTAAGAATATCAGAACTTGTTCCGTGATAGCGGATGGCAAATTAGTTTTTAACAATCTTGCCCACTGAAAAAAGTAATTATTTCTGAGCCTTTTTTAAAAGGTTTTGGTTTATGCTATTCCTTTTCATGCTACCTTTGTTATTTTCCAAACTCCTTTTGTTAACTGTAATCTGTTATTTTCAAACTGAAAACAGTTTTGTTTAGACAAATAGAATGTAGTATTTTTCAAGTAGGTATCCAATAAAAGGCATTTCTCTCCCAATTTGTTATTTATATGATGTAAATAAACATTACAGTTGAGTTAAAGGAGAATTCTTGTTGTTCATAACAACCTCTGAATATTTTAAAATTTTATTTTCCCATAAAGTTATTTAAAATTTAAAAAAAAAAAAAAAATTTCTAAACCTGTGTAGTCAGAGTTCAGCTGTGTATCCAAAAACTTATCCACAAGAAGCAGGCACACAAAATGACAATCAAGAGGAAGAATAAAGATGTGTTTAATCTTAATTAAAAATTAATCTAATTTGTGGCACAGGTATAATTAGAGATATAGATCAATACATGCATTTACCAAAGAAGGAAAAGCCAAATTTCTCTGATCAAAAAACGCTGTTTGCTAAAGTAAAGGAAACAAAGTCTTGGGCGTCTAAGTTACTGTCTGTTTATTCCAGACTAAGCCATGATACAATGAAATTTTCAGATATGTAACTAGAAATTTAACCTTTATATGTCCAACATCCAAGGAATGACACAGTACAAAAGCTTAGCAAAGCAGCATGAGCCAGACTTTGAAGATGTGTGATGTATATTGTAAGTGAGGAAATACTGATGGTTTTCAAAATAGGAAAATAATTTTCATTATGAAAGAAGCTCCATTTTTGGCAAAAAAATCTCCAGCAAATCTCAGTTAAGAATTTTTTAATACTGTAGATAAGTGTAGTTGTGGGCTACTGTTAAAAAGATAACTCTGCTGTGTACTGCTGACCTCTATTGGCTTATTCCCACTATATGCTGATGTTTTGGCACTGTTGTTTTCCTCCCCTGGGAATTATGAGCTTATGTTTGATTTAATTTAGGTAGTTTTGTAGCAGGATGACAAACATTTGAGCATATATTTATATTTCTTGTCACGCACAAGTACACCCATTAAGTTACTTTTCAGTCTCAGGTAAGTCAATGGGAAAGCCATTATCTTGAAATAGTGATTTGGTAGGAGCTGCTCATGTCTATGAATTTACAAATATGTTTAAGTGGTTTTACTGAGGTGGAGCCCTAGATGTACTACACTATAAAAATGAAAATAAATGCCATACTTGCAGTTTTCTTTTGCCTCTGTTAGTCAAAAACTACTTTTGTTTTAGGAAGGATAATTTGGCAAATCATCAGACTGTAACATAGTCTAATTGGTTTCGAAGCCACTACATACAATTTAAATTGGAGAAGATATTTAACTATGTAAAACATTCTATTCATTCCCCCATAGAAGTCAATGCCATAATGTTATTTTCTGAACATTTGCTCTAATCACTTTTTAAGTCTATACCTGGTTGATGAAAAACTCAACACGACTTGGCAGTGTGCACTGGCAGCCCAGAAAGCCAGTCGTACTTGGGCTGCATGAAAAGAAGCATGGCCAGCAGGTCAAAGGTTATCTTAGATATTAGGGAGAAATTCTTCCCTGTGAGGATGGTGAGGCACTGGCACAGGTTGCCCAGAGAAGCTGTGGCTGCCCCATCCCTGGAAGTGTCCAAGGCCAGGCTGGATGGGGCTTTGAGCAACTGGTCTAGTGGAAGGTGTCCTTCTCTGTGGCAGGACGTTCCTTCCTAACCAAACTGTTCCGTGATTCTATGATTCACATACTGTACATCACCTTTCTAATATTTGTACACAGATGTATAATTTTATTGTCTTTTGTAATCCGTGTAATATCTTGGATCAGTTTGTAGCCTAAAGCCACCTTTACCTGACAAATGAAAGTCATTAAGGCGTTGAACTCATACGGAACAGCTGCCCCCCCCTCCAAAAAAAAAAAAAAAAAACAACCAAAAAACAACTAAGGTTTTTATGAGGCCATTCTTTTGGTCTTTGAGAAGTAGAGAATATAATGGAGATCTATTTTCCAAATTTGCTTTTATCAGAAAGAGGACCTATAGTTAGGTCTATAACAATGAACATAAGCCTGTGGAGTGCATGCAATAGGTAAAGTGATCCTCAGTGTGCACTTTTTAAAAGAAACTTTGGTTTGGAATTATATTTTGAAGGAATAGTTGCTTTAAAAATTAATTTATAAAAGCATCTGTAGGATTTTGCTAATTAGACTACTGAACTGGAATTTCAGATCTTAATGACATCAGTGTCTGGAGAGGACAGTTCAAGGAAATAAATGTCTAAGAAATACGTTTTACATCATGACAGCCTGTAAGCGTAGTGATTCTCCATGGGAACCTTCTGTAATCGCTCCCATCAGTGGGAGCAGATGTAAGAAACAGGCTTCAATGGCTACATTAGGCTCAGAATTTCAGATAATGAGGTCCAAAATTGTTTGTGATTTTCTTATTTGATTCTCTCCAGGGAAACATAGGAAATAGCACACTGAGAGAATGAATAATAAGGCTTAGGAAGTGCTTAGGGAACGCTATATCCCTCTGGGTGAGTTCTATGACACATGTACAAATAGGAAATAATTTTTCTTTTTCTGTCTTTGAGCTGCCAGAGAAAGACCAGGACGTTTCTAAACCATTGGGGATTCCTTCAGATCTAAAACTAGCCCATTTTCATGTAGTCCTAAAACAAGAAGGCCATTCTTTTTGAAAAATAGAGGAAACTGCTGTTCTGGCTGTTTTCTACCTAAAGTTCTGTTAGGAAGAAACATTGCAAAGGTCAATTCCATTTCTAGAGAAATATTTCATATTTCTTGTCTTTGCTAGCAATCAAAACTTTGCTAGTGCTTACTAAGTCAAAAATATCCCATTGCATCAAGCTGGATTTAACTGTATCAAAATTCTTTATAGACCATGATTATTAGTGTTCTTGATATATGCTGAAGAATTTTCCAGCCAAGTACTCTAAGCCAGTGAAACTCTAATGATGGGGCTACTTACAGTCAAAACTAAAGTTTAGGCTTTGGGCACATAGCCAGGATAATGAGTAGCAGAGATAAGAAAGATTTGCTGAGGGTGAGATAAGGCATGACCAGGGGCCAGGCAAACAAAGCGTGTGTGCAGCAAGTGGAGTCAGGCAAGAAGAGTAGGGACAACCTTGAACAAGGCAGAGAACTCTGAAAGAGACTCAAAACTGAGATTTAGATGGGCTGGCTGCCTCTGCTTTGGTCCCCAGTGAAGGGTGGTACCTATAAGTCCAGCAATGGCTGAGGGCACTGTGTAGTGTCTGCCTTCCTGGATCTTTCTGGAAATAAGTCTGGAATAAGAATGACTCCAGAGCAGGGGAGATTGTAGAGTAACACCGTCTGTGAGCACAGCGTGGTGTGGCTGCATTACAGCAAATGGAGAAGTGCCACCAGACAGGTGAATCTGGCATTCTTTTTTCATGAATCTGCATCTGTGACTAACTGCTGACTGAAATTTCCACGTATTTCAAGAGCTCTAATAAACTTGGCATTAATAGCTAGTAATCTTTATTCACCAGATCACTATGGATGCAGCTAACTGTATCTTATCACTATGATAAGGATTTTCAAAGTGTCTTGTTTTCTTCATAAGGTATTCCATGACTGTGCTAGAATATGCTAATGATCTAAACACTGTCTTTTCTGAGTTTGTTTGTTTTGGTTTTGTTTTTCACCAGAGGGAGCTTTATATTAATATTAATATTATTTTCTTTAAAAAAAAAGTATAAAGAATTGCAGGAGAAATTTACTATTTACCCCTGAAAACATTATTAAATTAAAGCAAGAAAAATCACTCTTCTATTTCCTTTTCTTGTTTGAGTAATCATCCTTGAAAAGCTTGAAATTAATAGAAAATGAAAGTCTGAAAGACTGCATTTTCAACTCAGACTGGTTTATCTGATTCCCACAAGAGTTTTACAAATTAGATTTCTCTGTGTGTCTCTATGACTGTGCAGTTTCATAATGATTAGTGCCCCTGCATTGGTTTCAGAATAAGTTCAAACCCAGTACTTAAAAGCATCTGATAGGCTGGTACAGCTCAGCTTGCAGGTGGGAAGAAGTCTGTTTTACAAGGCTCTACCCACTTCTTGCGGTGGTTTTTTGTGGAGAGGCAATGAGCATCAGGCATCGTACAACAGTATGATGCTGTTAAGATAGAGTTTTAGAAAAGTCTAATTGTAGTTGTCTTTCAAGCTTACATTTTTGTTTAGTGGTATTCCAAAAGTTTAGAATAACTATTGTGCACCAGGTCTCTGTTAAGCCTTTGGCAGGAGTGCTTGATATTTTAGTCTTGTAGACAGCAGTGAGTGAATTGTGCTAATTAGCACTACAGCTCCCCTGTCTCAGGGGTAGCAAGAATGTTCCTTAATAAAAATGTCTTTTGTAAGGTATCTTTTATACATTTAATGTGTAAATTTATCCTCTTAAAATATTTATAATAGAGGGATTGTGTAACTACTCTGGGATAGGTTTGTAAAGAGGACAGAGCCATGTGGTATGTGCAGTGGGTAATTGGACCACTGGCGAGAGGGGCAGAAAGCTCTTTGTGTTTCTCTGTACAACTGCCAGAGCAGCATAGTTCACAGCAAAGGCAGTCTGAGGAAAAGTCTTGTGCATTCTGTAGGATTCATTCTTTTGTATTGGATTAAGCTTTAAGAGGACGTATCATAGCAATAGACTTCCATGAAGTTAAGAATTTAGAAAATCTGTCCCTCACCCAGGAAAAATCTAAACATCAAGTAATAAAAGTCACCCTTTCCCAAGATATTCCTGTCATTCAGCATAGCACTGAACAAGTCTAACACCTGTGTGACAAGACATGTAATTCTATGTTTTGTTCTTCAAACAGACTTGCACTCAGAGGTTTCTGCCAGCATTACCCACTGCACCAAGGGCACTTGAGCCCTATGAAAAGTTGCAGTGCTTTGTTTGCTTCACTTTGTGGCTATAGGGGCTGTTTTGCTGGTGCTGTGCAGAAAGCTACAAGAGTCTGATGTGTTCTTGAAAAAGCCCTATTGTTCCAGAAATAGATTTAACAGCCATTTGTCTTCACCACCTTCACAGTCCACATGCCCCACATTCAAACAGTTCCTTCTTCTTTCTACTTCGTCTGATCATGGGTTGTTAAATGATGACTGAGGAACAGTGGGTGACACATGCACAATGCAGTTAATTAGCATTAAAAGCACTGTTGCCAGAAGAACGTTCATCTTAGTGGGTAAGTGCATGTCCAAACTCAAATTTGTTTTATTTGTCAGTGTCATTGGTCTGAATCTGTACAAGTAAAATAGTTGATAGGTAATATTTAGGCTAATGCCCTTGCCTATATTAGCAAAGCTAAGTTTACTATGACTTAAACTTGGCTCTATTAGCAATATTTTCAGCCTAAAATAAAAGACATTAAGAGCCACAGGTAGTTTTGATGTCAGTGAAATAAACTCCCTGAGAACACTTGCTTATACTCATTGACCGTAGGATTCTTTACCTCCTTCATATATGTGGAATCAAGCAGTAGGAGGAGGAAGGTTTTAATGTCTGAGATACTAAGAAAAGGATGAAACTTTTTACCCAACCATTTGCAAAATAATCCCTCCTTTGGGGATTTATTGGGTTTGACAGCCCTGGAAATGCAGTCAGATGAGGGCAGCAGAGGTGGGAGCAAAGTGTAGATGGTCCCCCTATCTTTTTCTGTTCTAAAAATAGGAAAGCTTAGATATTGCTAAATGCCTAATACCATCTTGTTTATTTGTGTATTCCTACTAGACCATCAGCTTTAGGTAAGTGAATCAGTACTACTGTAATCTTTAAGATTTTTTCATTCAAACTGTACATAATCCAAAAGAGTCACAATTTTGACTGTTGGTGATAAGACTTGGCCATGACTTGTAAAAGCTGAAAATGTAGAATAAATTCTTGTTTGAAATAAAATTCAAAATCTGCAACTAAACAAAAAGCCACTGGAAAATAGTGTATTTGAGTGTCACCTTCCACAGGTAGGAGAGGAATACTGGATATGATACTGAGTATTCTACTTGAGAATTTATTCTAGTCATGTTTTTCTCTTCCACATTCCTCTGTATTAATAAACAGTGAAGAATATAATTCTTCCAAAGATTTATTAAAAAATAAAATAAAAAAACAAGATTGTGACTTCAGGAGGCCATTTTTTCACAAAACCCGATGGAGATAAACCATGTTGCTGATTCATGTAAGAGTGGCAAACATATTGGATTAACTTTTCTTTAAAAGTCTTTGCTTGTTTAATACAAATGAAGTTATTAGTTACTTACTGCTTAAGTAGCTGCATTAGGGTAATGATATTGAAAGCTCTGTTAGCTTTTACTCCAGTAAAAGCAATTCTCATTTTTTTTATCTTGCCACATTATTATGACAAAAATAATAGTTGTATCATGCTATTTTATAATAAGTTCATCTGCATTAGAGAACATAAACAGTTTCTTGAACCTTATTGAAAAATACAGCTTCAGGAAAACCTTTTTGTATTTTCAAACAAAACTTTCACTCCTATGACTCCTGTTGTGTTAATGGAAAATTACCTTCTTGCTTCCTCATATTTTTAAGGATTTCAGGTCCCCTTCTGAATCAGTTTTCAGTACACTTAACAGACTTCAGTATTTCTGCAGTTTCTCACTTGGGAAATGCCAGTACTGCTATTGGATATTTATGTTTGCATTGTGATAGTGCTCCCATGCATGAAGTCAAACCTGACCATTGAGAATAGCTTTACTCTCATTTCCAACTAACCAGCTAAAGCTGTTTGCAAAGTATCCAAAACTCTTCAGCTAAAGAGGAAAATAAGCTGTGAATCAAATCAAAGAATCTACAAGTAACTGCAGTACTTTTAAGCACAGCAAAGTAATGCTTTTGTACCTGTTACCCTCACCCCCCACCTCTATCAGCTGATCCAAAGAGGTGCATCCCCTTCTTCTGCTGTGCACTGTGTAATATCCCTAAAATATTCTGCTATCATTGTCTCATATTAGCAGTGGGAAGCAGAATTGCAGATCCTGAAGTAACTCGGTCAAGGCTACCAAAGATGACTGTGCCTGAGCTGGGAACAGAAATCAGATCACATTCTGTCCCTCATATAATAATGATTCTCTACCAGAGGATTTGATCAAGCAAGCAGACCAACAGAGAGTTGCCTTAGTCTTTCTATGTCCTTTTGGTTTGTATTTCTACATGTCAGTAAACTGTCTGTGATGCAGTTAAATACTCTCTAATACTTAACTATGGCAGTGTTTGCTATGGCAGGTGTACGTAGAAGTATTGGAAATGTTTGGTATATATTTTTTTTCTGTCTAGGAACTGTGTGTAATTCAGGAAAAAAGGGAAAAGTGTTTTAAGTCACAGTTTGATTCCCTCAATAGTTATTCCCATCCAGTTTGTGCTGTAGAAAAGTGGCTGTTTCCTTGGCAGTTTTCACAAAGACAAGAAGAACTGCAATGAAAGGCTGACTATAAAGTACTTATTCCTGCAGGATTTCAGACTATTGTTTTAAGTTTTAGGATGAGAGCAGTTTTGCATATTTGTTTCAACAGGCCTTTCATCTGTAATAATAATAACACCACTTTTCAGCTTCAAAATGCCTTACAACTTATAATTTCACAACACACCAATTATACACTATTTTATTTGCCCAAGGCAATGAAGAGAGTCACTGTCAACACTAGGATTAAAGTGAAAAGGAGAAGAATGTGTATGGAGAGAAATATTTTCAGGAAAACTTTACAACAACTGATTATTTCCTGTGAACTCCTCTTTTCTCTTTGCCTTATCCAAAATACACATTTTAATACTGAATAGCTGAGAGCAATTGAAAAACACTAAGGGAGAAGATTTCAAGTTTGGATTTGTTAATGGACTTCTCACCTTCCACAGCTCATTGTACACAGAGGTTTAACACTTTTCTGTGCAACCTCAGTGTCAGTCTTAAACCAGCAGACTGAGGAAAATGTGGCTTTTGGGTAGGCAAGAGGGAAATCGAATGCTTGAGATTATTTAATGTCCTGAAAACAATGTAATACTGCATGTCCTTTAGTGAATAAGGGTGTGAAAGTTAGAAAGGAATTGCAATTCCATTGTCAGTGTCCCGAAATTTCAGTTTTTGCTTGTATCTAGAGAGGGCAGCAAAGAGCTTCAATTTGAAACCTCTGCAGCAGGTAACCTGCCCTTTCTGCTTTTTCTTTGATAACAGCCTTAAAATAGCTCATCATCAATGTATTTTCAAAACGCTTTTCAGTTTTCTGACTCCAAGTATAATGACAAATTTTTTTGGGTTATCTCTAAGTTATGAGACAGGATGGTCAGAATTAACAACTTGACCACAGGCAAAGGATATTGGCAAATCGAGACAGTCTCATAATCACAACCTAATCTCAGTTTATCAGTCTCTGTGCCTCCAGGTAATTTAGGATATTAGAAACAGAATTTTTATTAAACTTCTTTAAACCTATTCATTGTCAAATGCATTGCCCTGAAAGAGCAGGCTGGATGTGTATGCCGGAGAGACTTAGCAGACATTAAACTGGTTTCACTGCTCTTCAAAAGGAAATCCTGCTCCCTCACACTCAAACACTGCAGGAGCAGATATACTACTGGCAGACAGGTCAAGTCTTTTGAAAGTGAAGGAAGGAGGTTGGACTTGTGGTATTTGGAGGGCAAATCCATGGACGTCACATCATTAAAGTAAAGGAGGTGGGTACCACTTTCCAGTGGATTCAGCTGAGATGACTCCTCTGGAGCAGAGATGTAAGAACAGTAGGATATTACTCTGAAGTCTAGACTCTTACAACATCTGAACTTTCCCTCATGCTGTTCATTATTCCCAACTGCCTGGCTTAAGTACAAATTTTTGTCCCAAAGTGATGTTACTGGGAATTTTGCCATGATTTTCAGTAAGACTGGCATTTGAGGTTAGTAGAAGTGTCCTTACTGAATGTCCTGTGTTTTCTCCTGTGCTCATCTGAAGCACAATTGCAATCTAGCATGTTCACAGCCACCCCTGATTACCAGCTTGTACATTTTGTGGTGTGCAACTATGTCTGTCAGCCTGAACAAACCGTGGATTTATACCAGCTGTAATTTTCTCATATTCTGGGACCTAAAAGGGCTCTGCTTTTACTGTAGTGTGCCGCTCATGTACTTTGTTTCTTTAGAACATGCTAAGAGCTGGCCCTGACATCATGCACTGACTGGAACTGATTTCTATACCAACCCTCTTGAAAGCAGGAATTTATGTCATCTTTCAATGGAAATTACCTGAGGGGGGGGATCAGAGGGATGTTGTTATCAAATATCAGATGGGGGGGGGGAAGGGGTAAAAAAGGCAGAGTCAGACTGCCCAGTGACAGGGCAAGAGGCAACAGGCCAAAAAGAAAATGCAGGAAAATCCATTCATACATAAGAAATAAATTTTGCTGTTATTATTTAAACTGTTGGGGTGGATGAAAAGTTGACACAGGCTTCTCAGAGAGCTTGTGGAATCACCACTCATAGAGATACTCAAAAGTTGGACATGACCCAGAGCAACCTCCTGTAGGTGACTCTGCTTTGAGGAGAGGGGTTGGGTGAGAGGATACCTGGAGGTTCCTGCCAACCTCAAGCATTCCTTAAGTTCCCACCCAGATCTTCTTGGCATGCTTGAAAACAGTCAACAGTTGAGCAAATCCAGCAAAAGCTGCATGAAATGTTTATTTAAGTATAGAAATTATTACTAATTTTAAATTAGTTTAATTCTTTTCCCTAATAGTCTCAACAAATTAATACATTACTTTTAAAACATGTAGTGTAGTATCTGTTTAAAAAATTATCTCCTTATCCAGCTGCCTGATTTCCATAAAGAAGATTTTTTTTCTAATGTCTGCAAGACTGTATAAATTCCCTTTAAATATTCCGTTTGATAATCTTCCTTCCATCATAAAGTGTTTGGACTTCAAATGTCATTTGAAAGTCCTGAGCACAAATAAAAATATGAATTATGGTGGAAATCTGTCAAAGACGTACAGAAAATGGGCATGCTTTTATTATTCTCTTTGTTTTATAAAATGTTGTGACATATTGACTAAGAAATAAAATACAGTTTTTACAGAACTATGGGAGAAAAAAACACAACTGAATTTTTATTAGTCTTAACTGGACATTCCTGAAAGTCAGTGCATGAATTTCTTACATCACTCTTACATCCTCAGTGCTGTAGTATGAGAACTTTCGTAATCATGAAACAATACTAAAAATAATAATTATTAAAAAAAAAAAAAGACAAAAACAAACCTTCTACTTGGCTTGCATCAGAGGGAATTTTCAAGTGAGCTCCTTAGTAATCTCTTACTAACATCTTAGATTCTATCATTTGCTAGTAATCTTTACTAGACATTACTTTCCTACTGTTGGTAGCAGCATTTTGAGTAATTGAAAACTGTTTTCATGTTCTGTTTCTTCATTGGTCATCCTATTTTTAGACTAAACTGTCATGATTGATTGTTGGTTTGGGATTCCCTCCCTGCTTCTGTTTATTCTTACTGCTGCCATATGGACTCTGTCCAGTGGTTAACATCTCTCTTGGTGTGTGGACATGCACCAGTCATCCCGTCTGCCAGCCAGCAGGGACTGCTACAACAATTTAGAGTCGTGGTTTCAAGTAGATGCAATTTCTTTCAAAGCAGGGCTGTTATAAGGGTTGCTGCCTATCCGAGCCTTCTTATCTTGGAGGCTTTTCAGGTCTTAAAGCTGGAAGTGAGATCCTGGCTCTTGAGGTGCTTATTTGGTAGAGAGAATAAGCTACTCTTTTGTGTCCCTGGGGAGTTAATGTACTGTATAAGACTGATTAATGCTGGTCACAGCTGTCCAGTTGTGACGATTTACCTGGGCTGAATGGATTGAAAGGAGATATGGCTGATGATGCCCTCCTAGTAAAATGTTTGCCTTCTCTACAAAAAGACTGAGATGTTTGACATATTTCACTAATGGATGGTGGAACCATGGAAATACATGGGTCCATTTGTACTATCAATTCAGTCATTTCTTATCCTAATGAAAATGTATAAGGAACCTTCCTCCTCGTTACACTTCGTTTTCCTGCTTCAGGTTCCCTGTCCACATCTCCCATGATCAACTTGATTGATAGCATTTTTTTTTTAAGTGTATTATTTTCAGTTTGTTACTATTTAGTGATGCTCTTCAAGGTACTGGCAGTTCCTCCCACCTCTGCTGAAATTTACTTTCTGTTCTATTAAAAGAGGTCCTTGCTGCTTCTGTTGATTGTTATTTTTAGGAAAGGAAAAGGAGTAATGTTGACTGAAGAGTAGACACCCATCCATGATTTTCCATGCGTGGAGAGAATATAAAGATGGAAACCATCTGCTATCTTTGTAGCTGTCCTTTCTTCATCATCCATATGTCTGTCTTAAATACCCAGATAATATGACTGTCAGCATCCTATTTATGTAAAAAATCTATTAATGATTGTGGAAATTTCTATTTTGAAAGGTGGTGGGTAGATCCACCATTATGTGATATGAAAGTTTTTCTGTGTGTCTTCTTGATCTCTAGAGCCACAGAAGTGCCTGTGTTGTTGTAGCTTGCTAGAAGAAGAGGAATCAAGACAGAGTTGCCAGTGAGTGACTCCCTGGAGTACCTGAACTGGTGTGACATGTTTCTACAGGGCAAGAGTGTAAGAGAAGGGGCAAATCTGCTGCCTCCCTGCACAGCCATGTCAGCCTGATCTCATTAGCTCCAGTCTTGAGATAGAAAAGTAAAGAAATTGGACAGTAGAGAGCAAAGAAGGTTAAGGATAATAAACCTTAAAAGTAAACCTTGTTTAAAGAGCAGTCCTGGGTGCAACATTCAAGCTATGTATTGTTATTAATTAGCAAATATAAGACAAGTCAGGAAATGAGTGGGTTGGTTTGCTAGTATCAGTGGGTTTGTTTGTGTTGAAAGTGATGTTTAAATTTTAGCTATTCACAGTTCTGTGTTTGCTTTGGTTTGTTTGAAAATAGCTCACTTTTAATGAATCAGATCACCTGAAATATGCCTAAAGGAAATCATAACAGAGTGAAACACTGTATTAAAAAAACCAATCCAAACCATCGTGTGTGATTCTTCTTGCCATGCAGAATAAAAATGAATTGAAGATAAAGGATGCCAGAAGAAACTCAGAGGCCTTAGAAAATGATAACTTTGTGTTTTGAATGAGGGCTATTTTTCATGTGACCTCTAGACTCTCTCAAAAGATTGTTTTGACCCTTGTTATGACCAAGAAGGAACCACAGGGGAACAGACATTATTAAACACAGATTGCTTTACTCTCAGATCAACTTTTTATTTTTTTTTAACTTCCTTGTTTAATGCTGCATAAAGTACCATTAAATCTCCCTCTAGGCTTTATGAGTCCTACTTTGTAGGTGATGTATCTCAGACATTGGTAGGTAGTCAAGGAGTGGTGAAAAGGAATGTTGTAGAAAAGTTCAGAGAAGAGACTATGCCTTAAGGACATAACAAAAAGAAACCACTAGTCCTTAAATTTAGTACCTGCAAATTTGGAGCCAGCTATGTTTTCTTGGCTTTCAAATACACCTCCAGCACCACTGATTTGCCAGCAATGTATTCTGGGGGATTCTGCAAGTGTGTGTTTCCTGCAATGTCTTAATTACATTTTTTTTCTTTCCTGATGGGGAAAGAAACAAGGCCCCAAGCATGCATTTAAAAATGTACTATTAAAAGGAAAGAAAACAGTCACCAAAGCTTCCCCAGTGACTAATGTTGTGTAAATATTGTCATGGTAGAGTTGGATTTATTTTTAATTATTAGGCCAGCCTGGGGAAGTGCTGTCAGAGAGCAGTGATAGCCTGTCCATTGCTTGTTTGAGCAGAACAAAGGGCTTGACTTGGAGTGAGTTGCAATGCAGATAGTGTTGTCTGAGTTTATTCTGCCTTTCTTGTTCTCAAGCAGCAGAAATGTAATCTAGAGCTGCAATGGAATTTAATACTAGGGTAGATCCCTGTGGAGTTGTAACTCAGCTATACATTTCTCAAATTCACTATAGTCTTCATTTTATTGTTCTGTTATGGTTTTGACCATAGTTAGGTAATCATAATTCTGGTCTATCAGAGGTGTTACTCTCATTGATCTATTCCCTCCTTTACTTAATATTTTTCTTGCACTTCTTTTTCTTATGAGAAGTGTCTTATTATATTCAAATCAGGATTGGACCCAAAAAAACTTTGGACTTTTTCCTGTACAGATTTGTTCATGTTTTGTTGCTTAGGTTTTCAGGGGGGTTACACATATGGAAATGCTATTGAAACAGAATTGGAATGAACTGAATGGGAATAAATAACTTACACAATGCATATCTTACTGTATTGTCTTGCATACAGTATCTAGTCTTTTCTTACCTTCTACTACAATAGCTGTGTTCTGTTTTATAAACCCCTACTGTTCAGTCTGACTCACTGTCACTGCTTTTCAGAAGTAGATATGCACTAAGATACTGCTTATTTTTTCTATTACAGAGTTGAGATGGATTGCTGCAAATATAAAAGGAGTTTATTCTATTTGTTTGAAGGAAACTCTGACACGCAGAGGTAGCTTATCTTAAGATGGGTTTATATTTGAGGAGAGTAATTGAAACAACCTGAATAATTCCTCAAGCTCAGAGACCAGTAAACAGCCAGGATGTTACATCTGGAGTAGGACTCCATTGCTTGACTGTGGACACCTAATGTAATTTTAGATGTCCTGGAATATCTGTGGTATTTGCAGAGGGTAAATTGAAATGGCATGGGAGCTAATGAAGACCTGTGCTGTTCTGGATGTGCAGCTTGGTGGCCAAGTGTCCAAGAACCATCTAAAGTAGCCCCAGATGTCTTCTGTTTTGGTAAGCAATTATAAACTGACCCTGCACTCTAAAACAGCACAACAGTCTTGCAGCGAGAGGTGGATCACAGATGTTTTGCTGTCTTTATGTCATTCTCCCTGTATATTGCCCCTTTATGGGTTTTGTTTGTTTTGGTTTTTTTTCCTCACACAGAAGTACTAATGGTCTGGAAGCCATTTGTAAGGGAATATTTTCAGACCATTTGAAACTGAGGCTACTTTTATGTATATGTTTATATAGATGGATTATATAAGTTTCAGAAGCCTAGATATGGAATCCTTAACCCACACCTTGAATCTCATGCCCACACCCTTCCTGCAGAGGTGACACACCACTTTATGCAGGGAAGTTCAGCACACTGAATGCAGCAGTGCACTGTGGCATCTGTGGGTGCTGAGATATTGGGAGAGCCAAACTCATCTCAAGCTCATTGAATTCAGAGGATTACTGTGGCATAAGCTGTATTTAGTGTCTAAAGGAGCTATGCCGTTATTTCATTCAAATCTCAGATGAAATCTTCTTCTCAACTAGGCTTAAGTATGTACATTTGAAATGTTTTGTATCAACAGCAACCAAAAAACTACTCAGAACTTATTCCCAGGGTCTTGATGAGCAAGGAATGTCATGAGACCACACTGCACAGTGTCAAATTCCTGCCTTTTCCACTACAAAGAAGGCATGGAAATGCTGGTGACCCATCTGGTGCCCACAAATAGTGTGTAACATCTGGGTAGCAGAGCAGTTTTGACTGGATGGGGAGAGATTGCAAACCCAGAGGAGAGAGATATGCAGAATTATTTCAACCTTTTGAACCAATTTGGAAGGTCCTGGGAATTCAGGGTGGGAATATAGCAAATATTGGCACTCACTCCTTGCAGAGCACCAGGGTATTCTCACAGTGTAAAGGAGATCCCTAGCAGCTGTTAAAATATTAGAATTTAAAATGTTAATGTGTTTAATTGCAGGAAGTTCGAGGAAGGTTGAAAATGTCATGTACCACTTATATTTCATTATTCCTAGGTGGAACTATCCAACTCATCATTGCAGCCATTTTAGTGAGTGTCAGCTCTAATCCCCTTGAGAGAAGGCAATTCTCATTTTATAAAGGAACAGAATGGCAGAAAGACTAAAATATTATTGTTCAGAGGATTGAGTGAGAAGAGTCTCTTATTTCAGGCTCTGTATACATATAATAAAGGTACATTCATAAAATGACAAATGATCGAGGTAGCTTCTCCCTCGTCTGAGAACCCCTTATCGAAGAAATGGTTACTGCATGTACTCTTCTTGTCACTTGGAAAAAAGTAGCGAGGCACATGAGCTGATCTGCTTTTGTGGGTAAAGGAAGATACAGTGTGTTAGTTTAAACTTGAGTGAAATCTCCTGTTCGCTGTTGGCTATAAATACACATGTGGTGGTTTGAGCTGACAGACAGTATCTCGGTTAATCTCAGTAACTAGATGGTGGGCTCTCAGCCGGGAGAGATAAATAGGGCTGCCATCCCCCTTGTCTGTTTGGGGAGCTGAGAAAGCTTGTGGGAGAGCCTGAAGTCTTCACAGTCTGAAAAATACTTAAAAGCTTTAGTATAAAGATTTCAGTTTTCAACATTTGCAATGGAAATTCCAGGGTGTATTCTTGATGAAGTTTATAGCTCAAAGGTCTTGCGGTAAACTCAGAGAAATATAGTGGAAATCAAAACACATTATCTAATAAAACTGAAAATATTGTCTTAAAGTCTGTTTTTATTCTTTAAATTTTCTTCCCTTTTAGTCTCATATACAAGCTGATTAAATCTACTTGCATGAGCTACTCGGTGCTGCCGAAGTATTGAGAACTGGGATTTATACAAAAGAATACTTTCTCATCTGTGAGTTAGATTAAATTAGGCCATATGTTCTGGAGTTTGTTCCTGTGATGCAATTGTACTTCTGTGAAGGCATTTTCACAGTTTTCTTCCCATAAGGCATAGCTGTTGAAAACCTTTTTTTTTTTCAGAGACATTTTTTGCATAACAGGTTAGAAATAAAAAGGCAGCTTCATGCAAAAAGCATGTGTTCACTAATACTGACAGCTTTATCTTTTGTATTCCATCTTAAACTTACTTCATTCACTACTTTAGTCAAGCACCTTTTTAAAAGTCTACCATGTCATTATTTCTATTTGGATGAAAAAGTGGTATGAAGCATTTACTGTATCTAGGATTTTATGTTTTTTTATTACTGGCTGAAATTGTATAATGGTAGAAAATTGGCATCCATCAACAGGTTTTTATCTACAGCCATCTACAAGTTTCCTTCTATTCATAAAAGTTCTGAGAAAAATGCAACGCAAATATTCATGGAAATTTGTTCAAATCAAAGAACATAATTTGAGCTCAAACATGCTCCTAATGTGATAATAGCATATAAATGTTCTAGTTCAAAAGTTAAACACAGAGTTGTGCCTTTACTCAAGTCCTGGTCTTTAAAATTATTAATTCTCATTGAAAATGACCTAGCCTGGATTTTCATTACTCATCCCATTACCTAATCTAATGCAGAAGATGTAGACCTGCCTAGTTAACCTGCTCTGAATTACATGTTAGGAGCAGCCCATGATGAATCAAGATAGAATTGTGTTCCCAACATGTGTCTTAAAAAGTGATCTCTACAGTTGCTCTCATTCCCATTTAAATTTTAAGGGAAATGGGAATTGTAGAAAAAAATCAGTACTTGGCATACTTGCTTGTATAGGTTCAACAAGAAGGGTATTGGAAATATTTTTTTCTCTAGCTCCTATGAAAAATTTGTTCTTATTCATTAAGATTTTGCAAACATAAGTGTGGCTAATTTGTTGTTTTTGTGATTAATCTGCTACCTTTAAATAGCAAGTAATTCAGCCAATATATTTGAAACAAATATTTGCTAACTTTTAAACTATAAAAAAATAAGTGGTGAAAATGAATAGCATTATAAAATATAATAAAAATAATCATAATAATCACATAACAAACCCCTCCCTCCACAACTATACATAAGATAGTCATAAATTACTGCTCCTGAATGTCAACAAGGGATGCAGAAAGCAGCAAAATTCTTGCTTGCTTACCTCAAAATTAATTCCACATTAATTGCACGGAGAAATTAAGTTCCCAAAAGTCTTGATTTCCCCCTTCCTTTCTCTTTCCCTGTCATTATTTTTATCATTATATTGCACTTCCCTTGGCTCTTTAATCCCCTGAAACATTTCACAGTCCTGATTTTCACATTCCAGCTCTCTTATTTTTTCCTGTGCCCAGTCAGCTTTGTGTTCTTCATAATCTGTCCTGCTTTCATGCACATGTGTTTATCTCTCCGCATGCCCTTATCTATTCCCTCTCAAATCTCCTTATCCTAGATTCAGAACATACACTAACCTTGCTTATGCTCCAATCTCCCCCTTGCTTTGATGATGCATATGGCTTTCAGTTGCCCAGCCCTACGTATATGACAGATTGCTTTTTCTCTGCTACAACTGTTTCTGCCACACTTTGGTATAGGATGACCAGGGAAGTCAAAAGAACACTAAAAGAACCTTCTGGGTTAATGAGATAAGTAGCCTGAAAAATCTCCCTGTCGGTACTAGGAGTTATATTCTTTGTTATGAACAACAACTGTATTGCAGGTTTATGTGAATTGGCTGCAGCAAGAGCTCCAACCAAGGATCTCCTGACCTTCTTCCCTGGCTTGGAAAGGTGACTTTACCTGGTACTGAAGTAGTTGTTGCATCTTACCCTCCATTAGTTCATCAACATAAGTGACTATTTAACAATCTGATGTGTGCCCTAGGCTTTTTGCCGGTTTCTTGATTTATTGTACTAAGTATGTCAAGTCTATCCTTCTCCAGTTTTGAAGCAGAATTATTTTGAGGGGAATGTGCTAAAACTATGTAACTTAGGTGAAAGAAAGATGATGTTGAACTGAAATGGTCAGTTGGTACAGAGAGCCCTCCTCCTTAGGTGAGGAAGGATTTATCAAATTTCAACTTATTCTGAAATAAATTACCATAGGAAAGCCACTGAGCTTTCAGGTGGTACTGGATTCTGTCCCCTGTTCTGGCAGTCAGGAGCAGGTAAAAGGGGAGCAAGTAGCTGAAATGTGTGTTGCCCTTCCTGCCTCACCCCTTTCCTCGCAGAGAAGTGACGCAACTGGGTGATACAGGAGCAAGGAAGGGGAACCTAATTTCTTCTGATGCCACTGAAAATGTTTTTTCTTCCTTCTTAATAGGAGTCTCTGTTCTCTTGGACATAAACAATTTAATGTACATAGGCACACTTTGCACTTCTGGTTAACATAATGTTGTTTAGATCATGGGTATCATGTCCATTGAATTCAGAGGCCTTACTGATGTAGGCATACAAATATCCTGTGTTCTAGGATGCTTTTGTAAATGAATTTTTCTTTCCTTTTTTTTTTTTTCCTTTTTTTGTTCTGTCCTCAGCAGCTGATTTGTGTTATTCAACATCTGTTGCCTTTTATCACAGTGAATTTCAGCAATAGGCAGAGTGATTCCTTTCAGTTTATATATCATTTTTTGTGCAGTTATAGAAGGAGCAGAAATGAAACACTCTACAAATACTGTTAAGAGAAAAAAAACCCACCAAAAAACAGAAAAAAACCCCACACCCCAACCAACCAAGCAGACCGCACTACTGCTGTGTGTAACAATAAGTGAAATGTGTTGAATTTGTGTTTCTTCTTTTGATCATTTTGATCTGAGAGATGGTTATTCAGAAAAAAATATTATTAGAAATCTTAAGATTCATGGAATTCTAAATGATAATACTAAATATTGTGATGTACAAAACTATTCATCATTTTTCACAAATGGTTAAGACTGCATCACATTTAATCAACTTTTGAAAGGAAATGAGAATTTTGTGGAGAAAAGACCAAACATGACATGAAGGTGCCACATGTCAAGTGGGTGGTTTAGACCTCCTTCACTCTTTTGTCAAAAGCTAAAGAGCTTTTTTCTGTTTTTTCATCACCAAGATCCAGTGGGCAACAGATTCTGAAAAGTTAACAGAAATATAATCAGATTTGGAAAAGCCAAAACTGAGTTAGTGTGCTAAAGGACTTCCTTCTGATTTCTTTAGAAAGAAAATTTCCTTTTTATAACATTCAAGAGAAATGAAATTTTTCATTAAGATTTAAAGGTCCCAAAAGGATCAAGTCATTAATTATTTTGTACAAGTCAGGTAATTTCATTACTATGAAAAGGCTTCTGATTCATGGTATACATGAGGAAGAAAAATATGGAGGGAAAAGAAGCAAAGGCTGTGCTTGTTCCATGCAGAGGTGTATGGTATTTGGAATATGCTGTAAGAATGAACTTGCAAAGTCCTCAGAGAAGACGTGGATGGGGAACGGGAACAGGAATACAGCCTTTGTATTCCAGAGGCCTTATTTTGTAGGAGTTAAAGCAGTATGCAAGGATGATAAGACTAATGAGGTAATTAAGTGGTGGTTTGGGTTTTTTTATAGCCTCCTTTACTTGAAAGGAGCCTAAGGACGTTGTTATGCTGGAACTTTCTTTACAGAAACAGAGTCTCTCCCTCAAGCTGAGGTGACAGTAGACAAGGTTATAGAAGAATAAGATAAGAATAGAATCAGATGTGAGAGAACATTCCTGCATTGGTTAAAAACAATCAAAAAACAGGACAGGAACATGATTTTCATATTAGAGGGTATTCACTGGAAGGGTTAAAAAGGAATTTGTTTTTTTTAACCTGGTCATGAATCATCTGGAAAATGATAGTAAAACTTGCTGATGATAGTAAATTATTCTGTATGGCAAAGACAAATGCCAACTTGAAAAGCTACACTGAATAACTGAGAAATCCAAAGGCAGGATGTTCAGTATTGAAAAATGAAGACTTATGCAAATGAGAGAGAAACATTTCCGCCTTTTGGCTCAGCACTGAGCAATGGGATAGCACCACTCCGTTTTCTATGCCTTGTAAAGCATCCAAGATGCTTTCCTTTTTTTTTTTTTTTTTTTTTTTTTTTTTTTTTTTTTTTTGATACTTTGAGAGCTGAAGTTACCAGCTGGTGATTTTCCCTAAAAATAGTTTTATGGTGAGCACAGTATGTGCCTTTTCTTTCACTAATTTCATAAAGGTACATTACTGTTGGTACAAAATAGCCATAATTTGCTCTTGTATACCAGAACTACACAAAAAAAAGATGAATGGGGCATATACGTACTCTATAGACAGCTTTCCTTTTGTTGCTTTGGGCAATCATATAGTTAAGGGATAATGTTCCTGGAGATTGAGTCCATGAAGCAATAAATGGCTTTTATAGTTGATTTAATGCTGAAGTGCAGCTGGAGCTACAGAAGCCATCTCAAGCAGTAAGTATGTTATTAACATTATGGAAAGATAAAAGGAGAACATCATGGGAATAGGAATCTTTAAAATTTTGATAGGCAGGGGGAAGAACAGAAAGGATAATATTTTCATTAAAAGTATTTGCAGGGTAGATATGAACCAATGCTGTCTATAATCTGCAATTTTCAAAAAATACAGGTCCATAATATGTAACTGAACACTGTTAACATCTGTAAAACTTTGAAGCAATAGTGTGATGACACTTAAATTTAAGCTGGCTTGGATCTGAATTGGGCTGCTCATTAAAAAAAACAAAACAAAACAAAACAACACTGAGAAGGAACACCAGTGGGTTTTGCAGAAAGAGTAGTTTTGCACAATTTTCCTAAATCAATACTAGTTCCAAATTACATTGGTCTTGGAAAATACCTGTTAATTTTTCTTTGTAATCTCTGACCTCCTATGTATCTCACTCCCGCTGGCAATTGTCTTCTATTATTAAAGGAGTTTTGAAAAGGAAGGAACTGTGGAAAGGACAAGACTAAAGTCTTTCTGATTCAGGCTCTAGTTAAGTAGACAGCAGTTGAACATATGAATTCCTGGTTCAAACACACAGCAGAAGGGAGGTTGCAGCTCCTTTTCTCAGGGAATGAGAAACTTAAATCAGGCTAGGACTGCAGTGAATAGAAGTTCCTGTGTTAGTGCTATAACTAAAACCCTGATGACCAAGTGGTCAATCAGGAAAAATCATGATGTATTATGCCAAAAATATAATATTGTGAAGCAGCTGTGCTTTGCCATAAATACCTGAAGTGGTTCATTTTCTAGCTCTCTCTGACCCAGTGAAAGACATAAGAATAGTTATGTGACCCAAAGCAATCCATAATTGTGTAGAAAATTATCAGAAGGGCTCAAAACATATGAAATAAATCTTCCACAGTAATTACCTGCAAAACCATATCCTCACTTTTGAACCAGCTGTTCGTGTCTGGGCAGGCAAATACATCAGCACCCAAGTGCATGAACTGAGCCACGAGCACACATTCTCTGTCCCAGTCCATTGCAGTCATGGGCATTATTTTATCCAGGAAAACACATGGGTGTTTTACTAGGAGTTTAAAACTGTAGACATGGAGTGGTAGCACTTGATTGACTGATTTTATCTCACGTTTAGCCAACTATGTTGTGATCTCAGACCTTGTAATTAGAGTCAAACCTCCAGCAACTTCTTTCCAGTGTACGTGTCCCTGAATTTAAGATCTAAAGATGAGTCAATAAACAAATAGTGGGCTGAGCAGAACTACTTCTTCATAAAATGTTGGGGATTCCAGGACTACAGCTCTGGAATCATATGTTTAGATTAACAGATATGTCTCCTTCTCACATGTTTTAAGATTCATGAACAATGGTTCCATTATGAGGACCCAATCTGCTTCCATTAAGTCAACAAAACTTTTGTGAGTGACTTAAATGGAAGCAAACCTGAGTCCAGTGCAAAAACATCCTGTCACTAGAAGAGCAAACTGAAAAAAACTCAATTTCACAGGCATGCCTTGGCTGTTGTATTGTTTAGACCAGGTTGTATACCAACATTTCTAGTCTGTACCATAGCTTTAGCTTTAACTATCCATTGAGCTTGAAATGTATTTATTATAAATAAAATTCAAAAGCTGTTATTTTCCCCAGATCTTGTACACGGAGCTCAAATGCTTTATGTGATAATGTCTTTATGGAAATATGTCTTTCTATAATATGTCTTTCTATAATTTGATCCTGCTGAACAAAAGTCCTTATACCACCTTACCTTTTTTATATAGAAAATAATATACATGTTATCTTATTTTGCCTTTGTTAAAGGCATGAGAATAAAAAAAACATACCTCCACTCGTCTCATGTAAGTTTAGACCTTGAACAGATTTCAGTTCTTAACTGAAAACTTTACCTTTGTCATGTGATTATGGCAGCATATATTCACCCAGGTGGGAAAGGTCTCAAGAGTTCATCTGCTCAAAGCAGAAGCAACACTGAATTCAGAGCAGGTTGCTCGGGGCTTTGCCCGGGTGGGTCTTGGAAACTCCTAGAATGGAGAACAGGCAGCCTCTGGGAATCCTGTTTTTTAGTGCCAAATTATCCTCACAGTGATTTTAGTTTTTTCTTATACCCAGTAGGATCCCTCTATTTCAATTCATGCCCATCACCTCTCTTTCTTCTGCACTTCAGTAGAGAGCTGGGGTCTGTCTTCTTGGTCACCTTTTTGATATTTCTTGGCAGGCTGCAGTAGCTATCCCTAAAGCCTTCTTTTCTCAGGACTAAAAAAAAAGGTCCCTCAGATCATGCTTTTTGAATTATATATGTTCTGTTACACCTACAGTGTCTTGAGCTGCAAAGCACATAATTAATTGCATATTTTGCTGTGGTTTTCCTGAGGTTAGATAATTTCTAACATTATTTATTACAAATTTGAATGTCTTTTCAAAGTGGTAACGAAGGAAATGGCTTATAGCTATTAAAGATTAGTCATAGACAATGTCTGTCTGAAATTATTTGAACCCATAATCGCATTTTCAGTCAATGGAATCCATTGTAAGTGTGTTTATTTCAAAAAATGCTGATGCATACCTTTGTTCTTCATGTGCTTTAATACGTCACCCGTCTAAGGAACTGTTAGTTTCCTTCAGGCTGCTTTCAAATAGACATATTAATGTAGGGTGCATACAAATGCATAGTTTATGGGGCAAGAGAGGAGTTGAACATCTGCCTGCTGATACACACACCAGGGATCTTTTTTTACTTCAGTTGAACATTGTGCCAGTCCTATGGTCAGCTTTGGAGACAGCAGATCTACTGATCACATGCAAAAGTAGTCCACACAAGACATCACGCTTTTATTACTTCATAATTACCCTCTTTAACTAAATGAGGCACAAGAGATCTTTTATTACTGCATGAGTAACAGAAATCTCGAGAGAAAGGTGTGAAAATTTTAGTGTTCAAATAAACTGAGTGTGTGTCACGTCAGTGCTTCAACATGACAGCTCAGAGATTTCTCAGCAAATATATGGATGGACATTCATAGCTGGTATAAGGCTTTGGTACCTGTCCACAGGATTTTCATGTTCGGTTAAAGAGAGTGTAAACAAAGCTGTTTACTTGTTTCCTACCCTTGGGACGACTAATTGAAGCAATGTAGTGTTTTCACTTTTTAGCAAACAACACAGGAATCCATTGCTGACATTTCAGCAAATGACATGAAAAGCTCCTATTATAATCCATGTTCCACTCTGGTTGGTACAGCTTGCAGGACTTCAAAACCACAAAATTACAGGTTTTGGTTTTTTTTTGTTTTTTTTGTTTTTTTTTTTTCCAGTAGCTAAATTAAAAATAAAATTGGAGGAAAAACCCCCAACAAATCTAATGGTCACACCTATTTTCCACAAAGGTTGACATCTGACTCCTAGCAAAATAGTGGCTTTTATTCTTGTTTTTAGTTTCACCCGTGGTTCCAACTGTTTGGGAGGTGAGGTTGCTATAGATGAAAGAGAAAGGTGTGCAGGGTAAATGAGATTCCATAAGCCACTGCATGTGAAGGTGTAAGATCATTTGGTTTCCTGATTCATGGGAACTGTAGGAGATAGGCATATGAACAAGATATTCCTAGTTGCATAAAATATATATAGACAGCCTACTATATCTGGAATATGTGATTTAAATGATACAGACCCTGTACAGTTCTAACATGAAGGTTATATGTTTCACCAGAATTTACATTTCTTTAAGGAACTGTGAAGTGTAGGTTTATAGAACTTGACAACCTTTGGCAATGCAGTATACACAGCAAATAATTTTTTACTTAAGGCATACATGAATCTTTTTTCTCCTTTATTTTATCCAATGATTACATTGTAGGTCATTCTGTCATTAGATAGTGTGTTTCTGTCTTGTAAACACGGATGTTTAGTGGGGAGATTAGTGGCAGTGAGAAACGAGAAGTATTTCACCTGCTCTTGACATTATTATTATTAATTACTTTTATGGCCCACAAAAGTATGCTAGGCACTTGAAAGAACCATTAAAGCAATTTTATGCTTTTTGTAATGCTCCAGTAACCAGGGATTTTTTTACACATATATTTTTCTTTATGTAGATAATTTTACAAGATACACTGCAAGCAATCACCTGCCCAGCTCCTTGTGCCACCATTTCATATGATGTGTAGGGCCCTGCTGATCTTTCCTGCTTTCTTGTTCTTTCCATTTCACAAGTGAGGCTAGGATTCTGGCTTACATTGTCACAGTGCTTTATATCTAAATGTGATAGTTGATTCGCGTTAATTACAACATAATTTTGTATTCTGCCCATGCTTATTCACACCTTTATGTATGAAACTGATAGATGTACCTAGAGAAGGAAGCTGATGTCATCAGGTGTCTTAGGGGTCCATTCTTGCTTGCTGGAGTTTGACCCTGAGGGAGGATTTGTTTCAAAGGAGAATTAAAGTGCCTAGTTCTTTTTGCTCAAAGTAAGCTCTGGTTTTCTTACAGCCAGATCTCTACATGTCCTTTTACATTTGGAGCTATTGTCATTTGGAGTTTACTGCAAGAGTTTGACTCATGAAAAGGCCTTGTTGCATCATGGCTTAGGACCTCTGGTTCATGTGTGTGGCTGCTTAATGCTTTAGACATGATCTGGGTTAGTACCAGTGTGTAGCACATCTGTGTGTACATCCCTGGTGGCATAATTGTAGAGCGTTTCTTTTCTACAACACAGTTCAAGATTTAGTGCTCGTATATTCCACTGCACTTGGCTTTACTACACAGATAAATTTGGTTTCGTCCAGTTTGTGTTTATATATAATTATCTTACATATTTAATTGTCTCTTGTACTGGTTTTGCATGGCAAGGTTTTGGTTGTGAGGGACTACAGGGGTGGCTTCTGTGAGAAGCTGCCAGAAGCTTCCCCCTTGTCCAATGGAGCCAATCCCACATGGCTCCACGATGGACCCACCACTGGCCAAAGCCAAGCCCACCAGTGATGCAGGTAGTGCCTCTGGAATAATGTAGTTAAAAAGGATGACAAAACCCTCTGCAGCAGCAACTGCATCCAGAGAGATGAGGGAGAATATGTGAAAGAAACATCCCTGCAGACACCAAGGTCAGTGCAGAAAGAGGGCCAGGAGGTGCTCCAGGTGCCAGAGCTGAGATTCCCCTGGTGGAAACCATGGTGAGGCAGCTGTGCCCCTGCAGCCCCTGGAGGTCCATAGGAGAGCAAAGATCCACCTGCAGCCTGTGGAAGACCCCACATCAGTGCAGGTGGATGCCTGAAGGAGGCTGTGACCCTGTGGGAAACCCACACTGGAGCAGGCTTCTGGCAGGACTTGTGTATCCATGGAGAGAGGAGCCTATGCTGGAGTAGCTTTTCTGGCACAGCTTGTGACCCCTGCACCCTGTGGAAGGGACCCACACTCGAGCAGTTCATGAAGAACTGTAGCCAGTGGGAAGGACTCACATTGGAGAAGCTTGTGGAGGACTGTCACCTGTGGGAGGGACCTGTGCCACTGAGGGGAGGAGGCAGAGAATTCAGAGTTTCAACCCAGGAAGAACCCTAGGCGTGGGGGGAAGGTGTCTTTAAGAGTTAGTTTTGTTTCTCATTATCCTACTTGGATTTGATTGATAATAAATTCAAATAATTTCCCCGAGTCAGATTTGTTTTCCCATGACAGTATCTGGTTAGTGACCTTTCCTTGTCCTTATCTCCATCCATGAACCTTTCATTATATTTTTACTCCTCTGTCCAGCTGAGGAGGGGAGGGATACAACATTTTGGTTAGTACCTGACATCCAGCCAGGGTTAATCCACCGCATTTTTGTACAATTTTATGCTTGGACTAGTCTCATTAACATTTTTTCACCTAACTTGTGATAAAGTTTCACCATTGTGTTGTTAAATAAGGATGCTTTTACGTTATGATATTGAATCATGCATGTTTCAGTCTGTAGCCATCAGGAATGTACAAAACAGATGGACCATCACGATCTCTTGTCATCCCTAAGCAAACCTAAATCACATCTTCTTAATTAAAATTTAACTTTTTCTTTCATTTGCATTGCCTTTGAATGAACAGGAATGAAGAGCAAATGCTGCTAGTTTTAATAAGAATGGAAGTTTTATTGGACATCCAGGTGGCATACTGGAAGCACACCTTGTTAATCAGATTAGGAGTATTACATTTGACATTGTAAAAGGATGCAGCAGCAAAAGGCCATTAACTTTAAGTAATGTTTGGAATAGATGTGTACCATTTCTATTTGTATATGAGTTTTTGGAAGCATATATATACCAGGAGCAAACAAATTTAAACTGCAAAGAATATGCTTCTGTATTTAAAAGGTTGTCAGAATTCATAAGCTATTGAAACCATCTATTAATTTGAGACAGTTTCATTGTTTAAAAAAAAAAAAAAGGCGTAGGGAAAGGAGATTGGTGAAGCATAACTGATTCTATTTATGTGTTGAAATAAAATCACAGTGGCAGAAATTTGTTCAAACAGCAGCTCAGGGCAGATTGGAAGTTGTTCTAGAAACAAGTGTGTTTTTTACTGCAGATTTTTAATGGTAGAGGTACTGTATTAATATTTTTCTTTTCAATTAGAGAAAGACAGTGGGTGTTATTGAGTGCATGCATCCTCTTGGCATCTCACAGCATTCCCCTGGAGGGGAGATTACTAGAGTTTGTTTAAAAGATCTGGAATATGGAGTCAGTATTTTTTAAATGTCCAAAGTGTATTTTTATAATAATAATGATATCTTATAGTACTCTTCATTGTAATATATCCCAGAGAGCCCTGCAAGGTTGTGAAACCCCGGTCTGCATACCTGCAGATATTTATTGCAGCCACCTGCTAATTTGCAGGGAAAAGGAAAAATGCATATTAGTGCCTTGCAACAGCACAGCACACACCTGCATCAGAGAACAGGGAAATTTCTTTTTAAGATTATCTGCCTGTCTTGAGATTTGCTTCATTGTTATTTTAATATCGAACTACTTCTTGGGTCAATCAGACTTGTTTAAAAATGTTAGGGGGTTATTTTAATACTTAAATGTCCTACATGGTGTCAACCTGCTCTAACATCTTCCTGTTTATGGACAGTTCTGTTTGGACCACATGCACACACATGGAAGTGCTTTCAGAGCCCTCAGCAGTGTAGGCTCCATCTTTTGAGCTTGGTTCAAAAGCGGGGTGTTTGGAGTTAGAAAATGAATCAGGCATGACTGAATTAATGTAGTAAATTAAAAAAACTTCTGCCACTAGTTAATTATTGGATTTATCTGTAAAAATCTTGCTGTGGGAGTGGGGAGAGCCTTGACACCAGTGTAGCAGAGCTGTGTAAAAGTGGCAAATGCCCAAGGACCTTTAGCTCTGGCAGTGCAGTGATCCAGGTCAGTGCTGATTCCCAGACCTGTGCCAGTAGAACAAGCACCACAATTGCCTTCATAATCAGGAAGAGTACCCTTTCCTAGAATTCATACTGGAATGTTCTTCTGCCTTTGGAGGGCAAAGACCTTTTCATAAGAAGAGAAAACAAACCAAGGATCTTCAAATGCCTTTTTTTTTCCTCTCTTTTGCTTCTGTCAGAAATAGACAACAAAACTGTTGAAATACATTAAATTAAAGCCTTGTATTTGAAAGGTCTTGAGATTAATTTCATTTCTAAAGCTCACAGAATATCATTATTCAGCATTTTTTATGCCCTATTCAATTTTCTGGGGCTTAGGAGTTGTTTGCACTTTCAAGTGTAAAAATTGCTCTGAGGGATTTGATGCTTCAGAAATAAATTGCTACATATTTATTGCTATAAAGATAATCTTCCAAACGTGAATTGATGCCGCTCTGACTTCCTGAGAGCTTAGCACTTCTACTGTAGAAAACCTTCCCAATCAACAAAAGAGAGAAGGTGCTGATTACTTTAGTAGGATTTGCTACTGCTACCTGGAAGCCTGAAGGACAAAGATGATGTGATGTGACCCTAAGTACTCAAACATTCATGGAGGGGAAAAAAATCACATGGATAGCTGGTGGCTAGGAAATACTTCTGAGCATTCTGTACAAAAATAGTTTTTAATTGTAAAACTATGCCTGACATCTTTTTCACTAAACCAGTTTCTGTACACCTTTAGTAGAGCTAATGGTTGTAATTCCTGAACTGAGTCGTAAACTGCACTCTTATATTTGATCAAGCTGGCTTCATGAAATTAAAAAAAGAGAAAAAAAAAAAAAAAGGAAAGATTGCTTAATTAAGAAGACATTTTTACCATCAATCTAGCACTCCACTTTCTTGCAATTTTCTTTTGTCCCTGTTCCCTTGGAGAGTCTTTGTATATAGGGATGAAACAAATAGTAAAAAAGAAGATAATATCTTCTTATAAAAATAATTCCTGCTTTCCTGTTGTTCCAATCTCCAGGAAAGCAGATTGGTTTAGGCAACTCTTATATGTAATATATATTTTATATTTTTTTTTAAACAAATATGGTGGTAAAGAGTTAAGAAATTAGGAATTTTAGACACTGTGGGTGCTGGACAAACAAATTCAGAGACTGAATACAAGTAAAAAATGTCTGCAAGAAGAATGACTAAAGGAAAAGAATCAGGATGCATGGGTCAAGATTGATTGTTTGTTTTGTCTTAACTTTTTTTAGACCTGCTACACGGGGATTGTGAAGGCAGAGTTAGATATAATGGATATGTTTAGAGGGAAATTTGAGGAAAAGTGGATCAAACCATAAAGTAGCAAACTTTAAAAAAGAAAAAAGCAGATTTGTTTACAAGTTTATTTTCTGTTTAAGTAGAAAAATTTAGAAGCATTAGACTAGAAGAAAACCCCTTAATGGTTTTTATTGGGTGAATACATTATCTTTGAATGAGAAAATTGATGTATTGTTGATGTGCTGGGAAAAGATTTGTGCTCATCAAGATTGTTCCTGATGGATTAATTTTCAGGATAAAGGTGGCAGTGTTTGGAACAGTATGTGACATATTTTTGTAATGCTTTAAAATTAATGAAATAACTGCCTTAGGAAACAGAAAGAAAACCAACCATATTACCTCTCAATACAAATGTACAACATGTTCCTTCCCTTTTTAGGAGCTAACCTTTGCCTTCCATTACAGGTCTTTTCTATGAGTATGCTGAATTCAGTCACAGTGTGACATGACAGTCACATTTATTACATTTGCGACAAAACTAAAGCTATATTAAAAAAGAAATTATTTTGGTTTTTTGAAGACAATCTAAATTCTTTCAAATACAACATTTACGTATTTCAGAACTGTGATTACATGTAATTGTCTACTCACTGTCTCTGTTAATTCTAACAATATCTTTTCTGTTCTGTTAAGGATACTATCCACTACTGAAGTGAAAGGTGAGAGTTCATTAGATTCTTTTGGTCTTGGGTTGCCATTGGCAGTGAGAATTGATGGCCTTCCTGCTTCTTGGTCATTTCAATTTAAACTTCAGAATTAGAAAAGGTGAACCACATAAAACCCATTCATAATCAGATTGTATTTCACTGTTAGCACAACAGAAGCACACACCACAATTTCATCTCTCCTGCTAAGACTGAGAAGCTGTGCCAGTACTGAATAACTTTTAGAAGGAATAAGGCAACAGCTTCTCTTCTTTTCTGAGTTCTGTAATCTGCTCTAATCCATTGGAATGGATCTAATCCGATGGAAGTGATGCCAGTGATGTGTAGGCTCCGCAGAAATCTTGGGATCAGTCATCTTTCTTGTTGGTAGAGGTATCTCATTGTCTAATAAAATCAGGAATTTTACATTAACTATTCATATTTTTTTGTTAGATCAGACAGTGTCACTGGGTCTGAGATGTTTTGATGTTTCTTTGCCATGTCTTTGTATGTGTTGTGCATAAGTTTACTAAGTAAAATCTTGTTGAGAAAGCAACTCAGTTTACTGCTGACTTGAGACTGAAATAAAAGAATAAGAAGCATCAGATGATTTGGTTGCCCTGAGATAACATCCTTTAAATACTTGTACAGCTTTATGAAAAAATTATCTGATGTTGCTGAGCTGTGAGGATCAAAAAAGGAAAATGCTAATATTAAGTATAATGCATGTGACATCTACATGCTCTCTGAATTGAGAGTAACTTATTGAGTTTGTGGAGCATATTTGGATGTTATATATATATATATATATAAAAAATAAAATATAGGACTAAATCTGTAGAATCCTTCTCTAGTATTAATCAAGATCTTTGGTAAAACCTCTTTCCTAATAGCATTGGACCATGTTCTTTTCAGTACAATAGAAATAATTCCAATGGATTAATTGATTACAAGTTGAAGAAGTCCTATGTAAAGTTCAGAGACTGAAGTTCAAAGACTACTTCTACATAATATCATAAAGTGAAGTCTGTTCTGTGGCTTCTGCAGCAGTTGGCATAGTCTGGCTCCCATCCTTATTGCTATTCTATTTTCCAGTCGCAGACAGTGGCAGTATCCATACTGAAGGAAACTTGATATCCTATCCCTTACACTTTTATCCAGTGAAAAATTTCTTCACTGTAGAAATGTTCTTTATAAATTTAATACCTATTTGGGGGATTGAAAAGATGTCCAAGTCAGTAATCTACACCTTCTTAAGTATGTTTGCAGGCAGCTTTAAGAGCAATTTATACAATTCCCTATGAGGATTTTCAGTTAAATTTTCATTCTAGTTTACTTTGTAATACACTTTGTTCCCAAGATGTTTGCCTGCTATTTAAAAATCAGAGCTATGCAAGTTTTTTTAAAATGTCACCATGGCCTGCATCTGCTTTTTTTATGAATATCCTGTTCACGTCTGAGTCCTTTCTGCTATATGATGGTCCCCAAATAGTTAAACCAAATAAGCTTGGTGCAGGAACAACATGTTATTTGGTATGCTCTGGTTTTCTGCTTAGGAATCAATGGTGTAACACTGGAAACAAATATGTAAGGAGCTGTAGTGTTCAGTGAGGTCTTCAAGGTGAGAATGACAACCTGGAATTTCAGATTGTGCCAAGAAGGTGATGGGATTTATGACTTGGGCTCCATTCCAGCAAAGTACTTAAAGCCAAAGCATAGTCCCATTATGTAAATCTATTTATAGAGGTAGATATATTCCCTCTTTAATAAATGCATGCAACTCATTAGCATTTATAGAATTTATGAGTTAACAGTAAGGAGAAAAATTAACTATTAGTTTGAAAAACATTTTTTTTTAATAATATCTAACCTTTTATCCATAAGAAAAATGTCTACACATTAGGTTTGTTCACATTATATCTCTGAATGTCAGATAGTTTTGGCACTATATTTTGGAGAATTGTGTCTGTAATATTCATGATTTGAGCTGCAGCTTTTGACAGATAGCTTTTATTTAAAATAAAAGAATTGTAAGTTAAATTAGTAAAGTCATAAGAAAGTTTAGGGCAGCAGCCACAAATATGCTTATTTTGCAGGAATAGAAGCCCTTAGATAGTATCCCTTTCACAGTGTCTTTTAAGAAAGATCTCTCACGAATTTTGAGACACTGATACATCATTTTTTACGGGATCCTGCAATTATTGATGAAAATTCAGAAGATTAATGTCTAGAGATTGAAATAAGCATGAAAAATACTTATTCAACAGGATCTAGGAGGACTAAAGGGATGATTTGACATAAAGGCAGAGGAGGCTACAGGCAACTAAAGTTTTGACTACATATTTTTGAGTTACCTTAGAAAATAAGTAAGAAGCAGTGAAATATTTTCTGTGCTTTGGGTTCAAGTTTGACCAAGTACTGCCTGTTACAGAACTTCTTCTAGTTGTTGAACCATAATAATATTTTCAAACGTGAACCATTTGGGAGTTCAGAGTCTGTGGGGAAATGATCTTTGGGATTTGGTGGAGAGCAGAGAAGGCAGGAGGAGGTGCGGCAGAAGACCCAATGGAAATAGAAAGAATTTCTGCAAGATGCAATGAAAGGAAAGGTTTAGCAGAGGTGGAGAGGAAAAGCAGGAGCCAAAACAGAGTAAATGCTGAAGAAGGGATTTTGGAGTAAGGCTGGAAGACTGACAAACCTGGGATAAGGAGTGCAGAGGGCAAAGGAAAGCCAGGGGTGATACAGCAGAATGGTGCACAGAGGGTAGGGCAAGCTTACTGCTAGCCCCAGGGCCTGGATCTGTTATTTCTCAGCACTACTTGTAATGAAAAATGTTCATCATCAGAACCAGCTCAATGCTGCTTGTCAATTCATACAAAAATGAGTATTTTTTGATCAAAGTGAAAAATATCTCTCTTTGGCTGTTGCGGTGTGGGGCAAAAGTGGGAACACCTCCCTCTGTTTCCACGGTCCTGTCCCAGGCACATAGGCTATTGCTGGTGGCAATAATAATAGCAAGGTGACAGCCTCAGGACCATGCCATTGAGGAGAGCTGACAGTATGGACATCTCTTACTAGGACACTCTTATTTTACCTCTGCCTGAAACTGGCCGTATGTTTCTTTCTTGGTGGTAAGTCCACATAGAAACAATGCCTTCTTATTGCCAGTCACTCCTCTTTCTTCATGAGCAATCCATGTCCCCTTAGTCTGAGCCATATCCCTAAGTAGCACCATAAGAATTTTTCTTTTAAATTTTAACTTTTTTCTTTCAAATATAAAAAATTGCTTACAGTTTGCTACCTCATTTTTTCCTCAGTGCCCCCGAAACCCTTGTTTTCTCCACAAAATCTTGTCTCAGTCAGAGCAAGGGATAAGTGGTGATCACTGAACCAGTAACTACTCAATATTTCTTTTTAACATCAGCCATATGGTAAGTCTGTGATCATTGCCTAACTCGGTCAGGGGCTTAGAGACATAAAGCTTCTTATGCCTCTGTTAGGCCAGCTGTTTCAATTGGGAGGCTGAAGATCAAGCAGCCATGGTGCTGAATTTATCTCAAAAATCTTACTATGTAGGGAAGGGTTTTAAAAAAACTGACTCTAATAAGTGCTGAGGATTCTTACTTAAGATTTCTTACCAAGTACTCAAGGCTAGCCATAATGTGACATTCTTTCTTTCCTATCTTTCTTACTGTTTGTTTTTTTTTTTTCAGTTCTTAGTCCCAGTATCAACCATCCTTTTCTTTTTCTATTTAACTAATATGAAGAACATCAGAAGGGGAAACAAGGATATTTAATTTGCAGTTTTATTTTAAGCACAGTTCAAAAGGTTCTGTAACAGCTGGAGGTAATGTAAGAAACATTTTCTGTCATACTAGTTTAAAATAAACTTCCAGTGCTGTCCCAAAACAGAGGCATTATGATGAAATTAATTCATGACGGTGCAATTACGTGACAGATATCTAGTAACTTCTCCCTTTGTTGCAGATTGCAATTAGACGTGTTTTAAATGCACCTTATCAAATATCAGTGTCCTTAAAGCTCTTTAGGGCATTATTAAACTTCCTGGTGGTGTAATTGCTGGGAGTGGGGAGGAAAGGTGTTATTACCTAGAAAAGTAAGAAAAAAGCTTGTGTTATTCTAGTATACATACTAGCTTTACACTGAGAATAGAACAAGCTGCTGAGTTGGCTGTGGGTGTGTGCTGTGGTCTCAACCAGAGCTCACCCAGCTCTTGTCTTTGACTTGCCCCAAAGCTTTTCCCATCAGCCTAGGCACTGGTATTGCTGATCCCACAGGTCTGTCCCTTACGACTGTAAATTGAAGCAATTGGATAGACATAAATTAAGTTTATTCTAAGCTTTATGCTTGGAAGGGGAAGAGAATTTGGTTGAGAGGATCTGAAACATCTCCTGGAAATAACTTATCATCTGCCTTTCCTCCTCAGCTTAGGAACTGTCTTAGAAACAGAAGGCTTCTACAGGTGTGTTAACTAGAAAAGGAAGGTCAAAGAATGTGTATGCACCCTTTCCCCCCAATAAACAGTACTGGTAAACTGGTAACAGATGAGGAGAAAGCTGAGGTACTCAGTAATTTTTTTGCCTCAATCTTCAATAGCAATGGGAATGTCGGTGTATGAAAACCTGGATAGACCCAGCTGTGCTGCATCCAGGTCTGGGATCCTCAGCACAGGATGGACATCGAGCTGTTGGAGCAAGTCCAGAGTAGGGCAACCAAGATGATTAGAGGCATGGAGCATCTCTCCTACAAGAAAAAAGCTGTGAAAATTGGGATTGTTCAGCCTGGAGGAGAAAAGGATTCAGGGTGACCAAATTGCAGCCTTCCAGGACCTAAAGGGAAGATGCAAGAAAGATGGAAACTTTTTACAAGGGCATGTAGTGACAGGACAAGGAGGAATGGCTTCAGACTGAAAGAGAGCAGGTTTAAATTTGATGTTAGGAAGAAGTTCTTTACTGTGAGGTGCTGGAACAGGTTCCCCGGGGAAGTTGTGGATGCTCTATCCCTGGGAGTGTTCAAGGACAGGTTGGATGGAGCTCTGAGCAACCTGGTCAAGTGAAAAGTGTCCCTGCCCATTGCAGAAGGATTGGAACTAGATGATCTTTAAGGTCCCTTCCAACCCAGGCCATTCTGTGATTCTATGATTCCTCTATGAATTTGCCAATCAAAAAGTTCTGGTTTTGAGTCCAAATCCTCAATTAAAAATAATCAAAGGGATTCATTAAGACCAATGTCACAGAACCATTCCTGCTGCGGAGTATGCACAGAGGGTTTTGTGCCTTCTGGAACAGGAGAAAGAGGAGTTGCAATCCAATAAATAGAGCTGCAGTATCAGCTACTTCTTGTTTTAACTTTCCATAGTATCTCACAACACATGCCTCAATAGTTGCTGGCAAGTATTGACTTTGGGAACACTAATCTCACCGCCAGTTTGTTCATGGCACCAGTGAGTTGCTGGTTAACAGTGTGTCAGCAGTTGAAGTTACTGCCCTTTCCATTTCTGCCTCTAGTTTAAGAGGCATTTTGCCATGCTCTGTAATTACCAGTCCAACATCAAAGAATTAACACTGCCCATCTGACGGGTTCTGTGATACTGTGTGATTGCTCCCGCTGAAGCAATAACCATTCGCTGACCGACTGGTTCGTGCAGGAGACTTGTTTTATAGCTCCTTTCAAACACATTTAAGAAAACAAGAATCTGAGGAGAGACTTTATGGGCTGATATAAGTAAAGCTAAGGCATTGCAGCTTACACACTGACATTTTCGGAGCTTTAATTTCAGCCACCAAATGGCACAGTCATCGAGGCAATCAATTTAGAATGACAGAAAACATTTATATAAACACAAAATCATCTGTTGCATAAATACCGGTACGGGGAGGGGGGGGGAAGAGATGAGTGTGCTAATGGAAGAAAACAAATAAAAAGCCTGTCAATAGAAGAAAACTTCAACAAAAATGGAGTGATGGAGAGGTTCTCTTCAAATATCTGTTTATAAGGTGCAGTCATTTCAGTTTAGTACCGTGAGGAATGAGAAGTATAAGCCAGCACTGAGGGCATCAAGCCAAACCTAGTGTGCCGATTGTCAGCAAATGGTGAAAATGCTGTCAATTAGCAAAAATTATTCTCTGTCCTCCTGCACCAAAACAGTGATAGTGTGCCCTTTGAGAGAAGTCAGTCCTGCTGATGGGAAAGGGCTTGCACAAATAAGAACACCCTGTGTGTGGGTGGAGGGGCTTGTGAGTGGAATTGCAGCCATGGCGTGGCCAAGCACGTGTGGAGAAGTGGGGATGGCTGATGGGCTCAGAGGGGAACAGCATGAGCCAAGGGTCTGGAAAATGAGAGAAAACCTTCCTTTTTCTACTTATTTGTGTCGTTGGCTGATGCAGCTAAGTCATCCCCTCTGCTGAAGAACTGAGGAACAGGAGACAGTGGATCCCAAGTATATACAAATGACTTTTCATGAGATGGTTAACATTTCAGGCAGGTATGTGCAATCTGTCTTGGTTCTGAGACTCAAAGGAAAAGGAGACATTAAGAAAATCGGATCCAGTACCAAAATATCACCAAGACTTATTTGGGAACCATAGATACAAGGGTACAATTTTTATTTTGTTTAGGAAAATGGCATTGAATTGAAATCTGATCTTGATTATATCGCTATAAGCCATTGGTAAGCACAGCTGAGAGCAGATATTTATCAATAAAAGTCAGTTGTAAAACTGAAAATAGGGAGAGGTATTAGCAGTTTGTTAAAGTAGAAAAGGATATGGACAGAGCATGTGAGAGCCAAACCCTTCAGCTGGAGATTCAAATGTAGTTCTACTCATTATGAAATTGTGATCCTGCAGTTTCATGCTGCCAAAGTGCACAAGTGCAAAGATAAACTAAAGACTTGGAAACTCTGGTCACCTTTTGCTTTAAATTGTGGGGAATGGGAAGCAATTTTTCATGATCTTGTTCTTTGAAGTTTTCAGATTGCTGAGTTCAACAATAAAAAATGACATCAGCAGCATAAAGTTTAAAGTAGTGAATTGATTTTTAAGCTCAGACAGCCAAAGGCAAAGTTCTCAGTAACATAAAAATGTTAAGCCTTGGGGTTCTGGGTTTAAACACTACTGTAGATCATTTCCACTTGTAGTGTAATGTGTACAAGACAAATCTAGATCTTGGTAAATGCCTTACTTTAAATTCCTCTAGCACAAATACATTAAAATCATTCATAGGTACTTAAAGAATCAGCATCTGAGCAAAAGTTCTGAATGGGAAGGAATTCTCTGAATCCCTCTAGGTTACTGTCACTGAAAATGCTGTATTACTAAAAGTGAAAACAGTTGCTAATGGATATTTGGTAGTGAAATATGCTATTGAAAAATGTAAGAGAAGACCAAGCTGATTAGGCAGGGGACTGCTTGTACATGTCAGAAGAACTTCCGTCCATGGTCACGTCTTTGGCCGGATGCTTCTTTTAATCTCAAAGTGCTGTGTTGCTCATTACACTTTTTTTCCTGTCCTTTTTGCAGTTTTTGTGAAGGTTTTAAGCTTTTCAGAGCTGAGCTGCAGGCAGCCAGCACCACATAGCGTACTGCTGTGCTCTCAGTTGCTCATACTGATGGTACTGAAGTAGTAGAGAATAAAAATGCAGGTTGCATCTGCCTATTCAGTACAGTTGGAATTTAATAGAAAAATCACAATGTTTTGTTATTTGTAAATTGGAAAGACAATACTCAATTTAATTTGAGTTAACAACAAACCATGAAATCACTGCTGATATTGGGAACTGTGTGGAATAAGTTTGCTTGCATTTTGTCTCTGTGATTTCATTGATAATTTCAGTCTGCTGAGCAATGTTTATTAAATTGTTCTTAATATTCCTGGTTGCCAGCTTGTGTCTGCATGATTAGAAAAGCAATTCTTTTGCACATTTGGGGGAGTTTATGTAATAGGAAAGATTTCAAGGTACTAAATTTGTCCCTCTAACAGGAGCTGATTTGTAGAATGCATCTCATTGTGCACCTCCTTGTTTTAACCTCAGAACGTGTTTTCTGCTGTTGACAATGAACTTGGGGAGAGCTGGGGTATTCCTGAGAGTGCTGACATTATTCCATGCTTGTACTGTGTGGAGAATGTTTTAGACTTCCTCGTTTCAAAACCTAGAAGTTTCTAACCCTTTCTGCCATCAACTTTGCTTTTATAGCAATGCACAGGGCTGCAGATTTTGGGGTGTAACAATTTACAAGATTATTGTTAGCTTGGATTTAGTGTTCCTTTGATACTGGAGAGTAAAACAGCAAGAATGATCTCACCTCTGTTGATACTTTGGAGGCAAAAATGATTTTTTTTTTTTTCCTTCTTACATCTGATATTTTCTGAAATTTCAGTGAGAGGTTTGGGTCAGTGTTTCTTTCAGCAATTGTTAGTCATGTAGTTGTTAATTTTCATAAAAATGCCTTAGCTTCTCATGGGGATGGCAGAAATGAATGTGCTTCTCCCCTCTGTCCATCCCAGGCTATTCTATTCCAGACTTCCTTTTAACCTTGCAGTTTCTTTCACTGTGCTGGCAAACCTGCAAGGCTTCTCTAGAAATAAGGCATGAGGATTCACATATAAAAATGTGGTAATAAACAAGCTAAAGTAATGTTAAGCAGTTGGAGAAAAAACAGCATCAAAATTAATACTAGTTCTAGAAGAGGATCAGTGACATTGACTTTTAAAATTCATGTATTATTTCCCCCTTGAGCCTGTCTGGAGTGCAGGTAAATAGCTACAAAGCAAAATGTCGTATTAACCTTTTCTCCCTATTTTTAATTCTCACAATCTAAACACAGCCATTGCACAGGAAAACAGATAGTTCCATAAGACAGTTATTCAGCTGGAAGAAACATTAATCTTTAAATATAAGGTTGTTCAGTTTGTATTCTGTTACGGATTATTTAGTGCTTTTCATGTACTATAGCTCAAAGTGTTTTACTAAGCGATGAGCTATGGTAGAGAAGTGCCATGAATGCAGAACTCATCAGAGCTACAGATACAAATGCATTAGAGTTATTTTTTGTGTCTGAATGCTGTCACTTGGACCTATACAAATGATGGATAGGGATGAGTCTTGTGCAAAATAGATATTTGCTTTTATGGACTAACCAGAAAATGTGAATCCAAGAGTAATATTTGCAAAGAAAGCTGTCTTTGAAATAAAGCTTTTTTTGTCACCCCATGAAAACACAATTGAATATGTGTGAAAAATGCAGGCAGAAGACATATTAGTAAATATGAAGCAGTATTCTGCTTTTTGTTTTTCTTTAATTTATTTTTTATTTCACCAGCAGCTTGAACTCCACAAAATAACCAGACATCACATTTTCCCATGCATAGCAGAAGTGTGTGGCAGGAGACAGTTCTTCCCAGAAGACCTTGCACTGTGGATAAATAGGACAGGAAAAGGGTGGTGGCGGCAACTAAAAAATGAGAATTGATGTTTGAAAGCACATGATTTACAGCTGTGTAACAAATTAATGCTGAGCAGGTGAAGAACAATGATAGTATTTTTAGCCTGTTCAGTCACGAAGTTATCATAATGTGCTTCCTCATCCTTCCCTGTAAAGGCAGGAGAGTCCTTGCAACTGGTGATACTTCCTAGGCTGCTATGAAGTGACTTTGCTCACTTTTGTGTCTTGACTTTGTTTGATCATTTGCCTACATTCTCAACCACATAGAGATTGGAGTGGTCCGTGCCTTCTTTGATATTTGAGTCTTGGCGTCTCTATTCCTCTTCCCAGTATCTTTAACCCTTTTATTGTCCATGGAAGTCCCCTGCCTTTAGCTGTACTTATTGAAGCTTACAGAAAGCTGAAGAGACAGGATAGAATTTAAAAAGCGCAGAGAATATTGTACGTTTTTCCTTCAAATCTCATCCTTCTGTATCACAACAGTGTGAAGTCAGTAGTCAATGACTCTGGGAATGAAAAAAGAAAAAAAGACAGGTATCTTGAAAATTAAACATTACAATTGCTATGAGTATCTGAAGTCATATGGTATGTTGTAGCATTTTTTAGTGGATCCCTTGGACAAAGCAAGTATCTTTACCACTTACTGCTGTTGCTATCACAGAAAGGAAACAGGCTGAAAATTGTTTCAAATCAGAGGAACAACATTATACTGAAGCAATCACAATAGCTTTCGTGTCCTGCTACAGGTAACAGTCCAATGCCTTATGCTTTGGACTGGAATGCTCAAATTCAGTTTTAGCATATGGTTTTATTTTGTTTTGTTGTATTTTTGCATCTGTGCATAAATGTTGTGGGGTACCTCTCCTTCCGGCATTGGGCAAAGTTGAATTTTTCTGTGATTAGTAGACTATGTCTAATTATTCACAGTGTCTGTACTCATGACTCTTGAGTTTGACACCTGATGTAAACAGACATTGAACCCTTTTTTCTAATAATATTCAATTCAATTAATATTCTAAGTAATGGATAATCTAGTTAGGTGAGCTCTGAAACTTTGGAGTAAATGTTCCAAGCAGATCAAATAGACCAGACCCATTTCTTTAAAAATCTTTCCTGTGTTATTCTCTGCCAGCAAAGAAGGTCAGCTGGAATGCCCTACATGATCTCTCATGGCAAGTCATTAAAACAAACACAGTTTTCTCGGTGGTTATGTTATTTTTGCTGTGGGGGTTTAATAGTCTCTCCATTCTTTTTTATGAATTGGTTGGTTCTTGCACACCAGTACATTATGATTTTAAAAACAAATCAGTGGCCTGTTAACGTCAGGTCTTGGTTCAGTGTGACAGCACTATTTTTTGTACTAGAATGTTTGCTGTGGCTTAAAACACCAAGATCTTTGTTGTGCCCCTACTCTTTAACAGCTTCTTCACTGTCCCAAGCAAGCCATGTTACCTTTTTTTGAGAACTGTGTATGATAATGAATACTTCAGTATCTCCCAGGGTGCCAGAGAACAAAACTTCTGCTGCCTGATCCTCAAGGAGAAGGTAGTATGGCAAAGGAAAGATACATTATTAGTCAAAAGTTAAAAGCAAATGTTATTAAAATAGCATTAAAATCATATGTGTTTCAGGGAAATGCACCTTCTGAGTAGCTAATAGAAAACAGCACCTATTATATGCTGTCAGAAGCAGAGAAGAAAAGTGTCAAATGCACTCTGCTTTTTTACAGTTCTTGATGCTCCTGTTGTGTGCTCCAGTTCTCAGATTGCCTTGGTGTCCCTTGCTGGACAGGGGATGTCTGTCTCATGCTGGGGACCCAAGCCAGTACATACTCCAGGGCTCCAGCTGTAGCCTCACCCATGCCAAAGTGAGGTGGGAATCACTTCCCATGAGAAAGTCCCGTGTAGTGCAGAAATAGCTACTCCCTCCCCAATTTAAGCTCCTCCAGAGCTTTGCACATGATTTCTTTCTTTGAAACCACTGAAAAGGTCTCAAATGCTTTAGGATTGGATCTGCATTAACTTAGCAGTCTTTTGCCCTAAGGATCCTGGAGTGTTGGGGAGGAATTCATAGTATTTTATGTGTAGAAAGCCCAGAGTAGGATTCCTCACTGTTAACTGCTAAGGACCAGTCTCTCTGTGGAACAATTTTATTCATGTTCTTGCAGTTGGTGTTCACCATGTCTGATATATTAGTTGCCAGAGAAATAAGAATGTCTGACTCTTCTCTTGCATGACTTTTATTATTGTTATTATTAAAAGCTTGGTAGCAGAGACAAAGCTGCTGTTTGGCATGGCAGGAGGGATGATCCTCTCAAGCTACATCTTGAGGTTGTATAGGAAAACAACTTTGGGAGAAGTCAGCTATAAACCAAGTGAAATTACTTGGCATTGATAAATATCATGGCAGTTATGTGGAACTTAGATGTGATAATAAATGGGAAAATGTGGAAGTTCATCTACTGAAATGTATGAATATTCTAACCAAAAGAGTGATTAAGACTCTGTTTAACACATGCCAGTTCATGACACAAAACAGCAGGGCAATTTTCCAGTATTCAGTGTGTATATTATAGTGTAGTGAAATCAAGTTTATTGCTTTGCAACTTGTCAAACAGCAGTGTAAAATGTGAAACTAATCTAACAGGTTATTTTTTCTTACTGATCATCCAGCACAACTGATGTAGAAACGTGCACATTTATATAAATAAGTCTTCAGTCACCTTAGAAGAATAACTATAAAATTCTTATTTCCTTGGGTTTACTGTGGTTTTGCTTTTATGGAAGGAGCAGCAATCAGTTCTTAAAGTACATAAGCAATCTTTTGTACTTGACTAACATTTAAAGCTGTCTTGTGGAATCTGTTTCTTGCCTTGCTCTTAGCTATTTGAACTTTCCTGTTGTCAGTAAAATCTATAAAAAATGACAAGGGGATTCTGGTTTATACACAAGTGAACTTTGAGCTCTTCTAAGACAGCGGTCACAAGCAAAACCTGAACATATCAGAATTATTTTTTCAGAAAGCAGCAAAGTCTGATTGTTTAGTTCACTTGATGTTCAGCACATCCAATAAGATTACAAAAATGAAAATGCATTCCTGCAATACCGCAAAAATTATAAAGAAACTGGTGTCTGGTGTGGGAAATAGGGTGTTTCTCAAGTTTCATACCTATTTACCCAGTAGTGTGTTTTGGACAGCAAACTATTTGGGGAGGTAGTTTTAGCTGCTGTTTGGCAGTATCCTATATGCAAACATGTCCAATGCTTCTGTGATCTTCAACTGCACAGACTGCTAAAGTATTCCTGCAGGGAAAAACCTTGTAAGGAAGTCATGGCTTCACCTTGTAACCACAGCAAGATATTTTTCCTTAGTCAATAGAATAATCAAGTCTGAATAAAGTATTGCTTGTTTTGTGTTTATCTGCATTCAATTATAATGCAATAGCTGTATTTCTGTATAATTCAAATTTTATTCACTTTTTGGAGATGACTTAGAATGACTTTTTTTTTTCATATATTCACTGCATTCATTTCCTGTGGTAAGTACTGGCCAAGGTATCAGTCTGTGAAACATATTCTGTGAATCCCTAAATTAGCATTACAGTGAGGTTTTAGGACAAATTCTAGACTTTGTTATATATTTTTAAGAAATTACTTTTAAATTACATATGATATAACCTTCAATTCTCAGTATTTTAGGATGTGATATCCAGTATGAAATATAACCAGAGACCTCAGGTTATATTTTTAGTGCAATTGCTTTCCTGATTCCAAGGCATGCTTTATAGAAGCTTTATGAAAAAGCAGATGTGAGGTTTTCTTTTTCTTTGAGGACTCTCTTTTGAAATTTGGATTTTTTTTTTAATCTGAATGCTCATCTGTTTCAATATTAGTAAATGAATTACTTTAAGAACCTATCTACTAGTTTCACAAAAGTTCAAATAGTTTATATTAAGAAGGCTGTAGTTTTCACTAGAAATGACTGAAGGTGCTGTTCAAATGGATAAAAATAAAAGGAATTTCTTAGGCATACTGTGTTTTATTTATATTTTTCAATATGTATAAGGCAGCACTACTATGTTTAACCCGAAATTTTAGACTAAAATAGTATATTCATGTATAAAAATGGTATATTATATAATAAATCATATTTTATAGAAACATAATTAAAAATTTAAAAAAAGCGTAAGTAAAATCTCATGTCCATTCAGCTGGTGTTAAAATCTCTGAGTTCAGCGTGCCAGGATTTCGCAATCAGCCCTGCTGAGCCTCAGAAATATGTTGCTTTCTGACGGTGTCATCTGAGGATGGGGTTAGCCCAGTGTCACTCTGAGTGCTCCCTGAGTGCCGCTAACAGGCCCTGGCAGCTGCTTGCAGGATGCGGTGCCTTCTGCCTTCACACCTCGGCAAGTGCCACCCGTGATTTTGGTAATGTACTGAACAAAAGCAGTGAAAGAAAATCTTTCAAATAATAGGTCTTTCAAAATCTTTTCCCTGTGTAATAGTCTTTGTACTTCAAAACATATTTGCTACGGGTTGTTCATGCTCCTTGGAGTCCAACCTTACTCTGTATAAGAGGCTCCGAAGGTATAAAAACTGATGGATGTTTGACAAGTAGGTTGATATTGTTAATACAGGAGACGTGCCAGAAGCAGGAAGGGTGAAGAGTGCCTTAATGAAATTTGGAAAATCCATCTGTATTTTATTGGAGTGAAAAATGGCAAAGATTTTGCTCATTATAACTTTGCTGTAAGTCAGCAGTCATATACCAAAAGAAGAACGAGGACAAAGGAAAGAAACTCCTCTTTAAACAGTTAAAGGGATTTCTCATTTAATCTGTTTTATCCTAATAAATACACTTTTAAGATTTTCTATTCATGCTGAAGACATAAAAATCCATGAGCAGAATATTGCCACTCACAGGTCCTTCTTTTCAAAATCATACCTTATTTGCTTGTTGGTTGTATAACTCATTACAACACTCTCAGTCCTTGCGACTGCTATGCATCTTTCTTCATTTTCAGTCTACAAGTGGAAGTTTTTTCTTGTTCCACAGCAAAATTAAGCCACCACTTCTGAAAAACAGAAAAGCATTCAGCTCTTTCAGAGACCTGTGTTGGTACCCATGGAAAGTTGTGCAGCACAGATGCCTGTAAAACAGTAGGGCTGTAGACATGTAAATAGGAAGGCAAACTGCTGAGATAGTGCTGTACTTCATTGGATATTTATATGTAAAATCTTAAAATACTTGATATTCTTGCTATTGCAAGGCCTTGTGTCTATTTAAGAAGCAATACTTTATCAGGACCACCACCCACACAAAGTAGGTAGGTCAGAGTGTGCAATTTCTTTTTCAGTTGGGGAAGCACTGTGGCGTATGGGAAATGGTTTTATCTGAAAAGTAAATTCAGCAGTTTTGCTGTTTGATTCCTGAGCTCTTTGAATATGAAAATAGATGTATAATTCTGCTGTTCTTCATTGTAATGCTGCTTGGACAGTGGAGCAAGAGCCTTTGGACAAGAGCAGCAAGGGCTGTTTAGATTGCTGCACACCTGGGAAGCTTTCAACTGGAATAGGTGTCAGGCTTCACCAAAGGTCAGGGAGGATATCTGGGGGTTTATGGATCCCCTTTCCTTGCAGATGTTACCTGATAGCCATTGTTATCAGCACCAGCTCAAGAGGCTGTGCTGGTTGCTACCAGCCAATTTGCCAAAGCACTGAGAAAAGGCAAAATACACTTACAATTATCCTGACAAAGCACGTCCAATCCAGCAAACCTCAGGCTAAAGCCAGTTACTCTTATGGACAGAAAGTGAATCATATGATATCCAGGTAGTTTGTTGTACAGTTACTCTTTATAGATTTTGCAGTACTCTTTAATATCAGATATGTCAGCTTTGCTTTTTCACTGCAGTGTTTCTGAGTGCATACATAAATTCCACTTTAAATATATGTGGAAATATAAATATCAAAATAATGGAGCTGAACTGAGCTACAGGCACAACCAAAGTCCTCTGTTGAAAAGACACATTTTGAATTTGTCTTTATTTCTATATTACAACAGTTCAACAGTTCAAATCGTCCAAACTGTGTTAAGCGTTTTTATGACCATGTTCAAACAATTTATACCAAATAAGACTGATGAAGACAATTATTGAGCAAGACAGAACACTGTAATTATGATAAGCAGTATTTCATGTCCTTGCTAATTCAGAAACATAGCAAGAAAATGTTTCACTTATTTTCCTGTAGTGATGAGTTTCTATTTTTCATAGAAAAATACACAGCTTTCTTTATCCCTCTGAAATACTTTGTCATTAAAAAAAACTATGGTTCCTTTAAAAGTAAAGCAAATCATAAATGAAATTGATAGTCATTTCATCACAATCACAGTATCAGAAATATGTTTAGAATAGTAGGAAATAGTATAATGTTGTTCTCTAGAAAAGAAAAAAAAAGAAAAAAAAGAAGACTCTAACCCTCAACTTTTTGCATTTTGAAGTTATGGTTTTCCCCTTGCCGGGGACTACACTGGCAAAGGAGGCAAACACTGAAGGTCCATCTGTAAACTGAACAGCCCTGCACAGAAAACTGACTTTTAAGTGTTCCTACCCTTGGAGGCTTGGAGCTTATTTGTGATACTTACACACAGTTGTTTCTGAAGTGCATTTGCTCACAACTGTGTAAGTGTAAACAGAGGAGGGCAATTCCAGATGGAAATTCAAGTCTTACTGATTTCTCTGATGAAATTGCCCATTTCTTTTGTTGAGTATAGAGGCATTTTACAGTAATTATGGTGTAATTATGTTCACCTAATTTTGGATCTCTGGAGGCATTTGTGGAGTCTGGTTGATGTGGCATACACTAAGCAGCTGCTTTAGGGTGAGATGAATTATGTCTAAAAATGCTCATTTCTCCCCATTTACTTTAAGGAAAGACTGTATAACTACCTCTTAAGTAAACGTCTCAGTTTGCTGTGTAGGAGAGTAATTAGGTCATCAGCATTTCTGTGATGAAGGGTTTAGTCTAAATTATTTTCCTAACTGCTGCTCCGCTTGGCCTAAACAATTAAGATCCACTATCTAAAAAGAAAGAACGTGATAACATGAAAAAAGGAAGAAGAATGTGGTTGTCACAGCTAATTAGCCATAACACCAAGGAACATAGGAGTTCTGGTTTCAGGAAGTGCTGAGGGAAAAGGTACAAGGATTGTAAGTCAGAACTACCATCATGGATAAATGCCCTAAAAATAAGCCTTGTGCTGAATCTATCTTGTACTCAGCAAAAATGGAAATGAGGAATGATTTAAAATTGCCTAAAGTCCCTTTGGAATACCCTATGGACTTGCGCTTGGCATGCCATGTTAGTTGGGCTGAACCTGTATAGGTTTGAATCACCTGTTGTGGAAGAGGGATTTGAATGCAGGTCTCCCAACACTTTTCTGAGCACATTCCTTAAAAGCTGAAAGGCAAAGAAGTATCACTGGAAAAACAGTCACCATTTCCTTCAGCAGTGTTCTGAAGGAGAATATTCATTTCTGCCTGACTTCTGAAGGACATGGCTGCATAGGTTGGACCAGTACCAATGTGAGGTTCCTGTATGTCATAGAGTGCAGGTTGGGGTTTGAGCCCAGGGTTTCCTATTCCTTTTTTGCGGTAGTTTCACATGCAACCTATCTGTTTCAAATCTCTTTTTTTTCAGTGGCTTCCAGTTCTTCTCAGCATTGTCCATACTGACAGCTTCACTGTGGATTCTAACTGGGAAAAGGGAAAAACCTGTGTGTTCCTTAGTTTCATTCCAGCCCTGTTCTGATATGACCAGCCTCTTAAACCACAAACGACATACCTTTTGTCAGCTCAGGGAAGCATTTCAATCTCACCTGAAACTCTGAAGATTATTAAAATAAATGGAAATAGAGTATACATATGTGCAAATTACATTTTCAATTAGAAAAGGACAACTCAAAATCTGTTCCCTTATATTCTTTTAATTACTTAATATGCCACCTATGAGAGATCTGGTTCATCTACCCTCAAAATAAATGAGAAAGGATGCTGTATTCTGTACAATAGTGCTGATGTTATAGTTAATAAAAAATATAAAAAAGGTGTAATTTAACTGGGTTCAGTCTAGAATATTTTTGATAGTAAAACCTTACAATTATATAGAACTTTCAATTTTAAACAATTTTTATGTGCTTTGTACAGAGGCAATGAGTTCATGTTCCACCTTAGAACAAGCAGACAATGAATAGTGATTGACACTACACAGAAGAACAGTGAGAAAAGAATTACCTGACCAAAACCAGAAACTTTTCCAGACACTGGAAATAATTCCATACTTATTACTTCTTGCTGATTTTTGACCTTTAATCTAAGTGAATGGACTAATGAAGTAGCACATCAGTTTTAAATGCTGACACTGCTTTTTTCATTGGCTGGTTTGCCATGTGAATGTGTACATTAATAAGCAGACATTACCACTGAATTTTTTAATGCTAGTATTTATCATAATAAAAACATTCATGCTATTGTCACACAGGTGTTAAATTAGATACTTTCATTTATGAGTTGAATGAACCAAACAACAGTAAGGGAATCCAGGTAAAACCAAGGATAACACTGAAGATGAAGCTAAAACTTTCAAATACATTGATAATTGAATAATGTAAATTTTAATTTATATCTTTTTTTAAATTAATGAACTTATTTTCTTAAAAATTAATTTTTTATTGTCTTTTTGAAAGGAATTGCAAGCTGTCATACTTCAGTGTGTGAAGTATGCAATTGCCAGTTACTATGCAACTATGCAATTTAGGCAGACATAAATCAGGTAACATCATAGTATCTATGCTGTCTTTATTGCACTTTGAAGCATTTAGATTAGCTACAGCCAGGAGTTCATTAGACTAAGTGGACTCAAAAGCAACCCCATTTTTTGATTTCTGAGAGGAATTATTTTAATTTTTAGTTACTGTTTTTTGTTATATAAAAGCTTCAATAATATACGCACCATAAAAAAAAAGAAATTATTCTTTAGAGTGTCTTGTTGGAGCTTCTATATAGTTTTTATATAGCCTCACTACAAATACAAAACCAAAGAAACAAATAAAAAAGGGAAGATAAACAGACTCTTCTAGAAGCATTTTTAATTTGAAATAATTTTCTGGTTTTCTCAGAAATCAGTTTAACTGTGGTGTCATTTGTAACATTTAAAAGTATAAAATTCTTTTTTTGTTTTTTTGGGACCTGTCAGGGTACACATCTTAGAATTTATGACATGGACCATATAACTTACCAAGCCACACTGAAATACATGATTGGCTTTCCAGTGAGTTAGAACTATGTAAAGCTTTATTACCTTCTGAAAAAGTGCTTTGCAAAGACTCACACTTCTGCACTGAATAAAAATGACTGGTTTTTACACTAAGCATATTTTATTCCATTAGAAATTTATAAACTATGAAGCTGATTAAACTTAACTCTAGATAATATTCATATAGCTAAGATTGAATATTTAGTGTGTGTAGCTTTGTTTTTTTTTCTCTCTAAAGAACCATGACAAAATGTTGGCCTGTGACTCAAGTTAGAGGATATGTGAGTCACCAACATGCCATGAGAATATCCAGTTGTCAAATCAAATTTATCATTTGTGTTAGCAGACTTGTTTAAGTAGAAATAATTATTTCACATTGGACTTAAGAGAATTAGGTCAAAACTTTATTTACAAGTGGAGAAAAAATAATCTGCTGTTCTGTTTTGTTATACCATTAGTTCCCACAGTAGTGTTTTGGTCTTACCTGAATTTCTGTCTTGGAGAGAGACACCACTGTTTTTTAAACGAGTTTATGAGTAAAGAAGAAATTACCAGATTCTTAGACAAACAAGTAGCTTAAGAATATGTATAATGTAGAAAGTATAAATATTCTTATCAGGAATCACTGGACTTTATTTACATACATAAATGCAGAAACATGTCTCAGTTTGGGTAGACCCATTACTAGCAGAAGTATAACTCTACTGTTGTTTGAAAATTTTCTAAGAATATTCTTTTATTATTTGTTTTATTTTAAGTATATTCTTTTTCCTAGGGAAAGTATGCCTCTCCAAACTGTTTCTTGCAATTTCAAAATAGCTAAGATATGTTCTTCTAGATTTTGCTGTTCTTATGGCTCCTGAAACCCAGGCAATAAATGAAAAATAAAAACAATCAAACGAACAAAACAAAAACCCCCACAAAACCAAAGAAATAAAACCAAACTCCTAGCAACAAACAGTTGGAGAATTAGTAAAATAGACTAAACACACTTTTTTGCACTCCAACAATTTTAATTGATGGTATTTGTAATAACTGTTGCTTCACCATTTGAATGTGGTTGTTCCCACTATAGATTCCAGTATAGTTTTTAGGAAGATGTTAAAGAACTGTTCCTCAGGGTCAGACCCCTTCTTGCACAAATTTTCTTTTTCTGCCATTGACTTTATGCCTACACAGGGTACATGGGGCAGCCAGTGCCCTGCTGTGAGAGCTGTGGACCTTACCAGTGGCTGGTGAAGAAGGGCAGCAATGAGTTGGTCTTTGCGATAACCAAACTGACTCCAATTTATTAGCACTAATAAAGAGTCTTTAGAATTGGCTCCTACACCCACTTTGGAAGCCTTTTGACTCAGATATAGAGACAAAGCTGAAACCATCTCTTGAGAAAAGGTAAAGCACTGCCATCCAGAACTGTGAGTAAACTGCTTAGCCTATACCAGCTTTTCTGATCAGCTGCTGAGATCTCAAGTAATTAAAAAGCTCTACAAAAGACTGCAGCTTCAATGTGTTGTGGAGTCTATATTCAGTTCATTTACCCTGAACAGCTATTCCACAGCTGAGATACTAAGCTGTCCCTTGTCTTTGTGTCTCTGTGTAATGCGTAATTATGGATTCTTAATTACATTTTAATACCACCTGGTTTTTATTTCTACATACTCCCTCTAGATGCACTTTAATTCATGCAAAAAATGAATGTATATTTTTTATTTTAACATTTTTGCAAATAGGTAATTTTGTTTGGTTTTTAGTTGCAAAATGTATTTTAAATTATTTTAAAAATGCCTTTCTTATATATTTCAGCATTGTCATTAAAAATATCTGATTTAGAAGAAAAAATTACAAATTCTTACATTTTGATGACATCTCACCTGGTGATAAAAAATCATGATTGAAAATCTCAGCTTTAAAGTTATCTGCTTTTGCACAATACAAGGTAGTGCTACCAAGAAAATTCACAGAAAGTTTTTTAAATCTTAAAAAATTGTGAGAGTCAGTCCTCACTCAATTTCTTGTGAAAATGTCTGGGAATAAGTTCTCCCATTGAAGGCTTCATGCTGTACTGCCCAGTTGTGTTACTGGTTGGGAGTAGCCCACAGTAGCTGTCTTGAGTTTTTCTCTTTGAAAGGTGCAGAGCCTTAGGCATTACCCATATTGGCCAGTTCTTATCACCTGCTTATGCAGCATCTGAGCTATTTGGTTGACTTTAGTGGAATAAGTGGATAAAGATTGTACAAAGTGGCTGTCCTGGGTGCAAACAGTCCATCGTGTGAGTTCATGTGTCTTTTTGCTAGAATTCAAATGAAACTTTTCCAGCTCTGCACAAACTTTAGAAAATAGAATCTTGTCAGCAGAATATCTTCTGGGAGGAGTGAGGAATCCTATCAGTTGGACCTTTCTTCCAGGAAAAATATCACCGGTAGAAATCTGGGCAAGCAACAGCACTAGAAAGCTTGCTGCTGCTTCTTAGTGGCAGGATGATGGTGAGGAATGTTGGTTGCTTTGTACTGGGAGGCAATTAGTTGTGGAAAAGGAACTCTGGAATAAAATTAGCCTGTTCAGGACAAAGTGAGGAAGGGGTGTCATTCATAAGCAGGTGGTTGAAGTAGAAGAGCTTACAGATGCAACATGAGAAGTTACTGCAAAAACTCAGTAGGTCTGTCTTCCTTTTGCAAGAGCAGGCTTGATTAGACTTGTTTAGTGCCAGATTCATTGAAGGATTTAAGTAGTCGCAGATGGCAAACAGTAGCATTCACATTTTAGGCTCCTGATCCCAAGAGGGAAATCTGAGGACGGAGTTTAACAACCAAATTGACTCCATGAAGTATAAGAAAGGAGAACTACTTCAAGTGGTCATTATTTTAATCTCTAAATTGTGAAAGATTATTAGGTGTATTAGGTACACCTGAACAAGGGGGTTTTCTTATCTAATTTCTACATCTAGATTAGTTTGGGTAGGATCTCAAGTTCCTCTGCTCAGCCATTGCCACACTAAGTCATTAAACAAATGTACGTGCCTGAGAAATTTTCAAACCTTGAAGCCAGGAATCTCAGCTGGCTTTTTTTTTCATACCTAAAGTACGAGATACTGAGGTATGTTAAATCTTTTCCTTAGATTGGGCTCAAAGCACATTAGGTGCAGTCTCTAAGAGCTCGAGGACTTGTACATGGCTTAATGTAGTTCTTCATAGTGTGAGATGTAAATGTTCTCCTTCTGGTAGCAACATTTAGAAGAAGAAACTCCAGGAGAAGGGTCAAGTGATGTAAGCATGAATCAGTGGATTTGGAATTGGTAGCTTTAGCTTCATTCACAGGACTCTGTGTTTTATGCATTAATGCATAGTCCCACATATTTCTGTCTGACTTGGAAATTCTTTACAAGTAGTCATTCTTTTTTTTTTTTTGACAATTTAAGAAAGGGCTTCCATTTACCAGCATTTTGTGCTTGTGCTTAAAAATTAGGATTTTTTTTTTTGTAAGGCATTCAGTTAAAAGTGTTTCATATGTTAAGTACTTACTGAAAGAAAGGATTATAATGTAGTTGAAGCATTGGACAGGTCATGCTGTGTGGCCATAAATGGATCAAATCCAAGAATATAGCTGTTGTGGGTGTTTGACTATTCAGAAGGTAGAAAGCAGCAAATTAGGAAAGGATTTTAGTGAGCCTTCAGCAGTCTTTCTCTGTGCTGATATGTACAGTACTCTGAATAGGTCTGCCTGGTGCAACAGACCGTGAACTGAAGTTGTTCATATTAACTCGTACTGGCATACTCATGCCAGAAACACGCTGCAAAAATCATAGAATCATGGAGTGGTTTGGATTGGAAGGAACCTTAAAGATCATCTAATTCCAACACCCCCCCCCGTCATGGGCAGGGATACTTTTCACTAAACAAGGTTGCTCAAGGCCCCATCCAAGCTGTGCTTGAACATTTCCAGGGATGGGACATCCACAATTTCTCTGGGCAACCTGTTCCAGTGTGTCACCACCCTCACAGTTTCGTACCTCTTTCTGGAGCCTTCTCTCCTCCAGGCTTAACAGCCCCAACTCTCTGAGCCTGTCTTTATAGCAGAGGTGCTCAGCTTTGTGACCCTCCCCTTGACTTGTTTCAGCAGGTTGGTGTCCTCCTTGTGCTGAGTGCCCTACTCAGCTCTGAAAATAGTTTTGTAGTAAAAGAACAATGTTTCAGTCATTCAGGGTCACTACAGAAACATTTTTAAAAAATGTTACCAGGTAATGGTTGCACTGCAGAAGACCTTGATTTGAAAATAATTTTTTTTTTCTGTCAGAAACTTCTTTACAAAAATAAATGGGTTTAAGCTTTGAAGAGGGTAGAAGTTAAGGAACTTCCTAGAACTCATATATATTTTATTTCTTTTAATACTTCACTTTTCACCCTTCCAAAACAGGTTCTAATGGATTCTCAAGTCTCTAGAGACAAATTTTAACATTACTTTTTGATAGGATAAAGTGCATCCATATGTCCGCTTTATTTAATGCTCCTACTGCTCTCTGGAAAATAGCACTTCTGTTGACAGCAGTACTTTTTGCTTTACATTCCTTCAGTTAAACCTTTTGGAAGACCAATCCACATGGATATAGGATCAAATTCTGATTTTGGTTACACTGTTACATAATGTGGTATAAGCAGATTTAACATTTTATAAATGTCTGAAAAGAATGAATGAAAAGATCCCAATTTCTATGTCACTTCATCCTTTTGTCCAAAGTCAGGTAAGGAATCAAGATGATATTCTTAGCAGAGCACAAGAAAAACTTTAACAGCTTATTAACTTCACATATTGTATTGTAAAAAGAAGTCTAAAATGAAGCTTAAAGGATACTTAGGCAAATTTTTTTGGTAGTTTGGCTACGAAACTTCATGTCCCAGGATGAAATCTAATTAGGAATTATGCTGAAATGCTGGGGGTGGAGGAAAATGCAATAGGAGTGGTGAGGCTATTGGTAGAAAGATTGGAAGTGGATTGTAGGCAGTCTTATAAGACACTGGTTTCTAAATGCTAATGTCATGTTTTCCTGAATCAGTCTAGGATAATTTTTTTTCTCTCTCCTTTATGATTCCACTTCTCTTTTACTTTGTAACTCACCTGCATAGCTGCAGTTAGCCTAGTCCAGGCAGTGGAAGTCATACATCATGGCACAGCATTGTGTTGTGTCCCCCAATCAATCAGCCTTGATGGAAAGCAGGACTTGCAATACGAGCACAACTTTGTGATGCTGCAGCTACATCGAGCTTTGGTCTCCTTGTGTCCTAATGTGCTCTGCAGAAGTGCTTTCCAAGACATTTTCTCTCAGTTTAAGCATGTAAAAGTTAGCCATATAGACTTCAGCCTCTCTGTTGGCACTGGAAAAAAACAGGCTGGCCAGACCAGTCATTCTGCTATCTCAAACATCTATTTTAGTACTGGATGATGGTACCCATCTCACTGTATTAACAGCAGAGGGACACCAAATGACTAGTTCAGACTGAATATCTGACTCTTAGATGCCTAAAGATGAATCATATTTGTTCTGTATTATCATTTAATTTATCCCCAGAAAGTGAAGAAATGGAAGATGAGTGGATCTACAAGTGTAAGGAATCCTTCAGCTTCAGTAGTTTGGGTGTTTTCAACTTCAATTTTCCTGTCCCAGTATCTGCATCATTAATTCCCTGACAATTCAAAACAGCATAAGAGAGGCTTTTAAGAAATTAAAATATGAAAGTGAATGAAAGCAAGTACTGTATGACAGTGAAAATGGATGAGGAATAAGGACTTCTGTAAGAATTGTAAATAGCCCAAGTGGTGCCCCAGGGTACCAGAGACAGCCAGGCATCATCCAGTTTTCTGCCTCTGTGGCCTATTTGGAGTTTGCAGCTTCAGAAGATTAGACACAGGTATCTTCGTTTTGCACCAAAAAATATGCACATTCAGTTTTGCAACTGTTCTAAAGGGGTTTTGAGGGGAATCTGAAATTTATACCTTTGCAAATAATAAAACCACTCAGAGTTCTGCTTCATGCTATTAATACAGAAGTGAAAGATGCAAAGCATAGAAAGTGGGGCAGAAGCAAATGGATAACAAGTAGAATATAAAGAATTTGACTTAGTGACATAACACCTTTTCTCTCTCCGTCTAATTCCCTTGTTTTATTTAAAAGTGTAGTATTTTTATTCAGGATTATGCAGTGTAAGAGCTACAATGCTGCCTGATGTTGGGAGAAAAGTGTATGGGGAGAAGCAAATCGATTGGTGAGAATAAGTCCTAACAGCACAATAACCTCTACTTTTATGCAGTTGAATCTATGAGACTGTAAAGTGGTTGCCTTAAAGAAAACCAAAGATTGTATTTCTGTAGTTGTGGTAAAAACCCTATCAGAAGCAATACCCAAGCATTTTGCAAGACTCATCAATACATTTTAAAAATTCTTTCTTTAACTGCACAACAATTTCATTTTGTTAAAGAATAGCATGCTGTGACTGAAACCTACTAATGTGAAAACACCATTGAGATATTTTGCTGTAAAGATGTTTATGTGCAAATCACAAGTGGTGAAGCACAGCAGCAGATTGTCTGTGAAATTTGATCTTTGTCATTTTCTGTAGGTATGTAGAATTAGAATTTTCAAACACAGTAAATTTATCAGTTTCATGGTCTAGAACGCAACTTAATAAACATGCTGGTTTTACAAATTGCTTTTAAATGGTGGTTTCAAAGGCAGAGTATGGTGAATGATCTTCTCAGATAGCACCTCAGCAGGAGCTTATTAGACAGCCTGGGAGGTGTGTACTAAACTGAGTCCATTCCACAGACAGGAGGACAGCATTATTCTAATTGACCTTCAACACATAAAATCCAAGTAGGTTTTTTGACCACCTAATAGGCAACAGACAGAAAACAAGGTTTTATATTAAAAGTGTATGTACTTTACTGAATATTTCAGCTTTTTGGTGCATATAACACTTTTAAAATAGCTTAAATATCAAATAAAGGGCTCTATTGGGCTTTTTATAGGCTTTTATCACCTGTTAGCTGTTCATTCTTGCAGAGAAAAGTCAATCACACTGCTGTGAGGTAAGGGAAGTTCTACCACTTTTCAGCACCTTTTTCTTATCTCTAATGCACTTGCCAGCAGTGAATCTGGTGTCTGTAACAAATCTGACTGTTCCAGGAAGCCCTGTTTAAACAGTTGTTTTTAAAGCCTAATATCAGTTACAGCACAGCTATATGGGAAATCCTACTGTTAAGAAGCCTGTTACATATGTCAATGATGCTCTGTATCTTTTAATGAAAATATACTATAAAGGAATGATTTATTTAAAAAAAAAATCCTCCAAAATAACTTTTGAAGGAAAATACGACATTAGAATAAGTGGATAACTGTTACTGAATAAAAATACCATTTACACCCAAACTTAGATTTCTTTTTCAATAAAGATGTAAAATTTTTAAATAATTAAAACATTGAAGCCATATTTAATCTTTCCTTCTGGGACTTTTAAATAAAAGAGCTGGAAACGCAGTTGGGTACTTCTTCTCCTAACCATACCACCACTGGAAAACAAAAAAAAAAATTCCTTGTTGAGAAACAGGCTCAAAGAGTCCTAAAACATCTCTTACAAGCTTTTTCTAAGGAAGTGATAGTTCATATGTCTTGGAGAAAGGATCCGCCAAAATGTCTGTCTTTAAAATGGAGAAAATTATTTACAGGAAAGAGTATTATGTGTCATATCTTGTTTGGAATGTAAAAATTAACCTACTTTCAACAAAGGATTGAACCTGTTTATGGAGGCCAAGGCAAAATCGATTTGTCTCTAAAACACTGAGATTTCTGGAGGAAGGAGGAAGGTATCTTAAGGCTTGAGTGATCACAACTTTTAACTGCAGTGCTTACAAGCTATAGGAAAAATCTGCTCAGGCTAGAGTGTCAGTAATTTTATTGTCATATTATGCCATAGAAATCAGTTTGGAGAAGCAGCACTTTAGCTGCAGTCAGGCCAGGTCAGCAGTCTTTCAGATACAGGAAGACACCAGAGCACCCATTGATCCTAGAAAAGCTTGTTTACGGAAAAGGTTTTACTTGTGGAAAAGGTGTGAGCGATGTACCATACCCATTATTTTACCCATAGTTTAGGGCTTGATCTAGAAAAAGCAGAGGAAGCTCATTGTTACTGTAAGGTGAGAGAATTTGAGTGGAAACTAAGAATTATCATGTTGGCTAATTAATGATCTGCTCTGTGGACACTGAATGCTATATCTTCCATTTTTAAGGGACTTATATCTGCAGAAAAACAGATTTGGAAAGGAAATAATATTTTATTTGAAGGATCAAATGTTAATGACAAATATAATCCTGTCAAACAAAGTGGTATCCTGTCTTCTGTGGTGTGCCAAAAGGAGTTTGGAAATTTCAGCATATATCTTGTGTTCATCAGAATAATTTTCTCATTGTTATTTTCTTCTCATCAGCAATACCTATTTTCTTCTACAAGTGCAGCAGCTACCAAGCTGTCAACAGAATGCTTTGGGGGACAGGAGAGAGAGCAAGCAACCTGGCTGCTGTAACGTTTTCCTTGGCTAAAAGAGTGGTATTAAAGTACATCCCTAGAGTGCAAGAAGAATGTTAATGTCAGACAGTAAGGCCTTCAGAAGCAGTTAAATGACAGTTAATATAGCATTATTTACTAATGAATAGCATTAACTGTCCCTTTTGCACGTGTATATTCTGATATTCCTTAATATGATTGTTTACAGTTTATCACTTAATATTGTATAATGATGGTCTTTCCACAGAGCAGTTATGGGTATTTCATTTTTGCAGGAAAAGAGGGATACTATAGCCAAGGACTGGAAAGAGAGTTCAGAGGCATTCAAATTAAAATTTAGGCATAAATTTTTTAAGAGTAAGGCCAATGAAACCACCAAAGAAAGAGGAGAGAGTGTCTAGCTTTTCCCATCGTCAAGCCTATAGACCTCTATGGAAAATGTTGTAGCAACCTAAATTATTAGGCTTAATACAGGGGTCACTGGCTGAAATAGCATGTCCTGCAGTGTGTGGGAGGTCAGACAGGATCTAATGTCTAAGGATCTAATGATTTTTTTTTTGTGACCTTGGGCATCAAGAGCTAGTATTTATAATCTTAAAATATAACTGCATACCTTTGCCACATTTGGAGTAGTTTTAGATCTTTCCAGATCTGCAGCCATCAAATGATAGATCTGACTTCTCTGTGTTATGCTTCTAAATTCCCCACATTTGTGATGCAGAAATTCAGAAAACGTAATTTGCCTTAAAACAAAAATTAAGTAATACTAAGGCTGTCTCTTGCTCAGTTGCTCAGTTCCATGTTTACAGACATACCAAATTGCTCAGTGGCATTTTTCTAACCCTATCATTGTTTCAGTAGCCTTTGGCAGCCTGGCTACTTTGAATCTGAAACTCTGAATAAATTATTTAGAATATCCAGCATTTTTCAGTAATATTTTTTTTCCTGTTTGTGGTGCAATCGTTGGCTGCTAGCCCAAAATACATCCTTTCTTCCTTTGTGGTATTCTATTTTTGGCACAAGACACAAGTTAATACTTGGAATAGTAATAATGATGATGATGATGATGATGACTATGATGATAATAATAATAATGAAAGCTGCAATAATATTTAGTATCTTTTCAGGTACCTGTAAGGGCAAGGAATAACCTTTATGCCTCTAGAACAGAAGCAAAACAGGAGCATAAGTTAGCATAGCATGAAAAACATACATAAGGAAAACATAACATGAGAAACATTCTTCCAGTTAGTTGTACACTTTACTTCATCCTGCAGATCAGTATCACAGGATGCAGACTGGGTTCATTCTGGTTGTAGATAAAACCAGAAAGTGACTAGTTGTGAGAGGCACACAGTGAATCCATGGGAGTAGAGTAGGACCAGTACTAAGTGACACCCCTAAAAGATGCTATAGTGCTGGCAGCGTCATCAGAAATTAACTTTCCTCTTGGTTTTCCTTGATGTATGTCATTTCCTTTATTGTTGAAATATCTCAAAGCAATAAAGTTTGATATCCCCATACACTTACTATTCCCTTTCTGAATGAGGGCATCTGCCAGCTCTTCTTTGACAACTGGTGAATTAGTACATCTTTTATGTACTCCTTAAGAACAAAACCTGTATCCTTTTTTCCTGGTGTCTTTGGTCTTTTGCTGATTAAATGATGCCTCCAGACTGCAGTACAGGACAGAACCACTCTACTCAATTTTCTTTGAATGTCTCTCCTCCATTTGTTTAATTAAAGCCTTTGTGGAATACTTCTGAATTTACCTCATGAATAAGATCATAGCTTCAACTGAAGTCGGTCTTGGAACAGCCAGCTAGTCTTTTTGATGTATTTTGATGTGGAAAGCTAGTACTGAATCTGAGTTAAACTGACATGCTGACACCATTGCATCTTGCTTTATGTATGAGTGCAAAAAAAAAATTTGACCCTTAGCGGGGGCTCTAAATTGTATTTCATTTATAATGTTCTTTGATTGCAAGCAAAAATATTTTTTTTCCCCTCAGTATTGCAGAGGCTGAAAGTCTTTAGGGTGGTTGGTTTGTACTGTGCAGATATAGTCATGTATATGTATTTCATTTTTTACAAGCTGTTTCCGTAGCTCTGACATTTATTGCAAGAAAGAGGTATAAGGACACAAATGCATTATGTTCACAGATAGGTATAGACCAAATACTTACCTGTTTGAGACATCAAGATCTTTGGTCCTGCGGGGATCACTTCCTTTGGGGATTCAGTGTGACTGGCATGGCTGGTAGGACATGCTGTCTATTAATATCGATCCCCAAGCTGCATTATTTTTTAAGTTATACATGCAGGTTTTGAGAACTTCAGCTACAGTAAGTCTGATGCAATCTTTAAGTTCTTCTGTCATGTAAACCAACTTAGAGTTTTGGGGGATCACTTGGCAGCTCAAGGACCTTTCAGAAGTTACCTCAACATTTAAATTGAACCCTTAGAACCCTTTTATTCTGAAGGGAGTCATGAAGCAAAAATCTCCTTCCTCATGAGCAGCGGATGAAATGGTTTATTTATTGCATGAAATATGCATAGCAAAGTCATTGTTTCTTCCTGTGCCATCATCCTTTGTCTATGCTCCTAAAGTACCATAGACACTTGCAGAGTCCCTAAATGTGACCATCTGTTTTGTCTGCTCTGACACCTCATACCCAAAATCTGAATGCAGACCTACTCTGGCATAGTGTTATTTGAGCTTGTTAGTATAGGATGAGTAAACAATCTGACTTGCCCACTAGCATTGCTCTGCATGTGAGGCCCAATTCTACCAATATGTGCCCCAAAAACCTCACAGTAGTGTTTCAAAATGGATAAAGGTAAAATAATTAAAACCAAGTGCTGAAGTTTTCTGTTTCCTTTCAGTCTTCAAGAGTGTAGAAGGGAATCCATGAGATGAACAGAAGTTTTCTCTACCACTGCTACACAAGTCTCCAAGAATTTGGACCTTTATTGTTTTGATTTCCTTTTTTATCGCAGTCTTAGATAAAAAGAAAATTTTTACTAGCTTCCTTATTTAAAACCATAAATCTCTCCATTATCTCTGCATGCTAGTTTAATACTGTCGAGCCTTTCAAAAATAGAAAAAAGGAAAATTGACTGGTGGCATTTCTTACATGGTCTAAAACTTATGTAGAGTATATTGGGCCTGTAGCACTAAAAAAAGGAAATGGTATTGGGAAATTACAGGTCTAATATTTTATGGGGTATGCATCAAGATTTCAACAGAGAAAGGTAGGTAAAATTACAGGCACATCCTCCTTGATAATATTTGTAAATGAGGCTCTTTTAATGGCTTTGTACCATATGCCAACTGATATTGACCTTAACAGATATGAACAGATAAAGCTGGAAATGTGTAACTATTAATCCACACCTCAGTGGCTTGCCAAATTCTTTATTGCCCCATGATTTTAGCCCACTAGTTTTCTCTTTTAATTAAGCAACAACTGTGAAAATGTAATAAATTCTGTGTGAAACAACTGAACATACTCCTGCACTCCAGACTCTATTGATTTCAGTCCAGTAGATCATAGCCATGGGGACAATGTGCCTGAAGGGTAACAAAGTGAAACTAGAGCTCTGTCATCTCATTTTTGTCCCCAGATGTGACACCTTCCTGCTTCTGGGGATGCAGAGTGAGCAATTTTAGTCCAGCTGTAATCCTGTGTTTTGTTCTGTGGATCAGCAAACTGGGGTATTAGAGAAGTGCAGCAGCAGTCTCTTCCCTAGAGGTTGAGGGCATCATGTCTCTGCAGGCAGAGTTCATGATCTTGCTGGAGTACCCACCATCTGCCTGCCTACAGCTCCTGGGAACAGGAGCATTTTATTTCTCTGTTGAAACATATTATGTAAGCACACATATTTTGCACAATCTAATTTTGCACAGTGCACTGTGTCTCTTTTGGTCATTTGCATTTTCCAGCAGTGCTAATTAAATCAACACAAGGGGACTCAGCAAACCAACCAGACTGTCCCAGAATATAACAGCCTCTTCATGCACTGAGCAGCTGGTTCAGTGCTCCAAGACCAAGTGCTGCCTTTCATGCTAAAGTACCGTTCTACAAAAAAGGTACCTTTGATGGCATAAAGAAATTGCTTTATTGGCTGAGCTTAGCAATGTACAGTATTTTTGAAGGATTTATTGAGTGACATTACAAAGACTATAATTTTTTTTAATTTAAAATATCAGTCCTATTTTTTATAGCTTTTTGAGAACAAGCTAATTTGTCTTTTCATGCTGGGCATCTACTGTTGTTGACTGACACAGAGATATGGGTTCATGCAGCCTGTGTCCTTCCTAGAAGTAAAGAACAGTATTGCACTGCTTAGAAAACACTGTCAGCAGTAAGTACATGGCAATTGTTTGCTTTGCCATCTACAAATCTCTTTGTTGTATTTGATGTTTAGTTATTTTTTTTGCTTTAATTTTATCCTGCTAGCTTCTCTCTGAAAGAAGTAGGCAGATTTTCCTTTTCATATATGAGAAAAAGAGGGACTGTAGGAACTTTATCCTTAGTGGGAGTGATTCAGAGGCAGAATTAAGAGATGGTGTCTACCCTGCCAGATTGAAGCAGCCAAAACACCCAGGCTCTGGTGGACACTTGGGCTCTTCCTTTGCCTTGACAAAATGCTTGCCAGAGGCAGACCACCAAGCAAAACAGCGCAGCGTGTGACCCAGAGTAACAGCTCTCTGATCTGAAATGTTCTGGTACCTGTAGCTGAGTGCTTCTATGACAAATATTGTTGTATTTAATTAACACCCATGTAGGGCAAACTGTCAAAGTTGTTTTAGAGACATTCTGTAGCAAACCCCATGCGTGGTGCTGCACAGGGCAACTGAGGCCTCAATAACTTAATTTCTACTTTTTGCATTGAGAATTACACAGTCTTTTACCAAAATTTACACTGCTTTGATTGTACTTTTACTGAACATCTTCAAAACTTTACCTAGTGTGATGGATGGTGCCAGGAAACCCTTTGAATGGCTTTTATATTAAGGTAACAGATGCTATCTGTCATGCTGTTGTGCTAGAATAGCTTATAAGTTTGTCACTATAAAAGATGCTTCACTGACAAATTAGTCGTTTTTTCAACCTTATTTGTACCTCCACATTTATTTCTCAAACTAATTTTTTTGGCTAGTATTTTAATTCTTAGTATTAATTACTATTATTTTAAGATTATTAATCACTTTATAAGAGCACAAAGAAAACTTACATTTTAGATGTCTTCATGAAACAAAAGAGGACTACTTATGCCTTGTTATACAGTCATTTTAAACAAAAAAATCCTTATTTTATTATAGATTATTCTAGATATATCTGGCACTTTAAAGAATTATTGTTTTAGTGAAATTATGTGATATTTCCAACTTTTTATGTACATTTTTTCAGAATTTCTTTTATTTCTGACAGTTACCTATATAACCACCTTGGATGCCTTAGGGAAAATGGCTTCCCCAGGAAGGGGAAATAATAAATGGTTAGAGTCTCTAATTACCAAGCCTGGGCAAAATAAAATACTGAATAATATATAGCCTTAGAAATATATCTGCTACCCTGTCAGTGGAATTAACAGTAGTCTTCTTGTAAAGTTCTAAATATTAAGTCTACTGCTAGTCTAGTTATTTCTTGTTTGATTTGTTTTTAAGCCTGATAATGACCTGTTCCACTAGTAGAGCAGCTTTCCTTCCAAGGAACCTCAAACACCTCACAGTCTTCATCTACTCTTCTGTCTTGACTGGAATGCAGGTTTCTTGGTGTGCAGCACGTATCACCACTTCAGTGCTGTCCTACAAGGACTAAATATTGCTGAAAAATAGCTGTAAAACATCCCCCCTTTTAATTTTTCTCAGTGTTTTACTCTCGTTTTCACTTGATGTGAATGCCATGAATGACACTTGATTCTGGAAAATAGCGTTTTGGGGAAAGGATACCCATTTGATAACATATATGCAATTCAGTCTCAGAGTTCAGCATTTCTTTTGTGAACTCTGCAAAATTCAGATTGTGTATTGCAAAACTGAGTTTCCAATTGACAAGTTTCATGAGTACAAAGTCTGCAAAATGCTGTTATTCTGAGTATCAGAAAGCAGGGAAGTAATGTATTATGGTAGTGAATTTTCATGGTACATTATGAGTTCAGACTGAGATGCTGCAAAGACTTTAAAGAACTAGGCTGCCATGATTCAGATACCAACCTAAATCATATTTTTAAACTATTATTAGAAATCATACAGTGGTAGCCTCTGTGAGCTTGCTTCCCTCATAAATTGTGTATTACTGGGATTCCTTTACCCGGATTAATCTTTCTTTTTACAAAATGTCAGTACATAATTCACAGCCTGTTAATATGAAAATATTATTTCCAGAAGTAAGGAAAATAAGACTCTATCTCAAGCAATTAAAATTGTGCAGCTATGATTTAAGTAAAATACCTTTCAAATAATTCAAGTCTGGTAAAATTATGCCACTATTCCAATTCAGTCTTTCATATTTTATTCAAATGCATGTCAGACCTCAAAGTTCCATCACAGTTGTCTTCTGCAAAGAAGATAAAATGAAAAGAGTATTAGAGAAAAAGAATATTTGTGTCCCTAGTAGATGAACAGTTGTATAGAGGTATTAATAGAAAAAAAGTATTAGACAGAACAGTAATTTTTCCATTAGAGGTGAGGAGCAGTTGCTACTTTTACAGAGAGTTGGCTTTACCCATTGCAAAGCAAGGGCAGGAGAATGTTTGTTCACAGGAAGAGAAATTTGAGCATATTCCTGTAAGTTTTGCTTTTGCTTGAATAATAAAACTTGTAAGGGATTGTTCCTGAAGACCAACACTCTATCCATATATCTCTATTGTGCAGGCTTTTAGGAGCAGGTGGAGCTCAGAGTGGACTGTGAAATCTCTGACTGGGGACAGCAGAGGTGGCTTTCAGAATGAGTAAGATGTGCGAGGATAATTCCTCAGGAATACTCTCTGAGCATGCCCTCCTTGCAGCTGTGCTGGGCATCCACCTGCTGACCCCAGGAGAGGTTGCATGCAGGGTTTCAGTGCGAGGTGACTCACCCTGAAAACCACAGAGAATTACACTGACGTAAGGAAGCATAATTTGTACCCAGCCAGAAAGAACAAGCCCTGCATTATCACCATTATTGTGTATCACAGATTAATGCTGTGTCTGAGCTTTTCCAGAGAAGTCAATTGGTGTGTTTTTTTTTTCCCTAATGAACATGGCACTAAACAGTATACAGAGAGAAGCATTTTTTTTTTTGTTTTCCAAGTATATACATTAAAAAATGTATATTGCTATAGGTTGATTAAAAATAAAATTCTTACATCTTTATGACTTTTTTTTTTGTCCTGGGTTAACTTTGTTTATTGGACATTTGTGGCTAATGTGGCTAATGTAGATTTTCCTAGAATATTAAGCATCTTCCTGGAAATACATCCAACTCAAATAAAAATATAAATGTTTTTCTGAAGCTAAACCCACCCTTAGTAATTCTGTTCAAGTGATTTTAGTATATTCAGTGAGTCTCTGGGTAAATTTATTCTATGAGTTTGCATCTTTATGTGCCATCAGTTTTTGAAGAGACTTTGTCTTTAGAAGAAAACCAGTAAGATTTATTATTTTCCTTTTCCAACTGACTTCTTGAAGTCAGTTTCTAGAACTTTCTTTGGGAACTGTATCTGAGAGTTTAAATAGAAAACATGGGCTTAGCAACTTTCAATCTATATTGTGATACCCTTTGACCAAATAAAAGGAGATTTTTATGAGTGAGAGCATCTGAATGCCAGGTAGTATTGACTGCCAGTAAAGACTTCTGTAAATATGTACAAATTTCAAGATAAACCTATCCATGCAAATGTTGCTGGGTTCCATATGACCGCACAGGATGAGTGTAGTTTTTTAAATTCTCACCTTGTAAGCAAATGTATCATCTCTTAAAATTTTGTGTTTGTCAAAAGCATCTGTAAAGATAATTTTTTGCCTTGTGGTAAGTCTTGTAGGAACAATTACAGTCTTTTAAATATCAGTAGCAAACATTAACGTTTGTGTGTAAGTTATCAATCAAATAATTGATAAACTGGAGTCGCCTACAAGCACTTGTTTCATAATTAACTTTACTGAATTTACAAAACTGGAGTAAAAGGCAGTTATTTCCAGAGAGGCTTTGTAGAGAAGCAGCAGCAGTATTTGAACATCACTTTATTTATGCACCTACTGACTGGAAAAATGAATAAAAGACAAGTATTCTGAAAGCAAAGCACCCTAAACTGCCCTCTCTTTTTGTTACAGGAATGACAGCTGGGCGCTTTTTTTACCAACCAGTTAAATCGTGGCATTTCCCAGAAATTCCAGTCTAGAACTGTGCTGGGCATTAAATTGACTGAAGAGAACAAAACAAAGTACCTCGAAATAGCAAAGCAACAAAATGGATTTTACTAATTAAATGTCATTTTTTTGAGGTTAGCTTAAGGTAACTTTGAGGTAACAAAGTCCATATTGCATGCTGCCAGCAGGCTTTGGGAAGTGCTGCATCTGGCTTTGCAATGGAAGACTCTTTCTGTAGCCAAGAGGAGCAGGGATCTGTATTGTAATAAGAGCTGAAGTTCAGTAATCTGAGATAAGGTACAAAATGCAGATGTGTTTGGCTCAGTTGATTCTCCTGCTGACAGAGTCTCCCTGAATCATTACAGAGCACATTTTTGCTTCTAGCACAGTGCACATTTTTGCTGCTAGCACAGTGCACATACAAACAGAGGTGTAAGTTTAGTCACAAAGCTAAGAAAATAAATCCAGGGCATCATATGCTTTCACAGTGTCCTAGGATCAGTCTACCCCCATGGTGCGTGTCTCATCTTGTGGCTGCTGCAGGGTATCCTGTTTATCTAGTGCTTACTCAGACTACCCAAGTGGAAGGTACCAGAGGCAGGTGTAACACAGTGGTGATACTGAACACAAGCTGTCCTTAGGCAGTGAGGATTCCTCCACTCCCAGCAGCAGAGAAAGTGGAAACTTTCTCCACTGTGAAGATCACAGAGTGTGCAAACCTTAGCCTGTCTCCTGGTTTTAGGAGAGCAGGTGGAATATATCACCCACAGACATTAGGGAATTACATATTTGTACAGAGACATGCAATCCAAACATGAATGCTCATCATGGAGAAAATCATTCATTGGTTAGATTTTGTTGTGTTTTTTTTTTTTAAATAGTCAGTATATATGTGCCATCCCCTTGCAATTTAACCTGTAATCCCTACAGTCCTGTATTTTAAGATTTTGAATTTAAAATGCTAGGAGGAAGAAATCAAATAATAGAGCTAAGGATGGACGTATAAGTGTTATAAGTACAATATATGGGTATGATATGTAGTATAAGAGATCAAGAGGCAAACAGGTTAGTAATATAATATAATCTTTCTAAAGAAAGATAGCAGGCAAAATAGCGGGCTATGAAAGGGGCTGTTTTTCCACCAATAAACTAGGTCTTAAAATGTTTTTCATCATATATGACAACACATATAAGAACTCCAAGATGTAAATTTTTCCAAAGCCTTTAGTCTTGAAAGTTGTTTAGATTCCCATTAAAGGATAAAGGAATGGGATTTATTGGAGTAGCCCCAAGTAGAAAATTATTTTTCTTCATGAGGGGCCTAATTTTCTTGCATAATTCCCTCTTGGTTCTCCATCACACTTTATCTTACCACAGATTCCATGGTCAAGCTCATGGCTCATAAATCACCCCTGATGGTTTGGGTCTTTGCAGATAAGTCAGATGACAGACTTGGCTGAAGGTGGTGGTGAAAGGCAGACAGAAGTTCAAAGATTGACTGAGTTTAATCTAGGGATAGAAAGGCTTTAAAAATAAAATGTGTGATCTTCAGCAGATGACTGGGAGTGTAATACATAACTATTATAATTTATTAAATTTTTTGTAGTGTTTTCGGACTACTGCTATAGTGATTAAATACTTTACATGGAAACCCGAAGGAACTTCCCTTGTTGAATATGTCCATTATACCATGATTAATGAAATGCCAACATTCATCTTTATATTACTCCAAGGACTATATATATTTGTTGAGGATAATTTCCCTTAAATAATAGGCTTAGCTACCGGCTGTATTTTAATAATGAATCCTTATAAAATCCAGACGTGAGTTTTGATATTACTTGGAATTTTCATATTCTTTCGTAAAAGTGATTTTTCTAGTTACTGTTGCCAGTTAAAGAAACTATTAAAGTAAATCATCTCACACTGGTTCAGAATTTTTAAATGTCTGAGATCTTTATTAATCAAGTACTAAGATAAGTCATACTCCATTTGTTTAAAAAGTACCATTTGTATTAAAAACACTAGCAATTCATATGACTAATGGTAATCATCATTTTCTCTTTAATGAATACTTTCTTAAGGATATTTTTTTTGAAGTTTATTACAATAAAGTATCACAGAACTTGCAGGGGAAAAAAGAATTCTGGTTCTCTTCTCAAGAGGATTATCTGGAGAAAGAACCTGGGGGCATAGCAGTCAATTTTCTTTTATGTTTAAAATCTTTTAGGCAGGAGTGTTTTGGAGCCCTGGCTGACACAGGCTTTCTCACAAATGGGTAGTGCCAGTCCCTCACTGCTCCTCAAGTTTGCAGTGCTGAATTTTGTGCATCCCCCAGCTGCGTGGGTTTGGAGAACAGGACAGGAGGAGAGGAATTACAGGTCACCTCATATACAATGTTAGTTTGTATACAAAAGAATTAAATTCATAGAGATGCTTATAAGTAAGTGGACATGGTGTCACTGAAATTATTGGAATGACTAAGAGAGGTTCTGTAGGATAATTTCAGGTATTTTAGATCCTTACGCAGCTTTTTATCTGTGATGGCTAAGATTTTCTTGACATATTCCAGAAAGAATCACAGAAAAAATATTTTCGCACCCACCCGCATGGGTAAAGGACTTTTTTATCTCTTTGGTAGAGAAAAGAACTAAAAAATCAAATATTCCTGATAGCTGATTTAAAGGATCTAGGTCTTAATTTAGGCAACTGATTGAAAGGTCAGTTAGATCATCTGTGAATGATGAAGGATAAGTTAATCTAGCAGGCACCAAACTGCATGTCTTCTACTGAAGACCCCTGCTGAAGAGGTTCTGAAGAAACTTGAGCTGTTGTCAGATATCCATGTAGCCATACCATAGTACAAATATATAGCTCCAGGTACCACCTGAGTAAATACTTGAGACTCTCCAGTGGAAGAGTTCTGCTGGAGCTAGTGAAAGCCTGGTCATTCAAGGCATTTGACTTGGCCAAATATATGGCTTATGTTTACAGTCAAAAATGGAAATTTGTTGAAAACAAAGGAAGATCTAGACTGATGCAAGTCAGGCAGTAGAAGAGAAGAGGTACTTTATACTGAAAGTTTATGAGATTGTCTGCTTTCATAGTGTAACAATGCCAAGATATTACCTTTCATTTCCCCAGACGCAGGTCATGTACAGATGCAAATATAGATCTAAAAGTCTTGGTTACTTATAGATATTTCTAACCAGGACTATTTATAGGAGCCAGGGAACTGAAATCTTTTACATTTTAATACCAGCAAATAAAAAATCTAAGGCAAATTATTCTTGTCTGAGATGCAATTGACTTTGCTATTAAAAAAAAAATAATTTACCACACCACATTTTAGCAAGACAGTTCACTGACAGGTTATGATACAAAATGAGAAAATACTAATGGGTGAATACTCAGAAGTGTTTGTTGAAAAGTTATAACCATAAAAATTTGTTAAGGGTAAGACAAATTATTTAGAGCTAACACTGAGGGAATAACAAGAGGAATGTTTGTGTTTAGAAATAGTCCTTCATGGAAAATAAAATACAAGAGTAGACTGCAGCATCGATGGGTTACCAAATAGGAACTTACAAAATAACTGTTACAATATTTAAGGCTGCAAAAAACGATAAACCTTTATCCCTGCCATTTTCTCAGAAATGGCAGTTATCTTCTTCAGTTTTGAATCCTCTAATGAGCTACAAAGTATTTGCCTGTTTATTTTTATTTTTTTTTAATTTTTTTCCCCTGATTGGACTTTGCTAATAGATTTTATAAAGGGAAGGAAACTTGACAGAAATGCATTAAAACACTGTAAAAAGATATACTTTACTCATTAAATTCATAAGTGTAACATGCAAAAAGAGCATTTTTTAGTTCATCCAAGTGTATCTAATTTTATAATATCTGGAATCACATTCAGTCATGGTTATGGGTTTACCATCATGATTGGTAGCTGTACCTAAACCAGACATACATTATGCAAGAGATCATTACTGAAAGTAATTTAATTCACATCCTATCTTTCCCAGCTAGCAAAGCAAAGGGATTCACTGGAGTGAAATGAAACTGAAACAGTGCACAGGCCCCAAGCCAGCCAAAAGAAAAAAAAAAGTAGATGCCCTGCATGGCTGCAAGCCAGTGCATGCTCCATCACACAGTTGTCAGCCTCCTCTCATGGCAGTGGCCAAAGAACCCTTTAAATTATGGTCTCTGGGTTGGGTTTCTAAAGCTTGAGCTGTATAATTCCTCTGATACACTACAGTGCTTCCTTTTGCTGTCACATGTGGTGAGCAGGTTGTGGCCTTGGTGGGCTCCTTCTCTCTGAGTTCCACCTCATGAGCCACTGTGCATTCGTGCCACAGTGCCATGGACACCGGTGGTCCCTGAGCATTGTTCTGAACTGCTATGGGCTGCCTGGGAATAATGGAAAAGAAGGGGCTTAGGTTCATGTCAGGAATTTCTCACTGTCTCAATAGTTTTCAATGCACTGCAAAAAGAGAGCATAAAGGGATGTTGAATTGTATAGAAACCAAGTCAGAAACTGACTGGGTTGAATGAGACCACTCAGTGGTAGTCACTGGCTCTAAAAACACTATCTCCCCGTTTCTTTTTCTATGAACTTACTGACAATGTCATGAAATTTCTTCTTTCTCTCCAAAGTAAACCAAATGATAATAATTTCTATCTCTTATTTTCATCCGTTTGGAAGACATAGTCCTATTATTATTACTCATGTTATTCTTGATTTATACATTCTGGAACACAAGCTGTAATTCACTGCTGCTGAATCAAGGCTGGTTTATGTACTTGCAATTCACGATATTTTTCTTACAAAAAGTCTTATGGACCCGTAATTTCATACACAAAATGTTATTCTCATTGTACTTTCAAAGGATCAGGCTGCTCCAAAGCTCAAGTATTATAAATAGCACGAAAGCATATCTGGAATCAAGTGTGCTTTTAAAAAGCATCAGGTAAAGCTACAAAGTTTTTAAGGAGAGAAAAGCAGAATGACAGTTGGAAGTATGACCGAAAGATAAAAACTACTCTTCAGGACTCTAGTTGTTATACCACATTTAAAAAAAAAAAAAAAAAAAAAAAAAAAAAAGGTAACTTATGCCCAAAGAATTGTAAAAAACCACCAGTTTAGTTCAGAAAACAGAATGACTTTTGAAGAATAAAATTTGTCTGTAGTTCATCTGACTGCTCTTTAAAATTGGCTTTGCTGATCTTCCAGTATATACTCAGATATTAGGGGGAAAAAATCATATTTTTTCCATTGTGCTTGGAATCTGGTAAGTTTTTTTTTCCTCTGCACCAAGTACTGGTTTTATTTCTGTTAGAAACTTACTTTTGAATCTGCATATAACAAGTGCAGGCTGTAGGCATCTCCTCCTGTAAATATACGTTTTTGTACTCCAGTTTGGAATATGCAATTTGCCAAAAATATCAGGTGACTCTTTTTATGAAGTGCTTAGGAGGTTTTAGTGCATTCATTACACATGGTGAACTAAATGAACTAAATGGCTGTGTTTGAGGCAAAAAGCTGTAAATAAAAAATGCACTCTGAGGGTCAGAAATCTGTGTAGGTTCCTAAAGTTACTTAAGTTATAAGTTGAGTGATTCAGGTCTGTGTCAGTGGGCAGGCTACAGCTGTTGTTCTTGAGCTGGCATTTTCTCAGGCTGCCAGAAAGCATCTGCATCACTGGGCATGTTCTGTATATTAAAGAGAGAAGAGCAAGGGCTGCAGGACCTTTACTCTCTGCAGCCGATCAGAAAGGACAGCAGATTGAGAGCATCCCTCTGCAGCCTCCTCTAGCCTTTGCCTTGCCTCCTCTGAAATCTCTCGAGAAATTAGCAGAAGGATGGTCTGGTCTGCAAACCGAGCCCAGTGCTCTAAACAGTGTTAGTGGTACAAAGAAGTAGACCAAGTGGCTCAGCTGGGATCCTTGAAGGACAGAAATCCATATAGACGTTCTCAGCCTCTGGGAACTGGGCTTACAGGTATTTCTTTGTGTCTGTTATGAGCAGGGGTGTGAGGTTTTTTGCCCTTTTGATGATGAAATTTCAGTGTTTTTTTGCCTTTAGCTAGAGATGAGAGAAATTATTTATGAACTTTTTATAAACCTAGAACAAAAGGTTTTGAAGTTATTGACAAAGAGCAGCAATAATAAGATTATGGACTTGTAATTGGCAGATAAATAGGAATAGCTGTAAGGAGAAATGTATTTTCATTATAACCATTTGTGCTCTGCAGTGACTTTCAAATAATTAGGTAAGAATGCTATATGCTCATTTTTACAGGAAAATCTTTATATAGCCTAAGTCAGTATGACTTTTGGCAGAGGGTTCAATAGCAAATGCCATTTGAAAAATGTTTTAAGGGTGAATGTGTGAAGCAACAAATTAGGGATCTATCTGCTTGCAATTTTTCATCTGGGGATTATATGTCAGAACTCTGAGTAGTAATGATTTTCTATATTTTTATAATGTCAGAATATCAGAGAGGGAAGAAATTGAGTTATTTATGGACTTTTTCTCCATAATTATAAATATGATCTATATTCAGCATGAAAAGAAATGTAAAAGAACTATATCAGGAAATGCTTATTAATTATGTTGGATTAGATTTGTAGATATGCCTTTCATAGTGGAACATGATACACCAGTCATTTGCTAAACAGTAGTTTAAATTGTTTTGTCCTAAAGTTATAGTAGAAGTGGCAAATAACTCAATTTTTTCCACATTTACAGGTCTATCCTGAGTTGTTGTATTACTAATAACTCTTTTTGGTGGTGGAAATAAAATATGAACCCTTGTTTGTGATAATGTCTCCTTCAGATGTGAGGTCTATAAGAAATAAATAACAAAATTTTATATAACATTTATATAATTGTTAAGTACAACCACACTTTATTCTGGTTACCCATGGACTCAAAACTGAACATTGCAGAGACATTTTGAACCAGGATTTTTGGTTTAATTAGCAGGTGGGAAATTGGCACGAGGCCATGAGAAACATAATACCTAATAATGTATTATATCTGATAATGTATTATTTAGATACTTATGTAGGTAATTATATAATAACAATATGTTCCAGTTGTGTGAAGAAAAAAATTGAAACTATCTATAATCCTATATGTATTTTCTGAACTGTAAAGATGTAGCCAGTTATTTTTCATTAACTGTTTTTAACCTTTACAGTTATCAATCGTAAATAATATAGTACCAACTTCATACCTTAACCAGAAAGCTCTTTGTGCTTCTGTCCTCCATCCTTACAGAAACATGAAGGAAAATGAGCCACAAAGACTTCACAAGTGATTCACTGCTTCCATCGAGGCAATATAATTTTAAATCATGCTTTCATTTGTCTTCTCCCTGACAGGAGGCATTGTTGATAAGGACCTTCGTCACTACCTCAACTTACGGTTCCAGAAAGGCTCGGTGGACCATGAGCTGCAGCAGATCATAAGGGACAATCTCTACCTCCGCACAGTGCCATGTAAGTAGGGTGGAGATGAACAAATCTGTTTTCTTAGTGGCAATAGACTATCTGAATTAATGCTGCTGAAGCCATTTGCAAGGTGTAAAGAGGTGGCCTGCAGCAATCTTCCTGTAAATAGATTTGTTGCTTGGTTCATGTCTTCTGCATTATTGCTGAGAAATTAAACTATATATTGCAGAATTAATTTCTAAAGAGGTGTTTCAAAGTTGTAGTTCCCATAAACACTGGCTCTGGAATAATAATAATCTTATTTCTTCAGCAGTTCTAGAAAGCAAAACTTTAAAGAAGAAAAAAAGCAGTTTTCTATGCTGCTTAAATTGATGTCCAACAGAGGGAGTTTGATCTGCCTCATATTTCACAGTATTGTACATTATATAATACTATAATGGGATTTAGAATGCAATAGGGCAACAGAGGAAACGTAAACTAGGAGATTTTGTTTGTGTGTAACAGACGTTGAAATGAAAGTTCATACGGTCTTGCATACTTGTCTGTTGCTTCATAAATCGATGGTATCTATATCCAAAATATTCTGAAACCTCGAGAATCGTTTTTTTCTATTGACAGTGTTCACCTATTTTGACAGTAGACATGGAATTAAGCAGAGTCACGTAAGCCATGTCCGACTGTCAGGGCCATGACTTTCAGAACAGATCTACTTGTCTGACAGGCAGTATATCATTTAAAATGGACTGAAGTTCCATTACTCTTCCCTCATAAAATAATTGCTTAGTAGACATAAAATGGGTCTTCTGGTTTTGGGGAAAAAAAAAAAAAGGGTGCACTTTTGAACTTAAAGGCTTGACAGAGGAATGATAGGCAGAGGAAGGTATACTAAGTAAGTGTCTGTGCTATTTATGTGGTAATAGTGGATGCTCTTTGAAAGCTGAGTTGTTGTCAATGCTATTGTAGGTTTTTTCTTTCATAAGATTAAAGAATGAAGCTTTGAGAAGATCCACCTAAAAAAAAAGATGTTCAGGTGTTTCCCTTTTCTTTTGGAAGCTGATGTTAAATAAATTTGAATTCTTAATTTCAAGAGTTCAATTTGCAACTGATAAGCAAGGAAGGTGGAGAAAAGCATTTAAAAATTATTATCTGTGTGCAAAAAATCAAAAACATTACATTTATGTGAGATTTATTATGAGTTACGTTTTTCTAAAAATGCTGAGAAACATCACAGATGAAATGCAAATGCAAGTACAAATAAGTTTTGAGATTAAATACCACTTCTAAGAATGTCTGGAAGGGTCATTAGCTTAAGAGTATAGTTATTATAACCCCAGTACATGCTCATTATTACCAGAGATCCAGGATAAAAAAGAAGCAAAATCCAATAGTATTGCATCCACTGCACACATGTAACAGATATTATTGGCAACATGAGCATGAGGAGGAGTTTTTGGAGTTGTTTTTTTTTTAAGGCAATAATAAAATGTTCTCGTCAAGTGAAACACAAAACTCACAGAAGCAAATTTGTCACTCAAAAAATAACACTACAGCCATGAAGACTACAGTTTGAAACCTATAAACAATATAATTAGTTTAAAAAATTAATAATAACTTTCTGCTGTGGCTAATCCATCTTCTGTGTCATTTTATGTGGTTAAATTCTTAGATCATTATTTTATTACATATTGAGCATATTTAGCTAAGTAAAAACTACATTTTGAAATATATTATAGTGTTGCAGATGACAACTGCTGAATTTCTAGGTAAGCTGGCATTTTCTTGGAGAGTTAAGGACTCTTCAGCAGTGGTGATGGAAAAAAAATAGTGCCCAACTGGCATATTTTTTCCAAAAATTTTCTTGAAAATCCTACGAAAGTAATCCTTCTGAAATGTATTTTAAAATAAATAAATTATCAAATGCAGATAGGATAATATGTGATTAGCTAAAGAATTTTCCATAATTAGGTAAAAAAAGAGGACACCATCACATAGTTTGCAACCCTGATTTCCCTTCGAACATAATTGTGATGAATCTTTTTTTAATGCAATTTTACTCTATCTCCATCATTCATGTTTAGGAGGGAAAATGTTCTCAACTGGTTTCTTATCTTCATATAGCTTAACTAATTTTTGAATCAAAACCTTACTTTTCGAGAGTACTGGTGTTCAAAATTTTCTCCTTTGGATATTAATTTTTTAAGCTCTGTGAATAGTCTAAGAGTACTGGTTATCTGTCCTAACACTGGACTTTACAACTGGCAGGGAAGTTTCTTTAGTATGCAGTCGTAATATTTAACTGACTATACCATTGCCTACAAGTTCAATTAATGAGTGCAGCCTAACCATGAATTTATTACAAATTGTGCAATGGTTGCCAACTCAGCAAAAGCAGCACATAATTTTGTCAAGTTCTTGTGCAGTAAAACAGAAAGAGAAAGCCAACTGCAGGCAGCATAGACTTTATTTCCAGTGACTAAGTTGTAACACAAAGAGGGAAAAAAATGAAAGATAGGTGGCCCCCTTTTCCCTTTAACAATGCATTTACAATCTTTCCTCTGTTATAGAAGTTTAATTGCCAGTGGAACCATAAGAACCTTTATAGAGAGTACTCAACCTTGAGTTTTTATTGTGCTTTGCTCTCTGTTTAGGCTAGCAGCACTGGCCCCAGCAGTGCAGTGGGCATGACCACTGGTTTCTCAGCCTTTTAGGTCAGACTAAGTCATTCTTTCACTTATGTTAAATGAGTGAGTGTTCTCTGTGAAATCAGGAAGCAGAGGTCTAAATCCATACCTGTCTTACATTTATTAGGATAAGCCAATTTGAGTTAGAACAGCTGAATTAGTATTTACTGGAAGCTAGATAAGGTCTGGGCTTGTACCCAAGCCTGGCAGTGTTCAGGGCCAGGCTAGATAAGGCACTGAGCAACCTGGTCTAGTGGGAGGTGTCCCTGCCCATGGTGGGGGGACTTGGGGCTAGACGATCTTCTAAGTCACTTACAACTCCTTAACATTCTATATTTCACTGATTCTAGATAAGAATTTGAATTGTCTGTTATACAAGTGCACATCCTTGTGTGCTCCAGAGAATGGATGGGCCAGAAACACATGACATGAGGATAATGGATCAATTCTGCCTATGGAATTTGTAGGCCCCGTGGATGGGATGAGTTGGTTGGGTTTGCGATCCTTACGTTTCTCTATTTTCACTAATGCAGTGCCCCTTTCTACTAAATTAGAAAGGATCATGTAACCTCAAGGGTCAAATGCTACTTTCCATAAGTGGTCACAGTTCTCAATGCCATACAGAATTAATTTTCCCATTGCCAGTAGGAATTACATGCAGGTATCCCAGGGCAGGACGTGTGATTGTATTTGCATCAGTCAAGATACAGACATTAACAAGGCAGTTCTGGGGGAAAGAAAAGTTCACAATTTTCCAAATTCAGAAGACCTAGCTAAAGTTTGTCTCATGCATTTTCTTCTCCTTTTTCTGCTGTGTGGGATTTTCATCTCCTGAACTTATTTGTTAAGTTAGTAAGAAGCATTAACCATTGAAGTTGTCCTAAAGAAAAGTAGGCATGGTTAAAGTAGTAGCTGTTGAACAGAGGTCAGCACTACCTGGCACTATCCATCCAAGTTTGGGGTTCTGGAGAAAGGCCATGAAATACATGTAGGACTCTGAATGCTACAGGCAGACAACAACTTAGTTATGTTGCATCTTGTGCTTGGTAGTGCTCTTGGCAAACTGCAGTAGCTATGTGGGCAAGCAGCTTTCCAGTCCTCACTAATGTGAAAAGAGAGAGCTCTAACTTTGTGTCATTGCAAGAATAAAGCTTTGAGGAGAGTACATCACAGGAAAGCAGCTTTGGTAGTGACAGTCATGGTCAGACCTGTCTCCTTTGATATGTCCCTCCAAGCACTTGCAAATTCCATTTCTTTAAGAGCTGGCAAAATAGTGTAGCTGTGGTTGAAAATAGAATCTGTGTATCCTTCCTTCCCAGACAGGGAATATAAAATGTTCGTGGAAAACATTTTGATTAAACAGCACTGTAAAAAGTCAAACAATGACAAGCTGATTCATTGAAGTAAAAATTCATTTATTAATTTGAAGAGATGCTCATTGATATCCTCTGGGATATAATCTCAGATCGAGACTAGCTCAGGTGAGTTAGTCTATCCTGTTGCCTTGACGGAAGGTACAGCCCATTAATGCATTCTTCACAGTGAAAATGTGAAATAATAATAATAATGATACTTCTTTAAAAGTTATGGGGATGACTATGCTTCCTTCCTAGTTTTTGCATTTAGAAAAAAAAAATGATGCAAGAGTGGAGAGGACTGGGTTTATGGCTCAGGCTTACTGCACTGGATATTTCAGTATTACTGCTAACACAGAAGCTGGAGGAAGGATGGTTTGTTTAAAACATTTGTCAGCAGCAGAGGAAAAAATGTTCAGTTTGTGACTCAGCCACATGCTATATGTGAGTGACCACAGGCAACAAATGGATTCATTATGTACAGCAGTTCCTCAGGTACCAAATTGAGATAACAAATCCCTTTTTTGCTTAGTTTACCTGTTGATGTTATGGGTGCTCTGATTTATGTGAATATAATTAACACACTGGACTGCAAATATTGAATCTATGAACACTTCATAATCTTTCTGCTGTGACTTCTTGTATTTTTCCATCTTCTGGAAATATTTAGATTCATAGGTCATTTTGAGTCAATTTAAATAAGAACCTCATTTTCAAATATAATTTTGTTCTACTGTGTTTTAGTAATCTGCTCTATATACAAATTGAACCTATGTGGTGCATTGTTGTCTGTGCACTGTTGAAATGTTATATATTGCAACATGCTTCTGCTTCCCAGAAATGAAAGTATATGCAGTGATTTTTGTTTTTTCTGGTATTGGTTTTATTTGTCATATACAACAAAGGCAGCACCATTAGCTTATATTTCTGTGATACTGAAGTCAATGAAATATGTTTCTACTTGAAGCCTTCAGGGAATTTGGTTCACACTTTCAGACCTGATGAAATATCCACCTACAAAACAAAGCAAAACAAACAAGGTTGTTCCTTCTGTCGGAGAAGTGTATTACACTAGGAAACCATAAGTCATTCATAGTCTGCTTCATGGGTAGCAATCAGAAGTAAAGAACTTGTTATGGGGTTATGGGAGTCTTTTCTCTCCTGGTGATAGGTGTTTTTATAGTTTATATTCTTTCAAATACATTTTATATTAGTCACAATAATGAGTAAATTCTAAAAGAAGGCCCCATTACATATCCAGATTTTTCACCTGAGGTTTTTGATTTCTGTGTTGAGGAGAATTGCAGAAGTCAAGTGGGCATAACTATATTTTGGTTGAGGGTATCCCAAACTAAGAAGCTCTCTGCATAGCTCTGCTGCTCTGAATAAGGACATTATCTCTGTGAGATATATTTGACAGATATATATAGATATATATAGATATGTATAGATATATATAGATATATATATAGATATAAAATGAGATATATTTGACAATCTGTGTTTGGACAAATATGAAGCCTTTCAATTTTTTTTTGAAAAATAGCTTTTTCCTGTTCTAAGAAGTATATAGCCAAGAACATTCAATGGGGAATGTGTGAAACAGACTTGCCAATAGTTTCATATATTTATCTTACAAGTTTGTTCGGTGTTGAAAGTATCTTACAAGAGATATTTTCAGTTAAAGATCTGCCAGTTTGGCATCATATTGTTAGCATAAAATAACCCGTGCTTAGCACACCAAACTGCCAAGAAATGTCTGCATTACTGGAACAGCACCTGACTTTAATGACCACTTTATTCTTCCAGACAGTGTTAGCTATTGCTTAGACTTTGATGGTTCAGAACAGAGCAATGCAGAGCTCTAGGAAAATGGTCTTGTTGAATATCTAATGAAGCACACCTCCAAGGTGCATATGAAGTGGAATCATTGGCAAGCATATTCAGCCTTTTTGGTATCTCAAGGAAAATTAGATCAAATCAGGTGATTATGTGAATTGAGGGCCCCACTGTGCTAAACTGCAACACAGCCATGTGTACCAAAAGATGAGGAGGAGGTTGCTGCTTCAAATAACTGACAGCCTAAATAGAAGAGGCAAAGATCAATTGAAAAATAAACACGTAGTACAGACAATGCCTGAGTTGTCCTGCATGAGGTAGAGTGATGGTCAAATTGGTGCCTGTGGACATTGCTTTCTTTTCCACTGCTACATTCAGCGTTCCTAAAACCTCGCTGGAAATGCACACAGTGCAATGATCTGTCTCTCTGAAGATGCTGTGAATGTCTGGTTAAATGAGTTTGGCTTATGCATCTTTCCATGTGCTGTCATGGGACTTTTTGTCTGTTTCCGAGCAGGGTGGTAAAGGTTGCAATCAGCACTGTGCTGCCCCTCCATCGGTGGGTACAGAGCATCTTTGGGCTGCATTGCCATCAGGAGGAAGCAGAAGATGGAAAGGAAACCAAGCAAAAAAAATTTTTTTTCAAAATGTATTTATCTAAGTGAATTATGATTTTATTTTAGTTTAGGTCTAGGGTAAACAGATGTCCAAACTATGTCTACAACCTAGCAATGCTGATGAAAAATAATGTACTCATGAGAGGGAAAAAGAACATTATACCTTCAGCATCAACTTGTCTCTATTCTGTGACTAAATGCTCACCTTAAAATAACAGGTATTCAAGGAAAATAAATACTGTTCAAGATGAATGGGGGAAGGAATACGTCTGATGTAGTATGAATGCAGTATGAAGTGATAATCGATGTAACAAAATGAAGAGCGGTAGCTGTGTACCACTTCTGATATTAGACCTTGAATGTTCCATAAAGATTCTATAAAGACATTAAATTGTTTCTACTGGCTGTACTGTTACAACAGCTTCTGTTTCTCAGAGATCCTTGCATCCAAATCACATCTGTAAGAAGCTGAGGCTGCTAATTCTGTCCCCTCCTCAGGTTCTTTCACTCCTTTCTGCTCTTATACATCATACTTTTCTCCCATTTTCAAAACCAAATAATCCAAAATCAGAAAATATTTTTAGTAATGCAGTGACAATATAAATTATTTGTCTAACAGATAATCTAATGCCTTGCTGACTGGAGAGTTGATATATAGCAGTGAAAAAAGGATAAGAAAAAGTTTTGAAATTTCAAACCCAATCTTTTTAAAGAGGTTTTCCTACAAAAGAATATCACATATGCTCTGATTTGATGTTAATCGGCGTGTGATTTAAAGAGTTCTGAGTTCTTGAAGAGCTCTTAGAATCCATAGAATAGCCTATCATTTAATGATCTTGTCTCTGGCAAGCAGTTCAGGTTATTTATTTGTGATATAATACTTGCATAATGGCAGATGAGAGTTTAGTTACTAAATTCGTTATGGTTGTCCCTAGGAATCGATACATTTTTATTTAAACTTCGAGGAGGCTTTTTAGTGTTGCAGAATGGGTTCTCTAATTCACATGATACCAAAAAGACAAAGGATAGTGGCAGTTTTACATGAATTTTGATGACAGCACTAATCTTACTGGTTGATTGAGAACAATCAGGAAACTAGAGGGGCAGCATCATGAATCTGATGAAGTACCTTGTCTCAGCAGAACAAGAATATCAAATAACAAAGAGGCCACAAATAACTTCTTTCACAAGCATAAGTCATAGTTCCTGACTAGCCTAAAGCAGCTTGAAGTTTGGGTAGAGAGTGTATCTCCCTATGACAATAGGCTTTTTCAGCCTAAAGGCCTTAGATGTACTATTGACCTTTCCCCTTAAATAACCAAAGTATCTTAGAAATCCTGAGAGTAACAAACGTGATGAACAAAACTTGCAGAATTATTGAATATAAGCATTCCTATGATTTCTAAACCATTTTTTATTTTGGATGTGAACTTTCTGAATCACCTTCTTGATGTTAAAAGATTTAAAAATTTATCTCCTAGATGAATTTAGCCTCTATCTGCAGTCAAATAAATGGGTCAGAAATTTGATTTTTTTCTTGAGGTAAGCTGAGATATTTTAAGCAACTGTCTTCTCTCAGCTGTAAAAGATAAGCTGTCAGAGAAACAGGATAATCTTTACTTGGTGGTTTTCATCTGAAGAACAACTGAACAGAGAATATGGAGCACCAACAGCTGCTTTTAGAAATTCAGAACAATATCAACAAAAGAAAAAGAGTTGTGTAAAAGTATCAATATTCTGAATTGGGTGACCAATTAAGCTACTAAATCTGTATTTGTATCATTGAATTAAAAGGTCCAGGATGAATTTTGGCAGGATGTGCTTCTTTTGTTTTTCTTTCCTGGGGTTTTCATCTGTAGTCACACCAAAAGCAAAGGAGTGTAGTGATGATGGACATCCTTGTGAATAAATCATCTGGTGCATACTGAGGATTTATATGAATTGTTAAGCAATTGGCCAAGTTCCCCAAATAACCAAATCACATTAATATCTCTGAAGTGCTCCGCTGGTTCAGTAGAATCCTCACACCAACCTGAAACCCAGGTTTTTGCTAGATTGTTTGGGCAGTGTGCAAACAAATCCCTCGCTTTGAAAAGGTTATGACTACATTACATTAATGAGATTATATAACTCAGAAGTGCTTTAGACCTTTTTTCAAGATTGAAGATTTTTTTTCACACCCTCACATTTAGGGAAGAAGGAACCACTCATATTTTCTGTGCCTTATGAAAAAAAAAGAAAGAATTTCAAATCTTCTGTGCATCGTAAGCCAGGGTCAGTGGGCTAATGCCTCTAGTGGCACCATGTTTTTAATTCAAGAGTAACCTGGCTAGAATAAATCCCTTTGAGAAGAAAAAGAAATTAGAGAATGAAGATTACAGAGGTGCTTTTTAACATCTGAAGAGTGAATTAGTCTTTGGTTTCACCAGTAGGGTTGAAATTAATTTATAATTTACTGGTGGAAAACTGTTATGAGGAAACTGCTTTTCTGCAAGTCTTTTTCCTTTTATTTTCCTGTATCCTGAGGATACTGCTGTCCTGGTTTTGTCCCCTGACACTTTGTCAAAACTTTATATTTCTCCTGTATCTCCAGATTTGATTCTACCCAATACATTTTTCTTTTTCCAGTATATTACTGTTATTAATATATCAACCTCTTGACTAGCTATCAATCTAATATGGATTATTCAAATAATTCTGTCAATTTTATTTCAGCAAGTCTGAATAGAGAAAATTTCTTACTTTGGAGATGGGAGAAATATATTTTGGTTAAAAATATAATTATAATAATGCAGAGGTTCCATATTGTATTTCTAATGAAAGCAGGGATCTGGATTTGAATGCAGAACGTGTTGTAATTTCAGTTTTAAAATTCTTCAGTGAATTTTAAAAGTGTGGCCTTGACATATATTAAAGGGTCTAGAAAACACTATAGTTTCCAATTAAGAGATTATATATTTTTAGTATTAAATTTCATAATAAATTACATTTGCCATTATTTTATCAATGTATTTCCTCTGCATCTGTGTTGAAAATAACCACTAATACCTGTGATATGTTGCTAAGATATTTTCACATTTTGCACAAAAATAGTGAATCAATATGTAGGAAAGCATGAAATTCACTCTGGGCTGCTGAAGGGGCAGTCTCTACCTGTGTTCTAGTGGTCTTTAGCAAGTGACAGAATTCACACACCACTCATGTGAACTCATCTGTATTTTTTGATTCCCATTCTGCTTTTGACTGATTGTTAAGCTTTCTTTTTCAACTTGGTGCTACTGTGAGTATTTAACTCACATTGGTACTGAATTGAGTAAATGCTTGAACTCAGAAATGTGGTTTTGTGTTTCTTGTTTTTGTTTTTTTAAGCTTTAAATCCAAATCACCCTACCTCTTCTTGAAAAATTGAATTCTTTTTTTTCTGCGGAAGATTCTGTGGAGCGCTCCCTGGAAAGCTTGATTGCAGGTGTGAGAGGAATCATGCAGTAGAGTCCTGTACTGCTATGATTCACACATTTCACTGGACACTTCATTTATTGGCAAATGCGCATTGCACTGTACTTGTTCTCAAAGAGCTCTTAGAATCCAGAGAATAGTCTGTCATTTAATGACCTTTAATTCAATGGGAAATGTATACTGGTGGTGGGACTTAGTATGGTGATTTGGCAAGATTTCCTTTCTTATGTAAAAGTAGAAGTTAGTTTTACAGTTTCCTGATTGTAGCAGCATGTATTAAAAAAAAAAAAAAAAAATTCTCTTGTTCCCTTAGAGATGTCCTGTACTGACTTCTACTAAAATGCTGAGTGATTCTAACCCTCTGTGAGTTCTGTAATCTTGTGGAAGATTATCAGCACTACCTACATTTGCTGATTGGGCTTGTGTTGCTGGTGTAAATCTATGTAAACCCTCCATAAATCTCTGTATAGCTCTTCTCTTCTGTACAGTCTCGTATGATGAAAAGGTTTTCCTTCTTTTGCCCTGCTAGTGGGAGCAACTGGGAAAAAGAGGATATCAGAAATGCATTCCTGTACAGTGTTATTATACAGTGGTTGACACTCTTGGTTAATAGTTGCAGTATACACAAGTTAGCACAACTTGGTGCAAAGCCCCTCAGTGCCTTCATCATGCAGCTTCTCCTGGTTACCCCAGGCTTTACTCAGTCACAGCTGATGAGGCTCATCTGGCTGCATGTTTTAATTTTTGTGTCCGTGTAGAAACAATTTGTTTGGAAAAGGAAAAATCATTCCCTACTAAAGTCATTAGTAAGATTATTCCCTGCTCTGTGCATCATGTAGAATGAGGCTAGCTATAATATATATTATCTAATCTTTAGTTTATCTTTGTGTGCTTCAAAAATAATAATTTCCTTTAGTGCTTCAAAGCTTGCCATGAGATCATTAGTCACTTTTATCTAGGATGCAAATGCATCTGTACTTATATTACGGATTGGACACCGACTCACTACTATTTAAATACACAGTTAAAATTGTACTTACTCAGAAACATGGCAGTTGGAGCCAGAACCAATTTAGTAATCTGAATTTTAAAGCTGTCAGAGAATAGTTGTCATTCTGGTTTTGTGCTTTATAACGCAATGTCCTGGAAGACAGTGATGAATTTTGGAGTAAATTCTTCCTTTCATCATCTTCACAAAAAGAGAGCGTCTAATTGCTCCTTTCCTGTCATTATCCTCAATTTGCATCTCCCAACTCTGATACGTCTGATGGGCTTTTGCAAAGATTTTTACTTTTCAAAATCTTCTGAGTAAGATGCAGGATTATTTCGGGCCTGGATCATAGCTGTTCAATCTGAACTGGAGAAAGCAAGTTGAAAAAAGACCAGTATATCTGAGGGATTATCGTGACCTTGCTTCCCCTAGCTTCCACTTTTTTCAAAGTGTTATCAGTGCATGTGGCACTGTGTTTCTAAGACCTTTTTTGCCTACTCAGTTGAGAAAAGTATCCAAGCTCTTAAGTTTTGAAAAATTTATTTCTGTTAAGAAATTCCTACTTTATTGAAATTATTTTAAAATTCTGAAAAAGCGGAAAAGTCTAAAAGAAAAGAGAAGGCTTCTCTGCAATATGCAATTATATTGTCTCTCTTTGTCCCTACTTTATTAAATGTGGAAGACTTGAACAACAATAATAAACATGAGAAAATGTTAGTTCTTGTATAATCCTCCATTAGCATCATAAAAGAGAGTTCTGAATAAAGATTAAAGGTTTTTTTTAAAAAAAGAAAAAGGTTACAGATTTAAGTTCTCTCTGCTGCAAAAGAAGGAAACTTGAAAGAAGATAAACATAAAGGAAAATGGAAAAGATAAAGTAGAAGGGTTTGTTACAAAAACAAGTGCCTTTTCTTCTCATATTTTATGTCCATCAGGCAGTGGAGAGGCTGAAATGCAGACACATCATAGGAAAAACTGAAGTGCATCTTTGTCCTGTAGCTCATACAGACTTGGAATTCACAATGTCATTTTTCAATCAGGATTTTATGCAGTGGGCAGCATGCACACATATCAACATTTCCATAACACTGCAATACTATCTCTTCTTTTGGTAACTTTAGTTCAAGTGAACCTAATTAATACTTCAAAATTTAAAGATTTCAGGTGAAATTCTAGAAATAAGGTTGCAATATTTTGTACTGAAGGAACAACCCTTACAGAGTTGCCTTTCAAGGTCATGGGTAAAGCTCAGAAAAAATACATTAAACATTTATATACCATGTATATCACTTTCACTTTAAAAAGTAAAACTCCCCTTATAAATTCCTCACAGCTCATTTGTCACTGCAGCCTTCTAATAGTAGTTTTCACTGAGTTTGGCAACATGGAGGGGTTGCTGAGGGCGTTTGCTCAACTGTATTATGGCCAGAGGCCAGATCATGCTCTTGTAGAAAGGCAGGAGCCTTCCTGACTTGGGCAAGAGCTTCCTGAAGATCACAGCATTGCTGCCATTGTTAAGGACAGGTTATGCCATAGACTGCAGTGTAAAGTGCAATAACTGATCTTTTATTCTGCTTTGGAAATGCCTGTGCTCATAAACAGCTACCACAAACTAGGCAAAAAAAGCTGAATTTTAAGAGGACAGTGATGGGTTTGGAGAGACAGTAACCTCTGAGCTAAAAATACACCTTCTATCCCCCTATGGAGTCACACCTTGCAGGTCTCAGGGTATATGACCCAGTATTAGACCATGTGGTAGTCATCTGTGAAGCCATTTGGGTGGTGAAGGGAACATCAAAGGTAACTTCAGAAGATAAATTTATGAAAGCTTGTGTGATAAGTTGAAAATTTTCTACAGTTTCATGTTTTTGTTAATATTCAGTCTGAAACCAGACAATTGTTTTCAACTAAAGATCACCTTAAATCCAGTTAAAAATATACATGTAGTTAAAAATAATTTATTTCATTCCTTGAAGCCTTTTCTGAAGTGATTACTATTTATTTACCCATTTCTGCTCCAACCAATCTTAAAGGAAGGAAGAAAACTACCACCTTATCTGGCCTAAGCAATAAAAATAAACTGTAAGTCACTTGAGGGGTAATTTTAACCTTCTAGGTAAGAACATAAGCAAAATTACATAGGAAATGTACAGGGGAACAGTCATAACTTGGAGCACAGTTTTTACTGCTCGAGTGAAATATCATCATGAACTTTCACTGAGTTGAAGTGAGAATTAATTTCATTCTCTGTGTCCCTGGTAGAATTTTGTTAAATTACTGCAGGCCTTAACTTTCTGCATGTTGGAAAATAATGCACCACTTCCCCAGACAATACAGTGAGTTTTATAGCAGCTTAATTTTCTTTCATTATGTGATTTCATGTAGGACCTGTAAAGATGTGATCTGCACAACGCTAACAATCCTTCAAAGTTAAAGCTTGAACAGATCAATGTCTTTGGGCCCATTAAACTCAAAGCACAAAGCACGTCACGTTGATGGCCAGAAGGATTAATAAAGGTATAAGAGTACGCAGAAATGAGAAAACCATGAGTAATTATGGAAACCAGACTCAGGATCATTATTCCAGAAGTCATAAACACAAGGCTCTGAGTGCTCTGGCACTGTGTTCTTTCAGTTCACTTTTATTCTGGTGCAGGATCATGGCACAAGGTTGAAAATGTCTTTTCTCCCTGTTAAGTGCTCCAGCAGAGATGTTATAAATGTATTTATAGAAACTGCTTCTAATTTAGTGCTGAATCAGTACATAAGGAGGAGAGAAAGGGGGGTGGTTCTAGAGAGAGAGAGACAGGAATACTTAAAATTGGTTGGTCTGTATTTTGGTTCTGTGCAGAGCTGCTCTGCTCCATGTGAACTATGTACAGTATTGTGCAGTACTGCAGCATGTGACAGACAAAGAAATCTGTGGCCAGATGTAGTCTCTGTGGTACTGTAGTCTCCCTTCATATTCCAATTCTCCTTTTATATCCCAAAGAGAGACCACAGAAACTATGAGAATACAATTTCCTTGGCCAATATGGGCTGCTACCCAGATCAACAACACGCAGTCTTAACCATTTCCATGTGATGGTTGTGTCTGTTGTAGAAAAAACTCATAGAGATGAATAGAAAATAGTGGCCCTGTAGACCGGTGGGAAGTGATTGCTTTCCCTCATCTCCACTTACAAAAACATATGATGTAGTTAAATGTTCCATTAGCTTTCTCTCCACGGCTCCATCCATCTCTTACAGAAGTGTACTTCCAAGCTTATTTTCCAATGACACGTGCTTCCAAGTTTGAGATGAGAAAACTGATTCTGAATGATATAGCCCAATTTTCACTTCAGGAAGCTGAAGAATATTGCAAAATCTTGGCAAATATTATTCTGCAGCTATTTTATCAAAGCACAATTTTAAATATGTCCCTTAGCACACATATAGTGGTAGTTTTTTTCTTTGTTTGGGTTTTTTTGTATTTTTGTTTGTTTGTTTTTGATTGTTTGTTTTGTGTGTTTGGGTTTTTAAGTTGTTTGGTTGTTTTTGGGAGGTTTTAAGTGTGGGGGGTTTTTGTTTTGTTTTGTTGTTTAATTTTTTATTTTTTTTTTCTTTTTTTGTGTTGGGGTTTTTTGGTTTTTTTTCATGTTCTGTATGGATATTTTAAAAGATTGGGAGTCAGAATTTTCGTTATGTTCTGCTTGCCCTTGGTTAGATTCAGGATTCTGGCCAGCTGCTTTGTTAAATCTAGGCCATATATTTCTCTTTCTATGTCACTGAAAATCTCGAGCAGAAGAAAACAGTCACAGCCCTATAGTGTGAGAGAGACTAGCAGTAAAGAGAGTTTAACCTCACCTTCCTGTCACTCTCTAGCTTCATAAATGACTTCTGCAATAGCATATGGAAGAGATGAGTATAGATAACCAGTCTGCTCTAACTTCATGTGTTCACTCATCAAGGCCAGAAGTACATGAGCATAACTCGCCTGTTCATTCTCTGCAGGCAGCATGAGCACCAATATCACTCTGCTAAGAATTTGGACCTGTTTTCCATCCCCAGAGGCAAGGATTTTCTTCTCCATATGTCTCTGTACCAGTAATGCTGCAATAAGACTGTTGATTGGATAGAGTTCTGCTGTCATGTATTGTTCTGCTATCATGTATTGTTTGCGTAACACTTGAACAATGGGTCAGGATCCTGCAAAATATTTCGGATGAGTAAGGCCGTGAAAGTAGAAGTAATTGTTCTTACAGCTGTTTGGTGATTTGAGGAAGCAGTCTATTTTACATGAATGCAAAGAAAAGAAGCTGGCAACTAAATAAACCACTTATTAAATTCTTAGTTTTCTATTAGTTTTCATCTGGTTTATTTTTTCTCCTATATTATATTACTCAAGTGAAAATTCACTGCATGGCAAGTAAAGCATGCATAACAATTCTATTTCTTTTTTAAAAGGCTGAATTTTCTATTTATCCCCTGGTGCTTAAGTCTGTGTAAATGTTATATTAATTATGATATATGTTGCTGCCTATTCATACCACCTGGAGTTATTGCATTCATACATGTCAAGAGTATGCAATGCCTACATGGATTGCAGAGGTGAAAGGATCCATACTTGGCCCTTGGTGGGCCACACACAACATCCTGTAAGATCAAGGTCTAAAGAATTGTACTCTCAAGGACTTTGGTGGAACAGGGGACTTGGAGCATGTCAAAAGCTGTACCTGACTGATTTAACAGCTGAAGTAGGGGTGCAGGTAGAACTCTTCTCATCCTCTTTTGGAACTTATTCTGTACTATGAATATTAAGTTAGGACTCTTAAGAGTTTCCATTATTCTGAATACACACCAGCAACCAATTCTCCACTGATGTCAGTCAGTATAATTTCACTGATGTTGGAAATTTTCAGAAATTTCAGGGTTTAACCTTTTATGATAACCAGGAATCATCAAGTTCCTTTTCCAAATGATTACCAAATGCTAGCAGCGCTCTGGATGTTATGATATAGATTGCCACAAATAGCTTTCTTCACTGTTGAGGTAAATATGTTCCTGAAATATCAAAATAATTAAATAGATAGTTTTGTAGTATTTTTCTGTAGAGACTTCCAAATTGCTTCGTTCTCCCAAATTAAAAAGAAATTATCTAAAAGTTTAATCATAGGACTGTGAAAGGTTGCAAATGTGAAAACCGGGAGCTTTATTGCTTTCTTTAAATAATATGTTGCTATTGTCATTTGCATAGTTTAAAAATAAACAAACAAACAAAACCCATTCCTCACCTTCAGGTTTAAATTAAGAAAACTATTTTCATTCATTGTTTTGAAATAATTCACTTTTGCAGGCTAATTTTGCAGTATAGTAAAGATGGTTGTAATTGCTGCCTAGGAAGGGATACGTTTGCCAAGATAAGTTCTGTCACTTCTCCTCATTTTTTCTTTAATCTTTACCTCTGAAAATAAATGTCATGTTGTGGTTCAAGCACTGTTATAAGCAATAGCATGCTTGAGTGCAGCTGTAATTGAGTATCTACCTATTCTTCCCTTTACAAAATTGGATGAAGGCTTCACAGTTAAACCCAGGTGCACCAATCAAAGTTAGAGTCAGGGGGGGAAAAATGCAATTCTGTGTGGTCTCATTTTCATAAACATTCTTTTGATTGGGCTATTTCAGCCTGTATGTGGTTCTGTGAACAGAAGCAGAGAAGTAAAGACCATGGGCTAACACTGTTCACACAGGCAAGAGGAAATCATTTCCTTGAAAGAAAGAGCAGTATATATTGGAGGGAAACAATGTGTCTTTAAGACAAGAGAAGAAAGATCATGTTTTATCTTACCGTTCTTCTAAAGAAATCAGGGATAAACCAAGACATTTTGAGGAGCAGATGTAAGTCACAGGATTCAATTACTTCAGTGATGCTTTTTGGACCAGGAGTGACAATTGTAGGAAAGGAATTCAGGCTGTTCCAGGTATTTTCACAGCAGCACGAGGAAGGTCAAAAGAAATAGGTGAGAGTGAGCCAGGACACAGCTTGATAAAGAAGACCAAACTAAGGACAGAGGCATGGAAAAAGAGAATGGAAAAACATAGAAGGAGTTGTCAGTGATGGATGATAAGATGACAGGAGATTCAACCACTGAGATCTGATTTCTTTCTAGAGAGTCAGAAGCTGTGTAAACAGCCTTTTGGTCAGAGGTAATGTTGAATTATCCCCTTTAGACTAAAAAGGACAATATGTTGAGAGGTAGAAAATAGGTTGCAGCATGGCACTTGCAGTCAGTAGGGTGAGACAGGTTAAGGAGCACAGAAAAGAGTGTGAGATGAGCAATCCAGGAAAGATAATGGAGTTGGTGTAGGGCTTGGCTGTAGATGGTAGCAACAAAGAAACTGGGAGGAGTGAACATGGAGACAATCAGAAGGAGGGCAGATACAGGAGAAAGACTTCAAAACAGAGTGGAGAATCACAGAATCATAAAATCATTAAGGCTGGAAAAGATCTTTAAGATCACCAGGTCCAGTCATCAATCCAGCAACGCCAACATGTTAACCACTAAATCATGGTTTCAAGTGCCACATCCACAGGTTTTTGAACACTTCCAGGGATGGTGTATGCTAGTTTATGCTGATTTTCTGCATAAGAACTCAGAATTGTAAGTGTGTGAGACAAGGTTTTGGACTCTTGTAGGCATGAGGTTCTCTAAGGTAAATGAAAGAAAGAGGATATATTTCTCAAAAGACTGATTGAAGTGGCAAACCTGTAGGGAAAATATTGTGTCACAGGATCATTAAAGATTGTATTATAATAAAAATACAAAGCAACATTAATTAAAGCTACTAAACTAGGACATTTTCTAAATTTTTAGTGCTATGGTTTACAAGTATAATAATTTTATTCTATCATAACTTATAGCGTAGAGGCAGTCATACAAGTTTTATTTACCTCCAGGGTATAATAACATCTTAAGGGGGATAAAATAATATTTAGATTTTTATCTTCCTTTGCTCCTGTTCATAGAAATGGCAACACTAAAGTGTACTCTGGAAAAAAAAATTTCAAGCTCACTTTAATGTAAAGTAATTACAGCTATCAGTAAATGTGAACACTGAAATGATGTCTTAGTAGAAAACCAAGTATTGCGTTAAATATTAAAAGAAAAAATTTAGTTGGCCTTCTCAGGGAGACTGCCTGCCCATAAATTTACACTTTTTTTTTCAAATCTTTAATTAGTTTTATGCAATTATTCGGATGTTATTGAAGGAAAGAAAAAAAATAAAATATGTGTTGGCAGTTGCAGCTACAAGTCTTGAGTGATACAGAAAACAAAAGTAAAGATTCTGAAAAAGTAGAAGCTTGCTTAGAGCATATTTAGCCCAGTGTTCATAAAACAGAGATTATGTTGTTTATTTACAGTAGCTGTGTAAAGCTTATGTGAGTCATGAAATAATTAATAACATGTGAGAGAACTAGTTCATGATCTTTGTGCCAAGCAGACATTTATGTACCAGCTGGGAAAGCCAGTAGCATTTTTTATAAAAATACAGTGGAGCTATGGTAAAAGAAAAGAACAATAATTAAAATTTTCTGCTGTCAGTGGATGTGGATTATGCTCTTTTAATCTCAGACATTTCTCCAGGGTTTCTGTTAAACTCAGAAGCACTCGAAATGCATTTTGAGTGCTGGGGTAGCTCAGAAAAACATTGAAATGATATGCTGGTTAAAATGAGAAATGTTTTTGTCTAAATGAAAGTGTGAACTGAGCTTTCAAGGAGTTTTCTCCACACAGCAGCACTACACAGCGTTCCTTACCAAAAAATGTCCGTGGACTGTCTTACCTTCACAGGTGCTCAGACAAGTCCTGGTTACATTCAGCTCTTGCAAGGAATCAGAAATAACTCCAAAGTCTTCAGGAGGGAAAAGAGTGAGAAATAGAAGAATTCCTTTATGAGAGATGAGATGGTTTTAACCAAATTGTTGCAGTAGAGGAGACTACTGCTACAGAGAAAACCTCTGTGTTTAGTTTATTTTATCTTTAGAGACTTAAAACTTTCTAGATTAGCTGAATATTTATGATAAAATCAGCCTTGAATCTTATTTATTAGCTGGCATTCACCTTTGGTTCTATGTGTCTTTATTTTACTTGACTCAGTATATTAGCATTTGAGCCAAGTGAGAATGTACATATGAATAGTTTCTTGGCTAATTATTTTTTTTTCAATAAGTATTTTTAATCTCACCTTCATGAGTGATAGCCAGGAGCTGCCAAGAGCTACCTGTTAGTGACATGTCAGAAGACTCAGAAAAAAAATGTTCCTTAAAATGTATTTTTATGTTCATTTTAGTGACATAATAACTCTGCTGAAGCAGGGTGTGCACATTGACAGATAGTGAAATGAATTTAGCATGTTTAATTTAATTTACTTGAAACATGAATAAGTGATCGTGAATGTGATGGTTTCTATTATTGGCAAGAGGCAAGCAACAGTTTACTATAAGAAAGATAGTTAAAACGGGAGCAAATCGAGATATGCTGATTTCAAATGCCCAAAATGAAGCACAAATTTGACCAAGCTTCATGAGATTTTATGCTAAATCTAGCCATCTGTGCTAAAATTAAAGTTATTCTGTGGTTAAAAGTGAAAAAATGAAAAAGTTTAGGGTTAAAAAATTATCTGCTTCATTTTAGATGTCTCTTGTCTCCTGTGTGACCTTAATGAAGTCACTAAACTTTTGCTGCAAAATCATTTTTTTTAGTATACGAACCAAGAGAAAGAACAGCCTTTGTAATTTTCTTGTGAAGGCAGATTAATGAAGAATCATAAAATAGTTTCATGTCACCAAGTGTATTGTGAAATGGAACATGCCATCAAGTTAAATATATTTAGTTAGTATTGTCAAAATCAGCCTAAAAAATTACTCAGATCAGAAAAAAACACATTTCCAGGTAGATTTCAAATAATGACATATTACTGCACTCAGTCATTTCAGGTTTTGTTTCCACCCTCTCTCTGTAAAAATGCCTCACTACATGTTTAAGTCACAATACATACGCTCTGGAATCCTTGAGCAGGGTTTTTTTGTTAAACCCTAAATTTGTGAGAATTTATAACATTGTGGGAGGACTGGGATTTTTTTTTTTTTAATCTAAAAACATAATTTTTGTTTTCATGGTTATGGATAATAAACATATGATTTAATATCTTTCAAGTGGGAGAACATCTATTGAGAAAAATGCTATATGGTATTTTAGGCCTCTGACTTAGTTATTTAGATTATTTTTCATGTAAGGATGGTGAAAAAAGATAAAAATAAATCAACATTTTTAGACTCATTATCCAAATATGGGCTTTTAAATACAGATGCAGATCTATGAATAATCTGTAGGTCAATATTAGTTTTAGCTAGTAGAAGTTCAATTAAAAGGAATTTCTGCAGTACATTTGACTGAGGTCCAGTTCTTATGTGTTATCCTATTCTGAGTTAAAGATTTTCAATTAAATTTGCTGACCGTAGGCTTGTTATAGGCCTTAGTGGATTTCTTCTGCAGCTCAGAGTATCTCTGATTATCATTACTTATTTTCTTATTTATAATTTTAAATATGTAAACAGAGGTTGACAGAAATGTTAGAAGTGTTATGGCCTGCTGTATTGCCCTGAGAACTGTTTTGTGAAGTATCTCGTTATTGTGACTTTCACATTCAAGCATAACTTATATGGACAAAAAACATTCTTTTTTCATTTTGATAATTTGTATTGAAAAATAATGCATTCTGTAGAATTCTGTAGATAAAAGCACCTCTAGTTGGGCTATGGCACAAAAAGCATTATAGCTAACACAGTTAGTGACTTAGATGTCAAGGTCCTCCATTACACATTTATGCCATAGACATTTTTCTAGGAGAAAGTAACAGCTAAGAATAATGTGAAGTATCATTTCAATGGTGTACCACATATATGTGAATTAAGCTCCAAACATCCATTTTCAGATAATGTCTTATAGCTTTCCAGTCAGTAAACACAGAGAAAATAGTGTTTTGATCATTGGGGTAAGAAAAATGCCATTCACTTCCACAAACAAAGTTTGCCTTTCATTTTTTCCAGTTTTATTTTCTCCTTTTATAAGAGAAGATAAGAGTGTGTGACTCAACTGAACATAAAGAAAGCAAAACCAGGTTGAAGCAAGCAAAAAACAAGAAAGCAAAATCAGGCTGAAGGACACTGACAAATAAGCATGAAACAAGTACATACATGTTCACACATTAAAGTGTATGCTCTTATTATTTATAGTTTTTATTAAAAGATGTTCTTTCTGAAAGAAGTAAAGAGCTATATTAAGTCAGTTAACCTGGGAAATTTCATAGCCAAGGGGTTGGAGCTTTCGTAAGATGAATATGTAAAGCCATCCAGAATTTTCTTCCAGGCAAAAGCAAGAAAAAATCAGAGAATGATTTAATGTTTAACTACCCTAAAAAATATTAGGAGAAAGTGAAGAATCTACAAGGAGCAGCAAAGATGTTTATCAGACAAGAAAGTATGCTCTGTTCCGGTGGCTGCAAAGTCAGATTGAGTAAAGTGAAGGTGAACTAGACCTTCTGGAGAACAAAATGAAGCAGATCATTTTACCACCTAAATAGAAATGAAATAAGGAAAGAAGAAAGGCAGTTCATTAGGAGGGGGTAATTAGGATTAGATATACTCCAAACAAAAAAGTTCGGTAAGGATCATTTAGAACCTAGACATGGGGGGGAAAGGATTACTGAGAAAGTGTGTAAATTTGGGGGTTTGGTTGATTAGTTGATTTTTTTTTGTGTGGTTTTGTTTTTTAATAAAAAACAATGTACTTCATCTGAGACAGAGGCAAAACCAAGAACTTGACTTGGGATGTAGGGGAACAGATTACCTCCATAACAGAATATCTGAAGAATTTAAATACAAAATTGCAAGTTTGACATCCAGGCTGTTTGTTTCATTTATAACATCACAAGTAACACTAAAAATATTAATATAGAGCTTATTTTAGGAGAAAAACACCTTTCAGGAGACTTTTTTTTAATTTGGTTAACTCTATAAAAAGCAAAACTTTGAAATAACTTCGTGGTGTTGAAAAAACAAAGTCAGAAAGATGAATGGAAAATGGGGCAAAATACGTCAAGACTTTCATAAAGGATTAAAAAGGTTGAACCGGTTTCATAGTTCTTTCACGGAATTATTGATTTTATCAGCTGAGGACATGCAGTGAGGAATCAGTCTGTAATTCATTGTGATGTTCAGTATGGAGAGATGAGAAGGAGTAAAGCTGCTGTGTAGTAGATTAGTGAGATCTCATCTGAAATTGTGTTATTTTGTGTTCAAGAAGAAGGTAAAATTGAAATAAACACAAGACATACGAAGTTGCTCAACAAAGTGCTTGTCTTACTGAAATAGCTTTGTCTAATTGCTTTAGCAAAGCAAACATTGATATATAAGAGGAGTTTTAGTCAACCTCTGTAGAAAGATTCAGGAAAGATTACCAGAGTAATAAAGATAAATATTTCAGGTAAAAGAGGTAAAAGAAATGGTTAAAAACTGAATATGAATCCATTAAGCCTGTAAATTAATGGCATTTGGGTTTTGGTTTTAAGGGAGCAAATTGAAACTAATTTTAAATATGAGGCTACCCTGTATTTTCTCTGTGATTGTAGGCTGGACTTGTTGATAAAAGGAATATCTTTCCAGGTGTTCTGTCCTATCCTGTACGTAATACAGCCATTCACCTTCAGTGATGTGTTTGTGTGCCATTGCCCCATTGACAGGACTGGGATTTTTCTTGATACAGGTTTATGTTTTAGTCCAGATTAGCAAATTTGTCAGTATATGCTTGAGTCCTACTGAAGTCGTGAGCTATTGAATTTATTTACTAAAACATGTATCTCTGTATAAAAAAATACTTGAAGAAGCAAACTATGTCATTATTTTGTTTAAATGTGAGTATAGATAATGCCACTGATATTTTAACACTATGAAGATAGAACTTTAACTCTGAGGAACAATGGAAGATTTCTCAGCCCTTCTTAAAAAAAGCTTTTCCTCAAATCTAATTCACAGTTTTGTGATTGTCATCAGTGTGTGCCAAGCAACAAAACAGTGCTGATGTTGATCCATGATATTAAGCCATTATTATAGTATATATATATATATAAAATATATATATAGTATATATAGTGTGTCTCTTTGAGCTGGGTGTTTATATGCTGATATGATATGTACAGAGAATTATGGTCCATTATTCTCAGTGCAGTCACTGCTGTAATTTTGTGTGTGTGTGTGATATAAGTGAGAAACAGAGGAAACAATAGACAAATGTATCTACTTTTATGTCTTGGCAGTTTCTTTTAAAATCAGGCACCTCTTCAGGTTAAGATAATCGGTGAGATACTCATTAGTGAGAAATAAAAGGTTTTCACTGAAGCTAGAGGACTGCTACAAAAAAGAACTATGATACTGAATATCTTGCAGGTGAGACAGCTTCTTAAAGTTAAAAATGCTATAATGGCAGTTAATTTATTTATTTCATTCTGTTTTTAAATTCATTTCAGAATATGGTGACTTTTTTATTTTTCTATCTATTAATTGTTATTATTTCATTGCTGTGTAAAGGATCTCCATGTACAAAGTGCCATGCAAGCACTTACCTAAAAACAGTTATTGATTTAAAAGTATTATAAGCTAAAATCTAGTGGATGGACTATTAGGCATGTTGCAGAATGAGGGAGTATTCATAAGCACAAGCACCTTTTCTTTCCCACATGGACTGTTTCTAATGAAGAAGAGCCTTTGGAAAAGAAGACAAAAATTTGTCAATCCAAAACTGGCAGGTAGTTTGTATAGCACTAGTTTTATATCAAGGGGAAAAAAAAAAAAAAAGAAAAAAAGAAGAAACTAGTATGTTAAATCTTTCCTACTATCAGAGAAGAAATTATGTTTATCCTATAACTCTTCCACTTACTCATGTGTGTGTGTGTGTTTAAATAAGTTCAGAACATAACTGTAGAAGTTAATTTTTAATGCAATAACTTTTTATGATAAATGAGATCTACAAAGCAGATAAAACACAACATTTCTACTATTTAATGTGGTCTCATCAGTACAGAAGTGCAGATGGTCACTCACCCAATGCACTGAGTATCCTGGAGGGAAGAGGCATTTTGCAAAACAGTTGCTTTAAACTCATATTCTGTGTAAAGCAAATCATAAATAAAAGGAATGTGGCTGCAGCTATCAAATACATGGCATAAATATGTTCACACCTCCAAAAGGTTGTTTGCACAAAGATTGCCACTGCCAAAAAAAAAAAAAGAGAAAAATGTATCATGAGACAGGATAAAAATTCCTGGATAGTTATAATAGCATGAAGCTTTTGTTCTTTTGAATAGAAACCTTTTTACCCAGAACTCAACAATAAAGAATATTTAGTTGAAAATATTGGGTTTACTCCTAGAGTTTCAGATTCTCAAAACAGAATTTAAAGTAGTGAGTCTCTTTAGGAGTTACTGATGCATGGGATGGCATAGTATTTTAAGGCTGTTTAAGTCATTGAGCAGCAATCATCCATAGGGTGTACGTCACCCAACATAATTACTTTCTTTGGCTATATGGAATGATCAGTATTAAAACTTGTTCATTTCAATCTCTAACTCTGTTTCTGATTATTGAAAATTAAAAGCCTTGGGGCTTATATTTATTTTTAAAAATAATTTCTATATTTGTTAAAGTTTTGACCATATTCATGTGCCATCAAAAACATGATGTCAGTACTTTTGGGAAGACCACATTGGCATGAAGTGGTTGCTAACCCTCTCTCAAAGTGCAAAAAACCCAGACACATCAAGAAAGGGCCTTGACTGCAGAACCTATTCACAGGAAATTTTATGTTCTCTTTTATGAGAGTGGCAGAATTGCCTCTGAATTCCAACTGTGCACACTAAACCATTCTGCTATTTTGTGGCTTCACAGAGTTTTACTAAGAAAATGAGTCTAGAAAATCAGTAGCGTTGCATCTATTTATGCTTTTATCCTCATTTTATCTTTCATATTGATTGACTTTTCAGGTGTTTGTCTGACTTAAGATTTGAGAATTGCTCAACTATTACATAGTATTCTCAAAATTAATGTCTTGATTTATGAAAGTCTTTCAAAGGAAAACATTCAAAAAATCTAAAAAAGCTATCTAGGGGGTCTTTTAATGGTCTTTAAACTTCACATAACTTTCATATAGATTCAGAAAGATAATCAAGGAGTTATGCAGGAATTTCCAGACTGGGTGGCTCTGTTATCAGCCACCAGTGGCAATGACAGCTGCTATCACTGCAGATATGCACAGAAAGTGAAGAGTAATTTCCCTTTTCACTTTCTAAACTGTAACCTATGTATTATTATCTTCTCATTTCCCTTATGCTTTTCTCACTCTACCTCACAGATCCTTTCTCATTCCTGAAGTAGACCCAAATGGTCCCTTCATTGCTTTAAGAAACAACCTTAGTTGCTTAGTATAAACATCTCCACATAAGCAGAGCTAAAAGCTGTTTTATTTTCCATCTGCTATAAGCAATCCACATTGGTCTGTTTGCTACACCTCACCAGAGGAACTAGTCTTTTTAGGTAATAAAAATTTTGTTCCAAATCTCACAACTAAGATGTTGCAAACATTTAATTAGCAGATTTCCTTATAAGAATTTTCTCATCTATGTAAATGTTAATATATTTATTATCAGCTACTGAAATTGGCATGAATACCACATTCATAGCCTGTCTTCTTAGTGTCATTATCTTTAAATACCAGAAACTACTGGGACTTTTCTTTCTTTATGTTTTGCTTACTAGTACCATAATCCTTTCACTTAAAACATCATTTTGGGAATCCAGACCTATCAGTAAACGCTGATTCCTTGAATACCAAAATATTTCTTTGGTCATATCCCATTAAGTACTGATGGGAATGCTAACATTGTATTGTACTCACTTTTAGCCAACAAGGCTGCAGCACTGTAGAGTTGTGGTTTTGCTTTGATTTATTTCTGAGTGTATTCCAAACCATATATTTGCTCATTCTGACATCTACCCTGGAAACAAATGCTCATTTCTTTTCACCATTTATACACACAGGCTAAATAAGCATCTTAAACACAGATGTCTAGGAACATAAAGTTGGAGGGGATAAGTTCCCCCCCAGAGTCACTATTCTGTCAATTCACCTCTTGCATTCATGATACTAATTTCAGTTTTCCATGGTAAGTTTTCATCTTTTCCTTCAGAAGGTATTTTAAATTCTTTGGTTGTCAAAAGGCCTTTTGACAAAGATAGTTTTTTTGAAACTATAGAATCTTTTATACACCAAATTATCAAGGAAAGTTAATTCACTTTGAAGTATATATGAAGGAACCTGCATTACAATTGATTCTTCTCCAGGCCTTTTTTCTCTAAGGTAAGCTTGGACAGGCAAAAGACACCCTGCAGCTACAGGGTCCCAACGGTGCCTTACTTGTAATGATTTTTGCATTCAACATTTTACATGAAACCTTTTGTATATATTATGTGAGTGATCTTCAGCTAGTTCTAAGTTAATTCCAAAGGGGGCTGAGGGAAACCTTTGGAAAATGAACAGAGCTCATTTTTAAAAAATGGTCAAATACTGAACTGAATTCAGCACTACCAAATGCAGATGAGACCAGAAGGAGCTATTTTGTGGCTAATTCCTCAGCAGGTGAACAACTTGCCACCACTTCCCTGCCCTAAATGAGGTGTAAAAAAAGGAAAATGCTATCATCAGTAGTTCTGTTTTCCGTTGACTCTTGTTCAATGGAAAGTGAAACTCTGCCTGCAGTAGGAACTAATGGAGTTTGCTCTCACACACACACCCACTCAAACTCCAGGAATCATACTTAACCCCTTAACTTATTTTACATTTTTTCATAGCTCCCACAATATGATAAAGTTTCAAAGCTCTAAAACCCAAGGTAAACTTTCGCTTTAAGTCTGGCTTTTCTGGGATATGTTCTTTGCAGACATCCATTTTGGATGTCAGAAAACAGCCTACAGCTAAAAAGACATTGACAAAATCTATTTGTCATATGCAAGTAAAAAGCAATTATCATCCTTTTATGATGAGATGGAAATGAATAGGGGGAAAAGCTGAGTTTAAGTATCTTGTATGCTAATGAAAGTCTGAGATTGCAAATATTTCTATTACGAGTATGAGACATTTTTTGCTTCCTAGAGAAGAGGTCAAGGATCTATCAAGCTAATTCTGTCCAACTGAATCTCTTTTGTTTTCATACAGTACTCATAACAGGACATTGACAATTATTACTTCTTCTGAAGTGCCACTGTATACAGCTGATTATAAGACCCAGACTGCCAAAAGTATAATGAATATAATCCTAATTTAGTTCATTCCGAATGTGCATTCTCTGATGTACTGCTGCCATTTTTTTTTTTTTTTGAGTCAAATGAAAGGGGATTGCCTGACATAATTTAAATAATCTCAAGTCATGTATAGCTGGTTTTTATTGTTTGCCAGTCTGAATAATGACATGCTTTCTTTGGCATGTCATAATAATGCTTCGGAAAAACATATACATTATGATTACATGAGTTAGTAACCAGGGAAACTAAATTGGTATTGTACAGCTGTCCTCCAGAACATATATAATTAAGGGCCTGTCAGGTTTTCTGAGAAAGCTCTCTGCTATCTCAGGCCTCAACAACATCCTTGTAAAACTGTGATGTACAGACAGAAATGTAAGAGGTGAGAGAGCAAGTACTGCATCAGCTGTAACACAGTTGTCTTTGTCTGTAAAGGTGCTCATCAGCAAACTATATACACAGGTTTTATATATTTGTCAGTGGCTTTTTTGATGTCTTCCCAGTTGCTCATTGAAAGCAAATGCCTTGAAAATAAAGCCTTCAGTTAAAATTGAAACCAACTCTTGCATAGAAATTTTTAGCTGTTGAAAACATTTGGCTATTTCCAGCTGGATAAAATTGTAGGCTTAGAATTATTTTAGATGTTCTCTACATTAAGACATTAATTCATTTTGCCTAACCTAAGGTGAAAACCCAGTCCAGTTTCACATCACCCAACTTGAATCTCAGTCTAGTGGACACCTTACATTGAGATATAAAGGAAAAGTATCTCAGGTAAAGATAAGTTGTATGTGTTTTTGAAGACCATCAGAGGAAGATCATATCCATTTGAATACATGAACCTAAATTAGACAAGGAGACCTTTAAAGGCACTTACCTCTTTCTGTTTCTATTTACTACATAGCTCAGGAAAACTGCTTCTCTAAGTGCTTAAAAGCTAGGCAGAGTTGAGATGGCTGAACTGGGCAGATTGGATCTCATACCTGCATCCTGTCACCCATACATCCTGTCACTGGGAAACTTGGTCAGTTTATGTAGTTCAAACCAAGTCAGGATCAAAGCAGTTTTATTAATTTATTAGCAGCATGTGATTTTCTGGCAATCAGCAAACTGTACAGGATCAACCAGTGACCACCCTCACAAGGTCCCAGGCACAACCCAGTGCTGGTCCACAACATTGCATCCCACACTGGCACTGACAATTGACTGGCAATGATAAACCTGGTTTCAGCTACTGCTGTCCCCACTGCCAGGTGTCTCCCCAGTGTTGAAAATTTCCACTTTTCCTTTATACTTCTTTAAAGCTGATGCCTTTTTTGTTTTGAAAGTGTCTGTTACTCACTGTTCCTGTTTAATCCAGCTAATGGTCATCTTCCTCCTTAAGGGCTGTCCATGAAAGCCTCTCACAGATATCCCCTTGTTCTCCTATATTCACTGAGGACAAGTGCTGTCTAGGGAATGGGTCAGATCCTAGGCAGTCTGAACAAATTTGGAAACAAAGTCTTGGTGAACAAGAGAACCTCTGGTATTTCAGTATTTGGACTCTAATTTTGAAGAGGACCAGATCTGATTTTGATATAGTTTTCCAACCTTTTGGTTTTGGTATATATGGTTCACCTTTAGATTTTGGATGCAAGCCAGAAATGTACATATAATTTCTACATTTTTCATAGGAATTCTTCAAAATTGTGTGTGTAGCAGTGAATGCTGTTATTTGTACCCATGCAGTGCTGAAGTATTATTGTCTTAGTGTTATGGTCTCCTGCAGTCTGATATTTTTTATCATGTACAACAAGAACTATATACTGACAGTACAGCTAAAATGGTGATTTAACATTTCCCTGAAAGCAAGCCGTTGAAGCTTGACAGCTTCGCAGTATTTCTGATAATTTTAAAAGCACACATAGTGAAACTCAGAATTAGTTTTCTGTGAGCCACAAATAAAATATTTATGAAATATACTCACAATAAAAAATCTTATAGCATCATTTTTCCCTGACGGTAAAACATGGTCATTTCCCATTAATCTTTATCACTGAGTGAGTTTGGGTAGTATGCAAAACACTTCTTGGACTAAAGAGTAAATTATCTGACATTGCATCTGTTTATCAAATATACAGGTTCAGAAGATTTCAGAGCACAGAAAAACAGAGCTTCTCACAGCTATCTCAAGTTGCTCATTTGTTCAAATAAAAACAAACTATTTTCCTAATATTTCCAATGATCAAAAATGGCATCCTGGTATGAAATGGATCATGCAATTACTGAACACACAAAATGCCCAAAGTCATTGGGTCATAGCTCCCTAACTGATGTGTGTGGAACAGCCTTTCCTCTTGCATGAGTGTGAGGCAGGATGCCCACAGAGTTTGCTGTCAGTAGGTTTAGGTGATTTCTTCAAGAACTTTCTGGAGGTGTATTTTTATAGAGGCATAGAACTAATATATGTAACATTTGTCATTTGAAATATCAAAAATAAATATAGTGGTCCAATAGCTTCTATGTTGCCAGGTGTAGAAATACTTCATACTTTTCACAGGTAAGAAATTCCTGCTTCTTGGACTTTTTGTCAACTTGCATTTAAAAATAGCATTGTTTTCTGTGAAAGAACCCATTTGGTTTTGAGGGCATTTAGGTATTTGGGTCTGCTATGAACTTTCCACTGTTTGCTAACTGGCCATGATGTGAAATCAAACACTGTAGAGCAGAATCAAGGTCAATTCTGGCATTCAGCAGAGACCAGTGAAAAAAAAAAACAAAACTACGCACTATACCATAAAGATGCAGACACAGTAATATTTTTCTGTCTGGACACTCCACAGTTGCATGGAAATAATATGGTACAGGACAAAAATTGTATCATAAAATCATTCTGAAACCTCCTCCCAGCTGTTGTCATGGCAAAGGAGTCTATTGAGAATGCTTTTAATTCAGCAATGTTTCAGTGGACCTTAAAAAATGTGAGTTAGAGCCAGCTAGAAAATGTTCATGAGTAAATTACAACCTAGTATTGTCTTGTCTCTGTGTATTTTAGATATTGTTTTTCATCATAAGCTCAGTACTGTGGGTATGGGAGGGTGAGATCTTTCTGCTTTGTGCATTGTCAGAGATAATTGCTGAACAAGTTGCAGTGTAATAACAGTGAGGAAGGAATCACTCCATTGTTACCCCCAGTCCTCATATAGTGTGTGGAAAATGTCACCACACTGGGCGGCCCATTCTTCAGACCTCTGAACCTGAAAGATGTCAAATTATCCCTGTTTGGAATCTTTTATGGCACAACTGGAGCAATCTCAAATTACTTCTGCTTATGATTTCAATTTAGGAGTAATTTCAAAATAATCTCTTTGGGAAAAAAAAACAGCTTTCATTTTTCCCTGAAATTCTCACTGTTTATAAGGAAGAAAATAAAGATATGATTGGTCATTCATCTGTTCAGTGTGGTGGCTGGCATCTCTGCCAGAGAACACAGTTAGAGAACAGATTTATTATATGAGCATTTCAGAATCAGTAATAACACTAATTAGTTTTCTCTTTTCCTGGAGAGAAACCAGAGTTGCCCATCTTTTTGTCTGTGGAAAAAAATAGTTCAAGATCCAGCTTCTGAAAATACAAATTTGAAATATTCAGACTGGAAATAAAATGCTGCTTCCTAACAAAGGGGGCAATTTGCCACTGAAAATTTGCTCTTAGAATAACTGAGCAGAGAAAATGAGAAATTCGTCTTTACTTGCAACCAATGGTAGCAGAATCACAGAATGGCTGAGGATGGAAGTGACTTGTGGACATCATCTGGTCCAACCCCCATGCTCAGGCAAGGCCATCCAGAACGAATTTCCCAGGACTCTGTTGAGACTCCACCACCTGGAATCCTCCAGGTCCTTTCCTGGCAAGCTGCTTTTTGCATGAGGATAGCCCAGCATATATTGATGTGTGGAGTTGTTCCTGTGCACTTCTCCCTGTTGAACCAGCCATCCACAGAAACTCGAAAGATTGTTAATTTCTTTAAGCGCAAGACAATTTTAAATTTTATAACTGGAAAGAATAATTCCTTTTTTTCTGTAAACTAAATTATGTGCTGAGGCTGCATTGTGCAGGTTTGTCAGTACAGTTAGATTAATTGTTCTTGCCTAACATTAAGAAGTGCCAAAAATGTGAGCTGCCTAACATGAATCAGCAAGAGTGGTTTGATTTTTATAAATATAACTACATTTTAGTGCTATTCTGGTTTATTTTTCATTTATGTTCAAAAACTAGATGAAGTAGATATTACCAACTAACCAAATGTGTAAATTTAGCTTAACGTTTCATGTCATGAAGTTCAGAGCAGAACAACAATGGCTAAATGGTTAGGTACTGCCATGGTTTAGGTGGTGGTTAAGTATTAATTGCCTTATCACTATAAACAAAGTGCTTATAGTAAAAAATAAATTAAAAAGTAGGTTGCAATTTTTTATTATTTTAATATTCACAAAAATAAATAATCTTATTATAGTTTAATGTTTCTCTTTTTAAAATTTCAGCTTTAAAGATGTGCTATTCTGTCCTTTTCAGGAAACTGATAGGGTTAAGGCAATACGTAGTAGTTCCCATTCTAAAAGCTAAAGGTGATGATTTATACATAGTTTAGAAGTAGTGAGTCCTAGTCTCCTGATTTTTAATATGTAAGAACATGTAATCCACTGTGAAGCAACAGATTTTCCCATTTCAGTAAAAACAGAAATGGTCAGAAGTGTCCTAGATTTTAATTACTGATGACCCCATTACTGACCTCAAAAGTAATTGCCAGGAAAATAGTATTCTACTTTCTAATCTGCACCTTAGTTGCATTGGAACAGAGCTCCTGGAAGAGGCAATTGGCAATTATTTTAGTGAGGAACTGGATTTTGACAACCATTGTGGCTCTTCCAGGTCAGAGGAAGTTGTCTACTAGTTGTGTGAGAAAGATAGTACTGTCACCAGGAAAGTGAAAAATAAATATGAACTGAATGGGCAGCAGGACAGTTTGAAATTGGATGCATATAAAAGCTGTAAAAGCAATGAGAGTATAGGTAAATGCTGAAAAAGAAAAAAGGCAAACATGCAAAATTCAGTTGTTCTACTTGGGAGAGAAAGCAACTTGGAATGTGATTAGGGCATCATCTGAGATAACTGCATGTCAAACTGTTCTCCCAGTCCTTGTGATACAACAGTACATCTTTTCTTGGCTTTCTATTAATATGTCACCTGGCCTTGGAGCAAAGGAGGTGAGTTAAAATGGGTGCACTGGAAGATTGTGATGAAATGAGCATTCCTGCAGTGGATGTAGCGATCAGCCTATCTGTGTCATGTAATCTTTGACTGCAAAGAGAACTGCAGAAACAAATTAAATTGGAAAAGAGCAGTACTAAGCTAAGAGGCTCCTTGTTGTCAAGAAATAAAATTTCTTAGTGTGGTTGCCTATTTTGCTGTGCTTATGTGTATAAAAATCCCAAATCAGAAGAATATTTTCTCCTAAGTACCTCAGTTGCATACAAATTGGAGGAAGGATATTGTGGTGCAGGATAGCAAAGAGGTTGTCTAGTTTGTAAAAAAGCAACTTTGTCAAAAACCAGATTTCTACAGTACATCAGAAGAAAAATTAGTATTGACTTAGTCCTAATAAAAATGCAGGCCTTGAAAAATAATTGAGTGTGAGGAATAGTAACCATAAAATAATTAACTTCTCTTTATGATGAATCACAAGTTAAAACTTCCTTTTTGTCATCTCTTTTTTAAAAATAGGGATGTCAAGGAAATGGGGGAAGAATTAATAATTATAGTAGAAATTAGAACTCAAGTTAGTGTTTAGTTAATCACAGTCATAGAAATGTCACAACAGAGTAAGCTCCTAAATGGTCAGGAAGGCAAGGACAGAAACAAATCCTTGTGCAAAGGATGACACTGTTTTAAGAGGGGGCACTATTTGCTTTCTCATAATTTAGGAGAATTTCAATAAGCTCTAAATAAGCTCAGCTATACTGAGTCATTTATCATTTTGAGTTGCTGTCTTTAGGAAAATGTTGAACAAAATGATTGACAATTTTGAGATGTTAAAGTGTCTTGTTGTCTGACACGCTGACATCACTTTTTGTTCTTGCATTTCTGCTAAGTTATAGCCTACTTGAACAAAAATATATGGTGATCTCTTCTCTGTGGTGATCAGTCACAGGACCTGAGGGAATGGCCTGAATTTGTGTCAGGGGAGGATTAGGTTGGATATTAGAAAAAAAGTTTTTGCCCAGAAGGTGGTTGGGCACTGGAACAGGCTCCCCAGGGAAGTGGTCACAGCACCAAGGCTGACAGAGTTCAAGAAGTGTTTGGATGACAAGGCATCAGATGTGACTCTTGGGGATGGTCCTGCGCAGGGCTAAGGGCTGGACTTGATGATCCTTGTGGGTCCCTTCCAACTCAGCATATTCTGTGATTCTGTGATTGATTCCGTGATGTGTAATTTCTCATATTTCCAGTAGTGGGGCATGGCATTAAACATGTTTTTAAGGCTTCCTGGTCCTTGTTTTTCCTCCTCAACTCACAGGTATCTCCAGGATGTATACTAATTACTAAAGTGCATGTTCCCCTTCGTCAGAAGTAGATGAAGCTTGATTTAAGGAAAATGGAGTCACAGAAACAGTGATATCAGGGGAGACGATAATCAGGAGCAGTGGATATGGGCATTCTGTGGGGTTATGGGTAGAGGTTCTTTCCAAAAATACAAAGACCCACTCTTTGCTTTGCCAATAGTCCTACCTTGAAGGGAGGCTGCAATATCCGTGTCCTCTCCAGATATACTCATGCAATTTTAGATGCTTTTTCACCACAGAAACACATGATACCTCCCAGAGAATACCTTGCTTTTTATTTTGGTATGTGCCTCTGACATTTCTAGAGAGCTTTTAACAGCTTGAATTCTGCTTTCAGCTATCTCTGAAAAAGCCCTGTTTATAGGGGCACACATTAGTTTTGTGGCAACTGTCTTTTCTCAGTAATTCTTAAATAGCCCACTAAGAAAACCTAAAAGCAATGCATGCCAAAAGCATTTGTCCCAACATTATTTTCACAAAAATTGTGTTTAAAGCCACCGTTTCTAGAAATTTCTGAAGTACAGAATTGTAGAATGTAACACTTTTTATATTTTCCCATTTTTAGTGTCTCTTAAGGTAAAGTGTTTAAATTGTGAAAATGCTCCATTGATTACCCTGGTCAGGCTTAGCTAGAGAGATGTGAGATGAAGGGTTAAAGGGAATAGCAGTGCCTTCTACGTGAGACATCACAGAATACTGATGCCACCACAGAGTTTGCAGGTGTCTTCCTTTTTGTACTTGAATAATAAAATAAGTTATGCAAGCTGGTCCTATCATCTTTAAGAAAAGACTAGATCCACTACTACCGTAACCACTGCTCGTGAAGTAGTGCAGGGGGAAAAAAAAGATGCAGTAAAGAGAAAAATTAAACTTATGAGCAATGGGAAAAAAACCCAGATTTGTATCAAAAAATACCTTCATTAAAGCCAATGGAATAACTACAGCATTTTTTGGAAAGAAAAATTAATGAAAAATCCTAATTCTTAAACTGAAGCCTTCAATAATGTCATCTTTATTTGTTTTTAAGCTGAATATGTTTTTAATGGGCTCCAATAGAAGATTAAATGAACTGTTCCATTAAAAATGTTCTTTTATTAAATGTTTATTTTGGGGTTAGACTGCAATCTGTTAAAAAGAGCAACTCTTCCAAAACTGTCAGAGTAGATCATGCAGGAATTTGAAAGATGTAGAATATTTACTTAAGAGGAAATGGCCTAAGGAATTATTGCTAATTTTAATTAAGTTTTTTGCATACCCAATTGGTCTGCTATATCTGGACGTCCTTTCAACTACTCATTTTCCACAGAACACTTCATGGTTGCCGCAGTACATTCTGGTAATTCATTCACAAAGATTGCTTGTCATTTGATCTTTATTAATGCAGAAGTGAAAGGAACAATTTATATTTAGTATGGTTAAGAAAAAGGATGCGGTGAAAAAAATAATTGCATGTGATACTGTGTCTTCAGTGAACCTATTACATTCATCATTTTCTGCTTTTTGCTCTGTGTATATTGAATGAAATGTCCTAAACATTTCTCAGTGATGTCTACATGTTTTCCTTTTCCTATAGAAGGTAATATGTTGGCCATTTGAGAGGTCAGCTGAGAATACTGAACCACTGAAATTTTACTTCAAAGTGACCTGCATAGGCCAAGCTGCACTCAAAGGCAGTTTGCTTACTGACCCATGAAGGTTATGAAAGAGATGAACTTGCTTAACCTTCCATCTGATGACCGCTAATGGTCTATTCAGGGTAGCTAAGGCTTTCTCTTCTTGTCCATCTCTCCTCTTGCATCCAAAACAACTTTACATGCTGTCCCTTTTTAGAAAATTTCTAGGAACAGAAGATCTGTTAAGTATTCCTGTAAATAAAAAAGCCAATCCTTACCAAAAAAACCCCAACCCAAAAAACAAATGCCTCCCTCCAAAAAAACCTCAACAACCAAAACAAAAAGAACCAAATAAAGCAAAACAAACTAAAACTCTTCTACCCTTCTCCTAAAGCTATATTTCAGTCAGGGTAATGATACAAAAGAACAGTCCAAGCTGGGTTGTTTTGAAGGAGTTTTTTTTGTATGCATGTGCATAGACTGTGCATTAAAATCCCTAACCTAAGAGCTACAAAACCACAGGTGCAGGGATATTATGAGAAGTCTCTGGGTAATTACCCGAGGCATTGTTTTTGTGTTTTCCAATCGTCTTCATTCAGTGGTTATAATTAGACTGCTTATTTTACAAAAAGCTTTTTAATGAGGTTCCCATTCCAGTTTACCTGGCAGGTACCCAGTTTATCCCAACAGATTTCTAATTACCTCCAGTGAGTTGAAGGGAAGTGACTTGCCAAAACTACCAGCACTGTCTGACCAGGGAATCATTCTAACTCAATGAAGATAGATATCAAGTTTCTTAAAAGAGCCTTAGAATTCAGTAGTTTACAAATGATTCTGTCTGCTGATGAGGAGCCCTTCCTGAGAGCCAGGCATTTGCTGGACACCTTGTAGATCCTCACAGGTTGATTTTAAAGAGTTTATTGCCATGGCAATCACCAATTCTTTTTCTCAAGTGAGATGCTGTTTTGTTATAGTCTGTTGCCAGCCCATAAAGGTTACTTTAGAGAACAAAGTGGGGAACAAACTGTACATTTCTTTGTATATAATGCCTTTGATATAATGTCTTTAGTAAGACCTTTTCCCTCTTCCTCACTGGCTTAGGTGGGAAAATTTTGTTTCTTTCAAAGAAACAGCTTTATCTCAGTGTGCAGAACTTGAACTGGATTATTTTTATTTGGAAAGAATGTCTGATTGATAAGAGATAGCAGTGCACAATGGGAGGCATTTAAATCAGAAGAAAAACAATCAACACAAGATTTTTTGGGGTAGAAAGTGTGATTTCACAGGGAGCTGCTTGAAAGACTTTAAAAAAACCTATCTCCACTTGACTGAATAACTGGACCTGCAAATGCCAGTCTTCCACAGGAGGTTTTACTTTGGGTAAAACAGTTGTGGATTATGGCAAACAGACGTGAGCCTACTCTACATGAATCAAAATGACCAGAGATGCTGTTATAAATTAGTATAAGAATTTCGACAACTCAATTCCAATTAAACATTGATAAATTTATTAAGCAAGTGATAATAAAGCAAAATACAGCGCTGGGTGTCCTGGAGGCAAGTGCCTGCCAAGGTACACACTGAAATGAAGTCAGTGTCCCTCTTTATACATGTTCGAGGCTGTTAAGTACACGTTAAATGCTGTCTGGCACTGGCTTTTCGGATGGAAATTTGCTCGTGGCTTGAGTTCGGTGGTGGCTCCGTAAGTGGTCGTCTGGTACTTATCAGAGATGAAAAGGTGCAGTTCTTATCAGTTGTTTATTGACACTTGCTTGATTAGCAAGCTGTCTGTGGAAACTCCTCTTGTTTAATTACAACAAAAAGTTTCTGACTCTTTACATAAGATTTTATGAACAAAGTTAACCCTTCTGTTACAGATGTCAGCTTCATCAAAGCTGATACACCAGCATTCCACTTCAGGAAAATTAAAGTCCTATAATAAGATCAAGTGATTAAAAATATCCTTCCACAAAAGGATTTTGGTTGAGTCTCACAGCAATCCTGAACCTTGCAGTACAGCTGACACGGGCACTCACTTGTGATCAAACAGCTCCATGAACAAGAGTTTGGCTGTTGATGATCAGAAAGTGCCTTTGTGGATAGAGCAGCCTTTTCAGCAGCCTCTCTGCTCTCAAGAAAACTAGGCACAGCAGGGTCTCTCTACAGGAGGGTATTTTCATTTGGAGGAACAGCACTTTCAGTAATGAACATTTTTTATCCTGATGCAAAGCTAAGTGACATTGATAGCGACCTGATAACACTGAAATACAACCTGCCCTTTAAAGCACAAGTAAATGCAGAAACAATACAAAGAGAAGGTGGATCTATACATAGCTTTTTTTTTTTTTTTCTATCTGTCCCATGGATAACAGATTGTTTAAAAATATGCTAATGTATAGTGCTTGCACAATGCAGTGGAGGGTGTATGTCTTCATTGACTCCTTAACCACTTTAGGTATACTTTACAGTTTCAAAGAGTTGAAATGTCTGGAAGCAAGTAGTTTAAAGAAGCAACTCTGTCCCCACTTCCTCTAATCCGACTCTTTCCCCACTGCTGCCCTATCTAACACATGCTGTAATCCCAGCATAATTTCAATGGGCATGATATGCAAAAAAATCATTAACAATGAATAGAGCAATATCCACAGATCTTCATTTTACTTTAAGCACTTGTTAGATGTTTTCCTTAAGGATGTAACCCGTTCCATCTTGCTAAGGTATTAAGAAATCATGGAACCAGTTAGGACATTAATACAAACAAGGTGTGAAGGTATGTTAAAGCTAGGAAGTAACTTTTCTTCCCACCAAAATGAATGTCTTTGAGAAGAGCACTTTGGATAATATCTTTTGCCTGCTCTTTCAGGTTGCACACAGAGACACACCCTCATACTCATTCCAGCATCCTGGCCAGCACTGCTAGGAAGATGAAGAATATTTCCTTTAAAAAGTAAGAATAGGATCTGGATGGCACTCAGATTTTGTCTGGATGGACCAGTGGACCAGTGTCAGTTTTGGCATTCCTAAATCTGTGTGGGAACTCGGTCTTGTCAAAATACCGCACTGGGGTAAGGCCTAGGCAAGCACACCTCTGTCCCCTAACTTTTTTATTTTTGTGTGGACGCCCAAAAGCATAACCTAGAAGGGAATTGTTCATCTCCAGCTGGTATGGGTGAGAGACTAGGGTTGACCATAGTGTGTATCTGTGTTTCAGCCGGTGTCTAGGCAACCTCTGTGCTGCCCAGGGTGTCCTCTCCTCCATGGGATGTGTTAGATGGCAAGCCTGCCTCCAGTGTGCCCTCGTTTCTGTGAGGGCTTCTTTCGTCCTTTCATTCTAAGTAATGAGGGATTAAAAGTCTTTGAGAGAAAAATAAGGTCAGCTGAAAGAGCCTTTTTTATGACTGTACTTCTCAGTTGTACAAAGCCTTAAATAAAGTGTCTGACTTGGCATAAGGGCTTAGTGTCGCAAAAATTAATATCTGAGAAATGTATTCATGTTTCCTAAAAAGTTAAGGGTGCAATTTTAATTTCTTTCTTTTTAGATCTAGGTCAAAAAATGTCAGTACCTATCAAAGAGGTGAAGCCTGTAAAAGAAAAAAAGAAAAGAAAAAAAAAAAAAGAAAAAGAAAAAATAAAAAGAAAACCACTACAGAGTGTGCAAATACTTCCAGGGACACCTCACTGTCACTCTTAAAAAGGAGAGAGGTTCTGCCATATAGAGGGTATGAGCACAAGTCATGGAAAAGTTAAGTTTGGGTTTTTTTACACAAAATCCACAGAGAGAAAATGCAGAGTTAAATTTCACTATCCAACCAAAATTTGAATATAATTTAATATTTCACTCCTTTTTTCTTTCCTGAGAGGAATCAGTTCAAGTTCTTTATTTCAGACAATGGAATAAAAAACAGCTTTTAGCCTAAGGTAATTACTCATTATCATAATCTTCACAAGAACTTCCTCAGACGGACATGAGTGTACCTGGGGATCTTTAATCAAATTGAATGGATACTTTCCTTTTGCTAATTAAAGCTAGGAAGTTTGGTGTGAAACAAATTAGCAAAACCTGGTTGTTCTATAAAATGTTAATACAGTACTTTACTAGCACATCTTTGTGTAATTGAAACCCAGTATGCTATCATAATGGTTCTCTAGAAATGCATATTGAAAAAGAATAGCTTTTTGAGGACTGTGAAGTACTGTATTTAATTTAGGAGGTGGAAACTCATGCTGATACTGCAGAAAGCCATATATCACCACCTGTTTTGAATAAATCTCAAAAATATTCATGTTTCATACACACTAAAAAAATTCCATGGATTTATATTTACTCTTATTAGTAATATTCAACCTGGATTTGCCAGGAGAGAGAGGGATTTCAAGGCAGCTGTAGTCCCTTCTCCCACAGCTATTGGCCACAAAAGACAATGCATGCACAGATGCCAAATGTTTTACAAGTGTCTCCAGTGCAAGTTAGCAGCAAATGCAATGAAGGTATCTGGTTCAACCATTCAATTTCATATTTTTCCACTAATTTTTCACTAATTTTTCAAATCTTCCACTAATTACGTGTTTAGACTAACATATCTGAACCCATATATATGAAAACTCAGCTTACATGTGCCTCTTTACTTTTTCTCTGATGGGTTTTTTTTTTTGCCATTGTCATATACAACAAGCATTAGCTTTAGACAATAGTTTCATTTCAGAAACCTAAGCATCAAGATTTAATTAGGCATGAGGCATTACTGTTTTAATGTTAAAATTGTTGCTTCCACAGAGGACTGTGTGAATTTAAGTCCACCTGAAATGATAAGCATATCTGAATAAAATAAATTCAACAGATAAGATTAACATTGGGTTTTTTAATTTGTGCCATTCTAATGTTAAGGTGAACCAAACCCAAACAAAATACATCAATCCTTTAAGAAAAAATAGTTAATGTAGCAGAAGTAGTTGAATGGAGATTGAGCTAATCTGTGATTTGTCCTATTGACATTAGTGAAACCATATACAGGTATATGTTGAATATTCTTAAATAGTTTTCATTGATAAAGTCTTAAAAGGTTTAGTTTGCAAAAAAAATATATGGTCGTGTGTAAGGTATACAACCACCATCATATCAACAAGGACTGAATTTAAGATCTTAAAAATGCAAAAGCCTACATAATATCTATATTATAATACTAATTATTCTTAAGGTCTGGACTCTCACCTGTGATGTAATCAGGAGAGATTCACTCAGTTGCAGGTACCAGCATAATTTGTTACCTTGGCAGTGTTTGAACATGCAACTCAAATGGATTTGGGAATCTGTTGCATTATGTTTCTTCTAAAAGCAAATTCAATCTGAGGCCAAATCAGTATATGTGCAACTCTAGTGATCTATCCTTTCTTCATTAAGACCATAGGAAATGCACATCCTCCTTGATGCTCACCAACAGTTCTCTTGCTGATCTGTAATTTGTAAGCAGTTCCTTCTCACCTCCGTTCCACCACACAGGTACATTCAAGCTGTGTGAATGTCCTCCTATGGAGGATTTGAGCATGGAAGTACATAAAGTTCTAAAATTAGGCAATAATATTCAAGCTCCTAAAGATAAGGCAGTAGATTTCAACTAGTGTATGAAATACAAGTTGAGCCTACTTTCAACTTCATTGTCTAATTTCAGTGCTGAACAGTAAGTTAGCCACAGAATGAGATTAGAAAGGACCTTATGACTGCTTGGCATTATACAGTTTTCCCACAGTTAATATTCAAATCAGGATATTTCTTTTGTCATAGTTTAGTAAATGGATTTTTCCTGTTTGGAAAGGTGTGGCAGTGGTTCTCATATGCCTTTGCATCTTTGTGTGTTTCTTCACTGTCAACATTCAGGTTCCAATTCCAATTCCAATAAGTTTAGTAATTCATGCACTATCTTCACGCATAATGAACTGTGTTGAATACTGCAAAGCTTGGGAGTGTCATCTGGCTCACTCTGAGTTCCAGGTAAAAAATGGTCACAATGTGTTCTCAAAGTGCCAAATTGCCACTAAAGAACAAAGAGATGAGGGGTAGCAGAGGATCTGAAATTTGCAACAGCAAAAGCAAAGTACCATGGCCAAGAAATTACTCTTCATATTATAATACAGTTAAACTTGCAGATTTCTTTAAGGAAATCAGATTTTGAATCTTCCTTTACCTCAGTGAATTCTTGTGCAACCAACAGAACTTCCTACATTGTGGACTATTATCTGTGCATAGACAACCTATATATCATTGACATTAAAAATACTGTTTCTATTTCAAATCCTCAAACTTCCCTGAGGCTTTCAGATCATGGAATTTCCCTAAACTTCTACTGTGGAATAAATATATTCCCTCAACAATGCTTCTTGTATTGAACTCGACTTTGTTAGTGGACTGAACAGTAAATTCCTTCTAAGACAATTGATCAGGGAAATCTGTTGCTATTTATATGTGGTTTGGTCTTCTGGTTCAATATGTCACCAAGAGAAGACTTTAATTTTAGAGTGTAAAAACTTCAGGTCAGGAAGCAAAGTGAGTAAAAGTGAAGTAAAAGTTTACTTTGCAAATTATTAAGGAACAGCTTCAGTCACTCATCCAGTAGAGGGAACTCTAATACAGTACAAGGCAGGTTACCTGAAAAAGAGTAGTATTACCAACACAAAATGTAAAATATATTTATGCTATACATCATGTGTAAAACAGAGTACCTACATCATATGTCTCATTTACTATTTAGTGAGCTTATACCTGTTGGCTTATTTTATTTCCTTATTTTGTTTTTATCTGTGGTAGCAGTTCATATGTCTGAGAAATTAAAGGGACTGATTGCCAATGGCAGCATCACGGTTCTAATAGTTCATAAATATTACAGATAATGTACCATTGATCATTTAGTTGAAATTTGGCCAGAGTAAAAAAAAAACAGTTTTGGATTTTTAATTTTTTTGTTTTTTAAGATGTCACAACTACTTGACAAAATGGCAGATAGTAGTCTCTCTCTCTCTCTTAGAATGACTGGTAAATGTCTTTTCAAGGAGAGAGAAGCAGTTTGAAACCCCGAGACACAGTAGTCACCAAAAAACCCAATGTTGTACTAAGCTGCCTTTCTATGAAAAGTCCCAAACAGGAGCTAACTCACTTTCTTTTTTTTTCCTTTTTTTTTTTTTTTTGACCTTTATCATCTGAATATGCTTTCAGCTGGTGTATCACTGTTTCATTGTTTTTAAGTCTTGATGTCTTCACTCAGTCATCATTCTGTCATTTACCATTTTCTATTTTCTTTTTTGTTGTCCTTCGATACAAAATGTCACCACAAAGGTTGATCACTAAATAGGTTTCTTGGGGATATTGTTTCTTGTTTCTTCCAAACTGTTAAAAGTCAGAAATAGATGTAACATTTCTCTGATGCAACTTGAACTTAAGATCATTCCTATGCCTGTCTTCATCAAATATCCTTAGTTCTTCCCCTACACTACATTGAGCATTGAGACATTTTGTTATTTCTACACATTCTGTGGTCTTCTATAAAAGATAAAAAAAAAGTTTAAAAAATACTGACATCACTGAGAATTTTTTCAAAGATTTTTCAAAATATGTACACCTAGGGTAGGGTATTCAGTATTAAGATCTCACATAGAAAGGGATTGAATCATATGGTTTTAAAGGATATTTATGCTTATAGAAAAGACAAACATCCCTGCACATATGATGTGTTGGTATTTCCACTGGCAGCATTTCAGATTCTGTGCTCAGCTGTGAAACAGAGCAAAAGTCTCACCCAGCCTCTGCTGTGGACTCGACAAGTGCTTTGGCTGTGCATGCTCAAGCACAGTACAGTGCCTCTGCTCTGCTTATTTCCAGAACCAAAGTTGCAGAAGGACAAGCATTTAGCTAGCTAATCCTCCTTCTTCATGAAGTGCCCTGCTGTATTATCTTTTTCAGAGGAAATTCAACTTAGCTTTCTATTATATTTAAGTAATAGGTTTTGGGTTTCTTTTTCAGAGGAAAGCATTGTGGGTCATCCAGAAATGATGGTTAATAAAGGAAGTTTCAGGGAACTATCATTATTTCAGTTACATTGCTATAAAAGCCCAATCTTTAATGCTGTTAAAGTCAGTACAAAGCTTCATTAGCATCTTCAGAACCAAGAGGCAAAAAGGTGCAGGCATTCTTATAATTTTTGCCAATAATATTTTGATATTGCATTGGAGTATAACTTTTGAAGAAACTTGGAACCAAATGAAGTATAGATGTGAAATGTAGTCCTTCTCTTTACTCAAATCTTTTACTGGATTTAGATCCTTCTTCCCCAATAATAAGTATAAAATGGTAATGCTAGGATATAGCGCAAAATCTAGGAGAAAATGAAGCCATGCATTCCAGAGGTCAATTCAGAATATCCTGGGGATGCAAAAAAAATATAGAGAAATTAACTTCATGTTTACCTTTTACTTCATGGACACTCTTGAATGTGTATAGATATCCAGATACAGAAAAATATATCTGTGAGGCTGTAGGCTCTGTGCCTGCTCATAAATTCCCTGTGTTCAGTGCTTTGTATTAGCTTCCCATCGAGTACCCTCCTGTTCAATGTATCCTGCATCAAGTATGTTAAATGCATTAAATCTTCCTTAAAATTTATCTAAAAACAAGAGGGAGAAATAGGTGCTTCAGTGAGCTTGGAACCCTTCATCAGAGTTCTGCAGTAGCGTCAGACTCGAGAACATCACTTAGGTTCCCTTAATAATTACACTAGTGCCAAATATTTAATTTTATAGATTACATGTCCAAATTAGGCATGAAGTGGACAGTCAGAATATGACCCTTATTCAGGTTACTTGTGCCATATGTTACTCTCAGGTTGGGTTTTCTATTATCTGCTCATCCAGGATGGCAAAGCAGGATAGCTTGCTTTGTTTAGAAAAAGAGTTTCAAAAATAGAAAACTGTAAATGCATATTTATCCACCCTAATAATCTGAAAGCACCAGTCTTGACAGACATCTCTGGCTCCTGAAGTAAAAATGCTAAATGATAGTACTTGTAGAACCTTGACACACCGTGTCCTGTGTGTATTTACTTTAGTTGTTTGTTTCAGGATAATTTTTGCTGATTTTTTCCTTTCTTTGTTTTCTGATCTAGAGAACATTACCTTGTCTAGAGGCAATTAACAAGCACAAAAAATTTCCATTGCAACCTTTTGTTCAAATAAGCAGGGATTTTTGTGCAGGAAAAGGACTTCATTGAATTCAGTGCCTCCTCCAAGATGCCATGCAATGTCAATTCCAATTGGTATTGACAGAGGGAAGAAAAAGAAGAGCAGAAAATGTATAAGAACTTATTTACATTAACTGTTCATAAATGGATTGTTCTTTGTGAGAGGAGTGCTACAATAATGCCCAATTGCCTGTGTGGCTCTTGCATTTTCAGAACACTTGCCTTTCCTTGGCAATTGCATGGGAAGCCTTTGCTTTTTTGTGATAAATGCTTTTCTGTATATACAATGCAAGGCGAGTCTGTGCAAAAAGATTGCCAGTTTATGTTCTACCTTTCCTGCTACTGCTGGCATCTGTAATATTTCTCATTTAGCATGTTAGAAATTGATCTGAATAGTTACTGCATTATTCTAAGTGATGGAAAGGATAATAATTTCCTAAAGTAAATGCAGAACACATCATACAATATTAAATAAAATGTGTAGAGGGCCACATATACAAGACAGGAAGGTAATTTGATCTCTGTTAAATTATTTAGAGCACATTTCCATTTAAGTAAGGAACTAATGATAAGCAACCAGGTGAAGCTTTGTACATTGATTTATGGATTTGTATTAAAGATTTCACATGGTTGATTACAGTTCAGCAAGCTTGCAGGGTCTCTCTTGTACACGGAGCATTTTATATTCTGTATATTGAAATGAGAGTTGGTGTTTTGGTTTCCAGTGCAAACATGTGACAGGACAGATGTAAAAGGACAGTCACTGAATTATTAGATTGCTTTTTTTTAATTATTATAACTTCTATCATGTACAGTGCCAGCAGAACCTGAGGAATGATAGATTTCTTTAATGTATTTTGCCAGTACATCAATATGCTATATTTGAAGAAAACATAGAAATGTTTTAAAAATTTTTACTCTCTTGAGTTTTTTGGAATGTTACTAATTAGTAGATTATATTATACATAATATGCAGTGGATGTTAATGATAAAAACAGCAGGATGGCTGGATCTGATTTATTGGAAAATATTCAACAGGCCTTTTTAAAGCTGATATTCTTAGCAGATTGGATTTTTCACTGAAGCTAAAACTGAATCCAGTATATTAGTCCACATTGTAGTTTTATAATGAATATATTGTTACTAACTTGAAGGGGTTTTACTTTCTGCATTTACTTTTATAGCATAATACTAATTGAATGTTCTGCAGCAAAAGATAACTGACATGCTGACGAAGCAAGAGGTCCACAATTCTTGTCTTTCTGGAGAGCAAGGTGAGACAGAAACCAAGTGCTTGTCTGGCATGGCATGTAAACCTTTGCAACTGTGGTACATAAAGGTGACTGAGCTAATTTCCTGATTAAGTAACAGTTTGGACTGTGGTTTGCTACCCTCCCTGAGAGAGCTTAGGCTGGATGTTCCAACCAGTAGCTCAGAAGCAGCTCTTGGCATTTGACATCCTTTCCCAGCCATGCTTAATATTCACTTCCTTCTGTGAATGCTCCCCTACACAGCATGAGCCAGCAAGATGTACTAAAAGTGCAAGATAAATTTGCAATGCTTATGATGCCTTGAACAATGTGCCTGCTCAAGTACAAAACCCAGAAGGTATATCTGCTCCCTACAGCCCTTAATAAAATAAAATTGATAGAGCCTCATGGATCAGTGGGTCTAGAACTCTGCAAGTACAACTGATGGGGAATGCATTACCATGATGTTCCAGAATCCATAGCTGATGTTAAGTATATGTCTTTAACCATTAGTGTAATATTACTTTCTTCCATGTGAAGTGGGATTACTCTTTTGAGTAACAGATGAGAAAGAATTCAGTAATCTTTAACCTCTGCTGATTCAACCACACAGCTAAAGAGGTGTATGAATTTCCTATATTTAAAACAGGAAGAGGAAAATCAGCATTTGATCACTGAATCGTGAAAGTCAGAAGGGCATTTGTAAAAATATCTGATTACGTTCACTTTATCTGTTTGCCAGTCTGCTTGTTCCCAAACTTTTGCTTCATGAAAGATGATAAATACACACTGAATTCTCTACTCATGTATGTGCAAACTCATGCCTCAGCAGAAAGCAAAAATATTTATATAAAAGATCTAAATTTTTCATTTCTGACCTTAAATACCTATTATGTTCAGCCTCAGCATAATGGTATAGTATAGGGGATTTATTTAATTCCATTTTGATGCCATTTATTTATTTAATTCCATTTTTTATAGTATAGGGGATTTATTTAATTCCATTTTGATGCCATTTAGCAAGGTATACATACAGGTAGTGCTGCATACAACACCTCTCCAAGGAACTTATATAATTCCAATATTACGTTATCTGGGCTTTTCACAATTTTTATTCTGTAAATATACAGCACTTTGCAAGCAAGAACACATATTTGGACCCATCATTCAATTAGGAACTTAGGCACACCGTTAGGGAATGGTTAAGGAAATAATTGTTAGTGGGGATAGCATGTTTCAAAGTGGTTTTTTTTCTCTTTTCTGGTATTTTTTGAACTGACTTTTAAATTCAGAAAAAATTGAAACTCTTTCAATGTGTCTAGTTTAGTGAGATCTGTAACACAGAACAAGATTACTCTCACCTACCTTTGTACATTTATAATGCAACTTTTACATTTGAATTAGTAGCTAAACTCATGTTGTAGCCCTCAGAGGGAAATGGGTGTTGAAGGCATGAGTCATCTTGCGTTATTAACCACACAGGGAGTCTGGATAAGTAGGTGAGATATCTGCAGAGAACATGACTAATTAAGCTAAATCTAACTCAAAGCAATTAGATAACTTGGTCAAGATCACAAAAGAGCATAACAGGAAGCTGAAGTAGTGTTTTGCCATTCCTAGGTCTGTGTCCTAAACTCTCATGCAACCTGTCCTTCCGTGACCACAATTACATTCTTATCTCCTGATCTTACTACCTGTAACAGTACAGCCATAAATTATACAGTGGAATTTATCTTAATGAACTTCCAATGCCTATGATGTGGCCACCAACACAAGTACTAGTCACTTTAGACTCTGCTTATTAAAAGTGCATTGTAGAGGTCCTTATTCCTTTGACTATCAGTGGAGATTAGAGGATTATCTCAAAAATTAATGCTGACATGGTCTCACTGACAAGTAGTGTGAGCTTTTGTAATCATAGAGAGTTCATTTCAAACCATTGGATGAAGGCAACTGAGAAATCAGATATTTGGGAAAAAAACCCAACTATTTAATTTCCATGATGTGGAAAAAATTGAACAGGAAACTCCTGCCAGGATTTTTTTCAGGATTTTTTATTGATGATGCCACTGTTTGTGATTTGATCCCATTCTTTATTCCTGAGAGCAGTAGTTGCTATGAGGAAGGATTTGTCTATGGATGTTATACACATCAGGATATACTTTCAAACTACATTCTCATACATTACATTTAGTAAGATTAGAATCTGTAGCACATAGAGTGTTTTCTACTTTTTGGAGCAGATGATTTTATTTTATGCTGTGCTGTTTCAAAGTAAAAGCTATGTAACACTGATAGGCAGGTAGGTTTTCTAGTTTTTGTGCTCCTGTCTAGTTAGAAAACCTGCTCAAGGTGATGTCAACTTTTTTTTTTTTTTTTTTTTTTTTTTAATTTATTTTTATTTTTTTATTTCTGGTTCTATAAATGATATATGAAGTCTTGAGACAAGAGATTTAGTTGTGTTTCATGAGGGACCTTAAGTCAACCAAGGTGATGAATTGTGTGACCAGGAATGTCTCTGGGAAGCCTCTGGTTTGCCAAGATTTACAACTTAGTAAAGGCTAGTCATGTACACTGACTCAAAGAAAATATGAATCAACTAAGAGATTTTGATTTGAGTATCTTTTTCATTCATCTGAGCCCTAAAAGAGCAGAACTCTTTCTCTGCATCCAGTTTCTATCCCTGAGTCTCAGTGCAGATTCTGAGGCTTAGAAATGTTGAGATGTGACCTGCTTTTTATTTCAGACTACCTTTTTTTTTTTTTTCTTCCCCTCTGTAAAGAGCATAAAAAAGACAGCTCATAAAAGTTCAGGAAATATTTAAAAATTGTGAAAGGGGACAAGGCAGACAACAGTGATGAGTGGAGTGATTTTCTTCACCTGGGGTTTCTGTTGAGTACTTAATAATCACCTCTATTCTCTTTGCCTTCTGAAGTCAGTGAAACCACTCAGCTGAGTAATAGTGCAAACTTTCAGGAAAACTCATCTCAACAGGACAGACATTACAATGAACTCAGATAAGTTACAGTACCAGTGAGTACAAATGAAAGAGTATTGATTGTAAGGAAAACACAAAAACTAAAGAGAGAATGATATTAAAAACAACTGAAGAGTCAACAAGGAAAGGTATGTGATCAGGGACAATGATGCTCTCACACATTTTGAGAAAAAGCGTAATGCTCATTATCAAAATAGCTATTTTAAATATGGAATTTGCAAACTGTACTGTAATATTTATATTCAAAGTCTTAAGAATTTCCCTTTTCTTTGTACTTCTTCATGTGTTGCTTGCTGATAAAGACACAATGTCTGTATTTCTAATAAATACAACTGTCAGAATAATGTACCTGTACAAACAACTAGGTCTGCGTTATGGCACAAGATGCACATATATTTAGTGCATATTGGAAAGAAGACAGAACTTTAGTCATAGGCAGAAGATCCAAAATAAGGTGTTGATGGTAATTTGAAAAAAAAAAAAAAAAAAGGGGGGGGGGAATGGTTTGACTAATCACTAAATACCAAACCTATCAGGGACTTTAATGAAGATCTGGAGTCTTGTAGTCTTTAGGAAATAACTTTGTGAAACAAGTGCTGACTGTTAAATCTCAAAGTGTTTAAAGTGTGTAGCGTTTGCTCTACTGAATTACTAGAGAAGATGCAGAAAACAGAATTTAATATTTGATATGTATAGTATGGCCAGGAAAAGGGAAAAGAAAATGAAAAGTAAACAGTTCTATAAAAAAAAATTACTGTTTCTTCTATTTAGGTCTGCTTCTATATTATACAGTAATCTGATTGTTTTGACATGCTTTTGTGCTGAATTTTGGTATAATTTTATTACTTGTCTAAAGAAATAATGTGAAAGGGTCCAGTTCTGAATAACATGCAATGATATTAAAAAGTTCGTTGGAATCAAAAGCTGTATTATGGTGATGGGGGAATAACAGTTTAGTTATGAAATATCACATTTGTGGCTTACATCCCAATAAACAGAAGAGTAGCAAGGTCAGTTTATGACTCAAATAAGAGTTGAGAGAATTAGACTTTATCTGGGCAAGGGCTGGTCTTGTATCCCCTCCACAGAGGGCATGCTATGGGATCCTTATGCTTTTCCTAAGGATGCAAACCAGGGCCTCACACTTGTGGAAACAGAAACAGCTCCAGGTTTTTTTGTTGTTTCTATGGAAACAAATTCCCACTTTGTTTATGAGGCAGAGGAAATGCTTTTTATTGCATGAGTTAAGGGGACAAAGCGTTGTGCAGAACAGGTGAGCCTCCAAAAATTCCTAGGAGTCAAGACCAGGAAAGCCAGTTGTGGCAAAAATAGGGCTTAACAAGAGCTCATCACTTTGCTGGTTAAATGAAGGAGAAAACCAAAGCATCAGCTGCTGCTTTAGGGAGGATGGATCGCTGCTATTATGCCAACGAGTGTTTCAGAGGTTCCTAAATTGTCTTCTGTCTCACACTCAAAACTGCCACATTTGAACACTGAAAAATGTTGTTTCACTTCCAGCTAAACACACTTTAATGGCTTCTAGACAGCCATAAAGCTGAGCAGCAGGCATAATTCTTCAAATAGGATATAACATCTAGTGTGTTTCTTGATTATCCAACTCAATCTGATGCTCTGCAGATTTCCAGTGCCTTACTTTACTATCAGAATTTTTCTAATAGAATGGATTCATTTACCAGCTTAGATATCTTTCTTTATCTTATACTGTGAGGATTTATCAGTCCCCATCAGTCTGTATTTAATCAACCTAGCCTCTATAAATTTCCATAACAAGAAATGATTTTATTTTGTGATCTCCTTTAACTTGGAGGTCATATTTGGCTTCCTGCAACATGTTATCAACTCAGCAACTTTGGGAAGTGTGGCTGCCGGTCAGTAATTTGGTCTAAAGTGTTAGGCCCAAGTAAAAAGGTACATGAGGAAAATTATGGGATCTATAAATGCTTTGTAGAAAGTATGTTCTTTCTTAGAATCATCAGGAAAAATCTCAGTAGTGAGACTAAGTAGTGATTAGTGAGAAACCTGTGCATCTACCAGTCACCAAATCTTCAGTGCTATCCTGTGAATACCTACTTTTTCCTGCAATGGTCATCAAAAATCTGTACTAATAAAATAGAATATCATAGATTATCTCAAGTTGGAAAAGAACCATAGGGTTCATTATTGTTCTAGGTGGTGGGTATTTTACTTTACTAGTTCCGGCTCTGTAGTAGATGAATATTTTAGAATGGTATTGGAATAAATGCTCTTAAATAGTACCTTCCACGAACTCACTGCACAAAATAAAACACTGGTTGTTTGGCTTTCATTTATACTATTTATTCCTGCATCTTAAGTGAATTGATTACCCTCAGTGATTTTAGAGACTTTCCTAAATGAGGTCAGGTGGGTTTATTTTCTGCAATAACTTGGAATGATGCATGGTTGTAATGTCTGGTGAGGCTCATGCATGTGACAGCAAATTTGAAAGGCAGGAGATGGACGAGTATCCAAAAGATTGAGGTTAGGATTAACACTGTGGCTTTTTGTTTGATTCATTCAATCAAAGACATTTGTAAGAATCTCTCATGACAGTTCTTTTTCAAAGTTACCCAGTAATCCCAAAGGCAATGGCATTTTTGTTAGGTTCAAATACAGTTACATTGTTCTTCATTCTAGCTCTCTGACATTTTGATAGTTAAATAAAAGAAACCTATAATCTCAGTTGTCATCCTAGGGTCATGCAATTTTTAGAAAATAAGACTGGATAAAAAATTAGGTAGCACTTCTACACATTTTTGTTTCTCTCAGCCTTCCAGTTCAACTGACAAGTCTTCCTGATGCACGGTGAATACCCATTCAAAAACAAAATGAGGATTCCTTTTCTCTGGTGACAGAGAAATGTATTAATACTGACTGTGATACAATAAAAGATGAAAAAGAAGAAAAAAGACCTGGACAATGTGTACTATTGTCTGATTGCCCTGAAATTTCATCATGTTACTTGGTGCTGCGTATTATGCAGCGACAATTAAATCTTATTAGTTTGCTTTTCTCAATTTTTTTTTTTTTTTAAACAGCATTTGATGCCAGGGAAGCTGTTGAACATTGCAAGTTGGAAAAATACATTTTGCTCTCCCATATAGCTAGAAGACTACTGGTTTGATGGGGATCTTACAAGTCAAAGTAAAAACAGTTTATACCTTGAGTTACTTCATTAAATTACATGCACAACTACCCTTGGAGTTTTCCTTCCTGATGGTGCTGTCTTCATTTTGAACTGCTGTTTTGACATTTGTAAGGTTTTAGCAAATGCTTCAGGAAAAGGTCAGTTTATAGTGACATTTTCCCTTTTCAAAAACCTGTGGAGAGGACACTGAATACAGGTTTACTTGATAAGTCATTACGGATTTAAAAACATGTCTCTTTTTTACTGTGTTTTAGAACACTCGTTTTTCACAATCTTGTCTTGCTTTTGAACTGCTTCTCTAACCATTTACTAGAATGCTCTTCTCATAGAACTCAGAAATGTCTTCCATGCACACTGTTAACTTTAAAAATATTTCACAGCTTGGGGGTTTTTGATGCAAGAGTAGAATGTTTGGCAAAGATGTTAATATTACTGACTTATGTCCAAATACCCTGAAAGAGCTCCTGCAAAAACCTCCTTGCATACCTGTGTGGTTGTGCAGTATTTGCTTCTGGTCAGCTGTATGTGCAAACATTTTTTTTCCACATCCTACCACTGGGTCATTTCCATCTATCATTCTGTTCTGTAATGGTTTGAAATCTTCCAAATTAATTAGCAATTGTCTGGTAACAGGTATAAATGCTATCTAAAATTGTCAGAGATTCTGTCCATGATGCCATTGAATAATTTACTATTTGGGCAATAAAGGTCCACTTATGAATGAGAATACGTCATCAACCTTTTTTTCATGTTTTCAAAGTCAGAACATTCCAGTGCTTTCTCTCTGACATATTTTATGACAAAAAATATGACAAAAAAAATACACTAAAGGAGAAGATTTGCACTTTTTCAAAACTACAGAGTTACAGCATGAGAAAATATATTGAGCAATATATTTTTTTCTCGACATCAGTATATTTCCTGTCCCTGAGAATTCTGTGCTTTCAGCTCTCCAGGAATTATGTTGGTGCCCCACTGAACACAAAATCTGTTTTTATTAAAGCAAGGCCTATTAACTTTAAATAAGCTGTTCAGTGTTTCTATTGACAAGTTGATTATTGGGAAATAAATGCCATAGAAAAATGTCCATAAATATATATTTTTAACCGAGGCGTTAACACCATGAGTGTCATATGTTTAATGATTGAAGGAATTGGCCTTTAGTCATTATGCACTATACACTTTTTATACAGCAATGAGACCCAATATGCAAACTGACCTTTTCTTTGCATGAATTAGAATAGAAATTCTGCTGAATTCTGAGGACTGTGTGTATGTAACTCATTAAAGCTGTCAAGTTACCTGTGCCCACTGAGCTGATAGGATAATACCACAGCAGTACTTTATGTGGCCAGATGATAGAAGTCCCATGAGCAAAATGGCTCAATTCAACTTAGATGAAAAGACTAGTCAGGATATCTCAATGACAAATATTTAGTCAAACATTTTATAGCCACTCTACCATCAGAAAGCAGAGAGATCGGATTAGACATACTTGCTGAATTTGACGGATGAGGAGGATGAAAATACCCGCAGCAACATTCTACCCCTTTTGAGAGCCAGCAGACATTCATGTGAATGTTCAGTCTTTCTCAGTTTTCTATTTTTGCCCTTTCATCGTTTTAGAGGGGATTATTTTTCAGCATCTACATACCATATCCCTACTGGTACCCTCAAAGACAATATTTTTGATTCCATCAGGTCAAAGCAAATATTTTACAAATTGTTTACCTCTCCTTTGGCTGACCTACTTTGTATCACAAGAGTGTCATCAAACAAAATCTGTGTTCGTATGTAGTCAATAAAAGGTATGTGGTTATTACTAGGCCAGTGAGAATATTCATAGCATATAGTCTTCTGAGCTGCTGCTATCCTACTGCTTTTGATGGATTCACTTACAAAATTATGATATTCATGGCAGAACACTTCGCCATATCATAAGTAGAAATAGCTTAGATGTTTCATTGAGTGATGCTTTGCTTTAAAGGAAATATATATATTTACAAATTGTTTTGACCTTTTAGCTTTCAGTTGCAGTCTTGGATTGAAAATTGCAGGAAAATAGAAATGCAAGTGATATGCAATATAGCATTCAAGCATGAACATTATTTGCTATCTTGAATTTTGCTTTTCTTCCTCTAACAAAAAAGTTAATCATCTGACCCATAAGAACTTTAAAGAGATTTTCTTGAAATATTAGCCATATTTACAAAAAGGATGTTTTATAAGATTTGTGCTCTTTTGACCTAACTTGATTGTTTCATGGGTTTCTGTTGGAAACCTCTTAAAGTATTATACTTTATTACCTTTCATCTGTTTGTGTTCAAGCCAAATGAACAGATTGCATGAATTATTTATTTTCCATTCTAACTAAATAATTCCATTAGATATTTGAGAGGGGTTTCCTGGGGTTTTTTGGGGGTTTTTTTGGTGTTTTTTTTTTTTTTTTCTAATCTTCAGCACAAAGCAGTGAAACTTTCAAAAATTTACAGCTTAAGCTCTATCAATGAAAATGTCTGTCTTTCCTTGCTCTATTCAGTTTTGTTTCTTCATGAAAATTCAGTAGTGGAGAGAAATCTGCCAGCAGAGCAATTGCACATCTGACCTAGTTCACTCAATCTGAGCAATAGTCCATTCTGTTTGTAATTGACTAGTGATTATTTGGGGAATTTAAATATTCTCTCTTTTATGGAAGGGCCTAACTGATTTTTTTTAGCTAAATATTCAGTGCCAGAAGGTTTTAGGTTAGACTCAATAGTTCTAAACATATATGTAAGCAATTCAATATTAAATACTGAGAATACAATTTAGTTTTGTTTTGATTCTGTGGTTCAAAACTATATCCTTACCATAGGTTTGTGTACCTGCTGGGGTTAGGGCATGAGTGCCTGTTTTGAAATTGCTGAAATTAATAATATGCATAAAGTTAAACATAGATGTGCCCTTTTTCTTTCTTAGACTATGCCTTTAATATGAAAATAAAGAGGAGTTTAATGAGGTTTGTAAGCTACCTGAAACAAAATAGAAGTCAACTGTGCTTCCTTATGCCACTGCATTTTTCACAGCCTGTAATAGTTGTCAGCTGGAGTTACTTGGAAAGCATAATTTTGAGCTTTCAGTAGTGTAAGAGAAAAGAATTTTCATGACAGAAGTAAGAGATAGATTCTCTTCAGTAAAACCTGTATATTTGGAAAGTGTTCAGAAAATAACAGTAGGATAAGACTGATTCTAATTCTAGAAAAGCTGATACAGAATCCAAATCTGAATGTATATAGTGAAAAAAAAAAAGAAGAGCTGACTTGATCATGCAAGAAAGTATTTAAGAAAGAGGTATCTATGGGAAAAGTAGTTTCTTAGAGCAGAAATCTTTTACTTTAAAAGACGAAGACATAATAAAAGCTATAGCTGGGGACTGGATGTAGCAACATCCAAAAGAAGACAAAGGAGAGTAGGTAACACTGCAGCTCACTCTGAAGAAGAGCAGTGGATTGTTCACATGATTGTTCAAACTCTATTTCTGTAGCCTTTTACTGTGTTGAATTGATTTCTATTGAACATAATGATACTCAAAGCACCTGGCTTAAGTGTAGACACCTGTGCTCAGGTTTCTTAAAGCAAATCATTCCTTTCATGTTTTTCTAAGGAATATTCTCTAGTCAAGGAGACAAGATTGATACAGGATTTACTGTATGAAATCCTGTATGGGCCATGCCTTTGAAAAGGTCAGATTTATCTATCATATCACCCTGTGGAAGGCATGCATTTTCTTACAGCCTGGAGCTTTCCTTAATCGGTAGCTGTACCTACATCAGTAGTAGAAATAATAATGAATTTTCTAGATGCTTTACCCAATATATCAGCTGAGCATTCAGGTTGTTCTGTGCATATCTGGATGGTTTTGGTAAGGATCATATGTTTTTGCACTTGTGTTAAAGAAAGGAAAATCGTGGTTTATCCCGTAGATAAATATTGAACATTGCACTTTATTCAGACATCTCCCAGTGAGCATGGAGGGAGGTGCACTTGTGTGTACTGCACAGGGCTGAGAATGCAAAAGGTACCTTTAGGGACTAGCTGGAACTCTGAGTAGTGGTGCAAGTGAGATTATGTAGAAGTCATATGCTGGTCCAATGTTCCATTTGCATTCCTGAATGATGGTGGCCAAGTCAACAACAATATGCAAGCCAGGCTTAGGTTGCTTCTGTGTTAGAGGTTAGCATCTAAAATACTGCTGAAATAAGATAAATGAAGAGTTTGTACGAGATTTAGGCATAAAATATATATGCCATAATTCATATCTTTAACTTGAAAAAAAATCTTTCTTGTAAAAGGTTAAAAAAGTAATAAAATAAAAAATAATAAAGAAGGCATTGCATTTATATATTTTTGCACTATGCAAGTGTTGATTTCAATATGCCAAGTAATCAGAGAATTACATATCTAAATGTTTCTTATTACTTTAGAAATAGCACTGTATATTCTCTCATGTTAATGCAGTGCTATGCCATTTTCTCTATCTCTATGAATAATATTATTTTCTTCTAGATAGTTTGCAGTAAACTTCAAAATTCATTGCTTTCTTATTTTTGTTTGGTCATCCCATTTGCACTTATATTCTTCATGGTATCAAAAAATTAAAATGTCTTCTTTTTCAGTTCACTTAAAACTTAAAGTGTTCTGTAAAAAATATTGAATATTATAAAAAAATCAAATTAGGGACAAATATGTATTTAATGTGCTTTCTGCAGGGCTATAAAATATGTCAAAGGAATGCTTAATTTTACATTTAGTTAAGAAATGCGTCTCTCTTCTTTTTAAAGTTCCATATCCTGTCTCTCTGAGATACCCAGTCACTTCCACTGGAGCACAGCTGGAGCAGTGGTGGATTTTTTCTATAAACTGTTTGCTTGATCAGCTTTTGATTTATTACTATGTAAAGTGCCTTGAAATATCTTGGATATTAAAGAAGCTTAAAAAAGAGAAAAAAAAAAGAAGTTGTTATATTTGATTCTGTGGAATTCTGTGCACACACTTCCTAGGATGGAAAATTTGTTGAAAAGATTATAGAGGAGGTCAGACTGGCTAATCACAATGGTTCCCTTGGGCCTTACAAAAAAATCTATGACTAAATAACTAGTAGCAGTATTTGTAAAGAAGTGAAAAGATAAACACTATTTTATTACTTGAAAAGTATTGCACTTTTTTTTATTTCCAATAAAGTTAGAGAGAAATTGCAGGTCTCTTTTCATTTATGACGTATTGTAAGTATTAATCTCTTTGAATTTTGTTTATTCTGTTTTAGGAGAGTAAGTGAATCATCTCATCAGTTTTGTGTACTTCAATATGTTTCTTCTCATTTTTAAAGAAAATAGAACTATTGTAATGCTCTCTAATCATTTACATAACATGTTTTTACAGCAGGAAGAAAAACATCCTCAAGCTATAACCTCTGTTGTCTACTGTGAAATTACTAGTATTTATTTAGGGTATGAAGTCTGAAAAATATAGTAAAAATTCGTATCACTAGGCGTTATGGAGATTATCAGATGATCAAAATTTAACTGGATTAAAAATTCAGAAGTGGTAGGCCTGTTACTTTGGTGAAAAAGTGTTCAACCCTCCTCTGAGATGAGATGTGCATGCTCTAGGACCTAGACCAGGAGTTTAAATTTATAAGAAGGAAGATGGGTGTATATATATTTTAAGTGCTACTTCGCAGTGTTGGGTTTTTTCATCCATTTTGTTATCAAGAAAGCTTCGAGGAGTGTTTTTTTAAACTACAAACCCTGATTAAAATTAAAGAATCCAACAATTTCCCTGTTACAGCAACACTAAGCCTAGGTACATTTCAGAAAGGTTAAGGTACACCAACTTTTTCACTAACTAAAATACAAGGAAAACTTGCTGTTCCCTTGACATTCTTTGCATTTTAGACAATAGAAAACACATGAAGCTGGACTGAACTAAGAGCTTATTATGATATTGACAGTACTTCTACTGCCTTTCTGAAGAAAGGTAAAAGATACTGAGGACCCTGTAAATCATTTTACTGCAGTAAAAAAAGTAGTGGTGAGTCTAGGCATAATTCTAACTTGTTGAGATTTCTTTACATTTTCTGTTTCCCCAACAGTCCTTCAGGGGTCTCAGTGCAATCTGACTCTCAGAATGAGTTTTTCCTGATAAAAGAAACTTCGGTGGAGCTGGAAGACCAAGGGAACAAGTGTTCATCTTTGATTCTCACAACAGCTCCCTGCAGTACAGTTTTTTGCCCAGCAATGAAGTCAGGGAACTTTTACCCCAGCTTGGAGAGGAGTACTGTGCCAGGAACAATAACTAAACAGATTAAGCATGGTAACTTTTATAACTTTTATATGACAGAACTGTGCAGTGACACTCACGATGCAATGTGATTACAGTATTGCATCTTTTCACCCATAGCCAGGGGTCGGTTCATTCCCACTCTCAGTATGGCATAAGGCAGTTTAATAGGGCATAACAATGCTATAAAGCCATTTGGATCAGGAATAAAGACTGCCCTAATCATGTGAAATTCTAACTAGAATTTTGCTGTAGAGTAGGAACTTATGCAAAAAGAGCACCATTTCCTGAGAGCCAGGGGAAAAAAAAAAAAAAAAAAAAATTGAAAATCCAGGTCATTAGAATAAATATTTAAGGATTTTATGGATCAACCAAAGTCATGTTGCCTACTGTCATTCTCAAGTTTATCAGGCTTAAAAATCTGTATTTCCTCCTTGAAACAGTCTTTCTCATAACCTGATTGGAACTAAAAAAAAAAAGATAACAGGAACATTCTGTCAGCTGTACTTACAGTTAGTAAACCTCCCTTTTACTGACAGAATTTTATATCACAAAAGTGAGATCTGTCTCTTAAATGCTGGAAATATATGAATAAAAGAATCATCTTTTGGAGTTTTTGTGTATATGAGAAACCACACTGCCAACAAAATTGTTCTTTGTGCATGTAGCTACTCAACTCATGAAAGATAGGTTTGTGATCTCTGACTCCTAAACTGCACATGTCTACAGAGAGGATCAGGCCTAAGCATAATATTTGAAAATAATTTTAACTAACTGTAAATTATCATATGCCAGATTTCATCAGTACTAAGGAATGGTTAAAAGACACATGCATATGTACTGCATGTTTAAAAAGTCTTGTTACAAATATAACCACTTAGTAACAGGACTTAGAAAACTGTGGTAAAAGCTTGTCTGCAAAGAGTGATTTTTCCTACAGTCCTGGTTGTTCCTCACAGTATCTTTGAAAACCATAAACCCAGGCTCCCTTAGCCAAACATAAGACAGTTTTTTTCAAATCAAGCTATCTTTCATGCTATTTACCTTTCTTATGCTGCACCCAGAGTATCTTGCAGGCTGATTTTTACACTAATAAAACCCAGTGGAAGGCATGATTGGGGACCATTAACCTTTAGAACACAAAAAGCTTAAGCTCAGGGAATATTTCTGATCTGCCTCACGGGGCTTTGAAGCCACTGCTTCCATCCTTCATCTAAATTGCCTGAATTCATTTTCAGGGCTGATAAACTGTCAAGTGAATTATGAGACATAGGCCTTGGGTTAATTTATAGAAATGCTTCTTCATTGATGCTGAGTAAATCCACCTTTCTTTCTGGAGTATACGTGATTCAGATTCCAGAACTATCTTATTTTGCCCCATTACAAGCTCTGCATTGCAAACCCTTCTTTCGTCATTTGTAAAAAACTAATTTACTAAACAGATTATTATGAGAAGCATTTTTCTATCATGTGTTTTACTCTCCTTGAGATACCATAGTAGCAATACAGTATGTAAACAGATGGTCAAGTTGGCTTATTAATTATTTTTTAAATATGAGGAGAAAGTCTGTCTTACAATGCTGCCAGCACTTCACCTGTCAAAAATGAGTTCAAAGGAATAATTCATCTTTTATCTTTCTATATTCAATGGCTAGACAGACTGCAATTTATGCTTATCTGGCTAGCTGAGTTCAGAAGGTATTACAAGAAATTCTGCACTTGCCAGTTACATTTCAGTGTTAGGTTCTGGCTGTTTATTTCCATATATATTCAGTATAGGTAATGTGGAACTGGAAATAGCTTGCCTGTTCCTTTTAAATTAACTGGTTTGCATATTTTATAAAGGAGGAAGACAAGTACTTCAAGCTGAGATGTTTAGATTGTATTCCCATGAAAATTGCTAACAAAAAACCAATTAATCACTGCCATGTTATTTTTACTTTTGGGTATCTCTCAGATTGACATTTATGTTCATATTTAAATATTTGTATGATTGGACATTCAAATGTGTGATAATAAATAGAGTATAAGTTGTCTTACTGAGAGAAAAGTTTTGATTTTTTTTTTTTTTTTGAAAGAGAGAGAAAAGTAAACTATTTACAGTAGTTTGGGAGGCTTTTTGCATATATCACTGTAGTCTCTTAGCACTTCAATTTGGGTAAAATCTACTTACACTTCAATCTTTATAGCATATGCATGAATAGTTCTCAAATCCTGTATCAACAAGATCCTTTTCATGGTAATGGTTGTAAAGACCTTGCATGTATAGCAATTATAGTATAATACGCCCCTAGAGAAGGCTTAAATTTCTTAGTAATGTGTAAGCATCTTGTCATGGTTTAACCCCAGCTGGCACCTAAGCTGCATACAGCCTCTCACTCACTGCCCCTGGAGGGGATGGGGGAGAATCAGAAGACCGAAAGTGAGAAAACTCGTGGGTTGGGTTAAAGATAGTTTAGTAGGTAAAGCAAAATCCCTGTGCACACAAGCAAAGCAAGACAAGGAATTCATTCACCACTTCCTAAGGGCAGGCAGGTGTTCAGCCATGCCCAGGAAAGCATGGCTCTATCATGCGTGGTGGTGACTTGGGCAGACAAACACCATCACTCTGAAAGCCCTCTGCTTTTTCCTGCTTCCCCCAGCTTTATATGCTGAGCATGATACTGTATGGCCAGCTAGGGAAAACTGTCCCGGCTGCATCCTCTCCCAACTCCTTGTGCACCCCCTGTCTAATTGCTGATGGGCTAGAATGAGGAGCAGGAAAGACCTTGACTGTGTGTGAACTCTGCTCAGCAATAACTAAAATATCCCTGAGTTATCAACAGTTTCCAGCACAAATGCAAAACATAGCCCATATCAGCTACTATGAAGAAAATTACCTGTATATCAGGCAAAAGCAACACACATCTGAAAACATAAAATCCTGTGAATGAACAGAGTTTATCAGGCAGCCATGAACTGAAAAAAGGCTTATAGAAAGTATTTCTTGTTCAGAGCCCTGGTACTATACCTATCACCACATAACTTATAGTTAGCAGCTCCATTTTGGTCACTTCTTTACCAGGAAATCTCCATTATCTGTGCACTCATTACAATTGTCTTCAGCAGTGAAATGCAGATTAATAAGTATGCATCCTGTTTCCTTCAGTGTATCTTACTAAAAAAGCACCACATTGCTATGACATACCACAAGCATTTAAATATTTGAAAGCAAAATGCATAGAATGGTAATGTAAACCCAACAGATATAGCTTCAGAGGTCTTTAAACTTTGTTATATATTTGGCACAAAGAAATGTGAAGATCTGCAAGGAGAATGATTTTTTTTTTTTCAATTAGACTACTTTGAAGCAAGTTACTTTTTTTGCTCTGGTTTTTTTTTTTTCCTGACCTGAATAATTAGAATGGTATTATGCTCATAGATCAGAAGTATATTCTGAAGCTTAGCATATATATTCAGCACCATAGACAATTAGTATTGAAATGGTAAGCAATATTTTCTGAGGTCCTGATCTTACGCACCATGTAAGAAGAACTTGGAAAGAGCAAACTCTGCATGTGGAGAAGGGTGTGGAAGGAGATGGAGGAGGTGAAAGAGGTTGAGGTCGATTGGCACCACTTACATCCCTATCATGGAAATGGCTGTACTGGCAGGTATTTCCTACTCCCTGCCTTTTATACCCCAGACTTGTCAGCTGTCCTGAATGTCTTCACTTTTCTTTCTATACATCGTCAGAAAGCCATTCTATGCAAACACAGATATCTTCAGACCTTATTGCAGGCCCTCAAGAGCCCCATGGTAGAGATGTTCTCTGCAGTCATAGCACAAAGTTCTTACACACAAAAGGTAAGACACAGAGCTGCACATGCATACAGTAAATCCATCCAGTGCAAACCATTGTGGCTTTGCAGAGTTGTGGTCACAGCCTCAGAGAAAGGACTGTTTCTTCTCTAGGTTTTATGTTGCTCATACTGCTTTGTCCAAAATTAATAAACAGAATATAATAAGAAAAATGACCAAATATAATAGAACTGGGGCTGATCAGTCCCTATTGTAACAATACATTTCTTTTCTATTATTTACCTTTAGAAGTGATATTAGAGTTATAAAGACTAAATTGATTGTGGTTTCTAATTAAGAAGAAAATGAGGAAAGGGGCTGAATATTTATTTCAGAATTGCAGTGTACAGTACTTAAAATGCATGACAAGCTACAGTCTTGCTTCCTAATTACTTAGTCCCTGTCACTTCTCATTAACATGTAAATCATGTTATAAACATAGTAAAGGTGGAGTAAAATATGTCCTGAGGGGAGGGGGCATACTGGAAAATTGCTCTGGGCAGTGTGGTGATGAGAGTGTTTCATTTGCAGCTCATCTGTATTCCACTCCCATGGGAAGCTGCATATATGAGATTTAAAGCAATCATATTTTCTTTGTCCTAGGCTGGAGTGGTTGTTGCATTTAAACAAATCGATCTGCAGGTTTGGAATTATCTACAAGGAAATTAGCATACATATCGAAGTCTATCAAAAAGATTGAGAATTCATTTAAGGAATAATTATATTCTTCTTTAAAAAGAAAGAAAAATTTGTTTCTGATTTTAGGGGATAGTCCTGAAACTAAGAACATTGTTAATAAGATGTTTTGATTCATAGCAATCCACCAGCAAAAGCCTCTTGGCCCCTTACTATATAAAAATGGATTATACAAAAATAAGACAACATTCAGAACATACAGAATTACTTATGTTAATTAGTGAAGTTATTTTAAAGATTAAGATATGACCTCTATAAGCTCATCTTTTAGTATCTATTATTTAATATTTGTAAGAATAATTGTTTCAAAACTAATTCATGCTATACCATTTACTCACTCAAAGGACTCAGCTGACGAAAAGGCATCAAGACCTATAATTTTATTGAGAAAATCAGTTTATGGATATGACTTTGCTCTTAATTTACTAACCTGTCACTGAGTGAATGATGAATAAGAGAGAACTAGAAGGTTTCCTTCTCAAACGCTATGCTTAAATATAAGCATACTTCTAAAAAAAATAATTCTAGTGCTTTTTTTTTCTCTGGGGACAACTACTTTTGAGTCCTTTATCTGAACCAGAAAACTGAATTTGAAAATTTCATCTTCATTCTGTAGTCAAATTTCACAATGGTTCATGAATACAAATATTTGGATTAAATATTATAAAGGAATGAGTGGCTTATATGTATTCAGAGTTAGTAACCTGACTAGGTTCAAACCTGATTTAGTTCAAATTTCACTGATCTAGTGAAACATAGAAATAAGTGTTATAGAAGGACAGAAAGGAGAGGTGAGAATTTAATTGTTTCATTAAAATTAGCATACAGCACATAAGTATATATGTGATAGGGTTATATCATATTAGAATGTACTTTTTAGCACTTTCCATATGAGTATGGCATCATATTTAAAAAAGAGATATTGGCAAGTGATTAGTGGACAGCTGGGACTTTTGGCATAAAGGATATGTATTTCACACATCTAGAGCTTACTGAAAAATTTAATATTGAGGAAAAGATGAATTTTCTATCCTGTCTTGAGAAAGGTGAAACAATTTTCTTTATTCTGGGGAGGATTATCTCATTCCCTGGCTTCTGCAGATTTTCATGGCAGCTGGTTTCCCTAGATCATGCCTTGTTACCTGCCATTACATCCACTTACAAAGCACCAATTGTATCATTCCACTAAAATGATGTGTTATGGTTGGCAATAGTGTAAGTGAAAGTATCAGCTTTGAGCTAAATTTACACTGAAATTATTTGGACAGTTTACTTGCCCCTAAGTCTTTTTGTTTCAAGAAGCCAGTACTTTTAGGAAGTCATTGTATTCACATGCTTAATGTTACCTTCACAGCCAAAAGATCTAGAGATATGTATTTTAGTGAATTAATTGAAATTTTAGACAGTGCTCTGCAGTGTTTTCTAATTAGATGGCAAGTACACAATAACTGCTCCCTCCGCTTGCCCTGTGGTTTACTGAACATATGGGGCTTTCAAGCAAAAAGGAGATAATGGTCACAGTGAACATAAAGTGAACTTTAAACCTCCTGAGTAAAGAAAATTTAAGAGATTTGAGACAATGAAAATTATGAGAGAAGATTTTTGATGAGTGGAGACTGAAAAGGAATGGTCCTCAGGATGGTTGTATGCAGGGATATGGGCTAAAATAAAGTTAGTTGTCATTACATTTTTCGTAGAAGTCAGTATTAAAAAAAAAATTGCAAGAACAAGTTAAATTAAAAGTAAGAAGCGTGGTTTGTCTTCAGCTAAAAGTGCCTGCACACAAATTTGCCTCAGCATAGCAAGAGGCGAATTAAAGTGGGGTGAATCATTGCATTGTGATGTTACTCCCTAAAAAGAGGGAATGTAGTCCATATGTGAAGCAGGATAATGGCTGAGGCACCAGAGTCTGTAATTTAGCAACAAACTGATCATATGATGGATTTATAGGCCCTGGTAAACTTGTGTGCTTGAGTCGCACCTTTGCTCACAGTGGTAGGAAGAGGGAGGAGATGGGAAGTGACAAGTTCAGGTTTCTCAGTGGTTATGTAAGGCAGCGCCAAGGCAGGAGGAGAGAGAAGGCTGCCAGGGAGGTCAGCAGCCTGGCTGACAGGCAGCTCAGCTGCACTCTCAGTCCAGGTAAATCAGCAAAACCTCCGTGGGGCTTACAAGAAGGGTAGTCATTGCTCTTCCCATCTGCAAGGGCAGCAGAGTTACAAGTACTGAAGAAGATGCAAGGCAGCCCCTTTCTGAACCTCCTGGGAGCTCTGGGTCATGAGGGACAGCACCATATATAGAAAAAGATGCTTTTTAGCAAGGGTGGAGAAAGGAATTCACAGAAGCTCATGGTTTGTCCTCTGGCGCTGCTATCCTTTATTCACTCAGTGGCACTCCAGCCCAAAAGCAGGTCCCATATAGGTCAGGCCAAGAGACCTGAGTGTTGATCACCCATTTCCTTAAATCCAGTAGTTAGTTACCTACCATAACAGCAGCATTTCATTCTGCCTTCTTCATTGGATCACAAAAGACCCTAACTCTAAGAACAGGCACTTCAGCTTCCCTTTGACCCATCCACAACCCAGTTCTCCAAGGGCACTTTTGCTCCCCAGAATACTATTCCCCAGTTACCAGCCTGTAGATCTAGAAATCTGCAAACTCATTCCAAGGTTTTGCACAGAGCATAATGCATAGGGCCAGCAGAAATCTGGGACCTGTTGGAAAATAACTGGAAGGCACTGAAAAGGTGACAGTTTCCTTTGAAATAGAAAAAAGGATATGGAGGAGTTGGCACAGAAGTACAAGATCCTTAAATACATCATGTACTGAGAGGGAAAATGCAGAGGGAAAAAAATATAAGCACCAAAATCAACCTTTGAGGCATGGCAATAAAGAAAGAGTGGGAAAAGGCATGATCACAAGGCATAGGTGGGCATTGCAGTGAATAGATTCTCAGTGGTGTTCTACAGACAGTAATTATTTCTGCCTCTGTGCTTGTCTTTTGTTGTTTGTGTGGTTTCTTTGTGGTTATTTTAAAAAATACTCATAAGACAAAGTTGTAAAAGAAATGTCAGCCAAAAACTGGTAATTTCATCTAACAATAACTAGAGAGGAAGAGGTAAGTAAACCAGAAAATGGGCAGTTTAGAATACTAACCAAAAAATTATGTGAAGCACAACACAGAAAATGAAAATTGAAATAGAAGGCGGGGAGGAGTTCAATTTTTGCATTTGAATTCTGACCTGTTATTAGAATTTTCTGAGCCAGACAGAAAATTGAAGGCAGCCTGGGAACAGTGCTCAATGACGGTGACATTCCCTGACAGAGCATTTCTTTGCATATCAGTTGTACTAATTGTATTCAAACTGACAGCGACAGTTTAACCCATTCACCAGGGGAATTGTCTTGCTGCGAGACCAGTGATCTGTGTTTTCATTTAGATGTCAATCCAGCCTAGTGCTGTATATTTTAAAGGTAGAATTAGCCTTAAATGATTATACTAATACGATAAACATCATCTCCCCTTGAAATGTTGCACAACAGAATCTTAAAAAAGCAACTTGTTTTCTCCTGCAGAAAAACTTCGAAAACTAAGGTTTTCTTGCCCTTTTCAAAGCCAGGTTGAATGAAATCACTTCTTTCCTACGGCAGTTTTCTTTATTTGACCATAAATGAAAATAATTTTGAGCATCAGGAAGTGTTTTGCCTCCACAAATATCCAGAGTGCTTCATACAACTGGAACAATTGAAATCCAAGTGCCTGTGCCATTTTCTTCCAGTGTGAGTGGGTTTTCATTTTTACATGAGAGGCAGGAGACCCTATCAGGCTGGAAGACAGGAACATCCGATGAAAATTACTTATATACATCCATTCAATGTTGAAATTATGCTGCCCATAGAAAACTTAATCGTGGGTGGAAATGGAGAGATGAAAATCCTGTGTGACTGGCCAAGCTCAGAGGGTTGGAAGCTGCTTTAGATGCACATTCAGTTGTCCTTTGGAAGCTGTCAGGCCTTATAAATGCTTCCCAGGCCTGTTTCTCTGCCTCTATAACACTGCTAGCTGCTGCAGAAAATATCACTGGAATAAATCTTCAGAAATTACACCCTGCCATTGGGTTCCACTGAAGGTAATGGTTGCCTGAATAGACTTTTGAAATACAGATAAAGTAGTAACTAAATACAGTTATGGTGTGGAAGACTCTATACAGGAGAGTTAGTCTATTAATATAAGGTGTGAGCTTAATTGTGAGGGGAGGGAAGAAGAGAGGAGGGGAGAGAGGGAGGGGAGGGGAGGGAAAGGAAGGGAAGAAGAGGAGAGGGGAGGAGAGGAGAGGGAGTAGAGAGAGGAGAGGGGGTAGAGAGAGGAGAGGGAGAGGAAGAGGAGAGGACTGTAGCTAAACTTTAGGGCCTGAAAACCTGTGGCTTTTGGCATACAGCTGGTTTCTACCTTATGTGGATAGTTTTTATACCATGTTAAGAATTATGGGAAGGACTCGCTCTTATAAAAGACTGGGTAAAGAAAACAACCAAAAAGTTTGAGGACAGATCCAGGAAAACAACAACAACAACAACAAAAAGGAAAAAAAAAAAAAAAAAAAAGACAAAAAACCAACCAACCAAAAAACAACAAACAACAAATTTTATGGAAAGATTAAAGAAAGAAGGAAAAAACAGATGGAAAGAAATAATGACGATAGTTTGGGTTTTGCAGAAAATCAATATAGACATGTTAGCTTAAAAAAAGTCTAATAAACCATTTGACAAAGTACTCAAAGCTATAGTACCTCAGTCAATGTATTTGGTTGGGTTTTATGACAACTTTTGCAGAGCCAAGCTATGAAGACAATATTCACCTGGTAGCCCAGACTCAGTTACTGTGCTGTAGTTTTTTATTTAGATGGAGTCTGATTTCTCTTCCCATGGACCCTTGAGAAATAAAGTCTGTAGAGCACTCCTAAAGCTTTTAGTGGAGATACTTCAGAATTTTCCTTGCTGAAGGATGAGGGAAAACTTAAGCTAAGTAAATAACCAACATGATGGTGAATGAATGTTTAACTGAAAGTAATGGACATTGATCGAATGGAAAGTTCTTTTAATAGACCTTGTTTGCAGGCTTAACATTAATTTGATCAATGTATTTAGCTCAGGTAAGAGATCTTTGCATTACTGTATAGAGCTCAATGAGGCATCACAGTAATGTTTAACTACTGTCTAAAAAATCCTTACATATGTAAAAAGAAATACAGTATTAAATGCACGTATTCCCATGCCAATCCTAAAATGAAAGACAGATGATTTGAACAGGTTTAATTTTGTGTACCTTCAGTCCTGTTAAAGTGAGTTGCCTAATTTCATGCTAGTCACACAGGCTTCCTTTGCAGTAAATGGAATAAATAGGCGTAGCTGAAAGATAAATAATCTGGCCTACTTTAGAAGCTATTTTAGGATGAAACATGTTATCTTTTGGAGGTGCTTGTTTCTTTTTGACAACAATGAAGAGAACCTTCCCTGACTGGCCTAGAGTAAGAGATTTAACTTTTAGACCCCTAAAATATGGCAAATCAATTGCATCCTTTGTTACATGAAGGAAGGTCAAAGTGTAAAACACTGTTCTGCCAACAAACAGTGTTTTCATCTTTTTTCACAAAACATGAGTTGTTGTCTGTTAGTAATTCAGACGTGGAGTAATTCAAGAATCATCTGCTTTTTGTTCTGCCTTTGTTTTCTCACTGTTATCTACAGCTCTTGCTGGTCTATGTTTCAAAGGCTAATTCACAGATGTTTATGAAGAGTGTGAATATGATGTATTATTTTTAAGGTACAAGCATACCTTATGGAGGATTTATATTTCCATATTTTGTATGCTCTGCTGAATAGCATAGTAAAGTTAAAAATATCTTCCAGTATGAATTTTTTAACAAACAAAATGTCTTTAGATGTTTCTGAAAACTGTACAGAAATAGAACAGAAAAAAATACCAAATGTAGAACAGCACATAGGAATGCAGCTTATTTTGATAGATGACTAGAAATTGCTTATTCTTTGCTTTCACGTGATGACTAGTTTTGAGCATGTTGGCAGCAGTTCCCCAAAAGCTGTCCTGAACTTTTGTACCTGTATGAGAGTTGTGTACTTCTCACAGTACCACACTCATCTTCTGGACATTTTCCCAGTGTTATGTAGAAGCATTCTTGTACATGTATCAAAATATGATACATCCATAAAAAATACACAATGATCTTTTCTCCTATGAATGTTTGGAGCTTGCTGTTTTGAAATGCTGATTGTAATGAGCCCTGTTGTTTTAAGTAAATATTTGGGGTTCCATCTGAGCAGATCTCTTCGTATGTGGCAAATGGCCTTGCTACAGAGTGCCAACAAGATGCAGTGCAGAGCATACACAGTTGTGGTTTGAACACATGCAGCTGCATTTAATTCACTCCAGAAACTGAAGATCTGCTTTTGTCATTTGCATGTGATCAGTTTTTCTTATGATATCAATCTCTTTTTTTTTTTCTCCTAGTTTGAAATTAAAGATTTCTGCTAAGTTATCTGCTGGCTTATTAATTTTTTTTTAAGGATTTTATTTTACTATTTATTACAAGGGCTTTAAAACAGGAGCCACTGTTAGCGGAGCTACTCTATCATGTGATGTTAAAGCTGTCAAGGATACAAAATAGCATCAAAACATTTCGACTGAGTACAAGTGACTGTGCTGTAGTTTTGAGATTGTGGTTTGCAAGTCAAGTGTCAGTAGAGGTAACTCATTAGCTACAAGGCTTTCAGTAAAAGACCTTATAGTGGATTGGTAGTCACGTAATGTTTAGCTATATCCTCACAAGTGTGTTTTTTTTTGCAGAACACAGCTTCTTAAAAGGTTTGCTTCTAGGTAAGCAAACATCTTTATTTTGGGGCCTCAGACTTCAATCTCTTCCTTGTTAAAACAACAGCACTAAGTAAGACTCTTACCTTTTTCAAGAAGATGAACCATCTTCTTGCAGAAGTATTCATGATGTACAAGTATCCTGAAACTTGCTGGCCTCTCATTCCAGACCCAGCGTAAGCAGAGCAATGGAGTTTAAAGAGACATGTTGAGGACCAGGTAGATGAGGAAAAATGCTGTGCCTTATACTCTAGACAATCGTAATTTGTTTAAAACCCCTGACATTGTAGCTGTTTTGAAATTATCTTTTTCCCTTTTTTTGTTTTAAATATGATTTCAAATAGTATTTTCTTCTGAAGTCAAACCTGACCTGTATTTAAAATAGAAATGGAAATGGAGCATCTCACATAAGAGAAGCCTTAATAAAGAACACATGAGCAACTTCAGTTTACTGCAGTCATTAAGAGTGCTGATTAAGAGTGTATTTTCTCACCCTCTTATCAGACTCTATGTGCCAGTCGTCTGGAAAGAAGTCAATAGTGTCAGAAAGATTACAGTCAGAAAGTTTCTTGAGAACATTTGATGCCTAAAAAGAGGATCTTTTTCTGTAAACTGCCATTAATTAGATTTAATGTGTCTTCTGATTTTTATATTCAGCAGTGAAAACAACTGTGATTTCTCTCTTTCTAAGCACTAAGTTTATATCAGGTATTTCCAAGGTATTTTAGTGAAGAGAAAGAAAAAGGTGATATTTTTTAGATGAAGTTCAAAGATTTTGTTTGAATCACCTCAAGATGCCTCCAGACTTCATGGGAGTTTGAATAATCTTAGAGACTTTTTTAAGTGGGTGTGGAAAGGAGTGTCAATAGAAAAACTTCCAATTGAGGATGAACTATTTTATGTATATTTTATGATACAGATGTGTAAATAGTATCAGAGCTAATGGAAGATAGAGAAGCTACATCAGTCATATCCCAGGCGTATGGAAGGAGAAGAGGGTTGAGGATTCTTTTTTGGAACTACATGTGTCTGAGAGGAAGATTCCAACAAGGCCATGAAAGATTTACCCATTAAGATCAGTTCAAATCAAATAACAATTTGAGACAGGTTATTAACTTTTTTGTTTGTTTTTTTTTTGTTTGTTTGTGGGTTTATATTATGTTCTTAAGAAATAAATATTTGTTTTTTAAAAATAAGATACTAAAAGGATACTAATATTTTCCCCCGTATTTTTAGACTATGATTTTTTTTCTTTTTTTAAGGACATCTAGAAAAAAATATCCTCTGGTTTCTACCTTATTTGGTCCTTGAATAGACACAGTTGAAGATTTTAAGTCATGGCCATGCCTTTTAAGCAAATTAAATGTGGCTCAGATAGTCAGAGATTACAGTAAGAAAATTATGACTCTTGGAACACCAACACTAGGGGCATGAGGCTATGGAAGGCAGAACCCTTTCTGACATTTTTTTATCCATCATCCTGAACAATAGCTTTGAACATGGACATTAAAGAAATACTGCTTACTTGTGTGAGAAAATTTGTCATTCATAGTCAGGAAGAATCTAGTCATCTTTTTGTGAGTGTAGCCTCAGCAATTTTGTCAGCAACACCAAGCTGTGTGATGTGGTCGACACGCTGGAGGGAAGGGATGGCATCCAGAGGGACCTTGACAAGCCTGAGAGGTGAGCCTGTGCAAACCTCTTGAAGTTGAACAAGACCAAGTTCCAGGCCCTGCACGTGAGCTGGAGCAATCCCAAGAGCAAACACAGGCTGAGTGGAGAATGGATCGTGAGCAGCCCTGAGGAGAAGGACTTGACAAGCTCGACATGAGCTGCCTACGTGCACTTGCATCCCCAAAAGCCAACTGCATCCTGGGCTGAATCAAAAGCAGCATGGGCAGAGATCTAAGGAGGTGATCCTTCCCCCCTATTCCGCTCTTGTGAGACCCCACCTGAAGTACTGTGTCCAGTTCTGGGGCCCATGAAGGACATGAACCTATTGCAGTGAGTCCAGAGGAGGTCACGAAGATGATCGAGGGCTGGAGCACCTCCTCTGTGAACTTAGTTGAGAGTGTTGGGAACGTTCAGCCTGTAGAAGAGGAAGTTCTGTGGCGACCTTAGAGCACCTTCCAGTACTTAAAGGGAGCCTTCAAGAAAGCCAGAGAGGGACTTCTTACAAGGGCATTTAGTGATAGGACAAGGGGGAATGGCTTTAAACTGAGAGAGAGTAGATTTAGATTAGATGTTAGGAAGAAATTCTTCACTGTGTGGGTAAAGAGATACTGGAGACACTGCCAAGAGAAGTTGTGAATGTCCCATCCCTGGAATAGTTCAAGACCAGGTCTGATGGGTCTTTGAGCAACATGGTCTAGTTGAAGGTGTCCCTGCCCATGGTGGGGGCTTTGGAACTAGATCACCTTTAAGATCCCTTCCAACTGCTTAACATGGTATGATTCTATGATCTTTAAAGCACAGATTGTTCAGTTTAGTTGCTGTGGAATTTTTGATTGACTGTAGTAAAGACATTGTTATTGAATGGTCATAACAGAGTTATCCCTTCTATCAGTTTAAGATTATAAAAATGCCTTCACAATGTTTTGGTTAACATCCTTAGTATTGGACTTAGAAAAAAGAATTAAATATATTGCTCATATCTGACTTTGTACTGAGAAATTATTGTTTGAGAATTTTACTTATTTATGGGACTTGGTATCAAAGTTAGGATATCTCTGCCAAAAGTGCCAAGGGCCAGAGAGGTTAAGATGTTGGCAATATGCTGATTTAATCAGTACCTCTTAGTATGAGTTAAAATTCAATGCAAATTACAGTGTAGGAAGACCAAATAGCCAAATAAAGGTTTTGAGGTAGTGTATCTTATTGCTGGAAAATCAGTGACATTGTATTGTCAATATATTACAGAACTTTTTACAAGGAAGTAGCAATGATATATCAACAGCGTATCAAAAGTAATCACAACTGCAGCAAACTGTGTTTTGACAAATGAGGTGGGATTCGTTTTGTTTTGTTTTGTCTTGTCTTGTCTTGAATAGAAGCAGTAGAAACATCTACTTCAAACCATTAGCTCTGCTGGAAAAAGAGGAAAAAATATTTCCAGGATGCTTTAAAGTACAATATATCCAAGTCAAATGAAATATTAATGGTCTAGAAATCTACTGGTATACCACAGTCACAAAAACAGACATCAAAGGATTTCCTAGGTTATAAAAGATCTATCCTTGTGATTGTGGAAATTGAGATTACAACTGGAAGAAAGACATTCTGAATTTAATAAACAAAAAAAAAAAATTTCTCTGAGAATGATCTAATAGGAGAGCTCTATACAAGTAACTATGAAATCAGCAAGGATGTAAAATGGATTCTGTATTTAAAATAATTCACAAAATTACTGTGTGAGCTAATTAAAGAAGACTAGAGGGAGTTTTATAGCTGGAGGTGTTGGAAATTAGAGTGGATGAGACACTAGGGGGCCTGTTCAAAAACATTTGAAACCTTTTGAAGTCATCAGAAGCTTGTCCCTTGAATTTCAGCAGTTTTAGAGTCAGCCACAGATAGTTGTGCTAATGGAATTATTCTCCATTCTTAAGCTATGCAATACATCACCTAAAAAGTGTTTTCCATTTTCTGACTTAGACATTTCTAAGTGTAGGAGAATATAAACACTTACAGTATTATCTCTCAAAATGAAATTAGTTTCAATATGAATAGAAAAGAAGATAGATTTCCCATTTATATGACATAAAGTTATATATTTCCATATTTCTCAGTATTAGTAAATGATATGAACTCTGTTCTTTGCTGAAATTCAGGGTCTTTTGCTATCCAAGTTACACAGAAAGCAGTAAATTTTCCAAGCATAAAATTAATGCTGAATAAAATTTAGTAACTGAATTTGGAGTCAATAAGAAATGTAATTTCTCATTATCATTACTATTTAATTAGGTGAAGAAGTGTGGACTGTAACATGGAACCTAACAGGAAAGAGCCATCTATTTCCCATAAGTTTTTCATCAGGTATTACAACATTTTAGAATAAAATTTTTAGAATACTTTAAAATGGATGACTACATTCCATTAGACTTGCATATTCATGACTCAGTGGGGTTTTTTCAATAAAGACCAGAGAAGTCCGTGTGAAGTTTAACTTCTACTCCTGTAAGTCTTGTGAAACTGTGTTATACATAAGAATAACTGTATCAAAAATTCTCAGTCTTCCTTGAAGGACTAGACTCCATCAGGTGTTTGTGCAGATATTTACATATATTTATATTTTCATGTTCAGGTGTGTGCATGTGCTCCTTAAAAACCAGCTGGGGGAAATTACTCTTCCAATCCTTAATGTAACATCGGAACTGGATGAAAATGTTAGCCATGGTTTTTGGAGATGTCTCTGAAATCAGTGTAGATTCTGACCCTTAGCTGTGTCATACTGAGTAACAAAATAAACTGGAGGAGAGCCAAACCACTGGCCAAACAAGGCCTGTTCCCGTGCCAGTGACCAAGGGGATTTGCCTGCAAGAGTTCACTCTGGAGCCATGCCCTTGTGAAATGAAAGCAAAATGAAAGTGGCTAATACCCGCTCAATCAAAATCTCTTCTGAAGTAGATCTTGCTAAAGAACTCCTGACTATTCCACCCCTGTCTAAAATGTCATTAATTTATATTTCCGTATGACGAAATTTCATACCTTCTAGCAATCTAAGAAACTAAACTGGTATATCCATTCTTAAGGTCATTAAAAGATGGCAATTTTTATATAGCTGGAAGATCAGAGCTAAATTTGTAGCCTTTTCTTTTTTTTTTTTTTTTTGGTCGTAATTTTCCACTGTGTACAGTTACAGCCTCATCCAACTAGTTTTTGCTTAGGTGAAAATTCCATTGGTTGACAATCATTCATCTTTATCTTCTTTAACTAAATTAGCTGCTCATGCTTAGTAAAATGCAATGACCAAATATATACATCAGTTACTTAGAAAAGCATGTAAAATCCCCAGCACATCATATAGAAGTTTTTAAACTTTTTAAAGCAGCTTTCAGATTAAAATGCTGCTCTAAAATCATACCTGTGAGAAGAAACAAATGGACCTTAAAATAGTCATAGATCTGGTTTATATAAAATATTTGTTTTCCCCAGAGTTATCAGGAAAAAGAATTTTAATAAAACTTGAGTACATGTTTAAAATACCTAACAAAGTGCAGTTCAAAAAAAAAGTCCAAGTTGATCTATTGAAATTTACAATTTCTATTCATCTATTAGTGGTGAATTTGTGTCTCTAAGGCTTGAATAATCCATTTGGTAGATGCCACTCAAGCAAAACTAGGTAAACGAAGTGGAGCTGAAATCCAAGACAATGATGTTTTAAAAATATCTATACACATAATTTAATTGCAACAGTAGAGCTTTTACTGATTGTGTTTTGTTATATCTGTATTTCTGATGGAGGAATAAACAATAGCTTTTTTTCCCCTAAAGATTAATGATGTTCTGCCCAGGCTGTTATAAATTAGCAAGAAACAGTGTAAAGTGATACAACATCAGTTCTATAAACTTTATGCTATTCAGAAAAAACCCTAATTTTCTTTCTTTCTTGACTAAATGCAGAATTAAAAATATCTGCAAGTGTATAATTTGAAATCATCTGAAATATAGAATCATAGAATTGAATGGGTTGGAAAAGGCCTCCAAGATTGTCAAGTCCAACCCTTGATCCAAAACCGCCGTGGTTACCAGACCATGGCACTCAGTGCCACATCCAGTCTCATCTTAAAAACTTCCATGGATAGTGAATCCATCACCTCCCTGCGGAGCCCATTCCAATGTCTGATTACCCTCTCTGTAAAAAATTTCTTCCTAATATCCAACCAAAACCTCTCCTGGCAGAGCTTAAGATTGTGCCCTCTTGTCCTACTGTTGGTTGCCTGGGATGAGAGACCAATCCCCACCTGGCTGCAACCTCCTTTCAGGGAGTTGTAGAGAGTGATGAGGTCACCCCTGAGCCTTCTCTTCTCCAGGCTAAACAACCCCAGCTCCCTCAACCTCTCCTCACAGGACTTGTGCTCAAGTCCCTTCACCAGCCTGGTTGCTCTTCTCTGGACCTGCTCCAGCACCTCAATGTCCTTCCTGAACTGAGGGGCCCAGAACTGGACACAGCACTCCAGGTGTGGCCTCACCAGCACTGAGTACAGGGGAAGAATCACTTCCCTGGCATGGAACAATATACATTTTTTTTAGTGTTCCCATAATAAAGTATATGTTTCTGTTTCTACAAAGAATGAAATTAAAATGCCAGTGCTGTTCACATTTTTTGGAAAGAAAGCTCAACAGTAACAATTTTAGAATTGTAATAACATGAAAAAGTGGTAGTGAACCTAGGATAACTATGTAAAGGAGGCCAGACACTCAGTCCTGACAAAACTGGTTGAAAGTCATTCTGATCTTTTGGCTATAAACAATCCCCAGTGAATAGGATTTGACATCAAATTTTGTCAGTGACTCAGTTTATGTAACAAAACCATTACAGACTAGAGAGAAATGGCATGCTCTACTCAGAGAAAGCTTAGGGGAAAAAAAGAACTATAGACATTGCATAATTTCCCTTCAGATAAGTTACATGAAGGATGGGCTTCATATAGAATGCGATTCTTGCAAAAACCCCAAGACCGACAGTCCATGGATTGGCAGCAACCAGGCAGGGTTTGGACAAGTGCATAATTGAGTGCTGACATCAAAGAAGGCATGGGAAAGCATCCTCTCTTTGACCATAATAGAAAAGATGCCATGAAGAACAAGCTGGGTTTGATAAAAGGCTCTTATGTCAAAACAAACTAGTACCAACAATTTTTGCTAGATTTCAAAGCAACACTACAATGTTTTCCAATAGTGGTAAAGATACATCACATCACAGAATACTGTTCTATGTTGTCCTTGAATACTGTAAATTAATTTTTTCTTTTGCTATCCATTTGTTAGTAGACTAGAATGAATCTTCATTTAATATGCTGTATATATTGGTATATATTTCTGAGGTCCTATTTTCTTCCATTGTGTTTCAGTTCTTAAAAGCTAATGTTCCACTGAAAGAGAAAACAATCAAACAAACAAAACCACAAAAGTACTATGAGAAAAAAATAGCAAAAACTGGTAGGATCAAAAAGTTTTTTACTTTTACCCAGGGGTTTTTTCATCTCCACAAACAAGGCTTAAATAATGTTATTTTCAGTATTTATAGAATATTTTCTTCTTCAGATATCAATTTTCTGTAAGGAAATATTATTTTTATATGAAACAAGTTGGATGACAGAATCCTTATGCAGAAAGGTGGAAGCTTATTAACAGTATGAAACATATTTAATTATCTTACTCTTCATCCATTCTAAAATCTAAAAACCTGAAGACATAAACATTTATTTATTGCATTAAAAGTTTAAATCAATTTACTCAAAGAAGCTAAACTTACATTCCAGTTTAACTCTGCAGAAATATCTATATGATGTATGGAAGAAAGGAAATGAAAAATAGTGGAAAATGCATTACATCTCAGTCATGAACACTGCTTGATGATGCTACTAGTAGCCTTATAAATTCTTTTCATATGAGATTTATTCTTAGGTTACTAATAATTTCAGGAAATACTAGGCATTTGTTTTTGCAGTCTTCATTTACAGTCGGCTGTTGCCATTCACACTTCAATATATAATTGCTCCAAAGAAGAAATTTTTGTCTAAACTGAGAGATAACTGGATATTTTGTGAGATTGCAAAAATCATTATTAGTTCCCGTGGACTATAATAAAAAAAGTCTTAATAAATAAGCTGAGGGAATTTTAGAAAATTAACTCCATCAAATAAGACTGTCTTAGTGCACGTGTAATCGGTCAGATGCTTCTAACATTCTTCCTAAGCAATGTAATGTTATTTACTCAAAGATATTCCTCTAGCTTTAGACATTATCTCTCTGAAAATTAGTAGCTGATAAATTAGGTGCTGATGGGGAGCCAACAGAGTGCAGTCAACTGTGAGTGTGAAGATAGCACTATTTGCATTCCTTATTATTCATAAAGAATTACAGGACGCCCACACATCTGACATGATTAGAACGCATGAACAGTAGATTAAAAATCATTCTGTCTTAAACATACAAAATGAAGTGGAAATGAAAATACATTTTGGCCATTATAAGGAAGTGATGTTTGTTCAGTATTTCCTAACTGCTCTTAGCATTTTTGTGCCAGCTGTCTTCTCAAGCAGTGAAAAGCTTTACCTTTCTTTTGGAATTCTCTGCCTTTAGATTTCAGTTAAACTTATTGCCTAGGAGTTACATTAGAGGCTGTATTACAAACCCTAAGTCATAAAAGAGCTGACAACTTGGAGTCGATATTTCTCCCTGGCTTTTTTCTCATTTTTAAGTTACTTTAACGTGAATTTCTAATGGCAAAGGTTATTATTGAAGTTAATGTGTCACTCTTAAAAGGTGGTAGAATGTATCTGAATCTTTATATTCTGCTAAGCAAATGTAAACATACCTGTCTTTAAATAACTACAGATATCAATTTATGTTCAATGTTGCAAAAAATATGAGAAGAGAAACCTAATAAGCTTGGAAAGATCAGTGTGTGGAAGTTAGTGTGAAAACTCACAGGAGTCAAAGGGAGATGTTCACAACATGAGTATATTTTGGATCAGAACCATACTCCTGGAATCACAGTATGTATTTGGAAGTGTGCTACTGCTTTTATTTATCTTGCAGTTTTCACAAGCCTTGATTTTCTCCTTTCTGTGAGGACTTCCAAGTCAGATGAAGTACACTGGCATTTTGTGACAGAAATCTGATTGACACAAATGTATATATTATTTTTTTAATCAAAACCTTCAATCTCTACAATCAGGTGCTTAAATTCTACTAGACACTTACCCTGATACTTACAGTGGTGTACTGTAAATCAGTAATAATTCCACTAAAATCCCACTGATTTGGGTAACTTTTCATGAGTCGACACACTCTATCAGCTGTGGTCCAGGTGGCAAGGAGCTATGTTAGAGTGCTGAGCCTGAGGTTATATACCTATTTTGAAACCACACAGCTTCTGGCTCAGGAGATTATAGAAACAGTGATTTTGCTTGATTTGACAATGTCTGTCATACTGTTTGAGCAGAATTTTTCAAACACTCTCCAGGAAAGATCAAGAGCAGCAGAGGGGATTGCAAATTAAATCACAATGGGTAAGGGTTAGGCATACTTAGCTTCTGAGAGACTTAATGAACCTTCATTACTTACTTAGCATGATAGCAGAAAAAATTTGAAGATGGCAGATGCAAAATAAAGAATACTAAAATATTTATTTGAATTATCCGTAAACCTCACTGGACCTAAAGATATTGAAATTGCTCGTGCTGAGGAACAAAGTACCATTACAGGGAGATTTTTTTAATAATTCTGTTTAGTGCATAGGAGCTTTCAAATAGACAATGATATTAAAGTGATCAAAGACCAAGTAGAAAATAACATGGAGAGCATTCAGTATCATCTTATCAGTCTAATTTTCCTGTGCTAAATTTAATTCATTTCATTTTAGAAAGAATAGAAAGAATTTGGAGTGCAAAATAAATAGGAGCAGAAGACTTTGAAAGTCATGAAGAGAGCATGAGAATCTGAAGATAACTTATATAATCAACAAGTAAGATGTAGTAGTAAGATGTAATACATTAGAGGCACTGGCAATGTAATGATAGTCCTTACTGTATCTTTTATCTTTATACCAAACAAAAGGATTACTCAATAAAATTGAAGGTAGGCACTAATATTGAATGACATGATTAATTATTTTCTATTGTCCTTTCCTTTGCATGATGTTGAATTTGTCTGTGAATAAAATGAGCCTCAGAGTTTGAAAGTATTAAAAAACACAAGAGGAGTTGTGTGTGGCTGAAGAATAACCACAGTCATATCAGATAAAGCATGTCCTTTTGAGAAGAAATAAAAACTCATAGATTTCTGAATTTAGGACAAACCATTAAATAATGTCATTTTTTTTGCCTTTGGGCCGATTGTTTCATAATTGTCAACTGCAGAGTTCCTTTCACCTTCATTTGAAGCATGGGGTGGTGGCCTCTGTCAAAGATGTGATAGTGGATTAGATGGATAATTGGTCTGATGCTTTATGACAGCTCAAATAATTCAATGTAAAGTCAAAGTAAGAAGAAGAAAATCAAGCTTCTACATTTGTCTGAAGATGAAAGCAACTGTCTAGTGTAGTGGGTATTTGTGGGGAGGCTAATTCTTGCAAGCATTTTTGCCACACCTAAATAATATTGAAGAGAGAATTTCTGGAGATTTTACCAAAATGCAATTCATTGTAGAAATAGCTTGTGCTAATTTAAGTTCTGGAGAAGATTTAAAGCTGTATGAACGTTACTACTTTTGCCTATGTTAATACACTTGGCTATGCTGCAAGCCTCATTCACCAGGCAAAATGCACAGTGGTGATGTTCATTCTGATATCTGAGCCAGCATGCATTTGACCAGTGAAATATGAGTGTGGGATACCATTTCTGCTGTATGTACTCATACTTCTGGAACAAACGTCTAGCAGTGAGCATGTCAGCCACTTAGACTGGTTATAGACATTTTAAGCCTTTTTGGTCCATTAGATTGACAAGATAAAAATAGATGTAGCTACATTTCAACATCTACATGATTACCAGATCCGTGTAATGAAGTCATCTGTTCATTAGAGAAATAGCAGGAGCTGTTCTTTTTATCCTGAAGGGTGCTTGAAAGAAAGAAGAGTCCTTTCCTTCCTTTTTGGCTTGCTTTTGCCTTTCAAGGAGAGTATGCACAAACAGCCCTGAGTTATATTTAATGAATGCAACAACAAACTTTTCTTCTGTGCAATCTCTGTTGCTTAATAAGTACACCAGGACATAGAGAACATTTTGTTTTTCATCCATGTACTGTTGCTCTTTTGTGTCTGTTTTTGCACTGTTTTGGGCAGCTGTGATCATTGGAAAGACAAAATGCTGATCACAAGATGAAGTGAAGCTTAGAAAAAGAAAAAGAGACAATGTTTCTGGGAGGAAAAAGAATATATGGATAAAAAAGGAAAATGACAAGACTCATTATTATGCTGAAAACAATTTATCTCTTATTTTTGATAATGACTAATATTTGAGTTCTGTACTTCTCTAGTGTTACCTTTTCATAGGAGTTGATTACCTACTTTAGACCAGTTCTAAAAATTCCAGTATGATTTGGCTAGTAAAAGCCTTATGGAAAAAGAAAAAAAAAAACAAAACAAAACAAAACAAACAAACAAGCAAACAAAACCCAGAAGAACAACATTTTCCTGATAGGCTGCTTGTCAAGTGACAAAAGAAGAGGAGCGAGACTGTAAAAATATGAGGTCAAATGGTCTTGACCACCATGGTTTTTAGAGCACAGCTTTTAGAGCAGTACTTAGCTCCTAATCTCTGATGCCAGACTTGGTGAGATCTTGAACGAGTCATGAATTTCCTGTGTGCGTTTCTGTAGGTAGCTGTGCGATGGCCGTTATAACTCCTGGGCTTCTTGGGGTCACCTGGGGCATCTTTAAACCTCATCTAAACCATGCAAGTCTTCCAGGCTGTCAGACAGGGTCCACTGAATCAGCTCTTCTTTGGTCGGCTGACCAACAACGTTCCTACTGTGTGACCAGTAAAATTGGAAACACATCAGATGGATTTTCTTGTACTGGATGAATAGTCTGAGAATAGTACATGGTGTGCATGAGTGATGGAGTAAATTTTATCCATTGAGCTTCCCATAGTTTTATTCAATGTCTGTTCTTTTTTGTTTTTCAAGAGCTTTGGTTAGTTGTGTGTTATGTCATGTCTTTAGCTAGATAGTGTACCTGCAAAGCATAAAATTGTAAGGAGTCCTCCAGGCAAGAAGATGGTAGCATTTTGCTTTGCCTTGCTCAGCATGTAGCTTCTCTGGAATTATTTTTGAATACCCAAAATTGGTATTGCCAAAAAAGGCAAATCCAAGGATCAATAAAAGAAAAAATTTGCAAATAGCTCCCTACACGCACGTATTTTGGAGGACAATGCTTCAGCCAGAAAGCAAAGTGATTTTTTTTTTAAGCTTATCATGGGATTGCTTAAACTATTCATTTGTCAGTGCCTTTATTTTTAGTATTTTCTGATATTAGAGGGCTAGTGATTGAAAAAAATCACCCCACTGATTTGCCCACATTCTTCCACGTAGTGCCTGGATTTTTCTGGGAAGCTCCGAACAAGAATTGCAGTGGTATGGCAGGCTGCTTAGCTCACGCAGTTGAAAGTGGCAATTCAAATGTCAAGCACTGAGCGAGCAACTGATTTCCATAGTTCCATAATTAAGTCCTTTCTTAGGCATTTATAGTTCAGCAATGCAGCCCTTCTCATTTTGTGGTCCCAGGTGTGAGAAGCAGCTGGTTGGCTGTGCCTGCGTGGGTGACCAGCTGTGCCTGGCGCGTATTCACGCAAGAGAGAATTGCAATGCAAAATGTGCATTACCTAAGAGAAGATACTGTACCACAGGTTGGTACCACAGCCTGCCCTGTACAGCAACCAGATGAGCTTCTGCTTTTCAGACAAATGAATGCATCAGATTAAGTAGTTCCATAGACTCCTCTACATGTGCAGGGAAGGTGCAAACCTCATATAAGACCCACTGGGGAACTCGAAATTTCATGCATAGACTGAATTTGGTATTTATTTTTCATATATGTATATATATATATGTTTTGTATCTGAGTCATGCAAGTTGAGATCCATGTGTAAATGCTAAAAATCTGGTATTTGCAATTAGAAGTTGTTTGACATGTAACAGAATGCTGCTTCAGAATGCATGGAGATAATAAAGTCTGAATGTGACAAGATTCATCCTAAACAAATGAACTGTATTTAATCTTGCAAATGTTAATATGATTAGAAAAGAAAAAGAAAAAAGGTGTTTATATCAATGTGGTTAATAGCCCATTTTTTCAAATTATGATAACATGTCTTTCTTGCCTTTTTAGGAAAAGATACAATTATGATAAAAGCCAGATTCTGTATTTTTCATTACCCTTGGTTACAAATGCTGGTATTAGGGTTGACTGATGCACATTGCACAAATATGATGCTTTAAACTATGGACTAAAACACAAAGTCAACAGTTTCACATGGCAGACAGGAATGAGTAATCCTGGACAAGGGCAGGCTTACCAGTAATACAGCCTTTAGGCTATACAGTTTTGCATCCTTGCTTTATTAGTCATTCTCTAAAAGACAAAATCCTTCTCAATGATAAATGCCCCAGTTGGACAACAACTGCATAGATAAGAAGGCTGGAGAATATACTTACTTACAATATATCTCCCCATAACTCAAGTTTTTAGACTTACCTTCAGTATGTACATGCAAAGCATTCAAATATAATTTTTCAATCACTTGTAACAAGAAACTCCTTAAAACACTATTTTGTTTTGTTTTGTTTTGCTTTGTTTGTGGTCTTGTTTCACAAGATTATGAGAGTTTCACCAAAGTTCTAATTTTAGAAGGGTAAGAGACATCATTTGAGTGTTGAAGAAGAGTCATAGTAGTGAATAATAGAGTAAAGGTTGTTTTGTGATAGGTGGATGAAGAAACTTGGGCTGCTAAAGGAGAAAATAGGCAAACCCAAGGTTGGAAATAGTAAATAAGTACTGGACATCGATAGATCATGGGCTTACAAGGTACTGAGCAGAAAGAGGTGGAGAAGATGAACGATTCTGAAGGAGGTCAAATGCATCCATCGAGACATGGAAAAAGAAACAAAGCAGATTGATGACAAGGTTGAGCAAGTGGTAAATGGATGAGTTGATCCATGACTGAAACCCAGTCTTGGAGGTGGTGCTGAGGAATTGATGGGGATGTCATTGCAGTTACCAGTTACCCAGTATGAAAAAAGGAGGAAAAGTTCAGTCAGCATTATTTTTCTCTTTATTTTCCTCAATCTGCGTAAGCTTTGAAATATTACATGTGTCCTATCTATAGGCTCTGAACTTTTGCCATGTCCATAACGTAACAGATAGTGTTCAGGAATTGTTTGATTCATAATGCTTTTTCCTTCTTTGAGTATTCACTTATGTGGATTTAGATTTATATATGTAGATATATATTTAAGGAGAATGAAGACAGTAAGATAAGTTGGTAAACTGCCTGCAGTTTTCTCTTCTTATACTAAACTTGAACATACTGAATGTTAGAGCTGTCATCATCACACAATCAAGGCTGAAGCAGCATTGTGGAGCTGTAAGCTAAGGAGCTAATCTTTTTGAAGGCTTAAAGAAATTAGATGAATAAATCTGATCCTGGAATAAAATACCCTCTTTATATGGAGGGGTGGGATTTATTCATTATAAGCAGCCTTCTTCCCATATGATGAATATAGAGGCAAGGTTGATTTGGCTTCTTATTTTAAAGAAAATTTCTTTATCTGAAACATAGAAGAAATCTTGTTAACAATGTTTGTCCACAAGTGTCATTTGGCTACAGGAAAAGACAACTGATTCAAAAGGCTCTCTTCTCCTGGGATTCTATTTCAGGGACTCTTCAGAAACTTTAAAAATTGATGTAATGGTGAATTGGCATCTTTCCTTACTCTAGTATTGTTTCATCTTTTCTCTTTTCTATATTCCTACTTTATAGAGGGCAGATATAATTTGAACAATTTTATTTCCAGTGCAATTAGCATACCAATATAATTGGCCCTATGGTTTTCTCCCAGACAGAGCCAGAAGTGAGCAGTTCGCTTAATGTTTCTTTATGAGTTCCATAGTTACTATCTTAAAACTGGGCCTGGGAAGCGTCTCAGTCTTGCTAAAACCCATCACTCTGTAACTGCTTGTGCCCCATGATCTCCTGTGCCACAGCTGTGATTGGCCTCCTTAAAGTCTTAACATTCATTCCTGTGAATTCTAACTGCTTTTAATTTTTTAAGTACACAAAAGAAAGGGATTCGGTAGGGCAAGTTAGTAAAGGCAAAATTTTAATATATAAAGCAGTTTATCCTGCAATGAAAGCCAGTGCCTGACAAATAAAATTATAGCAGCCATAAAAGAAAAATGTCCCAGTCTACAAAGCTAATGTTCTCTTTGGTGATTAAGATACAAAACTAATGTAAACACTGCAATTCCTAACATATAGCAGAGCTGGTGGATTGCTTTTGTCTGTTCTGTTTTCTTTCCTAGTGAACAGATAATAAGTTCATGGTTTAAGTTGAGAATAAACTGTATTACAACATAAAATCCTTAATTATTTGACCATTCGGAGCACAATTAAATATCTCTTAAAATTCATTGGCAGCTTAGTTAGCGTTCCCGAGTTTCAAATGAAAACCTGAATGATATTTTAAATCTAATTTACCTAAACAGCCAAAACAAATCTTGCCATGGCTGTGAGCACTTAAAAAAGTTAATCTCCACTTGTGCTTTTTATAAATTGGAAAAACCAAATGGTTTCAACTCTTTATTTAAACCTGAATTTCTTTCAGTGGTAGTGGACAGATACCTTATTGAATAGCTATTATTATCTTGAAATACAGTAATTTTTATTCAAAAGCATGCTTCCTGCTGATTTAAAAATTATTTAAAAAAAAAAGTGTAAAAGCCTACTAAAAGTTTAAGAGAACAGAAGGTATGGCAGTAATTTTTTGTTTAGATTTTCTTTCCTGCAAGTATTTGTGCAGACTTTTCAGCTGGAGATTTAGATGATCAGTAGGCACTTTCAGTTAATTGACTCTCATGATTAAATAGTGAGACCATCTTTTTTCATCCAGCTTCTATTTATTCTGCATTGTCCATCTGGAATTATAAAAGGAAGAGAAACAAAATGTTCTGAAATATGTTCATAGGCATGTATTCATGATTTGGTATATTTTTGTCATAATAGCCCATTTTGATGTTACCTGATTACAGGAGAGATATGCGTTGGCATCTATCTATAATTTGATTTTATCCTGATCCCATTTCCTGCAGGCTTATATTTCAAACTGTATGTCAAACTGTGTATGCAGCAAAGCTGTCTGGCATCAAAGTCAATTGAGCCAAGTAGGTATTTGCTACCAGATAATTTGATCCTTTACCTTCTGCACCTTTTTGAACCCTTCTTATCCTACTTTGCTATCACTTACACCTCTCAAGGAAATGTGAAAGTCATTCCATGAACATTAGTAAAAAACAAAACCTGTCTGAAGACTGAGGGAGCTATATAAATTCATACTGTATTTATTTTTAAAAAGCAATGCATTGAATAACCCCTGAAAGATGAGGGGCCATATTTTTTTGTCTGTATAATGCTGACCAGTTTTCTTGGTGATGGATGAATTTATTTGAATACAGAAAAAAAGAGAGTATGATAATAATGTAACTCCACCCAAGATAATATAAATATGTCAGTATACCAATATACTAGCAGTTTGACCCTACTACATTCAAAATTCAACATTTAAATAGTTTCTGTGTTTAATACAGAGACATTAGACAAAGTGGTCCTATACCAAAGCTATATAGGATGAAAGGGAAAAAACATGAAAATTGAAATCAGAATTCATAAGCAAAAAAATTAATGCAAAAATTATATAAATATATTTTTCAGGCTGAATATACTGGTTAGATTTGCTATTTTAGCCACTCACAAATAGAAGTCTGAATAGAATAGTCCTGTCACAGAATTTTGAGTGGGCAAGTGTGAATGATGGCTATTTTTCCAATTTTGTCAAAGAAACCCATGGCAGTAAGAGCAGAATATATTCTCAGTAAAAATGGCTATGACAGCCACAAACTGGCACCCTAATGTGGTACCCACAGTTGTAGTCAACAACTACTGCAATCTGTCCTCTACAACACCTCTCTTTATTTTCGATTATTTCACGGCTTGAGGCACCACCAGGCAAGTTGCTTTCCTTCTCTGCAGGAGCTGCCGCAGCCTGTTGTGCCAGTGCTGTGAAGTGCAGTGAGGCTCAGGGTCACTGTGAAATTGAGAGAGAGGGGACAGAGAGGAAAAATAAAACGGCAGTCAGGAGGACAGAAGGGAAAATGGAACAAAATCTCATTTGTATCAGATAAGACTGTGTCGATGCCCTGGTACAAATCAGAAATGCCTGGCTGTGCTTGGCTAGATATCCAAGTGATCAGGGCTCACTAGCAGTAGGTAGAGTTTCTAGAGCACAACAGAGACTTGATGGTTTTTGCAAAGGATTATCTCATGAATTCTTACATTTTTTTTATTAAATTAAAAAAAAAAAACAAAACAAAAAACAGGCTGAGGCAGGGAGGGGAAGAAAGGAGAGAAAGACTAGAATTTATTTTATACAGCCTCATTTCTGACATCCTTTTAGTGCACAGTTTTCTGATGTTCTTTATTCTGGTTTGTTGGTGAAGTTCCTAATGGACCTTCGATTTCATTGTCTGTTCTTTCTGTCTATGTTCACTTGGTGGTTTGTTGCCTTCTTGTGCTCTTTCTATCAAAATTCCATCTTACCCCTTAGTGTAACACTTTATCAGCTGCTGCAGCTGAGATGGTAATTGAGATAAATCTATAGGCCCTAGCTACAACACTAAGATACAGATACAGTGGGCATTCCCAGATGGTGACTGTCCATCAGTTTCACATCAGTTTCTCTCACACAGTTCTACTTTGGGGATTTTTCTGGCCAGATATTACCTGTTATGCCCATTTGGAAAAAGACACAGAATTTTACCCCGTGGTTCACCAGTGACTGGTTTTAGTGTTTGACCTGAGAAAAGATGAGGAAACGTTTGTTTAAGACCTGCTAGTGGAAGATTTGCTGTTGTTTTAACTGAGCTGAGCAGTAGGCTGCATGGTTTCCATGCTATGTACCTCAGAGATAGATTCAGTACCTGGAAATGCCCTGCTCAAAGAAGCTGAGTGAGGATACTTCTGAGGTACTCAGTAACCCATACGCTGCTTTGAAGCCATCTTTAGACATCCTTTATATCAGCCATTTCTAAATTCATTTGACCTCGGCATCACCTTTCTTCAGTATACATGGGCAAGCACAGTTCTGCAGATGTTGTATGTGAAAAAAAATAAAAAATGTTTTCCCCGTTAGGGTAAATGTGTACATTTTTGAGCCTTGTGTTTAAATTTTTTTTGTTTCCTGGTGAATTTCTTTTACTATTAGTTCAGTTGACATAACTACTACAGACAGAGTAAATAATGACATTGTTTGTAGGAGTCTCAGAGAAGGCCACATCTGCAGGTGTGGTTTTGTTTTTGCTTTTGCATTTCCATTTGTTTGCTCTGACACTTGCCTGGAGCTCCACACTTTTCTGTTATAACCTTTACCTGTAGATTGCAAAGAAAGGTGAAAAGTCCTGTATCAGATATAGTTACTGTATGTTCATTGTTTTAATTGTGATCACAATATCACAGAATTGTTAGGGCTGGAAGGGACCTCTGGAGATCACCCAGTCCAACTCCCTCACAAAGACAGGGGCATCCAGTGCAGGTTACACAGGAATGCATCCAGGTGGGTTTGGAATGCCTCCAGAGAGGGAGACTCCACAACCTCCCTGGGCAGCCTGTTCCAGTGCTCTGCCACCCTCAATTTAAAGTTATTCCTCAAGCTGAACTGGAACTTCTTGTGTTTTATTTTGTGGCCATTGCTCCTCATCCTGTTGCTGGGCACCGCAGCAGAGTCTGGCACCATTTTCTAGACACCTGCCATTGAGATATTTATACACATTAATGAGATCCCCTCTGCCTTCTCTTCCTTACACTAAAGAGACCCATCTCTGTCACTTCCTGAGACATTTGCTCCAGACCCCTAATCATCTTTATGACCCTCCACTGGACCCTCTCCAGTATCATCTTGTGATATCTTTCTTGAACTGTGGAGACCAGAATTGAACACAATACTCCAGATTTAACCTCACTACCTCACTAGGACCCAGTAGTGGGGAAGATCACCTCTCTCGACTTGTGGGCCACACTTTCCTGATACACTCCAGGATGCTGTTGTCCCTCCTGGTCTCCAGGGCACACTACCGGCTCATGGTCAGCTTGTCATCCACCAAGACCCCCAGGTCCTTCTCTGCAGAGCTGCTCTCTAGTAGGTCAGACCCCCACCTGTGCTGATACTTGTGGTTATTTCTCCTACACTTGCCCTGGTTGAACCTCATTATTATCTCCACCCAACTCTCCAGAGTAACAAGGTACTACTGAATGGCAGCACAGCTTTCAGGTGTGTATCAGTCACTCCTCCCAGTTTTTTATTATGAGCAAAATTCCTCAGAATGCATTCTATCTCTTTGTCCAGGTAATTGATAAACAAGTTGAATAAGACTGCAACAAGCTGAATAAAACTGGATGACGATGATCAGTTAGAGCTTTAGGTTGGATGGCTCAAAGCTTCTGCAACCATAGAAGAGCTTATTTTTTGTAGCACCATTTGCACAGAAGGCAAGGGTCACAGATCCCCACTGCCTGCATGTGTCTGTGTCTTTGTGTTCCCTTTAAAACCTTTTGAACTTGTTGTATTTTCACTAAATGCGACAGAACTAGAGGACTCTAATTAATTAAATAATTAGATTTCCACAGATTTATAAATGTTTCAGTTGGACATCAAGGTCAATCAGTCACAAGACACTTCTATAACAAATCATGTTTTATTAGTTCCAGTGATGTCAGAACTTACTGTTGTCTTTCCTGAATCATTCAATGGCTTTCGTGCCAGAGGTTGTATAAATGTGAATTTCACAAATGGGAAATCCATGACTTTTGAACAGTGCAGATTTTCAAACATATATAAAAGCAATTGATATGGTGTTTGAGCACCCAATAAACTGTCAAATACCTAACGGGCGTTCATGTCTGGAAACTGGGTGTTAACCGTCTAAGCAGTTTCAGAAGTCTCTGTGTAACTCTGCAAGCACATGAGAGAATGTTTGTTGTACTTTTGTAAGTATAAGCAACAAAGATACATTTTCAGTCCAGTGATGTGCTCATTTTGCAGATATACTGAAGCTCGAAATTCTGAATTCCTCTCTGATTCTCTGCAAAAAAGCATATGGACAAAGAAATTAGGAAAAAAAAAACACAACACCCAAAACAAAAAACAAACAAACAACAAAAAAAAAAAACCAAAACAAAACAAAAAAAACCTTCAGATTTTTCAGTGGACTATCTGGAGACATCTTTCTTTCCCGAGGTACGTTACAAATATTTCAGAAGTCAGGTGCAATAATGAGCTAAGCACATAAATGTGAGTTGCTTAGGCTTTCCTAATGGTCAGCAGAAAGAGATAGGAGCTGCTGGAGGCTAATTCACCTAACCTAAGATAAGCACTAAAGGTAAGTAGAAAACATTGCCCTGTGGGCATTCCTGTCTCTTTTTGTAAGGTAATCTAGGGGATTATGTTAGATTAGACATTTATTATTTCTGTTACTAAAATTAGCCAAAATTAATCCCTCATCTAGTCTGTATATTGACATATCAATTTCTGTGAAGTAAAAATATTCCTCAGTATGAAACAGGTAAAATCTCCCCTTAATATTCCTTTAAATTGTCTGTTCTATTTCGTATGAAATTCTTCAATATAGTTTTGCCATCATTCAAAAATAAGTACTTTAAGTATAGGTTCTGAATGCTTATTTTTTCCAGAGCCTAAAGCAACTTCAAAACTTCCTAATCTGATTTAGAGCCCAGAGATTCATCTTGATCATTCAAGCATTTTTCCTACTGTATTTCCCATTGTTGGCATTAAAGTTTCGTTAATTGAGAATTCTTTGCCTTGACCACTCTATAATCATATTCATCACATCTTAGTGTCACTGAACTATTTATCTTTGTCACTGATAGATAAACAGTGCCAGTTCTGTGTGAAAGTTGAGCTGAAAAGGAATACTAAAGATGTCAATTTATCTATGTCCTCTGTAAATATATTCTGAAATTCTGCTAGGAATAATTCAGTTCTGTATCTAATTAATCAGATATATTTTTTGTGAGGAGTTTATGTTGTTCTCCTAATCCACAAGAAAGTAACATGCCCTCTACAGGGAAGTCTGCAATTCATTATCTCCACTCATAAAGTAATGTCAAGCTTGAAAATGTGGAAGAATTTATTTTTTTAAAAAAATGGTATTAAATTTCCTTTTGAAATATCTCAGTATAAAAGACTCTAGGAGCAATGAGCCTGCAAGCAGCTTACATGCTGCTTCTAAATAAAGCTTTTCTTCCAGGCTCCCTTTTTTCTCACCTCATACACACAGGCACACATGGGACTCACTCTTGGCCATTTCTGCCACTTTGTCTCTAAAAACAGACAATAGTCTGTCATCTTCATTGTAGGCTCTCAATGTTCTATTATACCAATGACAATTCAGGCACAGAACGCTTCCAAGCTTGGCAAAGGCTGAAGTCTCCTCTCCTGCTTCCCACTCATTCACTGTAAGTGTGTTGGAAGCATGAGAAAAGAAGGAATGCAGCTCATCTGGAAACTTGAGCAGCATTCATAGCCATCACCATGCCCTGGAGCAGCTGATCTGGCAATGCCACACTAACCACACTTTAAGGGACAGAGCTATAAACCTCTCAAATGTTCCCTTTCCTCCTCTGTACTTTTTGCTCATTATCAAGGAATTTTCAAGGACTAACACAACCAATTTCCTTCCAAGACTAATGTTTCTGAGTGGCTGGACAGGAAGGACAACCTTCAGATTCTGCTAAACAAGCAGTGGGTTTACCTTGGTTTTAGAGGTCATTGCAGTATCCTGCAAACCATCAAAAATAGAAAGGGGTTCCATATGTCACTGGAAAGTACTTTTCTGGAAGAATTAAAGAAACTGGAAATCTACTTTTCTGGGAAAAAAAAAAAAAGGAAATTTTATTTACCCAATATTTTGTTTCTTTTTTACTATAATGTGTAAAATAGAAATAAATGCCTTCTGTTTGTGAAGTGTAAATCTACTATGAAAGTATTTTTATAACTACTGCTAATTCAAATTGGCTGAATTTAGTAAGGAAAAGAGTGTTCATACTGAAGGATTGTTTTGGCTTTTCTAATAACTATTCCAAGACCTACAGAGGTGTTGCAGATGTGAAAGGGAACTGGATTCTACTCCTTTTTTGTGCCATAAGCCAGTATCCCTTGGTCAGTTCAGCAAAGAACTGCATAAACTTGGGGGAAAAGCATGGATGCGGTCATTTTCCACTGGGGTCAGTGGAAATCCTGAGCACATTTGCTCTGAAAACCATGGACAGTAGAGGTTGCTACCCAAAGCGGTGCACCAGACAGAAGCAGATGTGCATGGTTCTCTGCAGAGTTACATCTCTCCTGCTGACGCATGCTGTTCCTGCCTATCAATCCCCAACAATTTACCTTCTCCTAACAGTGTACATCACATTTTAAAAGGCACTTAAAGAGGACTATCAATGGTATCCAGAAATATAGCAAGCAAGGGTTTCAAGACAGTTAAGTTTCAAACACCAGAGCATGCTCAGTCTACCAACTGTGCATTCAGAAATGCCATTTCATTCTTTAATATGATGTAGTATTGTTGAGAAATCAGATGCAAATAAACATTACTTTGGAAAAGATGGAGAAGGAGGACATTTTTGCCTTCACTTAAATAAAAAGAAGTGAGTACAGCTGACAAGATTTTTTTTTTTTCTTCACTGCTGGATGTGATATAATAAATCATCCTTGATGTTTCCCCCATTGTATTATCATTATCTGGGAACAAGCTAGAAGTAAGTTGATTCTTTATGAGCTATGACATTCATCTGAAAAACAAGACTAAAAATTCAGTCTCCAGAGGAAAAAATTAAAATCATTAGGGAAATATGGTACAGAATGCCTAATCAAATGATTATATTGGATGAAGGAAAACCGTGATTTGGCAGTGAGGCATTTTCCTTTGTAGTCAGAATTAACTTGGTAATTATAATAAGTTATGGATTTTGCAATTATTATTTTTTAGAAATATAACTGTCCAAGAGAGTGGATTTCAAAACAGTGTTTTCAACATAAGAGAAAATTGTACTAAACTCCAGATTACTAAATAGAATTAAAGTTTATGTGCACACAAAATATAACTGTAACTCTACAAGTAAGCTTAGTTTGCATCAGAAGGATAGTATTTACTGGTGAAAGCAGTATTTACTGGTGAAAGCAGGGACATGGGACCTGGAAGAAATACAGAAAGACTGTACGAACAGGCAGGAACAGGGTTAGGAATGTCAAAGCCCTCCTGTATTTGAATCTGGTAAGGGACATGACAGGCAACAAGAAGCAAAACCAAAACTGGGGCAAATGTGTTCCTGCTGCTGAATAGGGCAGAGTACCAGGTGATGGAGGATGTGGGAAAGGATGAGGTACTGTATCTTCTTTGCCTTAGTCTGTACTGGTAAGACTGTCCTCCAGCAATTCCAGGTCCCTGAAGCCAGTAGGAAGTCTGAAGAAACAAAGACTTACCCTCAGTGAAGGAGGATCAGGTAGGGGAACATTTAAACAGATGATATAACAAGATAGGACATACAGAAATATGGGTGCATCCCTGATGGGATGTACCCCTTAGTACTGAGGAAGCTGACCAGTCACTGCAAGGGCACTGCTGATTATATTTGAAAGGTCGCAGCTGCCCAGAAAGGTTCCTAAGGACTGGCAGAAAGCAAATGTTACTCTCTATCTAAGAAGAGAAAGGAGGAGGATCCAGGGAACTGCATGCTCATCAGGCTCACTTCAGTCCTTGGGAAGATGATGGAGTGAAAAATCTTGGAAGCCATTACTAAATGTATTAAGGACAAAAAGGTGATTGAAAATAGTCAGTATGGATTTATAAAGCAGAAATCATGCCTGATCGTGCCTTTGTGAAATAACTAGCTTGGTGAATGAGAGGAGAGCAGGAGATGATGTATATCTTGACTTCAGCAAGGCTTTCCACACTGTCTCCAATATTATCCTTATAGACTAACTGAAGAAGTATGGATTAGATAAATGGACTGTGAGGTGGATTGAAAACTTGTTGAACTGTTGGTTAAAAGAGTTGTGATAAGTAGGTATACTCTCAATTTATACCTAAAGTGAGACTGTAGGCATAACTGAAAGAACAAGATTTCAGCATGTATGTACAACTGCAAAGAAGATTGTTTTTTTTCCTACTGCAAATATATCACCAATTATGTTTCATTTATTTACAGAGTGATTATCTTTCACTATATAAATCACTTGACACCATACAATAATGTTGAAAGAATACCAGTCATACTTCTCACATGGAAACAGGACTGCTTTGGAACGTTCCCATTAGATTTACTTTATGCATATCTGTTGTAAATTTTACTGAGTTGAGAAATATTCTCTTTGAAGTAGTGTATCTAGATCTATGTTTTGTTACAAATGAGGTTAGAAATATTTCATTATTGATTGTGTGATTAATTAGAATGGTAGCTAGAAGGAAAACCTATATTAATGTTCAAGTGAAGTTGGTTTGTTTTCTTTTGTTGGATGAAGTACTAAGTCCATCAAGGGAAATTGCTTTGGAATGAATCAGCTGATTTAAAAGGGTTAACTGCATTTCTGGGAGGGAAAACCTATTTATTTCCTTATCTGTCTTGTACCAGAGAAAAGTAAGTCACATGGAAAATATTTTATAACTGTAGCTAAGCTGTTAATTAGAACACTTCTCAGAAACAATGGATTTTGTGAACAAAATGAAACAAATCTGTGATGGAAGAGAGCAATTCAGAGCAGTTAGGTAATACTTTTCTTACAGTTTTCTTCATACTATAATTTAGAAGTTTCTGGTTTTAAGTATGTATGTATTTTAAAAAATTGTGCCTTATTTAGAAAAATACTCAAATCTCTAAGTATAGGAATAAAACTGTAATAGCACACATATTTTTTTCATTCTCTTCCACTTGAATGTGCACATCCCCAGCACAAAGCAGTTTTAAGGCAGTGGTGGTAATAAGCTTAGGTATTGGTGAGGTTGTTTTTTTTTTTTTTTAATAATAGTATGTTTCCCAAAAAGCACAGTTCAGGGCTTAAACTCCATGAGATCTTTGCTTTAAGCTCTTAGCTGAATTACAGAGAGGGAAGGAAAATATCTCTTTTTAACTTTTTTGAAACTAAATATCGCAGCTTTTCTATTCCAAAATATAACATTTAGAAAATTTTGTATAGAAGTGGGATTTTTATTTGGTTAAATACACTGGACAAAAAAATACTTTGTTTTGGAGGGGACCTCAGACTTGATGGAAATGTTACGTAGATGAAAAGGAACACACAACTGAGTTAATGATCATCAAAATTAAGCATTAGTCATGCTAGTGCAGAAACAAATGGCCAGCATTTACCTGCCTTTGCCATTGTCATGCAGTACATTCTGTAGGAAAGCTAAGATTGGAATGCATTTATTTCTACCTGAAACATTCCTCCCAATTTTAAGTAGCAGCATAGTGGTTTTAGGCATTCATTTCTATTCTGGAAATTGGTCTTTCTTTGACTTATGTAACTGGAATTATTCAATAAAATGCAGGTCCTCTAAAAAATTGGAAACCTAACATGAATAGAGTCATCATATTGTAATGTACTATTATTACTGTAATGCTTTTTCTTTAAAGAATGCCAATGTCTGTAAACCTTGTCCATTTATTTTTCTGGTAGAAATTGCTTAAAAGGACAATGCCTGCAGTTTGTTAATGAAGATATCAAGAGCAAAATTGAATCTTAGTTCTTTATTCTCTGTTATTTCTCTTAAAATAAAATCGTGCAAGATAATCCAGTCATTGTCACCCATGTGGATTGGTAATATGAGGAGAGTGTGGACTTCATAGACTTGGTGTGGGAGCTGAGGTGCCCTTCCACTTTATGTCAAGCAGCCATCTCCTGCCAGATGGGAGCCAGTCTGGGGGAACTTTGTGAGGAACCTTGCAAATCTGTTGGGTTTTACTCATTTTGTGGTGAGCTGCTATGCACATTTGCAAACCAAAATTGAGTGTCCAAAGTGCCAGTTAAGGTCAGTGCACAACATTGTAGCTCAACCCCTCAAAACCAGCTCAACCCCTCAAAAACCAGCTGAAGAGATCTTGATTAGGCAGTAGGTAAGACAGCCTTATTAGTACACCTCCTGATTTTTAAAAAAAAGACCAAACCTATAACTAAAACACCTGCCTCCTTCCTCCAATGAACCACAAATCCAAGGTGGCCTATATATACTGATTGGCAATTATATCTAAGCAGGTAGATTTTAAAGCACTGTATAAGAAAATATTGGAAATTTTATGTAAATTCCTAAAAAGAATTAATGCACAATAAATTTAGAGAAAATGGAAATATTGTTGTGTGAAATACAGTAAAGGAGAACTTTAAAAACCAGTACCCTAGTTATTTCACAAATACTGATATTTTTGCATTTGATTATACAATTATTTTAAACATTTCACATTTGCTAGAATAAAAAGAAAAGTAAGTTTTATTTTTTTCATATTAAAAAACAGGGACTTATTGCAAATATAAGCACAAATAAGGTACCTGGTCCTAATGAGTTTAACCAGTAAAACCCACTGCTTGTTACTAGGTGGCTACTTGCCATGAAAAGTATGGACTGCCAAAAGAAAAAAAGTTTTCTTTGTTGAACAAGAAGTGTTTTACAAATACTGAGACTAAATTTATGCTGTATTGTCTGTCTACCACATATAGGCACCTAAGATTTCTTACATCTCTTGATGCAGACACTGCAAATAACAACGTTTCATATGCAGGGTGAGGAATCTTCAAACTGAATAAAAGAGCTGAAGAAAATGATGCAGGAAGAGATGAGCATTGGGTGTGAATTTTAATTTTTTTATATATGTGACTGTATTAGAGTTTAGCTAGAGAAATAGCTTCTGGAGGTGCTTGAAGAGTAAGAAAATCAAGCATTTATCTTTATTCAGAAATAACACTGTATTATATATCACACTAATCTTGAAGTACCAAATGTCTCAGTGAATTTATTCTATTGAAGAAAAAGTGCATGTCCTCACTATACACATCTGTTTTCACACCACTCTTGATGGCAATATCAGATCATCATTAATTAAAATAGACACTGAGTTTTTCTTTGTGTATCCATCAAATCATGACTATGGGCTGTGGCAGTCTGAAGGGAATTTGCTTTAAACAGACTTGATCTCAAAATCTGCAAACCACTTTACATGGGGGAACTGCCTCTAGAATCAGCATTATGCTGCCTCCCAACTTCGGTATTTTAGCTTTCAAATGAGAATCAGGCCCTTTTTGCCTCTGGTTCTACTGTCCTGCCAGCACAGTGACAGAAGGTGAAGAACATGTTCAAATTCACATGACCATCAAAGTGTGATTTTGGTACTCACAGCTGGTGACTGAAATGCAATGTGGTTTTGGGTTTTTGTTTGGTTGGTTGGTTGGTTTTGGTTTTTTTGTTTGTTTTGTTTTGTTTTGTTTTCCTGAGCATTAACATCATCTCAGACATAAGTTCCTCCATTTGATTTTACATCATCAAGTCCTACTGATAATAATGGATCCTGAAGATGTCTGATTTAAAATGGTGTCTCACGTACTTTTTGTTGCTATGAGTAGGTTGGCTTCCTGTGGCATTATGGAGGTATTTTGAAAATCCTATTCCCAGTGTTGATGGCATTGGCTTTTTCTCCTTCATGGGCAATGCAAGTCCTCTAGCGATAAATTCAGTAATATTATATTGCTTTGACAATCTTTCTATCAGATAAACCATTAAATGAATGAATTGACTTTATGATAACTTTAGCAGCTTATTCAGTCATTGAATTCTCATCACTCAGTAATATACCAATACCATACCAGAACTGCTGCTTCACCTCCCAAAACTGCAATCCGTTGGTCATTCTTATCAGTACTCACATTTTTTAACTTACTCTGCATCACCTATCCAAGCTCTGTCTTTACAGAAACACAGAGATTTCTGCTTCTGCTTTAGTCTCCTGCCTTGGAATGAAAATTAAATGCAGCACTGCTGTCCTTTCTGACCTTTTCTCAGGTTTGGCATGTTCACTTTTGCTGAAGTTATCATCTTTTTCACATATAGCTAGTTTCTTCCTTCAAATCTAAATGTGTTGTCTTGCTCTTCAGAAAACTGATGTATTTGCATCTAATTTTACACAATAGTTTGTCAGCACTTGAAGTAAGAAATACTGTACAACAAATTGTCCATACTGGAGTAATGCAGTTACAGTATAATTAATGCAGCTTTCAGGGCTCTCCTGCCTTCATTAGTGTATAAGAATATTTCCCATTCATAATTCTCTCCATGACAACTCATAAAATGAACAGTTTGTGCTCATTTTGTGGTAGTACTCGTTTTGTTTCTCAGTCAACCAAGACCATCTGCGCATTCCTTTTACTCTAAAGACGTATATTTCCATTTCAAATCAACTCGCAGTTTACTGAATATAGTAACCCAAATACTGTGATTTAAGACCTCTTTAGAGGTCAAATTCTTTAATTTCTTCTTCTAAAATTCCTGTGGACTAGGTACTTCTTCCAACAGTAGCCTTACCTAAATTTGCCTTTAATTCAGGAGGCCCACAATGATTTACAGTTTTCCATCTAAAGTTGTATGGACTTTAAAGCACAGACACTGTGTTTCAATTTGAATGATGTTATTGTAAAGAATCTTTCCCCCATTACGACCCTCATGATCATTGTGAACCCCTGCAAGGAGCCTGAAGTCGGGATATTTTAGTCCTGTACATATTGTTTCAAAACCAGAGATCAGTAAAACATCTGCCTTCTTTTTTTTTTTTACTTAGAAGTAGTATTTTTTTTTACTTAGAATGTAGCACACAGAGATAGATGCTGTTTAGATTTGAGAAAAAACCAATAATCCATCTCTCTTAGTATATTTGAAACACCAGCATCCAGTGATGGGAATTGTGGAAATAATGGGAATGATGATTACTCTGTAGTAATCTGCTGTAGTAATGTAGGAGTGGGAAAAAAAAAAAAACCAACTTCCTTTTGCCTAATTGCAAGAGCATCTCAGCTTCCAAGTTTTGCAATAGCTATATCCACCTAAATCTACTTCAAGTTTTTTATGAAAGTGGGTTTGCTCTCATGTTTTAGCTCCCACAAAACTGTACAAAAATCAAAATTGGTGTTTATGGAAAGTAGTCCAACAAATTAATTGAAATATATACGATTTAACTGCAGATCTATGAATTTCCCTCTGTAGCCTGATTCACAACTAACCACCAGTGTCATGACCTGTCACATATAAACTCTGGGAAATGAGGAAATATAAAATTAACCTTAGCTTTGCCCTTGCTAATATGTGTCTGCTATATATATTTTGCATTCTGTTTTTGCAGATAATATAAAAGAATCATGGAAAACGCACTTCACTTACTTCACAGAAACACTTTTTCCCTCCTCTTAACTCACTCTATATTTTACCACTCTGCCCTGTCATGCACTGCTTTTGGAGATGGGCTGTCACAGATATTCCCAGTGGCTTTTGCAGAGGTAAAATTGGAGTGAGTTAGACTGAGCTGTCATGTACTGTAATTCTTTATTTTATGCTTTTCAGAAGGCTTAATTTTTCTGAAGTGATACTTTGTAAGAGATACTAGGGAGAGTCTTAAATATGCATTAAAAAGTCATGATTTCTCAATGTAGGAGGGTATAGATTATACCTGATTTCTGTCATGCAGGAATATTGTCTTGACTGAAAACCTTACTTAAACACAGAATCCTCCTACAACAATAGCAAAACAAAAATAAAACCCAACCAAAAAAAAAATACACAAAAAGAATCCCCACAAAGTAACAGAAACTAAAAGAAAACGTAAAAAAGAGAGGCTAAAACTGAATTAGACTGTTGGGTGAGTTGAAGGCACCCTACATGCAAATTTCTCACTATGTGAAGAAGGCAAGGACATTTTAGAAAGGTGCTGAGGATGCACCTGCCTCTTCAGCATGACTGTCTCCAGAGAAAGATATATCTAACAGTGCTTTGAAATAAATGAATTGTTTCGTGGTAAATAGCAAAGTATTTTGCTGAACTATTTTGTCTTTATGGTACTGTAAATTTCATAATTAAAGCTATCATTTGGCATAGCAACAAGGATCCAGTCATGGTTTGTGTCCGTGGCACACAGTGATAAGCAATGTACTTTGTAGCAGTATGAACACTGGTGAAGATTTTGGTGCGTAAACTTGACTATCCTCCAGAAAAATATCAGAAAAAATGTCCTAAGGCTCCAGATTTTTTCCATGCAGGATGATGAGTGTTGGATTCTTGGACCAATTACAGAAGTGTCCCATTTTATCTTAATATGGCTTTTTATAATTATGAATTATGTGTAATTTACTATACAATGTTGGGGGCAGGAGGTAAAGCCTTCTTTACACCTGTAGTCCTGAAGATTTCATGTCTTTTATTATTCAAAGAACTGTTGATACAGATGTTATGCTCATAAAATTTCACAGGCATATAATGTTTCCTACAATGATCCCCTGTACCTTATGAGCATAATTAAGCCCTGCAGCACAGTTAAATGCCATTCTGGTTTCATAAACAGGTAAACTGAGGCATTCCAGTCATGAATTGCTAAAATTGCAACAATTTAATTATCAAATTAGTGGTGGAAGCCAGGGGCTATGACTACCGATTGTTTGATCCGAATTGTAAGAACATACGGCCTCCATTAACCCAAACTGACTTCAACTACAGCCACACTCCTTTATAACTTTGTATTGCAAATGTTTCATTTGCATTAAGCTATAATGGTTGTTGACATTTATATTTCATCAGCTACCTCAGTTCCAAGTGCCTTTTTCATAGGGTTCAGCTTTGCAAAGACACATGATAAATCCCTCTTTATACACTCACATTTTTCCCTTATTTCTTTCCATTGAGTTGCTACCCTGCTCTACAAAACCTCGTCACTGTGACCCCACAGTGTGCTAAGCACACTTTAAAATTCTCTGTCCTTTCCTGGTGATTTGTTTCATTAGTTACATTCTTCAAATCAAATGTACCTAATCCATGGTTCAGTCTACTAACAGGAAATCGGTTCAGTGAACAGGGTTTTATGTAACAAAAGAAGTGCTCACTTAGAGAGTACTTTTAATACTTTGTTCATTGAAAAAAATGCTGACTTTCGGATTTTTCTGAATTTAATGCTCTGGTGTTTCAGTTTGGATTTAGCTGTAAATGAAAGCCTTCAAAAGCCATATAATCCATCAGTCTCATACTTGCTGAAGCACAAGTTTCATGGTACATGAATGTTTTTTATTCTTTTTTTTTTCTCTTGTAATTATGTCAGCTTTGTTACTTCCAGGCATAGTTAATTCTGTTGTCTGTTCTGCTGTACAACTCTTAACCAAGGTCCAAATATCTACTTCATTTTATATTTGTTTAATTTGGGAATATTAATTGCAATCCCAGCATCTGAGTACATTTGGTGGGAGTACAGGGTGTCCTCTTTTATGCTAGCAGTACTTCAGTTATTGGGCTGTTGAGGCTTAGGTGTTCTGCTTTGAGATGTGGGTATCTAAAGATATAGCCATCTATATCTTATTTTATTTTTTGTTTTGTTTTGTTTACACAGACTTTTAACCATTTCCTGAGACATTTCCTGAGACTATTTCCTGTAGTCTGATAGGAATACGTTTTTATTTCTCTTAGCTTTCCAGAGGGGATATTGATATGAGAAACTACTAGAGTGCAGATCATTAGATTATCTTATCACCTCTCAAATCAGTTTAACTAACTGCACAATTCAGTGTTCTAGGGAAATACCAAAATCTGTTTCCACCACCACCATTGTTTGCTTGGCTGGCTTTCAAAATTGTTAATCTATTGGTAATACTCCAGAGAGAAAGCTGGACTTTTAGATCAGGAAATGAAAACAAGAAAGAGCAATTATGCCAAAGGAACTCCATCTGGAACTCGTAACAGAGTCTGAGGAATTATTATGCCAATTAAATATATTTATTTATTTGTTTGTTTCCTCGGGGAAGACCGATTCCACAGTGTTATTGATTAGAATATTTAGGCCCTAAAGTAAAAAGGTCTTTTTACTGAGTCATGTCATGATTCTTTTATTCCTTCATTTTTAAATCTACACAAAACACAAATGACCTTGTGTAGCTCAGCTATCATTAAATTATTAATATAAATACATAGAAATATGCATGATGATCAGATTTCAGTAAAAATAGTTTTCCAAAGAAAGGAACTGAGAAGAACTTATCCAGAACGTGAACAAGAATTATATAAAATGTTTTTTTACTCTTACTAGATAGTTGAGCTTTTTTCTCATGATTTGTCTCATGGATTTTCCATTGTACTTCAGTAGGAAACATATATTCTTTGAAAATCATAGCCTCCGAATCATGAGACAGTTGCATATTTTCTGTGTACAGATCCATAGTTTTCAAAGAGAAGCCATTGTGCTGCTTTCTGTCCCTACTCCTTAAGCGATGGTCCAGCTCATCACTCATCTCTGACGATTCTCTTCCTTCCCTCTGGAATACATATTTCATAAAATGAGCTGCATAAATGGCAGTTTTAACTATGCCCTAGATAGGAAGGAATTTCCTCCTTATATATTCTGCTCGACCTTCTGAAAGAGAGGACAGAAGCAATCCAGCCATTCATTATCCGTTTTTCAATTCAGAATACACTTTACCTGACTGTGGACTGGTTTGGAAGAAATGAGTTCTCCACATTTCAGTCATCTGTTTTTGCTGTTGTGATGAAATACCAATATTATTCAGTACGCTATGCTACTGGCAATAAGATCATTGTATTGATTAAGCAACTCTTCCGTATCTAGGACTACCTGTAAAATAGAACATGACAAATTGGATAGCAGAGAGAGAATGCCAAAAGCTCGGTGTAGTATCCATAGTACATTCCAGTACTGATGAATAACTGTTCTTCTTTATTCACAGTTAAAAATAACATCAATATTCTATATATGAAAATTGCTGCCTGTACCATCACTGGAATCAGATGAGACTTATTTGCAAGGCAGAAATCCACAAGTCCTCTTATGAATCCTATAGGGAACATGAGACCAGCGGTAAAGAATTTTTTTGTCAGTGGGGAGCAGTGAGGTAAACTGTGATATCAGAAATCTTGACATGTATGTCAAAAATGGATTTCTCTTCATGTGTGAAGGTGTTCCACAGAATAAAGAAAAATACAGTAGAAGAAAAAGTAAGATAAGGCTCTTGGTGTTAAGTCTGACAACTGGATACATGCGTGACACTCTGGAAAAGCAGTAGTTGCAGGTACCTACTTTCTGAAGAGACTGTATGCTTGGGATGACAACTCAGAATTGTAAATCATGAAATTTCCACCTAAAGTTTCATTAAAGATTGAGCTTCTAGTATTATTTCTGACTTTTACATATAGCAACTGCAATTGTTCATCTATATTTTACCTGTTTCTAATGTTTCCGTTGCATAATAAGACCTAGGAAACCTTAATTCTCTGTAGTTCTACACTAGGTCTTCTTATTGACATTCACTACCCATTGCCAGTCATAACTTTTAGCTCAGGTTAGTAGAAGAACAAATTACTATTTTTTAAAGGGTAATAGGTGTTATTTCCAGTAGGTGTTATTTATCTTGTATTGTAGGTAATGATGATCACATTTGAATTCACAGATTTCCTTTAAAATCTTTTCTTGTCAATTTTCTTTTGCCAAAAGTGGGACTGCTTAATTCTAGAATCCTTATAGAAAATAATATTTCTGTTGCATTTTGGATATGTTGTGATCTCCATCATAGTCAAATAATCAGAAATGCTTCTAGAAAAAACATTTTTATTTGTGCTAGCAAATAACAAGACCCATTGGAAATGAAATATTATTAGGAGCAAACTGTACCAGAATTTGCTTTCCATTTGACATTCACTCTCAGTGTCAGAGTGAGTGGCATTATTTTCTCTGTTCTGCAATTTGAAGGCATAGTATCTCAGTAATAAAAAGAGCTCCTGACCTTGTAATGAAGATCATTACCTTCCTCTTTCAATGTGGAAGTAGGACCTGCGATTTTATGCCACTGTGAGATCTTCCCAAGAAAGAGCTTCTTCCACCCAATGTTCTTTGTAGAGACCAAAATTCAACTCAGACCTATGAAGTTTGTCTTCAGGAACTGATTGGTGCCAGACAGACTGTTCTTCATCCCCGGTTGCCAGGCGGTGTAATGACCTACGTGTTAGCCCAAACTGAGTTCTGAGTGATCCAGATTACACCTATAATTTGTTCATGGTGTTTGAATTTACTTAATCTTCTTGTCTAAAGGATTGCATGTCCCTTTTCTTGAAAATATGTGGATTTTACCCTTCAGACATCTAGCTTTATATTGCCTGATTTTCCTACTGTGTATTGATAAGTGCTTTGACTGAAAGTGGGTTTTTTGTAGAAGGTAGCTTGAATCCAATATAAGCAGTTCTTCACAGCATTTCAACAGTTTGACTGTTTCATTTGAGGATACTTTTTTCTTTTTTGTTTCTTTTTTTTTCTTCTTTTTGGTGTCTGAATCTTCTAAAGCACATTGCATGACTGTTTTGTTTGCTGTGAAGAAAGAGAGGCTACTTCTTATTCTGATAGGGAGGCCATTGCTGAGGATGCACTCTGAATTCCATCTAGCAGAGTAAACCTACAAAAGCCACAGATTAAAAGAAAGATGTGAAATATATTTTCAGAACTCTCCCAGCTTTTAAAAAGAAAAAATGCTTGCATGCTGCCAAATCCACAAAACTGGTCTCTTATGAATCTTGTGGTTGGTCTCCAGATTGAGCTCTTTATTGAGACCATCCTGATTTTCCCTACCCTTTGTATCTTCACAAAAACTTGACAGCTTTAAGAAAAAAGTTGCATTATAAAAATTGTTTGAAATTGGCCATTATGCTCAAACTTAGTAGTGGAGACTGAAGGACACACTGACAAATGCATGATGTGTATGTGTCATACCCAGATCTTCCTTTCCTCTCTTCTTGCTTCCCTCTCATAATGCCACTATAAAAACCTGATTTTCCTTAAGAAACCAAGATTAAAGAATTTCACTGATTTACAGCAGTGAGTCTGTACTGACTTTTGGGATTCACTCTTGATTTATATCTGTCTGAGAGTTAATTAAACTCTAAGCCTTAATGAGATCATTTAGGAACAGACCTGCAAGGACAAATCATGTGGTTTTCTACAGGTGAGTAAGTCCAGTGAACTGATTGGGATTATTCAGCCTTGTAAGTTTTTGCAGAATTAGGTTTTTAGTTATAATTTCAGACTTTAACTGGTCTTTCAAGCTTTGAGGAGAATCTAATATGAAATAAAAAGAAATACTAAAATGTATTTAATACATGAAAGAAGATTAGTAGCTACAACTTCATTGCTATGGCTGTAATGAACTAGTTTACGTGACTACAAACAATAATTTGAGGATTTCTGTAAAGCTTTCTAACATCACACAGTGTAAAAGAATGCAGTGTATCTGACCACGTACATATTAAACCAACAAAACTGTTATGCTCGATACAGTAATTATATTGAATGTCCCATGATGATATTGTCAACATCAAATATAAGGTAACTTGTGAAAACAAACACAAATAATGCGGTGTGAAGAACAAAAGGGAGAGCATTTTGTTTCAGACAAAAAGTTGCTGCAACAGTAAATGTCACTACGAAAGAAAAAAAACAATGTAAGGAAGAGAAGAGGAAAGAGGGAAAGTCTTAAGAGACATATAATAAGAGGAGAGGATGATAATATTTGTAAGAGGAAAGCGCAAAGCAATGCCTGTTTCTGTGGTCCGAGGGCTGCTGGCAGCGGGGCTCCGGACGCTGCTGCTCTCCAAGGTCCTGAACGCTGAAGGAGAGCCAGGTTGGGCAGGAGAGGAACAGAGAGAGGAGTGGCTTAAACAGGAAATCTAAAGTGAATGAGACCAAAATTACTAAAAAAAACCCGAAATATTAGATTTAGTTGTTTACAGGAAGTAAGAATATGCAGTAATTTTATTTATCAATTCATTTATTTATCTACTCATTTATTTATTTACTTATTGAAGTAGGGATTGTGTTTCATGCACCCTGTGCTATTTTACTGTGGTTCTTATAGGGAATGTGTGTTTTTGCATGCTCATGCACAATATTTAGAAAAGAGTTTGATGTGTTCTGCTGACACAAGCTTCCCATTGTTGCATTCCTTGTGCATTAGATCTAATCAGAGATATGCTTCCATTCTGCTTTTCATACTGAGTTAATTCCCTCTTCCAGTGGGCAAAGCACACCACAGAGTGTTTCATTTACTTGTCATGGTGAGATCAGGAAATCTATTGTTAATTATTATGGTTTCAATTCCCAACTCAGCTGCCTATGTCAGATGTGCCATTGTGTGAGTGTTTGACTATTAATGACTAGATGGAATATTATTATGTACACTATGAATATGAGGCGCTTTTTTTAGGCAAACTGTTCTAGAAAGAAAAAATTAAAATTTTAAAATACCAGAAAAGTCTGATAGTCTCTTACACAGCTGATCAATAATTGATTTAAATACAGAACTATTAGTTTTTTTGCATATAGGAAATAAGTGATGCAGTTTGTTGGACTTTTAAATGGACATAACATGGAAAGACACATCTTTTAAAGCAGCATATGAATACAGAGATGGATACTATTAATAATAATAATAACAGCACATGTTTATTAACCAGAAAATACTACACCTATCTAAAATGCTGAAAATACATAAATAATGAAATAAAATAATTGACATAGTATCTGATCAATCATGGATCTATCATACCTATTTTTAAATAGATACAATTATTTTATATGTATTTTGATTAATTTAATTATTGTTTGTTGTTAGTAGGAGCTAGTCAGTCAAACAAACAAAGAATCTAGAATTTCAGTTTAAACTACGAGTCTACAAAGGTCCCAGTGAGTTCCCCATGTTGGGAAGAGCAATAGTATGAAAAATGCTTACCTCCACATCCCATATGATATGGGGAGATGGGGAGGGGAAATCAGCTCCTTCTCAGTAAAATGTCTGTTGGCTTCAGTGGAAAATTACAGTCTTTGGTAAGTAACCATTATGAGATACAGGAGTGAATGTGACACAATTCTGTAAGTACCAAGCTGTGGACTTGGACTATTTTTGCAAAAAGTATAGGTCTTCCATTTTCTTTTGCCAAGGTATTATAGCATCCCATATAAATATGACTTATTTTAAATAAAGTATGTTAATAATGTATATACAAATAGAATACCAAAAAGTATTTTGCATTCTTCTGGGAGTTCCTTTATTGTGACATTAAATAAATAAATAAATAGAATTTTAATAATTACAATTAATGGAAATATAATAAACTAATGGAATGAGTGCTTAACAAATTGATTTTCTTATTTTTTTATTAGCATTATATTAATCCAAAATTTGCAATTGAAATTTTGAGCACTGTTTCAAAAGAAGGTTGTGTCATACATAGGAACTAGTGAGCACTGAGCAAACATGCAGTTGAGCAAGTAATCTCTAGCAAGTAATAACTTGGAAGCACAGTGCAGTAATATTAGTGTAAGAAGGCTCAGTCAAGAGCCTTGTTATTTTGCAATATTACATCTATCCCTCCTGCAAATTTTAAATTTCTTTCTCATTCTTTCTCTTTATTCTTTCTCTTTCATTCCTCCTAGTAGTAGGATCAGCATTGCACAAAGGATTAAAGAATCTTTCCTAAAATGTAATTTAGTTCTTCTTAAATCACAGAGAAATAATACTGGAATAAAACCAAATTCATGTCATTAATAATGTTGATACAACCACAGTGATTTTCAAATTTACACCTCAACTGTCATTTAAAGCTCAAGAAATTATTTTTCTCCCTGAAAAAGTTTTACAAATCAAAACTTGTTATGCTTGACTATTTAAAACAGGAAGGAAAAAACTTGCAAAAAATATTACTTTTGTTTAAAACTGTATTTAATCAAAATATCCTTTACATAAGAGGAGAATTGGCAAAATCTTTGGCCAGTTTTAATGGCTTTAGGTAATCTTCTTTGCAACACACTAAATGGTTTTAGCAAAATCATTTGTTGTCTTTACGGTTTCAGATCTTAAACTGAATGAAAGAGGACTAGGACGCAGTCAGAAAGACAAGGACATGCTTTTATTTAATTCTTTCCCATAGACAGTTGAAATCTAGAGAGATTCTTTCCAAACTATTTTATCTATTTTCTCAAGAGAACAAACTAATTGATATTTTTCCTATTGGACAAAGGATAGTTTTGCGTAATTTAAAACATGTTGTCATCCCAGTTCCAGAGAGGGAAACTATCAACAGTTGGGCAAAGTCACAGATGCAGGAAGACATTCCAACTCTAGCTTCAAATAAAGTAGGTCACATGCTGTAAACTCAGACCAAGTAGAGCTTTAATTTTTGCAGTCAGTACCACAACAGTTGTGTGGTTAGGCTGCTGTTTATAAATGTGGCATCTTTATACAATTCTGTGGGAAGAAGGGGAACAGGTCCTGTAATAAGAGAAGTGCGCTGAGAGAGTCAATCAAGTGCCATTGGAAGAAGAGGTCCACACTGTGAATAAACCAGTAATTGACATCTTGTGGCTCCCCTATTGTAATTCAATTATACTGCATTGAATTCCAACAGGGGAAAGCGGTAGGGGAGCAGATCCTCACTGCCATGCTACCACAGACCATCCCACTGACAGGCACTGGAAACCAATTAAAAACTTACTTATCCGAAATAACACACTTAATGAACACACTGACTGAAGAGGACTATAATTATCTTCTCCTTCTCATCGTGAGACTGAACAGGCAATATTACAGTCTCAAGGAGAAACAGTTAAACTATCCCAAGAAAGTTAAATTAATATCCTCCAAAAATTAACCGGGCATTTTTATGGGTTTTTTCCCCCCATCGCTACCCACCTCTTTCTGCCAAAGTTATTAAGACTACTGTGTTTAGCAGTTAGATGAAGATATTCAGTGTTCTCTGAAACACAAGTCTCAGAATTGGTTTGCAAAGAATTTTTGTAAAAGTTTGGCTGAAAGTTGCACATTTTATCCCCCAAATCTCCTACGAATTAGAGTGGAGTTTAGCTGAGCCCTCTACAAATTTTGTTCAAGGGAATAACGTTTCCCTCTACTCAGCACTAGTGAGGCTGCATCTAGAGTGCTGTGTCTGGGCTCCTCACTACAAGAGAAACATGAATCTCTTGGAGCACGTCCAGTGAAGGACTATGAAGATGATTAAGGAACTGGAACATCTCTCTTATAAGGAAAGGCTGAAGAAGCTGGGCCTGTTCAGTCTTGAGAAGAGACGCCTGAGAGGCGTCAGATATCAATGTGTATAAACATCTGAATGGAGAGTGTCAAGAGGATACAGCCAGGCTCTGCTCTGCTCTACTTGGTGCCAAGCAATAGGAAAAGAGACAACGGGCAGAAACTGATGCACAGGAAGTTCCATCTGAACATGAAGAAGAGGTTCTTCACTGTGCAGGTGAGCAAGCACTGGAGAGAGTGTGGAGTCTCTGTTGCAGGAGATATTAAAGAACTGTCTGGACGCAATCCTGAGCAATGTGCCCACAGGAAAAAAACAGCATGGTCATTCTAGAACACCTGATGGTAAATTTCCTTCTCATTTTCAAAGGAATTTTTTTTCTTCTATTTTTATCATTCATCTGTTTTTTGAAGAAGGGAAAGTTTCCAGAATTTCTTTTTGTGGCTTTCCATAATATGACAAGAAATGGCCATGAGCTCCAAAGGATATTTATAATAATCTGGCTCATCATATCATAGTTCTTTCTGTCTGTTCTAAAGCCAAAGATGACTAATTCCTTCCCCGGAAAGCCCTGCATTAAAGGCTTTTTCTAGCATGGGTCACAGCCCAAACGTGTCAAATGGCTTATTTATAATGTCACTGGGTTCAGACCACATCTCTACCTCAGCCTTCCTTCTTTCATTTTCTTCTGGACAATATTTGTCCTATGATCACAAAGGACTGTAGGTGCAGCCAAAACCCAAACCAAATCCACCTGAAAATTGGTAAACTTACTGATTCTAACTTATAAATATTTCTGAGGGTGCAGAATACTTAAAATATTGTCAATAATACTTTTATTTTGGTTTACTCCATTGTATAAATTATGTGTGTATATAGGCACTATAAGTGCTTGTAGGCACTTGGATGTCCTCACTCATCAGTAGTATTGATGTAAAGGATCTGAAGTCAATAGTTGTTTTCCTTCTTTAGTGCTGATTTTCAAGCACAGACTTGCAAATTCTACATCTGAGGAGTAATGGGGGGAAAAATGTGCCTGTTTACTGCACAAATTCAAAAAGACTTCATAAATACATGACATATCCGTTTTCTTACTGATTGAACATAGCTTCATTTTTAAGCATATACCTTTTTGACTTGCATATAAATGAACTGCAAAAAAGATGCAACCTAGTTCTATGTCTTCTTTTAGGAATAAATCCAGCCTAAAGGCTGATATGTATTATAAATAAAATAGGGATTTTTATTGTTATTTTATGTTGATATATGCATGTTTTTACTGTTTTGAAATTAACATTGCAAATATTGAGACTATTTCTATCACAAAGTAGACCATTAATTTATTTTTGTCATGCCTCAATAATTTGATTATGTCTGTGTTGTTGTTTAAATTAAAGCTCTAATTTTTAAAAGAGTATCATTTAGAACCAGTGATTCTTCTGGGAAACTTTCAAATTCCTCTCAGAAGATTACAGGCGATAAACTTAATGATTAAAAAATACTGTATTTACTTCTTCAGTTAAGTATCAGTTTGTGCAGATTTTTATTTTGCTAAGTATTAGTGCACACAGTTTCCAAAACATAATTGTTATCCGCATGTTTGAAACAGGTTTTCATCCATATTTATTATATGGACGGGTTTAATTAATTATGTATACATCTCTCTATATATATTTATGTATCTGTGCATGTATGCACATAGCCTTTAGATGGAAGATAATCCTCCAGTTTCTTCCAGTGGAATAAGCCTGTACTTATTACTGCATAAACATGCAAATTCTGAATGTCTTGTCCCTGACAATGTGTATGGCAGCCCAGACATTGTAAAAGGCTTTTTTTGGAAGTCTGAAATCATTGCTCTGTTTCTTAGAAACTAAATTACTTTTTTTTGAGAGTTGTAAACCATACTTTGCACTAGATGGGTGACCACAGCATTTCATTGTTGAAACTCTGTAGTGTTCTCTGCTTTGCTAAAGTGGACATTTTTGATGACTGTAATAAATATGCGTAAGATGTGATTCTCTTGCTCATCAAGAAACTCATTACATTCAATGGAAGTCCTCTGCAGAATGACACAACTGCATTCTAGTAGTTGACTTTAGGTTGGAAATTTTGTCAAGCTGCCCCATGATTTACACAGTGTTGTAACTACTATAAGTATCAGGCAGGGTAATTTGTGTCTATTTGCCTTTTCAGCAATGATAGTTTAGGCCTATTTCTTTACTAAACCCAAGTTTTATGTTGAATTTATAGCAATAAGAAAATTTTGCCAATATCCAAGTTAGAAAACACCAATATGTGTATAATTCTGCGTTCTGAGTTCTGAAGACATGTAGCTTGGCTGTCCCTGCTAGGCTCTTCAGATGGCTTTCTCAGCTGACTCTCTCCTATTTGACCCTTTCTAGCCAATGTGTCGTTACCCTTCTTTCACTATTGTTGCTTCAGGAGAGTGAGAGTAAAAAATTACTAATAGAGCAACTACATGTGGATATACAGAGTCCCCCTAAAATTGTAAAATTGCACTTGCAACAAGAAACTTCAATCACTGAGTTGGAGTTGTTTGGTTCTTCTGTCTTCTTTTGGTTCCTGTGGCCTTCGCTGTTGGAATCATCATAAACACATTCAAGTCTTCCCTGTGCAATAATCATTAGATATCTTTCTACCTAGATGCTTACCTTGTCATAACAGGAATCCTAATTCTCAATTTCTTTTCAACATATAATTAAATTAAATGTAGCAAAGCAAAATTCCGTTGTTTTGCTGTTGTTTTTTTTTCCTATCAAGACTGGCTTGAAAGAATGTCATATATTGTAGTTATGGGATTTTCAGTAACCCCTTGGAGTCAGTACTGGCTTCTGCCAAAAACTCATTGACTGTGGCAGAAATCTGGGCTATGATCTGAAAGACATGACGCACTCCTACTAGAGTATTACTAAAGAGGATGTGCCAGGGTTAAAAACCTTGTCAGGGTTAAAAACCTTAAGTCTCTGAAAGTTAAAATCCAGGTCGCTTCTTTGTGTGCTTATCTAAAGCATTACCTTATATCATAAGAGTGATAGTAGGGAAAGTAAAATGTGGAAATTTGCCTTCTGTGTGTAGTGCCAGAAGGACTGAAGTGTCTGTGGTCAGATCTATAGTTAATATGAGATGGATAAATGCTGGATGATGGATGGATGAGAACAGTTTCTGTCTTTAACTTGAGTCTTTAAGAATATGGTCATAGGAAAATGGATTTAGATTTCTTCTGGAATAGGTGATACATCACATCTATACATTTAAAGTTTCTCAGAAACACTGATTAAATGTGGATACCTACTTTTACTCTTAGCCTAGTTTTGCAGATGTTTCCTCTTTGCTACCATTTCATAATCAATGCAAAGGACGTATGGTGGATGAAATTCTGGTCTCATTAAACCTGATAGAATTTTTTTAATGGCAGCTGGGATTAAAAATGCAGTATTTTATCAAGATTTACAGTCTTTGTTTCTCATAAGATTTGCTTGCAGCATATTTTTTGCAAGTAATTCTGATTTCTACAACAATATTTGGGTATTTCTGATTACTTGGCAATAACTAGGACTCTCACAGAATCTGAATTCTTTCAGTCTTTTAGAGCCTAAATTCCAAAGCCCTGCACAGTATGGTATCTTTAATCAGGGTAATCCATGGGAACAGGGCCATTGGATAAGGTATAATTCAGAAAGTCAGGTTTACAAGTAGTGGCTCTTATGTCAAAGGTATTTGAAACTGCAATATAATAATGTGAATTAAGGACTAATAATTGTTTTTAGTTGAGTACGGTCCATTTGCTGATGAGATATTAAATATGGCTTCAGCATAAATATTTAAAGATTGTATTGCACAAAAATGACATTTGGAAAGAATCTGTGAAGGGGTACAGCACCAGAATCTAAGAAAAAATAATTAAAAAAAAATGTTTATTTAGGAATAAGCTCCTACTTTTAAATATTAGGAGTATCATGGTATCCAAACTATGTGTGATTATTACCACTGAAAAGTTTAATTGCATATCTTCTCACTGTGCCTGCTTGTGTGGATTGCTTAGCGGAGAGCTGGAAAAGCAGGAGAATGCCTAATGATCTCCTCCGAGCTCTGCTTCCCTCCCTGCTTTGTAATGTAAATGGCTAGTTTGAAACCCACCACGGATCCCTGCGCTCAATCCCCGAGCATCCTCTCTGATTTTAACCGGAAGATCACCTGACCGCCCCCCGAAGCTGCCCCTTTCGGAGGGATCTCGGCGGCGCTGGGTCGGGCAGGGGTAGGTGGTGGCCGGGGCCGAGCGCCCGGCGCTGCCGGGGGCGGAGGGAGCGGGAGCGCCGGGAGCGCCGCTGCCTCAGCCCCGGAGAGAGGGAAAACAAAAGAGCTCAGCTGCAGTTTGGTGTTGCTGTGTCTGGCTTAAGCGGAAGATTCTAGACATTCGTGCCGAAAAATCAAAGCGCAGCTGAGACTACATCCAACCGGGAAGATATTTTCTACCCCCAGGATGGGCTGGATCCAGTACAGGTGGTTTGCGGATCATGCGAAGACAGAGGGGCTGAGAGCCATGGAAAGGTGGGATAAGGCGCTGTCTCTCTTTCTTATCTTTTTTTTTCCCCTTCTCTCTATCTCTCTTTGGATTTGTAAAGCGGTATAGCCGGGACCTGAGTTGAGGTCACTTAAAGAGATTAGATGGGGTTTAATTCCACAAAACAAAATCAAAATGAGAGGCACTACGGTGTTCAGACAGATGTTGAACCCAAACTTGGGCTGAGTTGGACTTGCTTTGAGCGATCCTTGTGCTGCTTTTGATGTTGTCTTTGTTTAGAATAGTTCCTGCACGAAACACAAGGCTTTAGGACGAGCTGCATGCTTCTGTCACAAATTGTCAGTTGTCTGTTCCGATGCTGATAGAATTTTGCCAGCGAAGCTGCAAATGAAGGCTTTGGAGGTGAGGTTTGTGGAAATAGGAAGAGCTGTTGACTTTGAATTCCTTGTGATGCAGGCATGGTTAGAAGTTGAGATGTGGTTGTTGTTGTATATTGTCTGAATTGTAACAATGGGCAGTTCGTGTAGAGCAAGTTTGAATGGTGTTTCTTCAGCAATTCCAAATTTATTTCTCTCCTGTGATCTTTGGCTTTTCACAAAAGGCAAGGAATTTGATTTTTTTTTTTTTTTTGAGGAAGAAGTCAACAGATTTTAAAAAAAATATTGAAAATAGAAGTGAATTAACATCTTTATTTGAATGGTTGTTGTTAACACCACCGTACCTAAACAGCTAAAACATATCCCAGCAATTTTTCATTTCTCCTGCTAGGCAGATGCATTTCTTTTGTTCCTGAATTTTTTCCCCTGCCTTTTTAGAACAAAAGGCATTTGCTTGCTTTTTTTTTTTTTTTTTTTTTTTTTTTTTTTGGTCACAGCAACAGAGTTATATACAAATTAGCATTTTGTACAGGTTAATGCTCTGCTTCATTCTGAAGTAAACTGCCTTAAGGTATTAGGAGGAAAGGGGGTGGGCAAACAGGAGGAGGCTCAGCCGATGCCCAAGAAATAGTGAATTCAGATGGATTTAGATCATCTAGAGAAACAGACATTTATCTGTAACTAGATTTCAGTTCCATGTCATGCAAAATCTGCAGACCATAGCAGGGAGATTCTTAGCAACCAATAAATCAGATTTGTAATGGGCCTTTAAAAATGTCTGTGAGGGGTGACTGCCTGGGTCCCCTTTGGCCAAATTAAGATGCAATCTGACAGTACAGTAGCATCTGTGTGCTGACATTTTCTCATGAACCTAGTAAAAAATGGCTCCAGATCTCTTCTTCAGTCCCCAAAAGACAGCTTCTGAATAGCCATGCATTTTCCCCCTATATTATTGTTTGTTATAATCACCATTCTCTCTGATAATGTCTGACTGGCTTGTTTTGCTTTGCTTTCTTTGACTGTTTGAGTAGCTGAGGGGATGTAGTGGGCAGCTGTTTTACCTGAAATCAGCACCTCATGCCAGTCCTACTGCTAACAAAAACCCCCACAAAAAACAGAAAATAAAAAAAAAAATGTGTGTTGCAAATGTGTTGTATAAATACTGCTAATAAAGCAGCTTCTGCCAGTACTGCTGGAATTAGGTAAGTGGGTTGAAAAACATGTGTCTTAGATAATGTGCCACCCACGATACAGGTGAAAAAGAAATGCCAGCCAGTGGTGAGTGCAATTGACAGGTAAAACTGAAAAGCCTAAAAAAAGGCACAGGAATATAAAGTCCTGAAGGGACAGAAGTGTAGGTAGTGGTACAAGCATTTGTTTATCCAAGGGAGTAGTTCACATTCAGATACTACAAGAGCAAGGGGGGAGGAGAAGGAGGAGGGAGGGAGGCACTCCTTTAATTGTAGTACAAGTGTGCTCGTTGGGAAAAGCCTCATATATGGAATGGCCACTCCGTCTGACACCACGGCTCTATTTCAGCGCTCCTGAGCAGGAGTTGCAGCCCAGGGGTGGGAGAAGCCTCTGTCTGTGCATGTGTGGGGTGAGTGCAGGGGAGTGAGGAAGGGGACCCTGTTTCTCCAGTGTGATCTGTGCCAGGGAATTCATGGGGCGACAGGGAAGTTTGCTCCGGTGGACACGGCTTCTTTAAATGTTCCCTGAGATAAGGGGGCTCCATAGCACAAAAATAGGGCAAGTAGCAGGCAGAAGGATAGCTGTGAGAAGTTGTGAGTAGTATGGATCCCTTCCAGAAAATGTGGATGGTGGTTTTTTGACTGCTTAATAGTGCCTATTGAGACTTTTGAAAAATCTCTGTATTTACTGGTCTCCCCTACTTTCTCTCCAATTTAAGGTTGTAGTTTCTCTGTATTACAAATACAGTTTTCAGCAAGAAAAGAATAAGCTTTAGAAGCTTCCCTCAGAAAACAAATGGTATAAATATTTTGCCGTTTACCCATTGCAAGAGACATTAAATTTTAGTCGCTGCTTAAAAAGCATGTTGTGTGCAGTACTTATAAGCCCCACAAATGTTACTTACCAGACTTGTTACAGTCTTTTAGATTAATTTTCATAGACCTAAATGCTTGGAGTTATGGTATAAAATTCCACTACTGCTTGAGAAGAGTGAAAAAGGAACCTTAATGCCACATGCAGATCCCATTGCTCCTTTTGTACAGGTAGATAATTTGACAGTTGTAAACACTTTGCTTCGTGGAAAGTGACACAATTGCACAGTGGGATTGTGAAAAAGAAAACAAACATCTTGCAAACCATCAGACAAGCATAAATGTCAACAAGAGATGTACAAATAGAGTTTAAATGCTTTGAGTGACAGAAAGATTCCAGATGCCTAAATTCACACTGACCATAGTTATAAAGCACGGGAATACAGATGCAGGTTTAGAAGCTAAACCAAACCAGCCTGATTTTAGAGATGTGTATGTACATAATCAGAAAAAAAAAGGAAAAAATGGAAGTCTGATACTGAACAGGAACAAATTAGATTTCAGAACTTAAATGGACACAATAAGAAAAACTGGTTTGAAGATCACCACAGACAGAAAAGTTACCAGAAGAAATTAAATGACCAAACTTAACCCAAATGAAATGCACTCTTCCAACTAGGAGCATTGCCAGTCAATGTGATTATTAACTACAACATCATTTGAAGTGAATTTTAACAGTAAAAGTCTGATTTTAGAAATGAAGCAAGACTTTTGACTTTTATTCTCATTACAGAACAAAAATTGCCCAGGGACTTTTCTTGGAAATGCACACTTCTCATGGTGCAAAACTGACATATTGGACCTCTGTAAAGGGGGAAGGGAAAACAAAGATAGAAATAAAATGGTGGCACTTAGAAAATTTCTCACCACGACTTTCTGCAAACTGTGCAAGTACATTCTGTGGATAAACATAAAAGGTCAGAATCATCTTCTGGCTGTGATGAAAATAAATAATAACAAGAATTAGATAGATCAGTATATACTAACATGAAAAAAAGACTCAAATCCAGAGTGCTGAAGTCTGAGAAAATTATATTTACATTGAAGCAATCCAAGTAGTGATTGTCAGTGTTCCAGCTGACAGACTCAGCAAACAGCCCACCTATTTCCCATTTCAGCAGCAAATGCCTATACAGAAATCATCATGCTCTCTCTGCAAAATAAGCTTAAGAACATTAAAGGCCGTATAGTATTCCCAGTTGCCCTAATACAACCAGTTTAAATCAAGTTTGTTGTGAAAGATATCACTGTAACGGGCTGACTGTAGCCCATGGGGCCAAGAAAAGAGTATGGTCAGCATAATTTACTTTTACTTTTTTTTTTTTTTTTTTTCAATAAGAACATCCCAGATATTCCTCTGTCATTGCTTGCACATGTTTATAGCACATCCCAGACCCATGTGTCTCTGTTTCTAGCACCAGATAAAAATTCCAGACAGATCCCTCCCTTGTCACTGTTGCAACTGTTTCCTGGCTATATTATGCTGTGGCATTAAGAGGAATATGACTCTTTTGGTGACCTTTGGTGTTTGCATACAGAGCATACCCATGTATTAGTGACTGCACACTGTTTTGTAGAAAATTCAACATCAGTGGTAGGGTTAGCTGAAAACTGTAAACTAAAAGCTGACTGGCTTTGTTCTTTCTCTGAGCATGGAAGATTAGGTTGACTTTGTCAGCTAAAGAAAGAAAAACACTCTCATCTGGAAATATGCAAGATACTCCTAACCTGACCTTATGATCTTATTCCCATCACCCTTTTAATTTCTTCATATTTTTCCTTTCATACTTTTTTTCCTGACTGTCCCCAAACTTCTTTATTTGTGTCAGCCTTCTTTGATTTGACCTTACCAACCATCTATGACTTTTCCCTCCTAACTCAACTCCATGTTCTGGGACAGTGAGAAACAATTTCTGCCACCATGCCTTTCTTCGATGCAGGTGAAGTCAAAATTTGATACTGGGGAAGTAGATTGTACAGAGGTGCATATCCATATGCTTACAGAACACGATATTCTCAGTCTCATCAGTCTCCCTATGACAAAAAGGAAATTATTTTTCATCCCAGCATCAGCCAAAACTACCGTCAAGAACTTAGCCAGTATTCCCATGGTTCAAACTACTGAAGGAAGCAATGAGAGCTGGTGTCTTTCTCGGGACACATTTATAATCTGAACCTGTATCCTGAATTCCTATATTGTCATATGAGCGGTACTAAAGGAGAGTGAGGTTTAGGGCTCAGTTCTGCTTCTCTTGAAATTGGTGCCAAGTTTCACTCTAGAGATGATACAAGAGAACATTTAGTAGGGAAAAGCTGATCTTGCAGAGGGGCTCAGGTTAAATACATTTTATCACTTTCCTGGCAAAGAAAACAAGCAAATAGGATTGACAGTGGGTGATCACTGAACCTCTAAACCCCCCTTATGGAAATGTGAACCAAAATAAAAAGTGCCTGGGAAAAATTCTTTAATCTGAAGGTATTAGGAGTTAAGTCTTTACAGCCATGACAATCCCCATTGACAGAAATGCTCATAACCCAGAGGTGATGGAATACAAATGGGCATGGATGTGGGAAGCATTGCAATAGAGAGCACATCACAATAAAAGCTCTCTTTCTCAGTTATCCTTTCCTTTCCAGTCAAATAAATAAATTGCAGTGATGTACAGTGTGAAGCATTATTGCCACTAGAGTGCTTTTCTGATGACAGAGATGACTTAAGTTATAAAAGTCTGTCCCAGATAACAGCAAGTAAAGGTTTCTGGAAGTTAGTAGGGTTTAGGAACTCTTAGGTTCTAGATTGGTTAAAGTACACTAACTGGATATGGATTGCCTAACTTCACACTTAGCCATCTGCTGAGAAACCTGCCCTGATGGGAGCACAAAACCTTGGCACTCCTGTGCTGCTCGTGCTCTCCGTGTTTCTGCTCCCAGTGTCCTGGCTAAAATCATCAGAAATCGTTGTTGGCCAAAGTTATTAGAGTGATTCTGCTCATCTCTGTGAAGCATGATGGCAGAAGCCATGATGAGTGCAGGAGGTGATAGTATCCATAATGAAACACTGGTGAGCAGAGCCTCTGCAGGGATAAGACCTTCAGAGCAGAGTTCCCTTTCATCCAAGGATTTTTCAACTTCGGAGTCAGCTTCTTGCAAGAAACTCTGACAGGTAACTCGGTAACTCTGTAATGTTGTGCAATCAGATACAATCCAGCATTTTGTGTTTTAACAATGCTGTAATCTACCAGGTAGCCCAAAGAGGAATGAGGAACAGTGCCTTTCTCTTTAATTAGAGTTCATCATCCCATGGTTAGGGTCAAAAAGGGTCTAAAAGCAAAGCTTAAATATTGCACTGGAATATCCTGTAAATCTAGAACACCTATACAGATTTGCAGATGGCTGAATAAAGGAGCTTGATCAGATCATAGCTGTTCATTGTCTTGTATGAGTGGGGCAACTGGAAGCACGTGTGCATCTGTGTTCAGAGCTCTGCAGAAGACAACCCTGACAGAAACTAGCCTGTAGTTTTGGTGTTTCTTGTTCAGAAGATGTGATAGAAATAGGTTCTGTGAAACACAAGGGAGCAGTTTGTGGAAGTGTGGGTGTCTTTGCCTCCTTTGCTTTTATATTTCTGCATCGCAGGAATCTTTATATCATGAGTGGTGGCTAAGAAGACTGGGATGCATAAAAGGAAGGGGTAGCTCAAAACTTTCCTGGCTTTTGTATTGCTGGATTTTAAAACCTGGAATAAGTGAGGGGATAGTCTGTTCCCATTCTGTCATCTCAGCAATCAAATGCTGTTGTCAAACCAGCTGCAGTAACATAACCATCAAAAAACACCTGCCTCTTTGCCTATTGGAAAGTCCTTTAGGAAAAGGAGGAGTGTGCCAATAGGGAACCCTTTATTGTGCTGGGGTTTTTTACTTCTGCAGATTCAGCAGGTGCTATACATTATCCTTTACAACCTTCAGCCACTGGGAGCTAGGACACTGTAATTATGTTCCCTGTCCATGGAAGTTACTGACTATTACTGTGTGAAATATGAGCTCTGCTCAGAATTCAAAACTAAACTGAGGAAGCATGTTTGCTGCTGCTTTCATACCACAGAATGTGGTAGTGGTTCATTTACAGTAGTAAATATTCTCTGCTCCTTAAATGGTGAAACCTGTGTAAAAATACCTTGTTGCTTATACATAAAGAAGTCAGATTCCCAGTGCTGACAGTTCACTCCTATAAGTAAAATTTTACATTGGTATAGTTAATTTTATTTAATAATTCATAGAGGTTTACTCCTTTGTAAGTGTGAAAATAAACTGAGAGGCTGGCACAGAGGAAGTACACAACCATTTTTAAACAGAAGTAACTTTCAGTCATTTCTGTAGAGGTAGTCAGATCTCAGGGCACTTCCCAACAAGTTGTCTTAATTGCGCATTTCTCTTGAATGTGTATGTAGGTCAGTCTGTAAGTACCTGGAACCAGTTCCCTCAATGACTCCATAGCACAGGAGAAAACAAAAGTTGGGGTTTTGAGCTCCTGCACCTCCTACTTTTGTGACCTCATCCACATGAGAATTGCCTTCTGTGAGGTTTCACCACTTTCTGACTAAAAAATGTAGCCTGGTTTTATCTTGCTCTTTTCTCTCCTGAAGTTATTCAGAGGAAGTGAGATATGGTCAGTGCCTTGTGCACTATTCCATTAGGATAAATAATGTATGCTGTCTATTGTGTTTAGAAGAATGCTTCAAAGAAAAGTCTCTGTGGTATAGTTGTGATAACAAGCAGGAGAAAAATAAAAGGAGAGAAAGCACAAGAAAATGTAGGTGCTTTGGCATCTGCTAGTTCAGAATTGCAGTATTTGATACCACTGATTCCTTTGCCACAAGTTTTGTCAGTAGCCACAGCAGTCCACAGGAAACGATGTGTTGCCTGTTGCTGCCCTAAAAACAAAGTTTTTTTTGCTACGTACCTCCAGAAGATAATGTGCAGACTGTCCTTGACAGAGGCACACTGCACTGAGACCAGCTCTTGAATATTTTCTTATCCTGTTCATTTCTTCTTCCCACTTTCATTTTAATAGGAGTCTCACATGCCCCCACAGTCTCTCATGGAAATGGCAATGGCTTTTGAGAAGCACTGAGGTGCTCAGTTTGTCTCTGCTCGTATCGGGTGAATGAGTCTGTGAGTGATTATTGCTAGAAGTGTTGGTGCACCAGACCTGCCAGCTCAGGTGTGGTAGCTCTTGAAGGTAGAGGACACATTCCTACCCTCCTACCATGCATTACTTTTTATTGTACTGTGTGTTTTGTTAATCCCTTCTGTGTATAAAGATTAGTATATTTGAATTATCCATTGTAATAAGAATATATGATCAGACAGTTCAGACTCTACCTCCACAGCAGATACAAAAATAATTGGCAAGATACCTTAAATGTTTGATATGAAACTTGCTTCCTCAGCTGTAGTAACAGCAGAGTATTTGGCCCAGCATCCTGCTTTTCACACTGGGAAAGAGTAGAAGCACCAGGCGGTATAGGGTAATAGTTTCCTTTTATACCTCTCCTTTTCCAGTATAAGTTGCCAAGATACTATGATATTTTCCAAGTGATATGACATTCTTGTTCTGAAGCACAAATCGATGTTTATGTGTCTGCACAGTGCAGAAGAAATGTCATTTCCAGTGTTGGTCTCATGAATACACGCTCAGTGGTGTGTATATAACCAGACCTTTGTACCTCAGTAGAGAGTGACCCAGTATGGAGGAAAATTCGTTTGTTATGTCTTCACCTGAGCTTACTGCTGCCTTGGTGATGATCATATCTTCAAGCACATCAGACCTTCCTGTCATCATTATAAATACTTTACAACTTTAGAAGTCAAAAGCTTTGAGTTTTGGTTAAGTCAGCATGTAAATCTGAAAATGTGTTTCATTTGTGATAAACGCATTTTTGTGCATATGAGTCATGCCTGGCAAAGGCAAAGTACTGTAATCCAAAAAGAAAAAAAAAAAAAAAAAGAATCAGAATGAACTCTTTTTTTGAAAGTTACTATCAAAAATGTCTATTAAAGTGTTTAACAAAGAAAGTGCCTCCTCTTCTGGGATCATAGTATTCTCCTTCAAATCACCCTTCCTCTATTAGAGGAACATTTTTCCTCTTTTTTTGCCTACATGCCTTTCAAATGCCAGTGATAAGATGAACTTGGTTGTGCATATGAACTTGGTTTGCCTATTTGTTCCTCCTTTTTAGGGTTCTCCTGCTCTTCCCCTAAGGTATGAGGGGAGATTGGATTGAAATACATAGGTGTAGATGAACAAATGCATTTTTATTTTTGAGTGCACAGTATCTGTTTTTCGTTAGAATTACTGACCCTTTCTGAAAATGGTTATCCTTGAGTCTTGACTAGAACACCTCACAGTGACGGAAAGAATTGGCCATTGTCAATAAAAGTTTGTAACCAACTATCTCTGCACTTGAGAGGTCTGTGGGAGAGAGAGCGTTTAACATGCTGAGTGAGTGACATGGAGGAAGACAGAGCAAGGAGAGGAGCTGAGATCAGAGAGCTTGGAATAAAGCTTCGAGAAGGAAAGGAAATCTAACAGTTTATAGAGAAGCAGGAAAGGCAATGAAAAGCAAAATTAAGAGAAATGAGAAAGAAAGATTAAAATGAGTGAAGGCAGAAAAAGGAATCCTTATGCACATCCTCAAGCTGTCATGGTAAAGAATATAAGCCCTACAGCTTTTCCTTAACTTCTCCATGGAAATAAAACAATTATCATGAAACTATTCTATTTTATTCTTCAAAGAAGTTACTTAAAAGCAGTTCCCCATTGTGGAAAGACTTGACATCAAGAACAGTTATTGTCTCTCACAAGCCTTCTTTATGGTTACTGTTTAACTCAAAAGCCAGAAAACTGACACCCAGATGTCACCGTGCTACCTTAACAGAAGTGAATGGTTTTGCCTTGTGGGAGCTGAGGAGTAGGGAGAAAATTTTCTTTGAAAAGAAAAATAATAGTGAGCTGGATTGCATCCTTTGGTCTGCACAATGAGGGTTAAACCACTAAACTTTCCTTCCCCAGGTGAGGCAGAGGCTATCAGGGCAGTGGCGTCCTTCACTTCCACCCCAGGCTCTGCTCCTTGCTCATGGTGCTCATGCCATTACTCTCTTATCTCATTCATGTCTCACCATCATGATTTCCCCCCTTCAGAAGGGCCCTGGTGGGTTGTACGGGGCTCCTCTCCATCAGGGCTCTTTGGGGAGGGCTTGGTGTCAGGGTGTTTGCTGTGGCAAAATGTCTTATGCAGGTTTTCAGCATCCTGATGAACCATAGGCTATTGAGGAAGGAGAGGGTAGGAGGGTGAAGGTGGAGAAACCCAGTCATTGTTGCCTCTACGTGGTATCCCTACTCATGAGAAAAGGCAGAGGAAGCAGTATGAGAGAAATGGTCCATAATCCCTGCTGCTTCATGGCATATTATTACATGAGAGTAAGAGATAAAAGTGTGCTTTTTGATAGAAAGTCACTTTCTAGCACTTTGTCACTCAGGTTCTTTGAGCCTGAGCCTGAATGAAACCTGGCTAAATAAAACTCTAAAACATGTGCTTTATCTTAAAGTCCCCAAAGAAGAAGTGTCTTCACTCCTAAAATACGTTAAAGCTTTATTACAAGCCATACTCTTATCTCAGGCACTGTGGTGTAAATCTGCAATTACTCACTCAAAATCAGTGGTATTATTCTAGCAGTGGAAGAGAACAGTTTCACCCCTTCCTCCCAAGCAGAGGGATGAATTTGTTCCACATTGTTGGCACTGTAAAGTTCTCCTGACATACTGCTGGCACTTACCTGCATCTGGATGATTAGAATTAAGCATCACATTCCTTTTGCAATTATATTAAATTAAGTTGAATCATTATGTTTTTAACCTTCTATTTACACTGCAGAAAGCTTACTTGAGCTAAAACTCACACTTTTTTATTTTACTTTAAAATTCTATGCTCAGGAGTGTTTCCCAAAACATGGGAATGAATGCACAGTAAAAACATGGATAGCTAGTTGTCTCTGTAATGTTGCTACCAATATTTTTCAGTTTTCGCAGAGATGCAGCAAATTTCAGGGTGGTGCAAGGTTTGTCAGTTTGTAATAATGAAAAAATTGTTGGGCTTATCAGAGAAGATAGGTGGAGATGGTGGCTAATGAGGAGTCAATATTGCAATGTATATTAATGTTTAGGATAACAGCAGGTAAGACTTTAGGGCAAGAAGACAGAGAAGGGAACTGTGTCAGAGGACTGATAGAGCAGCTCTCAGAACCTGTTTCAGACAGTACATTGCAGAGGTGCTGACCTGACCAAGTCCCACAGATGCAGGCAGCCTTGGCAAGAGATGAAGAGTAAATGTGCACTAGAGAGGTGAATAATTTTATTTCCTTAGACACTCTCCTTTTGCGCCCCAGGTGGCGGTGTCAAACTGAGAGGATATTCCAGGAAATAATCAAAAGAGTTCATTTGTAGGACCATTAGACCTAATCCTCTCATCTTCTTTATTTTTTTACAGTAATATCATGCACTATTTTTAGAGATAGTTGCTCCCTCTTTACTAGTCCTTCACAAATAATTCCTTTTTCCCCTCATTAAGATGACCATTAATTTATTATTTATTATGTCTAAAGCAATATTTTCTACAGGTCTTGATAAGCATCATTTGTACACATATATGAAAAGAAATTTAGTGTCCACCTTAAAAGGGGTTGTGAACATGCAACTCTACATTTGACATGCTCTGTATCTGTACAAAATGTATTCTACTGTTCCAGGAATTCAACATTCTTAACACAAAAGTAGACTGTACAAGAGTTATCTTTTAGAAGTGTAAACCATGCAGTATTAAAGTACTCCAAAGAACTTATCCATCCATAATGCAAAGAGAGACACTAAGAGGTTCATATACAAGATTAGAAGTTTTGCACTCATTTTTTTGCATAGTAAGGACCAAACCTGAAGACTTTATGCATAATGGAGGCAACCAAAAAAGAATTATTCAACAATTTTCTGTTAATGAGAACCAAAACAATGACCAGCCATTTACATTAATGGAGTTGTAACACTGCATCACAGATTGCATACTTTTCTTCTAAATTAAAATACCTGTACCATTTTTTTCAGAAGTGTAGAATTGAAAGAGACTTCTGAGCCATTGAATTCAGTCCCTCTATAATCATGGGCAACTGTATCATATAATCTCCTGGATAAGAATATCAGTTTTTCTACTCTAAATGCATGGAGCACCAACTATGTTCTCATCTGTTATCAACGTGTTTCATTGATTTCAGTGCTGTGCTCTATTCACCAATTAACTAGGCATATCACCTTCACTGACCTAAATACAGACATTTTGCAGAATAATCTTTCATCCAGCAGCCAGATTTGCTGCTTTATACTCTTCCACCTGTCTAGCTGCATTGTGATCATATTTTTTCTCTACTGTATTCCTTTCTTTTCTATTTGTTATATTAAAGTCATAGTCATGATATTAAGTAATGGGTGATTTTTAGATGAGTCAGTCAATAAAAGGGAGAATAATTTCTAATTTATGTTTTTAAAATAAATTTATTTTAAAACTGTGTTCACAATAGAGGTTGGTTTAACTTTTATTGCCACAGTACACACCTGGTTTGTGTCAAACAAACCTAATTTAGTAATGCAACGAAGATTTGTCCTTGGTGCTTCAATCAAGTCATGTACTTCATAAAAAAGTAGATCATTCAGCTGTTAAAAATGCTTGATGGTGAGACTTCGATTGTGCCAAATCCTTCTCTAAACTCTTAGTTGTATCTGTGATGCTGATGGATCAGTGAAACAACTCTCATGTATAAACTTGATTGTTGTATTTGCTGCACTCTCAGTTCAGATGTCTGACATTTCATAATGTTTACCCCTTTAACTGTGATTTTTGCTGTGTTCTTCACTAAGTCTTACATGATTTTAACTTTAAAGGAGTAATGTCACACCTCTTTGATCACATCACTTTTTTTAATTTTATTTTTTGTGCTTCCACATTTTAACATCGTTTTAAATCTATCTTCCTGTGACCTTGCTTGATCCAGACTTTGAATAAATAATTTTCTTAGAAAATTAATACAGACCATTCCTTCTACAGTTTTGTTGTAGGGATCTCAAAAAAATCTGTAGTTGACAATTAAAATGAATGTTCCATGAGAATGTTAGAATAGTCTCTTGAGTACTGGAAAACAGCAATGAAGAAACAATTTTTTTTTTTTTTTTTCTGTAGAGCACCCAACTCTCTGCATTAATAGTCATCCTTTGATCTCCTCCTGGAGCTGACAAGATAGGAAGCAAATTGGTAATTTTCAGGGTTTATTTCTTCTAATAAAAAAAAAAAAAAAAAAAAGGAGAGAGATAATTGCAAGAGCACATTTCACATCAATGGGGACTTGCCCATTTAAAGATCCAGAGAGGCAGAAAACAAAATCTGGATTTCTGAACAGCAGTTTAGGTACTGTGCTAACACAATCCTATGGTAAAAATTATTATTTCCTGCTCTTAAAATTGTAGTTTGTGTCATAAATTGTATTACATGAACAAAGTATTCCTTGTAGGGGAAGTTGCTTTTGTTTCTTGAATATTTGTTTTATCTGGTTCTTTAAAATACTGTTACCTTGGCCATTAAGAGCTGCTGTGACTCTGGGTCTGCAGACCCTTCTGTCAATGAGAATTCAAACCACTTGTCGGTTTACAGACAGCATCGCCTGCAGAGAAATTAGAGACTGAACTCAGTAGTGAAGTGGTAACTTCTAGCTATATTCACAAGTGTCTCTCAACTCTGAGATGTCACTTGAGAAAAAGCCACATTGCAAAATGCTTTGAGATGCCGCTTTTGAAGCGACAAGAGGAGATTGACAGATTGGAGAGGGGGCTAAAATCAGGTACAAAAGAAGCAAGAAATGGCCACATATGGACGACTGGGTGCTCTAGCCTTTGATGAAAGAGATGAGTGACTTATAAATACATAAAAGCAACTGCCAAGCTTTCATTGGCCACAGCACTGAAAACAAAGTGAAAATCTATTTCTTTAACTTTTGGTTGGAGAAGATATTTAGCTTCCTGAAAAACTCTTTTTTTTTTTTCCTGTGAGAAATGTTGTATGACCTGTAAAGAGATGACTGAGGAATAGAAGAAGTACCTCAGTGACCCGTGAATTCTTAATGAGAAATACATTTTCACATAAGAATTTCAAAACAGTGTGTACTTCTGCAAAAGCTGCCATTTTGGTAAACACCCACGAGAAATTACTGTGAGATTTCTATAGCTGACATTAGAAATGTGAATTAAAAAGAAGTTTAAAAACTCTTCACACATGTAACATAAAGTATGAGGAGTGTATTTTATGTACATTTCATCCCATGTAGCTTACTGAAAACATTGATATCCCAGGAATGAATTGGTTATTGGTTCTGACAGAACAAGTCACAGGAAAGAAATGTGATAAAATTACATGAAACCAAGCAATAACCATCCAAGGATTGTACACCTACATTCAAAACTAACAGAAACAAAAGAGGTATAAAGTCACTCCAAGAAAAGTGTTAGGACCTGTGACACAGCTTGTGTTAAGTCATGAAGAAAAATGAAGAAAAATGTCATGCATTTCTTTAGAACAGAACAAAGGGATTGACAGAGTAGGAAGCTGTGTAATTGCTAAAAGAAGGATATTATTATTTTTTTCCATTAACCTGATGATGGTGTTAGTACAGAAAACAAATCGGAAGAGAAAATATTGTTGTGAAAACAAAATCTCTAAAGGTTGGTAAGCAACTGGAGGAAAGAACAGAAAATTCTTGCTGTTGACAGACATTTCTAAACAAGCTGAAAACAGAAAAAAAGCCATAAAGATTAACTCAGTTATTTGGAAATTACAAGGAAGGAAAGCAATGGCTAGTGCTTTACGCTATGCTAACTTTGTGTAATTACCAAGCCCTTAATGGGACGGTATATTTGGGTTGCTCTGCTATATGACCATGCCAACTGAAACAAAGCTTGATCCCAAAAGAGGCTGGAAAGAAATGAGAGTCACTGGGATAGCTCAACTCATTGTTATTGTTGTTTTACATAGTGATTCTGATCTCATTAAGATTCATATAGTTAATGAAAAAAAGGCATACTTGGGAGTTTGAGGAAGACACTTTTATTTTTAACTTAATCTACATTAATGTAAAGCTTTCTGTGTTTACACTGTGAAAGTGCTGACACAAGCTGAGAGCCTCTCATAAAGCATGTTTATTTTTCAATACGTCAAGTACAGAATGCACAAAAAAGCTTACAAAAGAGGAAAGCATATCTCAGAAAGACAGGAAAATATTCAAAGTCCATTTTAGTAGCCTAAAAAAGATGCTGTTTCTCATATAAATATTTTATTTGTTTTTCCTTAAAGATTTAACCATAGCCTGTGACATAAATTTTATAACTCTATAGATACATCTTTTTGAGATTCATTGGGAAACGTCCAATATTCCTTCTCAAACCTTTCATATAAACTTAGCTAGAGGTTTTACTTAAGGCTAAAGCCTCTCATGAAGTATTAAGGCTGTCCCAGCTTTTCCCATTTCATTTCTTCAACCATGCAGTTGAAGAAATGAAAGTACTAATCCTTCTCAGCATGGCTTTTAGTTCCAGGCAGAACAGGAGTTCACGGAGCAGTTGGACCATCAGATTGCGTCATGCCTGGGAGCCACATCCCATATTGCCATGGCAATGACATACAACAGCATACTCCGAGCTGTGCTACCTCCACTGAATATGAGCAACACAGGTTGAGCAGTGCATCTGATTTTGGAGTTTTTGTCACCATGTTTTGGTAGAGAGGAGTTGTGGAATCTGTGTGTGTGTCTGTGTGTGTGTGTCTGTGTATGTATGTCCTGGGTAGTTGTATCAGTAAAAATCTGAGTTGTATGTGTTCACGCAGGCTCTGTATAGCAATAAAACTCACCAGCTTTCCATGCAATTAGGTTATGCTACGCTAAGTGCATCCTCCTAAATCTGGGAATTATACTGATCTCAAATATAACAATCAAACACAGATTAATGTTTGTGGCAAAGTTGGGTTTTTTGAGAGAAGTCCTTTTGTTGTGTCCCTCACAGATGTGATTTGACTGGGCTCTGTTGGGCTGAACAAGCTGTAACTTGGCTTTTTAAGGGCAAAGAGAGCACTGGAGATTGGACTGGGATTCATACAAGTTCTGGGTTTGTTTGGGTTTCTTTTTAATAGTGGTTTAGTCTATATTCATACTTAAGTCTAGAGGTCTTTGCTCTTTTGGCTGGGAAAACAGACATTGATAATGATGCCAGTCATTCTATGCAACATGCTTAAAATTAGAGATGAAATACAATGATTAGTTACCAAGGTTTTACTATCAATAATAAGAATTTTAGCTTCTTTTTGGTAAGATTTGATGTCTACCTGACATGAATACTGATAAACTCATTTTTAAGGGTTTTTTACTGAATATTCTATACACATCTTATTTTTGTCTGCATCTTTCCTGAGAACATTGGCACTTCTGTCAGGTGCATAGCAAGTTCCATATATATATCCACCTTTGGATGTGCACGTGTAAGGAGAAGAGAGGCTACTTATAACAGAATTGCACTCAGATTTCAAAAGGTAGCTTCTTCTGCACTGGAAGTTGTTGGAATATATCTGTAAAATGGAAGAAGAGGATTACACTTTTCAAATTTGCTCATCTTACAAGACTTGCTCTCCATTGATTTTTACTCAGGGTCTCTTTGACTCATGCTAACTTGGTAACAGAAATCGTCGCTCTGTAGGGAAAAAAACTTCAGCTGTGTAGCTTTAAAACTGATGAAAGGTTTGTTTAAACACTGGGAGCATAATCGACTCACCTTAAAATCATCTCTCTACTTGAGACGAGCACAGTGTTGTCTGAGGCTGGGAGAATGAATGGTGCTGATGTGTCTGGTACTTTTTATAACGCAGATACTGCTTATTTAAAAAGCAACACATCAAAGTGATTTAATGCATTAATTGGATAAAAGGAAAAACAAGTAAGTCTCTAAATGAAGGGAACTTAATAAAGCTGGCAGATCTTTTGCAAATAGAAAAGTATTTTCTTTGTATATTGCAGAATTTTTCTGAAAGGGAATTTTTTTCTTTGATTTAGCCTTGATTAAGTGTTTCAGGGGTAAAAAATCCAATTATGCCTAAACTCAATGTGTTGAAAATACTCAGAAGAGAACTTAAAGCTAATTGATGTATCTGAATTCATATTCAAAGTGAGGAATTACCTAACATATGTCTGTAAGGCATTGTACCAAGGTGTTCATTTCCTTGCAGCATCTTTCTTCTTTCAAGATATTGCCCTCAAAAATTTAAATCAAAACAAGCAAATCCAGTATCACAAACGTACTGATTGCTTTTCAAGTTGTCTGAAGAGTTCAAACCGCATGCTGAATTAGTGGATCAGAATTCTCTAGCGCTCTTTCCTTGATGCCAATTAACTTGTTTTCTGACCTTGGGGAAAGTCATTGGACATTTTTTTTTGTCTGTGTATCAGTGATATAATGATAATGATGTTCATGTAATGATGTTTAGGGTTATTTTTTTAGAATGCATTTATGAATAAAGAGAGAAATGTGAAGTACTGCTCTTACTAACTTTCCAGTCTCTTTAAAACCAAAATCTCTAACTTGATGTTACTTTTTACATATGTTGCTTTTTGCTCTGTTTCTGTTTGATTATTGGATTATTGTAATGTAGCTGCACCTTATCAAGGGCAAAGGTATAATTTTATGTTCCAGTGGCCTAAGAGGACAGACACCAACAGAAGAAACCAGGGAAGTAGTAGTGAGTTTCCTATTGCTGTACTGGGCGGTGGCTGGTGAGTTCATGTGGCTGAGCTGGTAAATTAAAGCAGTTGTGAAAGCCAGTGGATGGGTTAGCACCTTCCTCCAAGCCTCAGGAACATCATATATCCACCAGACACAAATGGCATGTTATTCTTCAGCCTCAGCCAATGCAACCAATGCACTATGTATTTACAGTGGTTTTGTAAATATAGGTAGTTCAAAGGCAGTGTATGAAGGTTTTTAGCAAAAGGCTCTGGGCATCTTTCCTTTCACATTTTGAGTTGTGGATGAAGCCTGCTCTGCTAAAAGAATATTTTTTTTTATTGTAAGATCTGTTTAGCTCTCAGTTTAGCCCCAAAAAAGCTCAAAGTATGCTATTTTTTGACTTGGTGTTGGTATCAGTTTTTACACAAAGCTGTAAAGTGAATAAACTTAAGAATAATTTGAACAGTTATTTCTAGTGTGCTTAATTAGAATTGGGTTGAGTGAGGACAAACCCAGACTGCTGGCCTTTGGAGTGACTGTTCCACTTAACCACTGCTCCACAAATCTTTTTTCTATTAATATAATTGCTTTCCTTGATTTTTGGATCATATTGCTAGGATGTCTGATATGAAAGAAGTACACTGATGCTTACTCTGCTAACCTTTAGATATATCAATGCTTTTAAAAGTGCATAAGAGAGGATACATGCATATAGACAGTACATAGCAACTCCCTCTTTAACTCATTGCCTTACATTCTAATGTATTTATCCTCAATGTCTCAGATATAGGTCAAATAAACAAATATAAGCAGATCTAAATATGACATAATTAAATATATTTTGTGGGATTAGCTTCAGTTGCACCATTATTAACTTCAGCCGTTCAGCTTTTGTTCCTGAGTGATGTGAGTGAACTTTTCAGGCCCTTTTATCAGCTATGCCACTGACATGCATGTGCTTCTTGAAGGAAATGCATTTTTGTCCATGGCTTACTCAACACTTGAGTGAATAAAAGGGAGATTTAGAAATTGTGAAGTGTATTATACAGAATGAATGTTAATTCCCTCTCTGGTATAACTGGAATTTAGTCAACAAAAATGCAACGTGGCTGATAGAAGTTTTTGAAGTATGAAGGCTGTGATTAAAAGTAATTGAATATTGAAATGTTAAAAAAATAGCTATGAATCCTGATTAAATAGAAGCATATTTAAATATTGTTCTTAGATGAGGTATTTATTTTCTGAGTACCTGATGACTTTACTGATTTCAAGTCTTATACCACTATTAAAATGACATCAGACAGTTTGGTTACAGAGCAGGTTCTGTCATCTTTATGTGTAGCAATCTGCCTGTGTAAACTGTATGAAAATGTGTTTCAGGTACATTAAAGGAAGAGCACTCCATGAGTTAGAGCATCTCCCCCTTCTGAAGGTCTGTGCCAGTGCACTGTACAAGGGTGAACTGGCAAAGTGTTGACATAATTTCACTTTCCCTGTAACCTTTGGTAGTTGTTGCATGGTCTTAGCAGGTGAATGAGATCGTTGTGTAGTTTGGAAAACAGTTCACAACACAGAAAACATATTTCTGTCCCCCTGGAAATCAGTAGTAAAACTTCAGCTGATTTCTGTAGAGTTGGGACTTACGTACTCCTACAGATGCACAACAGGAGCAGTAGAAGCTGCAACATCATCTGCAAAATACTAATTTTGTGGATGTCCAGAAGCAGTCATACTTTGCCCACACCTAATATCTGTTGTCCGGAGAAATGGATTGGTTTTTCCCATCAGAAAAGAGGCATGGCTTAGCCTTTGTGAGGTACCTGCATGTTAATGTTCAGCCATGTGCATGGGGATAAACTGAGGTGTAGAAGTATTCAGAAACATGAAACAGGCAGGTCAGGGACACTGCTGCACCACAGTCACAGACTTCTCACCAGTGAACAAACTCTTTTTTTCAGTTTCTCTACAGCTCAAGAACTGCAACAGAAGCCAGAAAATATACTCTGTTACCACTGATTTTCAAGCCTGCTGCTAATTGAGACATAGCACTAACTCTGTGATGCTGGTGTATGTGACAACTCACACCCATTTACTGTCTATTACTGTTATTCTTCTGGCTTTAGAAACTAAATCTGGCATCACATTTTACAGCTTGGGAACAGATCCTATGAGAAGTAAAGCACTAAGATGCAGTCAGAAGTGTCTAGTCACTAATACCAGCCACCATGTCAGATCTCAAAAGTGCCTGGATTAGTGTTTGACAGGAGCCTGTTTGTTAAGAGAAGGGAAATGTTTGTTTTAAAAGAGAATGTTTTGTTAGTCACCTATTAAAATAACAGTTAAAGCCTATAGAATGGCAATTCTGGAGGAACCCTGGAAATGTTTGTTTGTCTTCTACTCATCCAGTGCAAAAAGATTGTGTAGATAATGATGTCTTGAGTTTATTAAAGAGACTTTTGCAAGGCTGACAGACCAGAAATCTGAGCTTTCCTAAAAAGACATAAGCCAACCCTACATTTTTTTCCCCATATAAAAATATTGCAGTGATAGCAAGCATTTCAAAGACCAGGCATTTAAAAATTGCAGCAAGCAGGGGATCACTTGAAGCATTGTTCAGGAGCCAGAACATCCCTTCATTTCCAGGGATGCTGCTTCATTTTCAGTAGTAATTTAGAATACATCTGTACTGCAGAAGACAAATCAGCATATCCCTTCAGTGCTGCCACTAACAAAACATACACAAAAATGCCTATTTTGAGTGTGCTGGCATGTGAAACCTGCCCTTGCTGGCTGCATGCTGCTGGGGTGAGATGAACTTTTGCTGCACTAACCAGGGCTGCTGTGGAGACAAGCAGGTGCTCAGCCTTCCCTCTTCGATTCTCCTCAAACCTCCCAGGCTGACTTTTCAGACTCTAGTAGCTTATTCCTATGTTCTGGTATAGAAATTTCCTTCAACTTTCATAAATTGTAAATAATTCTTGATCCAACTCTGTTTTTGTAGCATTTATATACCACTGTCCATCCTTCAGCCAGCTGTCTGCAAGGCAGCTGTATCCACCGTGCTGGTCTGATCTTGGTGATTTAGGGAACTTCTTCCCTCCCTGTAAAGTCTGCTAAGTGAGATAGTCCCACACTCAGGGATCCACATGAGGCCCTGACACAGTTTGCTGCTATCTGAAATTAATATTTAAGCCTGACAACATATTTGAGGACCTGTGGTGGTGTAGGCTTAAGAAGATTCAGGCTTCAGAGCCAAACCCAAAACTTCCCCAGCATTTTCTCTCAAAAGCTAACTGGAAAAAAAAAAAATCCCACAAAATTTTTGTATTAACCATCAACTTTGGAGAAGAGAAAATCCACAATTCCTAATTCAGTGCTTATCCTAGAATATACTTGCTTTATTAAGAGGCTGAACTTTTGCCTGAAGTTCTGGTGCCTGACTCAGAGAAGCTGCATCTGCAGTGAACAGCAGCACTCACCACCTCAGTGTACCTGTAAAAAGCTGCTTAGGGAGAAACTATAAAGATTAACCAGTAGAGAAAGGGGCAGAGACATATTTCGTAAAGACAGGAGTGTATGAGACCACAGAAAGGTCAACACTGTCTGTTTAGGGCCAGGCTCCTCATTTAGTGCTCTGAGGGACACTTCGTGCTGGATGGGAGGCTTTTCATGCAGTGTCAGTTTCCATTCCGCCAGAGGAAGAAGGATTAGCATCTCCTTTCCAGCAGTGTGGAAAGGAGGCCACCATCCCACTTATCTGCAGTCATGTGGAAACAGTGGGGGAAATTAAACTCACAACAGCTCACACTGTTTCATGTGTGCAAGCTGAAGATGGTGATATGCAAAGCAAACGCTGCCTCCAACACTTTGGCTGCAGTGGCTCCGACAGACTGCAGTAAGACTCAAATCTGTACTAACTGACAGCATTTTTACGGGCATTCAAGCATTCGGAAGGGACAAATGGCTGAGGAAATGGGTCTGCAGCCCTTGCAACATCTTTCAGTGATTTTTTTTTAATATCTTCAGGAGTTCAGTTTCTACAGGCTGGCCAGATATGGCTGCAAAAGCACTCTGGGCCATAAGCAGGCTTTCTTTGTATGCCTCAAATCTAGCCTACTTATCTAGCAACTCCAAACCGCTCTATGAACACAGCAAGCTTTACGAAGTCCATCTTTGCTGCTTACTGGTACAGTCTGTCCACAGGACCATCCAGCAGGCTTCATGCACTTTTCAGCCCATTACCCAGTCTTTACACTCGGCTTCAAGGCCTCGCACACAGAGCTCTCCTACAGCTGATACAGATATCTTGTTGTTGCACAAAGGGCTTGACTCTCAAGATTGTCTATTGATCACCATTTGTGAGCCCTGAAATTCCCACTATTGCTCTCCTGTGAATCATTCCAAGCTACTCTGAGAAATTTACTGCTTTTTCTGCTCTCCCGATAAGTCACCACCTCCTTCTCATGAGCTGGCAGCTGATTGAAACGGATATGAGATTTTCAAAGCATTGAAATAATATTTAGCACTCTAATTATATTTTTGTAGGTTCTAGTAATAGTAATGTATTATTGATTCATCAGATCTCGGGCTAGAAAACTCAGCAAGTCGGCAAGATTGGGAAATGCAAAATGATTTTTAAGGCCACCCTGTTTTTCTACCCTGTAATGAAATACTGACTTAAAAATTGTGGTTTTTTAGAAATAGTGAATATTTTCGCACACTTTTCCCTAAATGAAAACTTTAAATAACAACATATAGATTTGTATATGACATATTGTGCTAGAGAAATGGAATGAAAAAAAAAAAAAAGAGAAAGGGAAAGAAATAAAAAAAATAGTCACAACAATTCATACTGGGTTAGAAAGAAGCCCAATCCTTTCTGGCCTTATGAGGTGCCTGTGGGATGATGGGATAAACTCAGGGGTGAGCATGGAATGTTGGAGGAGACTGAGGTATGAATTGCTGTCTTATTTACTGTATTTCTTTCTTTGGAATCCTTGCAAGTGTTTAAAATAATTTATCTTCCTGTGTCTGCTCCTGTTAAATTCGTTAGATGTTTGTAGGCACGGAGATCTATGGGCAGGAAGGGCACTGAGCTAGAGGAAATTTGCTTTGGCCAGTGTGGCTGAGGATTCATGTAAGCTCTGTAGCTGAGAATATGATTCTGTTTAGTAATGGACACATTCCTGAGGCTGCAGACCTCAGAAACTGGCTGACATTCTTTCCATTGCACACGCATCTATCATCTCTCTGTTAGAGATACAGAGGCAGTCCTTCCACTGAACATCAGCTGCCAACCTGAGGTGCTTTGGAGATCCCAAAGGTGGCTTAGCTTTAGGTATAAGACATAATCAAGAGGAAGAGGGCCCATGGAACGAGATCAGCAAAATGTCATAGAGAGAAAGGCCATTGCATCCCTGTTTTAACAGCTGCACAGGCATGATGAAGAGATGCTCAGCGTCTGGAGATCTGTGTGAAGCTGCACACACAGGGAGCTCAGTTAAATGAGTGCTCCTCACCTGAGGCAGCTCTGTACTTGCCACTGCCAGTCTGTGGATGAACAGGTCTGGCTGCCTGCAGACTTAATGTTCCTCAGGCTTGCACAGATCTCTTTCTTAATGCTCTCTAATGGATAAATGCCAGCACAGTGCAGTAGATAAATATGTGCTACCAGTACTATTGACACTGAAAATCAGGCATTCATACTTAAGGCTTATTTTCCTCATTTGTTACTTACTTAACTAGAGAAAGTAAAGGGAAAAGGCGCAAGAGGCAGAGTGCTTTCTTTGGAGAAATAGCAGTAATAACAAATCAGTTGTAGTAGGTTTCTGTGGCTGGCTTTTGGTAGTGGTAGGGTGGCTTCTGTTAGAAGCCACCCCCATGGCTTTGGCTCCCTTGGAGCCAATGCCAGCTGGCTCCAGGATGGACTTCCTGCCACTGGCCAAGGCCAAGCCAATTAGGAGCAATAGTAACACCTTTGTGATAACATATTTAAGAACAGAAGATTGTTGCACAGAAGAAATTCCAGCCAGGGAAGAGCGGAGTGAGAACATGGGAACAACAAGGTAGAGACTAAGATCAGTGCAGAAGGAGGGGCAGGAGGTGCTCCAAGCACTGGAGCTGTGTCCCTGCAGCCGGTGGTGCAGCCCATGGTGGGGCAGCTGTGCCCCTGCAGCCCTGGGAGGACCATCGGGGTGCAGAGACCCCTCTGCAGCCCATGGAGGAGCCCATGCTGGAGCAGGTAGATGCATGAATGAGGCTGTGACCCCATGGAAGGCCCAGAATGGAGCAAGATCCTGCTGGACACCTGCAGCCAGCGGAGGGGGAACCCATGCTCAAGCAGGTTTTCCCTGGGTTGGGCTTGTGGCTCCTGTGGGGGACCCACACCAGTACAGCTCATTCAGGAAGGACTTCACACCATGGAGGAGTGACCCATGGGACAGCAGTTTGGGAAGAATTGTTGCCTGTGGGATGGACTCACATTGGAGAGGTCCATCAAGGACTGTCTCCCATGGGAGGGACCACACAGGAGCAGAGGAAGGACTTCCCTCTCTGAACAGCAGCAGAAACAACAACTGACCACAACATCCATTTCCCGTCCCCCTGCACTGCTGAGGGGGAGGAGGGAGAACATGGAAGGAAGGAGGGGTAGGAAGAAGGTGTTTTTAAGACTGTTTTATTTCTTACTCTTTGGCTCTTATCCTGTTAGTAATAAATTTAAGTACTATCCCCACTTTGAGTCTGTTTTGCCCATGAAGGTAATCAGTAACTGACCTCTCCCAGCTGTTATCTCAACTCATGAATCCTTAGCTGGTTTTTATTCTCTCTCCTCAGTCCAGTTGCAGAGGTAGATTGAGAGAATGGCTTTAGTTGGTACCTGGCATCTGGCCAGGGTCAATCCGCTACATCAGTCTAGTTATTGAACTGTTGAGAGCTGTCAGAAGGTAAGAATTTCCTGTTCATTTTTGACCGCAAATGGGGAAGACAATCTATTCCCCCTTTTAGCCTCTTGTTCTTGAGAGCTCACCCTTTCAGTAGAGAATTTGAGTGACAGAGCTCATATAGACTTTGACAAGATCAGATAAAGATGCCAATGGCATCACAGAGATGACATCCTGAAGCTGGGGTGGTCATTATGTCTGTTTAATGGAACACCATCCAGCCATTGGATGAGTTCTTAACAGTTACCTTGATTGCTTTTTCCTAGAAGAGGGACCACAGCACATGAAATCCAAAAGCTGCTCAGTGGGTTCATCATGGGTCTAACAAGCAGTTTGCAGAAATTTCATGAGTTTGATTTCAGGCAGATTTATGGTTTGAGAGTTTTTTCAAGTTCTGGTTACTACAGGAAACTCATTGCTTGACTTTTTGAATGACAGTAAATAAATGCACATAAGCATTTTTCCTCCCTCACTGCCCCGTACTTTCGTTACTTCAGGCAGACAGCTAAATGGGATATGCAGAAATCCTACAGTCGTGTTCTGTGAAGTGCTCACAAAAGTAGAATGCTTAAACATTTCACCTCACACTATAATAAGAAAAAAGAGCAGACAAATATGGCTGGGAAAAGCACGATGTGTACATGAACCCCAGTCTAAAACATAACTGCTTGGTTAGATCTTTTGAGAGCAATGAGTTCAGCTCAGTATCTCTGATAACAGCATTCATCTCTGCACACAGCTTCTAGCCTGTGGATGAGAATAGGTTTGGATGAATGTTTCTTGCCTTTATAGAAGATAAGCCATAAAAATTTTGAATTAAGGAAGTATAGAGCAAACTCTGTGGACCAATAGAGTAGCATAAAATAGCATTACTTCAGAAAGCCTACATATTGTTGGTAAAAATTTCAAAATTTTTCTTCTTTCATTAGACAAAGTGTCTACAAAAGTTTGGAGGTCTTAACTTTGAAGTTTTATTATGGTTCATACTGAACTGAGAAACTTGCTGAAGTTGTGATCTGAGTTTAAAGGGGGTGGGGAGGAACACAGATGTCTCCTGTAAAGTTGGTTGTTCTCCAGAAGTCTTGAGTTTTGTTTCTACACTAGCTTTACAAATGTAGCAAGGATTTTATAAATAGGTATCATATGAAATGCAACATGGCCTGTGAAATTGAAGCAGCTCTTGGCCTAACCTCCAAAAGACTCATTTGGTTTAGCTAAACCCTGCCAAGTCAGGAGCTGATTTGAAGGCAATTACCAAGCCATATGTTGTCCTTGTCTTAACACAAACAACCCCCTTTTTTTTTTTATAGAACAGCTCCTGCACTATCACGTGCTTTTTCACAGAACACAGCCCAGTCTCACACCAGTGGTTGTTTTACTTTTGGCTGTGCCCACCTCTGCCTGCAGACCCCAGCCTGCTGGCTGGCTCTGCTGCCCTCCTTTCAAGCATGTTTTGGGGCTTGGCAGGCATGGCAGCCTCCACACATGTCCAGCTCCCTGGGCGAGATGCCATGTGAGCCACTGCCCGTAGCACAGGAAAGGAGAAGCAGGAAGGTGTGATTATTAAAGTCAGTGACCACTGCCTGTGCCCATACATCCTGAGGTCCCAGGGTGCAGTTCACATGTGAAGTATTACAAAATTATGATGATGGTTAAGGGGAAATGCAAACTGGCCTATAGTCCAGAATAACCCAACACGTGAACATGGCTTTGCTTCTGCTGTCTGCTGAGATTTAAGGAACATATGTTACTAACATGGCTAATAAGAGAGATGTCATGATAGTTTTGTTAATATTTTATGTGCAGGACGTTCAGTAAAATGTGGACAAATCTTGGGAACCAGGCAGGGAGCGTGTGTATCATGAAAAGAAATTGATTTTAAGTGGAAACTATTTTGACCAGCTACCTGTAACCCAGGAATATCAGATGGAGAATTACATTTAAGAATTACATTTAAGTTGCTTTTGACAACTGTTTTCTTAGTGTAAAAAAACCCAAAACATGCTGAAAGTGGTGGCATATGTAATTTGTGTTGGGATTCATTGCAAATCAGCTAATGCTGATTTCTTCCACAATTTCCTTCAGTGGTAAGCCAGTTGCTGAGAAAGGCAGTAGTATGGACTCATGGGACTAACCTGTAGAAATCAAAGAAAGAAGAAAGACTAAGAAAGGAAAGAAGGAAAGGAAAAGGGAAAGAAAGAAAGAGGGGGGAGAAAAGGAAGGGAAGGAAGGCAAGAGGGAGGGAGGGAAGGAAGAAAGGAAGGGAGGGAGGGAGGGAGGGAGGGAGGGAGAAAAAGAAAGGAAAGAAAGAAAGAAAGAAAGAAAGAAAAGAAAGAAAGAAAGAAAGAAAGAAAGAAAGAAAGAAAGAAAGAAAGAAAGAAAGAAAGAAAGAAAGAAAGAAAGAAAGAAAGAAAGAAAGAAAGAAAGAAAGAAAGAAAGAAAGAAAGAAAGAAAGAAAGAAAGAAAAGAAAGAAAGAAAAGAAAAGAAAGAAAGCATGTAGCCCTTTCCTAGTGAATAAATGCAGTATTTTTCCTCTCCACTACTTTGTATAGCTGAGGTTTTATTGTTCATGTATTTGCAAAGAAACACATGTTATTTCTCATGAGGCCAGAAAGAATTCACAAAGCCCCTTAATAAATACGTCTTATAAAAAAGCCAATACTACCATGCTGCAAGGTCTCAAAAGAAATACTCTGATTTCTGAAGTCTCATGCAAAATGCAAAGTTGTGTTTGGCACAGAAGATTGTTATGCTGCAGTGTATTTCTAGAAATCAACCTGTTGATGATAGGGATCCAGGTGCAGAACTTGAAGGATTAGGCTCAGCCTTCACCATTGCCAAGATTTTTTGTCTGACCAGGAATAAGTTCAAATCGTAAGGTTTTACATTTAAATTGAGATGCGGATGTTGCTGAATGTCCTGCATGTGCACTGCAATAGTGTTGCAGTAATGAGCACAAATTGGGAGCATCTCTTACCAATTCCATTCCTATTCTATCCAGTCCTACCTTATGCTATTTGCAACACAATCCTTCCTTTTCAGATGACTGGATACACCAATGCACAGTTTTCTATCAATAAACATTATATGGTCTTTAGCACTGGGGAAGGTACAATTCCTTTTAAGTTATGGTAAAAGTCCCTTGGGAAGTCTGTGACTGCTAAAATAGGATGTTAACAGGAAAATACCTTTTAATGCCAGCTAAATAATTTATTCTAAATACTATTATATATAGCTATGAAGTATTTTTTATGTTCTTCTCTACTTTGAGAAGTTGAAGCAAACAATCTTCAATATCCATTTTCCTACTGATTTTAAAACCAGATGCTTTCCAATATATATTTTATTTTTCAAAGACTCTAAATAATTTCTGTTTGAAAAGTTTTATTAATTAATCCTGAATTGGGAAAATGCATTATTTGGTATATATTGTCTAAATAGATTATGAGAGATAGTTGCTTAGATATTTATAGCTAGGAAGAACCGTTCTGAACAAGTAGTCCAACTTTATGCATATCTCTAAACACAGAATTTCACCTGATAATATCTAAAGCAGAGGGAATTGTTTTTCCTTACTGTATTAGCAAACATTATTAGGCCTAAGAACCTCTATAGAATTTGAGCATATCTTTATGAAAAACTTTATATTTCAATTTAAAGGCGATTTAAAGATGTATCAGTCCATCCCAGTGCTGCAGGCAGCAGAACAGTGCACGTGCAGGATAATTAGCAGCAAATGAGATGGTGCTTTCTCTTATGTGCCACGTCTTTAAATGGAGGAGCTTCTGGAAGCTCAAAACCAAGCAGAAATATGCCCTCTTTTCTTTGTCTCTCTTGTCTGTTTCCTTTCTCTGAAATGTCATTAATATGAAAATGCAGTTTTTCCTTGTTCACTGCACTTGTGTTCACTGCCAGTTGTGTCATAGCCCTCTTGCCACACCATGCTCTTCACTAAAATCCCCCCATTATTTCTCCTGTGCATCTTCTCACAGCCCCTGTAAGCCCACCACAACACAGGAGTACATCCAGGTAATGACAGGGTCCTCTGACATTCTTTAGCCTTGCTGCTGTGCTGAGGACAGGACACAGAAATGTTTTTGTGCACTGCTGATGTGGTGTTGGGCCACATCTGGAGTGCCAGTGGGAGAATGTTGCTCCTGGGGCCAGGCTGGGGGCAGGCAGAGGTTTGCTCAGTGGCAGATGATGAGCTAGCCAAGCTTCAGTTATGCTAAATTAGACTTTGGGGCATTTAAAGTAAGGAAGTAAGGTGACACACAGTCATACTAGGGGGAGGGGAGGAAAAAAAAATCATTAAATGTTCCCAGATTAACAAAAGACATGGTTGAATTAAAAGTGTGGCTTTAAAATGCCACTTTGTACACTGCAGGCAGGAAGCTGTGTCCTGCTCTCCCATCCATTTTATAGTACAGTAATCCCATTGAATTTGTTATAGTATTTCCTGATTTACACTCATCTGAGATACACACAAAAGCCAGGATCTTTACAAGTCATCCATCTTTGTTTGTGGAGAGCTACTTGTGAGAGAAACAGCTCAGCCATGCGTAGGGGGAAGTCATAATCTGACTGCACGATCTGCAGTGGCACTTTGTATTATTAGCTCCCAAGTACTTGTTTTATAGCACAAATGGACTGAAACACACCTTTTTTTCTTTTTTTCCCCAGCTTCAGAGAGACTATTTTTAAATGCAGATCAAACTATGACAATACTTTAGGATACTAGTTTTTCTATTTTGTTCATATTTTCATAGTGTATGAAAACTTATGCTGCCCTGGTGTGTTTTCTGCAGTGAATTTGCACTATGCTTGTTATAAGTGGAAAATACACTCCAAAGATATGAAACTCTCTTTCCAGAGACCTTGATTTTTTTCCTTTCCCAAGATCTTGAGGTAGGTTATAGTCTTCACTGCCTGCAAGATCTACTGTCTAAGTTGTGAGCTCTTTAAGATGGCATCTGGTTTCAGGGAATCACATTTTCTACTTTGGTGTGTTTCTTTTGGTTCCATTTGCAAACATAGGCAGAATGTCAAATTATGCATTCTCTGTGTGTGCTGTTCTAAATTGTTGCTGGTTTAGGATGCACTCAAGAATAATGTTTTTTCCTGCTGTACACAGTGAGTGTACAAAGCTGCACACACACACACACACACACACAAAAAAAAGATATTACAATCACTTAACTTTCTTCTATATTATGCTAGTGCACTTTAGGTAGTGATCATGTAATGAGCTGAAAAAGATATTATTTATTATTTTATTTTAATTTAAATAAGTTTTCATACATCCACCCTCATAAAAGGTAGAAAAATATAGGAATAGTCCAGTGGCCTATAAAAACCTTCAGATTTTCTTTTTTCTTTACATTGAAATTTCAGGTTAAAGGGGGATGATCTGCATATCTGTAATTACATGGCCTGAAATCAGGAATTTCTCAGATTACTCAATTCTTCCAGCACAGAGCAAACTGGAAACAGTGTTGACCACACATTTTTGCTTTGTTTCTCCTGTAACTCTGATCTGTGTGATGTATCCCCTCCAACTTCTACCTGCTGCCACTGACATGGCCCTACACAAGTGCCAGGAGTTTTCACCTTGCATGTTGAATGCTTGTGATTTCCTCTGAGCAGTTGTCTTCCACTGTCTTCATCCACAAGTTGACCTTTTCCTCACTTTGTACTCTTGCAGGATTCATAACTGATAGTAGTCCAAGGCAGAGACTTCTTTGCTTGTCTCATCCATGCTTTGATACAGTTCTTCAACGTTATCATCAACATCATATGCGTAGTGAAATATATATAGCTGTATAGAAAGTTGATGACAGACTAACTTTACTTTAGACAGTTAATTTATCCTTATAGATTTATTTTGCATTTCTTTCTCTGAAGGAAATTTCATGCCACTGCATGAAGCAGTTTTGTTGGAAAGCTGAACTAATAGTAGTTCTGACCAATTGTTCTGTGTTACAGATTTAAAGATTGAAGCACTAAAATGTCAACTCAGTTTTCTCAAAGTTATTCCTTTCATAAAGAACCTCTGGAAATATCTATAACTTTTTTATTTGGCTTTGTAATTATTTTCTGTTAGAAAATGTAAATCAAGCTACAGGCCTGAGAAGCTGAGCAAATTGAAGCCTCAAAATAATTAACACCACAATGAAATACAGCAGTGGGGTACAGCACACTTTCTGTGGCGTTACTGGAGATGTTAATTTATTCTGTATCACATTTTTATTTTCAGACATTTCCTTTCTTAAAAAAAAAAAAAAAAACTAAAGTAAAACACACTGAAACATTCTGACTATTCAGTAATAGATCTTTCAAGTTAAATATCAGTAGTCCTTCCTAAATGAACCTGATTTTTACATATACTAAATTTCTTCTCATTCTGCAGTTTCAAAATGCTCAGAATTCTAGAAAAATGTGAACACAGGCTAAAGTATCTTTCTTTAAGTGCTTACTTTTGAAAAATGAGGCCATCAAGTATAAATATTTGGTCACGGATATGGTGCTGAAAATGCTGTTTCCTTTACTGACTTTAGATCAGGCTCTACATATCTCTTCATGGGCCAGCTTTGGTGTGTTGTAATGGTAAGAATAATTATAATAATAGATGCAGTAGTCAGTAGTGAATTCTCAGCACTGAATGGATTTTTCAGTAACTTATTGAGTCACCAATTCCTTTCATGCAGGCTATGAATAGAAGTGATTTTCCAGCACTAACCTAGAAGAAAAATAGTCTGTGGTCTGTTATCATGTCATAAATCTATGTCTCCCAGTACCTGCAATGTGACTGATAGTCTATTAAAAATAAATAACTTTAAAAAGTGATGTACTGCATACAGAATCAAAGGTGTAGATTATATTTATACTTCATAATAGTGCATTCTGTACACTGAAAGTGGTACTAATGATTCCCCTGTTAAAATTTCCAGCTGCAGAAACTGCAAAGATAGGTGTATATTTTAAACATATCATGCACATAATACACGAATCAGAGTGCATTTGCCTTTTAAAAGTCAAAAATTAGTGGTAGTATAGAGTTCTGAAATATCTCCTGAAAGTTTCTCTGGTGGTTCAGTGTCAGCCTGTAATTTATTAGTATTTTGTATCTACAGGAGCTGGCAATGTTTGTTTGAGCTGGGTGTTACTGTGGCGTGTGCTAGAGGACAGAGTACCTATGCATGATTTTGGTATGTGTGGGACAGTCAACTTCTGAAATGTTCAGTTGCCTAAAGGGACCTGAAGAAGAATGACATGAGGATTTCACATAAGAACAAATGCCTATCCCTTACAGCCAGTGGGACTATTCCTGGGAGCACAACCTCAAAATTTAAGAGAAGCAACTGGCGAGGTGCCAGTTTGACACTTGCACTTTGCCATTCATTGGCTACATTTTCTGTGCTCTGCAGTTTTCAATGAGAAATCTTAAGATACGTGAGAGATGAAGCATTTCATGTGCTATGGTAGTGATGACTGACTAGGCAGAGCATTCCAAACCAAAGGGCTTTATGGCTAAGAAAAAGGTCTTCCTTGTAAATCTAGGCAAGTGTCACCATACATATTGCATTTCAGAGATTTTCCTGGAAGCTAGCTTAGACAGAAAAGAGAAAAATTAGATAAATAAAAAAATAAAGAAGCATATCTGTAATCTTTTTTTGCAGGATTCTCTAGAGCCTGTTAAAGGTTCTATCTGGTAACCATTGTTCTTAAGTCACTACTCTCTGTGTCTAAAGGCAGGAATAAAGAGCATTATATTAATATTACTGGTTTTTATAGTATTAAGGACTATACAAACATTATGGAGGGATACAGACTATTAGCATGTGCCTGAACTATGTTTTGAAGGGCATCTTAAGACTATGGATAAACTGGGTTTGCTGTCCATGCAGATAGCCAGGTAGATCCTTGAGTCACAGAAGAAGATGTGTTTGGGAATTAACAGGAGGAAAATATAGCAGCAGGACACTGTTTAGGTGGCTTAGGGTGTTGTCAGAGCACAGTGCCATATGCAGGTCCTTTTCTTCATGCAAATTCTTGAAAGTCCAAGTATTAAAGTCACAACATATTCACTGAATGACCTTTAAAATGCTATTTTTAATGGGCAACTTGCCTTTTTTAATATAAAGTAACCAACAGCAATTTACTTTCATTAATAAATAAATCTAAAATTCAAGAGAGATGTCATGATAACAGACATATTACATTAATTACGTAATATGCACATATTATTTAACTACCTGTTTTCTAAACAAAGTCATAATTCCTTTTTACTGAGATGCTAAAAATAGCTGTGGCTGGGATATATGTCATGAGTCATAAATCAATAAGAATGTTCTGCAAGACAGTCTATTGATTTAGTGCAATTAAAGTAAAACATCTATTTTGGACTTCTTGAGTGTGTGAAAAGGGTAGCACTTTTGTCAATGGATTGTCTTTTGGATGTAGGGTTTGTTCAGTTGTAGTCCGGTGTTATTAAAGAAGTATATTTGTTAGTTTGCATGTTTGCCTATCTTAGGAAGTAAGGAGACCTGGCTAAGAGGGAGGAACTAAAGAGAAGTGTTTACTCAAATATGTAATAACATATTCTTCATTTAGAGTGCAAACAGTTTTTTAAGGTGTGTGGCATCAGTGAGAAAATCTGAGTAGTTACACAATCAATGTACAGTTGAAATGTGACAGCATAGATGAGGATGGAAATGCATTAATTTAACTTCTTGTTTTCAAAAAAGTGAGAGGAGCCACTGACACCATGTGGAAAACTTGGAAAGTGCCTTTTACAAAATATTTTCCAACTTGGTAGCCCGTTACATCTTTCTTTCTGACTTATCCACTGTTAATAGATCAGGGTGAAGTGGGAATAGTACTCCATGAGATTGCAGTCTTTTAAAGGTGAAAAGGCTGTTCCTTGTGCTTAAGGCCATGTCGACCACAAAAGACCATGGAGTAGGGATGACTGAGCTGGATTAAAAGAATTCATGTCAGCAAAATCATACTGTCTGGTCCACAAACCTGAGAGTCATGGAATGCTAACAGCAGAATACATTGTGCTTTGAAGATAAAAGTGAGCACAGTGTGTCTGCATGCATTATGTGTTTGATCATAATTGCTAACATGTCTCTTTGTGGGCCAGGTCACCCATTGTAGGGCCAAATTCTCTAAATACAGACAAAAATGTTCCTTATTTTTTGGGGTGTGGGTATCTTCCTTTCTCAGTATCTCTTTTTTTTTGTCTAATGATAATGTTTCTGAAAATAAATCTTCCTCCTCAAAAAAATTTCATTGCAATATTTAGATCACTACATTACGTAAAACAGGATTTAGTATTAGCTTCAGAAAGAGAATATTTAAAGATGGCAAGTGTACTACAGGCAAGCTACAGGTGGGAAGGACATTGTTTTGGAATTAAACCTTTCTCACTAAATATTCCTAGACATAAAAATGTCCCAAATAATGTACTGGAAGAGGCAAGAAGCATAGATACACATAGAAAATTACTCAGACATTGTTTTCTCTAAATAGAATGGTTTTGAAATCATGGAAATACCATAGCCATCATAAATTAAACTTTTTCCCTTCTCTTTCTGAAGGATATGTTTAACAGAATTATGATCATTCCTATTTCTGACAATAACATTTGAGTGAGTTTTTGAAAGATTTGTTAAGACATTCAATTCAGCTGCAAAAGTAAAAGCTGTATTAAAAATTCTTTGACTACATTCAACTTTTTCTTCAGTGAAGTGCTTCTGTTTTGCTCCGGTGTGCATGTGTGCTTTAAAACTAGGTTTTCATTCATTTTCTATATAATTATTTAAATTGTCTGCTTTCATTATTGAACTCATTCATAATTAAGTGAGACCCATTAGGGTCTTCTACATTGCTGTCATTAGCAAGTCTGGATTGTTTGATCCCTTTTATGCAATTAATTGCTTATTATATTCCTATAGTGTCCTATGTTTTATTTACAATAATTATTATTAATTTCCTTTAAGAAAATGTGTAATTAATAAAATATATTATGAAGCACCAAACATTCCCACAGATGTATTGACCATTCTCATAATTTCCAGTTTATTTTTCAATAAGTTTTGGTTCTTACAGGAAATCTATTTTTTACATCACAGCATTATTTAAATGAAAATGCTTGTTAATTAAGGAATCTGATAATTTTTATTAAGAAAAACTGAGAAATAAATTTGCCATTTAGGTCAACAACTAACAAGTAGGCCAGCAGAAACTAATGATGAAAAGTGATTATGCACTTACAATATGAAATCACACATGGAATATTACTACACAGTTTAATATCTTATATGAGGCGAGTTAACATCTCTGTGTAGACTTAAGGTCTAATCAATCTGAATTGATTTTGCTGTTTATTGCTGGGCCATGTACCTACTGCTTATTTAAGATGTATTCTATCAGTCTGTTTGTGCTCAGGTTCATGTAGCATAAAATTATAGTAGTCTTAGTAAGCCTGTGGTTGAAGGAGCTGTGAAATAAAATAGTGTTTTGGTTTTTAAAAAGTATTTTTGTTTAACAGCAATGCAAGTTCTGATGGAATAATCTTATAACATTGTGACATTCCCACTATTTTTAGTGATCGTGTTTTGTTCCCATTTGGGCTTCAGTCTTCCAAGTAATGGTTATCTGGAAGGACACTTACACATAATTTGAAAACTTAAGAAGTCCTGCAAGTCCAGAAGCCTGTTCATTTGTGGGCAAATGGAGAACCAGAGCCTTTTTGAACAAACCAAGGACTTAACCCCAAGAACTTTTATAAAATATTGTATTTACTTTAAAAATTTGAGAATTTTCTAACTGCATACATTTGTAGTTCAAGACAGGAGAAGATGGTTTTTATTTTGCTGCAACCAATTATTATTTTTAATTGTTTTGGTATATTGTCTGCCCTACAGTCTCTATTTTTAGCAAGCTCTTTTTTCAAGGATAGTACTATTGCTGACCTGACCTTCAAAAGACCATCTCCTTTTCATTTTTCCAGTAGGTTTTAACTTACATGTTATATTTATAGCTCTGTTAAAATACAACTTCATGGTAAACTGGAAAGTGATGCTGCAGTAGTTACCGAGTCCTTGTGGCATTAGAACCATTTTCTCCATAACCTGTAAAATATGGAAATTCTAACAACCTAGATAAGCACTTCAGTAATACCACCATAAAAAACTCTAAAGATCTACTTGGAGACCTACCGTTATGTCTCCTTATTACTACTGTGTGAAAAGTAATTCATTGCTCCTCATGAGTTATTTAGGGAACTTGGGCTTTTATTATAGGAACAACTAAAATCCTGTGACTACACAGAGAATTCCATAACTCATATACCATAACTTAAAATGTAAGATGTTATTACTTGTATATGAAAGTAATGTAGCCTCAACGATTAAAAATAAAAAACAAACCAGCTTTTCCCTTTTTCTACATCTGTTGAAGTGGCATGTTTTGACACATTAAGTGACTTCAAAAAGCCCCATGGAAAGGTTATGAAAGAGGTTCCACTTACCATCAATATTATTTCCAACTAAAAATACCTGATTAAATGATAGACAGATAGGATCTGGAGGACATGGACAATTTTTGTGCATGGGTTAGAATTAAAGGAAGGTTCATGTAACTTTGTGCAGAAGACAAAGCACTTCAAACCAACCAGTGAAAAAAAGTTTCTCTGTGCCCTTTAACCAGTTACCTTTCAACTTTCCAACAAAAACACATTCCCCCCTCCCACTCAAACCCAACACAGCAGCTTTAATCATGACCTGTAGGAGTATCTCCTCTTTCATTTCTCCTTGAATGGGGCACACCAATTTTCCAGCCTCCCTCACCTCAAGGTGTACTCTCAGACAGACATTAAAAGAACGGGTACTTGACGCTGCTGGAACAGAGTGTGTCAGTATACTGAGGAAGCCAAGGCAGCCCACCCTGCCTCTAAATCCATTACAAACCTTGATTGTTCATCAGGAATCAACCTCTTCAAACAACACCAAGACCTGACACTTTGAGTGTCTCTGGCTGTTGTGTGTTGGTGGCTGCAGAGCTTGTGTTACACAGATTTCAGCCATCTAAACTCCTCCAAAGCTTTCTGCATCTGAGTTGATGTGCAGTTTGAGAAGAATTATATCCTTATCAAGGCTTTAGACATACCCTGGCTTTAGGTAATTCTGAGTTTCATAACATTGTTCTATATGTCAGCCCTGATAGACCACTTCCAAAGATGAACAGATAGTTTCTGTAGCCCAAAGAAGTTCTTGGAAGATTTGCACTGAATGTGAAAAAGTTGTGAGGAAGGAGATAACATATTATTTGAGCTGGACACTGGTATCAAGTTGCTATTCTTCATACTGAATCTAAAAAAAGATTACAAATAAAAATAGGAAAATTGCATTGGAAAATATGCTGAAAAGGTTTCTGCACATCTGCTTTCACTAAGTGACTGATTCCAATAATTAGCAGCAAACATACTGATCCATATTTGCGCCTTCAGATATCCGTGTTTAACCAAGTATTAATTAATTAAAAATTAATGTAATTATTCATGTTTATTTTCAGCAATATTCTCCTTAATGCATTGGTACCAAATGCATTGAAATGGGAATGGAAACTCTAAGACTTCTTTATTCTACTGAACTTCATTTTACTGTTTTTAAATCACTAGTACCAAAATTTTGAGATATGGGAAAAACTGAGGTTGAGTTGTGATAAACAAACCTAAAATCAGGGTTCAATCTAGTATTCCTGCATACAGGTTCAGGTGTCTGAAAATCTATGTTTATATTTAAATGTGACCAAATCTGTTATTAGCTGATAAAGTTTCCAAATCCAATGTTTTGCCAACCATGCAGAATTAGTAACAATTTTTGAAAATGGTCGCTTAAACTAACTGTTGAAAAATACCTTTTCTTTATGGGATTCTTTTAAATCTGGCCACTGTTTATGCAGTGAGACCTGAGCCTGCTGGTACTTCATGTCAGTAACTCAGTAGAGATGAGTGGGATGGCTTAAGATCACAGTTTAAGCTTGTCCGAGAGGGGTTTCAAGGAAAAGTCACTTGCTTCCTGCTGTTAGAGTTGTGCTTTCTCACATCATTTGATAGGGCATATTTAATCCAGAGGAGGTACACAACTGCATTTATGCTGATCTAGCAAGCAGTACTGAGTTTATGCTGGTTTTAAGACAAGTCAGACTTGCAGAAAAATGCCTGAACTACAAATGCCTAACCTGGGAAAAAGAAGTCTTTCATTAGAATTAAGTTATCAAAAATATTTTGACTCGTTTGAAATGACAATGTGTGCTACAACAGGATCAGCACTTTGTGTCTTTTGGTTATGGCATTTTTGATCTGGTACTAGGAACTGTAAAGCTGGATTTACTTTATCACTGAACCTCATCTGGGAGTAAGCAGAACTGTCTACATGGGAGTTTTCTGTTTGAAAACCCAAAGACACTGACATCTGGTTTTTTTCCACTTGTAATGCCACCAACTTTTATCTTCTGATAGCTGATATTAAGACTTTTACACAGTAAGTGAAGAAATTTATAGAAGCTGTATTTATCATATATTAACCTGAACCCCTATATATCTAGCAGACTAGAATTTTTGCAAGTGATTCCAGTCCATTGGATAAGTACATAATTACACATTTAAGAGACAGAGATGAACATATATATAGTAGAGGTATCAGTGAGGAAGGTCTTTAGGTGCTATAAATTGTTACAAATTCCTTTGGAGTACATTTATAGTAGCTGGAGTTTTAATCAATATTATGCATGTATTTATGGTCTAGACTGCTCTACTATTTGTGTTAAATGAACAATAATGCCATTAAGGCAAGTACTAAAGAGGAAATTATCCTTAATTTTATTGTGTGAAGAGAAGATCTTTACCTATGTTTAATACTATTGATTTTAGTGAGAATCTATATGAATTCCATTATTCTTTTCCTTAAATGTTCGTCAGTACTGCATTTATTAGATGCATCCTAAAGGAGAGATTGTGTAGGCTGAATGAAAGACAATTTTTTTTCTCAAAATTTGTTGTAATTCTGACATTTTTTCATTTCTACACTTAGAAATTAGCTTTCTTTCTTCGTGGTGCATATTTATTATACAAAAATAATGGGATTCAGCTAATCCTATTCGTTCACAATAGAGTTAAGAGGACTTAGTGAGTCAAGTGGCTCATTCTTTAATGTGATGCTCATTAAACATGATATCCAACAAAGCTAAAATAGACATCACTGACCATGGGTGAGATATACCCCTGAGCCACAGTCTTGCAAATTCTTTTTCTCCTGGATTCTTTTCCTGGGATCTTGAGGCAGCTTGCGTTACCTACCATGACATGCAGTTGCTAAAATCTGAAATGAGATGAGTTAATGGCATTGCATTATCTCCTGATGACAAATCCATTAGCATATGTCACTGCTCTCACTTATAATTCAAGTCTCTCCTTGCTTGGTGCTCATTGCAAGGGAAAATCTGCAAGCTTTTATATTTCCATTTCCTTACAAATGTTTTCTACAGCTTTATAAGGCTGAGCAATGCATTCAAATGATGGACTAATTTGTGTGTTCTAATGGCTACACATAGATTTGTTGTCTTTAATTATTCAAAGTCTTCTTTGTCAACTGGAATGACCTACAGTATATAATTCATAATCGTTATATTAATTATGAATTGCATGTGTTATTTTACTCTACTAACATTAAAAATTTAGATATCTCTTCTATACTCTTTTTTAATAATTTGCTTTGCAGCAACTGTATGTAGCATACCGAGGCAAGTTTTTGTTGTGTTCACTCTGTGTTAAAAGATTAGGGATTGCAGAAAGTGGCTGTCTTAGTACCCAACTTTACTGACTGTCCTGGGACAGGGGGCAAGGCACTGCAGAGCCTGAAAACTTCAGTGTATTCCCTAGGATGTGATGAGTTATATTATGCTGGCCCTTCAGGGTGGTGACACTTACGGAAATCTCTGTTCAAACACAGGGCAGCACTGAGCTGGAAGTAGCACAATGGTTGGCAGACACTGTAACCTGTAGCTGTTGGGTTTTAATTCTGTTCTTTGCCTCCTAAATTCAATGAAATAGGCATGAAAGATTTGTACTGAGACTTAGGAAAGAGATTTGTCTGACTTTGGTGAGACAAGGGCGAGCAGTGAGGAAGGGCAGGAAATGTGTTCAAATGCATAACAGTTGGGAAAAAAGCAAAGGCAAGATAAAGTGGGAGAAATGAAGTCAGAAATGGATGAATAATTGTCCTGGGTGCAGGCAATAATGAAACATTGATCTTTTGAAGTGAAGATCAGGAATTTGTAAGAAGCCATAGGTGGGGAAGAAGTTATTATGGTCAGAGAGTCAGTTAAAGTAGGGGACACAACTGCAATGACTTAAGAGCAGGGTATAATTGCCTTGTCAGAATAAGAGTCAGTGAAAATAACTATATAAAATTGCATTAAATTTATAAAATAAATTGGTTGAATAGCGTACTTAAATGATACCTTTAAACTGACTACATCAGTGGACAAGGGAAGAGCTATGGGTCTCTTCTATCTGAATTTCTCCAATGCCTTTGACACATTCCACCACAACATCCTCTAAATCATCTAATTGAGAGGGATATGGACGTGATGGGTGGAGTGTTCAGTGGAAATGGTTGGATGGTTGCATCCAGAGGGTAGTGGTTAACAGCTCAATGTCCCAGTGGGCATCAGGGACAAGTTGTGTCCCTCACGAGTCTGCACTGGGACCATTACTGTCTAATATCTTCATCATAGACACCCTCAGCAAGTTTGCAAATGACACCAAGCTGAGAGGTACGGTAGACAAGCCTGAAGGATGGGATGCCGTTCAGAGGGACTTGGACAAGCTCGAGAGGTGGGCCCATGGGAATCTCATGAGGTTCAACAAGGACAAGCGCAAGGTGCTGCACCTGGGTCAGGGCAACCCCTGATACCATCACAGGCCGAGGGATGAAGGGATTGAGAAAGGGATTCAGAGAAAGACTTGGAGGTACTGATGCTTGAAAAGCTGGACATGAGCCATCAATGCACACTCACAGTCTAGAGAGCCAATTGTGTCCTGGGATGAGTCAAAAGCACCGTGACCAGCAGGTCAAGGAGGGTAATTCTGCCCCTCTGCTCCTCCCTGGTTGAATACTCTGCTCCTACCTGGAGTACTGCTCTGGAGTCATATGCACAGGAAAGACATGGACCTTTCAGAGTGGGTCCAGAGAAGGGCCACAAAAATGGTCAGGAAACTGGAGCACCTCTCCCATGAGGACAGGCTCAGACAGTTGGGACTGTTCCCTCTGGAGAAGAGAAGGTTCCAGGGAGACATTATTGTGGCCTTTCAGTTGTGGTGTCTTCATTTTGGGTAGGATAGAGTTAATTTTCTGCCTAGTAGCTGTCCCAGTGCTGTGTTTTGCATTTAGTATGAGAATAATTTTGGTAACACACTGATGGTTTAGTTGCTGCTCAGTAGTGTTTACTCTAAGGCAATGACTTTTCAGTGTCTCATGCCCTGCCAGCAAGCAAGGTACACAAAAAGCTGGGAGGGAGCATGGCCAGGACATCTGACACTAATTGGCCAAAGGGATATTTCATACCATAGACCTACACCATACCATACCATGTCCAATATATAAACTGAGGGAAGCTGGATGGAAGGGAAGAATCACAGCTGGGGGACAGGCTGGGCATGGGTCAGTGGGTGGTGAGAATCTGTATTTTTTTATCACCTGTTTTTCTTAGGTTTCATTCCTCTCTCTCTTTTTGTCATCTCTCTTTTCATTACTTTTTACTATTATTATTCTTGTTACTATTACAATATTTTATTTCAATTATTGAGCTGTTCTTATCTCAACCCATGAGTTTCATCTTTTTCTGATCCCCCTCCCCATCCCACTCCCTGGGTTGGGGGGGTAGTGAATAAAGGTCTGTGATGTATTTAGTTACCAGCTGGGGTTAAACCATGATAAGGAGGCTTGTAAGAAGGATGGGGATACACTTTTTAGTAGGGCCTGCTGCAAGAGGACAAGGGTTAATGATTTTAATCTAAAAAAAAGCAGATTCAGACTTGAGAAAATGAATTATTTTTTTACAGTGAGGGTAGTGAAACACTGGAACAGGTTGCCCTGAGAGGTGGTAGATGTCCCATTGCTGGAAACATTCAAGGTCAATTTGGATGGGGCTCTGAGCAACATAATCTAGTTGAACATGTCCCTGCTCATTGTGGAGAGGTTGAACTGGATGAACTTCAAAGGTTCCTTCTGACTCAAACTATTCTATGATTCTATGAACCATCAATGGTCTTTTTATAATAAGAAATTTATTTTTTAACTTAAACTTTCTTGGAATCTAAAAATGAAATAGTATGGCCTATAAGCACTCCACCTACCTTTAAGCATTTGACTGATGCATTAAGTTAGGCCAAACACCAAAGTTAGTTAATTAATTGGCATTTAGTAAAGCAATCATTTTCCAGGAAGTACCTAAACTCCTTAAAAGTATCCAAGAAATGAATGTCTTAGCAGGAAGGTTTTTCACTCCTAGCATATGTAATTCATTTTTATTGTCTTCCTAGTTATTCATATTCTATAAATTGGTCTTTTCATTATATGAATTCTTACAGAGTGTTACCTATTTTATAAGATTTATTGCTAAAGTTATGGCCCCATCTATGTTAAATACCTGCCAGCATAGAAGTTCAGTTCATTTAGCTTCAGCCGCCAAATTCCAATTTACACAACTTCAAAATTTAGCACATGCATTTCAAGTTCTTTCCCTCCCCAGTAAAGGCCTTCAGATGGAGAGAATACAGCAGTGGGGACATTTCATTCATTATTATTCACCCATTGTTCCTTGCATTATTCTTTTATACTTTTCTTCCATTCTAGTTCTCTTTCACTCATTTTACAATAGGAACTGATGAGGATTCTCCATTTTAGGGAATCACAGCATAGTTCTTTCAAGGCTTACCATGCAGTGTTTAAATTAATTGGCAATGGTTAATGATCTACCTTTTCTCAGCTGTGTTAAAGCAATCTTCACTGCTCGGAGCTATTATGGGCAAACACAGCACCATAAAAAGGATGAAAAATGCAGAGTGGCTTTAGACTGGAAACATAAAGAAGGGTAGGTTTCTATGCATCCACCTTGATACCTTCAAACATTTAAATCTCTCACTGTTTTATTTTGACCTTTGGGCCATAACTTGGGTGTATTTAATTTGTCCTTTGTAGGTTAAGTTTTCAAAAAATTTATTATTGCTGTTTTCTTCTTACAAATTCAAGGTATTAGGTCTTTAGGAAATTACTTATTAAATATTCTAGAGATATAGAAAACATAATTAGGTTTCCCTGGGAGTACTTAACAAAGGAAGAAAGCCCTCACTGCCACCATCTTATATACAGAGTGACCAAGGCAGAAAGTTGAGTAATTTCCCTGCTACCTCCATATTTCCAGGCTGGGGCGTTTTACACATGACCTAAGTAACATTTTACTGACTCAAATTTTGAAAATTTTCCAAAGAAATCTGGGAATCTTCTAATTCCATGTAAAATAGGTTTATTGCATGATGGTGAGCAAACTCTTCATTCAGTGACTTTGGTAGCTGAGAGCGCTCAGCATTTATTAGATGAAATCCTTTCTAATTATAAATGGGGAATGAGTCAGGCTGTTCCAGTCATGATAAATGAACCTGATTAAACATTTTGTGTCAAATATAGCACAGTGGAAAGGAAAGTTAAGAGTGAGCGGATTGAAGGGCTGCATAATTACCAGGAATGGAGCTCATTCATTTCAGGGAGGCAGCTCTGTGCAGCAGCTTCAACGCCGCGAGGTCAGGAGGAGAATTACAAAAGTGGTACCAGCTCTGTTCTCCACTGGAAATCAGCCTGGAAACATGTGCATTTAGCTTTCTGGCCTCCAGGTACCCTCTGAGCTTTGTGTGGTTTTGCTGTGCGTGCCTCAAACTTTAAAGGTGAACTGAATGTCTCCCAGTGACCTGCTCAGACCTTGACTGGAGGGTTCATGAATCTTCTGCTAGAATTGCCAGCGAGGTGCTTATGCAGGCTTCTGAGAAAAATCCAGCTGAGGCAGATAAATAGAAAAGGAAATTATTAATAACAGAAATAATTTGAATCTCTTCTCTATTATGCCATATTTATACTATATTTTAATTTATTCTGAATCTTAAATGTCTGATTTTATAATTGTAGATAGTTATTAAGCCAGTTCTTTAAATCTGATTAATTTCTACTTACATTTCTGCCTGTGATTGGCTGTTTTATAGCATTTCTCTTTATTGAGAAAGTCACATTGTTTTCTTTTAAGTTTTGCAGGGAGTTCTGACATATACTGTCAAATAAGGGGAACAAGAAAAGAAAGAAAGGATAAGTGTCTTACCATTTTTTTGAGATTTAATAAATAGAGGATTTTTTTTTTTGTTACCTAGACTAAAACATATAGAGCTGTTGGAAAAAGATTGCTGCACAGAACTGGAATTTTGATTCCTTGCTGGGATTGTTTGCTGTAAATTTTTTTGCCATAGCTGTATTTGAAGTTCCCATATGAAACCTGATAGTATGGTCCACCCTGGGAAAACTGCAAAGCTATCAGTCAGCTTCTCCCATGTTTCAGATGAAATATCAAAAGCGCAAAAATCTGCAATCCCACAAGGATCCGTCCATGAGCTTGACTCTAAATGCACCATTATAGTATTGGGGCTGTGCAAGGGCTGCAAAATTAAGCATTTGTGCCAGGACCCAGCATGAGAGAGTGCATGAGAGCCTTTGGTATTTCAGCAGTCCCTAGCCTTTTCTTGAGCTGACTGCCTGAGAAACCATTATAAACTTAGTTGCAGGATGGAGAAAATGCTGTATATACTGTGGTGGGGGAGGGTGGTCTTCAGCAGGACTTGTTTTGAAGGCAGGTCATGCTGTGGGGCAGCCTTCATTGGCAGTGCTGTCCTCCCTAGCCCCATCTGCCTCTGCAGCATCACATCCCTGCACAGCTCATCAGCAGGCTGGTGGGATCCCACAACAGGAAGAGGGGCCATACAACTGCACAGCAACCTTAGGATATGCCAAATGATGGGATGTATCATAAATACTGCCTGCGTTTTGACAAGACGGGAATAATGGCTTTCTTCACTGATCACTTCTCACCTTTCAACACGAGCTTTGTGGCACATCTGAATACACAGAGCCATAAATATCTGTGGCCATTAAAACATTCAGCCCTATTTCTAAGGGAGCTTGTTTCTTATCTGTCATGGGCACTGCAGGCATCAGTGGCAGACTTCTGTTTCAAAGCACAGCTGCGTTTCTCAGAACAAATACAAACTTCTCATCAAAATTGTATCACGAAAATGAGGATATGGCAAATCTCACCCTCGTTTTCCTTTTCATTTTCAAAAATGTCTTGTTTTGTAGTTATTTTGTTTTGCATGTGGAGTCCTTGGGGTGTCTGGTGGAAATGTCTGTCTTGTGGTTTATTAAAATCCCACAAATTTAGTAAGCTTAGAACAAATAGGACTGGAGACATCAGGCATGCTTTGTACTGCAGAACTAATTCAGTATTAATTTTGATGAGAAGCAATGTCATACAAAGATATAGAATCTTTGATTACTTTTTAATATAATCCATTTCTACCTCCTTATTACATTTCAAGGACACATTCTTTTAGTGATGCCCATTTCACTAAAGAATTTAAAAGACTTTGTGTATGCTTCAAATTTACCATATAACATAGAATATTCTCCATATGCTTTCAGAAGGATACAATATGTGCCAGATAAATTAAAGTGTGTTCAGTTTACTATAGAATACAAAGAAAACCCAAAACAGAGATTCATGTTTTCTCCTTAGAGAATAAATTCAAGGATGATACTTTAAGAGGAATTAAATAATCCAGTTCCATTTCTCTCTGGACATGCATAGATATATTTATTTCAAATATATAAGCAATAAAGAAAAAAAATGTGATATTATGCTTTCTTCAGAGTTCTGTGATTGAGCAGTGACCTTTTTTAAGTTTTATTCATAAAACATATGAGCAGAATCTGTGTGTTGATGCAGGCTTTTGCACACAAAATTAGCTATTTAGCTGCTGAAAGTCTTATTAAAAATTAATTTTTTCTCCTTCATTAGTTTTTGAGGATTTTTTTTTATTTGACTTATTTTGGATAAAGTCACTCAGAGGTTGAAAATTTAAAGATTGCATTTCTTTGTAATTGTAAATCAATCAAGATCTTTCGATTCCCTTTGTTGTCTTATCATGGCCTAAAACAATGAGAATTATCTATATGTGTTGCAGTTCACCATAATTCAAGACCCTGATCACCTTTTCCATATGTTTCTCCCATGAAAGCATTTAGTCATTTCTTAGCTTTTCTTCCTTCACCCGTCTTGGGCTTTGTCTCAAGTTATTATCTTCCTGGATTTAGCTCCTAAATTCTCCAAAAAGTGAGATCTCATTAATAATAGTGTGCAGGACATAATCCTTAGAATTTTCTGGAGCATGATGGTAAGCTAAGGTGCCATCTGAAAAAAAAAAAAAGTGCCTATTGCTATTAATGTCAAGTAATCACTGTTCAAAGACAAGTCAACCTTCCAGTTTATTGACAGGAGTGTATTAATAAAATTGGGCTTATAAAATTAACAGGCTGTAAAGAAGACTGAATGAATTAGTGACGACAGATTTTCTAAGTAAAAGAAAATGGACCAGGGAGTTAGATTCATAGTATAAAATATTATTTTGTAAACACCTATGGCGTAGATTATCCCCAACCAATTAGTATGTCCTTAAAGCCGAGAAAATACTTCAGCTTTGCTCTCAAGATTTTTTTTTTTTTCAGGTAATTGTGTTGGGAGGCAGCTGCTCCTTGAATTCTTGGCTAATCTAAGCACTGATCAGGAGTTGCTGCTGACACTTATGAAGAATAAAATTTGGTCAGAGGATTAAAAGGATTAGAAGGAGTTTTTAATTATTCAGAGAATGAGGACCTGAAATGAGCTTCCAATATAAGGGTCAAGAACTGGCTGGCTTCCATCTGAAGGGTTGATCACTTGATGTTCAGGGTTATTTGGCATGGTGAACTCCAGCAGGAGGCAAATGGATTTAAGGACTTAAGCAATTTCTCTGCTGGTGGGACTTCGTCTGCCTGAAGGCGCTCTTCTCTTGAGCAAACTCAGGAGTTCTTGCATCAGGAAAGATCCAGTAAAACATTGCTGTTAGGATCCTTTTCCTGTGGCTGCCTAAGAAAGTCTCCCCAGATGTAGTCAAATGGCAACATAAATCCTCAGGCTGTAAGCCCATTTTGGTATAAAACTTCTGTCTCCCTCCTGGAGCTAGAGTTTTGTCACCAAATCAGGAAAAGACCCCATTAATTACTGTGGTTTATATCTCTCTCTCAAGCAGGTACCATGACTGTTTTTGGACACCTCCAAATCTTTCCTGGTTCTTCATAATGATCCTTTGAGATAGCAAAATCTTTTACAGTCAGTGAAATCAGGCAAAGAGATTTTTCAGTGGAATTTAATGCTCTGCCTTTGTCCTGGTAAGAAAGGAGTTTTGCACAGACAAACAAGCTTTCCCAAGGAATAGGCAAAATGTCAGAACTCTCTGCTCTGTGGTAGCTACACCACTGTAGCTCATGCCAGAGCTCAGGTGGTTTTTCAGAGCAGTGTATTCTTTCGATGGGCACACCTGGGACCTCGACCCGACTTACTTGCTCGCAGGAGGGAAGAGAACTGTCACTGTTTTTTTTGGGTCCCCAGGCCACTGCCTCATCTAAGATTTGTACCTGTGCTTTGACTGTATTGAGACATTTTGCAAACATGTGCCCTGAAAGCAGCAGAGAAACTGCCAGTGATTACATGGTTTCTTTAGTGAAAAAATGGTGAAAAGTAACTGAGACTCCAATCAGTTGTGGTTGTCAACACCTCCCTCAGTGTTGGCAATCTACTGGCAATGCTAAAACAGTGTATGATCTGGCCTTCTCTCAAGAAAAGATCACTCTAAACTCGTAGTCTTGCCAACAGTTATCCTAGTTCAAATCTCTTCTGTTTAAGTAAGGTAACTGCCTTAGTTTTCCCTCGAAAACTCAAGAACCCTCTTTCAATATATTTTGATTAGACTAATGCATGTTCTTATAACAACTAAGTACAAATATACACACTTTTAAGTCTGTAGCAGATTTCACCCTGATTCATCAAGAGATGTTGTTAATACACTTAAAAGAACTGGCAAATGCAGCTAAATTGAGCTGATTCTGTTCTCTGTAATGATTCTGCAAAAGTTTGGATGACTGGTTTTTTCCTCTTGCCAGGCATTCTCATTTCAGTGTCCCTTGACTAGGCCCTGTTCTTCTGAAGTTTTCAAGTATTGTAATAGAATCCTGCCCTGAAATACAAACCCAGACGTTATTATTAGAAAAAATTCTTTCTTCTTAAGCCATGTTCACCTGCAAATATGGAACCATGCTTGTGTACCATGTTATATATAAATATCTGTATGAATGAGTGTATGTATGTGTTTCCATTATGAATGGGTGTGTATGAATAGGGTTTTCTTCTGTTTCTCTGTATCAGATGATGGACATAACTTCTGATTGTTTTCATCTTCTTAACTGTCATCTCTCTCCACCTTGTATGTCAATACTTAACTAATTGTTGCTTCCTCCTAAAATCCAGTTCTATCATCATGATTAAAATATCTCATCACTAAATGCTTTTGTTTTGTCTTCACTGATGGAAATATGATTATTTCTGCCAGGTCTATTTAAAATCTTTCCTTCTCCCTGAAATCTCTCAGTGGGAAAGTGTGGGGAAGGATGTTTTCACTACATCTTTTTTCCCTGCCATGCACTGTTCCCTGGCAGTCCTGCTGCTCTAATCTACGTGTGAAGGCACCATAAAAATCTCTATACATTTTTGATCAAAGACAGTTCAGGAAAAATGACATTTATGCACATCCAAATGTGGTGGAATTTTATGGGAAATGTCAGAAAATTTGCTATCTGCTGAAAAATTCTAAGAAAGTGAGGAAAGTGAGCTCTGGCAGGTGGACTTCTTTCAAATTTGGTAGGCATAAATTAAGATGTTGCCATCTTTTCTTCCTGCACACAACTTTTTTAAAGGTTATTGTCCCAACAGCAGTGGAAGTAAGAGCAATATCCTTGTGCTGATTCCTCAATTTCTGCTATCTTCTACTATCTGCTATCCCAAAGCACCTTAAGCTGAGGTTTTATGTTAATACCACCCTGTGAATAGCAGTGCCTTGAAAACTGGTATGTGTTTCTTCTGACTTGCATATTTAGGGACTATGAACAGCCATGAGTGCACAAAGTGAACTGAAAGTACTGGTTATCAGCTTCCCTTGTGTCTGCTGTATCCAAAATAGTCAGTCAGTCTCCACCTGAGGTCCTTATAAGGGAAAACAGAATTAATGGGAAATTAGGAAGTCTTCGTTTCGGCTGGAGTATTTATAAACTAGTTTTATTAGTCCCATCAGTGACTAATATGTTGTTCTCCATAAACCAGTATATATGACCATGCTGGCTCTATGTCATTAAAAAGATGACATTACATCTCCAAGTTGCACACTACAAATGTCTTCAAGATTTTTTTTCTGCTGCTTTCTTTATTGTTATTGCCACTAAGAGCTTTATACATGGACAAAGTAGTTCAGATGATGGGGTTTTTGTTTTGTTCATATTCAAATTACACCAATTTGTTTTACCAGCTTGGGATGTCACTGGTGGTGTTCTGCTTTATTGCCTTGCCTGGTAAAGTTGAATCACGTGCTGAAAGTCTGGTGCTTTATTGTTTTATATGTGTGAACAGCTTTAAATGAACACAAATACTAAAAGATTTCACGTAGCTCCTGTTTCCAAAGAAACCACTTTCCTGTTGTCTGGGCATGTTCAAAGGGGGTAGGTCAATTGTAAGCTAAGCATAAACGGTGCTGCAGCTTTGCGCTGGGAAAACAAACAAGAAAAAACCAAGATATGACAGAAAAGCTGATTGTGATAACAAAGCATTAAAGCAAATTCTTTTAACATTTGGATTGATGAATGGTTGAGAAGGTGTCTCCAGGGATAAAAGCAGAAGTTGATGGGAATGTTTTCACTTTTTGAGTTTCTTTGATTAATTCTCTCCCTTCTTTTTCCCCTCTTCCCCCATCTATGCAGCTATTTGAATTGGACCAAGGGAAGGGGAGGTGGAGCAGGGTGAGATCCATCTTGGGAACTTTAATGTTTACATATTACTCCTTATTCCATACTTTCAGTATGGGAGACAGCATTTTAAAAACCTTTTCTCTCATGTATCTTTTTCTCTAGGATTTAGATTTATGTTTATCATCATTGTCTTGCTTTACCCACCTATGAACAGACCATAATCATCTAAAATCCTGGGGTTTAGTTTCCTAGCTCCTGCCATTCTCCCCCAAAATAAGATGGGCATTTCATTCTCATGCTAACAAGGACTGTAGTGACCAAGGCCACATTTGAGTTGCACATTAGAAGAGGAGAACTGCTAAATGTCAGGATGTGAGGGCAAGTGTTAAGGAAATGACTGATCTCTATAGCCTCCCTTTTATTTCAGTTGGTTCAATACAGGAGTCTGCACTACAGTACTGGGTAACAGGGACTGCCATTAAGAGCTATCCTTCATTTCAAGGCTCAACCTTCAGGAAATATTAGCTCTTTATGGGAAATTAGCATGGATCAGTACATATCTGTGCTGCCTGGGACATAAGAAGTAAACAAGTTGTTGCACTGAGAGTATAAACGTCTGATTTGCTCTGGATGTTTATCCTGCATTCCCACTCTATCTACCCTACATGTAGACACCCCTATACCCCTTAGTCCACATTTACTCTTTCAGTGCCATTAGATCCTCCCCTGGTTGTGACTCCCACTTTTTCCTTTCCTGGTGATAGGAAACCAGTATAAGGCTTTCCCTTTGTAGTATTTCCAGAGTTATCTGGGCTAAGAAGTGAAATCACTTGATCTGTCTGTAATGAAAGGATAGCTCTGAATGAGAAGAAAATCCATGAGCAGACATTACAGAAACTCACAGAATGACAGAGTTTGGAAGGGACCTCTGGAGGTCATCTCAAGCAGGGCCACCCAAGTTGCCCGAGACCATGCCCACACTCCTTTGACTCTCTCCAGAGACTGAGACTCCAAGCCTCCCTGGGCTACCTGTGCTAGTGCCCAAATACTGTCTGCAGGGGAACTGCAGCATCTGACTGGTCATCCCAGCCTAAAACAGGAGTGGTTTACATCTTATTCTGATCACTGTTATCTGTAAATCTGTTGAAGTCAAGAAAGGGACACTTCATTTATACTGGTGTTAGTAAGGTAAAAATCTGCCCAGAGGCTCTTACTCTTACATAGTTACCTTCAGGGAATGATGTTGAGTTCTTTAAGCAGCCAAAATACTGAATTTTTGTTTGGTTATGCTTTGGCTGCTTTGGTGGAGGCAGAGGGGAAGTAGGAAGAGGTTATTAATATTTAGAATAAAATATAGCACTGATGTAGCTAGAGCACATTTCTGAGGATTTTTTTTCCTGATATAAAGAAATAGTTTTAGCAACAGATTTCAATTCTTGACCTATTTTTCTTCTACTGAGATGGATGAGTCACTAAAGAAAAGAAATTAGTTTACCTAAGTAAGAGTTTATAAGTTGTTTTCAAGTCACCATTTATTATTCTTAATTTTACTGGGGGGGGAAAACTGAATCAAACAAACTAACAAGAAACAGACTAATCAAAGTTGCTGTAAGAAGTGAGTGGAAAATTTTTTAGTGAAAAATAAAATAACTTTATTTGAGGAGGCATACTGTTTGCTGATCTGTTTTGATTGCTTAGGTAAATGGCCAAGCGATTACAAAATTGTTGTACTGCTAATCAATTCTTTATCACTACAGAGTTTCCTCTTGAGAATAATCTCATGTCCTTGGTGACATTTACAAAGTGAAAAGGAGTACATTGAAGATGAGTAACATTCAGGACTAATATGAAGATTATAATATGCCAAGTAATACTAGTTGTATATTTTACTTGGTGTAAGTGGTATCACACACCTTGATGCTTCAAGATTTTAGGAAATTCTCAAAAAATTTTTATGAAGTATTTGTTCTCTGTCTAGCCACTTTATCATCACGAATTTACACTTTCAAATTCAAATTTTTCAAATTCAGTTTAATATCATGAATAAAATACAACATTATTGTTGATACACAAAAGTTTATCTCACCCATACCACCTTTCATATGCACTCTGAGTGCTGCTATCTACTACTCTGTTATTTCTGTTACTATTTTGCATATGATTTTACCCTTATTTTAGGAGTCAGCTCTTTACCAAGATTTCCTTTTTATCAGTATTTCAAACCATTGCTCCAAGACAAGCTGTATTTAGAAGAGGGCATCTTTGGAAAAAAACCCATTTGGGCACTTCCGTGTGCCAAATATGCCTATTTCCATCAAAAGAAAATTATTACTTATTTGTAACGCATTTTATTACTTTTTTTTTTTTATTCGTTTTTAACAATAGCAGGATACTTTTCAAAGATATTTTAATAAACCATGCTAAGTATTTTCTATCAGCTTTGTAACACAATTAAATCAGTGATCCTAATGCAAATATGTTTCAGCTTTTTTTTGAATTAGTTTCTTAAATGCTATCCAGTAAGGCTTTCTAAAGTCTGTTTAAAGTTGGTATTATCCCTATTTTAGAAAACAGGATCTTTGCCAAGTTCACACAGTCCTGTGCCTGGTAACAAATAACATACCATTTGCAATTCACATTGCAAAGTGGAATGACGTGAACCATAGATACATTTTTATCCCACTGCAGTTGCGCTGTCTGAAACAATGCAAGACAGTCTGCATATATTTGCTGTGCGACAGTTCCCCAGAATAAACCTTAGCTGCTTCAAGAAATGTTCCTGAAAACCTGCCATTCTCCCATTTCCTTGCCATTCTTTGAACTTAGATTCTGTATTTTGCTTATTTAGATTTAATAATTAAACCATTGCATGGTGAACTGTAAAATTATGCCGAAATATCTTTTTTTTTTTTTTAATTGAAAGTGGGAAAAATGGCAACAGGGCAATCTGTCTCTGATGATCTTTCTAGGGGATGGAGGACTGGAGTGAAAAGCCTCTTCCTAGAAAATTTAGAAGTGATAAATACTTTCAGACTCATTATTTTCCAGGACTCTTCCCTAACTTACAAGGATTATGTTAAGGGCCCTTCAAGAGAACAGAGATTAGATATAACATTTCATAGCTATTCTGGCAGAGACTGTTGCTGATAGACTGTGTAAACAGGCCAGCTGGGAGGGACAAGGTGCGCAAGCACCTTTCCTCCATAAACTTCTTTCTCAGCTGATTTACCCGCCAAAGATTCAATAAGGATTTAATATCCTGTATAGTTGTAGGGTTCAGCAGCATAACCTCATGTTGGATTTTTGCTGTGAAGTCCTATCCAATTCAGGAAAGTGTTTCTTTGTTAGGAAAGAATTTATACTTGTAATTTTGTAAAATGTATTTGAAGGACATCCGTAGAGATGTCCTTCAGGATAACTTTTTGTTTAGTCAGGATAACTTTTTGTTTAAATCAAGGATATCTTAGAGTTATGTTGCCTAGATGGTTTGTTTTCAGGCTGATGTGCTGTAGGATACAGTGACTGCTGAAAATTTAGGGCACAGTCTTTCTGAGCTGAACAAAAGCAACTTATTTGCAGTGACTATTTTTTAAAAAATATTCTCATTGAAAGCAAAGTGATTGAGTGAGACTGTAATTCAAAACATTAATTTAGTGTGTCCAGCTATAACAGTTCACATTTTAATGCACTTTGTATGAGAAAAATCTAGTGAAATGACACTGCACTATCAGTAAAAATAAGATCTAAATCTAAGTGTCACATACTTACTCATTCAGTTGAAATGAAGTTATCAGCAAGGATAAGTTATTTCATCAAACAGCAACCTTCACTGACTTCAATAATAAGTTATAAAACATCAGGTTTTTGGAGAAAAGAAAGAAAAATTAAAATTTCATGTGAAGCTCATGTAGTCAAAGTCTGTACTGTTATTTTATATTGATTTCTTTGTAACATCCTTTGAAAAATACATCTATTTCAGAAGTTGCCTGTTGCTTCCTATGTTAATATTGTTTAGAGATGTCCACACATATTAGAATATTATTATATTTGTGTTAGTTGATCTGAAATATACATATATTTGGAGACAAAATTTCAGCTTTGTTGTAGGAGACAAAAAGAATACAGTCAGAGAAGCAAAAATCAAGAAAAAAGAAAGTTAGCTCCATCTTATTCAGAGGATAATTGACAATATGTGATGCAAACACCACACATCCTGCTATGTATTTATCTATATTATTGATGGAGAAGATCTGTTGTGGACATGACCTGTGTAACTGCTCTTTACAAAAATTCTGCTTTGTGCCTAGGGAGTAGGTTTTAAGTTAAACATTTTTCAGTACCTGCTATTGACCTTCCCTTATTTTAGGGACCACCTCCTCTGTAGGCCTGCAAGAAGTGAATACTTTTGATACAAAAGGTTGCAAATTGATGATAAAACCATGACTGTTAAATAAGAAATAGTTTTGTGACTCTAACAAATGTACTCTAGTTTTATTGTGCTATTTTCTTTGTTACCTCATTTACCTCTTTATAAATATTTTAACAATTCTACTTTGCTACAAGAAAATAACTACCATGCTAGGGTAAGAAAAACAGGAATGGAAACTCGTTTTGTTTGGGATTTTTTCCAGTCTGTTAAATTCCTCTGGTTCCTGGGAAGGAATACTGAAAGCATTATAAGCACGTGAAATAAATAGAGGCCTCAAAATTTGTTGTTTCATGGCAGTAAATATGTTTGAAGAAAAAAAATACTGTAAATTTGGGATTGTCTTAATGTAATATAGGAGAAATATCATTAATGAATAAAGAATTGCAGATGAGGGAATGAGAATGGAAAGAAATTGCCCAACACTGAATGAGTTCAGTAGACATAAAAGAACAAGGGTTGTTCATTAGCATGATATGTCAGATAAATGTTAAGAACCAGGATAGAAAATACGATTTTATTAAAATCTGTTGCTGCAAGTATGGTAAGAGGTCCTGTTTGGATTATATTATGACTCTTCTGAAAGCTTTACTGGTCAGACAAGGACATAGAGCAGAAGCTTTGCCATGAAATCAGGTATGTGAAAACTGCAGTAAATTTGTTCACAATGGAATATCGTAAATGTCCAGCTATATTCTGCCCCACTTTCAGCAAAATATTATAACGGACTGAATGTTCATGAGTTTATTCACCTTAAATTAAATGGAAGAGTAAACAGAATAAGTCTGTAGTTAAACACTCTAACTCAGAAAAGAAAGACTGAGAGATTAAGAAAACTAATTAGTGAAGTCAACTGGAATGAAGAGCTAGAGGATTTTAATATAGACAAGACCTGGAATGTAGAGGCTGACCTAGAGTGCATGCAAAAACTATGAACAAATTTTGAAGGAAGAATAATTAGGAATATAATGATTAAATGAGAAAGGCATCATGGTTTTACTCAGGTTGATCATGCTAAGGTTGTCTATTTCTAAGATAACTGATTTTTCTGCAAAACAAAAGCAAATAACTTACTGCAAACAAAGCTAAATTTATTCTGTCAGGATTTCAGACAAGCATTTAGTATGGTGTCACATAGGAAATTATCAGGTAAACCTCAGAAAATGAGAATTCATAAAAGACTTGTGGAGTAGTGGACCATAAAGGAATGTAGCTGACAATAGCAGGCTTTGCTAAAAGGGCATTATTGGTCTGAAAGGGATTTTATTAATAGATGTAACAAGGATCATTATTAGGACAAATTGTATGTAAAGATTTACTTAATGGTGTTGGTGTAAAATACGGGACTTAGATAAATTTTCAGTACAAAGAATGAATGGAATATCATAAAAGAGTACAAGTAAGGTGAAACCTAAGGATATTTGATTAAAAAATCACATAGCTTTGCACTAAATGTTTCTGCTATAATTTGAAGACACATCAACATGAAATGTTTATGGGGATAAAACAGCACAGATTAAACAGCATAGACTAATTGAACTGATGTGACCATGTCTGGAATTTTATGCATATTTGAGGTAATGAATATTTGAGAAGACAAATTGGAATTCTGTTAGGAACAGAGAAGGATATTGTTCTACCAATTGTAGAAAGGAATTAGAAAGAGCTGGATGTGAAGAAAAAATTTGTGTTGATAAATGATCACTCTGTTCCAAGGTGCAAACACAAAGGTGGTAAAAGATACTTTACTGAAAGAGCCATCTTGGCAAAAGTATAAATGGGAATAAATATGCCATGAACAGATGTTGGCTCAAAACTGGAAGATGTGCCTTATTACTCAAAAGTGCTAGACCAGTTTTTCTGAGGAAAGTGTAAGAGTAAAAGCTAGTAGCCTTTTGAAAGTGAAAACAGAACCTGTCTCTTCAGGAAGAGTGGTCTGAATTTGATAACTCTTTCAGTCATTTCGTTTGATTTACATATGCTGCCATAAATGCAGACTGATATTATATGTCTTGATTGCATGCCTTCCCAGGATTATTATTCCAAATTGCTATGAACTTGACAAAGGAGAAGCACTAAATTATTTCCAAATTATTTATGCTTCGTATATATATAAAGCTTAAGTTTTCAAAGCATTCTGTTAACACATCTGACATTCTGACATCCCTAGAGGTGGGCATATATTGTTCTTGGTTTCCAAAACACATTATCTTGCTCAAAGTTACACTACAAGCCAGTGGCAAAAATCATAATTGAAGGTCCCTCAGACACGAATGGCAATTTTTAGTTGTAAACCCTAAAGTACAGTGTGATTATTTTTCAGGAACAAGGTATGGATGGTTAAGAAAAAGGTTGGCATGAAATCTTTTTTCCTAGTTAGGGATTCTTCAAAACAGGATTATTTCACTTATAGTCCTTTTATTCATTCCGTATCAGCATTACCCAATCATTGCTATGCTTAGAAGGTAACACTAAAGAGCCTATGGATGGGTAAGCAGGCAGCACTAATTCCAAATAGTAATAAAATTATAGGTATGTAAACCCAAGATGATCTCATTAAAGTAATAAACTCAGAAGGATATTGAAGACCAGATGGAACTCCAAATAGGAAAATCTATAATGGGACATAAGGATGCAAATTACCCAGAGCAGAGTTTTTCCACATTTGAATCTAGTTCCTTATGTCATAAAAAGATATATACATAAAATACAATCTGTTAAAGTTTTTGTATTGAAATCACAATTTCTAAATAGATATACTTCGGATGCTTTCAAATTAATGAATATGTATGGAAATGTTACCTTTCCTGAAAAGATTCAGTAGAAAATGTCAAACTTTGTACAATGTGTGGAATCAAAATTTCACATTCAATGTCTGCAGCTTTTCAGAGGCTCTGTTACCTGTTTATGTATATGCACATGAAAGTATATTCACTGAACAGTTCACCTACAGAATATTAAAGAACTTATGGATGATTGCAGATCAACTGGAGACTTCTTGCTTAGTCAGTGTCCATTATTCTCCCTTTATCTCTCTCTATTGAGTTTTTGTAGTAGGAACCATGCCAGAAGGATTTGCTCTGGTCAGAATCTGGGCAGTGAAGTGCAGAAAGAGCCATCATACTGGCTTTAGAGATCCATCTGTTCTTCCTATGCAAATAATATTGCAGTACTGGAAAAACTGGCTACTTTGAGCATCCCTTTATGACTATCAC